>CM059972.1:74548987-76948987 GCA_030490835.1 Annona cherimola | reverse complement strand
TACTCTATCATACTCAGAAGCTGTAAGAGCACAAAATAGTGAGTTCATAGCCTTAGCATTGCTCTTTACAGTTCTTACTTCCTCTTCGGTCCACTTGGAAGCTCTTTCATCTATAGGCAATGTTACACCATCTTGGATTGCAATCCAAGAATCCATGTCGGTAGCCATGATGAGTTGCTTCATACGAAGCTTCCAATAACCGAAATTATTCCCATCAAACAATGGTGGCCTAGTAAATGATTGGCCCTCTGCAAAAGCGGGAACGGAAGTAGATTGGGATGCCATATCGATAAGATCTCTTTGGTAAACTCAAAGACCTGCTCTTATACCACTTGTTGGTCCCGAGTTGATGGCAATTACCCAAGAGGGGAGGGGTGAATTGGGTATTTAAAAATTTATAACTTAAACAAAAACTTTACCCCGGATTAATCTAGTCCCCTTAATGAAGAAACGAAATGGAAAGCAATGTAATGTAGAGAGCAGAAATAAAATCAAGCAGACAAGATTTTATAGTGGTTCGGGCAACCTCCCTACTCCACTCTTCCAAGCTCACACTCCTTTGTGACTTGGGTTCTACTATTGTATTCCTCAATACAATTAGAGTCACTGCTCTCTTCTAGATTCCAGCTCTAGGGGGCTTCAACACAACACTGCACAAGTAGGTGATGAGTTCCACTCCAATCACACACTACCTTGCTTACACTTGATCTTAGTTCCTCAAACTAAATCAAGTTCAATACAAACAAAGAAATAATAAAAGAAGTCTACACTTTACAGATGTGTAGAAGCAATTTGGCGCAGAGAAGAACTTGTAATATAGGCTTTGAAGATTCAGAGATTGAGCTCTAGCAGTTTGAAGCAAAGTTCTTCCTCTTTGAATGGCTTGATCTCTTTATAGCTCTTGAATATTGGAGTTAAGCACACTTAATGATTCTCAGCTTCTTCCCTCGTCCATAATAACTTTCTTTTATAATTGTGGAGGAAATCCGAACGTTAGAAGGTAGGTGGCGCGCATTTAATGCGCTAATGTTCAAAAATTATCCGACCGTTGCGACCCAAGTCGCATGCGGAGTCGACTTCGGATGCGACTTCGCCCAAGTCGCAGATGGAGTCGACTTCGGGTGCGACTTCGCCTCTCCGTCGCAACTTCAAGTTCCAGGTCGGGTCGACTTGGGTATCGACTTGACCCAAGTCGCAGGTGAAGTCGACTTCGGGTGCGACTTCACCTCTTCAGGTTCCAAGTCTGAGTCTTGAGTCGACTTTGGCTTCAGACTTCAACTCAAGTCGATCATGGAGTCGACTTGGATTGCGACTTGACTTGGTCTTTGCAAAATATGCTTTGATCATCATTGATTTGCTTTCATTCTAGAATGGCTCCTTATACTTGTAGATCTTGTGATTCTTGAAGAGCTTTTCTTTATTCTTCTTGGATTAGCTTGAACTTTGTGAATCTTTGAAGAACTTGAATCTTGCATGGTAGATTCATGCACCTTGCTTGCTTTTGATTCATATTGATCTTCATGACTTGATTATTTCTTCATCTTGGAGCATGCTTGAATCTTTGCTTTGGACTTGATAGATTTAAGTTGATCTTCCACCTTTGATTTGGTTTTGAGAACACTCAAGTTGACTCTTGGAATGAACTTGAAACTGCATCTTTGAGCTTGAGAGCATCAAGTCGAACTTGGGGTCGACTTCGTCCGCGACTTCGCCCACGTCGCAACTGGAGTCGACTTCGTTTGCGACTTCGGCATTCTTCCATCCCAAATTCAGCTCTGGAGTGATTTTCCCGACTGAAGTCGATGTTGGAGTCGACTTCGTTTGCGACTTGGCTTCCCAAGTCGCAAGCGGAGTCGACTTGGCCTGCGACTTCACTTGTTCTTCTCCCATTTTCAACTCTGGACAGATTTGGCTTCTTGAAGTCGATCTTGGGGTCGACTTGGAGAACGACTTGGCCTTCCATACTTCATTTTCTTCAAATGAATATTCCTTAAACATTTCCACAAACGTGTTAGTAGCCAAGACTTACTCAAATTGATTTGTTTAATCATCAAAATATAGATTTAACTTATTTTCCACATATTTCCAACACCACATACACCCACTTACAACACATAATTAGGTGTTTCTTAAAATTTCTCAAGTCAGCAACTTGTGTCCTTATTCAGTATGATTATACCCCTTAATTAACATTAAATTTAGGGTCTAATTTCAGATTTTCAATCCATTCATCATTGGGTTCCAAAACAGCAACGTTAGGACCCATTTTTCATCCTTTCAACGCCTCTTTTGATACTTAAATCAAAAACAATTAATAATCCTTAAATTTCATAAATTAAGAATGATTTTCTTAACCCAAATTTAGGATATTATCACATATTTAAAATTCATAATTCGTTGGCTTCCATAACAGCAACATCTTCATACATATTGGGTATTCATTTGACCCATTTTGACGTATCCAAACATATGTCCATAAAATCATATTTAAGGATAATCTTTTGAAACCCTTTTTAGAAACTCAAAGTAACTTAAACATAGGGTATTTTACCCTCCATACCATCCATAAATCATTTCATTACAATCAGCAACAAAAATCATATGGAAAGCACTCGTTTTAGCACCCATTTGGGCGTCTCATATACATACCCTAAAAAATTATATTTAGGGAAAACTCAACCAGAACACTTTGGCCATCCAAAGGGTCCTTAATTTAGGTTCATTTACCCTAAAATTCATCCATAGATAACTTGAGTGCTTCCTTGTATCATTTTTAACCAAAAACGGAGAAATCGGGTCATTTCTTGAAACTTAGGGTTTCATATTTGCTAAAATCATCAACCAATACTTAAATCATCATATGTAATTCAAAAGTACGTGAATTACATCCAAATAAACATGCTCAAATCATACAGAAACTTAGTTTAGGATTTCGAGATTTTCCAAATTAACGTTCATCTCAAAATCTAACCTAAACTTCCATTTTCACTCTTTTGAACTCTTGATCTTGTTTAAATCTTTCGAAAATCATTCAATCCCCATATTAAGGCATTATAACTCAGCCTTTAAGTTTTCTTTATGAACCATATTCATGGATCAAGAATTGAGAGAAAAAAACTTGATTTAGGTGATTCAAAACATAAATTTCACTTACTTGAATCAACCCTAACTTGAATCCAACTTGAGTTGCTTGATTCCTCTTCTTTTTCTCCTCCTTTTTCTTACTATTTTTATACTCCTTTTCCCTTTCCCCCTTGCTGGTTTGGACGTGCGCTTGGTGCTCAAGACTTAGCATTTTTTTTTGGAAATTTCTCCCCCTTTCTTGGTTTGCACGTTACTAGCATATATATCCACTTTTTGATTTTTTTTAACCAGCTAGTGAGACCCATTTGCCACATGTCGTGAGGTTAATTTAATTCTACCATATCCCTTGATGACATGACATTTTTATATCCATGTAAAATATGCATTTTATATTTTACAAAAATCCACAAAATCCATGCATTTATGCATTGCATTGTTGTCCACTAGTAGACGTCCCCTTTTTAGCTTAGGTTTTGACATTTTTTGTCAATTTTTCCACACCATTACATATCCAATTACTTCCCCTAGTCATTAGACATCTTAGGCATATTTTTTAGGATTTTTAAAAATCACATTTCATGACCCAAAGTGCCCTTGGACGTCCATGCATATGCCACCTAACCTATGCTCCCTTTTAGCTAGATATTAGGATAAGCATTTAATCCTTGACTTTTCCATGGATTTGACCATTAAATAATGCTTAAAAATCAAGCTCCATCCACTGAATTTTTGACACCTTGCATAGCATTTAAATATGTCATTTTCAAAAATGCTTTTTATTAAATGCTATGGTACTTTTGGGTGCACAAAGTCAATGCTAATCATATTTTTCCAATTAAGAAATTTTCCATGGTAATTAGCTTAATCAAATTCACTCATTCCATAGATTTCATAATTTTATTCCATCGTTTCAAATTTCATCTCAAACCGACGTTTCTACGTCAAGTTATGAACCTTTGAAATTTCCTTTGGAGTGTGAGATTAAAAATACATAAAAATAAATAATTATCATATTAATATCATCACTTGTGCCTTAATCCAATACACTCATAAGGTTGAGCCCAAATCATGAGCTTGCCTTTAAAATTTCATCTCATTTCGCCTTACAGGCGTAAAGTTATGAATTTTCTATGATTTTCAACATAACTCAATAATTTCCATTTTAATCTCCATTAATTAAATCATGAAAATTAAAATAAATATTCATGCCACATTAGCACCTACTAATCCTCATTAAGCCCCTTTTGTCATCATAACTCACATTGGGCTTTGGCGATTTATCTTAATCACCATTATTAATTACAAACTAGGGTTTCCAAAATCCATAAATTCATGAAAATCATCCAAAATTCATTTAAATAACACATGTGTCATATTTAAAGACCTACTTGGGTCTGGGTATCACAGAACGTCCCTTGTAGCTGCCTCTTTTTGACATTTTTTTTCCATCAAATTCCACTTTAATTTATTGTCAATTACTCACCCTAGCTTCCTAGGTAATTAGATACATATTTTGTATTTTTTAAAAAATCAGAAATTGCATGTTTATCCCACTTTGGGCATCACCATGCTTGCCACCTTCCCATGCCTCCTTGAGGCTACACCTTAGCCGTTTAAACCAAGCATTAATCACTCGAAATTATCATAAATTTTAGCATTTTAGGTAATTCATAAAATCCACTCAAAATTACCCTTGTGTGACACCTCATATATGCCATTAAGCATGCATTTAATCTTTTTAGCTTTTACATAAATGCAATGCTACTTTATGGTGCACAAAGTCAAAACTATACACCTTGTTGTGATTAAGCATATTCTCATGGTAACTAGATTAATCCAACCCTTCCATCACATTAATCATATAATTTTATCCAACTATTTCAAATTTCGTCTCAATATGACTTTTCTATCTCAAGTTATAATCATTTAAAATTTAACTTTTGGGTTTGGGATAAAAATAAATAATTATAATCCTAATCTCATCACATTTTTCTTAATCCAATCCACCCATAATATTGGGCACAAAATCATGTGCCTATCTTTCAAATTTCATCTCAATCCGCCTTATAGGCGTCTAGTTATAAATTTTCTAGCATTTTGTGACTTAATTCCATAATTATCATTCTAATTTTTATTAATTAAATCATGAAAATTAAAATAATTATTCATGACACATTAGCATTTTTTAATCCTCATTAAGCCTCTTTAGTTATATTGACTTACATTGGGCTATGACGATTAATCTTAACCATCATTCTTAATCACAACCCTAATTGCAAAATATCATTAAATCATAAAAATCATCCATAAATCAACCAATTCATACATGAATCGTAATTACAGATCAAATGCACTTATATGAGCCCTACTTGGGTCTGGGTATTACAGTATGACTTACCACCTACTTATGTGAACATTGTAAACGCCCCCTAGAGTTAGAATGTAGAAAAAAGTAAAGGCTCTTAGTGTAACTATACTGTTTTAGTGGAACCCAAGACACTATGGTGTGGTCTTAGATGAGTGGAGTAGGGAGAGTTGTCCCGAACCACTATAGTGTGTTTGATATCTTTGCTCTATTTGCAATTCCATTCTTCATGATTTTCATTCAAGGGGACTTAATTCATAAAGGGTTACATTTAATACACCGAAAGATTTTTAAAAACCCAATTCACCCATTCCCTCTTGAATTTTGCCATAAACTTGGGATCAACAAACTATGTTACCTCTCTTTCATGGCTCCATTGCTCCATTTTCATGCATTTTGTCCATCATTTTGAATAATTTTATTGAGTCAAGCATCATTCATGGTTATCATTTCACTCTCGAGTTTCATGGCTCCATTTCCATGCATAAATCATCGCTATTCTTAAGTGTTTTAATCAATGTTTTCACAACTAAACTCATGCACAAATCAAAGTGTATGGTCTGGTTTCAACCAATTTGACCGTTAATTAAACAAATTTGAACTAGTGATGTTAGTATTATATATTTATCATATTATTAGCAGTTGTTATTTTAAATATTTGTATATTAGTAAATATTTATGTTCATAATTCCTAGCATTATATGTGAAAACTATTAATAAAATTTCATTAATTGTGAAATAAAATTATACATATAAAATGAAATCAAATAGGCTCAAATAATTAGAACATCTATTAGCTTATAAAATAATAGAAATGAACTACAAAATATTTTAATTTTTTAAATCATACCAAATTGTTACATGAACACATATTTTAATGCACTAATGTAGTACTAAATTAAGTACTTATCTTCATCAAAGCATGCAATTTGAATGGTAGATATGGCATTCGTCTCCTTCATCTCGATGACTTCTCTCACCCTAATGACCTTCTATGGTTATGAAAGCCAGCCATGTAGCCCTCACTAAATTCAACACCATTAGCAAGCCAATTACTGTAGATGACCATTACACACATCACCTTCTTCTTCTTTGCCATTTCATTGAATCGGGCAAAACTCATCCCACTATAGAACAATCTTGATAGTGCTGACATCCCATTTCTGAGTACCATGGGCAGAGGAAAGTATGGGATTTTAATTTTTTAGCTTGGTTTTTATCCTTGTTAGGGATAGAGAGGCGACTTTTAACAAAGATTGTGAGTACGAGTGAAAATTGGGGTGAGTCATACTAGGTTAAGGTTTGCCCAACTCTAACCTTATTTCTTAAAAATTTTGTCTGGTCATATTTTTATATCAAATTAGGACAAGATTGGTTTGATCTTCATCTTTTTTCAATAAGCCTCGAGATAAATTTTGACTTGGTCTTAAGTTGGTTTCAGGACGATAAGATGAGTAAAAAATGTTGCAAGTTGATTTTAAAAATTTATACATATATCAAATATAAAAACACATTTATGCTAAATTTAAATATTATATGCTTCAATATTTTACTAATTAATAGAAATAAACATCACTAATAAAACAAAATATGAGTAAATATAGTGTGAATTTATTAAAATAAATTTATCACATTCAAAATTGATTTTATCATTTAAAAATATTCTCCTAAAAATAACAGTATTTTCTATGAGTGTTTTCTAAATATTAGAAAAATTCTAATTATGCATAGAAGTTATCTGTACATATGCAAATGCTTTTTATTGATTCTTACATTATTGATATAGTTAATCATAACTAACACGAAAATTATGCATAGAAGTTATCGGCTCATCTTGACTCTATTTTAAATTTGAGTCAATTTTTTTGACCTATTCCCCTACCAGGTCAAACAATATTGCCTTTACTTGATCAAAAAGGGGTTGGACTAGAGGCAAATTGACCTGCACAAATTCCCACCTCTAATTATAAGAAAGAGGGAGATGCTAGAGAAGGATTATGATGACAAAGTCAATGATTTTGAGGATATTAAAATCAAGGCATTAGATTAAACAAGGGAGAGTAACATGCAATGAGACAGAGGAATGAAGAGAGAAAAGACTGTGAGCAAGGAGTCGTGGTTAGAATTTTCTGTAGAAAATAAGGAGCTATTATATACTTTATTTAGTAGAAGGGAAAGCAGAAAGATTGGAAGGCTGCATCATAAACTTTGTCGCGCAACCAGATTAGAATCATAAGATCAGAAACCAATTATACTACGACAACTTGAATGTCCCTACTTTTTGAAAAGATTTAGAGGAACTTTGGAAGGATTTCTCCCATATGCTCTAATGTGTATTTCTCCCAAAGATTTCATACACATTTATAACTGTCCTAGGAAGAATACAAAGGAGTTATTTCACTTTAAGTATGTCTTTTATGCTTTTTCTCTAAGTGAGATTGCATTTCCTAGTGTAGGAAGGACACCCATTATGCATGTACGCTTATAAAAATCCTAATTCTAATACGTTTCAACATCTCTCACTTGTATATGATGGGTTCTTCCACTAATCTCCCTTTTAAAATCATTTATACTAGCAAATAGGTTATGTGCCTGCAAGTGCTCGAGAACTCAAGGCTATATACCTATTAGTGATATCGTAGCAGCTATAATCTCAAGAAAAAATATATGTGTGTACATATGTCTTGCTATGCTCCAGGCTCAGCTTGTTGCATCAGTTCCAATATATTTAATCTCTCATGAGCTTTACTTGACTTTCTCTCTTTCTCATTTCATTGTAATCATAGTTATATTCAATCACATGAACTAATTATATAAATGGACAAAACTAGTCGATCAGTAAATATCAATAAGTGATATAACAAAATAGTTTTCCTTTCTAAAATAGTCTTTCTCTCGTACATATATTACTCAATTATAGATTACGCAAAGTCATACTACTCATAACTTGTAAGCAATATGTTAGGTAGGAATATCATACCACAATTTTAAAATATAATCAAAAGTTACGTATGGCAAAAACTGAAGCTATTATAGCTTCCAAGCTCTCGTAATGAGAAGATAGAGAATATCTAGATTAAAAAAAACTCAACTCACTTCCCTTATGGGTTGCTAACCACAAATGATATGAAATACATGCAATGATGGAAGAACTCTTAACTTATAAGGAGTGTATATTATTTACTTTTCAACACCATAAAGACCTTAGCTTAGTCGCTACCAAGCGCCTAATCTAAGTTCTCAAAGAGCTCGCCCTCTTTTAGGTGCTAACTAAAATCTCATATTTGGCTTTAATAAAGTCTAATGGGACATGAAGCTCTCACTACAGTGAAGATTTAATAGATTACTACCTCCTCTTGATATCTTTTATTAAAGTGATAATTATCTTAGGTTCCATTCTTGCACAAAACATATCTTATTTAATCTGTCTCATTCTAGTTGTTCTTAGAACATCAAAAGTGATTGTCCATGAGAGATGTTCAATGTTTAACTTTGTTGACATACTTTGGATTGAGTATTTCTCATTTATTCAATTATGTTAGTATATAAATTAAATGTCATAAAATAATAAACACCATGATCTACATGATGTAGAAGCGTCGCACTAATGTTGGATGCACCACAAATTCAGCTTTCAAATTAAACTATCTCTTGTTGTTCATAGGATGACATCATTTATTTGGCAAGAATGTATAACTTAATATTGATTTTTGCATCTCTATATTTCCACATCAATCAATATTATCATTACCCATTGGATGTAATTCACTTATAGTAACAAATAATTTGTATTTCGTGAATTGATATAAGTCAAATACCTTAATGAGCTTATCTAAGATTTGATTAGTGTTTCACCAAATCAATGACATAGCATATTTTAGAGTGATTATGTATTATAACATATGTCAAGCTCTTGACCGTACCAGCATAAGTAAGATTTCTTATTTTAATGCTGGAGTAATAGAACACATTTCAAAACTCAATGCTTTGCCTTTTGCAATATAATTGTCAATAGGTTTGCAATTTTATATATTGAATTGTTTAAAAGAACTTTGCGTGTATGATTATTCTAGGAAAAATAATTAACTACTTTGAATGATTTTATTAATTTTTCACTTTAAATACGAAAAATTGTTTTACCTTTGTTCTTTATTTTAAAATTAGAGGACAATTATTCTTTAACAGTGACAAAGAAATCCAAGAATAAAATAATTGAGAGGATGATGCAAATTGAGATAACTTCACAATCAAATTAAAATTTTGTCACAGTTTATACCTTACTGTTGGTATAACCTTTAGCCACTAAACGAACCTTATATCTCTTGATCAATCTGTTTGTCCTATGCTTAATCTTGAGAATTAATTTGTTCCTAATCGTTTTATGTCTAGATGAAAGATCAACCAAGTCTTAGACTTGATTACTCCTTATAAACTTCAAATTATTTTCCATCTTGTAGAAAGAAAATATCTTTGTCAACTTCGCTCCAACTCGGAAAGTCATTCTTTAATAATTTGACATCTTCTGATTCAATTTTAGTCATACTTCGATCCTTATGCAAATTAATGACACATACCTTTTGCAATGTTTTGAGTATCTAACAAAGATACATTTCTTTCCACTTGATCCTAGTTTGCCATATTTATGAAAGAAATTTGTAGATGAAAGCCTTTAACCTCTATGGTCATAGATTCCTCAAATTATGCTTTAGGCTTGTTTACAATTCATAAGAAATGGAAATGATTGATTTGGAGGACACGAGATTAAATATATGAGCAATAGTCGATAACACATCTACCTAGTAAGACACTAGAAAATTTTGCCCATGGTATTATAGACCTCATGATATCCAATAGGGTTATATTTCTTCTCTTTGTAATACTATTTAGTTGTGGAGTACTAAAAATAATTTTTGCCTAATTATATCCTTTTTCATCCCAAAAGATCTTAAACTACTTAGATAAGTAGTTGCGTCCATGGTCAGTTGTCAATGCCTTATCTTTTGGTCCAATTGATTCTCAGCCATACTCATATAATGTCTAAACCAATTTAAACTTCTAATTGATGAGAGATTAAGAAAATATGACCAAATCACATATAATCATTTATAAAAGTGACGAAATATGAGACTCCATGCCTGACCCTCACATTCAGCAGACTACAGATGTCAGAACATACTAAATGTAATGGAAACTTAGCTCTAGTCACTTTGCTTAATGGTTTCTTTATTACTTTTTTTGTTAGACAATTTTCACAAAACGATAAGTCAATTCTAATGAGTAGGTCTAGAGAGCCTTCTCTTGCTAATTGATTCATTCTTTTCTATTTAATGTAACCTAATCTAGTATGTCATATATTTGTATTCACAATAACATTAAAAGATATAACATAAGTGTTTTAGATTTTTTTAGTCAGGTTAGGTAAACTCATTTGTGTTGGTAGTTTTAAGAAATAAATACTTAATTCTCTCAATAAATTTTAAAGCATTTAATTTTTTAATTGAGTCCAAAGAGTATATCATAGAAGTATTTTATATTGTGTTTCACACTTTAATTTTTATATCTCTAATGAGAAAATCTTCGATTAAAAGAGTTGAATAAAATAGTCCATAAAAAATCATGATTTCATTAAAATAATGATAAAATCATAGAAGGTCTTTCTACAACTTAGTAAGTGCACAAAAAATCTTGTCTGACAAAAATACAAATGTGAGTGAATAAACATCGCCACATGTCGTGACTTAAAAAATAGCATATGTCAATATGCACCATAAATTGAGTAAGTTGTGTATCGAACACGTGACATGACTAACAAAAATAAATGAAATACACTTTGTCATGCATTATGACTCGAAAGAATGGATAAGTACATGACACCACGTGGACTCAGGCGAGTTTACATTTAACCCATCTATCAGCGATGACTCAGTTTGGGACTAGTGAGGGGCTTGTCAGCTACATTAGGAACCCTACACAACAACTTGAGTGCATATTCAATGTCTAAATTTACATAGCAAAGCAATGTGTCATGTATTCAATTTCTAAATTTACCTAGTAAGTCAGCGTCTCCCGCATTCAGCTTGTGCAACTTATAGATTTTAAAATTTGGGAGTTTTCTAAGAAAACTGTGTTTAACCAAATTTTGATAATTTATTTTTGGCTAACATGGGGTTGACTTAATGGAGCTTAGGCTGACTAGGCTTGTTGAAAGGAGTTTGGGCCCAATTGGGCCAAGTTGAATGGTCTTCGAGGGATTTGGGCCCAATTAGGTTGGTTGAAGGGTTTTGAGTCCAAGTAGGTCAACTTGAAGGCTTTGTGCCCAAATGGGGCTTATTGGATAATTTTGAGCCTAATTGAGAGGCTTTGGGCCCAACTAGGTTATAGGGAGATTTCTAAGCCTACTAAGGCCAACTAAAGATTTTTGGACTCAATTCAGCATGTTGAAAGGTGTTGTTATTCCTAGATGGACAAACTAGAAGCCTCTAGCCCCAAGCAAGGTGTTTTGAGTCCAAATGAGTGGTCTAAGGCTTGAGTGGGCTTACTGGAAATTCAAACTTAAGTGGGCCACTCATAATGCTTCGAGCCTAGTTGAAAAGTAATGGGCCATCTTAAGGGTTCTGGGCCAAAGCGAGGCCTAAAATAGTTTCAATTAGGTCCAAGTAAGGTTTTTGGATTCAAATGAGTTCAAATGGGCTGGATGGGCCAAAATGAATGTTTTGGGCCCAACTAAGATTCTGAGCCTGGTAGGAGTGTTTGGGCCCAAAGGGAGCATTATGGGCCCAATTGGGCTGACTTGTATCAAATTGTGTGTTTCGGGCCGAAATAAGTTGGATTGGGGCCCAACGGAAGGAGTTGGATTGGAAGAGATCGGCATAGTCCTAGTTCTAGCTTAAGAAGAGGGTTTTTGTAACTTTTTAATACAAGATAGTTTCACCTTCTTTTAAATTTTACACGTCTATAAGTTGCTACTACCTAGGATCCCATGGATCATGTGTATTCCCCAAGTGAGGGCAAAGTGCCAGCATGGGTTTTCTATAGAAATTTCTTGATAAAACAATGATAGAATCTATCATGTACATGCGTTATGGTTTGATTGCTCAAATCATGAAAACTAAGTGGTGGAGACGATTCTTATAGCATAATGTCTTAGCACAATAATTTTATTTCACTTTAAGCCACATTATTTTTTATGAACTTATGATCTGAACCATTAATTGGAGACTTGGAGTTGTGATTTGAATAGTTGACATTTTATGTAATAAAATTATATTTTTTAAAATGTCTCATCAATAAGAAAAAGAAATCATTCTATGATATAAATCTATTGCAATTAATATTCATAAATATGAAACCATCATCCAGAACCAAAGTAAGTTGTTCCCAAAATTACATCAAAATAATCATCATGAAAAATCAATGAAAACCTAGGCTAAGCAAAGATAGAATAGAAACCAAGTCACTAAATTTCTGGTGCGTAAAGGACATCATGCAAGTGCAAGGTCCAGCCACTATGCAATTCTAATTTACTCGTTCCAATCTCTTTAACTTCCACTTTGAAGTCATTTCCAACATATATCTACTTTGTCCTTGTTGAAATTCGACAATACTTCACAAAAGCTCCTTTATCATTAGCTATATGATTTATCGCTCATGAGTTTATAATATATAAAGGATGAAATTCTATAAGCATTATCGAGCCACTTACAGAAGTAGAAGTATGATAAAGTTAGACAATACCTCCTTTCGCTTAGTAAAAGAATGATCAAAGTGACATAACTTGCTACAATTGTAGCACTTAGTCATCTCCTTTCTTTTGGGCTGACCTCACTTGCGCTAAACCTTCACCTCATATGAGCTCGGATTGTCATTTCTTCCTTCGACGAATTTTTTAATTCATTTTGAATTCAAAACATGAAGTTTCACGCGAATCAAAGTCAATGAAACATACTTGGTTGGAAGAAGATTTTGCAACTTTCAAGTACTCATCTTCTAGTTTCAAGCAATGTGATATACCCTTAAAAGTTTTGATATTTTTGTTACGCGTCATGTTAATTTTTATATGTTTTCAATTATGAGGAAGAGACCTAGTCATGATTTGTACCTACAGCTCATTTGTGAGGGCATGTCTAGCTAACTTAAACTCTTGGATTATGTTTAACATCTCCTCAATATGTTACATCATAGTATGATTTTGGTGCTTTTTACCTTAATAGTAGAGGTGCTGTCGTATTTGTTCTTCAAGGTTAGCACATGGCTTGTGCGGTAACATATAGTTCAAAATCACGTTTGAGATCATCTTATATGTTGCTTAACAACATAATGTGAGAAATATTGTTTTTCTCTCTTCATGCTACATAAGCCTTGTGATCTTGTACCACTTTCTTAAGTTCATTCATGATCTCTCTTATTCTTCTAGGAGATATTGACGAGCTGCGTATATGTCTAATTAAAATGCTCGTTTTAACGCAAGTATACGTGCTGATCAAATAATAAAGAATGAGTAGAGTATCGTTCCCACGAGGATTGTGTTAAACAAATCAGCACCTTAAATCTCAATTGTCTAAGTGAATTAGTAAAGGGAATGAGATTTGGTTTTAAAAAATTAAATTAAACTAAACTAAGCAAAGCAGTAAATGACCAAAGTGGTGTGGATGTTCTTAAGATCGCTTCGAGATGATTAAGATAGGTGGAAATATGAATTCATTGAATCATAGCTATGTTATTTGGTCCGATTTAAGTTAGTTGTGCAGAGATTACTAATCTAGGTTCATTTATATTCATATATGTCTTCCAATACATACAAACCTAACCAAGCTTTAGCTATATGCTATGCTCCCATGCACACAAGTTAACCAAGGTTGATAACCACATAACCTAATGAAGATTACACAGGGTTAATAGGTATATTCCTATCCATATTAACATCCAACACAAACGAGAGCTGGAATACCTGTGCCTCATATATGGATCTTATTCAAATTTCACTTCTTCAAGCATGAATCTGAATATTCAATCAATCCACAAGGTTGCAAAGCTTGTAAATGCATTAAGCATGATATATAAGGGTAATCTTAAGAAACATAAGTCACAGCACAACTGTGTTGTCATTTTAAGCATAAGAAACCAATTATCATAAACTATGAGTTCAAATCCTACATATACCATCATAGGAAGGTTCAGCCCATAAACATGACTTCAATTCCCATTGAAATCAAGTTTACAATCATCCCAAGCAAGGAGAATAACAAATATGAAGATATAGATGAGAAAAGGAGATGAAACTCAATGGATTTGCAATGATAGCTTGGATCTCCACTTGCTCTTCTATCCTTCCTTGAAGCTTTGGTTTCCTTCCTTTTCTCCATAGCAGCCACGACCCCTCTCTCTGTCTCCTCCCATAAGAAACCCTAAAAGATATATTTATACCCCTCTAAATGCAACACAAGACACGTGCTAAAATTTGTCCGTGTAGGGTTTGGCGTCGCGGCGCAACTCTCTGGAAGCTCGCCGACTTAAGGATTCTTGAGAGTTCTTGTGAGGCGGTGGGTTGGCGCCTAGGCGCTGCTAGTCGACGCCAGGGCGCCAACCTGCTTGCTTCTTTATTTTGCACATTTCTTCATCCCGACACACTCACAAGCTGATAGTCAACCGTCCTTCTTTCAAAATTAACTAAAACCGAATAAATGTACTTATAAATATTTATTTTATACTAAAAATGTCTAAAAACTACATATTGTTCCTAAAATGCAAAATGAATGAAAACTAAGCTAAATTGGTACAAACCAACCACATTCTCTTGGACTAACATGTCAAATTAGTCTGAAACGAGTCATGATAACTCGCATTTTCACTAGTTATCAGATATTAGACTTTTTGGTATCTAATATCATAATTGTCATCATTTAATTTCTCATCTTGATTCAAATAAGCAACAATCATTTTGAAAGCCATTATTAGTAATTGATTTCATTACTAGCATAAATTATTTTATCGTAAAAGATCAACTAAATTAATGATAAATCAATATGAGGAAGAAATTGCCATTAATTTAATTCAATTGCACAAAATTTTAGTTTTACATAATAATTTGGGTAAATTTCATATATACCCACATAGTTTCATCGATATTGCAGATATACCCACGTAGTTTCACAAATTTCATATTACCCCCATGTAGTTTCATCGAAATTGCGTATTACCCCCACGCCGTTAACTGCCGTTAATTTCTGCCGTTATGTTTTTAAAAATTGACGAAAATGCCCTCATCCATAGTTTCACAAAATTTCATATCAACCCCATGAAGATGAGGGCATTTTCGTTATTTTTTAAAATATAACGGTAGATATTAACGGCAATTAACGGTGTAAGGGTAATACGCAATTTCGGTGAAACTATGTGGGGGTAATATGCAATTTGTGAAACTACGTGGGTATATCTGCAATATCAATGAAACTATGTTGGTATATATGAAATTTACCCTAATAATTTCTCTATATCCTACCAACTTGAGAGCTACTAGTTCCAAGTGAGAATTTCTTTGAATCCTCTCAACTTAAGAACTTTCACTCAAAAAAATATTAAAACATAAAAGATTGAAAAAATATACTTGTTTACTTATGTATCATAAGCATAACATGGAATAGTACAAATATTCATTTCTTAACGTCATGTCTTTCTTACAACATAAAGAAATAAAAATACTTTTCTAGATGCCCATTCATGAAATCACATATATCATTATATACGTGACATGAATGTGAACTATTAGTTTCATGTGAGAATTTCTTTGAGTCCTATCAACTTGAGAACTCCGATTCAAAAATATGAAGCATAGAATATTGAATATAATTTAATAATGAATTGAAGTGGGGTATGGGAGGCTTCCGCTACATACACAGATACATAATTAAATAACCATAAGATTCACTTAAAGACCTATTGCTTAGACACCAACTTCTAGTGGTACCATAGAACATAATCTCACCACAAGTTAATTCAATAAAAAAAATAATCATAACTACTTTCAAAAAAATATAATTATAACACAAAGTAATATATCACAACATATATAATTATACATATGTCACATGCTAATGAATTATACATAATAATTTCTAGCATGAATAAGATATAAACATTATATAAAAATATACATATTACATAAATTATTAATTTAGAGTCTCAACCATACTATTGCATTTAGAGCATCAAAATTAGTAAAAATCAACTATTGAATCATTAAAATTGGAATTAAAATGGCCAAAATTCAAGGATAGAATGAAAGGTTCACATGGCTACATGTTGGCATCGATGGCCTATGGCCGCTGGCATCGTGGGTTGCTGTTGGCAAGTCATTTGCGTTGGCCCCGATCGGGTTGCCTAACGCTAGGCAGAACAACATGGGTCTCACCTGAATTTCTTGCCTTGAAATATATGTTCACTATTTTCAACACATGCCTTGAAATAATTTTAAACAAAACAAAATGACTGATTTTGAAAATCTTCAAGCAAGCTAATCTCTAATGTCCACTTGATTTGGTACACATATAAAAATAATGAGTTAGTCCCAACATGACTAGCAAGTAAAAAATTATTTGAAAATAGATAATGACCCAATTTAAAACTTAATTAAATGATGAAATAATTATTTAATTTAGTAACTTTAAAAATTAAGCCTACAGTACAAAATCAGACCCTTTAATTGAGTTCAGAAGAATAAACATTGAGATTGACCATTTGATCATATAAATTAGAGTTAAAATAGACAAATTATAGCGAAATGGAATAAACAATCCACATTAAGCCACATCATCACTACCTTTATTGATATGGGTCCCGCTTAGGCCTTTTTCACTTAGCCCATACTAGTGTAATGAGATGCCTACCAGTTTTCATTCAAACTCAAAATCATCCACGCATTAAAAGCATCAAAGGATCAATAAAAATAAAACAAAATAATTGCATTAACATAAGCAATGAATCTAACGGAATTTCCTAGGCATACCTCTAATAGCTTTTGAAATTTTGACTTAAGTAGTATTGTGTATATATTAAAATACTAACTTGATACAGACATTGTTGTATACACTGAGATTATTAATTTCGTACACATACATTAACCCATGCAATTAATATATAATTTCAATATCTATTTCACGAATATCTATTCATATTAATTTACGGCATTGCATTTATAAAATAAAATATGTAATAAAATACAACAATCTCAATGCATACACTTTAGGCATAATTTTACATCTTAAAAAAACTTTGGATTATAAAATAAATCGTACCAACATATTAAATCCATCACTTTAAAATTATAACATTTAATATACATTCCTCATACAATTAATTAGTACAACCTAATTAATTGTAAAAATAATTTCAATATAGATACATAATTATTGATCTAAAATCAACTTCCAAATAAAATCTCACTTGCTAATGTAGAAAATAATAATTTTTTTTCCTTCCACAACTTTGACTTCAATTTTTTCCTACGGATTCACAATACCTTTTGTAGCTTCTTGAGTTTAAACTTGAAGTCTGATTTAACAAATCTTATCCAGAAAGTTCTTATCTTATTTATCTAGTGGGGCCTATATGCTTGGGGAGGCAAAAGTGCAAAATTAATTTTTTTTTTTTTACGGAACTTCATTTAAACCCTAGACCTTTAAGACCGTTGGACCTCATGCATAGCAATCAGCTACATGGATCACTAGAATAACATCTAAAAATTTAAAAAAAAGTACAACACGCAACATATATACATAATAATTAGGAAATGTTCATTATTAATCATCCGGCCCAATCAGTCAAAAGGTCAACCCTTACCATGTAAGCTATTCTACATGGACCTTGGTTCACTTTAAAAAAATCTAGGGTATTTATAGTTTCCATTCACTTTGTCTCCAAGTGGGATTGTGTTTCCTAGTGAAGGAGAACACCCATTAGGAACGCACATGTATAGGAATCGCAATCGTAATACATTTCAACATTTTTTATTTCCTTTTTATTTAATTTTGTAAACAGTCTAAATGCGTCCAACCAATTGGCACCACAGGTTGTACAGTTTTTAGGCATTGGACCAGATAACCAAACCGAAGAGGTGACTGGTTCCTGATCGAACCAATTGGCCCAGTTGGGTTTTAAAAACACTGGTGTTGATAATATCTTGCATCATGAGTGACCACCATACAACTGCCCATTTTCTAATGCCCAGCTCTATGCTTCGCTTTGGTGAGTCCTTATATGCCATCACGTACGCCACTGAATGCATCATAGCACATTTTTATTCTTCAACGCTTTGGGGCAATACACAATGCTTGCCTGTTAACGCGACCACCACTCCACCCATCGTATCTCCCAGCATGATGATGCAGTTGCTGCATTGCCACTTCATGCATGCCTCAACTCACCTCGTCATTCAATTTAAAAATAAAAATATAAAAAAAAAACTCACCTCGTCACAACTTTGGGGAGAATGTAGTTGGTGCGTTTTTCACGTCCACGTACGCTTCTAGTTGGAGCTCTTCATTCCATCCATGATATGAGCCCAAGTCCACCTATATCCCCAATTGTATGACCCTTTTACATATGCTTATGGTACCTTTGGCATACTCCTAATCTTGCTTAAGATTACGCCATTAGGTTTAGTGGTGTGATAATCCTTTTACCATCTATAATTCCATCGAACCATTGGTGAGTTTGCACCTTGAAAGTGCGTTAATATAGTGAAGAGTTTTCTAAATCCCTATATAGCTTCTCCTTTCCGTATATATTTTCTCTAGTTTTCACTAGTTGGTCGGGCAATAAAGTTTTCATTATAAGTTAAACCTGTTAAGTGAACTTAATTCAATCAATTTTTATTTTTTTTTCATTTCCTTTGATGTGTAGACTAACCTCATATGGCCTTAAATGGTATCAAAACTCTCCCAAGGTTTTTGTAAGAAATTTTTATCTTTTTCTAATACTACTAGGACACTGTAATATTAGGAGAAAGTAAAAATGTATTGCATGTATTTATTTGTTTTCTCTTTGTTGCAAGTTTATTAGAATTCTGTGTGTTTTAGTGCCATAGAGTATATAGCCTAACCATGGGCATTTGGTTAACAGTGTCTTCTATTATTCCTACAATTATTCATGGACATCCTTGCATTTTCATGACATAATATTGACCATTAATTCTTCATGCACTATTACTAACTCACTAAACTGCTAATTTGCATCATACTAATTTGTTGACTTACTAATTTTCATTTCGTATTTTTTATAGCAAAATTTTCATTTCATATTTTATTTCAATAATTGCAGTGCATGTATCAGATTTGTTTTGTGTATACCCATTCATGCATTTCACGTTTACTTTTAGCAACCTGTATCATTTATAGTAAACTTCATTTATTCATAAACCCATAGTAGTAACCTCCAGGATACATGCTACAATGTTATTGCCCCAGTCGACATATATGGTGACAGCTATTATGTACATGCCAATATCATTCATACAGGATCAATACAAAACTTATATCCCTAAACTTGCTAGATATGCCCACAGCTCGGTTAGTCACGCCAGTGATGATAGAGTAAAGTGCGCGTGGTGTGGGGTTCGAATCCCACATCTGTGGGATTTTCAACCCATATTTCAAGGGACCAAGTGGTCTCCCTTTGATCAACTACGAGCAGTTGGTCAGTCTTAATAAGTAGACGGGAACTTGTTGACTCCCTTTAGAGCTTGATATATAATATTAGATGTCATTGACTTCCTTTAGAGCTTGATATGTAATATTTTTTTGATGAAATTGATATGTAAAATTAGATGTCATGATATACAATATTAATCAAAAAATATTTTGCTAGATGTGTAATTTCATGAGTTTGTAGGCCATCTTGGAACGCAAGTTGAAGGATACTGAAGCATTGACATCTTTTGGCAGCTTAAAGGCAGAAGGAAAAATCACATGAAGATGTTCCAAGGTTTTTATAGTACATTTTTTTAGATCACCTTTAGTTGGAAATCAATTGTTAATGTTATTTGGCACATCCCAAGAGCAAATTTAAATGAAGCCATTGGAGTGGCGTAAAACAAAAAATTCAAAATGATAACTAGACAGATTCCGAATAACACATGCACATGCAGTCTCACTTCTATGTAATCAAATTACATATAACTAGTTCTATATAATTAGTTCCATTTTTTAGTATCTACATAATAGATATTAAATTCACTCAATCTTAATATTATTTATTTAATTAAGAGACTAAGTTTTATCTAAATCAAATATGTTCATGGACTATATTTAATAAAATATATATATGCGAAAGTATGAAAAATACTTAAATCCATTTACATATATATTTGAATGTAATAATACTTCATGAAACAATTTATCCATATAATAATGATATTTTAGACAGTTTAAATGTCGAAAATACAACTTTAAATTAATAGTTACAGTTGAACTATTTTATTATATTGATTCTGTACATTTGTAGATTGTGGCCATGTACAGTGATATGCTAGACAAATTAATAAAAGAGTTTTTATGATAATATACATTATATTAAATATATAGATGGAGTAAATTTTGTATCAAATATATATATATAACTTTTCTTGTGCAGTGAAGTTGCACCATAATTAGCAGTGCGTTTGGCCCAAAATAGGCCTCACATATACTTAAATATATTGATACTTTGGGTGTGTTTGTCAATTAACAAAAAATGTCAAGTTAAAACTTTTCAATTTAAATTTTTTTACTCTCCATAACTATCATATTTTTTAATCATTTTTTCACATTTTCCTATACAACTACCCTACTTTTCAATCATTTCTACACAACTAACTTATCTATTTTAACTTTATCCTCTTTACTACTCATCATTACCCCTATTATATCACATCATTTGACAACTTTTACTCTCCAAAACTTTTCATCAAAGTTTTATTCATTGCCAAACACACCCTTTATACAATCATTTATCTATATCATTTATTGCAAGTGATTTACATGTTGAAAAACAACTTTAAAGTTATTATTTACATCAAACTATTTTATTACATTGAATTTATACCATTTTTCAGATGGGTTCCATACACATCCAATTGGGATGAAAATTGGTATGGTAATAAAATACATAATTCTAAATACAATGGGTAGAGTGGATTCTAATTTTATGATCATATGAGGCCCGTTTTAAAGTAACTGCACCGTAATTGTGGTGCAATGACCCTGCACTTGAATATTTCTCTTATATATATATATATATATATATATATATATACATATATCAAAATCTTAGAAATGAAAGAGGTTACATAGAAGGTGGATTAAAGAGGCTTACGTTGCAGTTCATGCCCTGGCAGGTAAAACTATTGCATTTTTCAAAGTTTCTGGAAATGTCTGTGGCCTAAAATAAGTAATTCATTAGGGGAATTTTAGCAAACCCATTTGTTCTTTTGAATTATTTGTGAATAAAATAGCTGGTTGACGTTATTTAAATGTTGACAAGTGTATGCATTGGAGAAAGATTGAACAGATATGGCGTCCATCATCACATGGTAGACCCCATAAAGTAATGAATTATATATGGCTGTTGCACAATAATAGTAGGCAGGCATGAGCCATGTGATGAGAAAACAGAGAGGAAGAAGATCGAATGATAGACAGATTCCCAATCAAACTTGGAACAAGATGCACGTGTTCATTTGCAGTTGCAGTAGACTCAAATGCGACAACTGGTCCACCAATTTGTCTTCCTGCTGGCCCTTTTTCATTATGGGCGCAATTGTCCACATTCCACAACGAACAAATACATCAATCAATTAGCATGTGGACAATGTTCTCACTAGCTTGTGTAGTTATGCGTGCATGAATTATGGGGAAGATCCTGATCAGTGGAGTTGTAATAATCGCCCAAAATTAGATGAGGAAAAGTATATAATCAACAACATGGAGAGTGAGATGAGGCTTTTCTTGGTTGGTGAGAGCTTGTTGTTTCCCTTATAAATATCTTTGTGAATAGATAAGAGCCTATAGTCTTTCCAATAAATAATTTTAAAAAAACATAAAACAGCAAAATTAATTAAATTTTCACATTTAAATGCAATAACTAGGATTTTGTGTATACGAACGAGAATCTAGGATACTCTGATGGATAAAGTGTGCATGTACCAATATATGGTACCTTTTTATTTATTGGGGCAACAAAAGAAGTCCTAACTCATAAACATTTATACAATCTTAGTTTTAAAGGAAAATATATCAGATCCTAAAGAAGACAAAGCTAAAAGAAAGGCGTTTCCTTTCACCAAACTGTTTGCTTCTGAAAATTTGGATGGAAGGCTATTAATTAACAGGCAATTCATATTTGGATATAACCCAATCAGTTAGTTCAACATCATTTAATTTATCACCATACTAAAAATTCATTCCATCAAACTCATGGGTGTCTATACTACCTTAAAATATTTATAATCCCATCCACAAAATGTGAAAATACATAGATTCATTCATAAATAAATGCATTAAAATATTCTAATAATTTACGAAATTATTTATTTATATGGAAAGCATGTCTTAGATGTTATAGATGTTAAATTAATAACTTTGAAAAAGATACATAATCCAAACCATTTTATTTTATTGATTATACTTTTATCACTTCTATGAAATGAGGTAATGCAATCATTTGATACAAATAAATTATACTTGGTTTCCCAGTGAGACAAGTGAGTTCCATTGAAATGGGTGGAGCAATTCAAATTGGGCCCAAAATGGGTGGAAAACACTTGTATGTTTGCTAGCCTTCCTACCATACGTAGCGTTATAACATGCTAGGGGCACTGTGGTTCGTGCATAGGGTGCCACGTGGGGGAAGGTACTCCCTTCAATGACCAATTGATTACTTTAAATTAAGGGTGGGAATTGGGGCGGGTCGACCCGTGACCCGGTATTGACCCGACCCGTTTTTGGCCGGATAAAATCAATATATTTTTGACCCGGTACAGGGATGGGTCAGAAATTTTGACCCGAATTCAAAAATAGGGTTGGGGTGGGTCAACCATGTCCTGACCCGAAGAGTCTGACCCGCCCCACATATATAAATTTATTAAAAATTATAAGACTATATTGAAATATTATTATTATTTTCTTTCAAATTTCTCACTTTTTTATAATCAACTCTATCAACAATAGAAGAATCAATTTATTCAAAATGCAATATAAGAATCAATAAAAAATTTGTACGATACAACCCTCATGTGTAATTGTATATTAACCTATTTTAATAAATGTACACTATATTTTCAAATGTTTTGTATTCTTAATTATTTGTTTTTTAATAATTAGTGAAATATTGAAACATATAATATTTAAATTTAGTATAGACGTATACTTATGTTTGATAGATATATAAATTTTGAAAATTATCTTATTTGATCCGTATTTTTTACCCGACCCGCTATCCCGAAAACCGGTCCGATACTGACTCGAATTTTGTCCCTAGACCTGGTAGAAAAAAGTAAGGGTCAAACCGATCTTGTCCCGACCCGGTATAAAATAAGGGTCAAACAAGATTTTTGAAAAGTAGGGTCAGGGTTGGGCAAACCCTGACCCGTCCCGACCCGCCCCGATTCCCACCCCTACTTTAAATGGGTAGGGTAGATTTTTATTTTCCTACCCGTAGTCTGGATATTTAGAGTTAACTTGAATTACGAATTAATATGTAACATTTCTTTTATGAAATATTATACATTTAAATATATAAGATATATTTTAAATATATAAAAAGTTGTTTAATTTGTATATTATTTAGCAGATTAAATAAATATGCTATTATTATTATTATTATATTGATATAGATTTTTAAGTAAGATTTATAATAGAATTGTAATTTTTAAATATAATAAAAAGAACATCTTAAAGAATTAATTTCAAACCAAAATTGAAACCGACTTAACCTTAAGAAAATAAGGTAAAGTAAGTTGAGGGTGGAATAAACTTAACCTAAAATAGAGTAGGGTATAAGTTTTTAAAAATAAAATAATAGTAATATCGAACTTGAATTGTGTTACAGTAGTATAAAACACTAAAATCTTTAATGTAATGTCTGCACACTCTTTTTTATAGTTATTGAAGCATCTCTGTTTTTTAATGTCTTATATTTACAACTTAAGTATCTCAGGTTTATGTTTTTCCAATCTTAAGGAATTTCAGCAGGAGACAAAGATGTCCCATGAGGGAGGCACGGACTCTGCCAGTTGCGCTAGCCGCTGCTGGCCACTGAAGCATGTCTTTAATCATGACTCATGTTGTCGCTGATAAAGAGGTTGATCACTTCTATATATGAAATCAAATCCATGGGATTGAAATTTATATATGGGAACCTTATCAAATGAGGGTTTAAGGAGAAATTGGACGCACCGATTTGAAAAGCGTCATCCTTAAGTCTCATGTCATCCTTAAGTCTCATGTTACTTGCCGCGTAATTTGAAAATGGAATTTCAACCACCCCAACTGAAAGCTTCAAACTATCGTTTTCGGGTGAAAACGAAAAGCGCGTATTAATTATATTTGCTTCCATCAAACTATATGTTTATATAGAATCATTCACATCGAATCCTAATTAATAATGACCATCCACATATATATAATGGTACATATTTAGTTTGTGGGTTCTCCCCCAAAAATTCAATATATACATTCAAAGTCTACAAGAGACTCTTTCATCGTTAATTGCATATTTCCCTGATAGGCAAAGAAATGTAATTTTAGTGCCAAAACTCCAGTGATATCGCATCCAAGCAATTAATTCTTCATGACATACTACACCAATTGACCCATTCAAGGGACCTGTAGCAGTCTATGTAGAGTCCGATTAGTATCAGGTAAAGAAAGTGGGAAAATTTTACCGAAGAAACTTTTTAAAACGGAAAGTGCTATTTGGTATGATAAGTACGATGATTAAGAATAAAAGTAATAAAGATAAAATAGATTGTGTAGTTGTGTAAAAAGGTGCGAAAATAATTAAAATATAAAATTAATAATAATAATAATAATAGTAATAATAATAATAATGTAGTTAAGTACGTAGTTAATATTTCAAATCGTAAAAGAAGTTTATAGTAAGAAGTGCGAATTTTTTTTAGGTTTTTATTTTTTACTTTTACACATTTGGTATCAAACAAACCCGCGTGTACATAGTTTCAAAAGGCATATGATGCAATAGAAAGAATATTCAACCGTGCTTGTCTATTTTTAGCCTCTTTTAATAAGTCATGTATGATAAAAAAAGAAAAAGCCTTAACACCTCTAACAAAAAGTCCAACTTTTGTTTACACATTACCTTCTTTAAGCTTTCTAAAATTTTCTCAGCGAGCCACGCACAAACTAAGAGGATGGCTAACCTAACTTCAGTGCTTTAATATATATATATAAGTACAATGCACCGGAACAGTGGTATATTTGATCATCGGTAGGCCCCAAACATATTAGAATGCAACGAAACTTTGTACAATCATTTATCTATATATAAATTTTATAGCAAATGATTTATATGTTGAAAAAACTATTTTAAATTTGTTATTTATATCAAATTATTTTATTATGTTAAATTTGTATCATTTTCAGATGGGGCCCATATATTATTCTAAATGGTAATAGAATATATTATTCTAAATACAATTAGTGGAGTAGATTATGATTTGATAATCATGTGGGGCCATTTCAGCAATGCATGCTGCACCTGAATATTTCTGAAATATATATATAAGGAGTTGTTCCGGTGCAGCACAACTGCACCAAAACAGCAGTACATTTGATCAAAAGTGGGCCCCACATATATTAGAATGCAATAAAACTTTATATAATCATTTATCCATATACAAATTTTATAGCAAATAGTTTAAAACTTTATATAATCATTTATCCATATACAAATTTTATAGCAAATAGTTTACGTGTTGAAAAAGTCACTTTAAAGTTGTTATTTGCATCAAACTATTTTATTACGTTGAATTTATACCATTTTCAGACAGGGTCCATATACATATCTGATTGAGATGAAAATTGGTATGGTAATAGAATATATTATTCTAAATACAATGGATGGAGTAGATTATGACTTAATGATCATGTAAGGCCTATTTCAGCGATGCTGCACCTGAATATTTCTTATATATATCGAGGGGAGTGGAACATGCTGATACTTGTGATACGATCAAATGGTATGTATTATAAGTCGAATATTTAGAGAAATAAATAAATTGAAAAATCCAAAATTGATGGGACGATTTGAACGGTTCCGATTACTGCTTGGTTATATCTATATCTGTTTGTAATTTTTTTCCCGAAATGTCTGTTGGTGAACTGCTATCGGAATTTGTGGGAGAGAATGGACGATGGGGTAATAATTTAATACCGATGGATTTTTTATCAATATTTTCTGTTTAAGAAATTTATTCGTTTCCTGCCATTTATTTGTCATGTTCAGAAAAATCACTTTTATTGAAAACTTATATTTTGTAAAAAAAAAAAAAAAAAATCTTTTGGTAGTGTATATATATTTTTAATTTTAAAAAATAGATAATATATAGTTTATAAAAATTCTTAATAATGTAATTTTTTAAAGAATCATAAATGTATGTATATGGAAATCTATCAAGCAGCCCCATGATAAATGATTTACATTCGAGAAAAGCATATTTTAATAATAAAAAAAAAATAGCAGGCTCCATGCCAACCGTATTGGGTCACCGACTTACCGTAAATGGATATAGTTGGATTGTTCTTTGGTGGAACGGGTTAAAGCGTGCATGCCCTTTGTTTTTTACAAACCATGATCCTCTTTATAAATCCAAGTTATTAATTATATTGCTATTTATTTAAGTCAGATATTAAAAATACTATGATTGGATACTTTAATGGGCCTAATAAATCTACATAAAAACATGATTGCCCAAATATTAATTACGTCGAATATACAATCATTGTATTTTAATTATTACAATTAATTAAATCAAAATAAACGTAATCAACGGGTTGAATTTCTAAAAAGAAATCATGGTTCTTAGAAACTAAGATCCCCTTGGATAATAACAGCTTTTTGAAAAATTGCATCTCGTGTGTAAAAGTCATAAACGAGGGAATTTTTACAGCCTCGTTAGCCCACAGGAAGTGAATTGTTTTCATTAAAGCAGAGGGGCAACCGCGTCGGGATACACCTGTTAAAATCTAGCAAATCTTAACCCTAATTTATTTAGAAAAATTTGACTTTAATCTATTTATACTTTGGGTGTGTTTGGCAATGAGTAAAAAATGTCTAACTTAAAACTTTTTAATCTAAAACTTTTCACTCTCTGCAATTATCATATTTTTTAATCAATTTTTCACATTTTCCCATATAACTACCCTACTTTTCCATCATTTCTACACAACTACGCATACAATTAACCTATTTATTTTAACTTTATCATCTTTACTCTTCATCATTACCCCTATCATATCACATCATTTGACAACTTTTACTCTCCAAAACTTTTCATCAAAAGTTTTATCCATTCCCAAACACATTATTAATAAAAAGTTCAACTCTAATTTTAATCATTTTTCTTAAATAGAGTGGCCTTCAAAAAAGTAATAAAGTGAATTGCAAGTAGCAAACAGGGTCATAAATGGGTGGTTAACGGGTCTGAGAATAAAAAATGAAAATAATAAAGGCTAAAAATGCTAACAATGTATTTGAATTTAAAACATTAATTTTTTTTATATATTCTTGATTAGAATGTTGAATCGTTTGTTGATGAGTGCACATAACTAGTAAAATAAACAAACAAAAAAATTAACTCTTCAACTTTACTGGTTATAATTGAACGAGTTTAATTTTTTTAAGGAAACGAGTTCAATTATTGGGTTAATGAGTTTAGCAAGTTTAACTCATGGCTAACCCATTTATTTAATGATTTATAAAAACAGGATGATAAGTTGAAAATGATAACCTTAACCCGTCACAAATGGGGTTGGAATGACTGGACTGCGACTTAAACCTAACCTAGTTACACCACTGTCTTGAAGGGTGAATGTGAAACGCAGGTAGGCTTCTCTATCTGTTGGCTTCTAAATTCCACCCATTTAATTGATGACTTCATGATAATAATATTACTTTATTTATAGAATAATGATTTAATATAGTCAAGGGCATAAAATGTCCATGCAACCGTTTGTTTTTTAAAATAGAAGGCAAAGTTCTTCAACCCGAATTAAACTCTAGACACCCGACACAATTAATGGACTGAATTTTACCAACTGAGTTATTAATTTACAGTATATCCAGCTATTAATTTTTTTTTTCAAAAATTTATAGCGTGCATAAAATAAAAAAACCTTTCAATATGTGTGATTTTTTGGAATTATAAATAAATGCATATGGGTAAATATGATAAAAGGCTTAAATTTGGATAGAATAATTTAAAATAAAAACGAGTCGCATGGACATTTTCCATGCATCAGGCTATAATGATAACAGCTGTATGAAGAGGATCCCTTATCTTACCTTTTCATTTCTAGTTTTGCTGGTTATTGATTAGCAAGCTCAAGGCATGATTATTTAGGATGCCAGAATCTAACTTCATCAATCAGTTTCTTTTCCCTGATGATATGCTACATAAGCCTTTCAGATCACTTGCATATTATCATGCTTTGAGACTTCATAAGAACGTACTTTAATTTGAATTTTAGACACACATTCATATTATAGTTATATATACATACTATCATAAAGTCTGACTTAATATAAAAGTGATCTTATAAGATTTATAGGCTTAAATTTTTTAATAGAATATGGGTCTTTTATGTGTACAAATCCTATAGTTTATTTTAAATTTTTTTATTTTTATAATGAGTTAAATTAGAAATAAGAAAGATATGTAACTATATAAATAGTTGTTGTCTCTAGAGTATGCATGAGGGTTTCTGTTCTAATGGATCATTATTAGCAAAGATAGTCTCCTTTTCCAGAAAATTCTAGGTGGTTGATGGAAAATCTACTCTATCTACTGTATTTAACATTATTTATATTATCATGAAAACTCTTTCATTTGATTAGTATCATTATATATCAGTCACATTTATAGATGTGTAAAATCAATATAATAAAATAATTTAATGCTAAAATTTAAATTTAAAGTAGTATTTTCAATTTCAAAATCATCTAAAATATCATACTATGTAGATAAATGATTTTATAAGGTATTGTTATATTCTAATACATGTATGAATGGATCTAAGAATTTTTTTCGAATTTACACATGAATATATATTTTTCAGCAAATGTGGCCCATGTGTCAATCATCAAGTGATATTAAATATAATGAATTAATAGATAGAATTTTGTGTCAATCATCAAGATCTTAAAAATTAAGGGTGTTATATGGTATCACTTATATGTAATTTTATGTAAACCTGATACTGGTTTAAAATAATTTTTATTACATAGAATTTTTTTATATTTGTTGAAAAGTTTTTATACAACTACAAATTATGAAAATGTCATTGATTTTAAAAAATCAAAAATAAATATTTAAAATTATACAAAAAATAAAAATCGATACATATGTTAAATATACCTAGATTAACAGTTACGTAAAAAATTTTAAAAAATAAAAAATAGGTGAAATATAGTCGGGTGCATCGAGCCTGAATGCACCCGAGTGCATTCAATCAGGAACTGTTGTATATTATCAGTGAATAAGAAAGTGCTTGGGAAATGAAAAAAAAATTATATTAAAAATGAAAAATAAACCAATCCTTGTTCCATTCCATCAAGTGGGATTAGATGCTTTCCTACGTGGGTAATTAGTAAGGGTGCAACTCCAGTCAGTTCGGTTTGAGCAATAGTTTACCTTACTCATACTCTATTTCCAAAAGCTTATCATATCTCATTCACTTACAAGGTAGGTTCATACTATACTTTATCTTAACCACTACCTATAGGGTCAGTTTCGGTTTAAAATCGGCTCCTACAATAACCAATGATAATATGATAAAAAATATTTTCTGTGCTATTTTAAATAATATAAAGCAACACTCATTTACATTTTAAACTTTATAGTTTATAATTAATTTCATTTTGTTGTTGTTTACATCTATTTCTATATTCTTTATGACATCGTTATTCATCTAATAATCACATTAACTTCATCATCCGCATTCATGTTATTATCATCCGTCATTACAAATATAAATTCTATACAATTTTTAAAAAACAAATAAGAAAATCAAACAAACAATAATTTATTGGTGACTGTGGGATAGAAACTATTATGTATTTATTTATATACACTTGTTTATAATTATTTACATATTAGGACCCATGTCGGTACCCATCCGGGTCAGTTTGTGTACCCAACGTGTATACTCTGCCCTTATCTTATTTAGAGGGTTGAGTAAATGATTTCTACCCTATTTATACCCATGAGTAAAATTTTTTGTCTTTCGATAGGTACCTAACCTAAGTTGCACCCTTAGTAATTAGTGATCATGGTAACCGAAAGTTAGGTGGCTGCGAAAGGTTTAATGGAGGGAGCCATTTAATAGTTCCTCGAAATAACTAATAACCACACACTGTTTGGTTGCAAAAATCCAACCATAATTTTCATTTCTAATGAACTCATGGCCTCTAATTTTTAGTTCTTTGTTTGCTATCCCGTGGTAGTTTGACAACCTACAAAAGGAACGAAAGTTACATCCACTCTGATTGCTTTCATCACTTGATCGATTCTCTTTCAAAATCCACTTTGACTACGTGACAAGCGCGTCTATTCAATTCCTAGCTAGAGATGATAAGTATGTAGCTTTTCCAAAATTCAGGAATATATGTGAATTCTAAGAAGATTCTTGCCATCATTTTTGGATGGATAGAACCGACGGTACCAACTTTACTCTCCATTTAAAGTTATAACAAGAATAAATAAATAAAGGAAGAAAAGAAATCAGAAATATTTTGATGGAATACAACAAAATAAATATTATATATTGCTTGTGGAAAGGAATAATTTTTGTTGGTATGACTTTAAGCCATTGTATCAGCTACTTGGTAGCATATCCATTGAGTAATTTCTATCCATTTTTAAAAATTACACATGCATTTAATACTTTTGAAAAGCAATAACTTTTTGGTATGACTTTAAGCCATCGAATCAACTACTTGTAGAATATCTACAATTAAGTTTCTCTTTAATTTTTATTACATTTACATTATAATGTGTGACAGCTCAGGTCAATTTGACATGGTCAAACCTAAATACTACGGTGAAGGTGTCATTTAATCAAGATTCATGAGTGAAAGATAAAAAAAACTTCATCAATTTATTAAATAAAAAGAGCTATTCTACAAATTTATAAATAAGTATTTCATTGCATGATTTATTTGCGAAAATAAATATCTAAATAAAATTTCCATTCTTTACAACATTTCTTCAAATTAATTTTCTTCTAGAAGTTTATTTTTCTTAGCTTCCTTAACCGGCATCACCTGTAGGACAATAAAATAGAAACATGAATTCAAAGAACTTACGTGGGACGAGTGTGGTATATGCATTTAACTTCTTTCAACATAAAATCCATAGAATATTTCTTGCATGACATGCGGACTAGATGTATTAATTTCTATTATTAGTACTATAAACTTCAGGTCCCAAACTTTAGAAATTCCAAACTTATAATTTTATGATCAGCATCTTAAAATTTACCAAGTCGTTCCAAAAAATCTTTTAGATATGCTTACGATTCACATTTATTAAATCGTAAGATTTAATCACAATTTTATGACCTCCCTCGCATGTCTCATATTTTAGACTTGAAATGGTCGACCCAATTTTCCATTGGACTTAAAACATCACAAACATAAAAATTGATTGTGTGCTAGTCCAAATCAGACATTCTAAAACCAAGATCTTATCAACACGAGACGAATGGTCCATAAGCTCCCTCATGTCGCTGCATGCTATAACTGGTAATTGTTGGGCCTAGTGACACCCACTTTTTAGTGCACACCAAAGGTGAGTCCCCTTTTAAATTGTTTCTTCTTCTTTATTATATTTTATTGCATCTATTTACACATATATTGTAATAAAATAGACCTAGAAAAAAGATCCTGGGCTTGTGTGTTATGGACTTCGCTATGTGATAATGTTTGCTCTAACTTGGCAGCTTAGGCATATAATTTTAAAACACGTTATACTATATTTAACTTGAGACCCTATGGGATTCGACTTTAGGTCATTTTAAGTCTACTAGTTTCTGCCTGGTTCATTTCTGGATCACAACTCTATTGGAAAATTTTCAAAACAAAATTAATTAAACATCTCTTATATAACAATAATCAAGTAATAAGCTAGCAAAAGGATGGAATTTTATGCTTGTTATTAGTTTGATAAGACCGATTATTTTGTAGTGGTTCATGGGAGACTACTTATTTCATATTGCAGGATTCTTCAGCAGTGTTTCCAAGTCCCATTGAATTGTATCCACCACCCATGTGCTTGACTTTTCTCATAGCTATAAATACAAGTTTCATCATAATACAAATTAGAATTCTTTGCATATCTACTCCAAGGCGTTCATAAAAAATTCCAGCATCAATTCATCTTTTCATGGCTACACTTTTAAGAAACATTGTTATTTTCTTTTATTCTTCAATCAAAAAAATTCTAGTAACCAAACGTTTGGCATTTAGAAGGAAGCTTATTTTCCACTCTCAATGAGGTTTACTCCCTTTGTATCATAGGGGTAAGTTGCAATAATCCTAAATTATATGTGAGAGTACAAATAATGTCTTAAAGAAAGTTACAGTATAACATGCTTGGAGGAGTAACATATTCTCTAGTTTGCAATTTTCCACTTTTCATAATTTTTTCCCTCCTATTTCCTAGTACTCATCCTAACAAACGTAAAGCAATATTTATTCATCATCCTAAATGGCCTCTCAATCCACCATTCCCCTTGCTAAGCCTAGTGTCTGAAGATTAGATGCCTATGTCAGTACCAATGTTAATAGGTGACAATAACAACTTCGTCTTTATCTAACTCATCTTGGAGTTGTTTACATCATCACTGCCCAAAACCCAAAGATAGTGAGGATGAAGCACTGCAATAGCAATGCAGGAGAACAAAGTGAGAAATAGACAACTACATCTACAAGGGCTACATCATTGAATCACTATCAAACTTTTTCTCCAATACATACTAGAAAGTGGATACAGCCAAAAAAAATATGGAACAAACTTTAGCTGATCCTTGAACAAGTTCATGAAATCCATCATATCATCAATCAACTATGACTGACAATAAGTTGATCCTTGAATAAGTTTATAAGATCTAGCATATTATTAATCAACTTAAGTTTGAAGGCAATAAGATAGATAAGCCCATTATCGTAGGTACTATTATTGCAAAAATTGTCACTTAGTTGAAATAACTACCACAAGAATTTGAAACAGAAGAAAGATCTTATTAGCTTAGATGATCTTACTCTTAAACTTTGCACCAAGAAAATTTAGACTAAATAAGAAGAAAGAAAAGAAAGTTCAATCTAAGGTTAGCATAGTTGAAATTCAAAACCAAGTGGCAATTGGCAACAAACAGCCCTAAAAAAAGTTTAACTTAAATACCAATAAAACTATTATTAAGAAGAGAAGGTGATCTTGCTATTATTGTAAGAAGATGGAATATTTGAAAAAGGAGTGTAGGCTTCTCAAAAAAGAATAACTCTCAGAAAGGTCCTTAAGCCACATAACTAAAATTTTTATTATTATTATAATTTTTGAAATTTGTGTTATGAGTTATGATCAAACTTGGCGGCTTAATTCTAAAGCTACTGCGCATGTATGCGAAGATAGAAGTCAGTTTTAAACTTAAAAATTTGGTAATAATGAAAATAATCTATTTATGGATAATTCATTTACCACCAAAGTGGTAGGGTAAGGAACTATTATCATGAAGGTGATTTCTAGAAAATCATTCACCCTCATTAATGTACTTCATTTACCAAAAATCTACAAAAATCTTATCTTAATCAATCTTCTTGGTGTGAGAGTTGTGAACAGGCTATAAAATAAGTTTATAAAATAAGATTCAATACAAATAAAGTTTAAATGTGCAAAGTCAGACTTGTCACGAAGGATTACAAGTGAAAGCTGAAATTAACTTTATAAAGTCTTTGCAACTATACCTCATCAAGAAGCAATCAAGTTAGTTCTCTTACTTGAAACTCAAAGTTTATAGTTTGTTTTTCAGTTGGAGGAACAATTGGCTTTTCTGCATGAAGATCCACTCGAAGAGGTGTATGTAGAATAGTCACATGGTTTTACAAAATCAAAAATTAAAGTGTATAGATTAAAAAGGGATATGTATGGCTTGCAAAAACCACTCCAGCATGGTATAGTTAATTGATTCCCATTTTGAAAATATGAGATTTGTTAAATGTCTATACAAACATACTCAATATCTAAAATATGAAAAAGAAGATAAAATATTTCTTGTTTGCTAATTTATAGATGATTTAATATATATTGAAAATGATATGCAGCTGATTGGTAAATTCAAGAAGTCAATAAAAAAAATTGACTTGGCTGATATTGTTGGTCTCGAGTTGATGGCAATTACCCAAGAGGGGAGGGGTGAATTGGGTATTTAAAATTTTAAAACTTTAATTAGAGATTTTACCCCTGTTTAGTTTAAACTCCTTTAATGAAACAAATAGAAAGTAATAAGATAATGAAAGCGGAAATGAAAAACAGTAGACAAGATTTATAGTGGTTCGGGCAACTTTTCCCTACTCCACTCTTCCAAGCCCACACTCCCTTGTGACTTGGGTTCCACTATGTATTCCGCGAATACAACTAGAGTCTCCACTCTTTTCTAGATTCTAGCTCTAGGGGGCGTGTATAACAAGCAACACAATTAGGTGATGAGTTACACTCCAATCACAACCCTACTTGCTATATCTTGGTTTGAAACACCGAACTCAAACCAAGCACCAAAATCAAATAACAAGATGAAATAGACGAAATCTACACTTTACAGATTTGTGTAGCAAGTTTCAGCTCGAGGAAGAATCTGTAGAAGCAACAAATCGTATTGCGTTGAAGCAAACAGCAACTTTGAAGCTTGTTCTTCCTTTGAAAGTGTATAGATCACTCAATTGTAGAGAAAAGTGGATTGAAACTCTTAGTAGCACTTCTTTCCTCTTTTTCAGCTCTATCTTGTGTGTATCCACGTTTGTTTGAGTGTCTATATATAGAGGAGGGAGATTTTTGAACGTTATGAAGTTGGTTGACGTGCAATAAATGTTCCAACGTTCAAAAATTCGAACGTTACGCCTCCAAGTCGCAAGTGGAGTCAACTTCGTGTGCGACTTCACCCAAGTCTCATGCTGGAGTCGACTTCGTGTGCGACTTCAGCTGTTCTTCAGTTTCCAAGTTTGTCCTTTAGGTCGACTTGGTCTGAGACTTGACTTCAAGTCGATCTTGGAGTCGACTTCGGGTTCGACTTGGCTTCTTTCTTTTGCCAAGTCAGTTTGATCTTTGTTGAAGTGTCTCTTGCTTGCTTAACTTCTTCTTCTTCTTTTGTCTTTCAATACTTGGAACTTATTTGTACAAAATTTCTTTAGCTTTAAGTCTAGAGAACTTAAAAAACTCGAATCTTGTATGAACAAATCCAACTTTGATTTAGAATGATTGAATCCATGTGTCTTGCTTGCTTTAAACTTGGATTAGTCTTCATATATTCAAGTTGAAAAATTTAGGTTGACTTCATCCTTATTTGACTCAAGTTTATCTTGAAGTCGGCTTGTCCTTCGACTTGATCTTGAAGATCTGCCCTGCCAAGTTGAAGTTGATGCTGGAGTCGACTTTGCCAGCGACTTCACCCAAGTCGCATGTGAAGTCGACTTCGGTTGCGACTTCAGAATGTTGGCAATCCAATTTCAACGCTGGAAGGAAATTGCATCTTGAAGTCGATATTGGAGTCGACTTCGTCTGCGACTTCACCCAAGTCGCAAGTGGAGTCGACTTCATCTGCGACTTCAGTATGTCCAAGTCCTCAATTTCAACTCTATCCAAGAATTGTCATTTGAAGTCGCTGCCGGAGTCGACTTCGGGATCGACTTCGCCTAAGTCGATGTCTGAGTCGACTTGGAGATCAACTTGATCTGTTATTCTTTGCATACCTGATTTTTATATCCTTAAACATTGCACAAACAGATTAGTAGCTAATATTTACTCAAATTGTGTTGTTAATCATCAAAACACATGGTTTGGATATTTTTCATTAATCGTTTCCAACAGATATGAGTCTAATGAACTATTATCTTTGAACTGAGATTGATAAATCAGAAAATGATATTTTTATGACTCACAAATATTTTAAAAAGTTCTACATCCTTTTCAGATAGAAGCAAATAAGCCTGCATGTATTCTAGTAACTACATGGTTAAAATTGGCAAAATATAATGGTAGAAGGCAAGTGGATAGTACCTTGTATAAGTAGATTGGGGGCTTTTTGATATACTTGACCGCTATATAGTCAGATATTATTTATGAAGTTAGTTTAATTAACTAATATATGAAAAGCCCGAGAGAAATGCAATGATCCTGCCATTTGAAGGGTTCATAGCAGGTTTTTTCTAGGAAAGATTTGGGGACTACAAGTCTTCACTCTAGCCATGGACGGATTCAATGATCTAGATGCTGCTAAGATAATCATCACTGTAATGCCTAATTTCAAAAATAGCATTTTTATTTTGGACGCCACTTGGGTTTAGTTGCCTCAACTAGGATGATCATAATGCGTTTCATGATGTTCGTATCTAAAGTGAATAATCTAATAATCAATCATAATATTTATGGATGTTCTAAATCTATGGGAAGGATCAGATTAATAATTAGAGGTCAAGATGGTAAGTTAGCAGTGGGCGTACGTATAAATGATGGAAAAACATTACATATGAGTCCACCTACGATGTTAATAAAACATAAATGTATAAGGCTGAGTAGAGGTGATGAATAAAGTTATTTAATGAGATAATTATGATTTACATTTTAGACCACATTAAATGCATGTGACACTCTAAACGTAAGGCTTGGTAGATTATGATATCTGAGTCTAGACAAGGGGATAACAACTGAAACATTCAGGATTATTTCATTTAGATGTTAAGAAATGCAGAAATGCACACGACCCACGTGTAACATATTTTCTTAGTTATTGAGTTTGTTCATGTATGTTTGTTTGTTATTCCATAAATACATCATCAGTAGATAGGCCTTGATGACATTATTATATGAGCTACCACAAGTAAAGGAACGATAGAGTTTTTTTAAATTTTATTCTTGTTGTGTTGAGTTTCCACAATAAATCTGAACGATAGATTTTTCGCTGTATTTATTTACTTTTATTTAATATAAATCTTGGATTTTTTATTTATGCAAATTATATGAATAATCTTAAGCGCAACATGTCAATGCTCTTTTTGATGCTAGGGAGTTCTAATCGTCTACCATAAATCACCAAATTCGCCGTGACAATCCCTATCTACAAACCTTCTCATCAAATGTCGCCAGGAAAAATGCTTGACTGATGATCGACTACAATCTCCTCTCTTTTGGCCCCTATTTCTTCCTTGGATGTCGCCCATCTCCATTTCTACACTACCTATGCCCCTTCGATGTCGATGCCATCCCATGCAAGGCCTGTTTCATAGGAAGCATAGGACCCCCAATTGCCCGAATGCATATTATATATCTTTTGTAGCTCGCATGAGTTGAAGCAAATCCCATGCGAAGCGAAATTAAAATTGCTCTGGTGATGACTCTGGGCTTGTCTCACATGGTGGATTTTAGTATCAATCGATCTATCCATGGCATTCTTCTCCACCATGCTCAGCTTCTTCTAACATGATTCAAGACCCGCATGCGTTACGTGCAATGGAAACTCGATCTTGCACGCTTTCGTAATGTAGCACATGGCGGTTATCCAGAGTACCACTAGATTCTTTGGTAGCGTCAGATCAATGAATCAGTCCCCTCTTCCTCATTAATTTTTAAGCTTTTTGAGTGTTGGGACTGTAACACCAATTGCCAATATTTTTCATGATTCTGGTGCTTCTTTCATTCTTTTGGTTTGGCTGTGGTGTTCATGCGTATTAATCACTTACAAAACTATAACAAGACGAACCCATTAATCTGTGAGTTGCACGCCTGTAATTACATTATTGCGACACTCTTAAATAGTCCCATTTTTTAAAAAAAATAAAAAATTAAATGATGTGGCTTACAAATGTAAATGTGTTACTGTTAAAGGGACTACTTTAGGCTCCATTTGGCCTGATTTTACGTTTGAACTTTTCTAAACAATTTGATCACAAATGGAATTTTTATTTTAAAAAAACTGCAGTTACAAAAAGAATTGTTGACTTTTTATGGAAAAAATCTTCATTGACGGTAAAAAAGTGTGATAATAAGAATGTGATAATGGTTTAGCTTTATAATTTAAAAAGCACTTTTAACAATATTTTAGGTGTTTGACCTAAAAGACAAAAAATGCTTTTAAACATTAAAATGATTAGAAAGGACAAAGAAAATATTTCTAAATTTGAATTATTTTATTAATAATAAAAGAGTAGGTAAATATTTTATAATACCGACAAAATAAAGTATGTCTAAATTTTATAAAAGGGTAAAAATTATTTCTGTTTTCAAATAGAATAGCAATTGTAAAAGAGTAGATAAGTAAATTTTGGCTGCAATTGTATACAATAGCAACCAGTTTCGTTGCAATTTATAAGTGATGTCTAACCAATAGGAACAAACATTTACTTCATTGCAATTGTGCAAATCAGTTGCAATAAAAACTGTTCATTGCAAGTTTTGGTTGCAATTGCCCGGTTGTGTTGTAGTGATTGTATTCTATTTATAAAATTTCGAATTTATTTGACTTTTAAAATTTTTAAATAAACATTAAGATCAACGAACCGTATATTAAGATCAAAGTATGTTGCCGTATATTATATAAATTTTAACATTATATATTTTTAAAATATATAATTTTTACGATATACCTCTCACGATCCAATCTAAATGCATCATCTTACAATTTTAAATGCATCTAGTACATACTTACTATAATTTAAAGTTTTTAATTAAAATAGTTTAAAAGATTATTCCTATTTTTAAAATTTTCAAAACAGAAGTAGTATAAAATCAAACAGTAAGGATCATAAAATCTAACCTTACAATTATGCCTAAAATATCCCTTGTCTAGTTTATAATATCCAAGCTTGCAGGGTAAGTTTTGCCGTATCCAGTTTATAATATTCAAATTTTCAGGGTAGGCAATCTCGGACGACGTGTCAGTCAACTACTTTATTGATGATTCGACGAACTCGTGGAATATGGAGAGAGTCATGGCGGCCGCTGGGGAGCTGGGTTGGCAACGCATCAACCAAGTTCCATTACCCCATTTGGACACGGATGATTGCATATTTTGGATTAACGAGCCAAATGGTAATTATTCTGTGAAATCTGCATACAGAGTCATGAGGGCGGCAATGGACAATCTGGTTAACACGACAGTTTATAAAGCTATTTGGAAGTTGAAGTTGCCGAGCAAAATTATGATTTTTGGGTGGAGACTTTTCCGGGATGCCTTACCAACAAAGCAAAACTTACTGCGTAGGAGCATCGAGGTGGATCCTATATGCATTTTTTGCAGAATGGTGTTGGAGGATGCTGCTCATGTATTCACTGGCTGTCAACACACGAGGAATATCTTTCTGAGTGTGGTCCCTTCCGCGGTCCATGGGGACTCGATTCAGGATATTTTTCAGCGTTTGGTCTCGACAAATCAACATGGGGGTTTGGGCTTCTTCATTCTATATTGTTGGCGGGTGTGGTATTTGCGCAACAAACTTTGGAAAGAGGGAGTCCAATCGAGCTTTGGTAATATTGTGGAATGGTGCATGGACTACATTGAACATTTTTCGAAGGCAAAATTGCTTACTCTTGATGGATGGATTGATAGGCCTTTGGTGGCTAGATGGACCAAACCACCTCGGGGTGTCCTCAAGATGAATGTTGATGCAAGAAAACATGACGACAATCACGATTTGGGGTTTGCCGCAATCATTCGCGACTCCAATGGTTGCTTCATTGCTGCTAAGGGCTGGAAGCGAAGAGGTATCATGGAACCCCTGTGCAGGGAGGCGACGGCCTTCATTTTGGGTCTCAAATGGGCTATTCAACAAAGATTTACGAATATTCAGTTCGAAACGGATTCCCTTCTTTTAGTCAAATACATTTTGGAGGAGGACTAGATTTTATCACCAGCCGGGGCTATCATTGCGGAAATCAAATTCCTTCTTGCTTCCTCCCCTCTCTTCACTACTCATCATGTGTTGAGACATGGAAATGTCGTGGCTCATTTTCTTGCAGATTATGTATCTATGTCTTTTTTGGTTTCTCAGGAATGGTGGGACAACCCTCCTCCTGTCCTTTTGGAAAAACTGTGTACAGATAATTTTTTGGCAATGAATTGCTCGGGCTCTCTTATCCCATCCTCCCATCATAGTGGTGGGGAGAGGGGATAGGGCGTGACCGTTTTCATAAAAAAAAAAAAAATTTCAGGGTAGGTTTTGCCTTTTCTTAGGTATGAAGCAGCGATTGGCTCTGCAGTCCAGCTTTTCGCTTGATGCAGTTACGTATCGCCATTGATTCAAACGCCGAGAAAATCGCTTTTCTGTTGAAAAAAGCACCATTGAGGGAAAAAGGTTCGGCCAAACAGGGACTGAGAAGCCCTACCTCCTCCTGTGACTGAGAAGTTACAGATTGGCGTATATAGTCAATCCTTTTACGAAGGAGCACTGATCCTTTCGGAAGATTTCAGACCGGTCAAAATATATATATATTTTTGAAAAATATTTTTATAAACATGTTAATCTAGTTATATTTAATTTATAAACTAAATTTTACCATTTTTGGATATGTATATATATTTATTTTGGATTTTTAAATACAGGGGTATTTAAGTTACTTGTATTTAAAAATCCAAAATAAATATATATACATATGGTAAAACTTAGTTATAGATTAAATATAACTAGATTAACATGTTTATAAAAATATTTTTCAAAAAAAACAAAAAAATATATTTTTTGACCAGTCTGGAATCACCAAATCTGATTAGTAATGATCCTTTGGCTTTACGTGGACCTATTGTATTTATTTTACATGTGAAAGTTTACTTTTTTTTATTCATGTATATATTTTTATAAAATTTTAAAAATAAAATATTTTACCATTTTTTTACTATCGATATTTTACCATTTTTGATGTGGATGGAGTTCAAGATGTGCCAAAGGTTTTTAAAATTTCATAAAAAAAAATATACAAAAATTCAACATTAGTAAAATTTGTATATCAATCAAATACACATGGACCAATATAGAAATATATATATATATATAAGGTTTTTATTTAGCTAAGTAACAACTGAGTGTACAAGATCCTTATCATATATATATATGGGCAAATGATTGAAGACATCCATATGTTCGGAAATTCAATACACGTGTTTTGAGCCTTTCTCATTAAATATTTTTCATTTTTATATGGCCCACATATGTCCTTTTATATAGACCAAATTTATGATTTTCAATTTTTGTATAAATTTTTATAAAATTTGAAAAATAAAAAATTACATTTTTCATGTGAAGGAGAAAGCAAGATAAGTGAAATTTTTATTTTTGAACTTTTATAAATATATAAAAATGGAAAATAAAAAATTTTGATATATATCATGATTACACGTAAGCCCACATAAAAATAAAAATAAAAAAGACTCAAAATTCTTATGCGTACTGGGGTGGGGTTAGGTGTATATATATGTAATCATTACGTTATATATAAAAGCCCGATACAATGCTAACATGAGCATTGAACTTCAATATACCCGTGAGAATTATCCATTTTTTAAAATTTTATTTTTTTAAATGTATATATGGGCTCAAGGAAGGTGTTTTTAAATATAACATTTAAAATTCTTTAATTTTATATTTTATTTTGAACTTCGAAATAAAAATATATATTTCTCATGCACCACTGCATAAGAAATGCCTTATTTATTTTTTAAAATTTAAAATAAAATATAAAAATTCAAATTTCATATTTTAAAAATATCATATGGGGATACATCACGTTGTGAAAAGTGTCAAACGCGTACGCAGACAGTTGGTTGTGCCATACTGTTTGAACGGTGAAACTCTGGTAAAAGGCCTAAAAACTCACATGATTGCCAACTTGACGCTGATGTATTTTCCTATTTCCAGGCTGCGGCTAGTGATTGTGGTTAGACTTTTTCAATCGGTTGCATGTGATGTATGTGTGAAAATATATGGTGCGAATTTCCGAGATACCGATGGTAGATTGAAGTTTGAACGAACTTTCTGCATGTTTCTTTCTTTCATAAGTTGTCGATGGGAAAAGTTTTAGTGTAAAAATTTTTTAAATTGGAGAAAATAATATAATATGATAGGAATAGACATGAGGAACAAAAAGAATAAAGTTAGAATAAATTGATTAAATGTATAGATAGTTGTATCAAAATGATTAGAAAAATAAAAAAGATGTATAAGAAAATATGAAAAAATAATTTAAAAAATGAGAATTTCAACGAGCGAAAAATTTTAGTTTAAATTTTTTTGTGTGTAAACAAACATTCCCTTAGATTATTGGTTGAAGCTGTGAATCAAGTTCGGAATGTATGCTTCTTATATTATTAAGATCAACTTTATCAAATCTAGATTGAATAAGCAAATTCAACTTGTTTGAGAAATCACATATGTTATTTTAAGTATTTATACTGATTTATTTTGTATCTAAAAGAGTATGGATATGCTGTGTTAAATCTAGCCTACGTGGGTTGTTTGTACATGGTTGTTTAGTGAAATAGTCTATTCATTATTTGAGGATTATGGCCTCCATATTTCTTGCGAGTTTTATGGAGACATAAATGAATAAAGTATTACAATACAAATTCTAATGCATAATTTAATGAGTCTGAGTAATTTCATAATTTAGACATAATTATTTTGGTATGACCAATCAAAACTTCGGAAATAATGATTCTTCAGGAAAACGATAAAAATAGATGATTTTAAATAAAATGATTGCATTGAATTGTAATTTAATCAGATCACCAAAGTGGTCCCAAAACTGGTTGGCATATCGAAATCTACCACTGAAGGACAACCCAAAATAATAAAATTATAGATGTACCATTTTCTACAATAAAAACTATTTATTAATTATTAAAACCCGACTAAACCCCATGAAACAGGCCTGAACAAATTCAAGAGGCCCTAACAGCAATCACAACCGTAAATGCAAAAAACACTGTAATGTATCTTCGTAGTGAAACCCGATCGGCCCCTGACCATATAATAACCACAAGTTCAGAAACTATTATGAGGATTAGTACATGTTTAATCCAATAAAAATTATTTTTTCATGATTTTCTATTTAATATTTTATATTTAAGTTTTTAAATGTCCCAATGTGTTCATATCCAGGGTCCGGCGCAACATGGAACACTAAGCATGATTGATCATGGAACTGCTCTCGAACTCGTTTCAGTGAGATAATGAGATTATTACTCTAAAACCCCGAAAAGTTTTAAATATTTTTTAAATTATTGTCATATGAAAAGATGAATCATAAGTTAATAGTAGTGTAAATTGTGTTCATAAATTACTAATGGATTGATTTTTCAATATATGAAAGAATTAGCCATGATTTTGCAATTTATATAGAAGTGCAAATTTTAATGGAATGATGAGAGAATTTCATGCTAATGGAAGAGTTATATTGACTATATTATTTATTTTATGGGACCTAAAGATTATTGATGAGCTTGTGAGCTTGAAATATTCAAGTTTGATAGTAAATAGGCTTTAGGGGGAGAATTAATTTATTTTGATGAATAATGATTTTTCACGGGATTTATTTATATAATGAATTAATAGAAAATAATTTATAAGAAATATGACTTGTTAATAGTAGTAGTAGTAGTAATAATAATAATAATACATTCGTGGATTTAATTACAGGAGAAAGATTGTAATTTTATTTGGTGACTAAGATGTAAAACCTTAGGGACTTATTTATGAATACTATTAATAGAGAGATTATTTTGAAATTTTTCTAAGTTGCTTATGACCCAAAACACACAGAGACGTTCCAGAAGCATTGTTTATGGAGAAAAACGCATGAAAAAAACGGAAGAGACAAGAGGACAGAGGAAAACAAGAGAAGGGAGAAGAGGGGAGAGGAAGAAGAGAGGAAAAGGAGGTTTTAGGATTTGCAATGTAGCGGCGGATTTTATTTGGTAGAGTTTGAAGTTAGAAGATTTTGGAAAAAAAGCAGGTAAAAATCTAGGTAAGATACTCCTTTTTAATTTTTCTTTGTTATTATTATTTATTTAATTTATTTTATATATTATGATGATATGAAAGAAATTTAACATGAATATATGATGTTATAATTAGAAATTCTAAATCCTAATAGGGTAGAGAAAAATGAATTTTTTTCGTAGAGATGAAATATGAACAAGAAACCTACATGGATAATTTTAGAATGATATTTTATAGTGAAAGATAATAATTTTTTTTAAAATTTCGAACCAAAAGATGAATGTCTCTTTGTAGGTGCTTGAGATTTGGGAATGAGAAAATGAAGTTATTTGAAAACGAAAATAAGGAAATGAATTTTAAAATATTATTTAATAATGTTATTATGAAAAAGACATTAGAGTCCTATTGAGCTCAACTTCGAGGGATAGAAAATTTATGTAAAAAGTAAGTAGGATGTTTTTTGCTTTTATATGAATGCTTATGGATGATTATTTATATGGCATAGATGTATATTTATATGGGGATGCCTGTTATGTGATGATCGAATATTTTATTTAAGGTTTTTGTGAAACTTTCTTTCTTGAGAGGTATGTTTTTTTATGCATTGAATTATTTAATTGAGTTGAATAGTTTGAGAAGTTATTTTGAGTTAATGATGCATTTATGATTACTTTTAAATTATTTGAGTTCAAAGGATATATTTTAATGAGCATATAAGCACGAGCATAATGAATGAGTACATTTTTGTATGTTGAGGAAGGCACATATATGATGATTCTCCAGGTGAGCCTAGGAATAAGTGGAGATATGATATATAGCTGTGTATGACATTATGATAGTTATAAGCCCACTAAAGTGCCAGCATATGAGCACCACTGAAGGGGATATGAGGACGAGCATAAGTATTTGCATTACATAAGCATTTGAAGCATGATTGCTTACATGATCATAGTATAAACTAGTATATGAATTTTAGAGATTTTTTAGGTTTGAGTTATTTGATGGGAAAGTTATTTATTTATTTTAAACATATTTTAGTTTTACCATTGTCCTACTTACTGAGTTGGCTTAGACTCATGTTTGCTTATGTTAATAGTTTTAGATGACAGGATTGAGGCAGGAGCCCAACATAGGATTAGTGCTTAGACAGGAGTGAGAAGAGATTCCGATCCATTGGGTTTATACATGAGCTATTATCCTAGTTAGAAGAAAAACCATATTAAATATTTCAATTGATGTAATGAGAGTTATTTTTTAAAAAATTTAATTTTTATAGAGTTGACGTATGGTTGGTGATGATGGTGATTTAAAAGGAGATTTAGAATTATTTATTTATTTAGGTGGAGAGGTAACAATAGTTAAAGAATTTTAATGGATGTTAGATTGATTAACATAAATTTTTATTATTACTTGGGAGAGGTAATTATTAATTTAGCATTGTTTCCACTATAATATAAATGCTTTTTGGACTTCCCTTGCTTGACCGATCCTGACAGGTTTTAGGTAGAGACTACCGACCGTAAGAGGTTTTGGCCGGCAAGATGTTACAATTAACGTAGGACACTGCTAATAGGTGGGTATGGACACTTTGGTTGAACTTTTAACGAGTACAATTATTGTAGAATTAATATTCTACAATAGACAATTCTAATACTCGTAAGACTGGCATTACATAAATTCATCATATGCCTAGAAGATATCATCTCCAATAGTTTCCCAATGATGTCAATAAAAAATAGTTGACATCCTGTCCAGACTAAGCGCCTTTGGTAAATCCACGACCTTCATAACATTGTAACTTTCTTCTTTAGTAATGGCTTTATGAAGTCCTATGTTTCTTCATCTAATAACTTCAATTCCTATTAGCTATGCTCACGACTAGGGGTGTAAATAGGGTTGGGTTCAACCCGAGCCCGCATCAACCCGAACCGATTTATACCATGGTTGGGTTGAGGTTTTGGAAATTTGGTTTTTAAAAAATGGGTTCAACCCGACCCGATTTTAAAAATGGGTTGGGTTAGGGGTCGGTCAACCCGACCCGATTTCATAAGATATGTATTTACATATATTTATGAGAGTGTATTTCATTCATATTGCTTAGATATTTAAATAAAATTGTGTTGAGTTTGGAAATTTGTTTGACTATTTGGTTGTCAAATGTTGTTTGAATTTATTTGGTTTGGAAATATATTTGGTTAATTAGTTGTGAAATTGTGTTTGGATTATTTGGTTATATCGCATCATAAATAGGTTGTTTAGATATTTGCTCGCATTGGTGATTTAGAATAACATAACAGGTCAACTGAGAACTTAAGATGTTTGTAGCTTTGATTGGAAGCCAACTAAGAAGGTAAGTAAGACTATAATATTCATTTTTCTATTTTGCATAATTTACTGTAATAATTTTACTTGGCTTTCACTTTTTGACTTGCAGAAGATATCGATTGCTCAAAAATACAAAAACAAAAAAACGAATCAATTACTAAACTTATCCTCCACTTTTGAGCTATGTAGAACTTTTATTGGTACTTATTGTTTTTATAATTATCATTATTTTTATTATTTTAGAAATTCAGGTGAACAAAACTTTAACTAGCATTGATAACATGTATAATCTATTAGCCCGATTTCTAACCCGAACCGAACCGATTTGAGGTGGGTTGAAATAGGGTTGGGTTAATATGTGAAAAGTAGGGTTGAAAGTAGGGTTGGGTTGTGATTTTACCAGGTGGGTTAGGGTTGTATTTGTGCCAACCCGAGTCAACCCGACCCGATTTACACCCCTACTCACGACCTAGTCCAAATTAACTAAATTATTATCAACCGTGACAACATTTTTGAAGTATTCACCCACAACATTTTCCCTTTCCTTTTGTTTCAATACCACGACTTTCTTTTCATCTGTAATGCTTCAATGAAGTTGCATCACCTTCTTTCTAAGGCTGCCTTATACAAATTTAACATGTTTCTATCCATTGTTAGAGCTAATGGACCTTAAATTTTTGTTACCATAGTATCTCCTCATTTTCAAATAAGAAGTTAATTTTCTCTTCAACCTTCTTAATTTGTGCATCCCTTTGATTAGCTTGAGAGCATACTTTTAACCTTTCTAGCTACTGCTAACTATTCGCTATTGACTTTGTAAGGTTTTTCTCATCCCTTTGTTCCAAATTGTTAATTTATTTTCTATTTAATGTTGGTGAATGATCATTTACGACCGGTCGGAAATCCGGTGATTTCCGACCGGTCAAAAAATATATATTTTTTTAATTTTTTTTGAAAAATAATTTTATAAACATGTTAATCTAGTTATATTTAACCTATAAATCAAATATTACCATTTTTGGATATGTATATATATTTATTTTGAATTTTTAAATACAGGGGTATTTAAGTCATTTTAAATATTCTTAAAATGACTTAAATACCCCTGTATTTAAAAATCCTAAATAAATATATATACATATCTAAAAATGATAAAATTTGGTTTATAGATTAAATATAACTATATTAACATGTTTATAAAATTATTTTTCAAAAAAAAAACAAAAAAAATATTTTTTGACCGGTCGAAAATCACCGGATTTCCGAACGGTCGTAGAAGATCAGTACTCTTTAATGTTTGGTAAATGGAAAATGTAATGAAATAAGAGAGAATATAAAAGTCAAAAGCCACCTGTCAAAAAATGTAAAACGCATTAACCATTCTAGTTTTTTAATTTTTTACTTAGGGGTCGTTTGGTTTGATGAATTATTGTGGGACATGGGATGATGGGAAAGAGAATGAAAAAGAGAATATTTTGAGAATTATATGATTTATATGAAATGATAGAAACAAAGTTTAAAAAAAAAAATGTAGATGGGAAGAAAAATGATTGAAATATAGTGATAAAATTAGAAAATAGAGTTGTTAAATTATTAAATGATTTATGAGAAAATGGGAAAAATGAGACATTCCCATCCAACTCTACATATTAAGCTATCCGAATGTTTTAGATGAGGTATTTAGTAGAAAAGATATGAAAATATGATATTAATAGGAAAGATATGATTGAAATATAAGAAGAAAAATAAAAAAAATATAATAATTAATTAATTAATGATGATGACTTTTTCATTTCCCAGTTCCCCTTCTCATATTCCCGAACCTTCTATGGTCTTTTCCCATAAGAATATACCGCATATTTAATCTTTTTAGAATTAAACTTCATAGTATTCTATAATTTCTATTTGTACTTGAAAATTTTAATGTATGAACTCAATTTTAGCGGATTAAAGTCTTAAACTGTATTCAACCCGCTTGACATTTTAAATAGACCAGCCGCGTCATTAATCATTACTAAAGTGCCTCGACGACAAAATAGGCTGCAGGTGCACAGGAACTTACGTACGCTTGCACTGCACAGCTGCCCGACACGTGTGCTGGACGACACACGTCGTCTCCGTGGCCTACCTAAGAAACAGAAAACCGAGGTTGGTCAGGCCTTGATCGTAGCAGGTGGGGCCCAGCCAGTTGGCACCGTCAGCTGCCTCGCACGTACGTCACCTCCGCACGGGATCTCTCTTTTCTGTGTCTTGCTTAAAAATCCACTGCGCCGAGCGTGAGAACGGAGACGGGAATAGAAACCGGTGGGAAGAGAGGGAGGAAAGGGAGATATGGAGGAGGAGAGAAAATCTATTTTCTTCTTCTTCTTCTTCTTGAGGGATTGAATTCCTGTTTTGGGAAGACTCGCCAATGGCGAAATCAGGTTCTTTTGAGAAGGTTGATCCGGCGTCGGTGGCGAAGGCAGCAGAGCTGAAGAAGGAGCTGCTGAGGCTGGTGAATTTGATTGCCGAAGACGATGAATTTCCGATCGAAACCTTTGATCGGGCATCTAGGATGCTTTTAGATTTGAAGGATCTCAAGTCGCGTGGATCTACCAAGCATGAATTTCCGGCGTCCCTCGGCAATTATCAAGAACAGCCGCCTCCACCGCCGCCGGCCAAATTCCAAGATCGACCTCCGCAAACTCCCTCGCTGCCTTCCAGGAACCTAGATGAATCCACCACTAAGTCCCCTACGTCCCCTTCGACGGTTTCGATTTCCGACTCTGTGCCGGAATGCTTCCTTTGCCCCATTTCTCGCCAGATTATGAAAGATCCTGTCATCCTCTCGTCTGGAGTGGTGAGCTTTCCGTATTCAGTCGATTGTTCTAATTGTGGTGGTTTTTTCATCGATTCTTGGGTTTTCGTTGTTTTTTGGCATTCATGGAATTATTATCCTCTCAGAGATATTGCTGGGTATTCGTTTGCTTTTCATTTTAAGTCAAATTTTGAGTTTTCTTGGAGTTATCTCTTTGGCCTCAGTTTTGATTTTCTTTGATGTGATGTTCTTGCTTCTTGGAGTTATAATCTTGTGAATTTGAGTGAATGGAAGAGTTGAATTGGAGTCCTTTAGTTGCAAATTGGAGAAATAATAAGCATTTTGGGTTCAGATCCATTTTTCACGGCCAAGAGATGATAACATGTGAATTCATGTTTTGATCGGTTTCGGTTTTTTTTTTTTTTTTTTTTTTTTTGAGAAAATTATTTATTATTATTAATATTATTATTATTTGAAAGGCATTATTATTATCATTATTATTATTATTATTATTTCTTTTTTTTATGATGCCCGATCTTTTTTTTTTCCCTTTTATTATTATTTTTTTTTTTCGGATGAGGATATTATGCCTGATCTTCTGTCTGTAGAAAATGGATTGTTCATTTTTCTGCTTCACGTGATCCCTTCCAATGCCAAGTTAAATTTCTTCTTTGGGGTGAGGAAGGGGTTGAATTCATTTCCTTCTTGGTTTCTCTTTTTCATTAATTTTTTTATTCTTGCAGTGTTTTCTTTACGTTCTATGCACAACTCATTGGTAACTCTCTTTGTTGCTTGCAGACTTTTGACAGATTGTATGTACAGTCAAAGCTCAGCATATGTTCTCGGATTTGCCCAGCTACCGATGAGATACTGGAGCATTCTTATGCCAGCCCCAATCTCTTTGCCCGCGAGATCATCCGTAAGTGGTGCAAAGATCATGGAATAGAGCTGCAGCAAGAGCCTGTCAGTGCAAGTTACCCCAGCCAAGTGGTCATTCCTCATCAGCGGGTTCGAGCTGGGGAGCTCTTGGAGGTGATCTCGTCTGCTCCAATGTCTGAAAAGAGCAGAGTGATTCATGAGCTCCGAATACTTTCAAAGCGGGTGCCCGGCATACGTCCCATGCTTGGAGAGTATCCAGATGCAGTCAACGGATTAACTTCCTTTCTGAAGGATTGCAAACCAGGAAGTGATGCTCAAGAAGACGTGGTGGCAACGATATTGAATTTTTCCATCCTTGATGAGAACAAGGGTATTGTGGGGGAGGACCCAAATTCCATCCCTTGCCTAATTGGAACTGTGAGGACTGGTAGCATGCAGACTCGCGCCAATGCAGCTGCAGCACTATTCACACTTGCTGGTCTGGACTGTAACAAGGTCAAGATTGGTGAGTGTAAGATGCAGGCCTTGGCAGCTCTTGGTGATCTATTGTTGGAAGGGGACGCAATTGCCAAGAAGGATGCTGCACAGGCAATCTTCCTCCTGTGTGTGTTGCAGGAGAACAGAGTAAGGGCTGTTAAAGAAGGGGCTTTGGGTGCAATTCTGAAGACACTGAAAGATGGGCACCTTGTGGATGAGCTACTCTCAGTTGCAGCTCTAATTTCGAATGCGGAGGAAGCAACGGAGGTGCTGATTGAGCGCCATGGGGTGCCTGAATTTTTACAGCTACTCATAGATAGTGATGGCTGCCCCCGGAAACAGGAGAATGTGGCTGTAATCCTGTTTGCTGTATGCAGGAACAGCAGAGAAGCCTTGCAAGAAGTGAGGGAGAATGAAGAAGCCAAAGGCACAATGGCAAAGCTGGCACGCAATGGAACTGCGAGGGCGAGGAGGAAGGCTGCCGGCATCCTTGACAGAATGAAGATGAAATCAAATGAATCCACGGGCGTCTTCTCCACAAGATCAGCATAGGCGGGGAACGTTGTCTTGTAAATACTGCCTTCTTTCTCAAGCGTATATTCTGCACACTTGCTGCAATGTACATTCCATCAGTCATCAGAAGAGAGAGAGAGCTCTGCATATATTACATGTTTCTCCAACCAGCCCACCTGCTCCTGCCTCGATCCAATGGGATCTGTAAAGATACAACGCTTGGCGTTTCAAGCAAGTGAATTGAAGAAAACTTCATGAATTCTTCTTTTGTTTTTCATTTACAGCTAGCTAGTTTTAGCATAAATACAGGCTTTGCTTTTCTTTTCTTTTTTTTTTTTTTTTTGCCCTTGTTCATGAATAGAACAACCAGTTCTGGTAAAAGATCATTTTACCTTTTTAGCTCTTACTTGCATTCTTGTCCTGATATTCATCATATTTTCCCATTTAAAGGGGGAGGATATTCTCGAGACTCAATAAGGTTGTTTTGTTTTGGCTAAGAAATGTGTGGAAGTGGTGCATATTCAACAATGTACGGTTTTTTAACAGGTGGCGGGGCAAGACTCAAGAATGTGACCTAATTTTTTGGCTGAAAGTGATTTTGGATGCATGCATTACTCAAATCGGATCTCTGTGTGTTCATGCTTCGTCAATGATGGGTAGCTTTTACTTTTTGAATAGTAATTGAAAGCAGATAGGACACTACAATCAGGAATAGGTGGAGTTCCGTGTTTGAGATTTCATTGTGAGATTTAGCCCTTTATTCTATTTCCAATTTAATTTTTCCAAAGCAAAATCAATATATGATTGGGTGGTATTTAATGCATGAGCAGCTTGTTGTATAGATACAATTAAATTCCTAAAGCCTACCTGGTTTCACGTTGCCTTAATTTCTTCGAAGAAAAATCTACAGATCGTTTACATGGTTTCAATGCACAATCAGTTTGTTATCTCGAGACAATAGAATTCCTACAATCTATTGGTTTGACCTTACCTTTAATAACTAATCAAAGTACCATTCACCATCATATTTTATTGTTACTATCATTTGTTTAAAATGCTACCAAAAATTATTTCAAATGAAGCCTTAAAACTTTTAAGAACATATAAAATCATATGTAATGTATGAAAGTCATTTAAATCCATTCATATAGGCTTTGCTTGTCTCTGAAATCTTTTTTCGAAGCAACCTCCTTTATTTTTATAGCTTGATATTTATAAAAATTCACTACCTCTAATGTATTCAACATCATTTAAATTATTATGTAAATTCTTTCATTTGTCCAATATCGCCACCAGATATGGGTCTTATCTACAAATTTTTAAAATCAATTCAATAAAATGATTTAATATCAAACATCAATTTTAAACTTATATATTTAAAAAACAATCTAAAATATCATTATTACACCGATATTCAACAAATGTGGCCCATGCATTAACAAAGGAGGCCTTATGCATATTGATTTCGACAAAACTTGGTTTTCTACCTATACAAATTATGTTAAATACAATAAATAAAGTAAATTTTTCATCAAGCATCAAGATAGTAAAATAGAAGAAGTTTTTTTTTTTATTTAACCTAGTCACATAAAAGTGAGATCTTATGATAAGTTTTGCTTTCTATGAAATCTGTTTTCTATGCTACCCCTTATATATATATATAGGAATATATTCAGGTGCAGCATCGCTGAAATGGGCTCCACATAATTATCAAATTATAATTTAATCCACTCATTGTATTTAAAATAATGTATTCTATTACCATACCAATTTTCATCCCAATCAGATATGTATATGGACCCCATCTGAAAATTGTATAAATTCAACGTAATAAAATAGTTTGATGTACATAACAACTTTAAAGTGGTTTTTCAACATCTAAACCATCTAAGGTATGATTTATATATGGATAAATGATTATATTAAGTTTCATTGCATTTTAATATATGTGAGGCCCATTTTTTGGGCAACTGCACCGCAGTAACGCTACATCGGAACAGCTCTTATATATATATATATATATATATATATATATATATATATATAGAAAGAGAGAGAGAGAGAGAAAATAATTCATTTATATGGTAATCATATTTTTGAAGATATAAATATTTAATCAAAAGTTTTGAAATTTACATAAGAATCAAATAATTAAAATTTTGTTTTTGACTTTTAAAGAGTTTAGAACTCGTTCACAGAATGCGGGGAATAACAAAATACATAACAAAGTTTAACTAACAGTATAGATGTAACTTAAGCCTTTGCATGAGTACTTCTGTTATATCAGAATCATACTAAATATAATGCAACTTTTCAGAGAATATTACAACTTTCGCTACATGATTCACTTCTGGAAAGGTTACAGAATTAACAAAAATGTTGTTTACAAACATTTTTGATGAACAATGCTGTTTACAAACACTAATCGTTTTCCTTCACGCTTCAGAGATTACAACCGAGCGACTAGCGTATATGATTGTCCTGAATTCCGGATTCTCACTGGTGCGATGCATCATGATAAACTTCGAATTTCGAATGCAGCAATAACTGTATATTACTGAAAAACATTTGCAACAAAACATTGTTGCAAAAGTTTCAAATTGTTCGCTTATGAAAAAATGTTAGGGATTATAGTGAGATGTTTTTGCATTCGTAGCTATCCAGTCTGGAAGAAATTACAAGCCTATTACTAGTTTTCAAGAAATTTTAAATGTGTCACTGGTTTTCAAAAAACCGGAAGCATACCTATCTAGTTTGCCTAAAATTGTAACATCTCTTCCATTAGGGTGATGTTGTCATGGCTAAAAATTTTAATATAATGACAAAAATCTCCCTTGAGCAATTAAAAGAAAAAAGATTATTAAAGAGTAAAATATTAAATAAATGTTTAAATAAATAACCAATTTAAAAATATTTTCGTTAAATATTTTAAGGGGCATTTTTTCATTTTTTGAAAAAACTTTAGTGGCTAGCAACGACACCTTAATAGAAATAATACACGTGTAAGTTTAGGTAAACTATAGGCATACAATTTTTTGGAAACTAATGATACATTTCTAATTTCATTCAAACTATGCAAGTATGAACACAAAAACTTCTGTAGGGAATGAAAATTTTCTTTAGACGTGATTGAATACACCTAGGTGCACTTGGCCTTATTGCACATGGGAGTATTTTACCCTTTTTAATTTTTTGAAAACCTTGTATGCAACTGTTAATCTAAGTGTATTTTACATGTGTATCAAGTTTTGCTATTTTTGAAGATTTTTAGATTTTTTGAATTTTTAAAATTCGTGGCATTTCTAGTAATTTAAAATGACTAAAATGCAACTGATTTTAAAAAATTCAAAAAAACATTTACAAATCTACAAAAATGGTAAAACTTAATATTTGTGTTAAATATACTTAGATTAATAATTGTATAAAAAAATTTAAAAAAATAAAAAATGAATTTGTGCACCTAAGTGCACCGAAAGTTACACTGGAACCGGTCTCATTTTCTTTACTTATAAAAGCATGATGGCAGATAAGTGAATCTTGCTCCTTTACATGCAACCAGGTATTACTGTCATATCACTCCAACATTTAGGATATGTTTGGGCCACTTAGAAGAGGAGGAAAAATGGAGCAGTAGTGCATGTTCATTCTCCTGTGCCGATGAATTTGGCATCCAAGAAAAAAGTTGTATACAGATGGGCAGCAGGTGAAGTTTGAGGGAGTTCACGATTGGTGTGCCAAGTATTAGATCAGCTTGTCGAAGCAAATTTGCTTTCTCAAGCAAGATTTCTCAGTAGGAAATTTATCACGCAAGGGACTTGCAGATATTGATGGGAGGAGGAAATCACACAGCATTTGGTTGGATTTTGGGCAGTAGTGAGGAATGAGGAGGAGGGCTTTTTTGCCCCAAAATCCTACATGAGGGCTGCTGATAAGGAATCTCTAATCATGGAGGCGTCGGCAGTGTTATTGGCAGTCAAATGGATACTGGTTGTTTTCAGTTAGTTACTGCTAAATTCGAGTTGGAATTGGACTCACTGGTGCTTATTAATTCTATCACAACTGAGGGGTAACAGGAGAAATCAAATCTCTAACAGCCATGAGAGGAGTGGTACACTTCACACAGGTATTGTTTGGGGGAACCAATTGACACGTACTGTATCTGACTTTGCTTCGACTAGTATCAACAATAAGGGAGAATGGTCGGGAGAACCTCTGGAATGTATAAGAGGTATGTTTTGTAAAGATCATAGGTTATCTGATGAATGAAAATATTGTATTGACCTACCCTTTTGTTTCTCTGAATTCAATATTCCAAATTAGGGGATGAAGGAGTCAAGGCCTTTTTACAAAAAGAAAAAAAAAAAAAGTTTAAATGTCATATGAATTTAGGTGTGCTCGGAAAGGGAAAAAAAAAAAAAAAACTTTTGATGTAAAAGTTGTTGAAATGAGAGAAAATAATGTGTTATAATTGTGGTAATGATGAGAAATAAAGATAATAAAGTTAAAATAGATAGGTTATATATATGAATAATTGTGTAGAAATGATTAAAAGGTAAGGTAATTATATAGGAAGAAGTAAATAAATGATTAAAAAAATTAAAATAATTATGAAGAGTGAAAAATTTTAGTTTGAAAAATTTGTTGCGTTAACAAACACCTAATAAAAAATTTTAGGTTGCAAATAAAGGTTGCTAAAAATGAATTTTCTTAGAGTGAATTTTGAAGTATTTGCTTATGCCACATAGTTTGACTATATGTATGCCCATTCACTGACAAAAATTGAAAACATGCCCATAGAATCTGATACGGATTTATTATGAAAATATCGTTTTCCATCCCTTATTCTACTAAAGACAATTTTGATTCCCACATTACATAGTGCTCAAACCCCACATATCTATTTTAAAATTTTTGTTATACATATGCTCGCTCTAAATTGGATCTTTCACTTATAAAATTTGTTATTTTATGTTGATTTTTCGAACAAATGCCAAATAGGCCACATTTCCTTATGTAAAAGTAGGCTAAGTATGTATAAAAATTTCTAAAAAGTAGAAACAATATATTTTAGCCACTCTTATTACGCTTATAACACATGCGGTCATATAGGATTGGCCCTCAATTACAAACGTCATGCCGAAAAAAATATTTTCATTCTTTTATATATATGAGTCCCACATAAATTTGTTCCCAATAAAATTTGCAATTTTTTCAAAATTATCTAATGTTTTATTCGAAGTTTTAAAAAATGATAAATAGACATGGATACGTCATGCGCTTTCAAGCCCATTATAAGTATTTTCAAAAAATTCAAATAAAAAGATTAAATATATTCAAAAAATTGTTAAATTTGACACAGGGAAAGATCGGTGTGGATGGGTTCGTATTCGAAACTTTACAAGTCTGCGGACAAGTGGTGGTTGTCGTAAGATTGCACGATAGTGCAGATAAGTTCTGGCCGTCAATTTGTTTGTTGCATATAACCTCAATCTACAATACAGCCGTGTCATTCCCTTTTATACGGCTAAACCGACATCAGATATGCCAGCTCACTTGCCACCTGGCATGGATCCCATCAGATTTATATCCCAAGTAGTCTAGACTCTAAAAAAATTATATTTTTAAGACATATACAAGGTAACAAATTTTTGTTTTAAATTGTGCAAGTTTATAACCCTTTCTCATATTGCCATTTTTCTCTGTCATTTTCCTTTCTTTATTACCATACTTGCACTATCGTGGGCTTGTGGACCTGTGCAGATTAGGCTCTTTTAGGGGCCACAACAAGTCAACAACTCTTCTCGCACCACTGGAAGGGCTATCTTGTTTTTTTTTTTTTTTTTTTTTTTTTTCTGTTTTTAATCCTTTGATTTCTTATTATTAAAAATAAATCCTTTAATTTCTTTGAAAATTTGAAAAATCGTCACTTCTAACTATGTAAACAATCAACACCGAGTTTGGGGTTGAATTTGACCCGGCATGTTTACTCGCTCGATCAGACACAAGCCTTAAGCCACTTCATCATTCCAAAGACGAAACCAAACTTGCTTGCAGCCGCGTATTATTCCCCCATAAAACGCTCGAGCCCAGCCCGCAGCGCGGTTTGTGCTTACCTTTGGCAGAATGCCAATGCCGCATTTCAGTCCTGATTAGGGGAGCATTGTCTCCCATTAATAAAAGTAATTTCTTCTGTAAATAAATTGTTGGATTTCCATTCATTGAGAAAAAATTGGAAAAAAAATATTTATAATAATTGAGTTGTAAGATGGAAGGTATGTTTATTTCACATCAAACTTTTTCAACTTTTCACTCTCTACAACTACCTACTTTTTAAATCATTTTTTATATTTTCCTATACAACTACCTTATATTTTAATTATTTCTATGCAACTACCTATATAACTAATTTATCTATTTTAACTTTATTTCATTTACTTATCAACATTACTCCCATCATATCATATGATTTTTTCCTAATTCAAAGACTTTTACAACAAAAACTTTTAGTCTAAAAATTTTATCAATTCCCACACACACCCAAAATATTTTTTTTTAAAAAAAACACTCAATACCCTTTGAATCGTTTCTTACTTTGCGGACATAAATATGTGGGAGAAGAACTTCTACCATCAATGATTTACCAAAACGAATCCGTACATTTATTATGTTTTGGCTCCATCTTAATGATGATGCAAAATTAAATCCATAATTAAACTCTCGATTAGATTCGGTACCATAAAAATAATGAATTATGATTTTGTTAACCCGTCCTAAGTAGTAAGTTACTGAGTTTGGGCCAAAAAACTTATTTAAAATTTTTTTATTCGACTTTGACGTAAACTTGTTAATTTAATTATATTTAATTTGCACATTAAGTTTTCTTATTTTTGGAAATATGTATATATTTTTTAGATTTTTAAATACAGGATTAATTTAGTCATTTTCAACCACTGAAAATGGCTTAATTACCCCCTTGTTTTTAAGGATTAATTTCAAATATACCTACAACACATGCCCTTAATTACAAATATACCCACTAAGTTTGAAAACTTTCACATTTTCACATCTAGTATAGGCGAAATTTCATCCATACCCATTCCATTAGGTACAATTAAAAATCACTGTTATCCATCATATGAAATGTCCAAAATGCTCTTTATTATTTAATAATAATAGTTGTTCAACTACGACAGAAGTTAAATAGTGTGAATGAGAAAAGCTAGACTGAATGAGTTTTAACGGTCTAAATATTGTACCAATCACAATGAGTATTAGATCGATCAGGGGTATTTTAGGATTTCAAAATACTTAAATGTTCGTAACTGTCATATTGGGTATATTTGAAATTAATGAAATACTTGGTGAGTATATGCAAAAGTTTTCAAACTTAGACGTATATTTGAAATTAATGAAATACTTAGTGAGTGTATCTGAAAGTTTTCAAACTTAGTAGATATATTTATAATTAAGGGCAAATGTGGTGTGTATATTTAAAATTAGCCTTATTTTTAAAAATCCAAAAATATAAATACGTATTCAAAATTGATCAAACTTGATTTATACATTAAATACATCCAAATTAATCAATTTAGAGGTAATTTCAAATAATATAAGATTCTTGGACCAAATTTATATATGGGATGATAATTTAATAATGTATATTACGAATGAGTAAAGTTGTATTGAAAATTTAAAAAACTGTCTTCGAAATTGGAAAATTATCTAATAAATGATTATATAGATTCAATTCAAGAATTTTTTATAATTCGGAACGGGCCCTTTTGAAAAAACAAGAAAATTTAAAAATCAAATTTATTGGCATAAGCTAAGTAAACATTACTTAGCCTAAGCTAATAGACTCATGTACAAAAATTTAAATCAAGATCCTAAGTGAATCGTAACTTTAAAAATATTTCATGTAACTTTCTTGATAATTTTCTATCAAAAAATTTTGATAATTGATAAAAAAATCTACTTCATTATTTTATTTAACATCATTTATTTATTTAAGGACCAAGTTTTTTATTCAAATAAAATATATGAATGGGCCACATTTATTTGCTTTAAAATATATTCATGTATGTTTCATCAAAAATATATATATTCATGTATGAATTATGAAAATTGCTTATATTCATTTCTATATGTATTAGTATGTAAAAATATTTTATAGAATCATTGAACCATATAATAATGCTATTTTAGATAGTTTAGATGTTAAAAATAAACTTTAAAATTACTATTTAACATTAAATCATTTTATTATATTAATTTTATACATTATTAAAAGGGTCCAGGTACAATGATGCTAGAATGAATTGATTTTATTTTACATCAATTATTAATATGTTTAAAATGGAGAGGGACACGGAAGAACTTCAACGCAACAAGCAATGCTTTATATATTTATATATAGAGAGATAGAGAGAAATATTCAAGTGATACTTCGCTACACCATAATTACTGTGCAATTATCTCAAAAGAGGTCTCACATGATCATAAAATTATAATATATTCCTCCCATTGTATTTAGAATTATGTATTCTATTATCATACCAATTTTCATCCCAATTGGACATGTGTATAAACCCCATCTCAAAAAGGTACAAATTCAACGTAATAGAATAATTTGATGTAAATAACAACATTAAAGTTATTTTTTCAATAAATAAACCATTTACTATAAGATTTATATATGGATAAATGATTATATAAAGTATCAATACATTTAAGTATATGTAGAGCCCATTTTGGGCCAAATGCACAGTTCATTATAGTGCAGTTCACTGTATAGTTAATTATGGTGCAATTCTCTCTCTCTTTCTATATATATATATAATTAATGGTGCATTTGGTCCAAAATGGGCCTCACATGTACTTAAATGTATTGATATTTTATACAATTATTTATCCATATATAAATTTTATCGCAAATGGTTTACATATTGAAAAAACAACTTTAAAGTTGTTATTTACATCAAATTATTCTATTATGTCGAATCTGTATTATTTTCAGATAGGATCCATACAAACGATGCATTTGGCACAAAGTGGGCCCCCATGTACTTAAATGTATCAATACTTTATAAAATCATTTATCCATATATAAATTTTATAGTAAATGTTTACATATTGAAAAAACGACTTTAAAGTTGTTATCTACATCAAACTATTCTCTTTTGTTAAATTTGTACCATTTTTAGGTGGGTCTCATACACATGTCCAATTGGGATGAAAATTAGTATGATAATAGAATACATAATTTTAAATATAATTGGTGGAGTAGATTATAATTTTATAATCATGTGGGGCCCATTTTGGGGGTAACTACGCCGTAATTGTGGTGCAGTGAAGCTGCACTTGAATATTTCTTACACATATATAGAACCTTTCTTGTGCAATAAAGTTGTACCATAATTAATGGTGCATTTGGCCTAAAATAGGTCCCACATGTACTTAAATGTATTGATACTTTAATATAATCATTTATCTATATATAAATTTTATAGAAAATGGTTTACATGTTAAAAAAATAACTTTAAAATTGTTATTTGCATCAAACTATTTTATAATGTTGAATTTATATAATTTTTAGATGGGTCCATACAATATATATGAAAAATATTTAGGTACAGCTTCACTGCACCACAATTACGGTGTAGTTATCTTAAAAATGGCCCCCACATATTCCTAAAATTAGAATCTATTTCATCCATTGGATTTAGATTATGTATTCTATTATCATACTAATTTTTATCCCAATTGGATGTGTATGGACTCCATCTGAATATGATACAAATTCAACGTAATAAAATAATTTAATGTAAACAATAATTTTAAAATTATTTTTTCAACATGTAAATCATTTGCTATAAAATTTATATATGAATAATATAAAATTTATATATGGATAAATGATTATATAAAATATCAATACATTTAAGTACACATGAGACTCATTTTGGGCCAACTGTACTATTAATTATGGTGCAACTTCACTGAATAGGAAAGGTTCTCATATATATATATATATGTATGTACACACACACACGAAAATATTAAAGTGTCAGTGCAGCATCGCTGAAATGGGCCCCACATGATCATCAAATCATAATCTACTCTACCCATTGTATTTAGAATAATATATATTATTAGCATACCAATTTTCATCCCAATCAGATATGTATATAGGTCCCAACTGAAAATGATACAGATTCAACGTAATAAAATAGTTTGATGTAAATAACAACTTTAAAATGGTTTTTTCAACATGTAAACCATTTGCTATAAAATTTATATATGGATAAATGATTGTATAAAGTTTCATTGCATTCTAATATATGTGGAGCCCACTTTTGATCAAATGTAACGCTGTTCAGTTGTATCGTAGCAGCTCCCGTATATATATATATATATATATATATATATATGGGAAATGATCCAGTGCATGTGACTGCACCGTGCAGTCCATGTACTGTGGGCCCCACCTGATCATTTCCCATAAATCTACCCCACCCATTGTATTTAGAATTGTTCACTTTATTACCATACCAATTTTCATCCAAATCCAACATGTGTGTAGTCTCCATCTTAAAATGGTGCAAAATCAACGTAATAAAATAGTTTAATGTAAATATCAAGTTTAAAGTGGTTTTTTCAACATCTAAACCGTCTAAAGTATGATTTATATATGGATAAATGAGTGTATAAAGTTTCATTACAATCTAATATGTGTGGGGTCCATTTTACAGCGGATTGCACCGTAATTACGGTGCAATCCGACTGCACAGGATCGGTTCCCTATATATATATATATATATATATATAGACTATAATACAATACACGTGGATGCACTTAGCTTCTGTACACCCGAGTATAAAAAATCATTTTTTAATATTTTGTTTTGAAAATTTTATTATACAATTGTTAATCTATGTGTTAAATATATTACAAAAATGCTACTGATTTTAAAAAATTAAAAATAAATATCTAAAAGCCTCCAAACATGGTAAAAAAATTTACACATGAGAAATACACCTAGATTAACAATCGCATAAAAATATTAAAAAATGGGTGAAATGCACCCGAGTGCACTGAGGCTGCATGCACCCGTAACCCCATTTGTATATATATAAGGCATGATTATATACAATATATTATATATGAGGAATAATCTTATTAGTCCGGCTAAGCAAATATCATGCTTAGTCCACCTCAAAAAACTCATTTACAACACTTATTTTTTATTTTTTTTCTTTATACATTTATTTATCTAAATGTATTTAACATATAAACCAAGTTTTACCATTTTTGGATATGTGTATATATTTTGTTGAGATTTTTAAAGAAAAAGGTATTCTAAATACATATATATACATAGATGTTTAAAAATCTTTAAAAAATATATACACGTATCCAAAAATAGTAAAACTTGGTTTATATGTTAAATACACTTAGATAAACAAACGTACAAAAAAAAATAAAAAATAAGTACTGTAAATGAGTTTTTTAAGATAGGCTAAACAAAACGTTTGCTTAGCTTGGGCTAATAAGATCACTTCTCATTATATATATGCTTAAGTTATAATATTAATTTTTCTATTTTTACTGCATTTTTTATTTTTCTTTATAAACTTATTTTCGTAAGTGTATTTAATTCATATATCGAGTTTTTCCATTTTATAATATTTTTAATTTTTAATTTTTTGAAAATAATCGTTTGTAGGGGGCATATAGGTCATTGTTCACCCCTTAGAAAACTTAATTTTTAAAAATTAAAAATATATATAAGTATTGTAAAATAATAAAACTTAGTATATAGATTAAATATACTTAGAAAAACATATTTATGAAGAAAAATAAAAAATAAATATTATAAATTAGGAATATATATAATATATTGTATATAATCATACCTATTTATACACATACTGAGAGAACCTATCAGGTGCAGTTCGTTGCAAAATGGGTCTTATATGTATTAAAATGTAATAATATTTTATACAATCATTTACCTATATAAAAAAATATATTTTGATGGTTTAAATGTTGAAAATATAACTTTAAAATTAATATTTATATTAAACTATTTTATTATATTGATTTTGTACTATTTTAATATAGTGCCGATACAAGTTTAATTTAGATGAAAATTGGTATGTTGCTAAAGTAAATTATTCTAAATACAATGAGCATAATAGATGTTAACTTTATGATCACATGAGACCCATTTGCAATGGAATGCATTTTACTTATACTGCAGTATGAATACACTTAGAATAAATTCCATATAATATATACACACACAATGCGTAGGACTGTCGTGGTTCCCTTTTTCATTTTTTAGTTTTTTCATTTTCAAAAGTATCTATGGTTTATATACCTAATTTTACCACTTTCAAATTTTTATATATTTTATTAAATTTCAAAAATCAAACTTTTTATCATTTTTCGTGTGTGGAGAGAATGAGATGGATGAAATTTTTTATTTTTGACATTTCATAAATATATTCGAAAAACGATAAAATTGGACGGTTTATAATACAATTGGGCCCGCATAAAAAAATAAAAAAAGGGAGCCATATTTACCATTTTTCGTTTATTTATTTCCTGAAGCCCATTGATAATTAGCTAGGTACGTGGGACGGGTTAGATACTTGTTTATGATAGATTGTGGGTTGTCTTTGCAAACCATTTCTCTAGTTCAGATTAAACGTCAGAAATGGAAAATTATGTTTCCATACAATTTTATCTTTTTTGACATAATAGATATTTCAACAGTGTCTGGACATATTGACACCTGGCCAGAACGTGTACCATCGGGCTATGCCCCTAAACACATCATTTCTATTAAGACCCCACAATAATTCTGGTAAATTTTCCACCCAAACCATCCTGTTCATATTCACTCAAAGTCTGACAACATGTAGGATACTTGATTTCCACTCTCAAAGTACATGTATGCCCCAAGAATATTCAATTTTAAACTCCCAAATTGTGGTAAAGAGCTCTGATCTTCTTAAGCAATAGCCTTGATTTCAAATCTTGTAAATGGAATATAATTCTTGCAAAAAGAGAGTCGCTCCCCGAGTCGTTCCGACAGGTCACCGCTGTGACGCTCGGGACGGGGTGGAGGTCCTGCAATACCGGCGATTCGAGAGCAGGAAGAGGTCGGACGAGACATTGCGGGGCTGTGGGAGATTCAACGCGCTGCTAGTGGGGTTGGCAAGCGGATTAGGAACTCTCCGAGGAGAAAGGAATGAACCCGAGTGAAAGTGATCTGCTCGGAGCGGAGCTCCAAACCATGTCCATTTCGGGAGGGGCAATCAAGAGGATCCACCCGGGAGAGGCAGACTCTCTGCTGTGCTCGGTCTGGACATCGAAATCGTACAACCGGGACTTCTTCCAGTCCTCCATGAGAAGGCTGTGGCGGACGTGCGGGCCTTTCCACTTCACCGACATAGGAGAAAACTTGTATCGAATCTCATTTTCGGAGCAGAGCGACAAGAAGAGAATTCTGGGAGGGAGACCTTGGCTCTTCGACAGAAATCTCGTGCTTTTGGAGGACCTAAAGGAGGAGATCTCAACCGCACAGGTGGTGCTTGTGAAAATGCCCCTGTGGGTGCATGTCTGTGGACCCCCATACCTGGTCGATAAGCAGACCCTGGGTCAATGCATTGGGAACTCATTTGAGGAGCTGCATGAGGTCGTTGCAAAGGAATCAGAATTGAAGCTGCGGGTGACTGTCAAATGCACGGAGCCACTGAGGAGAGGTATCTTCGTTCAACCGGAGTCACAAAAACGGCAGTGGGTGAATTTTCAGTATGAAAAGCTTCCGGTGTTTTGCTTTTTCTGCGGAGTCATAGGGCACGCCTTCAAGGACTGCACGGTGCTAGCCTCGCACAAGGAGCATGTCCTTGAAGCAGATATGCGTTACGGCAGTTGGCTTCGGGCCGGAACAAAGCCTATGCGACTTCGTGCGTATGATCAACAAGGGAGCCGAGTGCAACCATGGAAATATACGGGTGACCAGGACACAGAGTTGCGGGAAATAGGCGGGGCTGAAAACAGTCATACTGACGCAACAGCTCGGGGCTGCCCCCTTAACTTCAGATGCGACTCAAACCGCCTCATAGGCAACTGCGAGCAGCTCCCGAAGAGAGCGATAATGGAAAATTGGCACCAACTGGAGGAGGTAAGCTCATGGCAGTGTGTTGTCGGCATCAACCACTCTTATGACACGCACGCTGCTGCTCGGGTGGACTCTCTGGGAGATGATAACTCCCATCTTATCTCTGCACCTGTCACTGGATTCAATCCCATTCCCCACAGGGACGCCGCTGCCTACACGGGACCGCCGGGAGCCGAAAATTCTTTCCATTATTCTGGACCGATCACAGGATCTTCCCCAGCTTGCATTCTCCCTGGCAACATCCCGCGCCAAGCCCATGACCGAAAACCAGAGGAGCTACAGACGGAGAGAAGCTCTACTTGTACTGCTACGGATCGAATACTCGCCCATCCGGGATCTGAACTGGGACACGCCAGTGCTGTATGCGTTGATGGAATGCCTGATACATGCTGCCCCCTTCAGATAACCCACGATACCTCAGAGAAAAAGGCCTATCAGATATGGAATGTAACGAGAATGATTATCATGAACATCCTATGGACCCGGCAGGTGGGACTAGCGCCCAAAACCACTGCATCCTAGCATCAAGGGAGGTTGGAATGGGACTGAATGACTTGGCAGTGATGAAACCGAAAGAAAAGTGGAAACGAAGGGTTAGAGGCTTGGAGGCTGGGAAACGCAGTTGGCCCACTTTCACTCATGGGGCTAATGGCAGAAAGAGAGGCAAGATTGATCACTCTGGGAACCCACAGAATAAGAAGAGGTTGATCAAGGGTGAAGCATCTAATGAAGTGGAGGTGGTGACTGAGGGACACCCTCAGTCCCACCTCATCTAAGATGGCACTCCTAGCTTGGAATTGCCGTGGGCTTGGGAACCCACGTGCAATTCGCTGCCTCCTGGATTTGGTCAGGAAACAAGATCCCATCCTCATCTTCCTCAGTGAAACGAAACATTCAGCAAAGGAAATGGAGGGGATTAGAAGGAAGTTAATGTTCGAATGCTGCTTTGCGGTGGATCCAGAAGCAAGAAGAGGAGGACTTGCTCTTTTGTGGAACCATGCTCATCCAGCAAGCATCATTAGTTACTCCGCTCACCACATTCACGCGGAATTTTTGGGATGGCTTTTCACAGGTTTCTATGGTCATCCAGATGTACATAGAAGACATCAAAGTTGGAACATTTTGGGAGCAACTGAATGGCGGGACAAGCTCTCAATGGCTAGTTTTGGGTGATTTCAATGAGGTCATGAGACCCTCTGAGTACTACAGTCAGAGGACTCGGCCCCAAAATCAGATGAATCTTTTTTGTGATACGGTGGATAGTTGTAACCTTTTGGACTTAGGTTTTGTTGGCCATCCTATGACCTGGAGAAATAACAGGAAGGGACCCCATCGGGTGGAAGCCAGGCTAGATAAGGGACTAGCGACACCAAACTAGACATCATCCTATCCTCTCGCCAAACTCATCCACCTGTCTGCTGCCACATCGGATCACTGCCCTATTTTGTTGACATTGGACTCTAGGAGGAGTAGGCGGAAACCTCCAAAGGAATTTCGTTACGAACTTTTCTGGGCAAGAGACAAGGCGACACATGACATTTTTAATAGAATTTGGGATTCCGCACCCACTAACATTGTGGCCGCTTCGGACATCCTTGGGTGGAAGATCAAGGAATGTAGTAAGGCTCTGTCTAGATGGAACAGATTGAAGAGAGAAAATCTAAGGCGGGATATCGACAAGACCCAAATGGAGCTTGACTCGTTAATGGCCCAGATCCCCTCCGACCAACGAGACGAAGCTATTCAGCGGGCAAGACTCAGAATCAACCGGTTACTTGACGATGAAGAGCAAGTATGGCGAATGCGGGCAAAAACTCATTGGCTTCATGCTGGCGACAAGAATACGGGTTTCTTTCATCGGGTGGCTTCTAATCGAAGATGCTCCAATTTCATTGAAGCTCTCCGCGACTAAAACGGCCAATGGGTGCAAGATCAGGACAGGTTGCTTGAGCTATCAAGGGATCACTTTCAGCAAGTTTTCACTTCTTCGGCACCACCGACCGCATCCTGGATTCAGACCCTTATTTCCAAAAGAATAACCAACCATCATAGACACAATCTCACTGTAGCTTTGACTGCTGTGGAAGTTGCAAAAGCCCTGCACGACATGAGCCCGACCAAGGCTCCTGGCCCGGATGGAATGTCTGCTGGCTTCTTCCAAAAACATTGGAGTACGGTGGGCCAGGAAGTTTTTTTGTGGTGGAAAATGTTCATGGAAGAGATGGATCCCGCTATACAGGCTGCCCAGCTCATGTCGGTCAACGCCACCACACTGATACTGATCCCAAAGAAGGCAGGCGCTCACGAGTTATCCCATTTTCGCCCCATCAGCCTGTGCAATGTGGCATATAAGATCCTAGCTAAGATTCTGGCGAACAGACTTAAGCAATGCCTCCACGAGGTTATCAATGACCACCAAAGCGCTTTTGTTCCGGGTCACCTCATCACGGATAACATGCTGGTGGCCTACGAGGTCATTCACTATCTACGAAAACGACAAGGCCGGAAGCGAAATGAAATAGCTATCAAACTAGACATGTCCAAGGCCTATGACAGGGTTGAGTGGGGGTTTCTTTAGCAAATTATGGCCGCCATGAATTTCAGCCCGCGCTGGATTAATTGAATCCTATCCTGTGTCTCTACTGTCAAATATAGGGTGAATGTCAACGGAGTCAAATCCAGGTACTTTCAACCTCGGCGAGGCCTGCGGCAAGGGGATCCGCTATCTCCCTATCTATTTATTTTGTGCGCGGAAGGACTTTCTGCCCTCATAAACGATGCGGTCGCTCGCTCATGCATTCATGGGATCAAAATCAATCCAAGGGGGCCCATTCTTACCCATCTGTTGTTCGCTGACGATGTCATCATTTTTTTGCGGGCTTCTACTACGGATGTCTCAAACTTTTTGGATACCATTCGAAGGTACTCGAAATCTTCTGGACAGGTCGTCAATGTTGACAAGACTGCAGTCTTCTTCAGTTCCAACACCGACTCGGCCTCTAGGCAGCATATTAAGTCATTATTGGGTTCTTCGGGGCAGAAAATTCTGAACTATCTTGGTCTACCTGCGTGGCTTGGGAGGTCAAAGCGAATGATGTTCAAAGGCCTGAGGGAGAGGGTATGGAGGAAAGTTCAAGGGTGGAAAGGCAGATTACTCTCATGGGGCGGTAAAGAGATCCTTATCAAGGCAGTAGCACAGGCAATCCCAACATACACGATGAGCATTTTCCTGCTTCCCAAATCTTTCTCTTCTGACCTGAATGGCATGCTGAGTAGGTTTTGGTGGGGTGAACATGGAGGTAGACGCAAAATGAGTTGGGTGGCTTGGCAGGACATGTGCAAGACAAAGTACTCGGGAGGGTTGGGTTTCCGGGACCTAAACATCTTCAATTATGCCCTCCTTACAAAGCAGGTCTGGCGGCTCAATTCTCCTTCCAACTCATTATGTTACAAGATTCTAAAAGTTAAATACTTCCCGAATGAGGACATTTGGAACTGCCATGCAAAACCGTCCGATTCTTTCACTTGGAGGAGCATCCTCAAGGCCAGAGAGGTGATTCGCTTCGGATGCAGATGACGGATTGGTACCGGGGAGCAGGTCCAGTTTTTTAATGATCCCTGGATGGACACATCCGTTACCAAGGCGGGGCCTCTACCACTGTCAATCCCGGACGATGTCAATGTCAGTTATTTTATCAATGGGACCACTCGGTCATGGAACAAGGAGCACATCGTGGCAGCTGCGGGGGAAGAAGGGTGGCGGGCAATATGTCAAATTCCCCTCCCCTCCTCTGCACATGAAGACCAGAGATACTGGATGTTTGAACCTCATGGGGGATTCACTGTTAAATCTGCTTACAGGGTGCTCCGCTCAGGATATGGTCCCTTCCCCCAATCCACTGCATACAAGGCAATATGGCGCACAAAGCTCCCATCCAAAATCCTCATTTTCACTTGGAGACTCTTTATGGATAGACTCCCGACATTTTCCAACTTGCGGAACCGGGGCATTCATGTTGATCCTATGTGTCTTTTTTGCAGGGCTGCTATCGAAGATACTAACCATCTGTTCTCTGAATGTGCTCTAACCAGGGGGATATGTTTGAGGGCTGCTAGACACTCCTTGTCGCCTGCCACTGTTGAGGAGCTCGTCACGTCCCTGGCGGAACGACATAGGCCAAACGATCTCGCTTTCTTCATTCTCTGCTGCTGGAGGATCTGGTTCTTGCGAAACTCCCTACGGGCTGATGGAACCAAACCGGATTTCTCCAATATTTGGGACTGGTGCAAGGAGTATATGGAGCAATACCGAAGGGCCACCCCCCTCACTCTTGGGGGTGCAATTGATCGCACCTTGGTCCCCAGATGGACTAAACTCCCAGATGGGTATCTCAAAATGAATGTCGATGCTCGGATTATTAATAGGATTTCGTCTATGGGCTTTGTTGCGGTTATCAGGGACTCCAGTGGCGCTTTCATTGCGGCTAAAGGATGGAGACTGAATGGTTCGTTGGAACCTTTACTTTTGGAGGCACGTGCTTGCCTCTTGGGGGTCCACTGGGGTCTTCAACTCAACCTGATAATATTCCAGATTGAATCGGACTCCCTCCTCCTCGTTCATTTCCTCTCTTCGGACGAACCCATCTCTTCCCCAGCCGGTGTGATCATTGATGAAATTAAGGCTATCCTTCAATCTTCAAATTTCATTTCGGTTCATCATGTCCTAAGACAGGGGAATTCTGTGGCGCATGCTTGGCCGATTTTGTTTCTTTTTCTATATTGGATCAACAGGTGTGGTGGGACAACCCCCCCATGTAATACACGAGAAAATCCATACGGGCATTTTTTTGTCAATGAATAGCTCGGATCACCTTATCCATTCTCCCTCCCAAAGCGATAGGGAGAGGGGATAAGGTTTTCCTTTTCATCAAAAAAAAAATCTTGTAAATGGAGATACAAGCGCTTGGAAACCTTCGCCTATGGGGTCAGACCTAGCTCTGAGAATCACAACTATGTAGATAAAAAAATAAAATAAAAAATAGAAAAAACTCCGACTTTGATATACTTGAAAATCACTCCAACACATGCCTAAAGGATAAGTGATTCAATTTTAAACTCCGAATTTAAATATCCTTCATATCACTCCAACAAAGATGGGTTAGATACTTTATCATCATTTGTTAACATTGGTATTTAAAGAGGAAGTTGAGAAGAGAATATTTTAAAAAAGTGTAAGAATAATGTGATATAATAGGAGTAATATAACATAAGGTAGTTATGTGAGAAAATGATTAGAATAAAAATATAAAATGAAAAAATAGAGTAATAAAATAATAATTTAATTTTAAATTCTCAGCTTTGATATCCTTGACTATAACTTCTACGAAAATGGGTTGGAAATTTTGATTCCACTCTCCGCAGAGCTCCAATTTAGCCCATGTACTTAACCGAGCCTGCAAGGGGTCATTAGAAGTGGTTCCTTGTACGTCCCAGGTACCTAGCTAATCATCAAAAGTGGTTCCTTGCGCACATGCTTTTTTCCCGTGTTCGTGAGGATGGACGTGGGATGAGGTTTTAAAAAATTGTTGTTGTGTATTTGAATTTGTGAAAAGTTGTTTCAAATGTGAAAAGTACTTTGTCACGTGTGTCTCGGAAATGATAAAATTTTTAATTGAAAATTTTTAAAATAAGAAAAAAATGATTTGATATGATCAAGGAAATGATAAAAAATAAATATAATAAAGTTAAAATAAATATATTAAATGTATGGATAATTTTATGAAAATAATTGAAATATAGAATAGTTGTATACGAAGAAATAAATAAAAATTAAAAAATAAAATAGTTGTGGAGAATGAAAAATTTTATGTTAAAAAATTTAATTTGAAATTTTTTTATGTTAATAAATACCCCAGGATGAAAAAATTATTATTTGAGAATGGAAAATTTTTCATTCCATTCTTATACTATCCAATCTCATCGCATTGGTGAACAGGCAGAGAGTCATTTGTTTTTCTTAATTAATGATTTTATATTTAATTTTATCATCGTCGATATTTTTAACCGTTCTCTTTTCACTCTATTTTTTAAATGTTGATATGTTCCGTCTTTGTACATGATTTCTTATACATTTTTTTCTGCGATCTTACCTTCTTCTAATTTTTTTTTTACCTCGTTTACAAATGGACCCAAGCAAAATCCGTTGGAAGTGTCTAAATCGTTCTCTTGCTAGGCCTTTTTCTTTTTCCTAAAGCCTTATTTTAAATATTTTTGTATCCAATTTATGTATTGTATTAAAAACTATTTATTTGTTTTAAATATTAAAAATTAAAGAGATTGAAAATTTTCTTGTCTATAGTACAAAAAAATACGTATGACTTTGAAAAACATGACTTAAAAAAAGCCTTACGCATTTATACTTGCTGTTGATCATAAAGAAATTTTAGTAAAATAATTTTTTAGATATATAAATTTTCACAGAAAAGAATATATATACGTAAATTTTTTTATACATTTCAAACTTTGCATTATAAGAAAACAATGCTTCCACGGCCTTCAAAGCGGGAACCTCACGCTCAGGAACCAATGCGATACCATTGGGCTTATATCGTAACTTGTGTCTTAAAATAAATTAGGAAGCCCAAGAAGGTACAAATTACACACTGTTTCACAGGTGCAAAGCTCAATCACAATTTTACCCATCTATCATTGGTTATATTTTCAATTATCACCTTTGGTTACTTTCTAAAAAATTTTATCGCCTTTGGTTTTATGTCCAGAAAATCTATTGCCGTATGGCCTAAGAATTTATTTATTTTTTTTGGTTTTTTTTTTCATGGACAAGTAAATTTAGGTGTTTTAAATTTATAAACCAAGTTTTACTGTTTTTTGGATATTTTTGAGTATTTGTTTTGGACTTTTAAACACAGCGACATTTCAGTAATTACCTGGTCTCTAGATTTACTTGTCTATAAAAAAAATAAACAAATTTTAAAAATATGTTTTTGAGCCACACGTAAGGGCTCGAATTTATTGTCTTTATGTACTTCTAATTATTTACTTTTTAATATCATTTCTTGGATCTTCTTTTTTTTTTAATATTTTGTAAGGTAATTTGCAAACATACCTACTTAGTTTGACCATAATTGCAAATATACTCATATAGTTTCTAAAATTACAAATAACCCCATATACTTTGACTATAATTGTAAATATACTCACACCATTATGGCGCCATTACTGTACCATTACAGCGTGGTTATATTTGCAAAAATATGCAAACTATGTGCATATATTTTCAATTTCAAAAATTAAATATGTATATTTAATTTTTGCAAATATACACATATAGTTTGTATATATTTATAAATACACACACATTGTAATGGTGCAGTAACAGTACCATAATAGAGTTATAATAATGAGAATATATTTACAATTATGGTCAAATCATATAGGGGTTATTTTGATTTCTAAAACTATGTATGTATATTTACAAGAGGAATTATCCTGTTAGTCTAGGCTAAGTAAATCATGAGAAATCTAGAGCCAAATGATTTTACTTATGAATATCCATTTTACATTTGTGATAAACATTTCCTATTTTACAGAGGTTGTCCTCCAGTGAAGAATTTATTTCCCATAGTTGATATTCCCTTACCCAGATTATTTATTAAGAGAAAATAATATGGGAAGGGAGCATTTGGAGGTCTCTTTTTCTTTCTCACCCTCGTTTCTCTCTTTTGCTCCTTTTTTGCTTTTTCACTCTTTTCTTTTTCATCGTTACGTATATAAAGTTAGACATATGGTGTGGTTTGTGTGGGAGAAGATATTTGTTATCATTTTTAAAAAGGAATATGATCTGATACTTATGAGAGCATTGAGTCTCAATGCTCATGGAATACGATCCAATATTCCTAAGAGCATTAAGCCTTGACATTGTTGCAAGTTTATTATTTAATTTAAAAATATTTTCATCATTTCACACAAAATTGTAAGAATATTCTAATAAAAAGGACATATTCACAATTTTATTCAAACCTTATCAACATATTTATAATTTTGTAAATTTAAAGAACCGTGATTTTACACAGCCGGCCGCATGGGGGCCTCTATGCGGCCGTGTAACCCATTTGTTTAGTTATTTGATTTTTTTATAAAAGTGTAAATCTATGTGTATTTAACACGTAAACTAATTTTTATTATTTTTAGATGCTTTTAAGTTTTTTTATTTATAAACGTAGTAACATTTTTTGTAATTTCTGAGCTAGAAAATTATGAAAAATGTCGTTGTGTTTAAAAGTAAAAAATACTTAAAATTATTCAAAAATAATAAAAATTGATTTAGGGGTTAAATACACCTAATTTTACATGTTTATAAAAGAAGTCAAAAAAAATTAAAAATAGGTTTTTTTTGGCTAGCCGCACCAGATCATCCCTCGAAATTGAAAACACATACAAGATAGTGGCCAAATTTTGGAGACATATTCACAAAAATTATACATGTTAGTAAAAAGTATTACTAGGATTATTTGTTTATTTCAACCTCCTTTCTAAATGCACTTGATGGACGGCTGTGATGCTGGTAGGCGGCGATCATGAGTCCTATCAGGCTATCACTGCCAGATGGAAATTCATTCAGCATGGCGTACGGTGATATACATAGAACGAGAAGAAGGCTGAGGAAACGCGCGTGCAAGTCTGTAGGAGCAAAAAACCAAAAAGGAGAGGGAAAACTGGGAAAGCGCAGAAGCCGAAGATATTCTGCTTCTGCCGCAGCCCGGCTTGAAGCAGCGCACGGCAGTGAGTAGCGAGCCTTCGAAGAAGAACCGCGGCAGCAGCAACATCGCAGTGGGAGAAGAAAGGAGGAAGGAAGAAGATGGTGGGGAGACGAACGGCCAAAGAAGGGATGCGCGAACCATGCAAGGAGTGCTTGAGCAGATGCCGGCTGACTCATGGAAAGCAATCGCAGCAGCATCGTTCTGCTCCCACCGCAATCGCCTTCTTCAAAGTCATGATTGGGCATTTCTCCGAATTTCTGGTATCTCAATCCCGACCTTTTTGCCTATGGCTTCTCTTCTCCTTTCCTCCTTATCACTTGAAAGTCGCAGCGTGCTCTCTCTTTTCGGTTTTCGGCTTTCCGCTTTTTCGGCATTTGCTTTCGCTTTCTATTTCCTTTCTTGTTGCCCTGTGGTGGGCCCTTTTCAGTGTCCACAAACCGTAGGATTGTGTAGCTGTTGGCCTAACAGAGAAAAGCGAAGACAAGGATTTAAAAGGAAACTTTTTTTTTTTTTTGGTGTGGGTGAAAATCGAGAATGTAATGATAAAAAAAAAAATCTGGTAAAAAAATACGGAGGATAATGATTAAAACGATTTTTTTTTTTATATCGATTAAAACGGTTCCTTTGGTCATGGAAAAACGTGAGTTATTGCCGATTTAATTCTTGTTTATCTGGATGTATTGAGTAAACTGGAAGTAGGATTTCGAAAGAGGGTAAAACTTCTTTTACCTTGTGCTTATTCATGGAACCTAACAGGCTTCGTCAGTGTCTTGGTGGGTTCCAGCATTTGGTGGTGTTTGAACCCTGTTTGTCTGAGTTATTGCTGAGTTTGAGAGACCATATGGATTTTTCTTCCTTTTCAATTATTCGCCGTCTAAGCCAAAGTAGAGTATGTAAAATCCAACGGGTGTTTAATGCTCTTTTCTTCTTTTCTGGAAACTCTTTTTTGTTTTTATTTTTTCATCTTCAAACTCTTTTATCTGTTATTATCTTTGGACAGTGTTTACTTGGAACCGGTTCACATTTGCGGTTCAAGTGGGCCCCATTGTTTAAAATATTATATTTAATCAACAGTATGTCAACTTGATTTGAAAATAGATGCTGGTGGGCCATAGAAGAATCATAGTTTTAGGGGACATTTTGAAAAGTGAAAATTATGCGAAATGTGAGATAGGGTGAGACTAGAAAATGAAATATTTTGAAAAATTTGTGATTAATATGAACTAATAGGGGTAAAGTTGGAATAAATAGATTTATTGGAAGGCAGTTGATAGGAAAAATAATTAGAATATAAGAGTAAAAGTGGAAAATTATAATGATTGGTTGAGTGAAGATGGACCTTGAAAACCATGCTACCATAGTTTTCCAGACACGTTACCACATGTGTCCTTAGAGTGAGAATAAAACAAAATCCTTATCTTATATGTGGCCCATACACATTTCCGATTAAAAAGATTATTAAATAAATTATCAAAAAGAAATGGATGGAATAGATCCCATAAAATGGTGCAATGGGACCCACTTGAACCGGTTTAATGTTTGTCTAAACTGAACGCTGCCTTCTTTTTCCTATTAAAAAACTGTCTTTTGTCTTTATTTTCTACAAGTAGTAGTGCTGATTAAAATGGAAAATATCTTAGAAAATGATAGGGACTCCTAACATTTACCGAAGCACCTATTCAAAGCCAAACACACTTTTACTATGCGTTTTGGTATTGCCGTGAAAAAATATTTTCATATATTATTCATGTGGCAGTTTAGGTTTGCAAATTATATTAGTCAGTTTGTTTTGGGTCAATCAGATGGTTAATGGCTTGCATTTATGCAGCTTTTAGGCCAGGAAGCAGAGGGATAGGCTGGTCGACAAGACTGTGATAACTCTAGAAACAAATCTATGTAATCTTCAAAATGATCGTGGCATTGGGGGCTTTATAGTGACATAAAATTTTTAGTTATCAGAGTTTTTGGATGGCTAAATATTTGTGCAGTGGGTATCTCCCATTTGTATTAGGAGTGTTGTCTCCTACTGTTGGGTTAAAATCCGTTGAGATAAAATAGAAAATATACTTTCCGATGAGTTGTATATATGTGACAATAATAAAAAAAAATTTGTGCAGTGGTTTGTCCTAAAGGTTGATATTCTTTTTTGCAAATCTATAATATCCCAAGATGGTGGAATCACTCGCAATTAATTCATAATGCACGGTCTGTGAGTTTAAGTCAGTTAGGATTTTTATGGTTTTAGATATTTCCTCCATTAATAGGCACAATAATTGTGTCCTACCCATCTCTAAAGACTTTTAGAACTAGCCTTCATGGACATTTGTGTAGCTGAAAGAAGAGCAGCTAAAGTAGTGGTTAATCTGCGAGATTGATTAATTCTCTGCAGTGTTTACCTCTGGTAGAAAATATTGGATACGCATGACATTAACGTCGAAGGGATCGATGGCATTAGCTTCAATTGTACCAGAGTTGACTAACTGTTATCAAGATATCATATAAATTGCAAGAAAGAGATTTCTTGGAAATTTCCTGTCTTGGCGCATGAAATCACAGGGTGAATTTACACGGGAAATTATCAACGAGAACTCTTCAAACTGGAACTGAGAGGGGAAAGAACAAAGAAGGTTCCATCCAAGAAAAAAAAGATGATTTTTCACTTGATAGATAATGTAAGAACAGAGAGGTCAGTTAACTATATAAGCAAGTATTCTCCCTTTCTTCTTGGTGAGCTTTGAGGAAGCTGCAAATTCATCTCTACTGTAGCTCTCTTAACTTCCAAGTGAAAAAGTCAACATTCAAAAAAAAAAAAACAAAGATGATTAAATCCCTAGAATTTTTAAATTCTAGTTGTTGAATTTATACTTTTGTTTATGTGTTTGTTTTTTTGTTAATCCGTAAAAAACAGAGGATTTCTTTCATCAGAAGTCTCCACTTTTATATGAACTGAACTCACAAAATTACCGCCAGAAACTAAAAATTATTCCGACCACCAGCAAGCATAGATTCTCCTTGGATCATGGGTTTTTAAGTTGCTTTAACTAATCGCAATTTGAACCTTTATCAACTTAAAACCAAGACCACTTTGTTTGAGTGAGTCACAAAAGGTTGGATATTTATTCATGCACTGCCCTTTATTTACTTTCACATTCTTCTAGACCATCTCACTCCTTTATTTGCAACTTTCTCTAGTATTTATGTCCTTTTAACCTCTTCTGCAGTTTCTCCCACCCAAATTTATTCGTGAAGCATTAGCCTTAGGTGGTCAAAGTACTCTTGAAGATATGAGAGGGCAGCAGTGGAAGGTAAAGTTGTCCATAGTGAATGGATCCTTGGCTTTTCAACAAGGATGGCCTAAATTTGTGTCAGAACACAATGTGCAGTTTGGAGAAATCCTGATATTCAATTACATATCTGAGTCCTATTTCCTAGTGCAAATTTTTGGCACATGTGGTTGTGAAAGGTCAAACTTCTCCACTAGAAATGAGGGCGATCACGAAAAAGAAAAGCGAAGTAGAAAGATAGAACCTTCTCCTACAAAGATGCCCCCTATGAAGATGCTGTGCTCTATGGTTGAGACTCGAGCAATGAAAAAATTGAAAGCTATGGAAAGTGTTATCACCCCTGAAAACTTGAATGGTAGAATGACAAGGAGTAAATGCCATGTGGAGTTAACAGGCAAGCCAATGACAATGTTGGAAGATTCAGCAGAGGATAATGAAAACTCTAGATTCGATGACCCGGAAACAACAGGTATCATGATTAATAAAAATCAAACCAATAGAAAGGTAACTGTGGAAGGGGAAATGCCTTGTGACGCATCTGATGTTGGGAAACTTGAGGTTAACGAAAAAGCGCCAATTTCGACCAAGAATTCTAATTACGCAAGTAGTTCTAGAGGGGCTTCAGATGCTTCAGATTTACCATTGTTTATTGTTGTTGATGTAGATCCATTGGTTGCAAACAAATGCAATGCAGAAAAAGTAAATGGTTTGAGTTTGACAGCATCTGAGAAACCTACAAAGCATGAAGGGTTGGAAGAGCACCCTTGCACTCATGAAAAAGTATGCTGCATATCCCATAAAGATACCGGAAATGGAAAAGATATTGTAAGAGCTAGTTTTCCCTTGGAGTCAGCTGATGCAGCAGAGGTTGGGACCAGATGTGATGCTAAAGCTACAGAGAAGCTTACAACCATGGGGAATAAATCTTTCTCTTATGATACAATAGCTAAAAGCAATCTCGATATGGCAAAAGTACCATGCAACAAGGATGGTGGAAATTCAGTGGATGAAAAGAGAGAGGGGAAAAGCACAATTTCTCCTTCAAAATCATCTTATTTATTGTCTGATCATGTGGTAAGTCTGAGTGATTGCAATGCTCCAGCTGTGGCAAATGTACAGCTTGGAATGGAAGATTCATCTTATGAAGTATTTAGCTCCAAAATGAGGTCGGATGCCTTTCAAATGTCATTTGACAAAAAGATGGACATTGATGAAGGAGACATGAAAAAGCCAAGTCATCCTTCAAATGCAAAATGTGAACATGTCTATGGAAACTCAATCAGTGAAGTTGGAGATGCGATCTGGAGTAAATGCAATGTAGCACAAAATTCAGTGGTAAAATATCCTGATCATATAAGTGGCTCCAAAACAAAGCAGATCATGCATTATGGTGGCGATAGCAATTTAAGGAATGGACATGGAGAATGGATAAAAGAAACTATTCACTCTAACTCCTCCAGTTTCCAAGCGATTGCAAGCAAATGCGAAGGTGTTGGAGAAGAGACAAGGGAAAAATCTCATAATAATTGCTTCAAAATAATTTCCGATGCTTCACAAAACCTGTGCTACAAAAATGATAAAAATTTGGTGAGCAAAGATGGAGCTGCAAATCATGAAACTACTCCTACAAGCTTACCTGACATTGGGATAGCTAAGGCTGAATGTGCTGATGAAGAAATGGACAAAGTATTGACAGGTACAGGAGGAACTAATCACTCCAAGAATCTTTCTGCTTTTGCTTCCTCTGAATTACCATGTGATGTTATTGATGGAAATATAGAAGAGGAAGGAGTTGCTAGAACTGACATTGCTTCCATTTCAAATGATCTTAATGGGGGTAAATGCAATGCTGATGACTCTGAGTCAATGCACTTTACTGTTGATGGTGCTATGGTTAAGGAAGATAGAGATGTAAGAAGCCAAACAGCACCTTCAGACTTCATTGGCTTGAAATTATCAGAGACTAACTCCCATTATGACACTGTCGACAAAGGAAAGGAAATGACAAATAATTCTTCCCACTTGGAAACATCATCGATAAGAATCCAGACCATGTCCTTGATAGGAGGCAATAGCCCTGTAAAGGGAAGTCCAAACATTTGTGGCACTGGTATTAGTAAATGTTCTCCATCTAAGGAGCAGACAATTCCGCATCCAGGTTAGTCATTTGCATATTGCCTTTCAAAGTTGTCAAAATTTTGAATAAATATCTTTATGATTCTTTGTAGTGGCAATATATTGAACCATGGTTATTTTTGCTTTGGCAAGTTTTGGGTCTACACTTTAGGAATTGAGATGGTTGACTAACATACTGATGGATAATGCTCCACAACCATTGCTAGCTGGAAGATTGTTAACTCATCTGTAAGCAGCGTACCAATTGGATGGTGGAAACTCATGCAGCATTTTCTATTTCAGTATAAAATAATTGCAATTAAAGGGTGAAGTTTTATATTGAGGGTGTTTTTGGGAAGTGATAAAACATTTGGATGAAAAATTTTTGGTATAAAGGTTTTTGAAATGAAAGAAAATAATACGATATGCTGGAGTAATGATGAGGAGTAAAGAAAATATTGTTAAAATAGATAGGTAGGTTGGTTGTATATATATGTGTAGAAATAATTCAAAAATAGGATAATTGTATAGGAAAATATAAAAAAAATAATTAAAAAATAAGGTTTATGAAGAGTGAAAAGTTTTATTGTTTGCCAAACATGCCTTGAGGATTTTATGGCATCACCCATTTGGAAGTTCATGTTATCAAGTCTGAGAGTTTGAATGATGGCCCCTCATTATTTAATATATTGCTTGTGAGATTATATTTCTGCATTTCATATTTTATTTTTGTGTTTGCAGCACAATTTTTGTCATGACTAGATAGCAAGTAGATGAAACAAGCAAACACGTTAGGGTCATGGTATATTCTGAATGCCTGACAGATAGAAAATAAATTTTTGGCTGAAATGATGTAATTAATATCTTCTTAACCTCTTACCACTCTAAGAGGAGTGTTCTTAGTGCTATAGAACGTTTGGATTATGAATGGACTTGTTTAATCCACAATCACTGATTGAAGCTACAGCTGTCATCTTATATATCTTGTAACTCTGTAAATTTTTAGATTTTTTAGTAAAATTTCTAGGTCTGATCTGATTGACTTCAATGTTCCTTGTTCATAATGTCTCTTAAAATTGTCTGAACCATTATAAAATTTTTTGGACTTATATTTTAATTGAAAGTGTTATAGCATGTGATCAAATGTCTCTCAAAATTGTCTAAACCATTATAAAATTTTTGAATTTATATTTTAGTTGAAAGTGTTATCGTGTGTAAGCTGACACATTGGACTTGAATTGGATCAGATCCATATCAATCCTTATTTAATCCAATAAATGATTGGACTTGATTCATGAACCCTTTTCTGATTTGAATTATCCGTTTGCTGATTCTTTTGAATTCAGTTTGATACCAACCCCTTGGTATTTCCAATTTCTGTCTTGCAGGGAACGAGCTGAATTCAGTTTTAGAAGAGGGTAACATTAATTCCTGTTCAGAAGCAGTATTGAAACAGTGTAACATTGAGCCAGAAGAGACTTTGGACTCAATCTTCAGCTGTTCAATAGACAAGCGTTGCCAGTTTCGACTTGTAAGTGACTGATTGCCATTTTATGCTTTTTGTTTTTTGTTTCGTAAAACCCTATAATTCTGTTTTCGATCACTTGAACTTTCAACTGACATCTCTCTAACTGTCAATCTTGTTGTGAGCCTGTGAACTTGTGATCTTTATGATAATCAGCATGATCTTTCTTACAATTGTAACTTTTGTTTGTGGATCGATGTTTTGATGTAGTACTTTGATTGGCTCCATCATTGGCTGATTGCTTTAAATATGTCGTAGACTCTAGACAGGAATATCATCTTCACATTATCTTTGAGACTCATAGCTTCATAAGCATTTAATGACGAATGGTGACATTATTGCTTACAGGGTTTATTTATTTCTAACATTTCTAGGGATATATTCTTTTGGAGTTTATTTATATTGTTGTTTGATTTGATATTTGGTGCATGTATCAAGTGATTTGGACATAGATCAACTTGATGGATGGATTATATTGGTTTATTCGTTATTTTATCATGATTTTATTCTTACATATTAAATTGGAATTTCATTTTATGTATGTGTTTTTTTATGAAGAGGGTTGATTTTGCGACTGTAGGGTATTTTTAGTAATGAGTAAAAAAAAATGAGGGAAAATTTTAAAAAAAGCAAGAGGGTGATGTAATGGGCTAGGAGTAATTATTAGGTATAACGAGAATAAGGATAAATCATGTATGGTGATTGTATTGAAAATTTTGAAATAATGATTGGAAACATAGGGGATAATTGGAAAAAGTAGAGTTGTTGGTAATTGGAGATGTGAAATCCCATCAAAAGTGTTGAAAAAAGTGGTATGTGCATGGAACTTGATTTTTGGTTCTGTGCATGAAAGTGAGAATTTCTCACTTCCATTAAACCGGCAATTATACGATAAAATCATGTTTCCGTATGGAAAAGAAAATTCTAATCCTGGCCAAACGGGGTTTTTTGCTAAAATCACATGTGCACTGCAAAAGCATGTATAGCCCTTCCAAATGCAGGGCAAAACTGGCCCTGAGTGATGTTGCTGTAGTCAGTAGTAACTGCAAATGCACAAGATCCCACAATTCGAGTTGTATGATCTTCAAGACACTGAATTTTATGTCTGCCTATCCTATGTTTTGGCCTTCAGATTTGATCTCACAACCAACAGTTAGGATTGTTACAGATTCAAAAACCACTGAAACCATGGTGGCTTGTATTAATGCTTTATCTAACTTCCAATGCAAATAACCGTTTTTACATGGCATTTATGTAGGAATTGCCGCAATGCATAGATTATTCTGTGACAAAGAACAAGAAGAAATATGATAAGGTGGTGGTATTGCTTCGTGATCCATCCATGAGAGTTTGGCCGGTTTTATACCATGAGAACAGATTTTTAAAAATCTTCGGCAGTGGGTGGAGCTCTTTTGCCAAAGCAAACAACCTTCAGGAAGGGGATACTTGCACTTTTCAGGTGGCCGATGCATTGGAAGCATTGGTCCAAGTACAAATAAAAAGGGTAGGATCTGAGTCATCCATCTAGAAATATTGTGGACGCAAGTGCAGCTTTTGCTCGTGCAAAATTTGGAATGCATGTGTCGGCAAGCTGTCTCCACTTTCCAGAATGTAAGTATTTGTGCAGAGAGCCATAATCTAGGATGTAAGTATCTTGGTGGCAATATAGGAGTAACATTGTCCTTGTAGATGATGTTCAAAGGGAATGCAACCGCAATATTGCTGCTCTTATGTAAACGAATGTTTTAAAATTAAGCACTTCAAGGTTTCTTGTTTGAATTTATACATGACAGGTACTAACATGAATTCAATGTTTAGCCATCATGATTTCACTTGGCTACAACCATCAGATCACATTTCATATTCGAAACTGGAAAAATCCAAGGATGTCCGTCAGGTTCTCTCTACACTCGTTAAGTTCTGATTAGCTAAGAATCCTTAGGTCTAGCACTGCTGGAAGAATTGAAAGATGGAGGGGCTATCTGTGTTTTTCTTGTGCGCTGCTGGTGACGTTTCCTCTGCTAGTAATGTAAATAAATTCTTTCCTATCTCATTGTGCTCTAGAAAGGAGTTATATTTTAATTTTTTTTTCAAAAATGTATTTCATAATCCTTGTATTTTATGTGCCAGCACTGGGCTGGATAATTAGAAGCATTGTCTTTTATCTAATAAACTTTTGTAGTTTTACACAGATTATTTTGTCTACCACTCTTCTTTTCAGCTTATTCATGGCTTTATTTTTTTGTGAAATTATTTTAATCACTTGAGAATCAAATAAAGGTGTACCGTTCTACTTTGTTCTGTTTCCTTTAAGATGTCGGTTCATCAAAGGCAAATGTTTTTTCATTCTAGAGCGCAGCTTTTCATTATGGTCGGTTGTGAATCCCCTTGAAAAATTTTGTTTGGATAAAGATGTTACAGAGTGAAAGAATTCAAATATATAAAAGGGATGGTTTTCAAAAAAAATATGTAAAAGGGATCTAAAAGTTTTTGTGATGATGCAGTCATGCCAGAGAGAGTGTTAATCACAGAAGTAAAATAGAGAAAACTTTAATAGAAAAATATGGTTTAAAATCTAGTAAGCAAGCCCAAAAAACTCACGCTTCGCAAATAAAAAAAAAAAAAAAAATCACTCTTGATTAAAATAAATAAATAGATGAATAAATAAATAATAAATAAAACCTCATGCTTGTGCCTTTTCCCCGTCGGATTTCATGGAGATTTTCTTTTGAACAGACTTGATCTCCATATGTTGGCATAAATTTAATTAATTGAAAAATTGGTTCAATTTGATATTGGTGGACCAACCGTGATAAACTCAAGATGAAAGGAAACTTGAAAACTCTTAAAATTTCTACTATAACTCTTTCCTTCGTAAATTACACATGCGAGGAGTACCTAGGCATAGCCCGATTGTAGCTCATGCTGGCTTTATTGCAGACGTCCGGTGTTCAAACCCTACCAGGGTGAGCGTCGCCTCCCCTTTCTGCTCCTTAGAATGTAATTAAAAAAAAAAAAAGAGTTTTGAAAATATATCTACAAAGTTTGATTAATATTGCATTCGTGTCCCTAAATTTGCTGAATTTGTAAATATACCTACAAAGTTTGCATAAAATTGCAACCGTGTTCCTTCCGTTAAAATGCCGTTAGATTTTTATGTAAAATGATGATAATGCCCTTAACCAAAATTATACACTTTCAATTTTTGAAAATATTGTAAGCATTTTTGCAAAAAATCTAAAATAATAATACACACAAAAATATATAAAATAATGAAATAGCAAATATATCTACAATATTTGAAAAAATTGCAATTTCATCACTTTTGTTAAAAGGCATTATCGTCATTTTACATAAAAATATAACGACATTCTAACGGAAGGGACACAATTGCAAATTTATGCAAACTTTGCGGGTATATTTGCAAATTCGGTAAACTTAGGGACATAGATGCAATATTGGTTAAACCTTGTAGGCATATTTGCAAAAATCCTTAAAAAATACACATACGAGGTAGACAGCCTACTAGCCTGGTGGTTTATATAGAGAGGCTTTGCTTTTATTAAACGATTCATATAAGCCCTTTCAAATTTTAATATTTTGATATTTCAAAAAAATTAATTTAATTCGTTGTATTTAAAATAATTTATTTAGCTATGAGATCAATTTATTTCAAATTAAATATGTGCATTGGCCATATTTACTGAAATATGTATATATATGCCCTTGCTCAAGTGCACCTAGGTGCACTTAACTTTGGTACACCTGGGTGTAAAAATTTATTATTTATTTTTTAATTTTTTATAAAACTGTTAATCTTTGCATATTTAATATATGTATATATACATATTAAGTTTTACTATTTTTGGAGATTAGTATATATTTTTTTATTTTTTAAAAATAGGGATATTTTAGTTGTTTTAAAACCCTTTAAAATGACTAAAATACTCCTACTTTAAAAAATCAAAAATATGTATGAATATCCAAAAACGGTAAAACTTGTCTTTTCAGAGAAGCAATTGTACAGAAGATAGGATTGTATTGTTACTTGTCAGGAAGTTGATGAGAATCATCAGATTACTTTCCATCCCAATATCCTTCTGTTGCAATTCAAGCATCCACTTAGTTCCGTGTAACACTGCACTTGCTTCCATCATCAAGGCATTTATTTTCCCTTCTATAGCCTAGAATTCGATGCCAAAAACTTCCCATTTGAATTTTTTTATCACTATGTTAAAGCCTGTTATATTGTTTTTTGCCTTCCTCTTTGCATCTATATTGATTTTTATTCTCCCATTCTTAGGATTCTACACTAAACTACTTGATCACTTTGCTGACAACTGGATCCCATCAGATGGTGGGATTCCTAGTATTAATCTCAATATTTTGAAACGCCAATCACACACTTGTGAAGTTCGATTATTTGCTTACTGCTCTTGAGTAGTTTCTTAGCAACCAAAGTCTCCAACATACTGACACAAACAACCTCATACTTTGAAAATTCCACAACTCTACCAAAAGTTGAATCTGCCCGCATATTGCATTTCTCTCATTTCTTCTCATATTTTTGTGTTTGTAATAAAAAATAATGCAGTTTTTCTAATGTTAATTGTAGTGTCCTAAGACATGAGATGCCACGAGAATTACCTTACTCCTGAAATCGAATCATGATAAATTATAAAATTTCATCCGAATTTTTTTTTTCCAAAAAAGTAAACTAAGTTTATTTACACATTGAGATCTATAATCCAAAACGTTATAATTACTAAATACAACCTAATTTTAATCTTTAAGAAATTAGATAATGGAATTAAGTCTCTTATCAAGTTGTACTTGTACCTACTCTATTATTTTGAGCCTATAATGCTATATTTTAATTTAAAAAGACATGAGTATGTTACTTAGTAAGTAAGCACTTGAAAATGTAAAATCAATTTAATAAGCTTGCATGCTTATCGATGAATTGCATGAATCATAATAATCCTGCTTAACTCTAGGGGATACTTGAAACACCTCTTGGCACCACCCATAGGATCTCATATTTAGGTGTTAGGCTTATTTTTCTCAGAAATGTCACTTCCTATTCTAACCCCACAGGGTTCTTTTACGTATCACATCCACACCATACAGTATGAATTATGCATATTGTCGTAAAATATATTTGAACATCTCATTTCAAACATCATCTAGTCACAAACATTTTCACGAACATTCTTGGCCAAAAACTATTGAAAAACAATTATATAATATGGTAAAAGAAATGTCTACTTACCTTTCACCACTGACTTTTCAAGAAAACCATCATCTTGTAGTTCTTTTCTTTTTCTCCATTTTCCTATAATTAAGATAAAATATTAATTCTTATAGTTCCTAAAAATATTAATTCATAGGTTCCCTTTCCTTTTCATAAAGTTAGTATAAAAATTATTATTATCATTATTTATTAATTAAATTTCTTAATTATAGTTTGAACTCACAACTTAATCCATGAAAATTTAAAAGTTTAATCCTTTTAATAAGAATAATTATTTTTTAAAGAAATAATATTCCTAAACATTTTGGTGTTTAAATAAAAAATAATTTAATATTTAAAATTATTTGTATTTATGTCATAGCCTTAAAACTTTACTATTAAGGTAAACTTTGTAATTAGCACTTAGACATGAAAATATTAATATATTAAAAATAAAGCTAGAGGATGATTTGAACCAACAACCTCACTCATATTCTCTTATACCTCAACCACCACAATAGTATTTGTAGTGCTTATCTAGTTTCGATTATTTTTACATTTAAAATATTTAACATCTTCATGCCTCCTCTTTTCCTCGAACAATTTCTTTTCATTCACTACTTAAGCAACTTAAATTAATTTGGTTTAACAATTTATTAAAATTTGTTATTACTTTTATTAGTGTAAGAATAATTATAGAAAATTTTATAAACAAGATTGTTTTCATATACTTAAGAAATTAATTTAAAAGCTACATATATTAATTCAAGATCCATTCCATATATAGATTCAAAAATATATTTAATTGATAAATCAGTTATAAGGATCATTATTCACTCATTTGATCATCAATACTATGATAATATTTTGTTAATTCAAATATGTACTAAGCTGTTTAGCAGGATATTCAAAGCAAATATTATATTATAACCTCAAAGTGACACCTTTTGTTGGAATTCAAGGCAAATTAAGTACAATTCATATTTTAATGATTAACAACTCAATTTGAGAATTAATTAAGCACTAATGAGATTGATAAGTGTTTCAAAGGTTAAAAATTCAAGATTCAAAAGATAGCAGGTCAAGTCGCAGTCCCAAGTCGACTAAGCCATCGAATTAGGTCAAGTCGATTCCCAAGTTGACTCCAGAATCGACTTCAAATGCATTAAATTCGATAGAACTGAAATTAGGACTTGGAAACAGGTGAAATTGCAGTTGAAGTCGATTCTGCTTGCGACTTAGGTGAAGTCGCAAACCCAAGTCGACTCCATATGCGACTTGGGTATAGTCTTGCTGAAGACTTCGAGATCTCTGAGTTAAGTCGCTTTTCAAGTCGACTCCAACATGTGACTTAGGTGAAGTCGAATCTCAAGTCGACCTGAGTGTGCGACTTGGGTAAAGTTGAAGTCCAAGTCGACCCAAGCGAGCGACTCAAGCACATGGCCACTTCATATTACTTCAAAGATGTATTATTAATGAATGAACAACAAAATCAAGAAGAATAATCATAATGAATCAAGGCCACAAGGAAGATCTTCTCAAGAGTAGAGTGTATTGCTTAGTTCTTGAGCAAAACAATGCATACCAAGGATATTTAATGAAGAACAAGAGAAGAAAAGAAAATACACAACATTAAGATCATTTGCAAGGCCTCAAAGTTCCAAGAAAATCAAATGATTGGTGAAGTTGCACCCGAAGTTGACTCCAAATTCGAGGCCAAGTCGACCTGAAGCTGGAACTCGAAAGTAGAAGTCGAAGACCGAAGTCGCACTCGAAGTTGACTCCACCATACGACTTGGATAAAATCGCATGCCAAGTTGACTCCAAATGCTACTTGGTTCGCAATAGTCAGAAACATTCGAAAGTTGGCGCATTTAATGCGCGCCACCTACCATCAAAGATTCAAATTTACTTCCCATTATTTAAAGAGCTTCAAGGTAACATGAATGTGGTTAGAGACACATTGATTGAGCTCACTTTCCACTCTCTCTTGCATTTAAGTTGGTCTACAAGAAGATTAAAGGAGAACTGTACTTTAAATTTACTGAAAGCTATGTTGCTGTATTTCCTACTGCCTTTAAAAGTTCTTTTAAGTGTTAAAAACTGCCTATACAAATCTGCAAAAGTGTAAATCTTTCTTTTGTTGATTATTTATTTTTCTCACTTGGTTTGATATTGGAGATCGAAACCAAGTGAAGGCAAAGTAGTGTGTGACTGCAGAGAGACTCGTCCCCTACTTGTGTTGAATTTGTACAAGCCCCCTAGAGCTGGAATCTAGAAGAGAGCTGTTACTCTAGTTATATTGAAATACAATAGTGGAACCCAAGTCACAACTGGTGTGAGCTTGGAAGAATGGAGTAGGGAAGGTTGCACGAACCACTGTAAATCTTTGTCTCTTGGAGTGGCTTGACTGTTTGTGTTTTATTGCTTTATTTCTCTCTATCTTTCTGATTGTTTCATTGAGGGGATTAACTCCAAAAAGGAAAAATTTCTGTTTAAGCAAAGAATTTTAAAATACCCAATTTACCCCTCCCTTCTTGGGTAATTGCCATAAACTCGGGACTAACAATGGTATCAGAGCAGGTCTTTGAGTTTAAACCAAAGAGATCTTTCTAATGACATCCCAACCAACTTCCACTCTTGCATTTACTGAAGGCCAATCATTCACAAGGCCACTACTTTTTGATGAGAGTAACTTCGGTTACTGGAAGTTAAGGATGAAATACCTCATCATGGCCACAGACATAGATTTTTTGATTGCTATCTAAGACGGTGTTGTATTACCAATTGATGAAAGAGCCTCCGCATGGTCTAAAGAGGTTATAACTGTAAAGAGCAATGCTAAAGCCATGAAATCCCTCTTTTGTGCCCTTACTGCTTCTAAGTATGATAGAGTATCCTCATGTCAAACTGCTAAAGAAATATGGAATACACTAACATCTATTTATGAGGAAACTTCTCAAGTCCAAGAGACGAGAAAAAATATTTTGATTGGAGAGTTAGAAAGCTTTAAAATGCTAGAGACCGAAAATATTTTTGAAATATTTGCTAGATTTTCAAAGATCACTAATGCACTAAAAGGTCTTAGGAAAGCTATTTCTAAATCTGAGCAGGTTATGAAGATTCTAAGGGCTCTACCTGAATCGTGGACTCCTAAGATCATAATCATCGAAGAAGCAAAGGACCTAAACACTCTAACGCTGGAGGATCTCATCAGCTCACTCATGTCACATGAGCTGATAAAGAGAAGGAACGAAGAGTAGCACAAAGGCAAAAGAGCAATTGCTTTGAAGGCTACAGCAAATTCAGATGAGTCCACCTCATCTTCTCAAAATGACGATGAAGAGATCGCCCTTCTCACCTAAAGATTTAGAAAATTTGTGAGAAAGGGGAAGAATTTTAAAGGATTCAAGGAGAGAAACGAAAAGGAGAAAAAGAAGGAGACAACAAAGTGCTACCAGTGTGGAGGAGTGGGACATATGTAAGCTCAATGTCTCACACCAGAGGAGAATAAGACAAAGGAACGACGAAAGAAGAAAGACCGAAACGAAAATAAAAAATTTCAAAAGTCTAAAGGACGGAGAATGTATACGAATGAGGAAACGTCTACAACAAGCAGCTCATCGAATGAAGACAATGACGCTGCAAACTGCGTAAGAATATGTTGCTTGGCCACGATGGAGGAAGAAAGCAACATCTGCCTTGCTGCAACAGAAGTTTTAGAGGGACATACCACCTCAACAAACTGCACAAGCAGTGAAGAGGTAACTTCTAAACTAAATATTCATTCTATTTTCTTTTCTACAAATGAGTGTATCAAATGTTCTGAATTGGAGAAACTACAACAAGCATATGATTCATTGTATGATGAGATAAAGAAACTGAGAAACAAATTCACAATAAAGAAAAGACAATGTGATTCAATAATTATTATGAATGAAAAACTTGTTGAAAAGGTTGACCACCTGACGAATGAGAAGAATACTTTGACAAATAAGGTGGAAAGACTAAAGAAAGAAAATGAGTCATTAAATGAATTACTAGTAAAGTTCTCTAATCCAGGGAAAAGTGTCAAAATATTTCTAAATATGACCGCCCAAAACAACAACAGAGGACTTAGGTATTCCACATTTGAGAAAGGAGAATGTAATAAATCTAATGCTCCAAGGACTGTCAAAAACCAAACAAAGCTCATCTATACTAAACCAAAAATGAATCATGTTGCTTGGACAAAGAGACTAATTTGGTTACCATCCACTACATGGATTCCCCTTCCAAGACTTCCAGGGGAATATAACTTTTGTAACAAAATGGGTCATAAGATTTATCAGTGTAAAATAAAAAAATTATATAACTATGGTACAAAATTGGTATGGGTATCAAAGAGCATTGGATTTATGCCTTCCAAAATAGAACAACGTAGACTCCAATGGTTCACTAACTCAAATGGACCAAAAAAATGGGTACCAAAGAGATAAACTCTACATGTTTTTGTTTTATAGGTATGTCTTAAAGCAAACGTCAGCAACATGTGGTTCGTGGATAGTAGCTACTCAAGACATATGACGGGAGACATATGATTGTTCAATAAGATTAAATCATGTAGTGAATGGACAATTGCATTTGGAAATAATAAAAAAGGTATAATTAAAGGTAAAAACAATGTTTATGGAAATTCAAATGCATGTATTAAGGATGTACTATTTGTTGAGGGACTCAAATATAACTTAATGAGTATTAGTCAACTGTGTGAAATTGTATTTGAATCTTCTGTATGCAATATTTTTGATGATGATTATATAGTCTTTAGTGGCAAAAGATATGGAAATATATTTTTTGGTTTGTCTTGATGAACTTGATGGAAAATGTCTTATAACCATTGAAAATGATCCATAGATATAGCATAAAAGGCTTGGACACATAAATATGTCAAATATTAAGACTTTGTAGAAAAAGAGCCTGGTGAAAGGATTACCAAAGCTTAAATATGACAAAGACTAAATCTGCAAAGCATGTCAATTATCCAAGCAAACCAAAATGCCATTTCCACCAAAAAGAAAATTTCAACAACTAGGCCACTTGAACTACTACATATGGATCTTTATAGGTCATCAGACATTTTAACTCTTAGTGGAAAAAAGTATGTATTTGTCGTAGTTGATGATTTTTCAAGATTTACATGGATTATACTCTTGACTAGCAAAGATGAAGCCTTCTTCATGTTTGTCACTTTTTCAAATTTGGTGTAAAATGAAAAGAAAAATACAATCATATCTATTAGAAGTGATCATGGTGGTGAATTTAAAAATAAACGGTTTATAGAATTCTGCAATGAGAAAGGAATTCAACACACATTTTCTGCACTAAGAACTCCCCAACAAAATGGGGTAGTTGAAAGGAAAAATAAAACAATACAAGAGATGACTAGAACCATGCTAAATGAGAGTAAATTATCCAAAAAAATTTAGGGTGAAGCTGTAAGTACAGCATGCCATGTACCATAAGAGCAATCTTAAAAAAGACCCCATATGAACTATGAAAGGGAAGAAAAGCAAACATTTCATATTTTCATGCTTTTGGATGTACTTTCTATGTGTTGAATAATGAAAAATCAAACTTTAAAAAGTTAGATGCCAAAAGTGATGAAACAATATTTCTTAGTTATTTATCAAATAGCAAAACATATAAAATTTTTAACAAAAGAAATCAAATAGTAAAAGAATCAATACATGTTGTATTTGATAAATTTAACCCAAACTTCAAAAAGGAGGATGTGTTAAGTAATGCAGATGAAACATTAAAGAATTCAGAAAAGGAACAACTATAACAACAAGGAGAAGCTGAAACAAAGTAAGAGAATTTCATAGAGGAAAGGGTAAGTGAAGGTAATAATTCCTATAAACCTCTTACAGATTTAAAATTCAAAAATGACCATCCAATTGAGCAAGTTATTGACAATATTTATGAAGGATTAAGAACTAGAAGGTTAAGACACAATATTTGTGGAGAATTTATTTTTGTGTCTAAAATTGAACCAAACTCCATTGATCAAGCTCTTAATGATGAAAATTGGATTGCTACAATGCAAGAAGAGCTAAATCAATTTGAAAGAAATAAAGTATGACATCTAGTTCCTAGACCCAAAGATTACATGTTTATTGGTACCAAATGAGTTTTTAGGAACAAATTAGACGAAAGTGGACTTGTAGTAAGAAACAAAGCCAGACTAGCAAGCAAAGGATATTCCCAAGAAGAGGGAATAGATTTTGAGGAATCCTATGCTCCTGTGGCTAGATTAGAAGTCATACGTATCCTACTAGCTTTTGCTTCTCACATAGACTTTAAATTGTTTTAAATAGATGTGAAAAGTGCATTTTTGAATGGATACTTAAATGAGGAAGTATATGTTGAACAATCTCCTGGATTTGAAGAGAAGGATCAATCAAAATTTATTTTCAAATTAACAAAAACATTTTATGGACTTAAATAAGCTCCAAGAGCTTGGAATGAAAGGTTAAACAAGTTTTTGATCGATCATGACTTTCAAAGAGAAAAAATTGATATAACATTATTTATCAAATATAAGGATAGAAATATTTTAATTGTTAAAATTTATGTGGATGATATAATATTCGGTGCTACTAATGAAACTTTGTGCAAAGAATTTTCTAAAATTACGCAAAGTGAATTTGAAATGAGCATGATGAGCGAGCTAAACTTCTTCCTTGGATTGCAAATTAAGCAACTAGCCGAAGGAATTTTTATAAACCAATCCAAATACATCAAGGAGATGCTAAGGAAGTTCAGAATGCAAAATAGCAAAGGAGCAAACACACTCATGAGTTCCACCATCAAGATCGACAAGGATGAAAAAGGTAAATCCATTGAACAAAAAATATATAGAAGCATGATAGAGTCTTTGTTATATTTAACTGCTTCTAGACCAGATATTTTGTTTAGTATTTGTATGTGTTCAAGATTCCAATCATGTCTAAAAGAATCACATCTAATTGCTGTAAATTTTTTTTTCAGATACTTAATCAATACTACTAATCTAGGATTATGGTATCAAAAGGGTTCAATATTTGATCTAATAGGCTACTCGGATGCAGATTTTGTCGGTTACAAAGTAAATAGAAAAAGTAATAGTGGAACATGTCAGTTTCTTGGAAACATATTGGTTTCATGGTTTTTAAGAAAATAAACCAGTGTTACTCTATCTACCACGGAAGCCGAATACATTGCAGCCGAGAGCTGTTGTGCCTAACTACTTTGGATGAAACAACAACTTCAAGATTATAGTATTGATTATAAGGATATTCCAATTAGATGTGATAATACTAGTGCAATTTTTTTGACAAAAAATCTTGTATTGCATTCTAGAACTAAGCATATAGATGTAAGACATCATTTTATTAGGGAACATGTTGAAAATCATGATATTTTTTTAGAGTATGTTAAAACTGAGGACCAAATTGCAGATATTTTCACCAAACCTTTGACAAAGAAACCATTTGAAAAAATTAGAAATGATATGGGTATGATTGACATTGATTAGAAACATGATATGTTAAATCTAGATAGGGGAGTAAATTAGAAAGGATATAGAATCCAAAGTCGATGGAGCTAAGTCGACTATGACCAGCCCAAGTTGACTTCACCGGGGAGAAGTTCACTTCGGTTAGGGTTCAAGTCGACTCCAGCGCGATGATTCAGCTGCCTCGCGCAAAAAGGCAGAGGTCGGCGCCTCTTTCCTATTTCTTCATCATTCCCGCTCATTTTTGCTCTCATTGCTCTCTCTCTCTCTCTCTCTCTCAAGCTCTTGCTTCCATTGTAATCCACCTTGAATCATCCACTATCTATTTGCTACATCTAGAATCCATCAACCCGCATCCGTAGCACCTAAAGCCGTCTCAAAACCCACTAAACTTTCGATTTCAAGCCCATCACAATCCAATACCAGTGAGGGAGTGCCACGACGGCAACAGACTCCATCCAAGCGGGTCCAGGAAGAGACCCCAACATTCTTGGGGCGACGAGTACGGTTCCACAAAGGTAATCCCTCCACATCCACTCCCAGAGAAGAGAATATAAGTGAGCAATCAAGCAGTGGGACTGAAATGGGCGGAAATAGGAGAGGAACAACCACTCAGAGAGGCTAAGTTTTGAAAATTCCCACTGATTACTTTAGAACCGAATGGCAACATAGTCGGTTCTACAGGCATTTTTATGAATGAAAGATTTTTATTCTTAAAATAATTGATTTCAAGTTTTTGAATGAATATGAATTTGGGATACAAGAACTTCTGGATTTTCAAGGCTGGACAAATCTGCTCAAAGAGGATGACAAGATTTATCCTGAGTTAACCAGACTATTCTATTATTTGTGGGATCAGGATATCTCAACACCTATGTGAAGGGGGTTGAGATAAATTTGGGAATTAGAAATGGAATCAGTAAGTCTCATGCCCTTAGTCAGATTGCTAACATCTTGGGGATACCTAGAGAAAATGAACCAATTCTAGAAGGGTTGTCACTTGCATGGATGTACAACCAACTCACAAACATCAACAAGTACCACCTGGGAATCAAATTTCTACATTATATGGACTTCTCTCATAGGCTATGGGTCCTTAAGCTGCTCATTGCTCACTGCATTTATCCAAAAGGTGGAGGCCGGAATCAGTTGAACCCTCAAGAAGTTGAAATATTGTGGAAAATTGCTAACGAGGTGAAAGTTAGCCTCCCAAGATTGCTTTTGGAAGCATTGGAACATAAAAAAGAGAATCCACAAGGTGTACTACCATATGGGACATGGATCACCAAAATCCTGACATATTTTGGTGTAGACTTGGATGAGGAACCGTTTGAGGTTCTAAAACTGACAAATGCCATCAATCGAGCCCTCTTGACCCGTATGAAGATTAACCTGGAAGAATTTAAGGCCGAGAGGTTACAAGAGAGGATGGGAAACGCAGAACAGCCCGAAGCCGAGGGTGATCATCCTGGGGGGAGGAGATACCAACCCTGAGCAGGTTCCTTCTCCACCTCCTGTGCCTGCAGCCCCCGCATTACCTCAGTCCCACGAGTCCTACTCCCCACACGGTTCACAGGTTCCAGATCACCATGCTAGATCCCTAGATAGATCCGTTTCCTCCCATGCCATTCTGGAGTATCTTAGTCAGATGGAGGATTGGGTCACACAGCAGTTGGGGTCCATCCACACGGCGTTGATGGAAATGCATAGTTGCAAGGATAATTGATCGGGAATTAAGGACCATTAAGTATAGATTAGCCTCGGGAAGTAGTCGTGGCCATCCTATCCCAAGCCTCACCGATTTTGATCCGTATTGGGGCGAGTCTGTGAGAGTTGAACCCACCGTTCAGGCTCCCTCGTTACATTTTCATCGGCTTGCACCCGACCCATTCCACCTACCTACCCTATTACTGCATTCCAATTTCATAAATCCCATTTCTCTTATATTCCCTTTTGATACATTGACAAAAAGGGGGAGAGAGATTTGAGATTAGGGTTTAGGTTTTAGAATATTTTGGTTTGGGTAGCATGTATGTCATTTTCTTTTTGACTTATGAAATGATTGTACGAATGACATGAAAATGTTTGTGAATGACATGAATTTTTTTTCCTTTGTGCAAATTGTTGATTTGGAATGAACATGATCACATGATATGCAATGTTATGAAAATCTTGAGTAATCAAAACAACATGTCAATTCTAAATGCCAAAACAAAATATGACATATCATTTATAAAAGAAAATGAAAGGTATATCTCAAATTGGTTTTGTCAATCATCAAAAAGAGGGGATTGTTGGAATTTAAGGCAAATTAAGCACAATCCATGTTTGATGATTAATAATTCAATTTGAGAATTAATTAAGCACTAATGAGATTGCTAAGTGTTTCAAAGGTTAAAAATTCAAGATTCAAAAGATAGCAGGTCAAGTCGCAGTTTCAAGTCGATTCAGCCATCGACTTAGGTCAAGTCAATTCCCAAGTTGACTCCAGAATCGACTTCAAATGCATTAAATTTGACAGAGCTGAAATTGGGACTCGGAGACAGGTGAAGTCAGATGCGACTTGGGTATAGTCTTGATGAAGACTTCGAGATCTCTAAGTCAAGTTGCTTTTCAAGTCAACTCCAGCATGCAACTTAGGTGAGTCGAATCTCAAGTCGACCTGAGTGTCCGACTTGGGTAAATTCGAAGTGCAAGTCGACCCAAGCGAGCGACTCAAGCACATAGCCACTTCATATTACTTCAAAGATGTATTATTAATGAATGAACAATAAAATCAAGAAGAACAATCATAATGAATCAAGGCCACAAGAAAGATCTTCTCAAGGGTAGAGTATATTGCTTAGTTCTTGAGCAAAACAATACATATCAAGGACATTTAATGAAGAACAAGAGAAGAAAAGGAAATACACAACATTAAGATCACTTGCAAGGCCTCAAAGTTCTAAGAAAATCAAATGGTTGGTGAAGTCGCACCCGAAGTCGACTCCTCTTGCTACTTGGGTCAAGTTCCTAAACGTAGAAGTGGAAGCCGAAGACCGTGTTGGAAACAATGTTTAAAAGAAAACAAAATTGACCAAAGCATGAGTTTTGATGATTAACAAAGTCAAATTTGAGTATAAAGTGATTACTAATGATCATGTTGAATGTCTTAAGGAATGAAATCAGCCAAGTCGATTCCCAAGTCGACTTGGACTTCGACTTAGGGTGAAGTCTATCCCAAAGTCGACTCCACCTTCGACCTCAAACGTAACCTCATGGCCAGAGTTGAAATTGGAAGGAGAGCAGCTGAAGTTGCAGGCCAAGTCGACTCCACTTGCGACTTGGAAGCCAAGTCGCAGACGAAGTCGACTCCAGCATCGACTTGGAGATGCACAGTTCTTTCCAGAGTTGATTTTGGGACAGAACATTCCGAAGTCGCAGTCGAAGTCGACTCTGGTTTGCAACTTGGGCGAAGTCGCAGACGAAGTCGACCCCGAGATCGACTTGAGGTTTTCAAAGTTCAAGACACAAGTTCAAGCTCATTTTCAAGATGAAGACTAATACAAAAAGGTGCATACAAGTTTTCAAGCTCTTCAAGATTCACAAGGTTTACAAAATATGAAACCAATCCAGAATGAAAATAATTGAAGGAAAGAAACTAAGCAAGCTAGAGGAGAATCAAACAAGGATCAAACTGATTTGGCACAAGAACTAGTAAAGTCGCAACCCAAGTCGACTCCAAGATCGACTTGAGGTCAAGTCGCACCCCAAGTCGACTCCGAAATCGACTTAAGGCCAAGTCTGAAACCAAGTCGACCCAGAACTCAGACTTGGAAATTGGAGAGAAGCCGAAGTCGCAGACGAAGTCGACTCCAGCATGCGACTTGGGTAAAGTCGCAGACGAAGTCGACTCCACCTGCGACTTGGGAAAGTAACGTTCGAATTTTCGAATGTTGGAACATTGATTGTCCGCCAACCACTTGTATAACGTTCAAATTCTTCCTTCCTCTATATATAGACACTCAAGCAAACGTGGTTAGACACAATACAGAGTCTAAAGAGAGAAAAGAAGTGCAAGAAAGAGCTCCTATTTTCTTTTCTCTAAACTTGAGTGATCTATACACTTTCAAAGGAAGAACGAGCTTCAAAGTTGCAAGTAGCTTCAACGAAACACAACCGGTTGCTTCTACAGATTCTTCCTCAAGCTGAAACTTGCCTACACAACTCAGTAAAGTGTAGATCTTCCTTATTTTTTATATTATTGTTTGTTCTTGGTGCTTGGTTTGAGTTTGGTGTAACAAACCAAGACGTTGCAAGTAGAGTTGTGATTGGAGTGTAACTCATCATCTACTTATGTCAATTGTATAAGCCCCCTAGAGCTAGAATCTAGAAGAGAGCATAGGCTCTGATTGTATATGCCCCCTAGAGCTAGAATCTAGAAGAGAGCAGAGATTCTAAGTGTATTCGCGGAATACATAGTGGAACCCAAGTCACAACGGTGTGTGAGCTTGGAAGAGTGGAGTAGGGAAAGGTTGCCCGAACCACTATAAATCTTGCCTACTGTTTTACTTAATTGCTTTCATTATCTCATTTCTCTATATTTGTTTCAATCAAGGGGATTAAGCTTTCAAGGGTTTAAGTTTTTAATTTACCGTAAGAATTTTATAAGAACCCAATTCACCCCTCCCCTCTTGGGTTTTGCCATTAACTCGGGACCAACAGACCGAAGTCGCACCCGAAGTTAACTCCACCATGTGACTTCGACGAAATTGCATGCTAAGTCGACTCCAAATGCAACTTGGTTAGCAACGGTTAGAAAAATTCAAATTTTGGCGCATTTAATGCGCGCCACCTACCACCAAATGTTCAAATTTACTTCCCATTATTTAAGGAGCTTCAAGGGAACTTGAATGTGGTTAGAGAAATATTGATTGAGCTCACCTTCCCTCTCTCTTGCATTTAAGTTGGTCAACAAGAAGATTAAAGGAGAAACTGTACTTTAAATCTACTGAAAGCTGTATTGTTGTATTTCCTACTGCCTCTATAAGTTCTTCTAAGTGCCGAAAACTGCCTACACGAATCTGTAAAGTGCAGATCTTTCTTTTATTGATTATTTATTTTTTTCACTTGACCAAGTGAAGGCAAAGTAGTGTGTGACTGGAGAGAGACTCATCCCTTACTTGTGCTGAATTTGTACAAGCCCCCTAGAGCTGGAATTTAGAAAAGAGCCGCTGCTCTAGTTGTATTGAAATACAAAAGTGGAACCCAAATCACAACGGGTGTGGCTTGGAAGAGTGGAGTAGGGAAGGTTGCTCGAACCACTATCAATCTTTGTCTCTTGGAGTGGCTTGACTGTTTGTGTTTTACTGCTTTATTTCTTTCCATCTTTCTGATTGAGGGGATTAACTCCAAAAAGGAAAAATTTCTATTTAAGCAAAGAATTTTAAAATACCCAATTCACCCCTTTCCTCTTGGTTAATTGCCATAAACTCGGGACCAACACCTTTAACGTTATGATTTGAAAAGTGGTCAATATGAAAGTTGTAAATAGTGTTTTTCTAATCAATTTAGACTATTTATTCATCAAGTTCCATTTCAATTTGATGAAGATATTGCTGATTTACCAAAACTGTTGGCCCCGAGTTTATGGCAAAACCCAAGAGGGGAGGGGTGAATTGGGGTTAAGTTTTAATTTACCAAAGGATTTTTCAAGAACCCAATTCACCCCTCCCCTCTTGGGTTTTGCCATAAACTCGGGGCCAACAAGTGGTATCAGAGCAGGCCTCTATCTTATTTGAGGTGATCTCTTCTATATTTCTATGGCAACCTACTTAACTTCTGTACCTGCATTTGCCGAAGGCCAATCATTTTTAAGGTCACCTCTATTTGATGGCAATAATTTTAGTTATTGGAAGTTAAGGATGAAACAACTCATTATGGCAACTAATATGAACTCTTGGATAGCCATACAAGATGGCATTACCTTACCAAAGGGGGACAAAGCGTCCACTTGGACAAAAGAAGAAACTATGTCCATCCAAAGTAATGCCAAAGCTATGAATTTGTTATTTTGTGCATTGACCGCAGCGGAATTTGATAGAGTTTCTTCATGCACAACGGCCAAAGAGATATGGGATAAATTGGTATCTATTTATGAGGGTTCCTCCCAAGTAAAGGGAACTAAAAGGAATATCCTTGTTGGTGATTTTGAAAGATTTCAAATGTTAGATGGTGAATCAATTTCAGAAATGTATGCTAGATTCTCTAAAATCACTAACGCTCTTAAAGGCCTAGAAAAGCCAATTTCTGAAAGTGAGCAGGTTATGAAGATACTTACAGCATTGCCAAACTCATAGAATGAAAAGATCACAGCTATTGAGGAGGCAAAGGACTTAAACAAGCTCAAAGTAGATGACTTGATTAGCTCACTCATGTCTCATGAACTCATCAAAAACAAGAAAGAAGAATCTCAAAGAAGTAAGAAGTCTATTGCACTCAAAAGTATGATGAAGAGCTCAAGTGAATCTACATTAAGCTCATATGAATATTCTAGCTCAAAGAAGAAAATGAAGAATAGAAGAAAGGAATTTCCAAAATGTATGCTAGATTCTCCCCTTGATTCCTTTTTAATGATATTTCAATTATTTGTTAATCATCAAAATCAAATTAACCATTCTATTCGATAAGCACATGATCAATAATCTCAACAATCTCCCCCTTTTTGATGATTGACAAAACTTAATTGAAATATCTTCCTTTCTCAAATGAATCACAAATATGTATATATGAAGATCATGAATTTCATCAATAAGCGCAATAATATATATTCTTTTCATGGAAATACTTCTCCCCTTAAGTTATATGCAATATTATTCTCTTTAAGATATTTCCATATGAATATTCTAGCTCAAGTGATTGTTGTATATGCCCCCTAGAGCTAGAATCTAGAAGAGAGCGGGTGCTCTAGATTGTATTGAAAATACAATAGTGGAACCCAAGACACAACGGGTGTGTGCTTGGAAGAGTGAAGTAGGGAAGGTTGCCCGAACCACTATATATCGTTGTCTCTTGTTTGGTTTGATTGTTTACATTTTTATATTCTATTTGCACCCTCTCATTCTATCTCATATCACGTTTCATCAAGGGGAGAATCTAGCATACATTTGATACCATGGTATATATAGAGGAAAAAAGGTTCTAGCCGTTGGAGTGGAGGTTCACGCGCATCTAGAGCTCCAACGTTCGGATTTTCGACCGTTACGAGTTGAAGTCGCAAGTGGAGTCGACTTCGGATGAGTGGAGTTGACTTCGGATGGGTGAAGTCGACTTGGGATGCAACTTCGCCTTGTAAAAACTTGCTGTCCAGAATTTTGCCTTCGAAGTTGCAGGTGAAGTCCACTTGGGTCTGGGACTTCACCCAAGTCGCATGCGAAGTCGACTTGGGATGAGACTTCACTTTGCTGTCTATCCGAAGTCGCAGGCGAAGTCGACTTGGGTCTGGGACTTCACCCAAGTCGCAAGTGAAGTCGACTTGGGCTGAGACTTCACTTTGCTGAACTTGCAATTCATGAACTAAAACTCTTGAAACTTAAATTATTTTACATTCTCATTTTTATACACATAATTTAAGACAAAACATCTGAGAACACTTAGACAAATGTGTTAGATCCTTTTTAATGATATTTCAATTATTTGTTAATCATCAAAATCAAATTAACCATTCTATTCGATAAGCACATGATCAATAATCTCAACAAAAACATCTCTAAAATCTTTTGTCTTTTGGACATGTTTGCTACAATAATTAAATTATCTCAATCTAACCCTTATAATTATGATCCAAACCATTTATTTAAAAGAAAACTAACCCAGATATATAAAAAATAAATAAAAGTTAAAACCGTTACCTTTTTTCTAACCACACTCATTTATTATTATTATTATTATTATTAATTTACCCCTTTCTTCTATTTCTTTTCCATTTAACCAACCTTTCTTGTACCTATGATTTTGTACTTTAAGTATATTATTTATACTCTTAATTTTTTCTTTATTTTATGTTTGGAATGAAATTTTCAATACCACTCGGAGGACACATAACAGGCAACTAGGAACACCTTCCAATGGGACCTTACTCTTGGATAGGATATGATTAATTTTTAATAAGGGTCCTCATGTTTGCACCCATAGGAGAACTCCACGTGGGAGATTACTTGAATTTGCATTACCCACATGGTTGGATCATATCTTGCCATATGACAAGTTCAATGAATCAATTTTCTCCCTTATCCATTTGAGATCATCTTTAATTGAGGTGACATCTAAATCCAACACCAATTTGATTTTTAGACTTAATGATGTCCCACTTGTGATGTCAAAATCTATTAAGATCATCTGATTTTCAATAATTTTTATTTCAGTAAATTGCATATATACCCACATAATTTGACGCTAATTGCAAATATACCTACGTAGTTTCATGAATTGTATATTTCCCTACATAGTTTCACCAAAATTGCATATTACCTTCACGCTGTTACCTTTCATTAATATCTGACATTATTTTGAAAAATGACGAATATACCCTCATTAATATGCATAGTTTCACGAGGGTAATATGCAATTTTGGTGAAACGATAAGAGGGTGATATGCAATTCGTGAAACTATGGATGAGAGCATTTTCGTCATTTTTCAAAATATAATGTCGGATATTAATGGCAGGTAACGGCATGGGGTACTATGCAATTCGTGAAACTACGTTGGTATATCCGCAATTAGCGTCAAATTATGTGGGTATATATGCAAATTACCCTTTTTATTTCTATATGTTCCTCCCAAACCCACCATATTGCATATGGATGAATTTCAAATTTTATATTATTTTTAATGGTATAATTTTTGAAAATTTATCTAGTCATTAAATATATTTTAACGAATTAAATCAAAATTATTTTTATTTCTCGAGTATCAAGATATACCTTCACTGTTTTCTATAGTTCTTTCTTATTTTGAGTCCAATTTAAATGATTCTTTTTTTAGAAAGTAGACTTCAAAAGATTTCAAATGACACTAATTTCATATTATTTGAACATATATAATATTTTCTGATTTTTCAAAGTCAGCTATTGTGTAGTTTTCTGGTACTTTGCAACTTTACCATAATTCTTATAAAATTCCAGAATTCTCTTTGCTTAATTTCTAAAAATTTTAAGAATTTTCAAAAAACTTTCCTAATTATCTTTCTTTCATTTAGACTAATTCGTTATGTATATTATTTTATACTTTCATTATTTATATAGTTTTTTATTTTAATGTAATTCCTTCTATCCACCCATTTTTTTTCAATCTTATTATTAATTTTTTTGTTAGTCTTAAGATAAAAATCATGCATAGCTTTCATCATATGCCAAATAAGATTTCGTCTCTAACTAAATCACATTTTAACGGTAATTAATGTAAAAATTAAGATAAGTAGGAGATTGATTAATTTATGTGACCATTACATTAACTTGTTGGCTGGAGCACTCTTTAAATACTTAGATGATGTCTTTCATTTTGTTCACTTCATTCTTAGTAGCCTTGAGAAATAATAACGCATCATCTGCAAAATACATATGAGGTCTCGTGGACCTCTTTGACATAAGTTGATTCTCCTTGAACTATCACTTCTATTTGCACCTGAGATAAGTGCTAAGAACCCTTCGACACAAATTAGGAGCGAGGATCTTATTAGATCTTGTAAGATCCTATAAGGTGGCTTAATATAATATAATCTTAGATTATGCATAAGAGTGGTAGCTCAACATATTTTGGAATATGATCATTTCTTAAGTGGTTGATTCTCATTCTATTTGACATGATGAGAAGGCTCTATATAAGTAGGGGAGTCTGGGTCCTTCCTACACAATTTTCACTTATGATTGCCCATCGGCTATTGGTATTACGAGAGAAAATGTTATAGAAGAAGACTCTATGCTCAGTACAATTGTTCCCGTTATTTTATATGGAATTTATAACATTGATGGATTTAGGTACGCTTTCGTATTACCCAAATCCAACAGATCTTGCTTCCTTAGCACCTTGCTAGGACTAGAAGGTTCACTTTCGAATCTATTAATACTGATCTTTTGAGTAATTGATCCCTAAATAGTTGTGTATCCAATTGATTAAGGTTTCATTCAAGTTCATCATTCTCATCACCATACAATCCCATTTAACATGATCATATGCTTTGGACATTATCAATTTCATAGCTACATCTTATCTCTTTCCTTACTTTCTAGCTGGTGAACTACGGATGACTTCATATGCTATTAACATGATGTCCATCATAAGCTTCCTAGGAACCAAAACACTTTGGTTTTTAGCTATGATCCCATGCAAGCACATTTTAAGCTTATTTGCTAAGATCTATAATAAAATCTTATATATGATATTACTTAAGCTCATTAACTAAAATTTGATTAATTGATTTGTCCCTTTCTTTTTTGGAATCAGTATGATTGTTGTAGAATTAACTTCTTGGAGTTGCAAAATCTATCGAGTAGGTGATGCAGTTTCCATAAAAGCCTTGCAGGCTTTGAAGATTTCATTTATCACTACATCCTAATATCTTTGGTAGAATTCAATAGACATATCGTCAGGTCTAGAGACTTTCGAAGGGCCCATGTGACACAATAAGGCAAACAAGAAAAAAAGACGAACACAAGACTACGTCGCTCAAGTCTCAAAGAGAAACTCAAACACAAAGTTTAGAGAAAATCTATAGAATCTTATTCAAAGATAACTATCTAAAAATAAGAGAGAGACAAACTTATAGAAGGACAAGCAAATCCTACGCTAGCAACTACACCCACATCCATACACATGTAAAACATACAAAAAATGCTAATTGTCTACTTGCACACATTTTTACTAAAAATAATAGAATATGAAATTTACTATAAATAGTAGAAATAATAGTGTAAAACTTCAATAACCCTTATTTAGGCAGAAATGGTGATTTTGACACCAAAATGAGCTCAACTGGGTTCGTCCTAGTTGCATCATCGATGGGCTCAAAAAATCTTTTCATTAATATGTTGTGGTTTTCGTATCCTCATGTATTAAAAGTTATGACTAGTTGAAGTTGGCATACCCATTTACCACTTTTGGACCCATTCACGATGATTGACCCACTCCAAGAAGTCTCCGCAATGACATTTATATCACTATGGCCTTAAGAGCACTATATACTTCCTACCTCAGCCTTGTCAAGTTGTCCCTCTCTGAATTAGTTAATCGACAATGAACTTCTCAATTACCTTCCCATGTTAGTTGGAGTTTTTAAAGTGAAGATCTTGTTAAAGTATTTCACTACTTGTTCCTCTTTCTTCTTCTGTTCAGTATAACTCTTGCCCTTATCATCCTTTAACAACTCAATATAGTTTCTTCTCTTCTTCTTTATAGTCGTTCAATGAAAGAAAACTATGTTCCTATCCCCATGTTGAAGCAAATAAACTCTAAATCTTTTTCTCGATGTAATTTGCTTATCTTCTAATATGTTATTTATTCTTCTTTCTAATTCTTTTATATTTGCATCTCTCATTATTCGAGGGGGTTGAAGTTTTATGTGCTCTAACATTGTTTGATTTTTCTCAATGTTTGAGCTATGCTTCCTCTTTTTTCTCGATCCCACTACACTGATCTTTTGCTACATAGTTGTTATTTCTTTCTAGTTTTACCAAACATTGATGAGCCACTACCTTTCCATTCTTCCATGTGTTTTGTATAATGTCATTTGTCTCTTTATGGTGAGATCACAAAAACTTGTATATGAATTCCCTACTCGATTTTCCTAGATGTCCCCTAGCATTCAATACCGATTGAATTGGACAATGATCAAAGGAAGCTGCAATTTTGTGATGTACATGAGCAAAGGGAAAGTGCTTGATCCAATCTATTGTAGTCGCTACCCAATCTAACCTTACTTCTACCTAATCTCTCTCACTCTTATTATTTTGAAGTGCTTAATACTTTAAGTTACTCATAATCACTTAAGGAGCAAAAGATTGGTATTTCAATCTCCCTAAGAAAATTCCAATTCTCTTCTTTTATTTGCCTCTGAATAGCCATAAAAATAGTCTAATGCCAAGCTAGGTGTCTGTCTTGATAAGTGATTTTTGAATCTACATAATTTTCAGGAAAGGACTTGACCAATACATTTGAATATTTTGTCACATTAGAGATAAACGGGGTCATAGGTAAAGCCATATTAACACCCCCTCCCAAATTTAAGGAAACACGATATCAGGTGTAATAGAATTTTAATGACATAAAAGTAACCATAAGATATCTAACATTTTGTAACACTCTTTTGGTGATGCTTAACACTTTCAGTCACAAAAAGATCTATTTAGTGACATAAATAATTGTTGTTGTTAAAAATTAGCTTTTAATAATAATAACATATGAAGAGTGATCCTGTTAGCCCAGGCTAAGAAAATACCTCGCTTAGTGTTACCATTTTTGAATATATATTTTTTTCGATATTTTTAAACATCTATATGTGTATATATTTTTAAACTATCTTTATTTTTAAAAAATTTAAAAAATTTATACACATATTCAAAAATGGTAAAATTTGGTTTGCATATTAAACACAGATAAATAAGTGTATGGAAAAAAATAAAAAATATTGTAAATGTATTTTTCTAGGCAACAGGATCACTACTCTAACGTAATAGATGTTGTAAAAAATAAGCTTTTAGTAACGAAAATGATCACTATAATGTCAAAATTATGACTTTTAGTGGAAAATTCAAAAAAGCATCCCAAATTTTTGTGGACTTATTATACTCATGTAGTTGTAGTGACATTATAGTATAAATTAATTTAAAATTTTGCATCACTAAAAATTCATTTCTTGTAGTAAAAGTTACCCTCCCTAAAGAAAAATTCTTGCACCCCCTAAAAAATAATTACCTCTTTTTTTATGTATATGTGAGCATCGTGCACATGTGTGGTTCAAACATAAATATAGAAAATATATTGAAATTTTTGGGCAAAATTATTCTTTCTTATTGTCTATGGAGCTTTTCTTTACCCCTAAAACAACACACAGATCCTTCCAAACCCTCTCCTACTTCTGCTCATCAATATATGTCTATATAGGTGATAAAAAGCATTCTGGGCTTCCTTTTTTATTCAATCTCCTTTTATGAGCTAGCTACAAGTTACATCGGTAGGTATGCTTTCACCTTTGGGGTTTTGATGTAATGTCTTATTATTATTTTAAAATGGATTTTTTCTCCTCTACTAACACAATATTCGTTTTTGATTTTGGCCTCTCGAATATATTTAAATATTATAATGACTTGTAAGATCATTTATCTACATAATAAAAATATTGTAGTAAGCATGATATTAAATTAAAACCTGTAAATTAACATATCAATCAAACAAAATTATTGTATTGAATTGAATTTTAGATATTAATATTAACCAAAATTTTGATTTAGTATTCCAATTTGAAAATTGTAGATTTTATATAATTATCAAGTTATCACCAAACAAAGGGATTTAGTGACGCATATATTTGAAATCTATGTATTCTTCTTGATTTAATTTTGATTATTGTAGAAAATAAATTGGATTGAAATGTAAATCTTTTCATAAATAACTCTTGTGAGTATGGCCACCCATTTTAAGACATTGAATCAAATAATAATCTATGCTTCATGTCGTATCCTCATAATTCACTGATTTTAAATTACTAAAATGCTATTGATTTTCAAAAATAAAAAATAAATATCTAAAATACTCCAAAAATGGTAAAAAATGATACACATGTTAAATACACTTAGATTAACATTGCATAAAAAATTTTCAAAAAAATAAAAAAGGGTTAAAATGGGTTTAACGTGCTCGGGTGCACTGAAGCTTAGTGCACCCGGGTGCATTAAATCACGATCCAGATATACTTGTAGCTTTTGTAAGGGAATTTTGGTCATTTTATAGAAAATTTTAACAACATATGACTGGAGGGACGCATACAATTGTACGCAATAAGAACTTTTGTCATTTTGGCAAATATAAAGCATGAATGCGGTCAAATCTTGTAAGGGTATATACCATAATCGGATGAACAAACTAAAATACAAATGCAGATTAATGAAAGATAATATTGCACAATCTAGTTAAGTCTTACGCAATACAAAATGCAAGCCTAGAAAAACTTGACAATTAGGGAGGTGAAAATTTCGTACTCTCTGGTATTATTTATTTATCTATTTTATACATGGTCGAGTTCACCACAGATCGGTTTTCATACAAATTTTTTTATTTGTAATCATATATTTTAATTTTTTTAAAAATGAGCATGGATAGATATGTCAGCGCATGTGTCTGGATGCATTTTTTTATTTTTAAAAATAAAAAGTTTGGTATGAAAATTGATCCAAGGTGGGCCCACACTTTTATATTTATAAAAAAAGTTCAGCAGTCAGACCTATGGAATCGCAACCTCTGATCTAGATCATAGCCCTTAATTAAAATGGCACTAATGATATGAAAAGATTGTAATACTATCCAATAACAAGTTCATGTACTTTATGCTTTTAATACATTATTTTGGTTTTTTTTATTAATTTTTATATGAGTCCAAGTGTATTTATGTAACACCCTCACTCTCGGGATGTCATTGCGTGGTCTACTGTGTCAAAACTGAGAATACCATGATGAATAAAATCTCCCAAGATGGTAATAGATACCAAGATGCAAAACTATATAAATCTTAATTAATACATCTCAATTCTACTCCTGACGGAGTCATTATACATATTTGGTATCCATTATCAGTACAAGTAAGCATTATATGAAAACTTAAACAACTCTAAACTTTTTTGTCCTTTGTTCTGCTAGTTTCACCTTTTTGCCATGTTGATGGTGGCTCTAGTTTAGCATTATATTCATATTTTTCTACTAAAAACAAAACTATGTGAGCTAGAAGCTCGGTAAGTAAATAGTTATTTTTTTTTCAAAATTCATTTTCTTAAATAAATAACATCTACATTTTCTTTTATGCACAACAAACTCAAATAAATGAAAAGTTAAACATTTTTATGCTTGTGCAAGTGTACGTCCACTCTAATTCATGCATTCCCGCTGTGGGCAGTGTCATCTTCTTGTGCTTGTGTGCAGCCATGCTACACATTCGTGAGCTAATTCATCTTCTTTTGTAGTCTTAAGGTCGCTACCCAGGTACTACCATACTACTTTACTGCTTGACGGCAAGCACAAATATGCATCATGTTGGAATCAATAGCAAAATAAGCAAAGTTTATATTTTGATAATTAACAATTCAATTTGAGTAATTTTTAGTTACTAACATGTTTTGTGAAATGTTTAAGGATATAAAAATGAAAAATATGAAGTCTGATAGGTCAAGTGGATTCCCAAGTCGACTCAGGCATCGACTTAGGTCAAGTCGATCCCCAAGTTGACTCCGAATGTGACTTCAAATGGGATTTTATGGCCAGCGCTGAAATTTGATCCAAGGCAGGTGAAATCGCAAAGCTAAGTCGACTTCATCTGCGACTTGGGTGAAGTCGTGAACCCAAGTCGACTTTAGCATCGACTTCAAATGCAATTTTATGGCCAGCACTGAAACTGAAGAACAAGAGTTGCCGAAGTCGCACTCCAAGTCGACTCCATTTGCAACTTGAGTGAAGTCACGGACCCAAGTCAACTCCAGTTTCGACTTTGAAGAACCTAGAACTTCCAGCACTGAATTTGGAAATTCACAAAGTGAAGTCGCATACTCAAGTCGACTTCTCATACGACTTGAGTGAAGTTGGAACTCAAGTCAACCCAAACATTCGACTTGGAACAAAATGAAGATAAATCAAGTCCAAGACAAAAATATTTGTATGAACAAATCAATCTAGATCAAGGAATACTCATTTGGACATTTCTATGAACTTCAAGATTCAAGTATTCCAACTTCAAGACATGAAGTTAAAAGATTTCAAGAAAAGATGATCATACTGAGTTCCAAGTAAAAGAAATCAGTAGAAGAACAATTAATGTGAAGAATATCAAGCAATCAAGGTCACTTCCAAGGATTTCAAGTTCATCGAGCAAATACAAAATGTGAAGTCGCACCCGAAGTCGACTTCACCTGCGACTTGGATCAAGTTCAGGACCAAGTCGACCTGAGGAGGAACTTGAGGAGCTTGCTGAAGACCGAAGTCGCACCCGAGTCGACTCCAGTCTGTGATTTGGGTGAAGTCGCACCCGAAGTCGACTCCATATGCGACTTGGGTTGCAACGGTCGAAAAATTTGAACGTTGGCGCATTAAATACGCGCCATCAACCCTCAAACGTTCAAATTTCTTCCATCATTATAAATGGACATTCAAATGAATGTGAAAGTAAGAAGATAGAGCAACTACTAAGATCTAAATTCTATCTTCTCCTAGCTTTGAGTGATTTATACAAGTTTGGAAGGAAGAACGAGCTCCAACTTGCTGCATGCTCCAACGCTGATCAAATCATTCCTTCTACGAGTTCTTCCACATGTTGTAACTTGCCTACACAATCTATAAAGTGTACATCTTCTTTCCTTTTAATTTGTTATTTGGTTTTGATAAGTGGTTGATATTGGTGTTTCAAACCAAGTGATAGCAAAGTAACATTGTGACTAGAGAAAGACTCATCACCTACTTGTGCTGTGAGTTGTTTATGCCCCCTAGAGTTGGAATTTAGAAGAGAGCAGAGGCTCTAGTTGTATTTGTGAAATACATAGTGGAACCCAAGTCACAAGGGGTGTGAGCTTGGAAGAGTGGAGTAGGGAAGGTTGCCTGAACCACTATAAAATCTTGCTCATTGCTGTGATTTATATTTCTATTTTGATTATCTTATTACTCTCCATATTTTCATTTATTTCATTAAGGGGAGTGAACTAAACCGGGGTAAATTTTTTGTTTAAGTGAAAAATTTTAAATACCCAATTCACCCCTCCCCTCTTGGGTAATTGCCATAAACTCGGGACCAACACATCATGTTCATGCATTATGATCAATGCATCATTTAGATTCATTGCTTAACATGATTAAGAATATTTTAAAATAATCATGCTCATGCTTAAATAAACCAGTTTGAAAGAAAATTCCAAACTTAGTGAATAATCGCACTTCATAACAAATCATAATATTCAACACAATATTTTTTAAAGTCATGATTTTGTAAAAATTTACTTACCTCAAGTCTCTCTTCCTAATTTCATCACAACATGTTCATTATTTTACCTTTTTATTTTTTTTATAAATATTGTTTAAATTTTCATTTATGACCTCTCCAAAATATCTCATAATTTTATTTGGTCAAAGTTATGTTTTTCTATTTATTTTGTGAATTCCAAGCAAATGTAAGGCATTTTTGGCAAACTATTTCATTCGAAAGGGGCTTTTTCTGTAATTTTCTAAAAATTTTCTTATGAAATTCCTTCACAAGTCAAGAGGGTATTCTGTAATAATCTTTTTAAAATATCTCCTGCAAATTTTCTTTTCTATAATTTCTTTGAAATAGGTACCTTTTTACAAAATCATAAATTCATGTGGTTTTCTGTAAAATTTCATCAAAAACTCAAATTTGCTACAGTTTCTTTCTTCGTTCTTTCCCTGTTCCGTTCTCACCTTTCTCTGTCAACATTTGACAGCTGCGGAAACTGTTCAAACGAATCCCGATTTTTCTTCTAGGCATAATTTGGGTTCTTTATTTAATATAAATTCGCAAAATACTTTTCTTTTCGTAAATCTAGCGAATTTATAGAGTTTGAGAAAAAAGTGGTGAATTAAATGTAATAACTAGGCCCAAGTAGGACTCATATAATTGCATTTAAGGTGTAATTATGATTTATGTGTGAATTGATTGATTTTTGGATGATTTTCATAAATTTATGAATTTTGCAATTAGGGTTGTAATTAAGAATGGTGATTAAGATTAATCGCCGAAGCCCAATGTGAGCCAAGATGACTAAAGAGGCTTAAGGAGGATTAGTTTGTACTAATGTGGTATGAATATTTATTTTAATTTTCATGATTTAATTAATGGAGATTAAAATGGAAATTATGGAGTTATGTTGAAAATCATAGAAAATTCATAACTTTACGCTTGTAAGGCGAAATGAGATGACATTTTAAAGGCAAGCTCATGATTTTGGGCTCAACTTTATGTATGGATTGGATTAAGGCACTAGTGATGAGATTAAGGTGATAATTATTTTTTTAATCTCACACTCTAAGAATATTTTCAAAGGTTCATAACTTGATGTAGAAACATCGGTTTAAGATCGATTGAATAAAATTATGAAATTTATTGAATGAGTGGATTTGATTAAGCTAATTACCATGGAAAAGTGGTTAATTAGAAAAATGTACCTAGCATTGACTTTGTGTACCCTAGACTACCATAGCATTAAATAAAAAGCATTTGAGAAAATAAAATATTTTTATGCTATGCAAGGTGTCAAATTTTGGGTGGATTGAGCTAGATTTTAAAGTATTATTTAATGGTCAAATCCATGAAAAATTCAAGGATTAAATGCCATGGTTAAATGCCTAATATCTAGCTCAAATGGAGCATAGATCATGTGGCAAGAGAGGGGACGTCCAAGGACATGTTTGGCATGGAAATGTGATTTTTTAAAATCCTAACAAATGTGTCTAAGTTGCCTAATGTCTAGGTGAAGTAAATAGGCACATAAATATGTGGAAAAAGTGACAAAAAAATGTCAAAACCTAGCTATATAAGGGACGTCCATTGGTGGACAGCAATGCATGGATTTTGGGGTTTTTTGTAAATTAGTAAATGCAAATTTTACTTGGTTATAAAAATGTCATGTCATCAAGGGATAAGGTAGAAATAAATTACCCTCATGACATGTGGCAAATGGGTCCCACAAGCTGGATAAAAAATCATAAAAGGGGATATAGCTTGGTAACGTGCATATGAAGGGAAAGGGGGAGGAAATTTTCCAAAATTGCTAAGTCTTGAGCACACGAGGGGCACGTCTAAACCAGCAAGGGGAAAGGAGAAGAGAAGAAAAAGAGGAAGAAAAAGCAGGAGAAAAAGAAGAAGAACCAAGCAACTCAAGTTGGATTCAAGTTAGGGTTGATTTGAGTAAGTGAAATCTAAGTTTTGAATCACTTAAATCAAGTTTTTCTCTCTCAATTCATAAGCCATGAATATGGTTCATAAATAACTCTTAAAGTCTGAGTTATGATTCCTTAATACGGGTATTGAATGATTTTTGAAAGATTTAAATGAGATCAAGAGTTCAAGAGAGTGAAAATGGAAGTTTAAGTTGAATTTTGAGATGACAGCTAACTTATAAATTCTCAAAACCCTAAACCAAGTTTTTTTATGATTTAAGAATGTTTATTTGTATGTAATTCATGCTATTTTGGATTACATATGTTGATTTAAGTATTTATTAATGATTTGAGAAAATATGGAACTTAGGGTTTCAAGAAATGCCCGATTTTTCCATTTTTGAGTTAAAAATGATGCAAGGAAGTGCTTAAATTTTTTATAGATGAATTGTAGGGTAAAATAGCCTAAATTAAGGACAATTTGGATGGCCTAAGTGGTCTGGATGAATTTTCCCTAAATCTGATTTTTTTAGGGTATGTATATGGGACGTCCAAATGGGGGCCAAAACGGGTGCTTTCCATATGATTTTTGTTGCTGTTCTAAATAAATGATTTATGGATGTTATGGAAGGTAAAATATCCTAGGTTTAAGGTACTTTGAGTGTCCAAAAGAATTTGGAAAGATTTTCCCTAAATCTGATTTTATGGATATATGTTTGGACACGTCAGAACGGGTTAAATGGATGCCCTATATGTATGAAAATATTGCTGTTATGGTAGAAAATGAATTATGAATTTTAAATATATGATAATACCCTAAATTTGGGTTAAGAAAAGCAAGTTTAGTTTCTGAAAATTATGACTTAAAAATCTGTTATGATTTAAGTCTTAAAAGAGGCGTTGAAATGATGAAAAATGGGTCTAAACATGGCTATTTTAGAAATCAGTGATAAATGGATTAAAAATACGAAATTAAACCCTAAATTATATGTTAATTAAGGGGTTTAATGATGATGAAAATGGGTAAACTTTGCTGTGTTAAGAAAATTTAAGAAACACATAATATATGTATTGTATGTATGTGGAGCATATGTGTGAATGAATGATATGTGACTTATGTGAACTTGCTAAAATGAAAAATATGCATGAATATGTTATAAAATGCATGAGGATGTTTGTGTATGAATAAGAATTAATTATCTCAATTTTTGAGATTTATTTATGAAGCTTGAAACATCACTTATATGCTTAGAATAAGCATTGACGTAGGAAAGATGGAAAATAGATGCAAAATGGTTAATGAGAGATATAAATTCCCAAATGATGAATTATGAATGAATGTTATGTGTTTACCCTAAATATGAGATTAAAACACAATATGGAATGAATGATATGATGCACAAGTGTCAGTCATATATGTATGATCGACTTGAAAATCCAAGTCGATTATGTATGATATAGATTATGGGATTGGAAAACTAAGTGAATGCAAGCAAATGACTTGTGATACGTAGACCCACGTAGAGCTCATATATATGCATTTGGCATATAAATATGAATTATGTATGATTTGGTTGATTTATAGATGATTTTATGATTTAATGATATCTTGCAATTAGGGTTATGATTAAAAATGGTGATTAAGATTAATCGCTATAGGCCAATGAGAGTCAAGATGACCAAAGGGGCTTAATAAGGATTAGAAGATGCTAATGTGACATGAATAATTATTTTAATTTTCATGATTTAATTTATGGAAATTAAAATGATAATTATGAAATTATGTTGGAAAATATAGAAAATTCATAACTCAACGCCTATAAGGCAGATTGAGGTGAAATTTTAAAGATAAGCTCACGATTATGGGCTTGACCTAATGTGTGGATTGGATTAAGGTAAATGTGATGAGATTAAGATGATAAATATTTATTTTAATCTCACACTCTAGGGATATTTCAAATGGTCATAACTTGACATAGAAAAGTCGGTTTGAGATGAAACTTGAAAGATTGAATAAAATTATGAAATTTATGAGATGAATGGATTGGATTAAGCTAATTATCTTAGAAATTTACTTTCTTGGAGAGCAAGTAAGAGGTTACTTAAGAGCTAAGTAAAGAGGGGTAATTTGGGAAGGTTAAAATGAAAATTACTTAAGTACTCATGGGGTTGCTTGGGGAGCAAGAAAGGAAGCAAATAAAATGAAAAAAGGGCAGAAAGGGCTGGACATTTCTAGCAAGAGGGAGAGCAAGAGAGAGAAAGAGAGAAGGAAAGAGAGAGAGAGGAGAAGGAGAAGAGAAGGAAGAGGAGGCCATCTTGGAAGTCTTCTTGAGATTGATTTCTCTCCAAAAATGTGGCGCCCCAAACCAAGACGTCACTTCCTTACCTCAAGACCTTATAGATTAGTAAATGTGAATCAGGATTGTTGCCCTGATCACGCGGCGGGATTTTAATTGAAACTCATACAATTTTTTTTTTCCGATTTATTCATCAATCATTTCTTTACATTTCTCATCATTCATCAAACAAGTGTCGATACACCAGTAATAAAAATTCCAAATTCTATGTCATAACATCTTATCCTGCTTTTCTACAATGACAATCTTCTTGACTTAATCATATTATTTTACATTTATACATATATACATTCAGTCATTAAATCATATAGAACTTAAAATTCTAATTAAGTTCGCATACACATTAGCATACCTTAGCATACTCACGCTTTTCCATTCCTTATAGCCTACCTGGCCATCATCTCGTACCCTCTTTCACGTCTTAGGTTTACAACCTTTTAAGTTTCCCGGCACCTGTCTAAGGGTTGGGAAAACAAAACGTGAGTGACAACTCAGTAAGCAAACATTTTATCTTTTAGGGCAAGACTTCCTTGAAAATCATCTCTTTAAACATCTTGAACACCTTTTTCTTAAGGACATTTACATGTCCTAAAATATTATCATGAAATCTTTTATTCATGAGGACGATTCTATGTCCTTGAACATTATCATAAAACATTCATTTAAAAAAATCATATACAAGCCACCTCTGGGCTTGTTAAGGCAAAACATCCATGTTTTACCCTCTTTAATTAATTTCCTTTTGTCTTGAGTGAACATTTCCAATATTCCAATACATTTACATAAAATCATCTTTTGTCAGTGGACATTTTACGCCCCAAATATTTTTCTCATAAATCCTTTGGCAAAGAAGGATATTCTCATGTCCTAAAACATCATTCACATAAGCCTTTTCGGCAAAGGACATTTTTATGTCCAAAAATATTTTTTCATTGTAAAATTCCTTTAGCCCAGAGACATTTGATGTCTCAAAACATTTTTGACATAGCTTCTTTTAGCAATAGACATCGATATGTCCTAAAACACTTTTCATTTAAATACTTTCATATTAGACTTTCTCATGTCCATAAACACTTTTCATTTAGGCTCTTTAGAAATGGACATTCCTATGTCCAAACCAAGTTTCACATAAATTTATTTCATAATCCCCGTCTTGGGGCTTGTTTATAGCAAACAAGGAAAATAAAATACATAAACCATTTCCATAAAAATATTTTCTTTTATTCCTGTTATTTACACTTTTGTGTAAAACACCCTTTCTTATAGGGTAACTATTTTATAAAAATTCCTTTAGGATAGCTTTCATAAAACATACTTTTATATCCTAATCTTTGGGTTTTTCGAAAGCAAAACATAAGCAAATGCATTTCTCTCCATCTAGTAGTGACACTTAGCAAGTGATCATGCTACATTTTGGAAGAGAATCCTTAACAGCACGCTAGCCAGACGGCTGTTCCGTTATCTTGCTCCCATCTCAGAGAGGATGCCGCTGGCACTCCTGTCATCCCTTAGAGACTTGGCCTTATGTAGAGTGGGCCCTGGTCATCCCAATCGTGCTCTACACCATGCCTATTCCTTATACTGGTCCACCATAGATTATTATGACGGACCGCAGTCCATTTGATTTAAAGTATTACAGACCGCAGCCCGTATCCTTTAAAATCGGGATCACAGACCAAAGTCTGTGTCTTTTTAAAACAAATCATTTTGAAAAAAAACACATCACAGATCGCAATCTGTGTCAACTTGTAAAGCGAGCGCACCCACTTTAACAAGTTGTCATTTGAAATCTAATTTTAGGATGACCTTCCTTAAATTCTTTTAGAAGAATTTTGAATAAAATATTTTGATAAACATTTAAAATGTTTGAGAAACATACATCTTAAAAACCCTTATAATAAAAGAATTTCAAGACTTTTGGATTTCCAAAAATAAACCATTCCAATATTTTCTTGGTTTCCATTTCAGGTCTTTTAGCTTACAAAAGTTATGCAATTATACCACCCCCTTTTCAACCACTTTAAAATTAAATTATTGACCACATATCTATCTTACCATTTTTACATAAAGAGGGATTTGCACAGTCTTTTGTATGCCATTTTAGCAACCCGATCAAACCATTTTATGAAATCACATATTAGGTGGGTCATCCTTAAATCCCATTCAACACATCCGTATAAATATTTTTCAAGACATTTTCATCATAGATTTCCTTATCCAAAGGAAATCAAAACTTTTTGAATATCGTTTCAAAATATATGGACTATGTCCAAATCATTATTTATATTTAATTATCCTGACATAGAAAAATCAATCTTTTTCCATAAATCATATCTTCTTTTTCTTTTTCTTTCATAAACATAATTAATTATCACAAATTTTTGTAAAAAAATAATTCAAAACTTATTCACAAATGTTATTTTGTGAAAAAGTGTAAAACTCCATTTTTCTTATAAAATACTTTTGAAACAACATCATAAAGAACTAGCTTGCTTAAAAGTAAATTCTTAAAAACTATCAACATAAAACATGAAATCCTTTGAAAACATTATCGTGGAGAACTTGCTTACTCATAAGCAAATTTTTCAATCCATTAACATAAAGCATTGTCAAGCCAAGGCAATACTTGTGATAAATTCTTATCTTAAAATCGTTGCTTGCTTCCCATGAAGCAAACCTTGAGGCTTTCATTAAAGCCATTATTTTCCAAAACTTGTGGCTTTGCATTAAAGCAGTCATTTTCAAAACTTGTGCTTGCCCATTCGTCAAAACATAATCATAAACATTTCATCATATCAATCACATGGAAAGAAAATAGCATTTTAGAAAGTTTGCTTGCTTACCTGCGTTCCTTAGCTTTCCTACTCAGCCTTTTTTTTGCCCTTGCCTACATGAGAATAATATAATTTTTCATATATTTCTTTTCCTTGCATCTCATTTATTTTTCCAACCCATTTTCATTAACATATATTATTCATTTGACTTCTCAAGTTATTATGCATACACTTAGCATATGCTTACACATTTTATCAGTTCATACACAACATATTCAATCCCTTAATTAGGGTAAACATTCAACCATATAATAATTATCCAATAATTATTACTTATAGGTTCATTAATCTCCATTTACCATTTTTCACTTTTTTTTTTCAAAATTCACACATCGGTGCCCATTCTAAGCACACGTCGTTGCCTTAGACCTCATTAATTAATTCTAAACTTTGGAATTAACATCATGCAATTATAACAGATATATAATCATGAAATTCATCATATTCTCATGCATTTTTTCACAAAATCATATTTCACAAGTCATTATCACCCATGCATATCTATTCTTTCTCATATGCCCATTTGGCAACACATACATGATATCTTTCGTAAAATTTTCTAAGTCAGAAACTTGGTCACTAATTTAGCATGATAATTATCCTTAATTATCACTTTATTTAGGGTATTTTATGGAATTTTATTCCACTAATCATAGGTTCCCAAAATAGCAACTTTGGAACCCATTTTTCACACGTTTAACGTGTCTTTTGACACATAACCCTAAGCAGTTTCATAAATCTGAATTTTCAGCAATTAATCATACTTTTCTTAATTAAAATTTAGGGTATTACACATGTTTAACATTCATAAATTAATACCTCTCAAAACAGCAAGTTGTTTGCCCATTTCGGGACCCATTTTCACTTCTTAGACATTGGTTCATAAAATCCCTAAAAATCAGATTTGGGCTTATCTTCCGAAATCCTTTTGGGAATCAATAATACCTTAACCCTAGGGTATTTTACCCTACATAGCTTCCACAAATCATGCAAACCCATTTCCATATCATTTTTAGCATTATAATAAAGAAATTGGGTCATATTTTTCACATTGCATTCCATAGCTTCTAAAATTCATTTCTTAAGATTAAATCAACATATATTTTTCATTAATACATGATTAATAACCAAAAAACATCATCAATCCAAAACAGCAACTTGTCATGGGGATTTAGATTTTATCAAGTTGAATTTTCAACTCAATACCCATTCTAAACTTCATTTTCACTATCTAAAACATGGAAATTCATGCATATAGCCCAATACCAATTCCATATTCAATCAAAGGTATGTTGAATCATCATTTAGGAATTCTTTAAGCATCCATTTCATATTCAAATTTTAGAGTTTAAAACTCAAGATGGAACGCTCAAATTAACACAATCACTTCTTGCACCATTTGGACGTTCCCCTTTTCATATCCATGAAAACAGATTTTTATAAAATTTTTCCAGCGCCGTATATGGACGTCCATGTGCTCTACATCTAGGGTATTTACCCTTTCAAACATCCATAATTTAATTGGTTCCATTCATTCCCTAATTCCATCAAAATTGGGTTAAACATGCATCATCTCATCATATCTAGATTTCCCCCTTTTAGGGTTCTTAAATTAAACCAAACTCAACATATATTAATCATGGAATCAGGTAGTGTAATTTAAACTTAAAACATGATTAAAACAGCAACTTATTTGGGGATTTTGCAAAATTCCAGCAAGGTATCATGGGGCAATTCAACCCTAAACCATTCTTAGCATGCTCAACTTCAAGGATTCGTTCCCTTAACTTGTTTAACACTTAGTACCCTTTTCAAATGCTTATTAACCCTTTATTTAGGGTTCATAATTATATCATTTCATAGACCAAACTTTGAGCTTGAAGAACTTGAAATTTCACAACTTAAATTAGGTGAAAACTTACTTGAACTTGAGGGGATTCAATCCAAAATTGAAAGGCTTTCTTTCCTCCGCTTCTCCTCTTTCTTTCTTCCACTTTTTCCCTTGGTTTTCCCTTGGCTTTCCTCTGCTTGGCACGTTCAAGGGGCTCGGAGTTAGAAAAGTTTTGCTTTCTTGCTAAGCAAGAAAACCCTTGGACGTTCACACACCTTCTCTCTCTATATTTATATTGTTTGAATTTTTAATTATCATTTTCCTCCTCATTTGGAGTGAGGATAATGTTTATAATTATCCCTTAACACTTGGCATGATTATCCAAGCATTTCCATATTTTTCAGAATTTTTAAATCAATTTCTAGCTCACATGGAGCCATGGACGTCCAAGCTAGCTAGGGTAGGATTTTTGGATTTTTTTGGCTAGAAAAATCCTCCTTAAATCCATACATTTAATTCCTAAGATCATGATACATCTTCTACCCTCATTTTCTTATTTTTTTGATTTCCAAAAAATTGATCAAAAATCCACATAATCAAAGTTGTAACAAACTTTGACTTTGCATTAAAGTCATGTCCCCTCTCTTGAGACAAGTCAACCACTTACTTGCACTCCAAGAAAGAAACTTCTCATGATAATTAGCTTAATCCATTCCATTCATATCATAGATTTCATAATTTTATTCCATCGTTTTAAATTTCATCTCAAACTGATGTTTCTAACTCCACTTATGACTACTTGAATTTATCTTTTTGAATTTGGGATAAAAATAATTAATTATCACCATAGTCCCATCACGATTCCCTTAATATAATCTATTCATAAGATTGGGTCTACTGTCATGAGCTTACCTTTCAAATTTCATCGAAATCCGCCTTGTAGGCGTCAAGTTATGAATTTTCTATCATTTTTTATCTTAATTCTATAATTACACTTTAATCTCCCTAAATTAAATCATGATTATTAACATGATTATTCATGACACCTTGCCACCTTTAAATCCTCATTAAGCCCCTCGGGTCCTACCGACTCACTTTGGGCTTCGGCGATTAAATTTTTAATCATCATTCTTAATTAAACCCTAATTGCAAAATATCATAAAATCCTAAAATCATCCATAATTCATTTAATTCACATATAATTCACATGTATACGTCTAATGCATACATTTCACCCTACTGAGGTTGGGGTTTCACAAAAAAATCAGGTTTGTGGTGATTTATTAACATGTTTCAAGGATTAAAGATTCCTAATTAATCAAGTTTATTTATAAAGTTTAATTTGGGAATTAATTAGCCCAACTCATCTAATCTGCACTCATGTGTAGTGAATCTGGAATAAAAAAAAATATGGAAGATATAGCAAGTGAACTATTTTCTACATGAGAATTTGTGTGAGAACTCATGATGGTGTGATTAAGGAACGACCAAAGTTTCAGCTTAAAAGGATTAGGATGTTGCAAATTAAAAAATTCGAGAAAATCAACCTGGACAGGGTTGAAAGGGTGTTAGGATCAGCTGCACCAAATAATTTTTAATAATTTTTATACAAGGTATTTTGAGCTGAAAATTTTATATGATATATAATATATCTTTAATATCATACAACAAAAATAAAAATTAGTTTTTTAAAAGGTATAAATATACCTAATAATTAACGTGATTTGGATTGTCTGAAAATAGATGCTGCTGTCCAGAAGGGTAAAAATACCAAAATAAATATAAATGCTTAATTTTTTATGCTGGAAATATTTATTTTGGTTAATTCATGAAGCTATTAAGGTATGATAGAAATTTTAGATCAAAACTAATTGATTTGATAATAATCCAAGATTTTGAGAGTTCAGCATGTATGATTTCAGCATTATGGACAGCTTAAGGAATAAATCAAGATAAATGTTAAATTTCAAAATTTTGAGATGAAATTTAACTTAAAATGGGATAAGAAAATCATGATTAATTTCTGAAATTTATGGATTAAAAATCTATTTTTATTTAAGTATCAAAAGAGGCGTTAAAAGGATGAAAAACGGGTCCGAACGTTGATGTTTTGGAACCCAATTATGAATAGATTGAAAATCTGAAATTAAATCCTAAATTATATGTTAATTAAGGGGTTTAATCATGCTGAATTGAGACACAAGTTGTTGATTTGAAATATTTTAAGAAACACCTAAGTTACGTGTTGTAAGATGGGTGTATGTGGAAGGATATATATGGACAAGGGTGAAGATGGATATGCATTCCAAAGAAAGAATGATTTAAAGTTAATGTGTTATAGACCATATGAGATTAAACCTATATGACACGTATATGTAAATTGAAGAAAAAGACAAGGCATACAAGCACAACATATAATGAAAATGTATAAGGTAGTCATGTTTACTTGTCTAGGAAAAGACAAGGAAAGGATGGAAGGGCAAAAGGATCGCCACATGTAAGCAAGCAGGACCTTTGAAAATGAGATTTTATTCTCAAATGCAAAAATGCTTTCAATTTGCTTTACTTGAATGTTTCTAAAGTTGTTTAATGATGACCATTTCTTCATCACTTTATTACTCTTTGAAATGATTGGTTAAAATCTTTCCTATTTTCAAATGGCATGCTAGTACGGATTTAAATGATGTTTTCATGAAACGATGTTCAAATGGATGGTGCAAAGAATTCTCTACATGAGAATGACAAGTTATCATGTGTAATGTATATAATGCCGGGGTGACTAAAGGTCATGCATGGAATGAAAATCAAGCAGGCTAGTTGAGGTAGTAAGTGGACAAGGAGTCCCCCTTGACGTTGCCAAGTCAGAAGGTCCGGCGCCAAGGATGGAAAAGATCATGTTATGAAAGTATGTTCCCCGAGCTAGCGTACCCTCACATGAAGGATTATGTCATGAATGGAAATGATGCATTTGCACATCCAATGTTTATGAAATGCCCAAAAATTGGAATTTACGAATGGTTTACATGAATGATTTTCATGAATAGTTTATGAAAGATTTCCAAGAATGGTTTACGAAAAGATTTCTATCCCATTGGTAGTTGATCACTTGTTAAGTGTCTCCTACCGAATGGAGAGAAATGCATTTAAACGAGAATGAAAGATGCTTGCTTATCGAGTTTCGATTTATATTTTTTTTTCCAAACCTCAGACAGGTGTAGGGAAAGCCAAGAGATGAAGGGCATGTGTTGCTAAAGAAAAAGAGAAATCTACAAAGGTTAGTAGATTTTTGTATAAATAGATACCCTAATGGGATATGATGAGAAGGACATAGGTTGTATGAAATTATGAAGTTATGAATAATAGAAGAAATTGATGATTTATGATGATATGAATGAGTCCATTATAAATGATGATGAGTATATGTTATGTGATGAAAGAAAAGAAAAAAAAATTTAGACGAGATCCAATTAAGTACCCGCCGCGTGATCAGGGCAACAATCCTGAGTCACATTTACCAATCTACAAGATCCCGGAGTAAGGACTATGTGGACACCTCGGTTCGGGGCGCCACATGGCTTGTTATGAATGTAATGCTATGTTTATGTATAGGCAAAGGCAAAAGAGGTTAACGAAGCGGAAAGCTAAGTAAGCAAGGTAAGCAAGCAGTTTTCTAAATGCTTTTATTTTATCAAATGTGATAAAATGCTTATCAATGATATTTTAACTATTTATGAGTTACCAAATGAATGATTTCAATTCTTTATAAGTTGTTTAAGGATAACCATTCCTTATCTAAATGTATATTGAAATGTTATTTCCAATGAAATAAATGAATTGTTTACTGCTTTTCAAGGACTTATGTCAAACGTTGAATCATGAGTTTATGATCGGAAAAATCATGCTAGCATGTCAAGGTCATGTTTATGAAAGAAATCATGTGCACAAAAGCATGAGGTCCACCTCAAAAGTGTAAACGGACCGAATGTCCCCATTTGGTGCTGCCGAGTCGCTAAGAACGGCTGAGGGCCGGCGGTGCCTCCCTAGAATGGGAGAGAGGATGAAAGTGGATAGTTGCCTATCTAGCTTCTATCCAAATGAATGTCATGATTTTAAATGATGCATTTTATTGTTTATAATATACTCTGGACAGGTATGAGAAGTATGTTTTAAGATATACTCTCAAGCTGGTATAATGTGGCTTTCTATGAATGGTTTATGAAAAGGTTTTTACTCCATTGGTAGTTGATCACTTGTTAAGTGTCTTCAACTGAATGGAGAGAAATGCATTTAAACAATTTTTTCTTGAAAATATATTGCCTGAAAACCTTATAGCTTGCTTATTAAGTTTCAACTCACAGTTTTGTTTTCCAAATCCTAAAGACAGGTGAAGGGGAGAACCATACAATGAGCACAGGTGGAGATTCAAGAAAAAATGAATTTTTACAAGTTCCTATGATTGAACTTTATGAATTGTATGGTTGTATGTTGATGACATTATTGGTGTTTGAATGATGTATAAGGTTTATGTTATGATTATGACAATGTGGTGATATGACTATAAATAGAGAAAAAATTTTATGGTCAATTGTTAAGAATGATTTATCATGAAATGGTTAAGTGTGAAAAATTCTGAGATCATATGTATATATTTCAAATAAAATGTTTAAATATGATTAAACTCCTAACGAATTAAGATAAAGTGGATAAATATCCAAATAGCCCGCCGTTTGACAGGGCAACAATCCTGATCACGTTTACCAATCGACAGATCTTGGAATAAGGTTGTGATGCTCGGGTTTGGGGCGCCACATTACATAAACTTAAAATTATTATTGAATCTTCAACAATAAAGAACGAAAATTTTCACTTACCTAATTGGTTTACCCATGGAGGGATTTACTAGATTAGATCTGAAAATCTTATAAGATTTCTTGTAAATCTTAATTCGACAATCTTCGTTTCTTTCCTTCAATGCATTCTCTCTGCTCCTAAGTTCTTTAAAAAGAGTGCGTTGTTGCTCGCCAACGCTCGCCATTTATATTCATAAACTATATTATATTATTATTATTAAATATATATTTACGACTATTACAATTTATTTTGACTAATAATTTTACCATTTTTAGGTTATTGTATGTACTTTTTACAAAATTTTTAAAATAGCAAAATTTGACATATTAATTAATTACACTTAGGCTCACATAAAACTTCAAAAACCAAAACACATATACTAAACAACAAAAAATGCTAGAGGATGTAATGTTAGGAGCCCAATTATATATATTATGATATATTTTAGGCTAAAGTACATTATTCATTTATTTTTATAATTAATTATATTTTTATTTTTTTTGATAAACATGTTTTTCTAAATGTATTTAATTTATATACCAAGTTTTACTATTTTATATACTCTTATATATTTATTTTTATTTTTAAAATTAAATTTTAAGGTTTAAAAAAGACTAAAATGCCCCTTAAAATTGATGTGTTTTAAAAAATTAAAAATTAAAATGTAATTTTGATAAAAATAAATATATAAAAGTATTATAAAATGACACAACTTGTTATAGGGATTAAATGCACTTAGGGTGTGTTTGGGAATGGATAAAACTTTTGATGAAAAGTTTTAGAGAGTAAAAGTTATCAAATGATGTGATATGATAAGGGTAATGATGAGGAGTAAAGATGATAAAGTTAAAATAGATAGGTTAATTGTGTGGGTAGTTGTGTAAAAATGATTGAAAAGTAAGGTAGTTGTATGGGAAAATGTGAAAAAATGATTAAAAATTATTATAATTGTAGAGAGCAAAAAATGTTAGATTGAAAAGTTTTAAGTTGATATTTTTTTCTCGTTGCCAAACACACCCTTAGTAAAATATGTTTATGAAAAATTAAAAAAAGAATGGGACCCAACCCATGGGAAGCACTTCCTCATTTTTCTCATGAGAAGCTGCATCTCCATCTTCTATTTTAAGTGAATGGCTGGGATTAGATGGGGTATTTTGGGGAGCTTAAAAAACGCATGGGAAGCATGGAAACGAAGGTTGCCTACTCGCCTTCTTGGTTCCATGGATTGCTAGCTTCAATGGAGGCATGTTGGAGTTGAAGAAATGCATGGGAGTTTGCTAGTTGATTGTTGGGGTGGTGGAGATGGGTTTTGATTTCGCTAGTTCCAGATTTGAAGACGTCGTATGTCAAAACCACCAGATATGTGATGGTTTATTTTAATGGATTTCACGAAACTCACTTAGTTCTCTGTTAGATGTAGGTCTACAGTTTTAATGGAGGTGCCGGATTTCATGGGATTATGGCCTATTGTCAGTCGGCCATGGGAAATTAATGAGTTTTTTCTTCTTCATTGTCAGTGGGCATGGATTTTTTGACAGATTTAGAGATAGGCATGAGAGAGGACGGATCTATTGCGGCTTCCGTATCTAACGTTAGATTGATGGATTGAATCTTTAGATGATAGCCAATGGAGATCGAATTTGAGTTGGGTCGATGTAGCCTTGGCTGCCCCATTAAGGTGCAGAAGATGGGTGATGGAGAAGATAGATGCAGCCATTGCTGCTGCCTCATTTTCTGCAAAAGTAGTTGATGAATCTTACCTGCGACCACGACCGATTTCGCTGTGGAAAAGATGGAGGAGATGGAGGACCAAAACTGGTGCTCCGACGATGTATCTAAATGGTGCACATGCGTTTTGGTGTTTTGACGATGTGTCCGAAATGGTGCACATGCAACTTAATTATGGAACTATCTGAACCATGAAAGCAACATCTAATCTTTTAAATTTGGGTAATAAATATTCTATTCTATGGATTATTCCATGATTATTTACTTCCCTTGCAATAAGAAAGCATGAGTATGAGTGTGTTTGTAAAGTGATAAAAGTTTTAGATAAAAATGGTTTAATATATAAATATTAATATTTAACTCTATAAATTTTTAAGATTTAATATGCATTTAATTTGATTTAAATTAATACATAGTTTTACTTAGAATTTATTATTTCAACTTTAATTATAATTTAGATATCTTTTGTTTAAATTTAATGCAATAAAATTAGATGTGTAAAAATAAAAATATATAAAATTATAGATATATTATACATAAAACTCAATAATAACTTCATTTTCATTAGTTTTCATCAGTAAAAAAATATAATTTTTCGTTGCCAGTTTCTCATATAACCACTTTTCTTTTACTAAGGTTTTACAAACAATCTCAAGCTATAATACGAGCTTTCATCAAGAAATTTAAAATATTATTAACTAATGTATAGATATTAGTACTCAATTATAAACTCAAATATTTTATGATTTTTTATAAAAAAATGTTCCAGTATTAATTCATAAGGTCTAATTTGATTCATTCACCCAATCTAATTTTACTTGTCAAATGATTCAACACGTTAAAATTATAATGGAAATCTATTACATTAAAATTTAAATTAAATAAGTTCTAAAATATCTTTCTAGGAAATATTGAAAATCTAGAAAATATTAACCAACCTAATTTTGCTGAAACGAAACCGAATTAAATAAATCAAAGTTATTTAACTTTTATATTATTTTCTTTAATTTGAGGATCATCCTAAATATTTTTTTCGATAGAATTTTTTAAAAATAAATATGTTAGGTGCCATTTAGATTTTGTAAATTTAATGAAATTCAATTATCTTAAATTATAATGGATAAATAATAAAATTTAATTTAATTAAGGGAATCAATATATGATTGACTCTCATAATAATTATTTCAAGTAATTTGATTTTGAAAATTAATCAAAATAATTTAATATTTAATATTTGAGCCTAACTTAATTTTAAATTTTATTTAAAGTCAAATTTTGTTCTATTAATTTTCATTTCAAATTAAATTATAATCTCCAGATTTAATACTAATATTTTTTTATGTAAATATTTGATACAAATATTAGTGAAATAAGTTATTTCATACGTATATAAATTAGTTTGTATTTATTTGTATTGTTAATTTTATTAATTTTAAATTGAAACAAGCAACTGGAGAGTTGACCAAGCATGATAGGTTATAACAAATTTTACCACTATGTTTGCTAAATACATTAAAATATAAAAATAATAGTACTTATATTTGATTAAATCCGTTGGACTAAATTATTTCATATTTTTGTGTTAAGTGGACTACATTATAGTGATCTTCATTTCAAATTAATTTACAAGATTTCTACTTAATACATAATTTCATATTGATTTAATGTGATTATAATTAATATATTTTTTTAAAATTTTAATTTCAAATTGTAATGAGCAACTGGAGAGATGAGTGAATCTTAAGGGTTACTACAGATTTAGCTAAGTTTACAAAATAATTTGACATAAAAGTTAGTTATGTTTATATTTAATTTAATTTCAATTCATATTGAGGTTTATTTTATTCTAATAATTTTCATTTTTATTTTTATTTGATTAAAAATAATCCGAATGATATACAAGAATTCAACATTTTTATTTTTTATTTATATGTAATAATGTAAATATTTTTATTTATGTGTAATTAGAAAATCTTCATTGAATGCATACGTATCATTTTCACCTAGTGTACCTGCATGATCATTTCAACCCAACTCTTTGAATCTTGTATTCACATTTAACTTTTGCACCAACTACTATCTAAATAAGTAGCAGACGCCACAATGTCCACGAGGGAGTTATGAGCAAAATAATTTTAGTACGCTAAAAAATGAATTTAAAATACTCATCTTTATTTTAAAAATTCATATATAATAATTATTATAGTTTTATATATTTATTTAAAATTTTATTTTATTCATTTTAAATATTTTTAATTATAGATTTATATTTGTTTAGTTCTTAGATTATTTAATACGAAGTCAAGGTTTACATAATTCAAATGAATTATTAAGTTTATGTCTTTGGTAAAATGCACAAATTTATTTAAAATATTTTTGAAAATATTAAGTACACATGCACATATAGGTGAAATGGTAAATGACGTTGATTAAACAAAAGTATCATTTTAAATTTTATTTTATTTGGTTTAAATTAATTATTATCTTAATTATAGTTTATATTTATTTAGTTGTAAAATTATTTAATTCAAAAACAGGGTTTGCATAGTTCTAAAATGAATTGCTAAGTATATATATTTAGCAAAACACATAAATTTATGTAAAATATTTTTAAAAATATTATAATTAGATGTTGTTAGATGCAGTTAGATCTTGTTAAATGTTATTAGATACTGTTAGATCGAATTAGATGTAGTTAGATCTGGTTAGATGCTGTTAGATCCGATTAGATCCAGTTAAATGCCATTAAATTTTGATTATTTCATTAAATCATATTATCTAAGTTTTAGTTTATATAATTAAGGTATAAATGACCTTATAAGGGGCGTAAGATCATATTATAGACATTAAATTAGGATTAACCTATTAATATCAAAAGTTAGATCAAGTTAGTGTTGGTCCCGAGTTTATGACAAAACCTAAAAGAGAATGGGTGAATTGGGTTCTTGAAAAGTTCTTTCAAACTTAGAAAACTTAACCCCTTGTAAGTTTGAACCCCCTCGAATGAAAAACATGAAACATATGAGTAGTAACAATACACTCAAGAAATTATAGTGGTTTGGGACAACCCTCCCTACTCCACTTCTCCAAGAACACACCTTAGTGTCTTGGGTTGCACTAAACAGGATAGCAATACAACAGGGCCCTTGCTCTATTCTAGATTTAGCTCTAGGGGGCCTTATACAAACTTAGCACAAGTAGGTGACGAGTTACACTCCAATTACACGCTACTTTGTCTTCACTTGGTCTCAGTTTCCAATACTAAACCAAGTGCAACACAAATAATTAAAGTAGAAAAATATACTACACTTTACAGTTGTGTAGAGACAGATCCTTGCACAGAGAAGAACTTGTAGAAGAAGTTAATGATGAAGCAGTTCAGCACTTAGCAGCTTGTCACTGAGTTCTTCTTGAAGATTTTCTTTTAGATCACATAAATGCTAGAGAATGAAGAAGTTGAACTCAATCAATATTTTTCTCTCTACACTCTCTTATTCTTTTGAAGTGTCTTAAATAAAAGAGAGTAAATTCGAACGTTTGGAGGTAGGTGGAATGCATTTAATGCGTCAACGTTCGAATTTTTTCGACCATTGCGATTCAAGTCGCACTTGGAGTCAACTTGGGATGTGACTTCATTCAAGTCACTAATTGGAGTCGACTTCGGATGCGACTTTAGTCTTCTGTCTCTTCAGTCAAATTCCTAACTTAAGTCGACTTGGTCCTCAGACTTGACTCAAGTCGCAGGTGGAGTCGACTTTAGATGTGACTTTACCAGCTATCTGACTTCTTAGAGCTTTGACTTACTGTAATCTTCCCATGCTTTTCATATTTCATACATATATTGAGCTTTAGTTCTTCCCATTCTTCATGATATTTGAGCTTGTTCAATATTCCTTGATCATTTGATAATGACTTTAAGTGATCTTGGATCAAGCTTGTCATTTTCTCTTAATTTGAACTCCATCTTTCTAAATGAAGAGTTTATGATCATCTTAATCTTTATTTTCACTCAGTCGAGAGTTTGAGTCGACTTCAGGTGCGACTTCACCCAAGTTGCATGATGAGGTCGACTTGAAATACAACTTGATATTGTCAGCTTCAACTCTTATGTCTAAAGGTCTCCCAAGTCGCAAATAGAGTCGACTTGATGTTACGACTTCACCTAATTGCAAGCGAAGTCGACTTCGTCTGCCCAGATGTTCAAATTTTAGCATTGTCGATAATTTGAGCCTTGAAGTCGATGCCTAAGTCGACTTGGCATGCGACTTAGCCTGCCTATCTCTTGATCTTTGAATATTTGAACCTTGAAATCACTAAATCAACACATTAGTACTTTGATAATTCTCAAATTGAGTCGTTAATCATGAAAACATGGATTGTGCTTAATTTGCCACATGTTTACAACAGTTAGATATGGTTAGATTCAGTTAGTACGATTAAATGCTGTTAGATCGAGTTAGATCCGATTAGATCTAGTTAAATACAGTTTGATCTAGTTAGATGCTATGAGATCTAGTTAGATGCCATTAAATTTTGATTATTTTATTAAATCATATTATCTAAGTTTTAATTTTTAAAATTAAGTATAAATGACCTTATAAGGAGCCTAAGATCATATTATCGATGTTAAATTAGGATTAACTTATTAATATCAAAAGTTAGATTTGGTTAGATGTAGCTAGATCCAATTAGATCCAATTAGATGCCATTAGATTGTGATTATTTCGTTAAATTGTATTGTCTGAGTTTTAATTTTTGTAATTAATGTATAAATGACCGTATAAAGGGCCTAGAATGATATTACATGTGTTAAATTAGGATTAACTTATAATATCAAAAACTAGATTGAGTTAGATCTGGTTAGATCGATATATATGTAGTTTGATCTAGTTAGATACTGTTAGATCTGATTAGATCCGATTAGATCGAGTTAAATCCGGTTAGATATAATTAGATGTCATTAGATTTTAATTGTTTCATTAAATTGCATTATCTGAGTTTTAATTTATGTAATTAAGATACAAATGACCTTATAAGAGGTCTAGGATCATATTATAGGCGTTAAACTAGGATCAACTTATTAATATCGAAAGTTAGTTCGAGTTAGTTTCGGATAGATCCACTTGGATGCCATTAGATTTTACTTATTTCATTAAATCGTGTTATCTGAGTTTTAATTTATATAATCAAGGTATAAATGACCTTATAAGATCATATTATAGGCTTAAATTAGGATATACTTATTAATATCAAAAGTTAGATTGAGTTAGAACCGATTAGATCCAGTTAAATACCATTAGATTTTGATTATTTTATTAAATTGTATTATCTGAGTTTTAATTTCTGTAATTAAAATATAAATGACCTTATAAGGAGCCTAGAATCATATTATAGGCGTTAAATTAGGATTAACTTATGAGTATCAAAAGTTAGATTAGATTAGATCTGGTTAAATGCTGTTAGATCAAGTTAGATTCAATTAGATCCAATTAGATGTCATTAGATTTTGATTATTTTATTAAGTCGTATTATTTGAGTTTTAATTTTTATAATTAAGGTATAAATGACCTTATAAAGAGCCTGAGATCATATTATAAGCTTTAAATTTGAACTAACTTATTAATATCAAAAGTTGGATCGAGTTAGATACGATTAGATGCTGTTAGATCCGGTTAGATCAAGTTAGATGTCATTATATTTTGATTATTTTATGAAATCATATTATCTAACTTTTATTTTCTGTAATTAAGGTATAAATGACTTTGTGAGGGGCCTAAGATCATATTACAGGTGTTAAATAAGTATTAACTTATTAACATTAAAAGTTAGATCCGGTTAGATGCCATTAGATCCAGTTAAATACAGTTAGATTTTATTATATTAAAAAAATAATATTAAATTTTTAAAAATTCAGAAATAAACATTGAAATTATTTTCGTTGAGAGTACCTTCTTTATATGCACTTTAAATAATATAATATAATTTCTTATATAAAAAATATTTTTGAACTTCACCAATTATAATGAAATCTTATTAAAAAATCAAATTTTTTGCACAATTTTTTAAAAAAAATATCAAATAATGAAAAATTATGTCTACACATGTTTAGTAATTGATCCACCGAATGAATGGATAGATTAAAATTTTGTGTACATATAATTAAAATTTTATCAAAAAACCAAACACACTCACACTTTTTAATAAATTTACAGAGTAAGAGTAAATGTATTTACTTTGTAAATTTATTACAGTAGCCTTACTTCTTTTCTTCTCATAGGAAGTGCTTCTTATGGGTTGGGTCCGAAAATAGAATAAATGAATGATGCATTTTAGTCTAAAATATATCATGATATACATAATTTGGCTCCATAGTATTGTAATCCAATATGAAATGGGGTAACCATGTGCTGGAGCCCAGACGATGGCCCTTTGATCTTGAGAATGGCCCCAAGTTTTATTTAGGTGTGGTTTACGTTGGATTTTTCATTCTAAGTTGGTTTATGACCTATTTTTCCGCATTAGTTCATTTATAGCCTTCTCCCCATTTTAAAGTGGAAAATTATTAAACTTCTTTCAATGGAATTTAATCATTAACATGTTCATGTTCTAAAATAATCCCACAAGATGAGTACTGGCTGTTTTACATTTGGTATGGGAAAAGTAGTAATGAAAATGAAAAAAGTAATGTAATAATGCATTTAAAAAAAAAGAGAATTTATATTGGAAATGCACTTTGAGCATACAGCATGTTGTTCTTGTCATAGTTGTTGAATGTTATCTGAAGAAGATTGTATGGAAGTGCGTGGATAGATAACAAGGCAAGAGGTGGCTACAGATTGGAGAGTGCATGTGAAAGATGAATATTATTTCCCAGAGTCTATAAACTTCTAGAACTCGGATCAGGTGGATTCAGATTGGATTGCCCTCACCTTGAAATCAACCCAAGTTAGATTTCAGTTGGGTCAACTGAAGTTTATTTAAAAAATATATATATTTAAATGGAAATACCAACCAAAACCTTTGAAAGTAGCAGGTTAGACCCATGATTTTGGGTTAATCCAACCCAAGCGTGGTTTTAAATATTGAAGAATTAAATAGTAGTATTGTATAAGCATCGAATGAAGTCTGGTGCAAGATATGGAGGGATCTGATACAAGATACAAGGGCCTGTAGGTTGACAAACCCAATACTGATATTGAGAAACGTGAACCCAAGTTGCACCAATTATTTGAAAGAAATGTAGCCAATACAACGTAGTAAGACACAAAAGCATTTTCTTGAAATCATCTATAATCAAGGCCTCATAGAACACAACTCCATTAAAGGACAGTACCAATGACACTGATAAAAAGAGCTAAAGTTAAATCATGTTCAACAAGTCTGCATGCTCAACCACTTATTCTCTCCCTCCCTCCCTCCCTCTCTGTATGTACTAGCCAAGGTTAATGGAGGAATGCTCCGTGGGTTTTGAAACACATTGAGGGGATCAATCAGGGTCTTGGCTTGAACCAAACGGTGATAATTATCACTGTCCAACTTCATAGCAATAAGCCCAGTCAAGCCTGGCTTCTTCCAGTCTGTAGACCCAAGATCAAGGTCAATCATATTCACATACACAACCCTTGGATTATTGGATACATATTTTCCCATGTAATTGTAAAGACTTCTAATCCAATTCATGTACTCATCACTCTTCCTATCATCAACCTCCTCCCAAGTTATGGAATACTGTATAGAAAACAGGTTGCTTCTGTGTGGAAAGGGAACTGCGTCTCTTCTAATCCTATTTATATACCCCCATAAGGATTCACCTGCATTAATAATTTGAGTTGGTTTGTATTCATGTCAAGAGCACCTTTGAGGGATGCCTCTCGAATTGGCTCCTTCAGATAGTCAAATTTCAACTTGAAGAAGAGTTTTGGGTAGGTGGTCCTGTTCTTCAAATCTTCCACTGTTTCGATAGCGCTTGAACCCCAAAGATAAACAACTGCTTGCACCCACCTCACTTCCTTACAGTCTTCTGAGGTGACATTCAGTTCAGGGAAAGCTTTGATAATGATGTTGAGGGCTGATGCTTTGGGCCCAAGATACATCCCTAGGAATCTCGTTGATATCCCAACAGTATCAGTTCTTGGGTTGACATTGAAATCAATAATGAATTCATCCTCCAGTTTAGGTGCAACCATTTTCCATTTGTACCAAAGCGTAGTTTCTTGACTGGTAGATCCCACTCTAAGTAATCTGAATGCTGTGACTTTCTCAGGTATTGGGACCATATGGACATTCCATGTTGTAACAACACCCCAACTACTTCCTCCACCACCCCGAATTGCCCAGAAGATTTATTCCCTCATTGCCTTGCGATCGAGTGTTCGACCTTGTGCATCAATGTGTTGGAATCAATGTTTTGATGATTAACAATTCAATTTGAGTAAGTTTTGGCTACTAACATGTTTTGTGCAATGTTTAAGGATATAAAAATGAAAAATATGAAACATGACAGGTCAAGTCAAAGTCGACTCAGGCATCGACTTAGGTCAAGTCGATCCTCAAGTCGACTCCAGCATCGACTTCAAACGCATTTTTATGTCCAGGGCTGAAATTGAGAAACAAGAGCTGCTGAAGTCACACACGAAGTCGACTTTGCATGCGACTTGGGTGAAGTCGTAGACCAAGTCGACTCCAGGATCGACTTCAACCTGCCAGCACTGAATTTGAAGAATGAAGTCGCAGACCAAGTCGACTTGACATACGACTTGAGTGAAGTTGGAAACCAAGTCGACCCAAACATTCGACTTGGATCAAATGAAGATAAATTAAGATCAAAACAAGCAGATTTGCATGAACTATCAATATAGATCAAGAAATTTTCATTTGGACATTTCCATGAACTCCAAGATTCATGTATATAGATCTCAAGATACAGAGCTAAAAGTTTTCAAACTTGAATGATCATATAGAGTTCCAAATGATATAAATAAGTGGAAGAACAATTAACATGAAGAAAATCAAGCGACCAAATTCATCTCCAATGAATTCAAGTTCATGTAGCCAGCAAAGAAAGTGAAGTCGCACCTAAGTCGACTCCAGCAGCGACTTGGGTCAAGGCTAAGTCCAAGACAACCTGAAGTAGGGACTTGAAAAATTGCTAAAAACCGAAGTCGCACCAGAAGTCGACTTCACATGCAAATTGGGTCAAGTTCAGGACCAAGTCGACCTGAGGACGAACTTGAGGATCTTACTTAAACTCGAAGTTGTACCCGAAGTCGACTTCATCTGCGACTTGGGTCGCAACGTTCAAAAAATTTGAATGTTGGTGCATTGAATACACACCACCAACTCTCTAACATTCAAATCTCTTCTTCCATTATATATATGACACTCAAATGAACGTAGAACAAACAAGAAAGAGCAGAAAAAGAAGAAAGAGAAGCTGCTAAGGTCTAAATCTCATTTTCTTCTAGCTTTGAGTGATCTATACACGTTTTGAAGGAAGAACGAGCTTCAAACTTGATGCATACTCCAACGCCGATCAAATCGTCACTTCTACGAGTTCTTTCACGAACTGAAACTTGCCTACACAATCTGTAAAGTGTTGATCTCTTTTCTTTTTAATTTGTTATTTGGTTTTGATACTTAGTTTGATATTGGTGTTTCAAACCAAGTGATAGCAAAGTAGTGTTGTGACTGGAGTGAGACTCGTCACCTACTTGTGCTGTGAGTTGTATATGCCCCATAGAGCTAGAATCTAGAAGAGAGCGGAGGCTCTAGTTGTATTTATGAAATACATAGTGGAACCCAAGTCACAAGGGGTGTGAGCTTGGAAGAGTGGAGTAGGAAAGGTTGCCCGAACCACTATAAAATCTTGTCCATTGATTTATATTTCTGCTTTCATTATCTTATTACTTTCCATTTGTTTCATTAAAGGGTACTGAACTAAACCGGGGTAAATTTTCTATTTAAGTAAATTTTTTTAAATACCCAATTCAGCCCTCCCCTCTTGGATAATTGCCATAAACTCGGGACTAACAAGTGGTATCAGAGCAGGTCTTTGAGTTTAAACCAAAGAGATTTTTTGAAATGGCATCCCAATCAACTTCCACCCCTGCTTTTGCCGAGGGTCAATTTTTCAATAGACCATCTCTATTCGATGGGACTAGCTTCGGTTATTGGAAGTTGAGAATGAAATAATTGATCATGGCTACGAACATTGATTCTTGGATTGCTATCCAAGATGGCGTTGTGTTGCCTACCGATGAAAGAGTCTCCACTTGGTCCGAGGAGGAAGTAAGAGTTGTTAAAAGCAGCGCGAAAGCCATGAACTCCCTCTTTTGTGCATTAACGACATCGAAATATGATAGAGTATCATCATGCCAAACTGCCAAAGAAATATGGGATACATTGACATCCATTTGTGAGGAAACTTCTCAAGTCCAAGGGACAAGGAGAAATATTTTGATTGGAGAATTGGAAAGTTTTAAAATGCTAGAAATAGAAAATATTTCTGAAATATTTTCTAGATTTTCTAAGATTACTAACGCCTTGAAAGGGCTAGGAAAAGCAATTTCTGAATCTGAGCAGGTAATGAAAATTCTAAGGGCGCTACCCAAATCATGGACTCCAAAGATTACAACTATTGAGGAAGCAAAAGACCTCAATACACTATGGCTGGAAAACCTTATAAGCTCACTTATGTCACATGAGTTGATAAAAAGGAGAAATGAGGAGCAACATAAGGGCACGAGAGTCATCACCTTGAAAGCCACACAAGATTCGGACGACTTCACCTCATCATCACAAAACGACGATGAGGAAATTGCCTTATTTACAAAACGATTCAGAAAATTTGTAAGGAAAGGAAGGAATTTCAAAAATTTTAAATAAAAAAATTCTAAGGAGAAAAAGAAAGAGGCAACAAAATATTTTCGGTGTGGCGGTATGGGGCATATGCAAGCCCAATGCCCAACGCCTGAGGAAACCAAAGCAAAGGAGCGAAGAGAAAAGAAAGATCGAGGCGATAACAGAATATTTCAAAGGATCAAAGGAAGAGGTATGTATGTAAACGAAAAAATATCCACAACGTGCAATTCCTCAAGTGAAGAAAATGAGGTAGATTGTGCAAGGATCTGTTGCATGGCAAATATGGAACATTCCAACATTTGTCTTGCAGCGATGGAAATTTTGGAGGACTAAACCACGTCAACAAACTGCACAAGTAGTGCAGAGGTAACCTCTAAATAAAAATCTTTTTCTATTTTTTCCTCTACAAATGACTGTTTCAAATGTGCTGAATTAGAAGAACTTCAACAAGCCTATGATTCATTATATAAGAAAATAAAGAAATTAGGAAATAAGTTCACAGTAAAGAAAAGACAATTTAACACAATAACTATTGTGAATGGAAAGCTTACAGAAACAGTTGACCATTGACAAGCGAAAGGGATACCTTGACAAATGAGTTAGAAAAAACTCAAAATGGAAAATGAATTATTAAATGAATCGCTTGCTAAGTTTTCTAATCCTGGAGAAAGTGTCAAAATATTTTTGAAAATGACCACCCAAAGTTGTAAGAAAGGACTTGAGTATACCACATTTCAGCAGAGTGAAAATAGCAAATCTAATGCTCTAAGGATCCATAGAAACAAAGAAAAACCCATTCATGCTAAATCTAAGATGAACCATGTGATTTGGACCAAAAGACCAACTGGGCAACCATTTACCAAATGGCTTCTCACTCCTAGACTCCCAAGAGCTTGTAATTTTTGCAACAAGATGGGACACAAAGCATGTCAATGCAAAATGAGAAAATTACAAAAACTTGGTGCAAAATTGGTCTGGATGCCCAAGAGCATTGAATTTATGGCTTCAAAAGAAGATCAACGTAGACTCCAATGGATAACTAACCCAAATGGACCCATAAAATGGGTATCAAAAGGATGAGCTCCATTTGACTTTATTATTGCAGGTTTGTCTTAGAGCTAAGGCCAATAACATATGGTTTATGGATAGTGGCTGCTCAAGATACATGACAGGAGAAAAAGGACTATTCCATAAGATCAACCCGTGCAACGAAGGAACAGTTGCTTTTGGAAATAATGAAAAAGGTAAAATAAAAGGTAAAGGAAACGTTTATGGAATTTCAAATGCATATATTGAGGATGTACTATTTGTTGAAGGACTCAAACACAACCTAATGAGTATTAATTAATTATGTGATAAAGGTTATAAAGTTGTATTTGAATCCTCTATCTGCAATGTATTTGATGATGATCACATAGTATTTAGTGGCAAAAGACATGGAAATGTATATTTGGTTTACCTAGATGAACTTGAGAAAAAATGTCTAATAGCCATAGAAAATGATCCATGGATATGGCATACAAGGCTTGGACATATAAATATGTCAAATATTAAAACATTGTGGAAAAAGAGTCTAGTACAAGGGTTACCAAAGCTTAAATATGACAAGGATAAGATTTGCAAGTCTTGTCAATTATCTAAACAACCCAAAATGTCATTTTCCACCAAAAAGAAAATTTCAACGACTAGATCACTTGAATTATTGCATATGAATCTTTATGGGTCATCAGACATTTTAACTCTTTGTGGGAAAAAGTACGTATTTGTAATTGTTGATGATTTTTCAAGATTTACTTGGATTATACTCTTAGCTAGCAAAGATGAAGCATTTTCTATGTTTTTCACGTTTTCAAATTTGGTGCAAATGAAAAATAAAATACAATTATTTCCATTAAAAGTGATCATGGTGGTGAATTTGAAAACAAACGATTCATAGAATTTTGCAATGAAAAAGGAATTCACCATACATTTTCTGCACCAAGAACTCCCCAATAAAATGGGATTGTTGAAAGGAAAAACCGGACAATACAAGTAATGGCTAGAACTATGTTAAATAAGAGTAAATTGTCCAAAAGATTTTGGGGTGAAGCCATAAGTACAGCTTGTCATGTATTAAACCATGTTACCATTAGAGCAATATTGAAAAAAGATCCCATATGAATTTTGGAAAGGCAGAAAACCAAACATATCATATTTCCATACTTTTGGATTTACTTGCTATGTGTTAAACAATGGAAAAATTAATTTAAAAAAATTAGATGCCAAAAGTGATGAGGCAATTTTCCTTGGTTATTCATCAAATAGCAAAGCATATAGAATTTTCAACAAAAGAAATCAAATAGTAGAGGAATCAATACATGTTGTTTTTGATGAATTTAACCAAACTTCGAGAAAGGATGATGAATTAAGTGATGCTGATGATATATCGAAGAAAGATCAACATGAGCAACAAGAAACTGAGCCTAAGTAAGAAAATTCCATGGAGGAAAGGGTAAGTGAAGGTAACAATTCTTACAAACCTCCAACTGATTTAAAATTCAAAAATATCATCCAATTGAGCAAGTTATTGGCAATATCTATGAAGGAGTAAAGACTAGAAGGTCAAAATAAAATATTTGTGGACAATATGCTTTTGTGTTAAAAATTGAACCAACAACTATTGATCAAGCTCTTAATGATGAAAATTGGGTTATTACAATGCGAGAAGAGCTAAATCAATTTAAAAAAAAACAATGTATGACATTTAGTTCCTAGACCTAAAGATTGCACTATTATTGGTACCAAATAGATATTTAGGAGCAAATTAGACGAAAGTGGACTTGTAATAAGGAACAAAGTCAGACTAGTAGCCAAAGGTTATTCCCAAGAAGAAGGGATTGATTTTGAAAAATCATACGCACCTGTGGCTAGATTAGAAGTCATACGCATTCTACTAGTATTTGCTTCTTATATAGATTTCAAATTGTTTCAAATGGATGTAAAAAGTACATTTTTGAATAGATACTTTAATAAAAAAGTTTATGTGGGACAACCCCCTGGATTTGAAGAAAATAATTAATCAAAATATGTTTATAAATTAACCAAAGCACTATATGGACTAAAACAAGCTCCACGAGCTTGGTATGAAAGGTTAAACAAATTTTTGAAACATCATGAATTTCAAAGAGGAAAGGTTGATACTACATTATTCATCAAGTATAAGAGTAAAAATATTTTAATTGTTCAAATTTACTCAGATGATATAATATTTGGTGCTACTGAAGAAACTCTGTGCCAAAAATTTTCTAAGATTATGCAGAGTGAATTTGAAATAAGCATGATGGGAGAATTGAATTTCTTTTTTGGACTGCAAATTAAGCAACAAGCCGAAGGAATCTTTATAAATCAGTCCAAGTATATCAAAGAAATGTTAAAGAAATTTGGAATGCAGACTAGCAAGGGAGCAAACACTCCAATGAGTTCAACAATCAAGATCGACACGGATGAAAAGGGTAAATTCGTTGAGCAAAAACTATACAGAAGCATGATAGGATCTTTGTTATATTTAACTGCTTCTAGACCTGATATTCTATTCGGTATTTGCATGTGTTCTAGATTTCAATCATGCCCTAAAAAATCACATTTATTGGCTGTAAAAAGAATTTTTAAATATTTGATAAATACCACTAATCTTGGACTATGGTATCCAAAGGGGTCAACTTTTGATTTAATCGGCTACTTGGATGCTGATTTTGCCGGATACAAAGTAGATAGAAAAAGTACTAGTGGAACATGTCAATTCCTTAGAAACATGTTGGTTTCATGGTATTCAAGAAAACAAACTAGTGTTGCTCTATCTACGGTGGAAGCCGAATATATAGCCGCTGGGAGCTGTTGTGCCCAACTACTTTGGATGAAACAACAATTTAAAGATTATGGTGTTGATTATCATGATATTCCAATTAGATGTGATAATACAAGTGCAATTTGTTTGACTAAAAATCCTATATTGCATTATAGAACCAAACATATAAATGTAAGACATCATTTTATTCGTGAACATATTGAAAATCATGATATTTGTTTGGAATATGTGAAAACTGAGGACCAGATTGCAGATATATTAACCAAACCTTTAGCAAAAGAATCATTTTATAAAATTAGAAATGATATGGGGATGTGGCACCCCGAACCGAGGCGTCACATTTGTCCTTACTCCAAGATCTTGTCGATTGGTAAGTGTGAATCAAGATTGTTGCCCTGATCACGCGGCGGGTACTTAATTCGATCTCGTCCAATTTTTTTTCTTTTTCTTTCATCACATAAAGACACATACTTATCATCAAATCTCAATTATCATTGATAACATTCATACTTGTTTTTGTACAATACAGGTTATTTTAACCTGATCATTTCATACATACATAATCAATCATACCATATACAGATCAACATATCATAAAATTTTCTTCATACCTTCTTTTTCCTTTCCTTCTTGGCCTGTGCTGTACCTGTCTATGGTTTGAAAAGCAAAACGTGAGTCGAAACTCAGTAAGCAAGTATTTTTCCATTTAAATGCATTTCTCTCATTCAATAGTAGACACTTATCAAGTGATCTATTATCAACCAGTGGAAACCTTTTCATAAAACCTTTCATAAAACATATACTTGCAAACTTAACATATAAACCTCTTTTTCATGAACATAAAAACATTTTTCATAAAACTTCCTTTTTCCAAAGACATTCTCATGTCCTTAAAATATTTTCCATAAAACTTTTTTAAAACAAGCATATACATCATGCAATACGTTTCTGTCCGTCTGGTAGGTGACGCTTACCAAGTGATCACCCTTTCTTCCTTAGGAGAGAAACCATTTCATTTGATAACTCGCGAGCCAGACAGTTATCCGTGTTCTTCTCCCATTTCAGGGAGGGCGCCGCCGGCGTTTCGCCTTTTGAAGCGACTTGGCCTATGTAGAGGGGGCCCATCTTGCAACCGCATCCGGTCTACATATTCTCTACAGTAGACCTAGTACATAACTCATGTGCACATTCCTTTCTCCATATTCATATGCTAGCATGCTTTTTATAAAACTCCACAGACCCTAGTCTGTGACTTTTCCTTTTCAAAACTTGACGCTAGCATGTCATTTCAAAATAGTATAGACCTCAACATGTATTCCCTTTTCTAACTTGAAAACTTGGCACAGCCCAAGTTAACGAGTTAATAAAAACATTTTGTAAGGATGACCAACCTTAAATAATTTTTAAAACATTTAAATAACACATTTCTAAATCATTTAAAATATTTAAAGGAAATATTTGAGAAATAGTAATTTCAAAATTTTGCCAAAATATTTTTAAATAATTTTTGAGCGGTAAAACAATTTCGAAAACATTTTAATATCTAAAGACAAAATATTTTGCAAACGCTTTTCTTCCCATTTCTGAGTTTTTCATGAACAAAGGATATACCAATGCATAATTCATTTTCTTTATATGGTATCATATTCTTTGTCCACATGACACATGAGTTATTTCTATATGAAGGTAAGCTTGCATGATCCTTTGGTCATTACTTAAAAAAAAAATCTTCATTCAAATCGATTATCGGTTGGCCTTCCTTAAATCTGCTTTAAAACATTTTAATAAATCATTTTAAATTCATTTGATAAAACCAAATATTATTTGGAAATCAAAATTTTCCTTTTCCATTATAATACAACCATTTTCACATTTTTCCTTATAAGGATTTGCTTACGATAAAGCAGTTTCCGCATAACTTAATATTTCTCCTTACTTCCATATAGATTTGCTTATAATAAAGCAATTCCGACATATTCCATGGTTGCAATATAAAACATATAAAATCTTTTTTTCAAAAATTTTCCTTGCTTACCTCTGTTTTGCTTCAATCTGAATCCTTTATCCTTTCCTTTCCTTTTTCTATACAAGTGAAAAGGATATGCATACTTTATCATACATATGTTATATTCATTTATAACTTTATTTTCCTCCTTAATTTCTTATAGAGGTTAACCTTAAAAATATTTTGTCATTATTTTCTTACATGGATTTTTATCTATAAATTCTTAAAAATTTCATCCACACATCCTTATAAAAATAAATATCAAATTTTTTCAAAATCACGCTGTTACTGTAGCAAATTACTGTAGTAGATCGCTGTAGCAAATCACTGTTCACAGAGATGTGATTACTGTTCATGGGTTCCAAAAATTGATATTTTTTACAAAAATAAAAAATACCATGACATAGATTATGCCTAATATATCATAGGAAATTTCATATATTTTGAATTTATCATCATTTACTTGGCGAAAAAAATCATATTCTCCATATACTAAAAATCAACATAAATTCACTTAAGTATAATCCTTACTTCAAAAATTATGAAATTAATATATCATCATTCCAAAATCATATTTGTCATAATCATACATCCCAAATTATCATTTATCAATTTTGGAGCATTATTTTCACATATCATATGCTATCTTCCCGAATAGCCTATCTTCGCTCCAAATTTTTGATATTTTGGAATAATTTCATTTAAGAATTATATCTATACTTATTTTCTCATGATTAGGAATTATCTAAGCATGTTTTTACCCAACTTAACATCCAAAATAAATTTGGGTAGAAATCACTTACCCGAAGTGGAGATATGCCTATTTTTCTCACACTTTCTCTCTCCAACTTTCTCCTTCTTTCTCTAAAGGACAAAAACGTGTTTGGGGGTGGGAATGCCTAAATTTTTCAAGCTTGGAGTTCCTTTGGTTGTTCTCACCTTGCTCCCTATTTATAGTTTTTAATTTTTCACCAAATTGGATTTTACCCCCTTAGCTTGAGGTATTTAATTAAAAAAGGTATTTCTTTTTAATTTTAAAAATTACTTTGAGCCAAGAGTTGCCCACCCTAAGCCGGATCCAGCCACCCAATTCAGCCCTATTTTTTATTATTTTTTTGATTTTTAAAATTATTTAATTTAAGCTAAATAAATCCTAGCCGTTGATTCAAGATGATGATGATCATGGACCATTGATTTGGTCAATTTTCCAGCCACCCTATCCTGCCATGCCCCTGCTGTAGCTTCCCTTTTCATTTAATTTTTTAAAAATTTTTTAAAATTATTTTATTAAAAAGTCAAAAGTGGAATTAATTAAAAGTTAAACTACTTTTTCGATCTCTTTTTTATGCTTCATCTTGACCCTTGATTTGTGATTTTCATCACATCTTAACCCATCCATCATGTTCATCATGAATTTTTAACCATCCATAAAAAATTTCATCGAATTCCAATGCCCGAATTGCAAATTATGAAATTTTTTCTATTTTTCCACTAAAATCCAAATTTGTATTAAAATAATAAAAATTAATGCTATTTTATCTTGTAGTGATTAAATCCCTATTTTGTCATTTTGTGATTAAGTTAATCCAAGTGATTAACTCTTAATCACGTGTCTTAATCCTCGGTTACTATTTACATTCACTATTCACGTGGGTTAAATTCTTAATTGCATTATTTTAACCTCTAGTACACACATTTGCAAATATAACATATTTCATGAATTTTATTTATCATAAAAATCAATACAAAAATCTATTGTGTTATTCTAGGATTGTGGGTTTCACAGGATGATTGAGTTAAATTAGAAACAATAAGATAGGAGAAATAAACTTAGAAAAGTCCAAGTCGATAGGCCAAGTCAACTCCGGAAGTCCCAAGTCGACTTAGGCAAAGTCGACTCCGGTAAGGCGAAGTCGTCTCGCATCAAGGGCCAAAGTCGACTCCGCAGGGGCGAAGTCTACTTTGGTTAGAAATGAATGATTATAAAGCATGCATGATTATAAAGCAGGTAATGACCAAGTGTATTTATAAGATTAACTTCTATAGAAATGAGGTAATAGATGATTATAAAGCATGCATTGGAAGTAAACTAAGACACGAAATGATATAAATAAAATATCATTTTTTCTTGTATAGGAAAAAGAAAGGAAAAGGAGGAGGACACAGACTGAGGAGGTAAGCAAGCAAACTTTTTAAAAATATGATTTTATTGCTTCATTGTAAGCAAGTTCTATTTTGAAATTGCTTTTCAAATATTGCAAATGATTGCAAATATGATTGTGAAATGTGTTTAAGGATGACCATTCCTATAATATTTAAAATGATAAATGTTTGTTTGCTTCTCAAATGATTTTTATGAAGTTTATGATTCATGTCATGCCGGAATATGTATGTATGAACATGGTGTACAAGGAAGAGGCTTTGGTGGAGGTAGTAAGCGGATCGGGGATCCCCCTTCACTATTGCCGAGTCACAAGGGCTGTGTGCAGGCGGCGTCCTCCCAAGAGGGTGGAGGCAAAGGAAAGTCATGTGTGAATGAATACATTACATTTTTATGAAATGCATAAGTATGAAAAGGTTTACATGATGTTTTATCGAAATAATGTTTCAAAACGGGATGGTGCAAATAATTCTCTGCATGAGAATGACAAATCACCTGGTGTAAGAGGTATATAATGCCGGAAAAATCAAATGTCATGCATGTAGGAGACCATGTAGGCTAATCAAGGTAAAAGACACAAGGTCCCCCTTGACGAGGCCAAGTGGGAGAGAGAGCCGGCGTATTGGACCATGCTATGTGAGATGTTTCCTGGGCTAGCGTACCCATACACGAAGGTCTATGTCAGGAATGGAAAGGAAGCATTTGCACATCCAATGTTTATGAAATAATTTTTATGAAAAGGTTTCTGTCCCATTGGTAATTGATCACTTGGTAAGTGTCTCATACCAAATGGGGAGAAATGCATTTGAATGAAAGGAAAATATTTACTTGCCAAAGAAAAATGGTTGCTTACTGAGTATTATTACTCATATGTGTTTTTAAAATGACAAACAGGCTATGGAGCTAACTCATAAAGGATGCCAGGTAAAAATAACCTGCAAATTTAATCGCAGTTCTATGTATGCGTCTAAAGGGACAAATGTATGAAATCATGTTGAAGACATGTTTTATAGATATTATAGACATGATTGTACTTATGTGAATTATCTCAATAAAAAAAATATGAATGGTTTTATGATGATATGGATGAGTCTATTATGAATAAAGTGTATGCTTAAGTGATGAAAGAAAAAGAAAGAAACGTAAAATTTTTTGGACGAGATCCAATTAAAAATCCGTCGTGTGATCAGGGCAACAATCCTGAATCACGTTTACCAATTGACAAGATCTTAGAGTAAGGACAAATGTGACGCCTCGGTTCGGGGCGCCACAGAAATGTTTTGATGTGGAATCTCACATCGGTTAGGACGAGGGGGGGAGCCTGGGCTATAAGTGGAGGCACTGGTTGTCCTGTTGAGGCGCCTTTTGGGGAAGGACGGGCATGTGAACCCAGAAGGACAAAACCGTGAGGGCGAGGCCCAAAGCGGACAATACCAAGACAGTAAGGTCAATGCGTGACATAATGGTATCAAAGCCAACTCCAGACCTCCGACCAGTGGTGTCTAGTGGGGACGCTGAGCCCCAAGGGGAGGTGGATGTGGAATCCCACATCGGTTAGGACGAGAGGGGGAGCCTGGGCTATAAGTGGAGGCACTGGTTGTCCTGTCGAGGCACCTTTTGGGGAAGGACGGGCACGTGAACCCAGAAGGACAAAACCGTGAGGGCGAGGCCCAAAAGCGGATAATACCGAGACAGTGAGGCCAGTGCGTGACATAATGGTATCAGAGCCGACTCCCGACCTCCGGCCGGCGGTGTCCAGCGGGGACGCTGGAGCCCCAAGGGGGGGGTGGATGTGGAATCCTACATCGGTTAGGACGAGGGGGGGAGCCTGGGCTATAAGTGGAGGCACTGGTTATCCTGTCGAGGTGCCTTTTGGGGAAGGACGGCACGTGAACCCAGAAGGACAAAACCGTAAGGGAGAGTCCCAAAGCGGACAATACCGAGACAGTGAGGCCAGTGCGTGACAGTTGGGTAGTTTGTATAGGTTCGCAATTGCTTTTGAAACTTGTATAAAATTTTCTGATTTTATATGAAAAAGTTTGTTTATGCTCTGTTTGTTTATGTTTTGTTCTTATACAAAATGCTTGTATGAATGATTTTAACTTGTGACTTATTGGAAATGAAATATGCAAATGTTGAAAATGGAATATATATGTTAATTAAGTTCAAAATGCAAATGACCTATGATTATCCTAAAAATACCAAAATAAGATAAAATGAGATGTTTTAAAGATATTGAAAGATATATACTCAAATCAGTTTTGTCAATCATCAAAAATGGGAAGATTGTTGGAAACAAGTGTTGGAATCAATGTTTTGATGATTAACAATTCAATTTGAGTAAGTTTTGTTGGTCCCGAGTTGATGGCAAAACCCAAGAGGGGAGGGGTGAATTGGGTTCTTATAAAATTCTTTGGTAAATTAAAAACTTAACCCCTTGAAAGTTTAATCCCCTTAATTGATGAAATGAAATGGAAAGCAATATAATGTAGAGAGCAGAAATATAAATCAAGCACACAAGATTTTTATAGTGGTTCGGTCAACCTCCCTACTCCACTCTTCCAAGCTCACACTCCTTGTGACTTGGGTTCCACTATTGTATTCCTCAAATACAATTAGAGCCACTGCTCTCTTCTAGATTTCAGCTCTAGGGGGCTTCAACAAATCTCAGCACAAGTAGGTGACGAGTTCCACTCCAATCACACACTACTTTGCTTACACTTGATCTTAGTTCCTCAAACTAAATCAAGTTCAATACAACAATAAGAAATAACAAAGGAATCTACACGTTACAGTTGTGTAGAAGCAGTTTGGCGCAGAGAAGAACTCGTAGAATTGGCTTTGAAGATTCAGAAGTTGAGCTCTAGCAGTTTGAAGCAAAGTTCTTCTTCTTTGGATTGGCTTGATCTCTTTAATGCTCTTAAAGATGGGAGTTATGCACACTTAATGATTTTTAGCTTCTTCCCTCGTCCACAATGAATGCCTTTTATAATTGTGGAGGGAATCCGAACGTTTGAAGGTAGGTGGCGCGCATTTAATGTGCCAACGTTCGAATAATTTCCGACCGTTGCGACCCAAGTCGCAGGCGGAGTCGACTTCGGATGCGACTTCGCCCAAGTCGCAGATGGAGTCGACTTCGGGTGCGACTTCGCCTTTCCGTAGCAACTTCAAGTTCCAGATTGAGTTGACTTGGGCATCGACTTGACCAAAGTCGTAGGTGGAGTCGACTTCGGTGTGCGACTTCACTTCGTCAGGTGGCTTGATGAACTTGAAAAACTCCGGGATGCTTTGTTTTACTTAGGTTTCTCCATTCCTTTAGTTCTTTTACATTTTTCATATCTTCTTGAATCATTGTGTCTTCTCTTTAGCTTGCTTTCATTTGCTCCCATGTTTTGCAAGCTTTGAATCCATGAGACTTGAATCATGTAATCTTGAACAATTCTTCTTGGTTAAGTTTATGCATCCTGCTTGGACTTGGATTAATCTTCATATGTTTCAGTTTGAGCATCTAGGTTGCCTTGATCTTCATCTTCATACAGGTTTGTTTTGAAAATTGGTTAATCCAGCTTATCTTCTGAAAAATCCCCTCTGCCCGATCGAAATCGATGCCGGAGTCGACTTCGTCTGCGACTTCACCTCAAGTCGCAAGTGGAGTCGACTTGGGGTGCGACTTCGGCACTTCGGGGTCTGGACTTCAACTCTGGAAGGTTTTGTCTTGTTGAAGTCGATACTGGAGTCGACTTGGGCTGCGACTTCGACCCAAGTCGCATGCGAAGTCGACCTCTTTTGCGACTTCGGCAATTCAGCTTCCCATTTTCAACTCTGGAAGGATTTGGCGTATTGAAGTTGATGTTGGAGTCGACTTGGGGATCGACTTGGCCTTAAGTCGATGCCTGAGTCGACTTGGAAATCGACTTATCCTTTCATGATCTATTTTCTTCAAATGTATGTGCCTTAAACACTTCCACAAACATGTTAGTAGCCAAGACTTACTCAAATTGATTTGTTAATCATCAAAACATAGATTTAGCTTATTTTTCACATATTTTCAACAATCTCTCCTTTTTTGATGATTGACAAAACCGATTTGAGTTTAACTAGAAAACTTAAAAACAATCATAAAAGCTTGTACTCATAAAAGCTTATACTCAAAATCCCGATCTCTTAAACCATTTACACTCAAACCCTTCCTACCCTTCTCCCCCTTTTTGTCAATATATCAAAAAATTAGAGGGTAAAGAAAGAGACAGGTGGAGTTGCTCCTCCTAAACAGGTGCTCCCCCTCAGTTTGTGCTAAGTTAATTCAATCATTCCCATGTCATTTCTAATCTTATAAAATGGTTCTTTTGCTAGAGGTTTTGTGAATATATCTGCAATTTGAACTTCAGTTCTTACATATTCCAAACATATGTCATGATTTTCTACATGTTCTCTAATAAAATGGTGTCTAAGGTCTATATGTTTGGTCCTAGAATGCAATACTGGATTTTTAGTTAAACATATGGCACTAGTGTTATCACATCTAATAGGTATATCTTTAAAATCCATGCCATAGTCCCTAAGTTGTTATTTCATCCAAAGCAATTGGGCACAACAGCTCCCGGCGGCAATGTATTCGGCTTCTGCTGTAGATAGAGCAACACTAGTTTGTTTTCTTGAAAACCATGAAACTAACATGTTCCCAAGAAATCGACATGTTCCACTAGTGCTTTTTCTATCTACTTTGTAATCGGTAAAATCTGCATCCGAGTAGCCGATTAGATCAAAATTAGAGCCCTTTGGATACCAAAGTCCTAAATTGGTAGTGTCAACTAAGTATCTGAAAATTCTTTTCACAGCTACCAAGTGTAATTCTTTTGGACATGATTGAAATCTAGAGCACATACAAACAGTAAATAAAATATCTGGCCTAGAAGCAGCTAAATATAACAATGATCCTATCATGCTTCTATACAATTTCAGATCAACTATTTTTCCTTTCTCATCTTTGTCGATTTTGATTGTTGAGCTCATAGGCGTGTTTGCTCCTTTGCTATTCTCCATGCCAAACTTCTTCAGCATTTCTTTGATATACTTGGACTGATTAATGAAGATTCCTTCATTTAGTTGCTTGATTTGCAGTCCAAGGAAGAAATTCAGCTCTCCCATCATGCTCATTTCAAATTCTTTCTGCATAAGCTCAGAAAATTCTTGACAAAGAGTCTCATTAGTAGCACCGAAAATGATATCATCAACATAAATTTGAATGATCAATATATCTTTTTCTTTATACTTGATAAACAAAGTGGTGTCTACCTTTCCTTTTTGAAAGTCATGATCAATCAGAAATTTGCTTAATCTATCATACCAAGCCCTTGGAGCTTGTTTTAATCCATATAATGCTTTGGTTAATTTGTATACAAATTGAGATTGATCTTTTTCCTCAAATCCAGGTGGTTGTTCAACATACACCTCTTCATTTGTATATCCATTCAAAAATGCACTTTTAACATCCATTTGAAACAATTTAAAGTTCATGTGAGATGCAAAAACTAGTAAGATGCGAATTGCTTCCATTCTAGTAACCGGGGCATAGGATTCTTCAAAATCTATTCCTTCTTCTTGTGAGTATCCCTTTGCCACAAGTCTAACTTTGTTTCTCACTACAAGTCCACTTTCATCTAATTTGTTTTATAATCGTTTGGTCTAGGAACAAGGTGCCAAACTTGGTTTCTTTCAAATTGATTTAGCTCTTCTTGCATTGCTATAATCCAGTTTTCATCATTAAGAGCTTGATCAATATTGGATGGTTCAATCTTAGATACAAAGGCATATTGTCCACAAACATTTTGCTTTGACCTTCTAGTTTTTACACCTTCATATACATTCCCTATAACTTGTTCAATTGGATGGGCATATTTGAATTTTAAATCAGTTGGAGGTTTGTAAGAATTATTACCTTCACTTACCCTTTCCTCCAATGAATCTTCTTGCTTTTCCACATGCAGTTTTTCTAGACTACTTGCTATATCATCTGCATCACTTAAATCATCTTTTCTTTTGAAGCATGGGTTAGTTTCATCAAAAACAACATGTATGGACTCTTCTACAACTTGGTTTCGTTTATTGAATACTCTATATGCTTTGCTATTTGATGAGTAACCGAGGAATATTGCCTCATCACTTTTAGCATCTAGTTTTCCCAAGTTGGTTTTTCCATTGTTCAAAGCATAGCATGTGCATCCAAAAGCATGAAAATAAGAGATATTTGGTTTTCTTCCTTTCCATAGCTCATATGAGGTCTTTTTCAAGATTGCTCTAATGGTAACTCGATTCAAAACATGACAAGCTGTATTTATAGCTTCACCCCAAAATTTCTGGGATAATTTGCTCTCATTTAGCATTGTTCTAGAAATCTCTTGTATAGTTCTGTTTTTCTTTTCAACTACTTCATTTTGTTGTGGAGTTCTTGGTGCGGAAAATGTGTGATGAATTCCTTTTTCATTACATAATTCTATGAATCGTTTATTTTCAAATTCACCACCATGATCACTTCTTATAGTCACAATAGTACTTTGTTTTTCATTTTGCACCAAATTTACAAAAGTTGCAAACATAGAGAAGGCTTCATCTTTGCTAGCTAAGAGAATTATCCATGTGAATCTTGAAAAATCATCAACAATTACAAATACATATTTCTTTCCACCAATGGTTAAAATATCGGATGACCCATATAGATCAATGTGTAGCAATTCAAGTGGCCTAGTGGTGGAGATTTTCTTTTTGGTAGAGAAAGGCATTTTAGGTTGTTTTGATAATTGACATGCCTTGCAAATTTTGTCTTTGTCATATTTCAACTTTGGCAAGCCTTCTACCAAACTCTTCTTCCATAGGGTCTTTATATTTCCCATGTTTATATGTCCAAGCCTTTTATGCCAAACTCATGGATCATTATCAATGGTCATTAGACATTGACCATCTAGTTCATCAAGTGAAACCAAATATACATTTTCATGTCTTTTTCCACTAAACATGATATGTTCTCCATCAAATACATTACATATAGATGATTCAAACACAACCTTGTATCCTTTGTCACATAATTGACTAATACTCATTAGATTGTGCTTCAGTCCTTCAACAAACAAAACATCTTCCATGCATGCATTTGAAATACTATATATGTTTCCTTTACCTTTAATTTTACCTTTCTCATTATTACCAAAGGCAACGGTTCCATCATTGCAAGGCTTAAGTTTATGAAATAAACTTCTTTCTCCGGTCATATGCCTTGAACAACCGCTGTCCATGAACCATACGTTGTTTGCCTTTGCCTTGAAACATATCTGAAAAATAAACAAGTAAATCTTATCTCTTTAGTATCCATTTTATGGGTCCATTTGGGTTAGTAATATGATTCAATCTTTGTTGTTCTAACTTATAAATTCCAAATCTTGTGTTTCTTGGAACCCAAACTAATTTTGCACCATGGTCATATAGTTTCTTAAAATTACATTTATAGGCTTTATGACCCATTTTGTTGCAGAAATCGCAAGCCATTGGTAATCTAGGAGTAGGCCTCCAAGTATATAATGGTTCAAATGTTGGCCTTCTAGTCCACATAACATTTTTCCTTTGTGGCTTGTATATAGGTGCAGTTTTGGTTTGATATTTCCCAAGTATTGGCATGTTCGATTTGCCACTTTCTTCTTGCTCAAATGTATAGTATCCAAGACCTCTTTTATTTGTTTGGGAGGTCATGTTCAGAAATATTTTTATATTTTCTCCTGGATTAGAGAACTTAGCTAATGATTCATTTAAGGATTCGTTCTCCTTTTTCAATTTCTCTACTTCTTTCAACAATGATTCATTTTCCTCTTTCAGTTTTGTTAATCTTTCAGCTAGTTTTCCATTTACAATAATAACGGAGTTACATTGTTGTCTCTTCAATGACAACTTATTTCCTAGCTTTTTAATTTCCTCATATAATGAACATATGCAAGTTGTAGTTCTTCTAATTCAGTACATTTGAGGCATTCATGAAAAGAAGAATAACTAGATTGAGAATGGCAAGGTTTGGAAGTTACCTCTTCATTGCTTGTGCACTTTGTTGAGATGGTTTGTTCTTCCAAAACTTCCGTTGTGTTCAAACACAACAGATTTTCTTCTTGTTCGATTCGCGCCATGCAGCATATTCTTGCACAATTTGCTGCTTCAAAGTTGTCGGTTGAGGAGCTTCTTGTTGATGAGGTTTCTTCATTGACGTACATTCCTCTTCCCTTTGGCCTTTGGTATTTTCCGTTTTCATGTCTTTCTCTCCTTTCTTGTTGATCTTTTGATTTCTCTTCCGACGTAGGACATTGAGCTTGCATATGTCCCATACCGCCTCATCTATAGCACTTTGTTGGCTCCTTCTTCTTCTCTCTTCGTGGTCTTTCCTTGAAGTTTTTGAAGTTCCTTTCTTTTCTCACAAACTTTCAAAATTTGCGAGTTAACAGTGCTATATCTTCATCATCGTTGTGAGATGAGGAGGTGGATTCTTCTGAGTTATGGGTGACCTTTAGTGCAATAGCTTTCTTCCATTTGTGATGATCTTCATTTCTTTTCTTGATTAGCTCATGTGACATTAGTGAGCTAATAAGGTCTTCTAGCTTCAATGTGTTCAAGTCCTTTGCTTCTTCTATTGCAGTAATTTTCGGAGTCCATGATTCGGGTAGCGCCCTTAGAATCTTCATGACCTGCTCCGATTCAGAAATTGCTTTTCCAAGACCTTTCAAAGCATTAGTAATTTTAGAGAATCTAGCAAACATTTCAGAAATATTTTCTGTTTCTAGCATTCTAAAGCTTTCCAACTCTCCAATCAAAATATTTCTATTTGTCCCTTGGATTTGAGAAGTTCCTTCATATATAGATGTTAAAGTATCCCATATTTCTTTCGCAGTTAGACAAGAGGATACTCTATCATATTCAGAAGCCGTAAGAGCACAAAACAGTGAGTTCATAGCTTTAGCATTGCTCTTAACAGTTCTTACTTCCTCTTCGGTCCATTTGGAAGCTCTTTCATCAATTGGCAAGATTACACCGTCTTGGATCGCAATCCAAGAGTCCATATCGGTAGCCATAATGAGTTGCTTCATACGAAGCTTCCAATAGCCGAAATTGTTCCCATCAAACAATGGTGGCCTAGTAAATGATTGGCCCTCGGCAAATGCGGGAACAGAGGTTGATTGGGATGCCATATGATTAGATCTCTTTGGTTTAACTCAAAGACCTGCTTTGATACCACTTGTTGGTCCCGAGTTAATGGCAAAATCCAAGAGGGGAGGGGTGAATTGGGTTCTTATAAAATTCTTTGGTAAATTAAAAATTTAACCCCTTGAAAGTTTAATCCCCTTAATTGATGAAATGAAATGGAAAGCAATATAATGTAGAGAGCAGAAATATAAATCAAGCACACAAGATTTTTATAGTGGTTCGGTCAACCTCCCTACTCCACTCTTCCAAGCTCACACTCCTTGTGACTTGGGTTCCACTATTGTATTCCTCAAATACAATTAGAGTCACTGTTCTCTTCTAGATTCCAGCTCTAGGGGGTTTCAACAAATCTCAGCACAAGTAGGTGACGAGTTCCACTCCAATCACACACTACTTTGCTTACACTTGATCTTAGTTCCTCAAACTAAATCAAGTTCAATACAAGAATAAGAAATAACAAAGGAATCTACACGTTACAGTTGTGTAGAAGCAGTTTAGCGCAGAGAAGAACTCGTAGAATTGGCTTTGAAGATTCAGAAGTTGAGCTCTAGCAGTTTGAAGCAAAGTTCTTCTTCTTTGGATTGGCTTGATCTCTTTAATGCTCTTAAAGATGGGAGTTATGCACACTTAATGATTTTCAGCTTCTTCCCTCGTCCACAATGAATGCCTTTTATAATTGTGGAGGGAATCCGAACGTTTGAAGGTAGGTGGCGCGCATTTAATGTGCCAACGTTCGAATAATTTCCGACCGTTGCGACCCAAGTCGCAGGCGGAGTCGACTTCGGATGTGACTTCGCCCAAGTCGCAGATGGAGTCGACTTCAGGTGCGACTTCGCCTTTCCGTAGCAACTTCAAGTTCCAGATTGAGTCGACTTGGGCATCGACTTGACCAAAGTCGTAGGTGGAGTCGACTTCGGTGTGCGACTTCACTTCGTCAGGTGGCTTGATGAACTTGAAAAACTCCGGGATGCTTTGTTTTACTTAGGCTTCTCCATTCCTTTAGTTCTTTTACATTTTTCATATCTTCTTGAATCATTGTGTCTTCTCTTTAGCTTGCTTTCATTTGCTCCCATGTTTTGCAAGCTTTGAATCCATGAGACTTGAATCATGTAATCTTGAACAATTCTTCTTTGTTAAGTTTATGCATCCTGCTTGGACTTGGATTAATCTTCATATGTTTCAGTTTGAGCATCTAGGTTGCCTTGATCTTCATCTTCATACAGGTTTGTTTTGAAAATTGGTTAATCCAGCTTATCTTCTGAAAAATTCCCTCTGCCCGATCGAAGTCGATGCCGGAGTCGACTTCGTCTGCGACTCACCTCAAGTCGCAAGTGGAGTCGACTTGGGGTGCGACTTCGGCACTTCGGGGTCTGGACTTCAACTCTGGAAGGTTTTGTCATGTCGAAGTCGATACTGGAGTCGACTTGGGCTGCAACTTCGACCCAAGTCGCATGCGAAGTCGACCTCTTTTGCGACTTCGGCAGTTCAGCTTCCCATTTTCAACTCTGGAAGGATTTGGCTTATTGAAGTTGATGTTGGAGTCGACTTGGGGATCGACTTGGCCTTAAGTCGATGCCTGAGTCGACTTGGAAATCGACTTATCCTTCCATGATCTATTTTCTTCAAATGTATGTCCCTTAAACACTTCCACAAACATGTTAGTAGCCAAGACTTACTCAAATTGATTTGTTAATCATCAAAACATAGATTTAGCTTATTTTCCACATATTTCCAACAAGTTTTGGCTACTAACATATTTTGCGCAATGCTTAAGGATATAAAAATGAAAAATATGAAGCATGACAGGTCAAGTCGATTCCCAAGTCAACTCAAGAATCGACTTAGGTCAAGTCAACTAAAGCATCGACTTCAAACGCATTTTTATGTCCAGTGCTGAAATTGAGGAGCAAGAGCTGCCGAAATCGCACACAAAGTCGACTTCGCTTGCGACTTGGGTGAAGTCGCAGACCAAGTCGACTCTAGGATCAACTTCAACCTGCCAGCACTGAATTTGAAGAATGAAGTCGCAGACCAAGTCGACTTGACATACGACTTGAGTGAAGTTGGAAACCAAGTCGACCCAAACATTCAACTTGGATCAAATGAAGATAAATCAAGACCAAAACATGAAAATTTTCATGAACTCATCAATATAGATCAAGAAATTTTCATTTAGACATTTCCATGAACTCCAAGATTCAAGTATACATGACTAGCTAAAAGTTTTCAAACTTGAATGATCATACAGAGTTCCAAATGATATAAATAAGTGGAAGAACAATTAACATGAAGAAAATCAAGCGACCAAAGTCATCTTCAATGAATTCAAGTTTATCTAGCAAGCAAAGAAAGTGAAGTCGCACCGAAGTCGACTCCAGCAGCGACTTGGGTCAAGGCCAAGTCCAAGTCGACCTGAAGTAGGGACTTGGAAAATTATTGAAAACCGAAGTCGCACCAGAAGTCGACTCCACATGCGACTTGGGTCAAGTTCAGGACCAAGTGGACCTGAGGAGGAACTTGAGGAGCTTACTTAAACTCGAAGTCGCACCCGAAGTCGACTCCATCTGCTACTTGGGTCGCAATGTTTGAAAAATTTGAACGTTGGCAAATTTAATACGCTCCACCAACTCTCTAACATTCAAATCTCTTCTTCAATTATATATATGATACTCAAATGAACGTGGAACAAACAAGAAAGAGCAGAAAGAGAAGCTACTAAGGTCTAAATCTCATTTTCTTCTAGCTTTGAGTGATCTATACACGTTTTGAAGGAAGAATGAGTTTCAAACTTGCTGCATACTCCAACGCCGATCAAATCGTCACTTCTATGAGTTCTTCCACGAGCTGAAACTTGCCTACACAATCTGTAAAGTGTAGATCTCTTTTCTTTTCAATTTGTTATTCAATTTTAATACTTGGTTTGATATTGGTGTTTCAAACCAAGTGATAGCAAAGTAGCGTTGTGACTGGAGTGGGACTCGTCACCTACTTGTGATGTGAGTTGCATATGCCTCCTAGAACTAGAATCTAGAAGAGAGCGGATGCTCTAGTTGTATTTGTAAAATACATAGTGGAACCCAAGTCACAAGGGGTGTGAGCTTGGAAGAGTGGAGTAGGGAAGGTTGTCCGAACCACTATAAAATCTTGTCAATTGATTTATATTTCTGCTTTCATTATCTTATAACTTTCATTTGTTTCATTAAAGGGGACTGAACTAAACCGGGGTAAATTTTTTGTTTAAGTAAATTTTTTTAAATACCCAATTCAGCCCTCTCATCTTCGGTAATTGCCATAAACTCGGGACCAACACAATGAGGATTGCGTCGACTATGTTGTCCACTAAAAGGTCGTACTTCCTTGAAAGCATGTCCACCACCACTGAAGTGGCCACCAACCCCCATTGTTGGGCAAACACCGCCAGTGAACGTATACTTGTTTGTTGATGTGCCGATGGCGTAGTAGAGCTAGCCTAGTGTTGTGCCACTCACCACCCAAGCAGTCATCATGTTCGGGTCCACGATCACCTTGTCAAGGTTAGCCATGTCTATGATCACAAATGGACCCTCAGCAATGGAGGAAAAGCCCTCGAAACTGTGGTCGCTGTTGCACGCTCTAATCAACAGTGATGATTTTCGAGTGCAATGGATTGAGGTTGATAATTAATCGACACTGATTGGAAAAATTAGTGCAAAAGGGTTGGGAACATTGGGTCCGACGTATCTTAAGCTCATGAGGCTGGAAGCGAGCAATTGAAAGGAGGTGGGATTGTTGTAGGTAGTAACATTGTATATTCCTCCAGAGGAGAGGCATGGGAGGAGATTTTCTCCCCTACCACAGTTTAGAAAGGAGATGAGAAGAAAGAGGGGGAAAAGCCTATGGATTTCCATGGGAAATTGAGAAAGTTTGATTGATTGTAAGTGCAAGATGTTCATCCCTTTATATAGAAGAAGTAAAGAACAACTAAGTCAATGCATGAATTGGGAAGTAAGCCTCGTTGTTTATGGGATGATGTCTAGATTTCTTTTCCTAAGCCAGAAATTACGTAACGGTTTCACAATCATTGACTGTAAATAGAGTACATATTTTGACCTCACCAAAGAATTACATCATCCATTATTTTTATAAATAGTTATATTTTTTGATTTTGTCTTCATATGCATGTCTTACTAAATGTATTTAATACATATGCTAAGGTTTTTCATTTTACAAGATTTTTACATATTTATTTTTTATTTTTAAAAAGTATCAATTTCAGGGGCGTTTAAATCATTTTTCAGCCCCAAAAAAACTTTACTTTTAAAATATTAAAAATAAATATGCAAAAGTATTATAAAATAGTAATATTTGGTATATGGATTAAATACACTTCAAAAATATGTTTATAAAGAAAAATTAAAAAATAAATTAATTATAAAAAAATGAATAATATATTTTAGCCTCAAATACATCATATTGTATATAATCAAGCTCACCACTCACCATATACTTCAATAGTTCAATGGTGCGATAACATTGAAAACTTTTGAGTGTTGTAACCTCATTTATCATTAAAGATTATTTGCTTGATTAGGACTGTCACAGTTTCATATAATAATACACGGGCCTCGTTTAGTATAAGCGATAAACATATAATCAATTTATCAAAATTTTTGATTTATATATTTCTAAATTATTAATTTAACATCTATGCTATTTAGAACATTTTTTCTATATAACTAAATGATTCTACGAATATTAAATCTTTGAGTGGATTTAACTGATTTTTGTATTATACATGCAGGTGCAAATATTTTTAAGCTAGTAAAACCCACTTTTAGAATTTTGATTTATATAAATTTTGGTATTATAGTAAAATAAATAAATGAATTGACTTTTGATATAATTATCAGAGTAGACAAATTGAGGAGATAATATTAAATTATTAAGTGGTATCTCTACCACCAAGTATTTACTTTTTTAATAACTCTTATGCATATATAGAAATAAGGAGGCAAATTAATTTGAGTTAGGTTTCAATGCATTTAGATGTATTGAAATTTTAATACATCCTGCACAAAATTGAATTTTTTATGTAATTATTAATTTAAGCATATTTAACTTATACGTTAACTTTTAACATTCTTGAAGATGTATGTATATACATATTTGATTTTTTAAAAATATGGGATTTTTAGTAATTTAAAAATGAATAGAATTCTCATATTTTTAAAAATCATATATACATATATCTCGAAAAATGGTAAAACTTGATTTATAAATTAAATATTTCTATATTAAGAATTTTATAAAAAAAATTCAAAAAAAAAATTCAAAAAAAAAAGTCAAAAAAAAGAAAGAGTTTTGCCTGATCCGCTGAAACCTTATTCAATTAATTCGGGTCTAAGTTATATCCTGTGACTATATGGGTCAACTCAACCCTATCCTCATTTTAAAAAATTCGATCAGAACGGTTCGTTGATTTCAACTTAACTTTGAACTAAACTTCTAAATTTCAGTTGAACTTGTATGAGTCCTTTACCGCAAATTTGCACATGGTTTTGGAAAATCACTCACCAGGCCCCATTTTTGAGATTAGGAAGTCAACTTTTCATTCGAATGGCCTTGACGTCTTCTGATTTACTTGATCCGCTCCATTCATTAGGTGGGCCACGCATACAAAAAGAAAATTCTTGGTCGAGATGGCTTTGAAATCGGATTCGAAGAAGGGCGGGGAGCTACATTGTCGAATATGGGGAAGAAGATGAGCAGCGGACGGCGATGGATTACATTGGATTTGTAGAAGAACGGCGGCATTGGCTGCGGCGACGTCGAATATGCTGAAAAAGGGTTTCCCGTGACAGCGATGCTTGCGGATTTCGCGAGAGGCGGCCAGTAGCGGGGCTGATGGGGCATGCTGGTTTGACGAGCGGGAAAAGTTGATCGAGCCCGATCGATCGATCGGATGGTCGATGACGGGTGGTCGTACATCGACAACCATTCTCCATTAGTGCACCGTACTGTGACTCATGTGTTGGGTGATCTTGGCCGTTGAATTTATGTGATGTTGCTGTCAATTTCGTACTGGGCTCAATATGTGTAAACAGGCTCAGTAGTGTATCTTTATCCGTGAATTAATGTATGGGTATATTTGTTTATAACAAAAACTTTTCAAAGTGTATCTAGAAAGGGATGAAACTTTTGAACGAAATTTTTTTGATATAAAAGTTGTTAAATAGCTAGAAAATAATATGATATAATAGAGATAATGATGATGTGTAATCAGGATATGATTAAAATAGATAGGTTAGTTGTATGGGTAATTGTGTAAAAAAAAATTAGAAAATAGGATAGTTGTATAATAAGATGTGAAAAGTTAATTTTAAAATAAAGTAGTTATAGTGAGTGAAAAGTTTTAGATTGACATTTTCTTCCCATTGCCAAATAGATTCCCAATCTAGAACTTTTTACTCTTCATAATTATTCTATTTTTAATCGTTTCTTAACATTTTCGTGTACTACCACATTACTTTTCAATCAATTATAAACAATTGTTTACACAACTAATTTGTTTATTTTTTATTGTTATTTTATATACTGTGACAACTGATATTACAATCAGATACCTTCATAACCCTCAACCTATAGAGAAATTTTTCGAAAATACCTATACATTCTGGGATTCGAAAGACGAATAATACAGTTGTTGGGAAGTGAAATCGAATCGACGTCATTTCTTCATGAGACAATGATATTGACCACTAGGGCATTTCCTTGGTGGTAATTAACTTATTTATTTTAACTTTATTCTCTTTATTTTTTTTATTATTGATTCTACTATATCACATTATTTTCTATCAATTCAAAAACTTTTATACATAAAAATTTTAATTCAAAAATTTTATCACTTTCTAAACATACTGTAAATTGCTTTTGTGGTCGCCACATATAGTTTGTCAAATCTATTTTATTTGTCACAAAAATGGGTCGTCTACAATTTCTGTTACTAATATTAAGAAAAGTGAATCCAAGTTGCTTCTAAACCCACTGTAAATTGCTTTTGTGGTTGCCACATATAGTTTGTCAAATCTATTTTATTTGTCACAAAAATAGGTTGTCTACAATTCTTGGTACTAATATAAAGAAAAGTGAATCCAAGTTACACCCTTAATTGTTAGAAAGAAATAAAAAATGTTGCTAGTATTAGGAAGTAAGACATAAATGTTTGGTATTCGAGAAAAGTTTTGAAAAATAAAATTTAGCTAAAAAAATTTTGAAATGAAAGAAAATGCTATGAAAGTATAAAGGTAATAATGAAAAGCAAAAGGAATGAAGTTAGAATAGATTAGCAAGTTATATAAAAAGTTGCAAAGAAATGATTGGAAAGTAAGATAAATATAAAAAAGACGTAAAAAAAACAATTAAAAAATAAGATAGTGATAAGTTAATATTTTCATATATTTTTTATAACAAATTCACACCTTTAATAATGAGAAGTGTTAATTAAATGCATATTTTGTGTCGAATTTTAAAAAAATTATATTTTTCATAAAACTTTTATATTTGCTATAAAATAGCTCATTTTGCATTATTTAATAAAAAAATAAAAATGTTAAAATAAATTAAATGGGAAAAAATTGATTAAAAATATTTATGTGCGTATTTGGAAATTTATAAAAAAAACTTCAATGAAGAAAGTTATACATGAAAGTCTAGAAAATACAAAATGAACCGTTTAGCAACATATGCATGAAAGTCAAATATATTTTTCGGTAACATAAATATTAAATGAAATTAAAAACGGCTAAAAACATATACTATCCTATTAGATTAGTTTATAAAACTTATATTTTAATGAAGATAATTCAACATATATACTTTAATTTGAAATACAAAATGAGCTAGTACGTTTTAAACTTATTGTGAGTTGCATTATTTTAAATTGGGTTAATATGTAATATTTCAAATGGTCTTTATATGATTAAAATATATTTATTTTGAGAAACCTACACGCGGCATCAACATTCAAATGGTGTATAATTATTTAATGGTGGTTGCATATGTACAAGTCTGCGTGCATTGCCGGAGTACCAAATTCCAGTACTACATCTTTCCCAACCCTGACAGCGTTACCGGCTGTTTGCAGCAGAAAATCAAAGCTCGATGCAACCATGGCTAGTCACGTTGCTGCTATTTCCGCAAGGTCAGAGCCGTCCGACAGGCAGCATCTGTCGGTTGATGCCAAGCACGAAGAAAAGTGCAGACGAAAACCAAGCAGCAGCTGGTCATTGGATCTACAAAATCCAGCCTCCGTCCGAGGCAGGGAAGCCGCCGATTGTAAACAGCTGGTGAAAATTTTCAGACATGGAAAATTATCGCAGCAGCTCTCTTCCTCAATTACCGGCTGTCGTCCAAGCACCACCGTCCCCATTCCTCTTCCCTGTAATCTTACCGGCAGCCATTGTTGTGTTGGTTCCAGTAAACCCACAACCAATCAGCAGCCATAAATTAGATTTTAAGCAAAAACCCATAAGCAGCTTTCAAACCCACCCGCACCATCAATTCAGCCGTCCAAACACCAATCCGATTACCCAGCAGAGACCAACCAGCCTTCATTCCAGCCGTTCTTCTTCAAAAATTCAAGCAGCTACAAAATTTCAAGCAAGCAACCGCCCCTGAAATTTTACCCATCGCTGCTCAGCCCAATCCGTATTTCCTAATCGAATACCATCTTACACCAACAACAAAAAAACTCAATCCATTTCAATGGCTGAGCTACAACCAATGGGCATTTTCCAGCTGCCCCACCTTCTCGATTTCAAAATCCAGCCAGCCACAAGATTCATCTCAAAAATGGACCGGCCCTGCCCACCTCCTCTGATTTCGACAAGCGCCCCTTTCCTTCTCTCATCCAGCAATTGCAATAGCCTCTGCATCTCCATTCCAAGCGGACCGTAAACCCAAAAAATTCAGCCATCTCCATTTTTTTTCGAGCAACCTGAGCCGTCGCTCTGCTATCATCATCTCCTGTAATCTCTTCTAAATTTAGCAACAAATTCAAACAGAAATTTACTACTTTCAGCAGCACCGTCGGAAATTGGCAGCTACTCCTTTCAATCCCACCGAACTGCGCATTTTCCAGCACCTCCTCAAAAACCCAAAACCGCAACCCCCGTAACAGCAGCCAATACAGAGGAGGAAACGAATGCAACTGTAACGAAGAGATGGAAATCCCACGTGCGGTCTCCAACTTGGTTAAGGGTGTCCCACATGTCAACGAAATAAGAGGTCCCTTTACCCTTATAACACAACTCCACTGAAAGACACTACTCATGAGACCAACCCAACAAGCAAGACAAGCAATAAACGGTCCAAGAGTGAAAATTGACTTTTTGCTTTAAGTGATGTAATTTTTATTTTATAATTTATTTAGGTGTTTTATAATTGTTAATTTTTCATTTTAATTTTTAAATTAGATTTACTATCTTACTTGATATTTTATTTTCTGTTTGTAATTTTAGATTAAATTTAATGCATTTTTCTTTCCCGCTTTTATTATTTAAATTTTGGAGTTTCTAATTACTTTCTTAGAATAAATTTAATTAAGTTGTTAATTAATTATAATTTCTTTTTCTTTTTAGCTTCTCTTCTCTCCATCTAACTCCTCTATTTCTCTCTCCTCTCTCTCTAATTTCTTTTTTCCTTTCTATTTACCTCTTTCCTCTTCCTTTCGTCTCTCTCTTCTGCCTAATTTCTTTATTTCTCTCTCTCCACCTCCACTCTCTTCTTTCCCGTCTTCTTTCTATCTTTAATTTCTATCCGCTCTTCTCTTACTTCCTTTTCTCTCTTTTCTCTTTTTCATGCTCACTCTATCTCTCTTTTCTTTATTTTCTCGTAAAGTATATTAATCATAAATAATTCAAAATTTTATCACCTCTCTATTGATTCAACCTGACTAATCATTATTCTACACTATCTTCCGCATAGTATTAGTTTTAATCTATTTTAATTAATTTAATTAAATTGTTGATCATAAGGCTCTTATCAACAAGCACTTCGCATCAGATAGTTATTGAGGATGAGAAATTTTATGTGGAAAAGTTATATTCAAAACAAAGTTATTTCAACACCTTGCACCAATAGCATTTTATTAAAATCTACTAATCAAGGTCAGACATACAATACAACTCTATCAAAGAACAATATCAATGACAAAGACATAGAGATGTAAAGAAAAATCGCGTCGAGCAAGTCTACATGCTCAACTACTTATTCCCTCTCTCTCTCTCTCTATGTACTAGCTAAGGTCAGTGGAGGAATGCTCTGTAGGATGTGAAACACATTGAGGAGATCAATCGGGGTCTTAGCTCGGACCGAACGATGATAATTATTTAGGAAATACTTCTTACCCCATGCACTCGCCAACTTCACAGCAACAGGCCCAGTCAAACCTGGCTTCTTCCAGTTTATAGTCCCAAGATCAAGGTCAAGGATGTTCACATACATGACCCTTGGATTCTTGGACACATATTTCTCCATGTACTTGTAGAGACTCTTAATCCAATTTATGTACTCATTACTATTCCCATCATCAGCCTCCACCCAAATTATGGAATATTCAATAGCGTACATGTTACTTCTATGAGGGAAGGGAACTACATCGCTCCTAATCCTGTTTATATACCCCCCATAGGGATCCACCTCCATTGTTGATTTGGGTTGGTGCGCAATCAAGTCAAGAGCACCTTTGAGGGTTTCCTCTGGAATTGGCTCCTTCACATAGTCAAATTTAATCTCGAAGAAGGCTTTTGGGAAGGTAGTCTAGTTCTTCAAATCTTTCAATGTTTGGACAGCACTTAACCCAAACATACATGAATGCTTCCACCCAGCTCACTTCCTTGTAGTCTTCTGAGGTGACATTCAGTTCAAGGAACTTTTTGTTGATGATGTCGAGGGCTGATGCCTGTGGCACAAGATACATCCCCAGGAATCCAAGGGATATCCCAACAGTATCAGTTCTTGGGTCGACTGTGAAATCGAGGAAGAATTCATCCTCCTGTTTGGGTGAAACTAGTTGCCATTTGTACCACAGGTCAGCTGCTTGACTGGTGTTTCCCACTCTGACAAATTTGAATGTTGTGACCTTCTCAGGCAGTGGGACCAGATGGACCTTCCATGCTGCAACGACACCCCAACTGCCTCCTCTTCCACCCCGAATGGCCCAAAAGATTTCTTCTCCCATTAACTTGCGATCGTGCGTTCGACCTTGTGCATCAATGAGGATTACATAGATTATGTTGTCCACCATAAGGTCGTACTTCCTTTAAAGCATGCCAAATCCACCACCACTAAAGTGTCCACCAACCCCCACCATTGGGTAAACACTACCGACAACCCCATACTTGTTTGTTGATGTGCCAATGGTGTAGTAGAGGTCACCTAGTGTTGTGCCACTCTTGACCTAAGCAGTCATTGTGTTCAAGTCCACAGTCACCTTGTTAAGGTTAGACATGTCTATGATCACAAATGGGCCCTCAGCAATGGAGGATAAGCCCGCGAAGCTATGGCCACCGCTGCGTACTCTGATAAACAATGATGAGTTTTGAGCACAGCGGATTGAGGTCGATAGTTAGTCAATGCTGATTGGAAAAATTAGTGCAAATGGCTTGGGAACATTGAGTCGGGCATATCTTAAGTTCATGAGGTTGGAATTGAGCAATTGAACGTAGGTGGGATTGCTATAAGTGGTAACATTGTATATTCCACCAGAGGAGAGGCATGGAAGGAGGTTTTCTCCCCAACCACACCTTAGAAAGGAGATGAGAAGAAAGAGCCGGAAAAGTCTATGGATTTCCATGGGAAATTGAGGAAGTTTGATTGATTACCAGCGCGAGACATTCACCCCTTTATATAGAAAAACAACTAAAGTCAATGCATGAATTGGGAAGTAAGGCTCGGTGTTTATGGGATGATGTACACATAGATTTCTTTTGCTAAGCCAGAAATTGTGAAATGGTTTCACAATCATTGACTGTAAATAAAGTGCATATTTTGACCTGACCAAAGAAATCCTTTTCATGCATGTCACCACTCACCATATATTATATCCTTTAATGGGTGTATATCTTGAGCATTGATCCTTTCTGACTGGTCTGAAATCCGGTGATTTCAGATCGGTCAAAAAATATTTTTTTGTTTTTTTGAAAATATTTTTATAAACATGTTAATCTAGTTATATTTAATCTATAAACCAAGTTTTACCATTTTTGGATGTGTATATATATTTATTTTGAATTTTTAAATACAGGAGTATTTAAGTCATTTTAAAATATAACTAGATTAATATGTTTATAAAGATATTTTTCAAAAAAATAAAAAAAAATATTTTTGACCGGTCTGAAATCACCGGATTTTAGACCGGTTGGTAATGATCATTCGGTGTATATCCTTCGGTTGTTGAATTTCCTGCAGTTAATACATGTCTTGTCAGATCATGGAGGAACTGTTGTGATCAAGATGGGGCCTACAATAGATTTGAAAGGATGAAAAGAGCTGACTGTTGCTTCTTCGGTGGGAGCATGATATATGGGTCGCTTGTCTTATGTTAGTTATAAGGCCTATTTTAGCTTGCATTTACCCAAAGATTGGGTGCTTCGAAGAACAAAATGTCATTTTCTTACACCTAAATTTAAGTTATGTTTCAAATGAGAGAAAATGATGTGATATAATGAGAGCAATGATGAGGAGTGAAGAAAATAATATTAAAATAGAGAAGTTAGTTGTGTGGAAATGATATTGAAAAAGGGATAAATATATATATATATATATATACATACGAAGATGAAGAAATAATTAATGAATATGATAGTTATAGAGAGTAAAACATTTTAGATTGAAAATTTTGGTTTAAAGTGTTTTTTTTTATGTAACCATACCCTTCATTGCAACAACGCTCAATGGAGAATCAATGAAGGTCCCATTTGGGATTTTTTTATTGCTTCATTTTGGAATTATACTTTACAAGGTTTCTATTTCTTACAACACAATCGATCATCTCAATTAAATTTGCCCAAATTTCTTACAACAAAATCTATTATCCTAACTAATTTGTTCAACTTTCTAACAACACGGTTAATAATCCCAACTAACTTATACTTTTCTCAATAATGCTTAGCGGCAAGAGCCAACACTCTTACATGGGAGAAGTTGAACTTAAGAAATTTCAAAATCAGATATGAGCACCAACTACTTGGGGTAAAAATAGAGTCAGATCAACCTTTGACCGAACCCTGCTCGACTTGCCCCGACCTGCAAGGCATAAATTATATAACTTACTTATGTAAATGTTGTTTTGTTGGATAAATATGTTTAACTTTATGACTTATTAATGTGAATATGATTTATGTTAATGTACATTTAACTATATAACTTATTTATCTTGATAAAAAAATTTTCTTAATTGCATATATGTTATTCAAGTTATCTCATTCACATATTTATTAATGAGAAAAAATATATTATCTATTTGTTTATATCTAACAAGAATGAATATTACTATTTTACAATTTGGCAGTTTATTTGTAATTAAAAATTCACATCAATGTTTTTTTAAGGTTGATACACTTATTTATCAAGATTAAGTTGTAAACGAAATTATTGAAAAAAATTTTACTAATAAAGTTATGAGAATTATGTTTTATTTTCAAAATAGTCAAATATTGAATCATTTAACATTTAAATTTATCATAAACATGAATTCATATTAATATGTTATATAAATTTTTAAATTTTGACTCGCTTTTTCAACTCAATTCATTGTCCCAGTATCGACTTCAAACCAACTTAAAGTTCGTTCTAAAAATCTTTTAAAGAAAAGTGAGGGTCAGACTGAGCTTATCTCGACCCTATATAGGGTCAAATAGAATTTTAAATATAAGGTTAGGGTTGAGCGCACTCTTACCCGCCTAGATTTTCACTCCTACCAATTACGCTATAAGCTTAGGGAAACCCTTTTCACTTTTCTAGATACAAGCTCTTTGTTAGAAAGTAAGGTTTAGTTGCTTTCATGATGATCACTTTTGAGCTTTAATTTCCTCCTTTTTTTTGTTTTTTTAGATGTGTTTGAAAGGAGTAAAATTTTTAGATGAAAAAGTTTTTGGTATAAAATTTTAAAATTGGTAAAAAAAATAATATAATATGATGAGAGTAAAGAGAATAAAGTTAAATAGATAGGTCAGTTATATGGTAGTTATTGAAAAGTATGGTCCGTGTACAAGAACATATGCCTTTTTTTTTGAAAAAATCGTAGAAAGGCTTTAATTCTCCCTTTAAAAGATAGGAAAAGCACTTGTCGCGGCACCATCTATCTAAACGCCAAATCCATTTTATTGGATGTGGAGTTAAAAAGTACACAAACACCAGAGAAAATCGGGGCCAATGGGAATAGAAATATAAGGAAAGTGCATGGCACTGCTGCTCCACATCATTTAAGCCCGAATTTGAAGAGTGAGGCTCTCTAGAGACATCCATGGACTGTCTTTGGGACGTCTCAGAGGACAATAATTCACTTAGCGCATGTTTTAAATAATACAAGATTTTTAAATGAAATTTACATTTAAGATGAGAATATAATGATATATATTGGGAATGAGTAAAGTTATATTGAAAATGAATAAAATTGTATTGGACGTTAAAAAAATTGTATTGTGAATTAGAAAGTTGCATTGGGCATAATAATAATACAGATTCAATTCAACAATCTCGTATTATTTGGAACATGTCCTTATTATGGTATGTTTGGAAAGTGATAAAATTTTAGATGAAATTTTTTTAAAACAAAATTTTAAATAAAAAATTTATATGATATGATAGAAGTAATAATAAGGTATAAAAAGAATAAAATTAAAATAGATAGGTTAGTTATATAGGTAGTCGTAAAGAAAATGATTGAAAAGTAGGATAATTGTATAGGAAAATATGAAGAAATAATTTAAACATATGATATAGTGAAAAATTTTAGATTGAAAAATTTTATTTATAAACAAACATATCCTAAGACCTCACTTATCATGTAGGACATAATGGAAAACGATGCCTAAGTAGACTCTTTAATTAGGTAATGACAAGATCTAGAAGACAAAATGAATGTGTAATATAGTATATAATGTAAATGGTTATGATCGTTTGTTTGTCAATTGTACATTCTAAATAGTTTAAAATAACTTAAACTTATATATATATGCATATTCAAATATGGTAAAAATTAGCTTATAAATCAAATGAGAATACTTCTATGAAACTCCTCTTTTATGAAAGCCCTTTCTTTTCTTTTCTTTTTTTGATCTTGATGATTAATTAAAAATTCACCCCGGATATTGTATTTAGCATGTTTAAATTATTATGGAAACTCTTTTATTTGTCTAATGCTAATGTACATAGCTCTGATCTTCAAATGTATAAAATTAACGTAATAAAATAGTTTAATGCTATATCAATTTTAATATAGTATTTTCAATACTTAAATCATTTAAAATATCATTATTATGCAAACAAGTGGCTTTATAAAGCATTATTATCTTTTAATACATAATGTCAATATATCTAAATATTTTCTTAATGTACATAGAATTATATCTATTTTTAAGCAAATGTAGGCCATTAACATATTTGAGTTGGTTGAAACTTGAACTCTTGGCAAAACGAATAATGTTAAACACAATAAATGAATTGAATTTTATATCAATAATCAATATACCCAAAATGACGGAGACACATGGAATTGTTGTAGAAGCATATCCCTGCATCAAATATATCTAGATTAATGGTTTTATAAAAAGAGTTAAAAAAGCAAAAAATATTTCCGGACCAATCTTAAATGACTTCATTTTTGCAAGTTTTATTGAAGAAAGACCTAATTCAATAAAACTTGAAAAAAATTCTTGTTACCAACTTAACGTATAAAGGGTGTGTTTAAGAAATGATAAAACTTTTTATAAAAAAATTTTAGTGTAAAAGTTTTTAAAATGGGAGAAAATGATATGATATGATATAATAGGGGTAATGATAGGAGTAAAAAGAAAAAAAGTTAAAATTGATAGGTTAGGTATATGTTTATGTTTAGTTGTGTAAAAATAATAGAAAAGTAGGATAATTAAATAGAAAGAAGTGTATAAATAATTAAAAATAGAATAGTTGTGTAAAAAGTGAAAATTTGTAGATTGAAATATTTTCGAGATAAACAAACACCCTCAAAATACAAAATTCCTTGCTCGTAACACAAAATTCTCTTTGCATCTTCAAGATGTATTTAGATATGTCTTCTTAAGTGAAGATGTAGTGGTATCGTAGTCTTCAAGAAGCAGCCGATGTGACTGTATCTACTATGAAAGCAAATTATATTATAATAGCAACCTGCACATGTCAAGCTATTTGATTGAAGAATGTAATCAAAGAGTTGGATTGTCAAGAAAATGCAAGTAACTCCTACTTTCATTTTCTTTGATTACCAAAAATTCAGTTTATCATGGAAGAAGAAGTACTGGAGAAGAAAAAATCATTTCATCCACTAGCAAAAATCATTTCATCCACTAGCTACTGGAGAAGAAAACATTTAGCTCATATATTGTAAGATATCCGATCAAGCCAAAGGCATTTTTCTTTCTTTCTTTCTTTTTCCCTTTTTTAATGTAGAGGGAGGCATAGTCTCGGTAACATGTGTGGTTCGATTTAGGAGGGCAAGGGTTCTACTTAAAAGCATAGCTATCTGGGGTAGGGCATTTTGGGTTAATACCATGTTTGCAATAAGCTTTATGCCATGGGCGAGACCGTAGCTTGTGTAAAATGACAGGTATGAATGAAAATAACTTATTATTATTATTATTATCTACTATCGTAATGTGTTGAAACAATTTTTTTAAAATAAAATTATTCTCTCTTTCTATTATACTGACTATGCGGGAACAGACTATAATATTTTGGAGCACTCCGTAGTGGAGCTGTGGAGGTAATATACGCCTCATTAAAATAATCGAAGCCGGACCCACATTCATTCTAGCTGCTGTTTACTCTTACTTATTTATATATCTTCGGCATGTGGAAAGGATTATATGGACAGAAATCTTAATTAATAAAACGGGAAAAGAGCTAATAATTAATTAATGTTGCTTACTTTGCGATTAATCCATCCTGCCAGAAAATATATATACCTAATCCATGGATCAGCATTGAAAATTGAAGTGACAAAAGAACTCCTTGACCAAGTAAGATACCTGACATTTCTTCTTCTTTTTTTCCTGTGGGATTATCCGTTAACCTTGTCTCAGAGAAAACCAGTATCAACATGTGATACTTAATCATTATCTTGAGGCTAGAAACATTCAAAACGAAAATGAAATTTCCACAACTTATCATGATGTGGTCAACACGTGTTTAAACTAGCTGTTACATCCGGCTCGTAAATATATATAGGATAATTATCATGTTCAACTACTTGCTATAATTTAAAATGTTTTTTTAAATCTAAATCATTTGTAATATTCTTCTGTATACATGATACCAATATTCACTTTCGATGGAATCCTTTATATACCACAAAGTTCTCCTCGAATTTTCTTAACTTTTAACAATTTTATATCCACTCTAAATAGATGTTAAATATTTATAGCAAAATGATCATTTCAAAAAGATCCAAAAATATTTTATTTTGTTTTTTCAAAATTTTTCTTTTGCAAAATGGTTAATCTAGTTATGTTTAACTTATAAATCAATTTTTTACAAAATTTGGAGATATATGTATTTATTTTGGATTTTTAAACATAGAGGTATTTTAGTCATGTTTCAAAATTTAAAATACATATATATATATATCTCCAAAATTGGTAAAAATTAGTTTATAGATTAACATAACTAGAATAACAATATTCTAAAAAAATTTAAAAAGAATTATGTTTTTTAGACCGATTTAAAATGATCAAGCCTCATATTTATAAACATAAATTTCTAGTCAAAGTGAATTGTGCAAATCATAAGTATGAGTTCCACTTCTACATGGAAACGGTGTTTATGTATCCATTCATTTTCCCACGTTGATGGTTAAAAAGAAATCTACTTTATCCATTATATAAAAATATGTAAATTAAAGATATTAATGAGTCGCATTTGCTTAAGAATATACATTTATACGTAAATTATGAAAAATGCATAGATCCATTTACATATGCATTAAAATATACTAATATTTTATAGATTCATTTATCCACATGCTATTATACTAATGATGTTTTAGACGATTTAGATGTTGAAAATATAACTTTAAAATTGATATTTAGTATCAAACTATTTTATTATTTTTGCATACTTATATACGGATCGATGTATAATGATATTCGACAAGAGTAATTTTCTTTTAAATGGATGGATTCCAAAGAAATGAAACTTTATAAAAGTGGAATTCTGCAAATATATGGATATAGAAGAATATTCTAAATGATTTAGAGTATAAAAATTTTAAATATAAAAGGGTGACGCAATTGTTACTTAGCCCATTTGTATTCAGTTGATATACCAAATTTACCATTTTTCAATTTTTATATAAATTTTTTTAAATCTAAAAATAAAAAAAGTTTCAACCATCTCATAAATACATTGGGCCCGCACAAAATAAAATATAAAATATGTGTGATTATTACTTAGATAAGTAACAACTGAATTCAGGCCCACGTTAAAAAAACACTCAAAAAAGTATGGTTAATTACTAAGCTGTTTTGACAGTAATTTATTTATCAAAGATTAGTTTGGAAATAATAAAAAGAGGGCCTTTTATTAAAAAAAAAGCAATTTGAAAGTAAGGGTATCCAGCTCGCTGCGTTGTTGGGGACATCGGTTTGAACCTTATCTCCAGCAGTGGGAGCATTTGGTCTCCCTCTCATAACGGGGAGCACGTGTCTTCCATATGAATAAGTAAGAACTTGTTGGACCTTTATTATCATCTTCCATTAAGGATTATTGAGTTTGATTGTAATACTTGATGAGTTGTAATTTGTACACATTAATCAAAAAAAGAAAAAGTAAGGGTTTGTTTGAGAATAATCCCAAGATTGATGACCCTGATCATGCTATACTATGCCTTTAAGTAGCTTATCCAATCAAATGTCAAAGTCCTAAGGTTAATGTCAAAGGTATGTATATATTAGCAACCTCACGAAACAAATTTTGTAGTAGTTAATAATTTGTACTTTTTAGCAATGGTTTTTGAGATTATTGATAAAAGCTTGAATATCTATCGCTAGTGGCTCGTAATTAGTTAATAACTTATGTTTATTTTTAGCTAAAGCTATTTTGCAATGGAATTTTAATATGGTTTATAAAGTTAGGAATAAAATTCTAACTTTCAATAATGAAAAAGATTCATTTTTAAAGCTTGATATTCTTATGGTCTGCCTAATGTTAAGAGAGAAAGCCTTTAATAGGAAGGTGGGCTACAAAGTTTGGCAAAAGGTTGACCATTCAAAGATGTACACATAAATAGTCAAATCCCCAAGTTTTTAATTTATTTTTTATAATTCAACTTATTGGCCATCGAGAAATTTTTTTTTAATACGATCTAAACATACACTTCAACAGTTTGATGGTCAATTAAGGTTCCTTCATTAGTCACAAAGACTTATTCGCATAACACTACAAAAAATTGTTATTAGCAAGTGTTAATGACAACCAAAAAGTCTTTATTAGCTGAGACAATACCTTCAATATCTCAACCCAATAGTGAGTTTTATCTAAGGACAAGCGATAACAGAACTTGCTCATGATAATATTCTTACGACCAACTAATTAAATGTTCGATTGCTTAAGAAAAAGCTATGAATTATTGCCACTAAATTTCTTTTTAATGATTGTTCTGCCACATATATGTAGGGTGTTAACAGATCAAGTTGGACGGGTTAGAGCCTAATCCTAATCTTAACCCATTTAAAATATCTCAACCCTAATCTGTTTATTAACTCATTTAAAAAATCTCAGCCCTAACCCATTTACAACCCATTTAATAAACGAGTTGGTGAGTTGTCAATGTGTAGTATAACAAATAACCTGAAAGCCTACTCTTTAGTAGATGATGATCTCGCAGAAAGAGACGAGAGGGTGTTTTTGGCGTGGGGAAAGTGGAAATAAAGCAGTACTGAGAAAATAGAATTATAGCCGCAGTGGAAAAATGAAAATTAGGTGACTTGAGGAAGACTTAGAGAGGAAAAATAACTAAGGAGTTTACATGTATATATATAACTTTAATGAGTTAAGCGAGTTAAATGGGTTGACGAATTAAACGGGTTGAACACGTTATATGGGTTAAATGGGTTACTAAACGGGTTGACGAGTTATAAAATATCAACCCTAATTCATTTATTTAATTAAATGGTTAAACGGGTTGGCGGATCATAACCCGTTTATTCAAAAATCCCAACCTAAACTCATTTATAAACGAATTGGATGATCGGTTTTATGGGTTGACCATGACAATTAACACCCCTAATCTACATGTATCAAGCTGATTGTTATTGCCATTTACTGGCGTAATGGTATATCAAACTGTATATTTATAATACTTCGACCGTTTGAAAAGGCTAAAAAAAAATTTGTAGACAAGCAAATCATACAAAAGTTTACAAAATAGGAAGGAAAAAAGTAATACTTACTATGAAGCTTGTATTTATTCAGTCAAAGCACGTCAACACGTAATTTAGTTGATGCGTTAATTAGATTAATCAGGACACTCCAACAGATAATTCGGTTTTGCGCCAAATCAGCTGGAAAGTAATGTGCATACGTTTGATGGTTTGGAATAAGAATTTCGGGGGGACATCTTCCAATCACTGGAATACAGCTAGATCAGACTTGAACTGATTAAACTCGGCCATCATCAGATAAGAGGGAGAGGAAGTGAAGATGCAAAAACAAAGGATAAATCCTCTGGTCTAGGATGAAGAAACACGCTGGAAACAAAGGTTGAAGCAGAGTGATAAAAATGTTGGAATTTAGGTAACGCGGAAGTGTATCTGAATCCATAGATGTCATAGATTCAAAAAAAATAAATTATATTGCTGACCGCAAAGCATTCCCCGAGAATACTTCTTCCATATAATACTAGCAGCTGATGGGCAACCACAAAGTATAAAATGTGTATAGGAATGACCCAGACTTTCTCAGGTTCAAATAGAAAAAGAATCAACAACTTTTTTTATTAGTATTTATACAATGTGACAATGATATTATAAATCAAGTGCATTCACAACCCTCAAATCATGAAAGGACATTTGTGTAAAGACCCTCACATATGGATGAAATCAACTACTTTGAAATTGCTATATTTCAAAATAAATTGAGCTTCTACTTTTATGTAGAATAATCATAATTTCGTCATTTGAAAATACAAGAAAAGTGCACTCATTTGAAAAATATACGTAGTTAATGAATATGCAATTTGACTTTTATACTTAAGGTGTATTTTTTTTAAAATAAAACTTTTCCTCTAAAATTTTCCAATTTAAAAATTTTCACTATCTACAACTACTTAATTTTTTAATTATTTCTTTACATCTTCCTATATAAATTATCTTACTTTTCAGTCATTTCTATATAATTATCTATACAACTAATATATCTATTTTAACTTTATTCTCTTTATTCCTCATCATCACCTTTATCATATCACATCATTTTAATAACTTTTATACTAAAAATTTTTTATTTAAAAGTTTTATCACTTTCGAAACATACCCTTAGATTAAGAAAACTTTTTAATGCTGAACATGGCTATTATATGCAATATGTACTCAATTCCTCCCATGCATCAAGTTATTAACAAACTTCTTATGTTTCAACCATACATAATAGTTAACAAAATGCAATAATAAAACAAAAAGAGAAAATAATCGTCCATTATGAAATATATATCGATTGCATAAATAATCATCCTATATAGTAAGACCCATTTTCTTTATGGGTGTGTTTGGAAAGTGATAAAACCATGTCTTGAGAAAACACTAAGCACTAGATCCTTAGTCATGGGATCAGTTATCGTGTCATTACCACAGACAAAACTATTCAATATAAGTTGATCGCTAATACTTTCCTACACTAACATGAACTTAGCATCGATATGTTTATTAGTACCAGTAATTCTTCTATAATTAGAGAAGCTAATTACTGACAAATTGTCACAATGAGTTCTTAAATGTCTAAAAATAAAATCCACAACTTTAAGCTCTAAAATAAATTTCCTCAACCACAATGTAAGTGAGGATGTTTCATGACAGTCAAGAAATTCGGCTTCCATAATAGAGTCAACAACACAATATTATTTGCCACTCTTCTATGAAATTGCTCCATCAACTAATAGAAAAACATATCCGAATGTGGATCTTTTTCTATCTAAATATCCAGTGTAATCTGAATCTGTATAATCAATCATCTCTAATTGATCAGTTTTATCTGTGTGATGCTTATAATCTTTAGTTCCTTAGAGACATTACATTATTTTTTCACTACCTTCCAATGTTCTATTTTTAGATTGTTTTGATATTTTTTAAGTAATTTCACTACATAACTACTATTAGGATGTATGCATACTTGGGCATGCATCGTACTCCCAGAGGCAAAGGCATATGAGATGGACTTTATTTTCTAATTTTTAATCTCATTCTACGGACACTGATGCAAACTATATCCGTGACCCTTAAAGGTTGACACTTCACATGATGAGCAGTTGGACATTTTAAACTTTTCCAAGAACTTCATAATGTAAGCCCTCTATGACAACCCTAAATCTCAAATCCCATGAATATGATGCTTTATTTATATCTTTCATATCAAAATATTTAAAAAGGAAACTTTTTGTAAGAGACCAAATTATTAGTAGCAAGCAAAATATCATTCATATAGAGAATCAGAAATATAAATTTGTTCCTACTCAACTTTAGATATATGCATTAGTATCTAATATTTTTCATAAATCTGAAGAAAGTGATAACTTTATTGAATTTTAAATACCACTGTCGGAAGCTTGTTTAAGTCCATAAATGAATTTCTTTAACTTGCATACTGATGACTATTTTCCTTCTATTTCAATATCTTTTGTTTGCATCATACACCTTTCTTCTAGATCCTCTTTCCAAAAGGCTATATTTACAATTGTTTGGTGTAATTTTAAGTCAAAGTGAGATATTAAGACCATAACGATTTTGAGTAAGTCTTTTCTAAAGATTGACAAAAATGTTTCTTTGTAATCAATACCTTGTTCTACGAGCATCCACCTAGAAATCTCATTTTTTTATTTTTTTTGGACATTTTTTTATAAATCTCTTAATCTAGGTGTATTCAACTCAAATTTTACCATTTTTAGAAATGTGTATATATAATTTTTATCTTTGAAAATTAAAGTAGTTTAGTAACTTAAAAAGTACCAAATCCCTCTATTTTTAAAAATAAAAATATATATATACATTTTCAAAAATGGTAAAATTTGGATTATAGATTAAATACACATATATTAAGAGTTTTATAAAAGAAATTTTGAAAAATAATAATAAAAAATAAGATTTTTTAGCCGGATGTATTGAAATTTCAATGCATCCGGTTGCATTGAAGCATCTCCCTTCTTTTTGAGTAAACCTTTGGCAACAAGTTTGAGACATTGTACTTTGTTTTGACATTGCCTCTGGGGTCTTTTTTGGTTTTGACCATTCCTGATAACCAATGAAGAAACAACTCTAAGTCTTTAGTCTAGTTTCTTTTCTTGTCGATTGTATATCTTTGCTTCTACTTGACAATCCCAAATATGTATGTCTCAAACGGTTTCCTACTTATCCACAACTCGAATGAAGTTTTAGAAGTAGCTTTATCGAGAATTCTGTTGAGGATGTATATAGAGTTTTTCAGGCTTACTCTACAAAAAATGGTAATGATAAGTTGTTATCATACTTCTCTCCTTATCCATGAGAGCATGTTGTGTCCTTTTAGCAATTCCATTTTTTTGAGAGTTCCCAGCATCTTGTGATGAGATTCAATACCGTTTTCTTTTGAAAAATCTAGTAAATGGTCCGGGGCTTCAAACTATATGACCATGTTTATCATAATGTTACTACTTCTATCAAATCTAACTACATTAATTTTCCTATCTAATTTATTTTTCACTAACTCTTTATATATTTTAAAAGCATTCAAAAAAATTAACCTTTTCATGTAATAAAAAAACATAACTATGGTGTGAGAAATTATCAATAAACATGATAAAATATTTTTCACCTCCAATAAAAGGTGAAAATGGACCATAAATATCAGTTTGGATCAACTCTAATAGTTCGTTTCTTCTTATAGAAATCTTTTTTTAGGCTTTAGTAAGTTTTCCTTTGATACAATTGATGCATGTATAAAGTCTAGAGTAAATAATGCTTCATCCTTTATCAAGCTTAACAAATTTTCCTTTGATATGCGATTTAACCTTTTATATCATAACATGGAGGAATTTTCATCAATCGTACCACGTTAAACACCAACAAACAAATTTGAGGTGGATAAATTATCAATAAATTATCAATCTACATTTTTTTGATACAACCATTAACTAATGTTTTAGTATAAGATAAAATAGAATTTTTATATAGAAAATTTTTAATTTACAAAACTAAACGAATAACCCATTACATCAAATTTTGATAAAGAAATTAAATTCCTAGATATTATTGGAATGTAAAAAACATTATGCAATTCAAGAAAATGTCTTGTATTAAGGTGAAACGTGTAATTTTCAACTGCTTTAACTTTTGATTTTGATAGATTACTCATTAACATTGATTCCTCATGTGGCTTTAGGTTGCAAATTGAAAGAAATACTTGCAAAGAGTTTGTAATATGAATAGCAACATTAAAGTCACTACATCAAGAGTTAGAGGACATATTCATGATATTGGTTTGAAAATAAATATATAAATGGTTGTTACCTTTCTTTTCAAATCAACTCTTAGATTTAAGCCACTGAGGTGTTGCCTTAGTAGTCAAGGACATGTCCCTATGAGTTGAGCGTCCTTTGAATTTTGGCAACTGCATTTTCTAAAGAATTTTAGTGGTGGCATTTATTCTCCCCGAATTTTCAATGGGAGCATCCACCAAATAGATATTTTAGGAATTATTGTTAGCAAAATTATCTTCTCAGTTAAATATTTGTAAAAATGTCTCAGAGCTTAATTATACTACCAATTGAGATACTATAATATATAAAAAAATCTTTCATTAAGGATAATCTTTCTTAAAATACCTTTTTTTTTTGCAGAAGCGATCTGGTCATCGAATTTTTTTGGTCCATCCCCCTTGGCCTTCTTTGCTTTTTTTCTCTTTCCTTTCTTGGCTAATACTGGTTAAATGTCGATGCAATATTAACTATCATTGATCCAGCCTATTTCAACCTCTCTTCCTCTTGCACACACATAGATATTAAATTCATTCAATGTCTATATTTCTTTTTGTGTGTTATAAGAAATTTTGAACTATGAGAACTATAATGTCTATTTCACAAATTTTTATCCCTATTGCATTAAGTTTCTTGGATATGTCTAATGTTTGTATTATATGCTTTCACACTCTACTAGTGCCATTATATTTCATCAAAGTCAATTTGTTTGTAAGTATCCCTGCTAATGCTTTATCTGATCCACTGAATTTTTTCTTAATTGAGTTTAAAAAGACTTTAGCAATGTCGTCTTCAAGGTCAGAAATTGAATCCCCGATAGTCTTTTTAATTGTGCTCTTTATTTTCATGAGAGATAATCTATTAGAATGCTCCCTCCAATGAAATTGTTTGGTTTCACTCTCAGTATTTTTAGGAGTTAGTTTGTCAAACTTTTCAGTTTGAATGTCTAGGTCTAAATCTAAACAAGTGTAATTTGACTCATTTATTATCAGTATATGAAACATATGAGATTAAACATAATCAAAAGTAATAGCTATATGAAACATAACTAACTCAAGTTACTATTATAATTCAAATAAAAATTTACATGACAGTTCAAGTAAACAATAATTACTCACAACTAATTCCATAAATATCACAAAAACCATGAAGCATAATGTGTATCTAATAATTTTATGATAAACAATAATATTTAATAACTAATTAAGAATATATAAAGTTAAATGTCTCCACCTGCGGCAAAAGATCCTTGCCTTTATGCAGTTCTAATTAACTATTGAAAAATATTGAATTGTAACTATCTTTAGGCAAAAATATAATCCAATGTTCATCGGTGCAATTTCCGTTATGACAAACAAATTAAATCATAATATTCTCTCAATTTAATAAATTTGATCAATTGGATATTTTAGACCCTGTAGAGTAACTAAACATTTATAGATAATCAAGATTTATTAAACATAAATTGCTTAAGTTGACTATAATGCTATTTCTATTATGAAAAGTAAACAAAAATATTTTTTGATTATTTAATAATTTTGAAAATTAAGTATCATAGACTTTTCTGGGCAACTAAAAATACAAGATTATTCAAATTATTTAATATAAATTGTAGAATAGTATTTACAAATTTTAATCAACATTTCATGACGATAACAATAATACTAAAAGCACATACACAATTATGAATGTTGATAACTTTGTATGATAATAGATTGATCTTAATTTAATTGAAAGCGCAAATCATTGCATAGTAACCTTCAAAAATAACTTTCTCAAATTCAAATTAATAATCTAATTTAATTGTATGTATATTCTTAAAATAATATTAATGAGTCATTTAATATGCAACATAACTATTAAAATAATTTTAAAATGATATAGCAAAATATAATATATATTAGCATTGGATGTATGTGGATATGTGCACTGCCAGACTACTGAAGTAACCACATATGCAAAAAAGCACGTGCACCGCTAGATCATGACAAGAATTTGTCTTCTTCTCCAACAAGGAATCGTGGTAGGTAGAGAGAAAAATATCATATTTTTTATTGTAATATCTAATGCTTGAACTGAATCTAGAGAAGATCCAATTAATAGACATGAAGTCCCTTTCGCAGATTTGTAACCAAGAAGTAGATCTGAATAAAAAAATTTCTAAATCCATCTACGTAAGGGTATTTAATAGTTGCTACCCAAGTCCTCTCTTCATGGTCATTCCTATGCATTATTGTTATTATTTTGTATTATTTATCTGTGACCATTGGACTTTGATGGGGGAATCCATTATTTCGGATGAAACAATTATGTTGGATCAAACGGGCATTGAATAACAGAAACCATAGATTGCTTTGAAGAAATTGATGGTGGATGCAATAATCATGCCACATTAATAATTCAAAGCAGATAATCTGATAGCATCGAAACAATGTTTGTACATGCATTAAAGCCATCGAATGAATTCATGGTGGTGTGAACAGGATCTAAAATTCCTTAAAGCCATGTAATCGAAATAAAATAAAATAAATCCATGGCACATTATCTTCAAATTCCATATATTCGTAACACATATTCATAGATTCACAATCCATGTATTCATAATAAGCTTGATATGATGGAATATATGAAACAATTTTATCCTAATTCATAGCATGCACATAAATTTATGTCCTTATTCCTTTTTTATTTTAAAATATATGAATTAAATACTCATTTTTCTTGTGCATGTTCATTGCAAAATTTTCATCAAAATTATGAGTGAAATCTATCATACTCAAAAAAACGTAAATGGACCAAAATTTTAAATTTAGGAAATACAAAAGTGTACCTAAATCTATCAATGTCATCTATCAATGTCATAGATTCCATAGAAATAATATTGTTGAGTGCAGAACCTTCTCTCACAGCACTTTCTCACAATAATACTAGTAACTAATAGGTAGTTGGAAAGTGTAAAACGGACCTAAACTCTCTTACTTAAATAGCGCATTTTCATCATACTTAAATAGAAAGAGAATCAACCACCTAATAAAATTGTCATATTCCAAAATATACTAGGTTTTCACTTTTTTACAAAATCTTAAGGGATACTATATTATGCCACCTTATAAGATCCAGTAAGAAACACAAGGTTATTCCATCGTGTTGCATTGGAAAAGAAAGATAAACCGTAAAGAAACACTAGGATGCGACAAGGAGAAGTTTCTCTAAATATATGGACAAACAGGTTGTGGCCTATGATTATTGTAAATAGTTATCCACATGGGGATGCCTAGTGAACATAAACTAAATTACAGGGAAAGTGCACAAAAGGATCACAATATATGACATGAATAATTAGATCAAACCATTGCAGATGGAAGAAGTAGCTCTAGCAATTAAGCTCATTGACCCAAATAAAAGTACCTAGGTAGGTTAGGATGTCCACTGGTTTTTATCAAAGCAACTGGTTAACAGTGAAAGAAGATGTATTTAAAGCGTGCAAACAATTTATGAAGAGTCCTCATAAGAGAAGTAGAGAATGATGCTAAGAGAAATAAACTAAACAACTGTCATATTAATCCCAAAGAAAGGAGGCAACCAAGATTAGTAAATTTAGACCCATTAGTTTATTTAATGTCATATGCAAAGTGCTCTCAAATGTCCGAGGTAATAAGCTTAAAGGCCGCTTGCAGGGAATCATCAGGGAAAATAGAGTGCTTTTGCCCCAAGCTGATTGATTAGTGACATAAATTGATGCTAAGAAGCAATCCGCACTATAGAGGTGCAACTTAGGTCATGTTGTACTGGGTTTAAGTCAATCGTAACCGTAAGCCTATTAGGTTTATGCGAACATAAACCCTAATCCTAACATTATAATCCAAGTTCAAGTAGGTTTGGACTAGGTTAGCATTAGTTTTGGTCATGTTCGAGTTAAAATTCAGGTTGCTCTCTAACCAACAGAATTTGAAATCTACTAATAAAACAAAAAACTCTTTGAATATTATTGCATTCACACCAACTAATTCTAAAATATATTTTGATTATGATAAATTTTTTATTCATAATTTATGTATGAATATACTTATATGACCTGTGATATCATTGTTATGATGACAATTTCTCTTCTAATTAAAAATAATGCTAAATATAATTAATATAATGAATTTACCATCAACAATCAAGGAAAGAAAATAATTGAGATTACATCAAATCACTACCGGAAAAAGTTTAATAAAAATGAGAAATATATCTCATAATTAATTGGTATGTATACAATAATTTTAAAGAGTCGATATATTTGCAATTGTTCACAAATTAAGTTAATGTAGATGCAATAGATTTAACTTTTGATGAACAAATGTAGATGACATTTAGGTTTTAGAATAAATATTTTACAGTTTAACTAGGTTATAATTACATAGAAGAATTTTTATTATAATTATACATGAAGAATTTTATTATAGTTAAAATGCTTAACAGATAAATCAATATAATTATTTTAAAAAATTTGGGGGGTATTAGGTTTGGATCGGGCTTGGTTTTGGTATCAGGTTATATTGATTTCAACTTCTCCCTAGTCAGGTGGAAACTAAGCCTATTTTGGAAAAAAAATCCAAACTTGGTTTTAGAACTAGATTAGGTCAGGTGGGTTCAAACCAACCTAATACCAAATATACCCCAATCCACACATTTAAAAATAGTAAGAGAGGGGAAATGGGAAATTGCCACTAAATTAGATATATCTAAAGCATATTGACTGGAATGGATCTTCTTCCACCAAATGTGTAGAAGATGGGTTTCAATATGAGTTGGATAACCTATATAAGGAGTTGGCTTAGTTTTATACAAGGTAGCAATTAATTATTACAAATTAGATTCCTTTATTCTTAAGAGGATGCTTGGATAGGGAGATTCTCTATCCCATTATCTTTTTTTACTAAGTGCAAAAGACTTTTCGACAACGGTATCTTATGCAAGTCAATGAGGAATTTTAAAGTGAATCAAAATCAATTTGAATAGGCTAGTTCTAATCAATTTGTTTTCTTGTAGATGATGTCATACTATTCACCAAAGTCGTATGTCATGAGATCAACTACTTAAAGGGGGTAATACATGAATACGATGAATGCTTAGATGAATAAGTGAACATCGATAAGACTTCATTGTTCTTTAGCTCAAACACAAGATTAGCAAAAAGACAAGAAATCGAGGGTTTGGTAGATCTATTTAGTTCTTCTATCCTGGACTAGCCAAAAAAGTGATTTTCAAAAATATAAAGGAAATGTTCTAGAAATGAATATAGGGATGGAAGGAGAAGTTCTTATAGTAGGGAGGGAAGGAATTGCTTACAAACGTCGCGGTACAAGAAATACCAAGTTATACAATAAATGTCTTTATGTTGCTAAAGAGCTTTTGTGAGGAAATTAATGCTACAATAAGTAGATTTTGGAGGGGCTGCAAATGACAAAAACAAAATTAGTTTGATATCTTAGGAAAAATTTATGTCTCTAAAGCTGGTAGAGGTATTGATTTCAAAAATCTCTGTGCTTTTTATTATACATTAATCACAAAATAGGCATAGCTTCTTATATCCAAACTCATTCCTCATTTTATAACATAATTAAATTAAAATATTTTCTAGAGGTAGTTTATGAGATTGCAAGGAGGGTAAGAAGTATTTCTACACATTGTGAAGAATTCTTAAGGTCAGAGATATTTTGAAAAGGAGGTATAAATTGCAAATTGGAAGGGAAGATAGAATGTGTTTCTTTTAAGATAAATGGGCAGGGTCAAATATAAAAAAATGAGAATTTTATCAGCTAAAATTGGAAAAAAAATAAAGGTGTTTCACTTCATGGATGCTTAGTTAGGCCAATGGAACAAAGAGAATGTGTTAACTACAACTAAAGAAGAGAGCAGCTGATGCTAACGGGTGCATGATTTGGAGCTGGATACATTTATTGATTTAGTGAATTCAACTACCAAAGAAAATGTTAATGTTTAGCTAGAGATTATATCATGACTTACTTTCCAAACAGACCAATCTAATTAGAAAAGGAGTTGAGGTGAATCTAATTTGCACCATATGTAATAGAGAGGTGGAAGATGCTTACCGCTTGTTCTAGATTTGTGAAGAATAGAAGAAGTTCTTCATATGCTGAAGCAGCAAATCGGAGAGGGAATCAACACAACTAAATGCAAGGTGTGTTCAAAAATCTGATGTAGATGTGAAATTCAAACAAATTATGTGTATATGTGCTCACCCGCTTGCTTATTTGGCACTTAAGGAATCTAGGTCTCAATAAAGTGCAATGTTGGTGATTGAGATATATTGAGACCATTTTACTTTAGCAAATCTATTGCAAAATTCGGCAATGTTGCTTAATCCAAGGGCTATTAGATGGGTTAAACCAGGGAGGGAAAAAATGAAGATGAATGTGGACACAAGAAGGAGACCTAATAAAGGGATGACGAATTTTAGTGCAGTAATCAAAGAAGGAGACGGATTATTTATCACTACAAGCTACTGGACTCAATGTGATATGATGGGTGTGGTGCTTATCAAGGCATTAGCAATGATATTGGAAATGAAATGGATAATTCAGATAGGAATGGTAGATGTTATTCTACAAATACTCACTAGTTTCAACAAAGTTTCTGAATAATGATCAACCTATACATTCAAATGTAGAGATCATGATAAGAGAAGTCAAGTCTCTAACGTTGAAGTTATTTCTATCAAAATTCACCCATGTTCTTAGAGAGAGGAACCATGTTGCCCACCAATTAGCAAATTTTGCATTTGAACATTTTAGTGATCACATGGTATGGATTGATGGTCCACTAAGTTGTATCAACCAATAACTTTGCAATCATAAGATACGACTTAGGGTGCTTTTATTTAGAGGATAATGGAGGGAAAGGGAATGAGAAAAGGAAGGGAATAGATATATAAGGATAAAGTGGAATAAAAAAATTAAATAGAGTAGTTATATGAAAATATATTAGAAAATGATTAAAAATATGAAAGAGATTGGAATTTAGGGATAAAAAATGAAAAAAAGGTAGTTGGGTGTTGATTTTTGCAACACCATTCCCTTCTCCTTTACCCCCCAAAGCAAAAAATGCCCTTAATAAATTATAGATGTGTTCTTTTTCTATTTTATCCAATTAAACGGAATGAAATGGTTTTTTTAATGATGCACACTAATCGAAATGATAAGAGGATGGACAACCTATTTCCTACTATCTAGAAATCATTTTTATAGGTAATTTGCAAATATACCTATATAGTTTTAAAAACTATAAATAACTCTAACATAGTTTAATCATAGTTGTAAATATACCTACATTCTCACAATGCCCATTATGATATGAACATATTTATAAACATATGTAGACTGTATGATTATATTTGCAATCACAAAAACTAAGTGAAATACAAATATACTCATATACTTTGCATATATTTTTTAAATATACTCACGTCATGATGGCACTGTTATGGTGCCATAACCATATAAGTATATTTGCAATTATAATTAACTTATATATAAAATTATTTGTAATTTTAAAAGGAAAATTTTCACATGTATTCACAAAATTTACCCCTAATTTTACTTATACCCACGTACTTTTAGAATTGCCTCTAGTATCCATGAATTTTTATTCTAATTTCATGTATATCCAAGCTATCGCCCATCCATTTATTGAGTAGTTAGCCATGGGGTAAACTAATTCTACTTAGAGATCTGATCCCATGTGTCTAGGCACCCACCAAAAATTTTACATGTTAGTCCTTTCGAATTGATGTTTTTGCAAAAAAAAAAAAAGATCATATCACAGCGAGAAATAATCTCTCTTTCACTGTGGTAAGAGAAAAACCATAAAAGCATGGGTCGTTTCTTCCCTTGCATATCATGATGAATTGCTGTCCAATGTCCACGTTGTACTTAATGGTGCGTTCTCCTCCCTTTCGCCTCTCTCCATCACTAGATTCTCACATTTTTTTTGGATTTCAGAAACCCTTAGATTTCTCCTTCTCTATTTATCGAAAAAATTTCTCCTTCATTGATGTCTCCCCTTCTTTTCTACAGTCTTCCTCCTCACACCCATCTTCCTCACCCCTAACCATCCACAAAGAGGCCCCTTTGCACCAAGCGGTTTTTTAAAAAAGAAATTGAAGGGGTCAACACCAAGGTTTTGCACCATTTCTCAGCAAATTTATTCATATGAGAGAACCATTATAACAAGTGTAACCATTTCTCAGTAAATTCTATTGTTAATGTGTTTGGTCAAATGTTACAAAACCACAGAAGTCCAAATTTTAAATCTAAAACCTGTTGGTCCCGAGTTTATGGCAACAACCCAAGAGGGGAGGGGTGAATTGGGTATTTTAAAATTTTACTTAAACAGAAAATTTCCCCCTTTTAATTTAATCCCCTTAATGAAACAAGCAGAGAGTATGAAGAGAAATAAAGCAATAAAAAGCAGTTGAGCAAGCCACAACGATAGACACAATTTTATAGTGGTTCGAGCAACCTTCCCTACTCCAATCTTCCAAGCTCACACCCATTGTGACTTGGGTTCCACTATTGGATTATCAAATACAACTAGAGCAGTAGCTCTCTTCTAGATTCCAGCTCTAGGGGCTTGCACAAATACAACACAAGTAAGTGACAAGTCACACTCAAGTCACAATACTACTTTGCTTTCACTTAGTTTCGATTTCCAATATCAAACCAAGTGATAAATACAAATAATGAATCAAACAGAAGAAACTACACTTTACAAATTTGTGTAGGCAGTTTTCGGCACTTTGGATTTCAGCAAGTTGGAGCATAGTTCTTCACTTGAAGTTGGTGTAAATCACTTTAATGCTAGAGAGAGTGGAAGGTGAGCTTAATGAATGCTTCTCTAACCTCTAACATGTCCTCTTGAATACTCTTTTATAATAGAAGAGTAAATTCGAATGTTTGGTGGTAGGTGGCATGCATTTAATGCGCCAACGTTCGAATTTTTTCGACCGTTGTTAACCAAGTCGTATGTAGAGTCGACTTTGGATGCGACTTCACCCAAGTCGCAGGCTGGAGTTGACTTTGGGTGTGACTTCGGTCTTCAGCTTTTACTTCAAGTTACATCTCAAGTCGATTTGATCTTAGACCTGACCCAAGTCGTAGGTGAAGTCGACTTCGGGTGCGACTTCACCATCTATATGCATATATTTGAACTTTGAATTTCTTGAAAGTGATCCTTGATGCTTCATTTTCATCTCATCTCTTGTTCTTCAATTTATATCCTTGATTTTCAATGTTTGGTCTTGAGACTTAGCATATATTTCTTCTCTTGAGTAGTTTATCCTTGTGGCCTTCATCTAGAATGATTTGCCTTCCTTGAATTTAATGTCCAAAGGTATAGTTCATAGTTTTCCCTTTAATAATATTGCATCTTGAATGATTCCTTCATTGTCATTTGCTTGCTTGGGCTGTCTTGGTCTTCAGCTTCACTCAAGTCGTATATGAAGTCGACTTGAGTCTGCGACTTCACCTAAGTCGCAAGGTGGAGTCGACTTCAATTGTGACTTCACTTGTCTTCGAGCCCGAATTCAGCTCTGGAAGGCCTTGTGCATCTGAAGTCGATTGTAGAGTCGACTTAGATTTGCGACTTCACCTAAGTCGTAGGTGGAGTCGACTTCAACTGCGACTTCATCTGTCTGTGTGCCCAAATTAAGCTCTAGAAGGTTTTGAGCGTCTGAAGTCGATCTTGGGGTCGACTTGGGAATTGACTTCACCTAAGTCGATGACTAAGTCGACTTGGGATTGCGACTTGGTCTGCTATGTTCCGAAACTTAAATTTTTATCCTTTAACAAAGCTTAGTAAACCACATTAGTACTCAAAAAAATTTCAAATTGAGTTGTTAATCATCAAAACATGGATTGTGCTTAATTTACCTTTAATTCCAACAAAACCATCAATTTTGCAACCCTTGATGAAGTTACACAAGAAAATTGCCAATGCCTATGGTCCAGTAGTCAAATGTTCTAATATTCCATAGAAATCATGGGGGGAGCTTTTCCTTTGTTATGGGCCATACTCCATCAATATGCAGAAACACACGAGAATAAATGAAAATTGGAGGAACCTCGTCTTTGACTGCATCCCCAGTCCATTCCTGTTGAAACTTGTGCAACAAAAGTGGGAACAGTCGTTATAATTCTTGCAGGACTTGTTGAATAAACATCTTATGAAACACAACCTTGTTATAGATTCCATATACACACCTCCGCATTAGTATGCGAAAGCACACCATCAATTGCCCATAAACAAATAAATCAAAATAACAAAATTTCCATACCCCTTTATATTAAAGACTAAATAGTGTTGCAAATCTAATTATTACAACCAAGAAATAAAAATAGGGGTAGGGAACCCATCCCAACTTTCTATTTTGTTTCCCTCTTGCTTATAATTTTGACAATTGTGTGAGTGCAGACTGCAAAGCAAAAGAAGAAGATTTGGATTTGGTTGGTGGTTTGAGGGTGACTACAGAGGAGAAGAGAAAATGTCAATGGAGGACAATGGGAGATTTTTTCGATAAATGGAGAAGGAGAAATGTAAGGGTTAAATGATATGTGAGAATCTAGTGATGGAGGGAGGCGAGAGGGAGAAGAACTCACTGTTGAGTGTGGTGTGGACCCTGGACACTAATTTGCTGAGAGATGCAAGGGGAAAAATGATCCGTGCTTTTCTGATTTTTCTCTTACCATAGTGAAAGAGAGAGATTGTTTCTTGCTGTGATATGATCTTTTCTCTTTTTTTGCAAAAATGTCAAATCAAAAGGACTAACTTGTAAAAAATTTGGTGGGTTAAGCGCCTAGGCGCATGGGATCATACTCTTCTACTTATACCCATGAACTTTTGGAAATGTCTCTAGTATTCATGAATTTTTATTCTATTTCCACATATATCAAAGTTATTGCCCACTCTTTAGTTGAGTCGTTAGCCATGGTAGAATGTCAAATTTATCCCCACATGCAATAGGTTCTTTATTTGTTCCCTTAATTTGATTTTAAGCCATCTTCTCAAACTTGTCGCCTTCATCACCTATCATCTCCTTCATCTCCAGCATTCGTCGTTGCCTACCCGCATTACTCCACCTCTCTACTATTGTTGTCTCTCAACTCTTTCATCTCCGACAGTGTGAAACTATGAGCTAAAAAATTCAAAGTTGTTCCCACTCACCACAAATTACAACAAATCCTTGATTGGATCGATTTGCAACTGTGGAAGGATTCTAGATTAATTCAACATCTTTTATAGAGGCTGATAAGAATTCAATCAATTCCTATCGATTTGATAATGGATCTCATAAGGTTCCTTTTTATGGAGGGAACATATTCGAATTCAGAGAAGTACAAGAAGAATTATATTATAGACTAAAGCTTAATGGAGATAAGTCCTCCCTTATTTGTAATGCTAAGCTAACTGATTGGCTAAAAGGCTCACATGTCCCTGGCAGACTATTACAAGTCTAACCTCTCTCTAGGATGAAAGTGGCTACGAGGACGAAGTTTCCTCCCTTGGACCGACCGCACCATCTTATGTTTTGCAGTTGCCTCACTTTGTTGCTCGATCCTTTCACCCGTATCACTCATGCCAAGCTAAGAGGCAACCTGGTCCTCTAGGTCGAAAGAAGGAAAAAGCCACTGAAGCTAGAGAGCCAACCATGGGAAGCGCTTCCCGCAATTCTCTTATGGGAAGCTTACTATCTACCATTAATTCAGTTAAACGGCTGTGATGCATTTGGGCATCTTCAGAAAGTGCAAAAAACACAAGGGGATATCAAAATTAGTGCCAGACTCTCGTTTCCTCTCTCTCTTTCTTGACTCCATATTTTTCTTCCTCCCTCATTTTTCTTCCCTCTTCCATGGTTGTCAAGAGAATGACTTACCATCGGCCGGTGAAATTATAATTATTGTTGGATTCATTGCAATGCTTTTACTATTGTCAGATTTTATGGAGGTCATCGGAAGATTGGGAATTTCAGTTGGTAGGTGGTGGGTTAGATGGACGAATATAAGATCTTGATTGCTGCAAGCATATCAGCAATCAAAGGTAAAGTTAACAGATTTTGCTAGTCACAATGAAGTCGGCCTCCAAATATGCCAAAACCCCCTTGAGAAGAATGCTGATGGTTGAAAATGTTGGGCCGCCATGGCCGCTAGAGTTGTTACCGGAGAAGAAACCTCTTCCAACAAAGTTCAGGGGTTTTTGGTGGCTTTTCATCTGATGATTCAAATCGTCGGATTAAGGCTTACAAGCACCAGATCTAGAGGAAACAAGGGACAGCGTTGGAGATTCATGGCTGCCTTTCGCCCTTTGGATGATGAAGCACCAAAGCTTCATACTCCAGCGGTGAACGTCAATTTGTACACGTGCAACGATTTATAAAAAGTGACGGCGAATGTCAATCTGATACTCTGGCTATTAAAAAATAAGTGGCGTTAACAAATAAATGTTTTAATATAAATTTTAAATTTGTTATAAGGTTTTAAATTTTGATTTGCTTTATGGAGTTTTGGAAATAATTAAATAAAAGTATTTACATTGACGTTAAAATATCAAAATAATTATTACTATTTATTTGAAATAAATAATTTATCATCAATTTAAAATATTTATTTTGCAAGTTATATATTTTATAATTTTAATAAATTTTATTGTAAAATTTCTGTTAAATATAGTTATTTACTAAATTGATTATTTAACGAATCCCAAAAAGTAACATATATGTATATATTAAATTTAAATTATAGTTATATATAGTTTATTACAATTTTAGTTTTACAGCGTCATATATATATATTAATTATTATAGTTTTATATATTTATGTAAATTTCTATTTCATTTAATTTAAATTAGTTATTATTTTTAATTATAACTTTATATATTTATTTAGTTTTAAATTATTTGAAGGTTTGTATAGTTCTAAAATGAATTATTAAGTATATATCTTTTGCAAAATACACAAATTATGTAAAATATTTTTAAAATATCAAAAATTAGATATTGTTAGATGTTGTTAGATCTGGTTAGATGTTGTTAGACGCTTTTAGATTATGTTAGATGCGGCTAGATGCGGTTATATGTTGTTAAACGCTATTAGATTAAAGTTGATTTCATTAAATAATATTATCTGAATTTCAAATTTTGTATTTAAGGTATAAATGATATTATAAGAGGCCTAGGATCATATTATAGGTGTTAAATTAGGATTAACTTATTAATTTCAAAAATTAGATGTTGTTAGATTAAGGTGGATTTCATTAAATCATATTCTCTAGTTTTAAATTCCGTAATTAAGGTATAAATGACCTTATAAGGAGTCTAGGATCATATTACAGGTGTTAAATTAGGATTAACTTATTAATTCAAAAAATTAGGTGTTGTTAGATGCTGTTAGATGCGGTTAGATGCTGTTAGATGCTGTTAGATGCTGGTAGACGCTGTTAGATTAAGGAGAATTTCATTAAATCATATTATCTGGATTTTAAATTCTGTAATTAAGGTATAAATGACCTTATAAGGGGTCTAGGATCATATTACAGGTGTTAAATTAGGATTAACTTATTAATTTTAAAAATTAGATATTGTTAGATGCTGTTAGGCGTTGTTAGATTAAGGTGGATTTCATTAAATCATATTATCTGGGTTTCAAATTTCGTAATTAAAGTATAAATGACCTTATAAGGGATCTAGGATCATATTACAGGTGTTAAATTAGGATTAACTTATTAATTTCAAAAATTATGTGCTGTTAGATGCGGTTAGATGCTTTAGACGTTGTTAGATTAAGATGGATTTCATTAAATCATATTAGTTGGGTTTCAAATTCCATAATTAAGGTATAAATGACCTTATAAGGGGCCTAGGATCATATTACAAGTGTTACATTAGGATTAACTTATTAATTTCAAAAATTAATTGTTGTTAGATGTTGTTACATGTTGTTAGACGTTGTTAGATTAAGGTAGATTTCATTAAATCATATTATCTGGGTTTCGAATTCTGTAATTAAGGTATAAATTACCTTATAAAAGGCCTAGGATCATATTATAAGTGTTAAATTAAAATTAACTTATTAATTTAAAAAATTAGATGCTGTTAGATGTGGTTAGATGTTGTTAAACACTGTTAGATTAAGGTGATTTCATTAAATCGTATTATCCGGATTTCAAATTTCGTAATTAAGGTATAAATGACCTTATAAGGGGCTTAGGATCATATTACATGTGTTAAATTAGGATTAACTTATTGATTTTAAAAATTAGACGTTGTTAGATGCGGTTAGATGCTGTTATATGCTATTAAATGTTGTTAGATTCTATTATATTAGAAAAATAAAAAAGTATTAATAAATTTTCAAAAAATCAAAAATAATAAATAAAATTGTTATTTTTGAGACTACCTTAATTACATTAACTTTAAATAATATAACATAACTCCTAATATAAAATATATTTTTCAACTTCACCAATTATAATGAATCTTATTAAAAATAATTTTTTGTACACAAATATTTTTAAAAATTGTCAAATAATGAAAAATTATGTCTACATAAGTTTTAGTAGTTGATCTAGCAAATGAATGGAATAGATTGAGATTTTGTATATATATAATACAAATTTTATCAAAAAAGTAAGCATACTCACTTTTTAAACAAATATACTCATGCTGTCAAATTACCACAATGCACCAAATATATATATATATATATTTTAACATGGGGGAGGCTTCCCATGGATTGGGGCCGGCGCTAATAATTATCTTCCCATGTATCATCCGTCGGTGGCAAATCTTGCCAACGAATGCAAAACTCGGTTATAATATTCGAGCCGCATAAGACTTATCAAGAGGCTAACACATGAGCAGGATACAGAGTAACTTCCTCATGCTCATCCAATGGAGGCGAAGAGGTAATGGGAGCAGAACCTGAACATCACTTAAGCAGAGAAACATGAAAGGTTGGGTGAATTCGATAATCTGCCAGAAGGTCTAGCTTACAAGCGACCTAACCCATGCGCTCCAGCATCTTAAAAGGTCTGTCTCCTGTAGAAATGGGATGATAATTTGTGGAAGCGAGGCGGTCGAAGGGAAAACTGGCGAAAAGGATGCAGTTTAAGATAAACTAAGTTGCCAGCTTGAAACGACTCCTCCGATGACCATCTACAACTTGCTTCATTCGATGCTGAGCTTGCAGTAAGTTATCTCACAACAACTTAAGGGTCTGACCCCTTAGGGAAAGCCAAGTGTCGACATCAGTAATATCATTAGATCCTACCTTATACGATGGGATAGTATGAGCATCATGCCCATATAAAACTTTGACGGGAGACATACCAAAGGCAGAATGATGAGTAGAACTATACCAATACTCGGCCCATGGCAGCAACTCCAACCAACAACAAGGTCACTGCAAAGTGAAATAGCGCAAATAAGTCTCTAAAATACAATTGGTAACTTTCGTTTACCCATCCATTTGAGGGCGATAAGCAGTAGAATGCTTAAGTTGAACACCCTGTTTCTTAAACAATCGGTCCCAAAAATTGCTAAGAAACGACGGATCCCTATTCGAAATAATGGCCCATGCAGTTTCACCACATCCACAATAAACACTTGTGCAACAGAGGAAGCAGTGTAAGGATGACAGAGGCAGAAAAGTGGGCGTACTTGGATAAACGATTTAAAGTGACAAGAATTACAAATTTATCGTTAGAACAGAAACCTTCAATCCCCCCCCCCCCCCCCCCCCCCCACAAAAAGTGAGGCAGGGGTATAGTTTGTAAGAGACTCATATGTTACATGGTTAGATACTTAACCCGATTGTAAGTGTCACAAGTAGCTACTAACTAGCGAATCTGCACAAGCATTCTTAACCAATAAAAATTCTCATTAACATGCTTGAAGGTCCAAAAACCTCCTGCATGTCCACCCACAACAGAGGCATGGAAATGATGAAAAATCTGTTCCATCAAAGCACTTTTTTTAGGAAGTGCAATCCGCCCTTTATAATAAAGGAGACTATTTCGAACACTGTAATGAGGTCTTGATAATTGAGTAGTTTCTAGTTCCTGCCAAATAGCAACCATAACAGGATCCTCTTTTTTTTATTGAAGGGCAGATTGCCAAAGGGGGCACACTACGGTTGACATGTAGGTTCGGCCAAAGCCATTTGACGTGATAATGCATCTGCTGCCCCATTATTCAGCCCACGCGTGTATTCAACCACAAAATCACACCCCATCAACTTACTCATCCAATGCTGCTATTCCAGAGTAAGTATACGCTATTTCAACAAGTACTCAATACTATTATGGTCAGTCCTCATTGTGAATCTGGAACCCAGTAAATAAGGCCACCATTTACGAATAGCTAACACAATGGCTTTCTGTTCTTGCTCATAAACGAACTTACTATGATTCTGAATCGAAAGGGCCTTACTAAGAAGGCTACTGGCCGATCTTACTGGCTTAAGAAAGCCCTAACGCCCAACCCGATGCGTCATAGTCAATGGTGAAAGCCTGTGAGAAATCAGGAGCCTGCAAAATAGGTGGCTAAGAGCCTTCTTCAACCGAAGGAAAGCAGCATCGGCTGCATTGGGTAAATGAAAGGCATCTCTTTTTAGCAACACTGTTAGCGGGGCAGTTATGAGTCCATAATTTCTAATAAACTTTCGATAATATCCAGCCAAGCCGAGGAAGTTGCGTAACTGTTTAACAGATGTTGGCCATGGCCTGAATACACTTTAATTTATTTGGATCATCCATTACCCTTTTTTCGAGATGACATATCCCAAATAACTAACCTAAGCATGCCCAAACTCACATTTTTTCTGATCGGCAAAAAGTGTGTTATGCTGTTAGCATTGTAGGGCCACAGTTAAATGCTTCAGATGAGCCTCCCATGATGAACTATCAATTAATCAAAAAATGCTAGAAAAAATTTCCAAAGAAAAGGAGCAAAGATCCGGTTCATCAAACTTAAAAAGTAGCCAGCACATTTGACAAACCAAACAACATCACCAAATATTCATACTGGCCATGGTGTATCCGAAAAGCTATTTCGCATGCATCCTCTAGTTGCTTCTGGGTCTGATGATAACCAGATCGCAAGTCCAATTTGGAGAACACACACACTCCTGTAATCTCATCTAAAGGCTCCTCAATGACAGGTATTAAAATTTTATCTTTCATTATGATCTCATTCAAAGCCATGTAATCAATACACATCCGCCATGAGTTATCCTTCTTTTTCACCAACAAAACTGGTTCAAAAAAGGACTAACACTTAGTTGGATCCACCCCTTGTTTAATAGCTCGTCCACTTGCTTCTCAATTTCCTACTTCTGATGATATGGGTACCAATAAGGGCTGATCAAAGCAGGAGCCGCATTGGGAAAGAACTCTATGCTACGGTTAATCTGGTGCATGGTTGGTGACCCTTTAGGCTCCACAAACACCTGGAACAAATTGAGCTAACACCTGTTCTAGAGTTGCAATTTGATCACTCTATTCAGACTCCCCCAACTGTAGCACATCCTCAGCATACAAGATAAACATTTAACACCCATCCCCTTTCAGTTTCGTTATCTGTCGACACAAAGCCAATTGATAAGTCTATCCCTGCTAACTAAAACTTAAGGTTAGACTCTTCCATTCCAACGTGATCACTTCCAGTGTCTACAGCCAAGCCACTCCGAAACAAGCACCTCCCAGTGTAAGAGGAAAAGCATCCACCTTATGTAGCACCCTCTAATACCAATGGCACCCCTTTACAAATTCCTTAGCCCAACAATGTGGATCCATCACCTTTCATGACCACAAATCTCCTTGTGGAATGCATGACTAGACTCAACCGGTGCACTAATTTCTGATGCACAAAATTATCCGTGCTGCACAATCTATCACCACCACCACCACCACACCATTAATGATACCCTTTACCTTCAATGTATAATAAGAATCCATACCTTCCAATGCCTGAAAAGAAATACAACACAATTCTGGCACCCTCAATTTGTCAAATCCATCTTCGGCTGCAGCTGGCTCGTCCTCTTCCGATGTGTTATCCAACCATTCTTGCTGTAAAACACAAAGTTGCTTATTAGGATAGGTGTGCCCCTTTGTGAATTTTTCATCACAAGTGTAATATAACCCTTTCTTTCAACGCTTTTGCAGCTGTTCCATGTCATCTTCTTCATCAGGACACCTAGTCGCGCCATTTCTATTTTGGCGACCATGTTTACTCTATTGGCAAGTTTATCAACAACCCTACTCATAGGTTCACTTCGTGATGGCTCGCTTAGCTCCAGTCAAGAACCCCCGTCAGGATCCGTTTTCCACCCTTAGTGCCACTCATTGCTGATTCTAGGCCGCGACAACTTACTGAAAAAATGCTTGGCCCAACCGATAGCCTACGTCAGAGTAGTGGGTCGTACCATGCGCACTTCCGAACCCAACTCATCCCGAAGGCCGGATATGGAAGCTCCAACCAACGCTTTCCCTTTCCACCCCTTTGCGTGGTTAGATAAATTTTCAAATTCCTCCAAATAATCTTCCGACTTGCCGCGCTGATAGATGGAGGTTAGCACCTCATGGACATCCACCTGATTCCTTGTCTCAAAATGCAATTTCAAACTCTGGCAAAAACGCCTCCAAGAACCCACCTCCTTATTGTGGAGCGCCCAAGTAAAACCACTGGATTGCTGGTCCTTTCAAATGATATGAAGCAATCTGCACTCCGTCTTCCTCATGTATTTCTGTCAATTCAAAGTAATGAGCCCGCAAGATTCATGAATTAGGATCACCTGTTGAAAACATTGAAAAATCCAATTAGCTTTACTAAAATGGCTGACCATATGGGGATTATGTCCCTCCGCCTTGCCTTGTCCCTCGATTTCCCAGGGAAGACCTGTTACACTCTAATCTAAGGTTTTGATCTCTGCTTTTCCAGTATTTTCCTGCTGTTCGATGACTCCATTTAGACTAGTGCTTTCCATCAGCACTCACCTCATCACCAAATGTTAAATTCTCCTCCAGAGAGGACTCTTCATCATCTGATGATGACAGATTAGGCAAATATTGTCTACCTCTACAAGAGTCAAAAAGTATATTCATACCTGTCTGAAGTTCTTTAATCTGTTGCACCACATTCGACAACTCTCTTTCCATCGTTGGAGCATGCGAATTGGATCCCCCTGCTTCCCGTCTGTTAGACGAGCCAAAATCACTGCCTCCTGTTGTGGTATGTAGCTTATTCGCTGCTAAGCTCTCCTCCTCCGTGAATGTAGGTTGAGCTCTCATGCGGGGTTGTTGAGTCATTTTCATACTTTTTATTTTGGACAATAATTAGATAAGAATGTGAGTGATTGAAATGATTGGAATTGAATATTGATTGATTTAGCTTGTTTATCTGTAAACGCTTACAATTGATGTAATTTGTGCAAAGCTGGGAACTACATGCAACTTTGGAGCCCAAATCATACATAAACAGATAATTTTGACATCCAAAACAAGCACAAGTGGGCTTGCCCGAGTTGCCTTGTTGATGAGCTCAAAAAATGTTTTTTTTTTATACGTTGTGGTTCTCATAATTCCTCCTAGATAAAAAATTATGAGCAATTGAAAATGGTCCACTTATGCAGTGCATCATATATCTGGTTCAAGAAGATCAAAGCTCAAGGACTAAGGCAACATTTTTTTTTTTTTTTGATAAAGAACGAGAGAAACTCTAACCCTACTCCCTTTCAATATTAAAGGGATTAGGGATAGAGTAACCCAAGCAATTCATTGCCAAAAAATTATTTTTACATATTTTCCCCCTAATACTCTGGGGTGGGTTGCCCCACCAGGACTGGTGGTCCTCATCAGAGAACAAAATCAATTCAGCTAGGGAATGAGCTACTGCATTTCCTAGCCTAAGTACATGATGGACCGAAAAATGGACATTGTTGATGAGAATAGATCGAATTTCAGTTATAATGAAACCCACCGGGGATGAAATGGGCTTCATATTAGACAAATAATTGCACAAGATAAGAGAATCTGTTTCAATCTGTGCACACCGCACCTTTAGGTGGAGTGCCCACCTAAGGCCTAACAGGAACGCCGTAGCCTCCAATAAAAGCGGTTCCTTCACTCCCCTCCGTTTTCAACCATTCGCTGCAATAAAAGTACCTTGAGAATCCCTCATAACAGCGGCACAGCCAAAAGAACCCAAATTCCCCTGAGCCGAGCATCCACATTTATCTTCATAAACCCCAGTGGCGGTTTTGACCATCAGGACACTAGGGGACAGTCCAATAGACTAAGGCAACATTTGATTTGATGAATTTGAAAATCTTAAAGGAATTAAAATGATGATCAAGGCAGTATAAACATGTCGGGACATTTCAGTGAAATTTCAGCACAAATCGGACGGTTTAAACCATGTGGACCCCTAGTTGCGCAATTTTGAGTGCAATTCGTACTCTATGCGCAAGTACTCCCTGGAAACCTATATAAACATCCTCTGGGAATGTCCCAAGGTATCTTAAAACATCCTCGGAGCTAGAGTTAAGTTCCGGGAGTGAGAGGGGTGAAGAGCACGAGATGAAAAGCAAGACGTCAAGTTGCATAGAGCGGTCTAGATACCATGGGGACTTCTAATCAATAAGATTTTTTTTCTTTCTTTGATTTTAATTATCTTATTTATGATGGAGATTGGATACATTATTATTTTGTATTTAATTTTGATTATAAACATACTAGGCTAAACCCGTTATTTAGGGTTTAGGATGTAGCATGCGTAGAATATAACGAATATCGTGGTTTTGCTTATTTTACGAAGGATATTATTGTTAATTTGATATCTTGGATTTAATGCTTGCCTAGTGTTTGAGCTCCAACTTTGGCAATAGTTTCTATATTTAGGTGAAGTAACCGAAAGGTGAAAGTTAAAAAATATGATAATCAAAATATTAAACCTGAAAATCTAAGATCATAAAGATAAGCACGATGATCTTGTGAAATTTCATAAATTTTCACAAACTTAATAGATTCTAATTGACTTAATCTTATGAAATAGGTAGTTAAGAAGATTATGGTACTCCTTGTAGGTTTTAAAAATATATATAAGGATAGTTCTTCTTTAACATTTAATATTTAAATTAAATAATCATTTCATGTATCCATTGCGGTTGCTGTATATGAAACCCTAGATCCTAGGTACTCGCATTCCTTGACTTTTAATTCTCATTTCAAGTTCTTAAGATCAATCTCCTTCTTTTGATATTTTTTCATTTTATTTTATTCTCTCTATATTTCATGTTAAGTATTTAAATTCAACATCTTAAATCTGGAATTTCTTGAATCGATATTTTATATACTATAATTTAAAACCTGTGCACTTGTGGTAAGATTACGAACAATGTTTGACGCCCGCGTGGCACTGGTGTGCAAATCTCTGAGCTCTAATACCAATGATAAAATTCAATCAATTCCTATCAATCTAACTCTAATAGGGTTTCTCTTTTACTGAGGAAATATATCCGAATTCAGAGAAGTACAAGAAGAATGATATTACAGACCAAAGCCTAAAGGAGACAAGTCCTCCCTTATTTAGGGTGTGTTTGTTTGGGGCTAAAATATGTCAACTAAAACTTTTCAACCCAAAACTTTTCACTTTCCATAACTATTCTATTTTTTAATTATTTTTTCACATTTTTCTATACAAATTTTTCTATACAAATTACCCTACTTTTCAATCATTTCTACACAACTACCCATACAACTAACCTATCTATTTTAACTTTATTCTCTTTACTCCTCATCATTACCCCTATTATATCACATCATTTTCTATCAATTTGACAACTTCTACCTCTAAAACTTTTCATCAAAAGTTTTACCTCCAACCAAACACACCCTTAAAGTGCTAAGCTAATCGATTGCCTACCAGACTCACATGTCCCTGCCAGCCTGTCACGAGTATAACCACTCTCTAGGATGAATGCGGCTACGAGGACGAAGTGTCCTCCCTTGAACTGACTGCACCATTTGAGGCTCTATAGTTACCTCACTTTGCTGCTCGACCCTTTCACCGGTATCATTGTCCTCGCAAGTCTGGCACGAGTCTAACCTCTCTCTAGGATGAATGCAGCTACGAGGACGAAGTGTCCCCCCTTGGATCACTGCACCATCTGATACTCTGTAGTTGCCTCACTTCGCTGCTCGACCCTTTCACTCGTATCAGAGGCAGCCATACAAATCTAACCAGCAACACTCTTCTTCCACAAATCTGGTTCGAAGAATTCCTTCTTCACCTGCGGCAGCTACAAAATCCTTAGACTGGATGGGATGCCTTTTTCTGCTCCTAGATCTTCCTTCCAAAGGAAGGATCATTGTGCCTCCACCAATGGCGTAAATATTGAGCACGATTTTAGCTCATCTTCATCCCCAACGATTGCAGCAGCTTCTCTTCATAATTTCTAGCAAAATCCAAAAGATTCAGCCATCAATTTAGCCCTTAGTCTTCTACAATCAAACCGAATTTCACCTCACGTACTTTGGCAGCCATTGCTCCTCTTCCTATTACAGCAACTAGCCACGTGATAGTCACGATAGTCAATTGGCCGCCAACCTTCCAATACGAAAATTAAGCGCCATAGCCTTCAGATCAGAGCTGGCTAGTGTCTCTCCCATTGACATCGCCCGACCTCGACAAATCTGGTTCCCTCCCTGCCGGTCCTCTCCCAACTGCAAGGGCATCGCATTGTTTATCTCCAACAGCCGTTGGTGACATCTGTTAGGTGGGTTCCTCCCACGTGAAGTCAAAAGTGGGGGGGCCCACCCATTTTGGCATTATTCAATAATGCCCCCTCCTTTTGCTTTCGGCGTGTGAGAGAGAGAGATATCACATCTCTCTCTCCTCCTCACTCACGGCAGCGTCTTCTCTCCAGGGGCAGCGACGAATTTTTTCGTCAGAGAGAGTTTTCCCGTCTCGGTTTTTCAGAGCAGCAGCATCAGCAGCTTCGACGGACGGAGGAGGATTTTATCCTCATATGCTCAAGGTTTCTACGGCAGTCATCTCTTCCAGCTAGAGAGAAAATTCTGCCGTCATCTCAGATTTGGTGAGATCTACCCTTGATTAATTTCTGTATTGAAATCCATCATTATTGTGATGATGAAATCCTCTAGTTTTGACTAGAGAAGACATTGTGTTGTAATCCCATTATTCTATAGTGGAAGATTTACCTGGACTGGGTCCCGTGGTTTTTCCCCTTTGGTAAAAAGGGGTTTTCCACGTAAAAATTGTGGTGTGTTTTTCCCGTGGTTTGATTGCTTATTATTTGCAATATTTATTGTCTGTGATTAATCATTCCTATTTAATCTACACAAGAAGGGGATAGCCTAAAATCCCAACAAGTGGTATCAAAGCGAGGTTTTAGTAATCTTGTGCCTTGTGTTGAACGATGGAGGTTAATACAAGTAGAATGATTAATTTGAATGGTTCAAATTATCATGTGTGGAAGGGAAAAATGGAAGACCTGCTATATGTCAAAGATTTTTATTTGCCTGTGTTTGCGGAACAAAAACCCGTAGAAAAAACTGATGCTGAATGGACTTTACTTCATCGTCAAGTATGTGGGTATATCAGGCAGTGGGTGGATGATAATGTTTTAAACCATGTCAGTGAAGAAACAAATGCGCGTTCTTTATGGGACAGGCTTGAACAGCTGTATGCTCGAAAAACCGGGGAACAACAAGTTGTTTCTAATAAAGAAGTTGATGGGCTTGAAATACAGGGATGGAACTCCTTTATCAGATCACTTGAATGCTTACCAGGGAATTCTTAATCAGTTGGCTGGGATGAATATCAAGTTTGAAGATGAGGTGCAGGGGTTATGGCTTCTAGGCACATTGCCGGACTCGTGGGAGACATTTAGAATGTCAGTATCTAACTCAGCTCCAAATGGTGTAATCACTATGGATTTGGCTAAGAGTAGTGTTTTAAATGAAGAGATGAGAAGAAAGTCACAGGGTCCGTCACAGTCAGATGTCTTAGTCATGGAAAAGAGGGGGAGGAGCAAGAGTAAAGGTCCGATGAACAGAGACAGAAGCAAAAGCAAGTCAAACAGGTTTGCCAATGTTGAGTGTTATCACTGTGGTAAAAAGGGGCATATAAAGAAGTATTGTCGACAACTCAAAAGAGACTACAAAAATGAAAAAGGGACAGTAAAGGAAACTGATGATAGTAATGATGTTGATAGAGTTTCTGCCGTCACAGATGACTTCCTTATTGTGTATGATGATGATGTTGTCAACTTTGCATGCCATGACACCAGTTGGGTGATTGATAGCGGTGCCTCCGTTCATGCTACATCGCGACGAGACTTCTTTACATCTTATACATCCGGAGACTTTGGGGATGTTAAGATGGGTAACAATGGTGTAGCTAAAGCTGTCGGCATGGGAGATGTGTGCTTGGAAACCAACAATGGTACGATGTTGCTTTTGAAAAATGTTAAACATATCCCTGATATTCGCTTGAATTTGATTTCAGCAGGTAAACTTGATGATGAGGGGTTTTGCAACACCTTCAATGATGGTCATTGGAAGCTTACTAAAGGTTCTATGATTGTGGCTAGAGGCAAGAAGTGCTCCTCATTGTACTTCATGCAGGCAAAGGTTTCTGATTGTATTATCAATACAATGGAGAATGAAAGTACAACAGAGCTATGGCATAGAAGACTATGCCACATGAGTGAGAAGGGTTTGATGGTTTTGGCAAAGAAAAATCTTCTTTCTGGATTGAAGAATACAGTATTGAAGAAATGTGTTCATTGCTTGGCAGGGAAGCAAAACAGAGTTGCCTTTAAAACATCCCCTCCTTCAAGACAGCCGGGTATACTTGACTTAGTATACTCTGATGTTTGTGGTCCCATGAAAGTAAAAACACTTGGTGGTGCTCTCTATTTTGTGACTTTTATAGATGATCATTCAAGGAAGTTGTGGGTCTATACCTTGAAGACAAAAGACCAAGTGTTAGATGTGTTTAAACAGTTTCAGACCTCAGTTGAGAGACAGACTGGGAAGAAGTTAAAGTGTATCAGAACTGATAATGGAGGTGAGTATTGTGGTCCTTTTGATGAATATTGCAAACAGCTGGGTATTAGGCATCAAAGGACACCTCCGAAGACTCCTCAGTTAAATGGGCTAGCTGAGAGGATGAACAGAACACTAGTTGAAAGGGTAAGATGTTTGCTTTCATATGCACAGTTGCCAGGATCTTTTTGGGGTGAGGCTTTGAGTACCGTTGTACATGTGTTAAATCTCACGCCTTGTGTTCCTTTAAATTTTGATGTTCCAAACAGAGTTTGGTCGGGAAAAGATGTATCATACAGTCACTTGCGTGTCTTTGGATGTAAGGCCTTTGTGCATATTCCCAAAGATGAGAGGTCTAAACTTGATGTCAAGACAAGACAGTGTGTATTTATCGGCTATGGCCAAGATGATTTTGGTTACAGGTTTTATGATCCGGTACAGAAAAAGCTTGTAAGAAGCCGAGATGTTGTGTTTATGGAAGACCAAACCATACAAGATATTGAGAAAACAGTTAAAACAGTTTCTCAATATTATGATAATTTAACAGACTTGGATCCAGTTCCTTTGACACATGTGCCAGTACAGGTTAGAGATGAAGTTCAAGATGACCAGGATGGTACAGTTGATGTTGATACTCATACACAGGTTGAGATTAATAATGACATTGTTGAGCAGTCACCAGTACCAGAAGTTCCACCAGATGTTCCACTCAGGAGGTCTACTAGAGATCGTCATCCTTCTACACGATATTCTGTTGATGAATATGTGTTACTGACTGACGGGGGAGAGCCCGAATGTTATGCAGAAGTCATGGAAGATGAACACAAGAAGGAGTGGGTTGAAGCCATGCAAGATGAGATGAAGTCACTGCATGAAAATCATACATTTGAGTTGGTAAAGTTGCCTATGGGCAAAAGAGCTTTGAAGAACAAGTGGGTATACAGAGTGAAGCAAGAACAAGTTACCACACAACCTCGATACAAAGCTAGATTGGTCGTCAAGGGATTCAATCAAAAGAAAGGTATTGATTTTGATGAGATTTTTTCTCCAGTTGTTAAAATGTCATCTATTCGTGTGGTTTTGGGTCTAGCAGCTAGTCTTGATTTGGAGATTGAACAAATGGATGTAAAGACTGCTTTTCTTCATGGTGAACTAGACAAGGAAATTTATATGGAGCAGCCAGAGGGTTTCGTGGTAAAAGGAAAAGAGGATCATGTTTGCAAGCTGAGAAAAAGCCTTTATGGCTTGAAGCAAGCACCAAGACAATGGTATAAGAAGTTTGAGTCAGTTATGGAGAAACATGGCTATCGAAAAACAACTTCTGATCATTGTGTCTTTGTGCAGAAATTCTCTGATGATGATTTTATTATACTATTGCTTTATGTCGATGATATGTTGATTATTGGCAGAAATTCTTTAAGGATTGACAGGTTGAAGATGCAACTAAGTCAAATTTTTGCTATGAAGGATTTAGGGCCAGCAAAGCAAATTCTTGGCATAAGCATTCATCGTGAGAGGAATGCCAAGAAGTTATATTTGTCACAAGAGAAGTACATTGAGAAAGTACTTCAGAGGTTCAACATGGACAGAGCTAAAGTGGTTAACTCTCCTCTTGCTACTCATTTTAAGCTAAACATTGAGCAGTGTCCCTCTACAGATGCAGAGAAGAAAGACATGGAAAGGGTTCCATATGCTTCAGCTGTGGGAAGTTTGATGTATGCAATGGTATGTACAAGACCAGACATAGCTTATGCAGTTGGTGTTGTTAGCCGGTTTTTGTCCAATCCTGGGAGAGAGCATTGGAATGCAGTTAAGTGGATTATGAGATATCTACGAGGTACTTCCAGTTTGAGACTTTGCTTTGGCAATGAGAAACCATTACTAATTGGCTACACGGATGCAGATATGGCAGGAGATGTGGACACTCGAAAGTCTACCTCTGGTTCATTGATTACTTTTGCAGGGGGAGCTGTAGCTTGGCAATCAAGGCTACAGAAATGTGTTGCACTTTCTACAACCGAAGCGGAATTCATTGCAGCAACTGAAGCATGTAAAGAGTTGTTGTGGATGAAGAGGTTTCTACATGAGCTCGGTTTCAAGCAACAAAGATATATCGTATTTTGCGATAGTCAAAGCGCAATTCACCTTGGTAAGAATTCTTCTTTTCATGCAAGATCAAAGCACATTGATGTGAGGTATCATTGGATAAGAGAAGCTATTAATGACAAGTTGTTTGAACTTGAGAAAATCCATACCGATTATAATGGCTCTGATATGTTAACAAAGGCTCTACCAAGGGAGAAGCTTGAAGTTTGTCGTTCTATCGTTGGGATGACAAATCCCTCCACGTAGTCGGAAGGGGGAGATTTGTTAGGTGGGTTCCTCCCACGTGAAGTCAAAAGTGGGGGGGCCCACCCATTTTGGCATTATTCAATAATGCCCCCTCCTTTTGCTTTCGGCGTATGAGAGAGAGAGATATCACATCTCTCTCTCCTCCTCACTCACGGCAGCGTCTTCTCTCCAGGGGCAGCGACGAATTTTTTCGTCAGAGAGAGTTTTCCCGTCTCGGTTTTTCAGAGCAGCAGCATCAGCAGCTTCGACGGACGGAGGAGGATTTTATCCTCATATGCTCAAGGTTTCTACGGCAGTCATCTCTTCCAGCTAGAGAGAAAATTCTGCCGTCATCTCAGATTTGGTGAGATCTACCCTTGATTAATTTCTGTATTGAAATCCATCATTATTGTGATGATGAAATCCTCTAGTTTTGACTAGAGAAGACATTGTGTTGTAATCCCATTATTCTATAGTGGAAGATTTACCTGGACTGGGTCCCGTGGTTTTTCCCCTTTGGTAAAAAGGGGTTTTCCACGTAAAAATTGTGGTGTGTTTTTCCCGTGGTTTGATTGCTTATTATTTGCAATATTTATTGTCTGTGATTAATCATTCCTATTTAATCTACACAAGAAGGGGATAGCCTAAAATCCCAACAACATCCCCTTTTCCTGCGTTCTTCTTATGTTGGCCATTGCAATAAATAGATTTTGGGGATGGAAGACGTAATTTTCATGGTTGCCAAGTAGATAATGGGTCTAGGACGCCATTTGATGGAAGGAGAAAGCATGGGCAACTTGGAAAATTTGAAAGTACTATGATATTAGAATACCCATATCTTGCAAGTATCTACTGAGAATGACGGGTGCGGGTATCTGTAAAATTCCTGCACATAAGTGCAATTTGCCCTTTGTAAAACTAGGTGAATATACAGAAGCAGTTCCATGTAACCCTGTCCATTTTTGAGATTTTGATATTTGATGAAAAATCTAATCTATTTATTGTATTTAACATCATTCGTTACACTTACAAAAAAAATTCATTTGCTTAGTTAAGAGACTAAGTTTCATTAAAATCCAATAAGTGCATAGGCCATTTTGCTCAAAAATAGGTGCATTCATATGTAAATTAGAAAAAATGCTTAGATCCGTACATATGTGTCTTAGAATGTAGCAATACTTAATAGAATCATTTACCTACATATTTATGATATTTTAGATTGTTCAGATGTTGAAAATACTACTTAAAAATTAATATTTAATATTAAATATTTTATTATGTTGATTTTACGTGTTTGTAGATGGAGTTCATATACAGTGATGCTAGACAAATGAAATGATTTCCATGATAATATAAATGATTCCAAATACAATGTATAAAATGAATTTTCTATAAAATATCTAGATATTAAAAACGAAAATGATTACATAAAGAGAGGGTTTTATAGAAGCACTCCCAATATTTATAATTATGATCAAACTATGTTAATATATATACAAATTATCTATTGTTTTTCCTTTTTATGTTGCAAAACCATATTGAGCCTCGGTTCAATACTTTCGTATACGTTGAGTCATTATCTCGAACAAATTGGTCTAGTGATGGAGTCAGGCCCTGATCCCTAAGTTATTAGCATAACGACAGGCCCACTACATGCAGACACATGTCCAACTGATTGATCCTAGCGTAGGCCATGAGAAGCCTACACAAGTCGACACCTTGTCCATGTATAGGCCACAAGGGTTAACCAGCTCAGAGTAGGGGTGTTAACGGATCGAATTGGACGGGTTAGAAACCTAATCCTAATCCTAACTCATTTAAAATATCTCAACCCTAATCCGTTTATTAACTCATTTAAAAAACCTCAACCCTAATCCATTTATAACTCATTTAATAAATGGGTTGGTAGGTTGTTAACGGGTTGTATAGTAAAAAATGTGAAAGCCTAGACTCTAGTAAATGATGATTTCATAATGAGAGACGATAATTACGAAAATAGTGAAAAATAAAAATTAAGTGACTGGAGGAAGACTTAGAAAGGAAAAATAACCAAAGGATTTACATATATATATATAAAACTTTAATGAATTAAGCGAGTTAAATGAGTTGAAAGAATTAAATAGGTTGAATAAGTTATATGGGTTAAACGGGTTAATGAGTTATAAAATCTCAACCTTAATTCATTTATTTAATTAAATGGTTAAACGGGTTGGTGGATCATAACCCATGTATTCAAAAATTCCAACCCAAGCTCATTTATAAATGAGTTGGACGAGCAGGTTGACAGATCATGAACATTAACACCCCTAGCTAAGAGTCATCATGTCGTTCGAGACACCACATGTGGTCATCCCTTTGACATCATCACTGATAAAAGATAGCCCGTGATCTCCCTTGAGCTTGTTGTCCGGGGGATCATACGCGCGCTCACAAAAAATGACGCGTAAAGATAATTTGAAAAGAGAAGAAGAGATTTCACTCTCCAATTTTATTTCATCATCTCTTTCTCTTTATTCTTGCTTCAACCTTCATCATTTCGTTCAAATCTTAATTAGGGATATTACTATACTCTTTTTTTTCCTAGATAATGAATAAATTTTCGGGTGAATTCCTTATATATCCATGAATTTTACTCCTAATTCACTTTTATCCACAAACTTTCAAAAACTTGTCTTGTACTCATAAAGTTTATCTTACCTGTGAGATGATGAATATGTCCGTGTCTAATTATAATATTTTATAGCTAAAAATTCATATTATAATAAATCTATAGTAATTCTATAACTATAAAATAATATATTATTTGAATACGAATTTTTCAAATTTTAGCAAAACAATTTCAAGTTATATTAAGTCTTAGACATATTTGTCATTTTGTAGAGGATTAACAGCCCATTTAATGGATTTCTAAGAGCATGAATATATGTGAAATTACGATAAAAATTCGTAGATATTAAAGATATTTTTAAAAGTCAGTGGATATAAGTGAAATTCCAGGTGAAATTTGTGACTATATGTGAAATTTGGGCTAATTTGTCAAGAATATTTTGGACTAACTGAATCTCCCGTTGCCACCTAAAATTTTTTTATCTTCTTTACTTTCAGCGTATGCTCACTTACTATGGTTGATTTTGGTTATATCATTCTCTATGTAGTTGTAGCTGGTGTTTTATCATGCTATAATGGCCCAAGTGACAGGCCTACAATTTTGATGCAGTAACAGAGTAAATGATCATCATGACATTTGCAATCATTTGGCCCACATATGAAATGGATATCTCGAAAATGGTCACAAAATATTTACATTTTTGTAATAATTTTTGGAATTTAAATCAAGTCACGAATGTGCAAAATCTCATATTCAAGTTTTGATATTTAACAAATTAATATCATTAATAGGCATCATTGCAGCGGGGAATGTATGGTATGATGAGGTAAACTGACACCATTAATGCAAGTATGGGGTGCTCTTCATGCCCCTCATTGATATAAAAATAACGTTATAATAAGATGCCAAGGGAAGTCCATGGTCTGTCAGTACTCACTTCAGTGGAATGTCTGTGATGTCAACGACATGCATGATGCAGCCGCACGACTACTTATTGAGAAATAATGTTGCCAATATATATATATATATATAGAGAGAGAGACCCGATCCCGTGCGGTCGGATTGCACCGAAATTATGGTGCAGTCCGCTGTAAAATGGACCCCACACATATTAAATTGTAATGAAACTTTATACACTCATTTATTCATATATAAATCATACTTTAAACGGTTTAGATGTTGAAAAAATCACTTTAAACTTGATATTTACATTAAACTATTTTATTACGTTGATTTTGCACCATTTTAAGATGGGGACTGTACACATGTTGGATTTGGATGAAAATTGGTATGCTAATAAAGTGAACAATTCTAAATACAATGGGTGGGGCGGATTTTCTATTTATGATCAAGTGGGGCCCACAGTGCATAGACTGCACGGTGCAGTCGCATGCACTGGATTATTTCCCATATAGATATATATATATATAGGGATTTGTTCCGGTGCATGCGACTGCACCGTGCAGTCCATGCACCGTGGGCCCCACATTATCATAAATGGAAAATCCTCCCCACCCATTGTATTTAGAATTGTCCACTTTATTAGTGTACCAATTTTCATATAAATCCAACATGTGTGTGATCCCCATCTTAAAATAGTGCAAAATCAACGTAATCAAATAGTTTAATGTAAATATTAAGTTTAAAGTGATATTTTCAACATCTAAACCTTCTAAAGTATGATTTTTATATGGATAAATGATTGTATAAAGTTTCATTACGATCTAATATGTGTGGGGCCCATTTTACAGCGGACTGCACTGGATCATATCCCATATATATATATATATGATATATTCAGGTGCGGCAACGCTGCACCCGAATTCCCGTGCAGGCGCGCGCTCCATGCAATCCAGGCCGTCCGTTCTAGCGCACGTCATCCAAGCTGTTGAAGGGTGCCGCGAGTAGGCCGCAGGGAGAGTAGGTGAGGGCGTGCGTCTCTGCGTGTATGGGATCCATGTGTCAGGCGGTGGCTGCAAAAAGCTGCCGTGCATTCAATGCTGACAGCAAGCTTGCCGCATTCCACGTCATTACTTGTGCATATAGCATGCCGATAAGCAGGTATAGCATATAAACACTTACTTGTGCATATAGCATGCTGATAAGCAAAGGTGAAACAGATGTCCTACAATTTCACTTTACACAATATAGGAATAGCATGATCATTCAACACGACAAGGTATAGCATATAAACACTTACTTGTGCATATAGCATGCTGATAAGCAAAGATGAAACAGATATCTTGTAATTTCACTTTACACAATGCAAGTATAGCGTGCTCATTCAACATGACAAGAAACTAATAGTCGCAAAAAGATGACCTTTAGTAGCAAAATATACACTGACGTTTGTATATAGCATGCTGATCCACCATTTAGCATGCGGATAGCCAGAAATAGATGACGTGGAATGCGGCAAGCTTGCTGCCAACATTGAATGCGCAGCAGCTTTTTTCAGCTTCCAGCCTCCTCTTCCCCTCTCTTCCTTTCTTCCCGCTTCAACCGTCCCGCTTCTCAACACTCTCCCCCTCTCTTCCCCACGCGCTCTTCCCCACGTTTCCACGACGGGACAGGAGTCAGCACAAAAATTGGCATGCCAGCTCCCCACTGCAACCTACATGCAGCAGCTACGGGCTAAACGCAGTCTCCCACGCAGGGCCGAACGAGCGGCCAGGATCTCACGCGCTGGAATGGATGGTGCGATGGCGCACCTGCACAGGGAATTCGGGTGCAGCGTTGCTGCACCTGAATATATCCCTATATATATAGTACAGGTATACTCACGAATTGTATATTATTCTCGTATAGTTTTACTAAAATTGCATATTATTCTCATGAGCGTACTTTACCATTAGCTACCGTTGATATCTTGCCTATATTTTAAAAATAGACGAAAATGTCCTCGTTGAATTGAACCTGTTTTGCAGGTTTAATGGTCACCGGTTCGGTCACGATGTTGTAGGTTTCTGCTGTAAATAGAAGCTGTTTAGACAATCATGGGCTGGCAAAAAATGGAAAATAAAAGGGTGTTGGCAGAGGGCTGGAATTCAGCTGCTAGACGCGCGCTGATGGGGTTGGCTTTTAGTGGGTTATTGATGGGTTCTACTGGTTTAGCGTGGGCAATTGCATTAGTTTTTCTGCTAAGAGGTTTGGGGCTGTCTAACTAAAATTTGGACGGTTGCAATTTGATTTGAAGATGGTAGGGGTAGTGGCTCGTTTGGGTTCATTTGCAATTAACAGTTGGTCAATTAATCACAAGATGGTTTTTTTAAAGCTGGCATAGAGGTTGCTGTCATTGCTATCGATTTCAAAAGGGATGTTTGTGTTGGAAAGTTTGATGCAGCCAAATAAAAGGGGCGGGCTGAATTCGAGAGTTGCTTGAATTAGTGGCTGGATGCAGCTGCTATCATTTGAATTTTTGTTGATTGGTCGCTGGTGCCAAACCGGTCGATGAGAAAGAATGGTGGAAACGACACAAAAATTGGGGCTGCTGGAGCTGCTTGGTTTAATGGAGCAAAGGTTGGCTGTTCGGATTTTAGGTGGTTGAAAAAGGAAACTACCACCGGGAGAATGGTTTGAAGAGGTCTGAGCTTTCGAAAATATGGAAGCTATTGAGGAAGGCAGGGTAGCCATGGCCGTCACGTCCTTGAGACGATGGTGGAGCACCGCAGCTCCTTGCTCTGGTGGTGCATCCGAATCTGTGTACCGGATCGTAACTATCTATTAAAAATGATAATAACAATAATTATTTTAATATCCTTATATATTTGCTTAAATTCTTTCGAACCTATTTAATTTCATCAAAATACAAGGCATCAATGACAGCTAATTCAGAGTTCGCTCATAGGATAATACGTAATTTTGGTGAAAATGGGGTAATGTGTAATTCATGAAATTATGTGGATATATCTGCAATTAGCGTTAAACTGTATGATTTTATATGCGAATCACCCATATTTCATATACGGCCGATGGACGCTTGTTGCTCTAAAGAGGAATGATCATGTTAGTTTAAGCTAAACAAATATCTCACTTAGCTTACATCAAAAAACTCATTTATAACATTTTTTCTTTTTTCTTTTATACACTTGTTTATCTAAGTGTATTTAATAAACCAAAATTTACCATTTTTGGATATGTGAGTTTAAACATCTCAAAAAAATATACACATATTCAAAAATGGTAAAGCTTGATTTATATATTAAATACATTTAGATAAACAACTATATGAAGAAAAAAAATAAAAGTGTTGTAAATAAGTGTTTTAAGGTGCTAAGTAAGAAATTTGATTAGTCTGGGCTAAAAAGATCACTTCTTTTATATAAACGTGTATGTTTTAACAAAACTTTTCTTATTGTCAAATTTTATAAATGTTTAAAATTTGCTTGATTATGTATTTTGACTTTTTTATTGAAGTGACTTATTTTGACTTTTAAAATTATCAAAATTGGTGTTGTACTTGGGCATCTATGTAGAGCACATGTATTTATAAAGGATAATTTGCAAATAACTACATAATTTTTACCATAATTACAAATACACATACGTAATTTCAAAAACTGCAAATAACCCTACATATTTTGACCATAATTGCAAATATATTTATGTTGTTATGGTACCATTATTACACCATCACGGTGTTGGTATCTTTGCAAAAATAAGCAAACTATGTAGGTAAATTTGCAATTTTAGAAATTAATTGGGTATATTTAGTTTTTACAAATACACCTATATATTTTTGCATATATTTGCAAATATACCCATGTTGTGATGATGCAGTAACAACGTTGTTGCAGCATGAGTATATTAGCAATTATGGTAAAATTATATGCCGTTATTTGCAATTCCTAAAATTATGTAGGGTATATTTGCAGTTACTGTCAAACTATGAGATATATTTGCAAATTACCCATTTAAAAAAAAAATAAAAAATAAAAAAGCATTGGATGCAGACACGGAAAATAGATGGAAAGCAAATCACTGATTTATTGTAATACAAGTATACAACTGTCTAAAAATTATAAAAATAATTATTCATGTTTGTGTCATCAGCTAATCAACGGGTCAATAATGATAATGCAATAACACATGTAATGTAAATAAATATGATTATCAATTACGAAAACTAATGACATGCATGATGCAGCAGTGTTTATTTATATAGGAAAATAAATTGTGGAAAACAAATCACTGATCAATAGTAATCCAACTGTCAAAAAACTGTAAAAATAATGATTTGGAAATGAAATATCGTTAGATATGATGGTTAGCCATAAGTGATGCTTGTGGCATCAGTGGGTCAAAATGCAAAAATGCATATAAAACGTAAATAAATATCATTATTAATTTGTAAAATTAAAAGTACAAAGGAGTCATTACGAAATGGTGGTTAGATTAATAAACGGCATAAAGATTATAGGTAGGCTGCCCTCCTGAAAACCATCAAAATATTGATAATTTTTCACCTTTTGATTTAGAGGCCTGAAAAATAAGGAATTTTTTTTTAATAAAACTTTAGAGGCGCTACAACAAGAGTCGCCAATAGCAACATAAAGTAATTGTTGCTATTGGTGTTTTTACTTTTTGCTAAAAGGCATTAGCAACAAAAAATTGTTGGTTGCACGATTGATACTAAAATCTCATTCCAATAAATCTATAGCAATGACAACTAAAAGGTTGCAAATTGTACATAAATAACAACAAAAAATTCTAAATGTGAATTATGAATGATTTTGTTGCAACTAATTGTTCCGGTGATTGGTCGGTGAGAGCATTTTCGTTACAATTGAGAAATTTTTGGTTACAAATGGTGTACAAAATTGGTTGCAATTCTATTTTCCAATGACAAGATGATGATGGTATTATACAATTGGAACGAAATATTTGGATGCAAATGGTGCATAATTTAATTGCAAATATTCAAGTGATTAGTAGCAAGGTACATATTTGCAAAAGTTCCTTCATTGCTAGGAACAATTCTATTGCAATTGGTTATAATCAATTGCAATTGATAATAAAGTGCATTGCAATGGATAATAAAATCTATTGTGATTGCCTTTTATATAAAATCTTAAAGAATCACAAAATCAAAAAAACTATTATAATTAATTACATGCTTTATCATTAATTACAATATATAATAAACAATAGAGCTAACAACTTTTAAAAACAAATACATTATACACCAATAACACGACAAAAAATTTTAATTGTCTTAATACTTGAAGCTCTCTCCACAAACAAGTCGACTTCTTATATCTTTATTATTTTTTCTAGGATAAATATAATTGTTACATCTCTATATTTTCTGTTCGAAAATAATAAAACTTTAAAGTGAATAATCATGTAAAATGGAAAATTTTAAGCAAATCACCTCAACTACATATATAATTCACATCCATAAAAAGGATAATCATCATCATCAGAAACCATTTCTCACCTAGGAGGGGTTAGCTTTCATATCCATAAAGAAAATAATGAGAAATAAAACTAATCCTGTTGTTCAACCCTACCAAACACCAATGCGAAAAGATTGTTCAAATCAACCTCTAACAAAGTTGGAAACTAATAAAGCAGCCACATGGCAATTAGTGTTAGAACATGAATAAATTGATGAATTTAACAAGAACGTGAACAAACAAATAAAGAAAATCATTTAGATATAGGGCTTATACTCATCTATCATTAGATCAAACAACTTACTACATGCGTGTTGCCTATGCTTCCTCCACATCTAGCAGATTCCCCAAAACGAAGCTAGTTGCCTAAATCAATAGCATTCAACATGGGTAATAGAATTGTAGACCTCCATTGAGATCGAATAAAATTGTATTTTAGGAAATATTACTGAATAGTGTTGAACAATTTCCATTTTAGTTCCAACAATAAAAATCTGTTAGCATGAAGATCAGCAGGAAATCAAAACAGATTTGTTTTCTGTTTTTTTGTTATTTTTTCAAGTTTTAACTGTCCACAAATTTGGGAATTCAAAGGAGGAGAAGGTTGTTATTTTTTATGTATAAATAACTGGTTTTGAATGAAAGAAAGTAGATCATTTTTCCCAAACCTTTCAGTTTACACTTTCATTGCTTTCCTTGTTTTAATCCAACAAGTGGTATAATCCAACAAGTGGTATCAGAGCCACAGTTGGTCTTAGAGGATCTGTGAGAGGAAAAAAAACAGAGAGAAGCCTTATATTTTCAAACCCAATGTCAACCAATAATCACCTTTCCTTGTTAGCTCCACAAACCTTCACTGAAGAGAATTATCAAATCTAGTCAGTGAAGATGCAATCTTACTTGGAAGCCTTTGATCTTTGGGAGATTGTAGCTGAAGACAAACATGTACCTCCACTACCAAGAGATCCTACTTTGGCACAAATCAAAGCCAACTCTGAAGAAAATGCAAAAAGGGCTAGAGCCAAGACTGTTATTAAAAATTTTGTGGGAGATTCAATCTTCCCCAAGATTATGGCACGCAAGACTGCAAAAGAAGCTTGGGACAAACTGAAAACAGAGTATAAGGGAAGTGACAAAACCAAGCAAATGAAGATTTTGAATCTTAAAAGAGATTTTGAAGCAGTAAGCATGAAAGGAGATGAGTCCATCAGCAAATACTCCGACAAAATTTCTTTGATTGTCAACCAAATTCGGCTGCTTGGTGAGAATTTTTCTGACTCAAGGATTGTGGAAAAATTTTTAGTGACGCTTCCTGAGAGGTTTGAATCTAAAATTTCCTCTCTTGAAGAGTCCAAGGATCTCACCAAAATTTCAATGGGCGAACTAATCAGTGCTCTTCAAGCACAGGAGCAAAGGAGGGCTTTGGGGCAAGAAAAAATTACTGAAGGAGCTTTTCATGTACAAAATCAGTAAGGAAACAAAGGCAAGAAACAACTTAACAAGAAGTTGAAAGACAAAGATGAAGGCTATGATGGTAAGAAAAAATTCTCACTTTGCAAGTATTGTAAAAAGACCACACACGTGGAGAAATACTACTGACGGAGGCCTGATGTAATATGTGGCAATTGCAAGCAACTTGGGCACGTCACCAAAGTATGCAAATATAAAAGCAAGGATTCTCAAAGCAACCAACAACCACAAGCAGCTGAGTCAGAAGTTCAGGAGGAGCAACTATTTATTTCCTCATGTTTTCACAGTATAGATACCGACAACACTTGACTCATCGACAGTGGATGCACAAATCATATGACATTTGATGCAGCAATATTCAAAGATCTTGATGAAAGCTATAAAACTAACGTGAGAATTGGGAACGGAGACTTCCTTGATGTGAAAGGCAAAGGTACAACCAAAGTAAAAACTTCTACAGGTATCAAAATTATTACTGATGTGTTATTTGTGCCTGAACTTAGTCAAAATTTACTGAGTATTGGGCAAATGTTGGAAAAGGGATATTCGCTTGAATTTAAAGACGATAACTGCACTATTTTTGATAATGATGGAACTGAATTATTTTGTGTGAAAATGAAGCAGAAAAGTTTTGTTATGGAATGGAATGAGGATAAAGCTTATGCAGGTGCAAACTTAAGTGACTCAGATTTGTGGCACAAAAGATTTGGTCATTTTAACCACAGGAGTTTAATCAATCTCAAAAGGCAGAAACTTGTTGAAAACATGGCTGAAATCACAAATGAACCTCATGATTGTGATGCTTGTCAGGAAGGAAAACAAGTAAAAGTTTCGTTTCCAAAAGGCCAAGCTTGGAGGGCCTCTCAAAAGCTGCAACTTATACACATCGATGTGTGTGGACCCATGACGGTTACATCAATGAATGGTAATCGATACTTTCTTCTTTTCATTAATAATTTTTCTAGAATGTGTTGGGTCTATTTTCTCAAAGCTAGAAGTGAAGTGTATGTTGTGTTTCAGAAATTCAAAAATTATGTTGAAAACCAAAGCAATTTGAAGATTAAAATGTTGAGATCCGATAATGGCGATGAGGCAGCTCTAGCAAATTTGATAAATTTTGTAGTGATGAAGGAATTAAACACCAGTTGACTGTCACTTACACACCGCAACAAAAATGGTGTAAGTGAGAGAAAAAATAGGACCGTGATGGAGATGGCTAGGTGCCTAATGTTTGAGAAAATTTTACCAAAGCATTTTTGGGCTGAAGCAGTCAACACTTCGGTGTATTTATTAAACAGGCTACCTACTAAGGCTCTCAAAAATAAAACTCCATATGAGGCTTGGCATGGTGTGAAACCATCTGTACATCATCTCAAAGTATTTGGGTGCATTTTTTTTTATCAAATTCCTTATCAGAAAAGAGACAAGCTTGATAAAAGAGCAGAAAAGGGAATTTTTTGTTGGTTATAGTCTTATCACAAAGAGATATAGAGTTTATTCCTTGAAAACTCATGAAATTTTGGTCTGCAAAGATATTAAATTTAATGAAATGGCAGCTTGGAATTGGGACAATCTTGAGGATGTGCAACTTGAAATTCTTAATGACAAGTTAAACCAGCCACATACTATAACATATGATGAAACTTTTGATGATGAACCTATCAGAGGTACAAGAACTTTGAAAGATATATATCAGGGGTGCAATCTTGTTATCTCAGAACCTAGCAACTTCCTTGAGGCAAAAACTTCACCAGCTTGGAGAAAAGCAATGCAAAAAGAGATTGATACGATCAACAAAAATGAAACATGGCAATTAGTTGAAAGACCTGGAGTGCAGAAAGTGATTGGAGTCAAATGGGTATTCAAAACCAAACTCGATCCTAATGGCTCAATATGCAAATACAAGGCAAGGCTTGTGGTGAAGGGATATGCGTAACAGCAAGGAGTGGATTACCAAGAAACATTCGCACCAGTTGCAAGGTATGATACTATCAGATTAATTATTGCCTTTGTTGCATTCAAAAAATGGCAAATTCATCAACTAGATGTTAAATCAGCATTTTTAAATGGCTTTCTTAATGAAAATATTTATGTTGAGCAGCCTGATGGTTTTGTAATTTCTGGAAAAGAGAATTATATTTATTTGTTGAAGAAGACTCTTTATGGCCTTAAACAAGCTCCAAGAGCTTGGTACAGTATAATTGATAGTCATTTATCGCAAATTGGTTTCAAGAAAAGTGATAGTGAAGCAACCTTATACATCAAAGGAGAAGGGAGCAAAATTCTGGTGGTATCTCTATATGTTGATGACATGTTAATAACAGGGGAAGATTGCGGTCTTATTCAGTCTTTCAAAATAGAAATGAATCAAGTTTTTGAAATGACAGACCTAGGACTGATGCAGTATTTTCTAGGTATGAAAGTGAATCAATTCAGAAATGGTTTTTTCATATGTCAGAAAAAATATGCAACAGATATCTTGAAGAAATTTTGCATGGAAGATTGCAAGCTTGTGTACACTCCAATGCCAACAAGTGAAAACCTGAGTAAAGATGATAATTCAAAGAAAGTTGATGAAGGTTTGTTCAGAAGTCTTATAGGGAGCCTATTATATCTTACAACAACAAGACCAGATATTATGTTTGTTATGAGTATCTTATCCAGATATATGCATTCTCCATCTGAAAAATATTTCTCAGCAACAAAAAGAAAACTCAGGTACTTAAAAGGTACCATAGATCTTGGTGTTTTGTTTAAAAGTGCAGGAAATGAAGATGTGAAGCTGTTGGGAAACTCTGACAGTGATTGGGGAGGTTGTCTAGATGATTTCAAAAGCACTTTTGAAAATCTCTTCTCTTCGGGTTTTGGTGTCTTCACATGGAGCTCAAAGAAGCAATAAACAATAGCACAATTCACAGCTGAAGCTGAATACATTGTTGTTGCTGCTGCTGTGAATCAAGCTATTTGGTTAAGGAAGCTTCTAATGGATCTTGGTTGTCAACAAAAAGATCCAACTGAAATCAGATGTGATAATCTTTTAGCAATATCAATTTCAAAGAACCCAGTATTTCATGGTAGGACAAAACACATAAAAATAAAGTTTCATTTCATTCGAGAAGTTCAACAATCCAATGAAGTGAATCTGGTGCATTGTTCATCTGAAGATCAACTTGCTGATTTACTCACTAAGGCTCTGCCTAAAGAAAGGTTTGAAATTCTCAGGCAAAAGATTGGTGTTTGTCTCAAAAATGCCAAGGAGGAGTGTTGAATAGTTGTCATTTTAGTTCCAACAATAAAAATCCGTTAGCATGAAGATCAGCAGGAAATCAAAACAGATTTGTTTTCTGTTTTTTTTTTATTTTTTCAAGTTTTAATTATTCACAAATTTGGGAATTCAAAGGAGGAGAAGGTTGTTATTTTTTATGTATAAATAACCGGTTTTGAATGAAAGAAAGTAGATCATTTTTCCCAAATCTTTCAGTTTACACTTTCATTGTTTTCCTTGTTTTAATCCAACAAATACATTGCTAAATGGAAGCAGTAAAGGCATATATTTGTGACAGCTTGAAGCCACCATGGTGCATCCAGCAAATTTACCCAACTAAAGTTGGATACAATCACTAATAATCAATAAACCTAAGACTTAATTTTGAGAGCTTGACTTCTCAAACATATTAGCTTTCCATAGCTCATCTAGCATATCTTCCAATATTCCAATCTACAAGTAAGAGCGACAACTGTCCCTTACAAAAAGTTACATTATCGATAGCTAGAGAAAAATTAAGAAAATCTGGACTAGAGAGAACTCTCGATCTTTTGCAAGATAGGGAATCAGCCTTAGCTAGCAATATAACAAAATTAAAATAGATTCAGAATAACAAACAACACATTACATAGTTGACATGATGCAATGTAGAATTAAATCATATTATCTCGTAATTGTTGACATTCAGATCCATTTACAATTATTTTTTGAAATAGGTTAATTTAGTTATTCTTGATAACTTAGTTCTACAAAATGATAGAGAAAGACCTGCATAAAATTCGAGGTTACAAAACTAGGTTGTTAAGATTAAGTGTTGGCATTCAAATTATGCACATATTTGTTGAAATTGGTTAATTTGGCCATTCTTCGTAGGCACATAAAATGCATGGGTTGGATACCTAACACAAAGGAACTAAATGAAAGGGAGACTAAGATTCAAAATAAACTTAAGATGAAGGTGAAGTGTTAAAAAGTCATTAAGATTTTCTAAAACAGAATCGTTGAATAAACAAAGAAAATTTCTAAAATTCACCTCTTTTCCAATCTTCCCAATAATGATTCCAACTTGTATGGAAGCTTTTAGCTCAGCTAGCTCTTTTGGTGTGAGTTTGATCTCATTTATTTCTAGTCTTTCATTTTTCAGGTATGCAGCAATATCTCCCATAATCTAGTTTGCAGCACATCAACACCATTTTTAATGACAACATCAAAAAAATCATGCAACCCACAAGAGGAACCCATAACAATTGTTCTACTACTGTGGAAAATTTTTAGAAGACTTGCAAGATGAGGATTTGGTATTTGTGTGAGACACATAAAGCAAGGCATTGCACAAGACAGATATATGTTAAAAGCCAACCCATGTGATGTGATCCTTGATGAAATCCTCACACCAATGGCTCTAATCTTTTGGTTCTCACCCCATCTCACCTGCCTTCCCTGCATGAACTGGAACACCATACATTCCTGCTAATTCAATCATCGTTTGCTCGAGATTCTCAACGTATTAACGTGCTCCAAAGCCAATGTCTCGGAGAGATATAATAGGATACAAAATTGCTTGATGCAGGCCATGGATTCAGCTTCTGGCACCAGCAAGTTGTGTTGTGTTATTCTTTCCAAGTTTGTAAGTCAGTGGATGCTGTAAGGACAAGATGGTGTCTATAATTTTATGCAGTTTTCTGTTGGAGGCAAGCCTCTACTTAAGCTTCAATGCATCTGCATATTTTACAAAGCCCATATTCCAAACCTCAAGGCTCCTCTGGTGTCACATTTCCTGTAAATCAAAATGACAATTTTCCTCCAATATTTGCATTCACCTTTTTATAATTCTACCAGTTAGATTCAATTAGATCTAGTTAGATGTTGGTAAACCCTGTTAGATTTAGTTAGATCCAGTTAGATTCAGTCAGATACCATTAGATTTAGAAAATTTCATTAAATCTTATAATCTGAGTTTTAATTTCTGTAATTAAGATATAAATGACCTTATAAGGGGCCTAGGATTATATTATAGGTGTTAAATTAGGATTAACTTATTAATATAAAAAATTAGATCCAGTAAGATTCGGTTAGATTCAGCTAGATTCGGTTAGATTATGCTAGATTTGGTTAGATCCAGTTAAATTTGGTTAGATCCAATTAGATTTAGAAAATTTCATTAAATCATATAATCTGAGTTTTAATTTCTATAATCAAGATATACATAACCTTATAAAGGGCCCAAGATCATATTATAGGCAGTGTTGTAGAACCGGACCGGACCAACCTCCGGTCCGATTTTATTACAGACGGTCCGGTTATTTACTATCAAACCGTATGAACCGTGCTAATCGTGGTCATACCAGAAAAATCGGTCTGATGCGGTTCAACCGATTCACAGCAGAACAAAAAGAAAGCTCGAAAATGCATCCTGTGTGGTTGCGAGCTTGCGCCTACCTTTCCCCATTTTTGCTGCCACTGCATTTCTTCTCCCAAGTCCCAACCTTTAAATCACATTTCCATAAAAAAAATTGCATTTCCCTCCCATAAAAAAAATTGCATTTCCCTCCCTTTTCCTCAATCGTTAGTCTCTCCAGCTTCCTTGCTTGTCAGCAGCTCAGTGCAGACACTGGTCATCCCTAGCGTCTTGGGCAGTTAAGCTCTCAGCTCGGTAACCCCTTATCCTATTCTCATCTTCTTTCTGGTCTTACAGTGCATTGCTCTCATGGACTCGCACCTGTCCAACTCCAATCTCCCTGCTTTGCAATTGGTAATATGTATTTTCTTCATCATCTTCGATTAAACCGATCAAGTTCTCTTTTTTTTAAGAAAAAAAATCAAATAATAGTAGTTCATCACTCCATCTTCCCTAAAATCTAACAATTTCCCTGAAATCTAACGAATATTATTTGAAATCAAATCTAAACAGAAGTGCATTTTTTGGCCTTTTAAGATTTATTTTCATCTCGTTAATCCATCAATTAATCCATACCCCGCATCCATCAATTAAACAAGAGTGCATTTTTTGGCACATTATAATTTATAATGCATCACATAATTTACTTTTTTACTTCATTTTACTTTCATTTTTCCTAAAATCTAAACCAACTATTTCTACTGTTGTTCTGTTGTAGATTCGCAGTGCAAGTGTGCACACTCTGGCATACTGAAGTCACTAAATTGAAGCAAAAAATACTGTAAGAAATATTTATCTTGATTTTTTATTTTTAAAAATTTAAAACTAGATATTCATATTACTGAATTGGATTGTTGATGGACTGATTGATTGTATTAATTATTTCATGACATTGTTGCCATTGATTTAATTGTGTATTTATGTTATTATTGTCGATTACATGATTTAATTATCGTAATTTATAAATTTATACATTGCATGAAATCATGAGAATGGTGGATTTGTGGATGGATAAATTCTTTTACAATTCCATAATTCTATTATTATGTAGTTTTATAATAGGCAATATTATATCTTGATGAAAGTAGATTGTTCAGCACATGAGTTGTTCTTACATATTATTATTATTATTATTATTATTATTATAATTGATTTAATTGTTCAAGCATTATTAATTTACTTTATTTCTGATTTTGTTAGATATGATTAGAAAAGTGCAAATCATAAATGCACAGAGATAAATACGTGGAATTCATAACTCAAGAGTCAAGAGCCGAGGCTTATCATACATTTCAGGTTAGTTAATAAAGTTAATTTTTTCTAATTTAACGTGTCGATATTTTTGCTCAGTTAATGAATTTTGGAAATTTTTTTATAATTTTTTCCTCATGTTTTGTTATGATGATTAGTCTAACATGTAGATTTAGGAGTTATGAATATATAAACTTATCAATATATAATTAATTAAAAATGGATCAATAATTAAATATTATTTATGACATCATAAATATATCATGCTGACGTCATCGGTTCAAACCGATTCACTAACCGGTTTGATTACCTGTTCGATTCTGACAACATTGATTATAGGTGTTAAATTAGGATTAACTTATTAATATTAAAAATTATATCTAGTTAGATCCGGTTGATACAGTTAGATTCCATTAAACTTAAAAAATTGTATAATTTGAGTTTTAATTTCTATAATTAAGATATAAATGATCTTATAAGGGGACTAGGATCATATTACAGGTGTTAAATTAGGATTAATTTATTAATATAAAAATTAGATCCGATTAGATCAGGTTAGATCAAGTTAGATCTAGTTAGAATCAGTTAAATTATATTATTTTCGAAAAATAAAAAATAATATTAAACATTCAAAAATTCAAAAATAAATATTGAAATTGATATTGTCAAGAATACCTTCTTTATATGAACTTTAAATAATACAATAGAATTACTTATATAAAAATATTTTTTAACTTTTCCAATTATAATGAAATTTTATTAAAAATAATATTTTCTATACATGTATTTTTAAAAAATATCAAATAATGAAACATGTTTTAGTGGTTGTCCACCAAATGAATGGAATAGATTAAGATTTTATACACTTGTAATTCAAATTTTATCAAAAAACTAAATATACTCACACTTTTTAATAAATGTACTTACGCTGTAAATTTACTATAATACCCCTACTTTTTTTTCCTTATAGGAAACCCTTCCCATGGGTTGGGCCTCCCTAGTTATTCAACTTCTGAATTGATCATTGCTATTGGCCGCTAGGTGGACCATGGTTGCTGATGTTTTGTAAAATCCGTCCAGCGGGTTGCATGAAGAGCAATCTTGCTGATCTTTTGGATGGTGCCTCACCATTCAACTTTTCATATTTCTAACAGTGGTAATTTGATGATATACTCTCTTAGTTCGACACTAATTGCTGATATATTCTCATTGTTTTACGAATTGTATATTACCCAATAAAGTTTCACAAAAATTGTTTGCATGCCCTAGTTAACTGCTAAAATTTAACGGCAGTTGAATAAAAAATATAATTTGTTGATATACCTTCACTATTTCATAAATTGCATACTACCCCCACAATGTTTTACCAAAATTGCTTACGTATCCATGATACTTTTTTGTTGCCAAATGTGCACTAAAATTTTGAATAAAATCTCAATCCTAATCTATTTATTTAATTAATTGTTGAACGGGTTGGCTGATCATAATCCATTTATTCAAAAATATCAACTCAAATCCATTTATAAATGGGTTAAACAAGCGAATTAACAGGTTAATCATGACCATTAACACCCCTAGTTTCAATCCATAGCTATCGGTTTTTCTTAAAAAAATAATATCGATAGGTATGTAACGGTATGTATTCATGATTGAAAAAATTGTATTGAAAATATAGAAAGTTATTGAAAATTTCAAAAATATCTTAAGAATGGAAATTCATCCCTATCTAGGATTTACTTATATTTTGAAACAATTTTTTAAATTTTAAGAAGGATAATGTAAATTTCTATTTTTAAGAGATTGCATGTGCCCCTCTTAACTTCCTGGAAATTCGGTTATGGCAGCATCATATTTACGTGGAGATGGTATCCTCGGCATTATCTTTGTTTTCGTTTTGGGCCCTTTTTACTCTTTCTTACAAACTTTTTTATTTAATTTCACTTTTTAACTACTTAATTATCATATTTTTGCTATTATAATATTTTTATTCCATATCTTTTTTATATATATATTTCCATATAACTATCTAATAGTTTTTTTTTTCTAACCTCAACAGAAGCCGACTTGTAAATTGGGATGACAAGTGCATTATGTTCGGGCATTAGCAGGTACACCTGAGTGCACTTAGCTTCGGTCCAACCAGGTACATATACTTTTTTAAAATTTTTGTGAAAATTTTTACACAACTAGTAATCTAAGTATATTTAACATGTGTATTAGCTTAGGTCATTGATTTTTAAAATCCAAAAAATATCTAAAAATCTCCGAAATTGGTAAAAATTGATACACATATTAAATGCACTTATATTAATAGTTTTATAAAAAGTTTTCAAAAAAATTAAAAATGAGTGAAATGCACCTGAGTGTACTAAAACTAAATGCAAACGGGTGCATATAATAATGTCCCATTATATTTGTGTAGTATTCTCCCAATCAGTTTCACAGACATGTCTATATAGCCTTTTATTTAATTTTTTTTCTAAATCTAAACCATTTATTTTGTTTAGCATTGTTTCTTTTATCATGTTACTAAAAATACTTTCACCTAACAACTTTTATTTTGCTAAATATTGGCATAATTTGTGGGTGAATATATAACTATTAATTTCTTTAAAATATATAGTATATAAAATTTTCAATATATATAAATTTTAGTATTTGTAGTAAATATATAAATGTACAGATAAATATGAAAAATGATTTAAATTTAAAAAACATTTAAAATCAAAATAAGGGAATACATGGAAATCTTTGTATTGCCATGTATCGAATCATTGCCTATTACCGGGTTTGTTTACGCATTGGATGGCCATTAAGGGTGCAACAAGGTATCACGCGGGTCTAAACTTGCCTAATTGGACCACAAAAAACCAGATATGGCCATCCAATGCATGCTCAGTTTTGACTTGACGCGGTGGAAATCGAAATCAATACTACATTTACATCAACTTGGTATGAAAATCCGAACCAGTCCAAACTTGATTTCTACTAATTTGTTAAAAGCATTATATTGATTTATACATTAAGCATTTTAACTATAATCATAATAAAAATACTTCCATATAGTCATAACCTAATTAAAATGTAAAATATTTATTCTAAAACTTAAATTTCATAGGCATTGTCCATAAAAAGTTGAATATCTTACATCTATGTCAACTCAATTTATAAACAATTGCAAATATACCAACTATTTAAAATTATTGCATGCATACCAATTAAATATGAAATATATAAGCTCCACTTTTATTAAACTTGTTTAAATAATAATTTTATATAGACATGTTTATTTCTTTACCTTGATTATTGATGAAAATTTCATTACGTTTATTGTGCTTAGCATCATCTTTTAATTCGAGGATCAAGTTTTATCAAAATCAAAGATGTCAAATTCATATATGTTCATGTGTAAATTATGAATAAACAAGTTATCATAATCAAAAGTATATTTTAAAATTAGTTGGTGTGAATGTAATAAAGTTCAAAAAAAATTTTGTTTCTATCAATATATCTGAACTTCTATTAGTTTAAGAATAATCCAAACTTTAACCAGAAATCAATACTGAAACTAATGCAACTGATCTAAACCTGGATTCTAAGATTAAAGTTAGAATTCACTTAAAATCGTTGGGCTTAGGGTTAAAGTTCACCTAAATCCAATATAATGGATAAGAGTTGCACCCCTAATTATTGGCCACTGCAAAAATTATGCCTTTAGTTACATGCACTATACTAGTGGTAAATGGTTTGTCACTATAATTATATAATGTTACGTACATTTTAAATTTAGGGTGTGTTTGGAAAATGATGAAACTTTTGATGAAATTTTTTGTGTAAAAGTTTTTGAAATTGAAGAAAATAATGTAATATAATATGGGTAATTATGAGAGTAAAGATAATAATGTTAAAATAGGTAGGTTAAATATGCCGATAGTTGTGTAGAAATAACTGAAAAGTATATTAGTTGTATAGGAAGAAATGAAAAGTAATTAAAAAATAAGATAGTTGTAGAGAACGAAAAAATTCTGGGTTAAACAAACACCCCTAATGTCAATGAAACTTCGTAGCGATCAGTCAGTCATAAAATGTTTTAATAATGATTTTCAAGCGAAATAGGTTATTCTTGTCTAAAATAAAGTGACTTTTGTAACAGACAGGGTATTATTGTCACTTTCATATCACACTAACTAATACCTTTTCGAGAAAAAAAGCTAAACGCTACTCAAAATATCTTGCAAAATGATGGTTTCTTGTTGTGTGGTTGGCAGAAAGTAGTCCCAAGACAGTGGAATAGAAAATGGCAACTTCATAGCAGGCCATTGCTACAAACAAACAAGTAAGTATATGCAAACCGTTGTAGATGGAAGCTTATGCTATTCTCTTTGGAGCCAAATGGTTAATGGAAATGAAAGTTAAAGGGCTGAAATTGAAAGTGATTCAGCCGTTTTGGTTAGTTGGTTGGCAAGTACTACCAGCACTATATCAAATCCATATTGTATTATACAGAAAATTAGGAACTTGGGAAGTTGTTTCGAATGTGTATCTCTCTCCTGTATTTTAAGAAGTGCAAACGAAGTTGCTCACAATTTGGCTAAATTTGCTTTATCAAACCAATTTGTGGGAAATATTTGGAGGGATGTCCCTCTAAGTTGTATTGCTAACTCTCTTTGTAAGGACTTATCTTGTAGAAAGAAATTTTTGCTATTTCTCCTTTCCTTACTCTATATGTTCTTACTTTGGAACAGATGGGGTGGGGTATGGGGAAAAATTATTCAAAAAAAAGTTACAGCCAAATTGTGCTTTTTCAATTTAAATATCTGGTTTTGCCTATATATTAGCTTATCTTAAGTAATAAGAGAATTCAAAGTCTTTCTTCGTCTACACACAGAAAAAAAAGGCTGTAAAGCAGATATGCTGCTTAGATAGTTCAATAACCTTTTCTATTTAATTTCTTTATCAGAAATAGAATGCAATTCTCCAATTCTCCTTGCTGCCCCTGACGGCTGCTGCCACTGCTATTTTGAGTTGCTTTCTTGATGTACTTCTACAACTCTTCTTTCTCATTTAGTGCTAAGCTTTCTTCCTCAGAACCACTTGGTACTAGTAATCTTTTAGCTCTTTGATTGATGATGCTCGGATAATTATGTTGTTTTCTATTTCGGGGAGGAGGTTATTCTTGAGTTTTGAATATCCTTCCTAGAAAGAAATTATGTAACCATATTTTGGAACGAAACCCAAAAAAATATCCTTCATTTCCCGTTTTTATAAATTAGATGACTATTTTTTTTTGGTGTATATTTTACATCACATGTCAACTTATATTACAATTAGGTACTAAGATAATTCTTTACTTCAAACAAAAAAAGTGCTGAGATAATTCTTACAATTTGATGGCTATTGAAAATTAACTTTTTAACTTACTAACATATGCAATTAACATGACATATTTATTCAAAAATTTTAAAATGAACTTTTACATTTAGGCGGGTAGGCGGTGTTTGTTTGCACTAAAAACTTTTCAGTCTAAACCTTTTTTACTTTTACAACTACCCTATTTTTAATTACTCATTTTATTTTTTCATATACAACTACTTTACTTTTCAACCATTTTTACATAATTACATATACATCTAATATATTTATTTTAACTTTATTTTTAGTACTTCTCATTATTATCTCTATTATATTATATTGTTTTTCTTTCGTTTCAAAAATTTTTTTATCAAAAATTTTAGGGCTTTTCCCAAATATACCCATTACGTTTGACCATATTTACAAATATGCCCACTACGTATTAGAAATTCCAAATATACCTACTACGTTTTGCCAAAATCCCAAATAAGCCAACGCCGTCACTGACCGTTACGTTAAGTGACGGAACCGTTACATAGTGGCTAATAATTTTTCAGAAATGCCCAGATTGCCCCTGGCGTGAATAATAAAAACTGAGCTCGAGTTTCACTTGAAGAGAGCAGTAGCGGAAGAGTGCCCAAGTTGGAAGGAGCGGTGCATCATACGACTATCCATTTGAGGTATTCATTTTATTTTTTTGATGCTTTTAGGCATATCTAAAATTGAAATCATTTATGTTATTGTTAAATATCAACTCCGGACGTTGGATCTTACAGCGTGCGAGATGGTATTTCCTTTCATATCATTCCACTGAACTCAAAAGTAGTCTATCATAAATGGTATGGATTATGTCAGTCGTTGCGCAATAGTTCCATTAATTAAATCCCACAATGATATTTTTCATTCCGTCTATGCTATTGTATTTTTAGTATTTTTTTCTGTTGGTTTGAAAATGATAATTTTTTCCTTCCGTCTATGTTATTGTATGTTTGGTATTTTTTTCCGGTTAATTTCAAAAATGATAATTGCAGAAATGATGCATTTCGTTCTTATTATAACCCATATGCTCTCCTGTCATTCGTTCGTACATAGGTGATGGAAGGGGACGAAATGCATCCTTTCTATAATTACCATTTTTAGAAAAAATACCAAAAATACAATAGCATAGATGGAAGGAAAAAATTATCATTTTTGAATCTAACGGAAAAAAATATCAAAAATACAACAGCATAGACAGAAGGAAAAATATTATTGTGGAATTTAATTGACGGAACCATTGTGCAATAGATGACATAATCCATACCATTTATAACAGACTACCGGGTTCAGTGGAGTGATATGAAAGGAAATACCATATCGCACGCTTTAAGATCCAATATCCGGAGTTGATATTTAACAATAGCATAAATGATTTCAATTTCAGATATGCCCAAAAGCATAAAAAAAAATGAAACAAATACCTCAAATGGCTAGTCGTATGATGCATCGCTCTTTCCTCCTTGGGCACTCTCCCGCTACTGCTTTCTTTAAGTGAAACCCGAGCTCAGCTTTTATTATTCGCGTCAGGGGTAATCTGGGCATTTTTGAAAAATTAGTAGCCGCTGCGTAACGGTTCCGTCACTTAACGTAACGGTCACTGACGGCGTGGGCTTATTTGGGATTTTGGCAAAACGTAGTAGATATATTTGGAAAAAGCCCAAAATTTTATTACTTCTTAGGCATACCCTTAAGGTGTGCTAAGAAAGGCAAGAAGTTGTTAACTCCAAAATTTTTAATATAAAATTTTCACTCTTTAATAATTGCCTTGTTTTTTAAAAAAATTTACATCTTCTTATACAACTATACTATTTTTTTATTCTTTCTAAATAATTACTCATTGAACTACCCCATGTTTTTTAATTTTATTATAATTACTCCTAATGATTACCCCTATCATGTCACATCATTTTTTTCATTTTTGAGAACTTTTACAACAAAGGACAAGGAGCACTGCAGCAGATACGAAGTTTAGAGAACGAAAGATTCAAATGATTTCATGACAAGAAGAGACTAGCACTTTCTTGGAGCAATCCGTGAAGATTTACTCGTATCTATAATCACAAACACCTGCAAATGCATAGATATAAGCTACCAGAGAATCCTCATTTGGTTAAAAAAAGAGATAAATTGGAATTACAACATATGAAAGTTGGAACACGAAAGAAAATGTTGCAGTTGACTTTAACAACAAGCATCAAACCAGCAGAATAACCATATCTTCAAGTACTCCTAGTACCATCTGGCCCAGAACAGATAGTTGAGGAAGTTAACAAAGTTCAGAACAGAGAGAAGAGCATAGAAGAGATCCAAACGATTCTTGTTCAGATCATTACCGCCCAACCATTCACTCGATCCAAACCGTCCGCTTGCTGAGTTGGCCACTGATACAAGCAGTGAGCTCAAAAAATATCCCATTGATGTAGAGCACCATGACAAGGAAGTGCACACACTCCTCATTGTATCGGGTGCTTCGGAGTAGAAGAACTCAAGCATGCCGGCCAGTGTAAACATGTCTGAGACGCCTAGCAGCAAGTACTGCCACCCAAGCCAGAAGACTGTGACAGTAGTCGAATTCTCTGCAGCTGTCATCCTCTTTGCTTCGACCACTGCAGCTACTGCCATCGACATCGAAGCAAGAACAAGGCCAACACCAATCCGTTGGAGTGGAGAGAATTCTATCTCCCTTCGCTGCAACTTCCTAGCCATGATCAAGACTAGACGGTCATACAATGGTACAAGTATGAGCATGATAATGAGGGGAATGGCAGTGAGTGATGCTGGTGGGATTTGAAAATTGCCTAAAACCCTCCGATCCATTGTTGTCCCTTGGTGGACTGAAAATGTTTGCAGCTGGGCCAAGCAGCAATTCATCATGATTGTGCTTGCGAAGATTGGAAGGAGCCGAAGAAATGACTTTGTTTCCTCCACTTGAGAGCTGCTAATGCTATCATCCACTGTGGCTTTCTCTAGGAACCTGTGGGATCAATTTCAGAAAATGCCCCATTCGTTTCATGTATTGGAGAATTTATTCACTAAGAAAATTAAGTAAATAAGTCACAGAATTGGACTGAATAAATACAATGAACATGCAATTAGTTCTTGCCTGAATTTTCTTTTCTCTCTCCCTCCAATTTCACAGCTGTTCGATGGTGGCATCGTGGCGTTCCGATTCCTTATAGTGGAGAGGAATACCTAGAAATATTCATTAGCTCTTGAAATAATGAGGTTTCTCAAAGTACGTTTGCTACCTGTTTGGATCCTTGCATTGATGAAACCAGGATCAACCAAATTACCAATCCAGGGTTTAGCAGTTTTATGGCTGTTTGGCTGTCTATTGAAGCCCAAATCTCAAATGTAGTCCTACTATATATCTCTGTGTTAATGACATGAGGCAATCAAGATTTGAAATTCTTAAATGAGGTTCAGGTGGAAACAGAACTCAGCGGTGCCCATTAGGAGTCCCATAGGTTCTAATTTGGTATTTAGTAATGGTTGATAAGAAATCTATTTCAGCGATTGTATTTAAAATCATTTATTTGCTAGAAGACTAAGTTTCGTCCAAATCATTGACATACATGGGCCACATTCACTTATATATATGTGTGTGTAAATTATAAAAAAAATTCTTATATCGATCCACATGCATTAAAATGTAACGATACTTTAGAATCATTAATAATATAGAAATGATATTTTAGCTATTTTAAATGTTGAAAATACAAATTTAAAAATGATATTTAGCATCGAAACATTTTATTACACTCATTTTTTACATGCTTTGTAAATGGGGCACATGCATAATGATGCGAAATAAATGATACTGAATACAACAGAGGGAGTGCATTTCCCATTAATTATTAAGGTGAGCCAAAATGGATAGAGTTTCACTGAAATGGATTTCATAAAAGTGGGACTCACGCACTAAAAGTCTTCTAGTCCCCTTCAAGTAAGAACCTGTTTGAGTCCGTGTTTAGAGAGGTCAAACATGGTTTTCTGGCAGCAAACCGAGATTTTGTGGAAATATTGTTTGGCCGAAATGCTGCTTTTAGACTCGAAAGCAAGTTTGGGCTAAAGCTAGAAGGACTTACTTTTGTATCGCAAGCAAATTTCATTGAAAAACTGAAAGCAGGCGCATTAAATTACCTTAAAAATCCTTGTGAATGGACTTCCACTGGGAATCTTGTGCCTGTACCATGGGAATCCAGCAATGAAGACAAGGAGAGACAAGACCAAGGCTCCTGAAGAGATAGCAAAGCCCAATTGCCATCCCTTGTTCTCCTGGATCCACACCAAAATGGTGACTGCTGAAAGGCCGCCCACGCACAGAGAGAAGAAAAACCAGTTGAAGAAAGTCGAAACTAGCCTCTTGTTTGAGTGATCCAACTGATCTGCACCATGGGCAGGCAAGGAGGCCTTCACACTACCAACTCCCAAAGCCATCAAATACAGCCCAGCATTGAGCATTATGGATTGTGGGCTTGATGGTATTCTTCCTGGGGATGGCTGTAGGGACTTGTAGTGAGCTTGGATTGTTAACATTATCAGTCCCTGCAACAATTAATTACATTTCGGTGGTCATTTCCAGATTAAGAAACTAGCTAAGATTGTTCCTATATGCAGAGGAACAAATTTTGTTAATTAAATACCATTAGTTCAATGGCAATGGAGAGAATCGTGGCGGAGAATCTTGTGAGATAAGTGTCAGAGATGAAGGCCCCAAACAATGTCAGCAGGAAGGAGGTACCCATGTAGTTTGTGAGCATGTTGGATGACTTCCCGAGGGGATAATGCATGGAGGAATGGAAATAGGTGACTAAGTTTGAAGCATTTGATATGAACACCATGTTTTCCAAAGCTTCTGTCACTGCAAAAACAAGAAGAAGTGCAATGCATCATTAATTAATTGGTATATTATTTTCAAGAATCCAACTGTTTGGTTTGTTTTCAGTTCTGACAAATTAAAGATTGAAATACATATTTCAGCAGAAAAAGACCAAGCTAAACGTTGAAATATGCTGGCACTTCAAGTTGCTAACCCCGGGGCTAATGATGGGGAGGTGCATCCGATTCAGGATAAGGTGGCCTTGGAACCTAGGAGGTTGGCTTGTGAGCATCCAGTAGAGCAGAGTTGGCTCTTCCCCACCATCTATGCTTTGTTTTCCTCCTCTAAGTACATCTTCAGGTAGGAATGTATATATGTTTCGACTTGTTTGTAGCTATCATCATCTTGGCTGGCCTTCAGGTGATTGGCCCGCCTCAAGGGTAAGGTGGATTTTAAGAGAATGAAAGCGATGGTGTAGGTCGGCTTGTGGGCCTGCATAGCTGGTAGTTGCCATGAGGTCCATTGCCTTATAAACGGGCAGAAGAGTCAAAAGAGGGGTGATTGAAGGTTAGTTCTATGTAGCCAGTGGTAAGGAGTGCAGAGAGTAGTTCTTGTAATGGGGATCTTGAATCACTGCAATTCATTTATAATTCTCTTTTCTTTATCGATAAATCTCTTTATCTGAGTTGGGATTTTCTTTTCTTTTCTTGTTTTTTTTTTTTTTTTTTTTTTTTGATAGACATCATATACAAATTAAGTACAAAACATACGCCAATTGGGCTTAGGCTTGACTCTGATACCATATTAAAAATCAGCTATGAGAAGTAACCAATTAACCGCTGATTCTTCTTTCACATTTCAAATTAAAACTTTGCTTTGGCTTACTTACCACAGACAAAAGTAGCAGCTCTTGTGCCGTGATCCGTTGTTTGTTGCACCTCTCGCCCTTTCCACTCAACGTTCTTCTCATTTTCCATGCTTCCCTGATGCTTCCAAACAGTGGGGAAAAACAAACATTTTACATAAAAATTGCTTTCTCGTGTATGAACTACTCGATTGATCGACATGAGTGCAAATCATGCAACGTTGATAATACCACTCATACATATTACAATAAGAAATCATCAGTAAATTACCCTTTTCATTTCGTTGATTTTCTTTTTCTGTTTTTTTTAATGGTTCTGCATTTTCCAGTTCGGAGCCCATACGATGGACGGCCACTTCGATTGTTGGGCTGCAGCCCGTATCTGACCTTAATGGTAACGGACCAAATTACGACTGTTTGAGATTTTCTAATTCGGTTGGAATGGAAGAACAGGCAAACTCAAAAATATTAAATGTATTAATTACTTAACCCTATTTTTCTATTGTTCTCATATCTTTACGTGCAAGGACTCTATCCGTTTTTCATTTATTTTCATTTCACTCATGTCATATCACACTCTCTCACTTTTCAAAATTCATTTCATTCCATTCCACTCATCTCAACATTTTCATGAAAAACAAATAAATAAACTTAAATTATCCCAGGCTATAAGAGTTTCTGTTAGTCAGCTCTAATAAGATCAAAATCCATACAAATTAATAAATATAATAATTGGCTTGGATCTATCGGAAGTTTCATGGTTTAATAGGCATAATTACAATTTTTTTACAATAAATTTTATGCTGTGGGCGTAACCAGAATTGACCTAAAAGGTTACAGGTATGACCACAGACAACTCTAAAAAAATTCTATTATGTGGTATGTATAATATATATTGTGTTGTAATACATTACGTGAGATACGTATCACTATAAGAAACTAATAAATAGACAAAGTATAATCTACAAATAAGATTTTTATGTTATCTATAAATAAACTATACGTATATCAATAAAAATTACAAAATACAAGGAAATACTTAAAAGATAAAAGAATATTTTTTAAAAATATTCCTGATACTAAATAAATCAATTTGGCTTCTTTCAAAATTTAAATAGTATTAAAAATCAGTCCTTCTATTATAATACAAAATAGTAGAAAACAGATTTAAAATATAAAAATATTTTAAAAAATATTCTTCAAATCAAAAGATTAATTTGGTGTCTATGATCTGATTTAGTAACATTTCTTTTTAAACTAAAAACGAAATTTACTTATTAAGTTTAATTATTTGATATTTGATTTAATTATGAATGCAGTGAAATCTAAGGCGAAATTATACACAAGAAGAAACCAACATGAGATAAACAAAAAACATACGCCAAACCGAGGCTGAACTCGGAAAATAAGATTGAGTACGGACTCATTGAATCATGACCGTTGATAAGTAATAAAACTTTGGATGAAAATCTTTTAGGATAAAAATTTTTGAAATGAGAGAAAAAGATATAATATGATGATGAAGATTAAAGAAAAAATTAAAATAGATAGGTTAGATACATGAGTAGTTGGGTAAAAATGATTAAAAAGTAAAGTAATTGTATAAAAGAAAGTGAATAAATAATTAAAAACAAGGTAGTTATAGAAGGTGAAAAATTTTAAATTGAAAATTTTCAAATTTTCCAGGACAAGCAAACGCACCCGAAATTCATAAATAAGGGAATTTTAATATTAGTGAGATAAAAATTACGAAACCATAAAAAAAAGGATAAATGCAAATAACGCTACTCTTTTTTATTTCTTTGTATTTTCAACTTAAATACATATTTTCGATATTTTAACTTCAGATATAAATCTAATAATGTTGTTAACAAAGACACTACGAACACATTGCTATGAAAAAAATGGAAGCCGTGCATGCTGGCTAAATAACTATATTTTAAAAAGTTATATTAAGAGACATGAATCTTATATTGGAGCATTTCCCGAAAGTAACTAAGGTCTACGATCGGAAAAAAAATTAATTATGATAAAAAGGAGTTATATATTGGTCACATCCTGTCATAGCATCAAAGAAGATTGGTGGCGACCATTGATCACGTGCTTGTACACCCAGGGAGACCGTTCTCTTTCTTTCACGTATTATGACTCTGGCTGATACTTTGGAATTGGAATCGTGATACAAGTTGTGGAAGTGATGTCAGTTCGATTGATTGATTGATAGCTGAACACGATGGGTGGTCCATATATCTCTTCCTTTAATTTCTGGCCACTTTTTTTGTACATGGCAAGAAATGAAACTTTTTTATTTTTATTTTACAATATCTACGTTTCATTTAATCAACACAATTCATAATGAGTTCACCTTAAAACTTTTCATCTAACATTTTTACTCCACTGATAATATAGAATCAACTTTTTACATCAGCTGTGGAGAAGACCAAGCTCACTAAACAGAACATATTACTCTCTGTGGAGATGAAACCCCAACCAATTGATAATAAAGCACGTATTGGTAACAATTAGGCTATGTACTAATCAAGTATGCCTGTGTCTACATCAAAACTGAATATTTTAAGCTTTTATAGCTGTCCATTTCAGGTGGAGAATAATTTTCTTATTACGTTACCCACCTTGGATGACTGTACCCGACGAGATATACTTCCAGGGCAGAGGAACGAGCCACTATTTCTACTTAATATTTAAATCCTGAACATTTCATTCATACAATATTGAAAACAAATTTAAATATTCATAACATTGCAGATTTTATCTTTCGCAAAGATAATGTTGGTTGTCAACAATATTGTTGCTATATTAATGGATTTGCCAATGTCATCACAAAAAAATATTAAATCATGTATTAAATGATAAAAATATTGATGAAAATGAAAATATTAAGATTATTTTGTATGGGAAATGCTAGCCGCACGCTACTTAGGGTACTACTCACTACAAATGGAACTCACGTTAATTATAAATCAAAATCTAAGACAACCACTGTATTTAGGATCATTTCTTTTATCACTACATCAAGATTTATCTAAATCAGATATGTGTATAATATTCATTTTAAAATAGTACAAGATATAAAATAGTTTGATTCAAATGTCAATTTCAAAATTATATTTTAACATCTAAACCATTAAAAACATTATTCACACACGTATAAATTATTATATAAAGTATCGTTATATTCTAATACATTCAGGATCTAATTATTTTTTTATTTACGCATGAATATATATATATATATATTAAGCAAATATAACTCGTTCAAAAATCTAATGAAGACGATTTTTTTGGAACCATAGTAAAATAAATCATGTTAAATAACATGAAATGTAGCATTTTAATTTTATGATTAACATGGCCCCATTTTCAGCTCCCAATTAGAGTAAATCCAAGCATGTCCCATTATATGCTGAAATACTTAAAAAAAAAATTAAGAGTTTCAAAAATTTCTCATAGATGCATTGTACTTACATATAATATAAATTCAACTGCATGAACGTGGTGAGACTTGAGAGTCATGCCATTTGGCCAAAAGCATCTATTTTTAATATCTATGCGGCAAAAAATAATAATTAATACCACGTTTTACATCAATACTACAAAAGTTCATAAACGTAGCTATCTTTTCCAGTTAAATTTAAATTTGACTGCATTGATTGAATCTAGTATCAAAACTGGCCAGTTATCTACTTTTGTGGTTAAAAATTTTATTGTTATTTACAAAAGTGATGTAAATGGCTTCATTAAATAGGTTTATTTTTTGTTCAATAAAATGTAAAAATGATTGCATTCGTGCAAATGTAACAACCTTAAAACAATTATTCTACAAATATATGTGTAGCTAAATTCATTTATATGTAGGCAACATTATATTACATAATAAAAATTTAACAACTTGTACCAACATTTGTTGTGATGTATTTGTCTGCAAGTAATAATACATTCAGCTGCATGTGGGACTATGCTATACACAGCCAAATTCCAAAAAACAGAACAGCCTATAAGAACTTCTGGTGATGTCGTTTGACAGAACATCACACCCTGTCTTAACTATTAGAAACAAATCGTCTTCATTATTATTAGATGACCCTTCTTGAGCTAGTGGATGATATAACCTTTTAGGAATTGACATGAGGTTATAATATGACCGGTTTCCATTAACCCATTTTCTTTAGTTGGAAAAAAAAAATACCTGCTACAATTATAAAAAGGTTTCTCTTAAAGTTGCTTTTGATCGTCTAGTCTAGTCAATGTAAAGCCCGGTCTCCTGAGAACTAAAAGATTTTGAAATGGTGCAGAACTTGAGAATTCTCCACGAATTAATAATGGAGTATATATTCTTATTCGAAGGACCATGTTGGAGCCTATCTAGCAATCGTGTTTACATAGAGTGGTTAGATTTTTTTTTTTAAAAAAAAAATTTAATGAAGAAGTAAATATTATATAACCAGTTGTTAGTTGGTCTTTCCATGATCTCTTTGAAGGTATTATTTAGTTAACTTAGGTCTTTTCAATTTGATTTATTACGTACGATGCTTTATTTTGAGATAAAATTTATTTGGTAGGGGGCTGGTTTAAGCCACATCTTGATGATTGATAGGGGGCTAGGAAGTCGAGCTTCTACAGTTCTACCAGAATGAATTGGTAGGGGCCTAGTTAAGTCGCATCTTGATGACTTTTTCCAATTCATCCAGTAATTCTATCGTCGTATATTTATTTAATTAGAGAACAAAAATCAGCCTAATGCATGACTCGCATTATTCACAAAATTAAAATTTTCTTAATAATGATTTTAATGACATTTGGTTATTTATTATAAGTCATGAGTTCTTAATTCAACATCCAAATCATCTCATTCCACCTAAAATAATGATCCGATATGAATCTATAACACTCTAAAACTTTAAGAGTAATAATTTAATACTTACCGAAGCTGCTTAAAACTTTAAGAGTAATGCTTTAATACTTATCCGATAAACAGATGATTCAATTCTTATATAAGTACAGAAACTTCCATGCTTATCCTTAATTTTATATTTTAAAAATCTAAACTGTTTGTTATGCTTATCTATGTATATTTATTTATGATTTCAAAAATTTTATGTATTTCAAACTTTATTATACTACATATTTCAGAGATTTTTCAATAATTTTATTAGTTAATTCACTTTCAAAAGATGTTATTTTTCGAATGGTGTTGAGCTTATTTTGTCCCCTTATTTATTTGAGAGCTTGCGTTTATTTGGTCCTTTGGTGTAGCTACTTCTTCAAAATTTTTAGGTATAGTTATATATCTAGATTTTTAGATAGGAGTAGTTTATCTTCTTAAATTTGTAAGAATGTCTTAAGGGCTTCATTATAATAGATATTTGAAATTGATGTAGATATTTCAATTAAAGAATGATGTTATTTTTTATAAGATATAAATTTTCAAAGAAATTTTTTTAGTAGCTTGATAAAACAAGTTGTGTTAAACATGATAGATGACTTAAATTTAAAAAAGGATATTTAAAAATCTAAAAACTAAAATAAGCATGTAAGACTTCCTGTAAGCACTGAATCATTAGTCAAACTTTAATCCATTGGATCAAAGTGATTTTTTAAATTTATAAATTTTACAAGATGTGGCTCATACATAACTCTTATTAATATATTTTTTTCAATAAATAAATAGTGATAGATACGAGTAATGTTTCAATGCATCTTCATACATTGAGTTTTTAATGCATCCGTGTGCAAAACCCCCCATTTTAAAATTTTTAAAATTTTTTTTATAAAATTGTTAACTTAAGTGCATTTAACTTATATATAAAGAATAATCCTGTTAGCCTGAGCTAAGCAAATTACTCACTTAGCCCACCTTAGAAAACTTATTTAAAATACTTTTTTTAATTTTTTCTTTATACTCTTATTTAACTAAGTGTATTTAATATATAAACCAATTTTTACCATTTTTAAATATGTGCATATTTTATTGAGATTTTTAAACATAGGGATATTTCAAAGACATATATACATATAGATATTTAAAATTTCAAAAAATATGCACATATCTACAAATGATAAAACTTAGTTTATGTGTTAAATACACTTAGATAAACAAGTATATAAAGAAAAAAATATATTATAAATTAGTTTTTTAAGGTGGGCTAAGTGAGACATTAGCCCAAGCTAACAGGATCATTCCTCCTTATATATTAAGTTTACAAAATGATCACTTGAGACTGGTTTAAATGTCCTCATCTTAGACCAATCCAAAAATATACGTTTTGTTTTTTCAAAATATTTTTTTTGCAAAATGGTTAATTTAATTATGTTTAATCTATAAATCAATCTTTACCGATTTTGGAGATGTATATATATTTATTTTGAATTTTTAAAAATATGGGTATTTAGTCATGTTTCAACCATTTAAAATGACTAAAATACCTTTATGCTTAAAAATCAAAATAAATATATACACATCACCAAAATCAATAAAAATTGGTTTATAAATTAAACATAACTAGAACAATAATTTTATAAAGAAATTTGAAAAACAAAAAATATATATGTTTTAGACCTGTTTGAAATGATTAGGTCTTAATAAGTTTTACCTTTTTTGAGATGTATATTTAAAGACAAAGGTAAGTCATTTAAAAATGACTAAACCCTACCCCACTTTAAAGAATAAAAATATATATACACATTTCAAATTAGTAAATTTTGATTTATAGGTTAAATACACCTAGATTAATAATTTTATAAAAAAATAAATTTACCATCCTGGTGCATTGAAACATTACTCGATAAATACATTGGACAGATTAGATTTATCATGAATCATCGTGATAAAGCTTAAACTAGCCATCCCACCAACTCGTCATGTCAATTTTGCTTTGATAGAATGGGCTATATAGTATTTATGTTTGATTTAGTGTACAATGTTACATTTTATTTCATATTACAATGAAATTTAATAATCTACTGGAAAGATAGCAAACTTTCACCCATTAATAAGAAAGACAACAAACTCCCATTACAAATTAGAACAGATAGAGGGTTCAACCCATGTTCGTGGCATCAGTGGTGATCTCCACAACCGATTGGGCTACACCCTGGTTGATAGGATGGGCTATACATTGAAGTCTATATATATTGGCATATATGTATAACCACAACAACTCTATGCTTTTATATTTTAAATTTTTTTTTTAAAAATACCAGTTACTATATTCTTTTATATACATGTATTTATGATGCCAAAAAATAAACTTTGATTAGAAGCTTCTATATATAATAGACTTATTTCAAATTTTGATGGTCTATTATCTACTTTAAATGATTTTTTTATGGTGTTATATTATTGGATGACTATGCAACTAATAAGGAACAACTTCAAGGAAAGGATAAACAAAGCAAGTGTTTTCATCCAACTTTAAACCCTACTCTCCAACTATACATAATACATTCTTATATACACTTATGTTAACCGCTTGTTCGCTTAGTCATTTAAGTTTGGACGCTTTTTAAATGATTCTGCACAGGGAATATTGGGTCTGCTGTTAAAAGTTAGGTGAAGTTACAAAAATACCTCTAGTTAAAATAAAATGTCAAGAAAATGATATAACAACACAAAAATGTGGCATATGTTTTACTTCAACACTCTTAAGTAAATTTTTGGTTGCAACGTACACGATCAGCTCCTTTTAAAAAGAGTGCAATGGGCAATTTTGCCATTTTGAAATTAGGAGTATAATTTGTGATATCTGTGCATTTTTTAAAGGGTTGTGATTTCTCGGCCATTACCCTTGTCTGAATATGCAGTTATATCTGAAAAATAATAACATAAATTTGTGGCCATTTTTGGATTAATCCTAACAAAAATAAGGATACACTCGTGGCAAAAACAGGGCAGCGGAACGGCAAGCTGCCCATTTCTTCTTTTCATGTATGAATTGAACCGCCGACTGATATTTTCAAACTGGGCCTGATTTCATACCGGTCCAAAACAATATTTTTTTAAATTTTTTTTATAAATATATCAATCTAATTATGTTTAATTTATAAATTAGGTTTTACTCCTATTTACAAATGGAATTCCTAGAGTTGGAGCTTTGCAAAAGCAAATACAAACACTGGTTTTCGGGTTCGCAGCCCGAGTCAACCCGGTCCAGTGCATCAATTTGAACAGAGGTCCCTTTCTCTTTCCTTCAATTTCCGATCTATGTAACGCTTCGGTTATGCATTTCTGGCATCATCATTTATATATATATATATATATATTTTTTTTTTTTTCATGTCATCCCATTTTTCATTTTTGTAATTTCTCCCATCTTCGAAAACGAAGCGTGTTGCCTATCCGGGAAGAAAAAGAAGAAGAAGGAAGGAAGGAAGGGGGGAAAAAAGGGTGGAGGTAAGACAGAGAAAATGCTTTTCCTTTGTGACAGTGACAGACAACGAAAACGAAACTATGTAGGAAAGGATCACTGTTGTAGGAGAATTGCACTCATGCATGTATCTATATATCTAAAAAATAAATGAGAAATGACCAAAAAAGCACAAGGCTGTACTAGCTTCTTCCGGAAACATATAGTTCCCGTAGTCAAGCATGCTAATTATCAAAATAAAAATCCTCGAAATTAACTTTTAGAAACATCGTGTTTAGCTGTTTACACACGTACAATCAATCCCAAAATCTAGATTCTGCAGGCGTAATATTTCATGAGAAAATCAGAAATATCGAGACATATATATGCATGCATGCAGGAGTTGGATTGAAACAGAAAGCGAAATCAAGCAAGCAGGAGTTGGATTGAAACAGAAAGCGAAATCAAGCAAAGGACAAGGAAGGAGGGAGGTAGCTAGGGAGGGATTAGGGAGCTGCTAGCCAATGTTTTGTTACCATATCCATGGAAATCCACCGTTGCAGGAGTCGTTGTAGCTAGCTTAGGCCTGGGAAGCTCGATCTTCTCCCACTCTAATTGTGCGAGGCGGGCAGGAGTTGAAAAGGGTGACTGAGAAAGAAAGTCACACATGCAAAGCAAGAGCGTCGTGACATGGTCTATTTATAGCCACTGCCATAAAAAGGCTACACAATTTTAGGATAGCCATTTAACTAGCTAGGGGACCTGGATTAGGACAGTAGTGGGGGCTATGGCCATTGGGCATGATACAAAAACAGAAGGGATAGCCGCATAGGGTGCGTGGCGGGAGAAGAGAGTGTTCTTAGCTACCAATGCCAAATGCCTAGTGTCCAAACCCAAGACTGGCGCAACTCGGGCTTCAAATCGGGCCAATCTTGGCAAAAGGCTATATGTTGGGGCTTGGGTCGTGTTGATTATCGAATCAAATCGAATCTATTTATTGTATTTAGTCTCGTTTATTTAATTACTGTACTCAAGATCATTTTAATCAAAGTTTTATATTAGTTGTATTATTAGAAGGAATATACAATTATGTGTAACACGTGAAGATTATTTGGATCTATTCACATTACCATTAAAATGTTATAATAGTATACAGTATGAATGATGATGATGATTATTATTATTATTATTATTATTATTATTGTGCTGTAAAAGAATTACACTTTAGATGGTACAGTTGTTTGATTAAAAAATTGATATTTGATATAACAACAAATAATTTTATTAAGTTAATATTACGTGTTCGATAATAGAAAATCGTATAACAATTTCTTTAGTGAACTTTATATTCTTGACTCACAAATGATATTAAGAACCATGAACTGGTTGGATATTTTATTTAATGATGACGATTGCCCAAACCACACCATCCTTGAACGCATTTTAGTGGAATGGGGTTCCATCAATAGGGAATCCTATTTTTAGGGGTAATTTATAAATATATCTATATAGTTTGACCAAGAATTGTAGATATAGTTACTTAAAAAATTGCAAATAACTCTTATACAGTTTGATCATAATTATAAATATACTTATATCATCATAAAGTCATTATAATGTGAGTATATTCGCAAACTATGTAGGTATAGTCTAAAAATTATAAAGAAAAGATAAATTACAAATATACCTATATAATTTACATATATTTGCAAATATACCTAGGCTACGATGGAGCTGTAATGACATGAATATGTTTATAATTATAGTCAAGTTATGTGAAAGTTATCTGCAATTTCTAAAATTAACTGTAACTGTAATTATGGTGGAACTACATGGGTATGTTTGCAAATTACCTATTTTTTTAATACACGATTTGACATACACATAACACTTATACAAAAAAGTCCATTATTCTTCTTCTTCTTATTATTATTATTATTATTATTATTATTATTATTATTTAGCTTTTAAAATAATGGCCAACTACTATACTTTCTATTGTATCCTCTTATTATATTGGAATTCTATAAAACATCAAATAAATAACAAATTATACTTATTATATTGTCATTCTATAAAACATCAAATAAATAATAAATTATAATGGACACGTGTAACAGCCGTTAAAAAAATATAATAATAATAATATAAAATAAAATTTTATGAGCATTAATTGTTATATTTAAAAAGAGTTCGAAAGTAAAAAAATAGATAGGGAAGAGAGAACGGATGTTATCGTGTTGAAATTTTGAAAAAAACTTATGAAATTCTCATATCCATCCCAGAAAATCACTTCGTGGGCATGCCAACTAGGTAAGTAGGAATTTATACACCTAATTGTTAAAGAATGAATGGAACTTTTAAGTTTTTGTAATTCATCTACTTATTCTAAACTCTATAGTTTCATAAAATTGGAACTATTGGGCAGATCTATATTGAATAAGGAGCCTAAATATATGCCCAGAGAAAAAATAGAGCTCATTTTGGCAATTTTCGCAGCTGCCAAAACTTAACAAAAGGGTGAAATCGAAGTAGAGAAAAAGGAGGAAGAGAACTATTGTGATTTTGACTTTCTAAAGGAAATTTTACAGAAAATCATCCTAAATTTGTGATTTTGCAAAAAGGTACTTATTTTGAAGAAATTATAGAAAAACTTAAATCTTGTTGAAAATTAAAAAATTTTAAAAATATTACAAAATACCTTATTTGTTCAGAAATTTCATAAGGAAAGTTTCAAACAAATTTCAGAAAGCCCCCAACAATGAAATAATTTACAAAAATGATTTATGTTGTCTAAAAATCCACAAAATGGTATTTGAAAAATATTTTACATAAAACCTTTAACCAGAGCTTTAGAGATAGGGCGGTTGTACCCCACATCGGTAACATATGATGACTCATGAGCAATACAAATTGTTTCGATATAACTTTTGACACCGATGTCTGATTTTGATAATTCAACTATAGATCTCTATATTTTTTAGACGTTCTGGGTTCATTGAATGGGATGGATTATTTGTAAGAGGTTATTATTAGAAACTATTAGTTGGTAGATATTAATGGTTGAGACTTCACTTGATTATGATTCACTAAAATTGTAAAAGATTGTGACGCCCCATTATCTAGACATTCTCAATGACCAGTTAACGGGTGTGATATAACCTAAGAAAAATTCGACAACATCTTCCCATAATCTATAAGGGGATGGTATACAATACAAGACCTGTAATACATGAACATCACAATTCTCATCCCAAAAATATAACGTTTAGCTCTACATTAACATATTTATATTTTCGTACCACAAAAACATTCATATGCTAAGGAAGTCATCACAATTTATCATCAGACAACAAGGTAACCTAAAAGATCATACACGTGTGTATGTGTGTATGCATGAGTCTATGTGGATTATAACCAAGCTCAAAATACCCACATACAGTATGTTTGTCAAGTAGTATCAACTAAGTGTGTACATTCACTAGTATCAAATAGAAATACATGACCTAAAATAACTATGAATATAAGTATAAATCTAATGAGGCTGCTCCTTGGGTTATGTCCTTCTTTGATCTCATCCCGAAGCTCTTCACCTTACTTGTGATCTATAGACAAAGTAATAAATCATGTGAGTCTAAATAAACTTAGTAAGTAGATAGCAGTAAACAGAGGAGGTGAATCAATCAAGTTTTATGTTGCATATGCCATGATCATGATGCAACAAGATAATTTCTAAATGACCATACACAATATGTGGATTCAACAACCATGCTCAAGAACATATATATAGCCGGCTGTCTTTAACGGGTCATGCACAACCCTCACCTCATGTCAATCAAGGGTCATGAAAACACTATTCAATCACTTAACTGAATGACCCATCACTCAATGCACATAAATCAAAGGTTGCAAACCACACACACAACATTGAAACCATCAGTATGAGTTTAAATCATGTTTAGTGTACCAATTATCACATAAGCATTTCATTAAATACATGATAGACATCAGAAAGGAAATATCTAGTTTTCCATACGAATCTAACCCATTCAAGCTATATCGCAACCCACGAGGGAGAAACTAGCAATATCTCATCTGTTTCACCAAACCCAAGCAATGATCATAAACACTCCATGAATTCATCTAACCCTATCTTGCATTACATCTTGAAAATACCCCATTCCACAAGGCTGATGGGCGATGTCCATTCCCACTAGTTCTATAATGTATTTAATTGTGAATACAACTCTTGCCTTGAGGAAAGGGAACATCTACTTATCTAGCTTACGATTTCCCCTAATACTAGCGGTGCTAACTTTGAATCGTTGGGATTTCGAGCTGCCTTTGATGCAAAGAATTGACCTTGAAGTGATTTACCATGATCTCGTGGAGGTTTGGTGCTGGATTTGGGCACTAAGGAGACGAGGAAGAAGATAAAAAAGGAAGGAAAAAGAATGAGAAGGGAAAGGGGAAAAATGAACCCTAACCTCACATCCCCCTTTTAAATGTACTTGTCAATTGGTGGACCGGGCCAAACGCTGGCCCAAGAACTAACTTGTTCCCCTTTTTTCATCTCACACTTTTTTGTTACTTAAAATTTTCTCCAAGGGCGCTGCCCCCTGACCTTGCAACCTGACCGAGCAAGTCGAACCCTGTAACTGCTCTGCAAAGTGGGAGATAATCATAGTGCCTCCAAACGTCAAGCATATACCTCTAAATCACATCATAACTAAGGCCTGCAGCTATAAGAACATGCAAGTGCATAAACTCATACTTATATGTAACATGCTCGCGAATGGCGTCTCATTCGCCCTACGTGCCAAGGTTATAATACATGTATGTATATATTACGCATCCTCTATATGCCATATGTATATAAGTTATGCACCACACTAACATCATTAATTCCTAACAACATATTTATAAATTACCTTATGGACAAGGAAGGGTTATAATTTTAAAAAAATACCTGATCCTTACAAAGATATCCCTGAACATTACATCTAATGTTTAACATGGGTTCCAGCCGAGATAAAGTGTTAGAAGTCAATAAAAGTGAATCTTATTGATATTCAAGATGAATATCTTTGTTAGGGTGTGAATATTTTCTTTAACATGATAAATTATGTTATATGTGGAACACATGCAGGTATCACTATTACTTTCACTGTATATTGGTACCACTTGAGGATGAGTATGTTTGTATATTTTGTTCAGTGTTGATTTACAAATAAGACTTAGGCTTGCCGAAAGGCTAATTGACATAAACCATATGCTTAGAAGTTGAAAATGCAATTGTGTTGGACTTAGGGGTGGGAATCGGGGCGGGGCGGGTCAGGGCGGGTCAGGGTGTGCCCAACCCTGACCCTACCTTTCAAAAATCTGGTTTGACCCTTATTTTTTTCCGGGTGGGGACAAGGTCGGTTTGACCCTTATTTTTTTTCACTCGGTATTGAGACAAAATTCGGGTCGGTTTCGGGACGACGGGTTGGGTAAAAACTACGGGTCAAGTAAGAAATTTTTACGAATTTATGAACCCATCAAGTATAAAGACATGTCTGTATTAAATTTAACTCCTATATGCTCCAATCTATTACTAATCAGTCAAAGTAAAATCTAAATACTTAAATAAAACATGAGTATTTATTCACCTATATAAGAACAAGTTAATGAAACATACCTCATTCAAAATTTTGTTTACAATTTGAATATTGAACCACTAATTGTTTGAACTCATTCCATGTCTTTTGTTGTTTACCTTCAACAAAAATAATAATGACGTCACAATTAGAATTAAAATGATAACTGTTTAAGTATGTAGCAGGAGAGCAGTTTTACCTGAAAAGTATAAAAAATGTTGATAATACTTTTGTGTTGTAATGAAAGCTTCTAGAAGGCATGACCTGAATAACACCTATGCAATGCAATCAATAAAATAAAACCACAACCAATAACACTTTCGATCACAATTAAATAACGATATAAACGCATATAAAAATTAAAAAGTATAACTAATAGAGAATTGATAGCATAAATCCTTCATCCTTTAATAGCAAAAATTCTAAGTTTATCAAATATACTGGAGATACATATATTTTGTTCAACAAATTAAACTTAAACATATGTTTTTATCATACAATGTTCATAATAAAGGTATGAAGCAAATTGTTCTTGATTGTCATCTTTTCCTAAGTTCATCCATCGATAACAATGCCTTTTCCCTGAAAATTCAAAATATTATTTTATTAGTAATACAATAGCATCACAAGCTAAGAGAATAAGAAAAAAAATAAAAAATATGAAAGAAGATTAATGCTACCTTCTCCAACTTCTATTTGAATAGCTGCAACATGTACAAAAATCAATTAGTTAATGACTTTATTTATAAAAAAAATAAAATGTATATCCTAAGTTCAAGTAAGAGAGTTAGATATTGAACTATATAAGTTACCTGTAATGTTGGTGGTAAGTTCCTCCGCATCTTCTTCAAATTCATCTACTTTTGGCTTTGACTTTATCCAATCTTGAGCACAAATTAAACATTCCACGAGTTTTGGAGATAAAGAACTCCTATATGAATCAAGCACACGTCCACTCATACTAAAAGCTGACTCTGAGGCAACAGTGGACACAGGAATGGCTAATAAATCACGTGTCATATGAGATAATACTTTATACTTATATGCATTTACTTTCCACCATGCTAAAATGTCAAAACCATCATCTTCTACCACAATATGCTCTTCTAAGTATCGATGAATCTCTATTTTCTCATTTTCTATCTCATCCACTGCTAAGAACTTCAGATATGCTGCTCTTGATGGTCCTTTTCTCTTTGTTTGTGTGAGGGCTTCAATTTTTGGTTTTGTTGAAGCAGAAAATTGTGCCTCATAGACCTTGAAAAGGGTTTCAAATTCGATCATCATAGTATTTATTATTTCCTTAACCTTGTCAACATCATATATCTGTGAATAACAGAATTTCAGAAACTTCAACTTGCATCTTGGATCCAATACATTTGCAACCAACAACCACATGTTAATTTTATCAAAAGTACCCCAATACTTATCAAATTTTTGTTTCATTTTCCTTGAAATGTCTCTAAGGACTAAATCTTCTGATGTCGAAAATTTAAATAACAGACTTTAAATCTTATGGACTTCATCCAAGTACAGAGAGGAAGTAACATATGAGGTTCCAGATAATGTGGTTGTAACTTCATAAAAATATTCTAAAAAGGAACACATAGCTTTACCAATTCTCCAATCATTATCATTGGGAGTATCTTCCTTTGCAAATGCAGCATCATATAAGACAAGTCGGTCAAAAACTTTTTGATACTTCAAAGCTTTTTTCAACATTAAATAAGTAGAATTCCACCTTGTAGGAACATCCATGCACAGTCCAAGTTTAGAACTAATTTCTTCCTTCTCACAGCATACTTTAAAACTATATTCTCTTTGTGGAGAACCTCTTACAAATCTAACACACCTTCGAATTCTGTTAATTGATTCATTAACGTCATTCAAACCTTCTCGCACAATCAAGTTAACAATATGAGCAGCACAACGTACGTGAAAATAGTCACCATCGCCTGCTAGAAATCTTCTTTTAACTAACATTCTCCTTAAAATTTTCAAGGTGACATCATTTGCAGATGCATTATCTATAGTCAAAGTGCTGATTCTATTCAACCCCAACCTAACAAACAATCCTCGACTGCTTGAGCAATGGCATCGCCAGTGTGTGGAGGGGGGAGCATAAAAAAGTTAATTATTTTCTTGTGTAACTTCCATTCATCATCAATGTAGTGCGCTGTAAGACACATATAACAATCATTCGAAATGGAAGTCCACAAATCTGTGGTCAAACTCACCCATTGAACTTTATCTTCAAAAAATTTCTTTAATTTCTTTTTCTCGGCTTCATACATTGCAAGACAATCACTAGCAACAGTTTTCCTAGCTACCCATTTAAATTACGGTTGCAACATGTTAATCCATTTCTTCAGTCCCTCATGCTCGACAATCTTAAATGGTTTTTCATCTATGATAATCATTTCAGCAAGTCCCTTTCTGCATTTATCTTGGTCAAATTCCCATACACTGAGAACCTGTTCTCTATTAATGTTGGACTGTGGTGAAGAGAATGTCAACAGCTTCTGCCTCTTATTTTTCCCCCACTTTGGAAAATCTTTGCATCTTTGGATATGTCTTGAAAGTGAACTAGTACCATATTTACTAGCACACTTAAAAGGCCTTTTGCAGTAATTACATGAGGCAGTTGGCTCTTTACCAGGTTTCTTTTCATTTTTAGTAAAATGATTCCAAACCGAAGAAGTAAGCTTGTAATTGGTAGGTGGATTATTTTCATCTTCTGCAGTTTTTTCATTAGCATTTGGTGTAACATTTTCTACATCTACATCCACATCCACCACTTGTTTCTGTTCTACATTCTCCACCATATATTCCTCCACATCTCGTCAACATCCAAACTCATATTCTTATGATATGTTATATCCAATGCAATGCCTAAAAATAATTACAAATACAAGAAATCAAAATCCAAACATAATACAAGCATATTACCAAATATAATGCATATAAACATATCAAAAATTTAGATAAAATCTAATCCATTTAGATATCAAACATTTGAATGCAAGTATTTGAGAGTTTTGTAGAAATCTAATCTACATTAATAAGTAGAAGCAGAAGTATTTTGTAAATATTAAATCATATCATTTGCACTTTGGGGAAAAGTCAAAAAAATATTTTCAATTAATCATGCTGCTTCTATTGGGTTAAACAATGCATGATATCAATGTCAAACAGAAATAACCAATTAATCATGCTGCAACTATTGGGTTAAACAATGCATGATATCAATGTCAAACAGAAATAACCAATTAATCATGCTGCAACTATTTTTATTAATAAATATATTGCAATTATGTATTCCAAATGCAACCAAATCACAATTATGTTATTCCAAATTTCAATATATAGTGTAACAGTTGTTCTTCTCATATCACTGGAGTCTGGAGTTCATTATCGGAGCTCGGAGGAGGAGTACCTGTTGCTACTGCTGCTTCTGTGTTGACGGCGACGACTACGGGAACAACTACTGTTGGAGAGGGAATGGCGATTTAGGCTGCAGATGCGGGCGGGAGGGAATGACGATTCAACCATTCAGGTGGTAGATCCAGGAGGGAATGACAACAACAGGCTGCAATGGCGACGGCGACGACAGGGCAGACGCTGCTGCTCAGCGAGAAGACGCTGCTCGAGTGGGAAGACGCTGCTGCTCGACGGTGATGGCAGACGCTGGCCTCGAGCGGGGACGGCGACAGCTGCAGCTCAAGCCAGAATGGCCACGGCGACGGCGATGGCGACGACAAGGAAGACACTGCTGCTCAGTGAGAAGACGCTGCTCAAGTGGGAAGACGCTACTGCTCGACGGTGATGGCAGACACTGGCCTCGAGCGGGGACGACGACAAGGATGCTGGCGGTTGCTGTGGGAAGGAGGGACGGCGACGTGAAAGGCGATTGAGGGAAGCAGGGAGACGATTGAAGCTAGGGCTTTTGCTTAGGGTGCTCGAGCAGAGTAATAAACAGGCATGGCTACAGTCAGCGGGTCAGGACAGGTTAGCGGTATAAGCGGATCGAGATCCGCCAGGTCCGCCCCGACCTGCCCTGTTATAAAATAAGGTCGGGTCGACCCGCCCCGATTTCCATCCCTAGTTGGACTTAGTCCATTTAAAGTTGATTTTTATGTAGGCCCTAGACTTAGCTGGAAGGTTACCTAGTGTGTGGTATGAGGGTAGGTCCTAGGCATCGCTGGAAATTTACTTATTAATCAAATAATGATTTTTAGGTAGGTCCTAGGCTTTGTTTGGAGGCTACTCGGTATATGAATATAGAATAAGTCCTAAGCTTTGTTGGAAGGCTATTTAATACCAACTACACATGTTGGGTTATTGAGTTATTTGCGTTTTCATATTTAATTATATTGTTGAAATAATTCGTATTCACTACAGTCTAACTAATCATGATATTTACTATGATTATCATGGATGAATGAAGTATAAACTAATCCTTCCTGAGTTCTTCGGAACCCACTCCACATTAATTATATTTTTTCAGGAAATGCAGATCTATCCGACTCGTAGATGTGTGGAAAATGGGCATCGACTCTAATATTATAATAAAGTAATCTTACTTCTTTATTTTAAAATATTGTACTCAATCCTTGAACATGAATTTGTAATAATTATTATGTAGGTCCTGTGGGTGAACTTTATCTATTATATTTATGCATAAATTGTGAGCTCCGTGTCAAATATCATTCAAGTATAATTAAAAGGTCTCGTTATGGGCCAACCCAAGGTGCCACCTTGGGTTGGGGTCATGAAACTATCTATAAATATGTCCACATGTTTTTAAATACCATATATGAATCCATGTTTTTCTCAATTTTGAAAATATCACAATATCTCACTGTGTCCAAATGGCTATTAGGAAAAAGTATAATTTTCCCAAATTATTCGTGTTTAAAAAGTTTTTCACTTTTTCCTAATTCATCGGCAATATTTGCCGAGACGATCTTGGAGCTGGGATATTGGAAAGTGAAATCAGAAGCGAAGGTTGGTTTTAGCTAGGCAGGTCGGCAAAATCGTACTTTTTAAACATTGGTTAGGTCACATGTGTTTTCACGAAATTATTCATTAACATTTTAGAATATTTTGCTGAGTTTAATTTCTTATATAATTTTATTATAGAACTCTTTTAAGAATTTCTTACGTGGATGCCATATGAAAAATGTTCTTTAAAATGACATACGTGACACAATTATCCAAAGTTATTATATTTTTTTTGTGTGTCGAGCTTAATAATAAAACATATATATTTATGACAAAATTTTCAATATTTTTATATCTATGCTCTGCATTCATTTTAATATTTTTAGTATGAAGACGTTCGAGTTCATGAATCATATACAATAATATTGTTAAGTAATATTTTTGCAAAGCAATTGTGCCTTATTAGTGTCTGTTTAACTTATGATTCCATCTGTCCTATAAAAAAAATTATGATTCCATCTGTCTAACCCTGCAGTAATATTCCACATGCTTGGTCTTATACCGTTATTTTTATAATATATTGTGCTTTTATATTTATAGTTTCCATCCTTAATAAATATTTATTATATTGCTAAACTAACCAATTATATACTTTCATGTGTCGTGCCACATAGATAAAGGACTAATTCAACTCCACTTCCATTTAAAATCTCATGTAGCCCATGCATATCTTTACAAATTATGGAGAATGAGTGAAATTCATAGACATGTTTTCACTCCTTCCGGACATGAATGTTTCGATGAATGCTGATGCGTTAAAGTATCAATGCATCAGAGTGCAAAATTCCAGTTTTAATATATTTTTTTGAAATTTTTTATAAAATTATCGATTAATGTATATTTAATTTATAAACAAAATTTTACCATTTTGGAGATATGCATATATATATATATATATTATTTTTTAAAATAGGAGAGGTTTTGGTCATTTTTAAATGACTAAAATACTCCTATTTTTTAAATTTTAAAAAATATATTTATACATATCTAAAAATAGTAAAACTTCATATATATTTTAAATATATATAGATTAAAAATTTTATAAAAAAATTAAAAAATATATTAAAAAATAGGTTTTGTACAATGAAACATTTCTCGTGAAATATGCTATAAAAAGTAGATTAGTTCTTTTATCTGGATAAAAGTTCTACTCTAACCAAATTTCTACTTACTGAGCGAGATTTACAATCTTACAATATTAATATGCATCAGACCAATCTTACAATACTAGTATACAGCAGGTCGGATTAACCAACCCTGTAACCTGCACCAACCCAAATCCGGGTCCGGTCACCTATTTTTATCAAAATCTCTAACCCAAACACCCAACAATGTTACTTGGCAACCTCGGCCGCATGCACCCTGCCTATGCTAATCCGGGTGCGTGGGTATATACCATTTCGCTTTCTGAGTTATCCAGCGACTAAATAACGTGACATTCCTCTCACCCGGGTGCACTTAGGCTAATGCATCTGCTACATTTAATTTATTTTTTTATTTTTAAAATTTTTTTATACAATAGTTAATCTAAATATATTTAACATGTGGATCAAGTTTTATCATTTTTAAAGATTTTTAGATATTTTTTATTTTTGAAAATCAGTGACATTGTTGTAATTTTAAATTTCCAAAAATAGTAAAACTTGATACACATGTTAAATACACTTAAATTAATAATTATATAAAAAAAAGTCTAAAAAAATTTTAAGAAATGAATTAAAGTAGCCGAGTGTACCAAGCCTAATTGCACTCGAGTGCAGTATATCATAATTCCTAAATAACTATGGGTGTGTTTGTTTAGGGCAAAAAAGTGTCAACTAAAACTTTTCAATCTAAAATTTTTCACTCTCCATAATTATTTTATTTTTTAATTATTTTTTCACATTTTTCTATACAAACTACCCTAATTTTCAATCATTTCTACACAACTATCCATACAACTAACCTATCTATTTTAACTTTATTCTCTTTACTCCTTATCATTACTCCTATTATATCACATCACTTTTTATTGATTTGACAACTTCTACTCCAAAAACTTTTCATCAAAAGTTTTACCTCCAACCAAACATATCATTTATTTCTCTGCGGTCTATAATTTATTGAAATCACAGATTTGGTAATCCGTTGCCTTCCTCTGAGATCTCGTTTGGGATTTCTTCCATGGGAAATGATTCAATGATTCAATGCACCAGAAGTAAATTTATGTTTTTATAAAATTATTAATCTAAGTACATTTAACATATTTAATAAGTTTTACCATTTTAAGAGGTGCACTAATTTTTAAAAATAAGAGGCTAAAAATACTAAAACTCTTTTATTTTTAAAAATAAACAATCGGCATACATATTAAAAAATGGTAAATTTTGGTTTTAGATAAATATACCTAACTTAATAGTTTTATTAAAAAATTTCAAAAAAAATTAGAAAAAATGAATTTTGCACTTAGGTGAATTTCAATGCTACTGTGTTGAATCTCTCTCTTCTTCCAATAATGTGAGATGGGACGGAGCATGATACAATGCAACCGGGTGCACTTAGGGTGTGTTTCAAACTATAAAGGATTCTTAGATCGAATTTGTATTTTGGATGAGAATATAATGATGTGTATTGAGAACAAGTAAAATTGTATTGGAAATGGATAGAGCTGTACCGAAAATTGAAAAAGTTATCTATCTTCGAAATTGGAAAACTATCTTGGGAATAGCAACACTGATTCAATCGAAGAATATTGTATGACTTGCAAAAATATATTTTTTATATATTTCTAAAATTTTTTATATAATTGTTAATCTATGTGTTTTTAACATATATTTCAATTTTTTCTATTTTTGGAGACTTTTATAATTTATGAATTATGAAAATGCTACTGATTTTAAAAATTAAAAAAATCTAAAAGTATCAAAAATGGTAAAAATTAATATACATGTTAAATATACCTAGATTAGTAGTTGTATTAAAAAATTCAAAAAACAAAACAAAAAAAAAAGGTGAAACGCACCCTGAGTGCATTCAGTCAGCGCGGTGATGAGAAGCACAAAGTTTATAGAAACTCGTTCAAATTAGAGGTGTGATAGCCTGTTTGGATGTGCATTATGTTATGACGGAAGTACTTTTAGAAATTAGGCTGATTTTATTGAAAGTTCGTATGGGAAGCTGTTGTCGATGTCTTCCATGACAGTGCTGGCCATGGCATCTTTCTGTGTACGAACGCTTGGTCTAACAGACCCTAAGTATGGCTCTGATTGGATTCTTACGTCGGACGCGCAGTTTTTTTTGTTTTGTGAAAGAAAAAAAACTGTAGAGGCTTACCTAGATCTTCTAGCTGGCAATTTTTTGAATTTATTTTATACAATTTTATTTTTGAAAATTAAAAAAGGTCACAAATACTTATAAAAACATTCCTCGGGGCCTTACAAAATTTTTATTGGAAAGTACCTTCTATGTATTTGCTTTGGAAATCTATGTGATGGATCTAATGAACATATATATGCATTTGATGATTCCAATGATCATATATGTATGTGACAATGACGATTTAGTGCGCGGATGATCCATTTTTTTATATATTCTTTTATTTTTTCGATTTCCTGTGTGGGCTCAAAACATAATATTTTCTATTATAGTTTATGATAAATGACTTTTTATTTTTAAAATTGAAAAAAAAAATTAATTTAAGAATTACACATAGAAAAACAACATGCTTGGGCCCACGTAAATATGAGAATTTTATAAAAATAAAAGAATGGTTCAAGCACTTGTGTGCCTTGAAGCTTAGCATAGATCGAGTTCACTAAATCTGGTGTCGTATGTAATATAATAGAAGCAGGGTACTTGTTGTCTCCAGTCATAATAAAATAGGGGTGAGGATTACATCATCAATATCATATACGTGTGCATTTGTAAATGAATTTTTTTTAATTGTGTCATCCACCTTGGATATTCAGACACTTGATGTATGTATGCCTTAGGAATAAAGTAATAAGGTCATTGTCTTTATCAAAATATTAGAACTCTAGACTTTCCATTCGCACTATTCTACACGCACCTACATTAGCCACTTGGTCATCCAAGTAGTGAGGTGTGAAAATGAAACTCAGTGTGTGTGTGTGTATAATTAGAATTTTTGGGTGACACTTTTTTCTCTGAAGTTTTCCTCCTTTTAACTTTCCTAATGTCTTTGTAGTTATCCTATAAATGACCGTGTTAATGATGATAGGGACTATGTGCATAGTACTAGAAACACAGGTGAACATGGAATCCAATGATATAGCTAAATTTGAGAAGAATAGGAAAGTACCTTTCTCTTGGGCTCTTTATTTCTTGTTTTATCAAAAATCCTTTATGTCAGTTGCTGAATAATTTGGTCTGTAAAAGCGAAAGTTATTTTTCTTATTCATTTGCTTTCCCCTTTCTCCTAGGTGAGAATTGTGTTGGCTATTGTTTAGACTTTAGATAATTCATGTGGAATAATCCGTGTGTTGGCTCATAACAAGCTTGTTAGCCCATGAGCACCAAATCCTTCTCTTTAAATGCGCCAACTGGTTGTTCTTTCCTCCTTATGAGATGAGCTACACTAATACCTAGACCTTCACTTTGCCCGCAGTGTTTTGACTTTTTTTTATTGTTCCAGCTTGGAATTATACTTTATAATATCTCTTTTCCTTACAACATTATCAATCACCTTAACTAGTTTATTCAAATTTTTACTCAATGGAATGGATAATACTCATAGAAATAGCAGCAGAAGACAACACTACTAATTGAGAGACAACAGTTCTCCTTCTAGAGTTTAAGCATAGACCACTAGAATTAAGGCAAGTATGAGCACCAAATTTTGCTGCGAGCTTGACTTTATGGTTTTGACTTTTGAAGTCACGTTTTATCTCCTCCACTCAACTTAGGAATATCTTTCCTTTTCTATTTTATTCTCTTGTTTATTTTTATTTTTTTTTGAAAGAATAATTTTACTTCCTGAGAATTTTTCAAGATGTATTATAATTCATCAGTTTTACATAAATAGAATATAATTATGAGTGTTCATGCATAAATAAGTGAAATCAACTAATATTCAACACAAAATACTATCTTCATCAACATTTGCATCCAAAAAGCACTCAAAACGTAGGGTATGAAAATGACACAACAACCGTTCTCATATTGTATGTTTTTGGAAGTTTTAAGTTTTAGGTTGTGTAGAGACCTTTGGAATTTGTTAGGAACTAAAAGTTTTTGTTAGAAACCTTGGATCAAAAATTTAGAAGTGATTTTCCATATAGATGTAGTGCATTGAGGTGAAATATTTTGGTTCCATAATGCTTTGTTATAAATTTTTTATTTGTGTATATAAGTGTTTGATAAAATGCTAAAAAGAGGCATGATTTATTGGATTCATGTGAAAATAGATATTTAGGGTGTGTTTGGAAAATAATAAAAGTTTTGAAGAAAAGTTTTTAAAATATGAGAAAATAACATGATATGATAGGGGTAATGATGAGGAGTAAAGAAAATAAATTAAAAAGTTATGTTATACTGCGATTGGGCTAAACCCCATCCATTTACATCTGGCTGCAATATGGCGTTGGATCAAACAGATTGGCTTTCAGTAGTGCGATGAAAATTTTCCATCTTCTCCCTATGGTAGAGAAATAGTGGAGTCGCATAAGACAAAAAAAAGTTCAAAAAAAACCCATTCTCTCTCTTCTGGATTCTCCCCATTTGTTTCTTGCACTCATTCATTATGCCTAATTCTACCCATCTCTCATGCACTCTACCATTCTGCACCGCTTTTCTCCTCTCCTTCCCTAGCTCTAACACTTGCATAATAAATAATTGCTACCTCTCTAAATTGCTTATCCTTCTCTCTCCAAAAGCCTCTCCCTCCCTATGTAAATACATGACGACCTTGTTCTTCTGATTTGGAGGAAAACCTTATTTTTTGACTTCAAATTATCATCAAATATGTGTATTGTTAATTCCAGTCTATGAGATGCTTGGCTTGATTCCATCGATTAATGTCCTTTATTGGATCTTTATTTGTCACAAGCTTAAATCAATACTTCTTTCAACTTCTTTTTCCTTTCTCAATTTTCTATTGATTTTCACCCCTTCTCGCCCTTTTTTGTAATGGTCACTATAGCATTTGTTGGTTTTTAGGATTTTTTGACATTATTTATGGGCTCATATTAATGAGCTTAGAACTCGATGAATGTGAAACTTATGCCTAATGCCTTCACTGAAATCTTAGTTGTGTAAACTTAATTAGCAAATCAAGAGTTATCTAGGTTTGGATGATTAACAATTTAAATTTGAGACTTTAAGGGTACTAACATGTTTGGTGCAATGACTTTGAGTTAGATTTTTCAAAAACAAGGTATTACAGGTCAAGTCGTAGAGTCAAGTCGACTCAGACATTAACTTACATCAGTCGATGCCCAAGTTGACTCGGGATTGACTTCAAGAGCTGTTTTTGAGACAACATTGAAAATGAAGTCACAGTTAAAATCAACTCCGCTTGCGACTTAGGTCAAGTTGCAACCCAAGTTGATTCTGGCTGTGACTTGAGAGACTTCATGCTGCTAAAGAAGAATCCAAAGAAGCTATGTTGTATCTCAAGTTGACTCCAACATGCAACTTAGTATAGTCTCATATCAAATTAACTTTGCAATAAGACTTAGGGTGTGTTTGTTTGGGGCCAAAACTTGTCAATTAAAACTTTTCAACCCAAAAATTTTCACTCTTCATAACTACTCTATTTTTTAATTATTTTTTTCACATTTTTCTATACAAACTATCCTACTTTTCAATCATTTCTACACAACTACCCATACAACTAACCTATCTATTTTAACTTTATTCTCTTTACTCATCATCATTACCCCTATTATATCACATCATTTTCTATCAATTTGACAACTTCTACCTCTAAAACTTTTCATCAATAGTTTTCCCTCCAACCAAACACACCCTTAGACTACTTAAGCATGAGAATGAAAATTTTGAAGCTTCAAGCATGTAATGTACTCTGAAGTCACATACTTAAGTCGACTCCACTTGCGACTTAGGTCAAGTTTCAAAACCGAGTTGAGTTAACTATACGACTTTTTGCCGAGGAATTTAGATCTTGAAATATTAAAGTCAAATATCAACAATGGAATTCAAGCCACAAAGAGTTAAGGCTCCAAGCATAAGACTTAAACCAAAAAAGGTTATATCTTGAAAACCATGAGAAGACCAAATAAGAATTGAGATAAAAAGATTAAATCATGAAGACATGAAGGTTTAAAGATCAAGGTGCATAAATTATGAAGATTTGGAGTTTTAAGCACACAACAAAATGTGAAGTTACAACCAAAGTCGACTTCACTTGATACTTTGGTCAAGATCTAGACCAAATTGACCTGAAAATGAAACTTAGAGAAGTATACAAGGAGAAAAACACTTTGAAAGAAAGAGAGACAATCGAAGTCACACCGCAAGTCGAGTCCAGTCTGCGACTTAAGTGAAGTCGTATCCAAAGTCGACTCCATATATGACTTGGCAAGTAATGATAATAAAAATTCGAACATTAGTATATTTAATGCCCGCCACCTACCCTCCAACATTCAAAATAACTCCACATCTATTTAAGGGATGTCAAGAGGAATTATGAGAATTAGATAAAACATTAATTGAGCTTATACCTTCCATTTTTCTATGTGACCCGAACCCACTGTTCAAGCTTTCTCATCTTTCTATTCATCAGCCCACATCCGACCTATTCCTCCTACTCATTCTCCCTCCTACCCAATCACCGCTTTCTAATTTTCAAAATCCCGATTCTCCTATCTTCTTTTTGATTCTTTGCCAAAAAGGGAGAGAGATTTAAGAGGGTAGTTAGGGTTGTCCTAGGTTTCAGACTTAGATTGTTTTTGGGTTTGGGTAGCATGTACATATAGGTCATTTTCTTTTTTAATCATAATGTATGCAAACGATGGAATATGTGACATGGTTTTGTTTTAAATTGTTGTTATGTTTGAAATTGCAATGATTGAATGTTTGGAATGCAATGATTGAATTATTTAATGTACTTAGCATGAATTTGTTTGAGCATGAAATGGTGTTTTGATTCATTTGAACCTGGAATGCAATGAAAATGCAATATGCATATTCTAAACATCAAAACAAGTATAATACATCTCTTTTGAAAGAAAATGAAAGGTATATCTCAAATTAGTTTTGTCAATCATAAAAAAGGGGAGATTGTTAGAATTAAAGGCAAATTAAGCACAATCCATGTTTTAATGATTAACAACTCAATTTGAAAATTAATTGGGTACTAATGTGATTGCTAAGCTTTGTTAAAGGATAAAAACTCAAGTTTCAGAACATAGCAGACCAAGTCGCAGTCCCAAGTCTACTTAGCCATCGACTTAGGTAAAGTCGATCTCCAAGTCGACTCAAGAATCGACTTCAAATGCATAAAAAGTTCCAGAGTTGAAATTGGGCACGAAGACAGATGAAGTCGTAGTCGAAGAAGACTCCACCCGCGACTTAGGTGAAGTCGCAGACCCAAGTCGACTCCAGAATCGACTTCAAACGCACTAAATGTTCCATAGTTGCATTTGGGCACAGAGATAGGTGAAGTCGCAATCGAAGTCGACTCTACTTGCGACTTAGGTGAAGTCGCAGACCCAAGTCGACTCCATATACGACTTTAGTGAAGTTGAAGTTCAAGTCAACCCAGGAAAGCGACTTGAGCAAATGGCCATGTCAGAATCCTTCAAAGTTGAAGTGTTATTAAGGGAAAACTATATACCAAAGATTTGGACATCAAAATCAAGAAGGACAATCATCCTAAAATCAAGGCAATAAGGAAGAACATCTCAAGAGTAGAGTTATGTGCTAAGTCTCAAAACTAAACAAGGAAAACCAAGAATATCAAATGAAGAATAAGATAACAGAGGAAAGTGAAGTTTCAAGATCACCTGCAAGAAATCAAAAGTTCCAACATATACACATGGATGGTGAAGTCGCACCCGAAGTCGACCTCACTTGCGACTTGGGTTAGGTCTAAGACCAAGTCGACCTGAAGATGGAACTTGGAGTGAAAGCTGAAGACCGAAGTCGCATTCGAAGTTGCCTCCAGCTTGCGACTTGGGTGAAGTCGCATCCGAAGTCGACTCCACTGTGCGACGTGGATGAAGTCGCATATCAAGTCGACCCCGCATGCGACTTGGCTCACAACGGTCGGAAAAATACGAATGTTGTCGCATTTAATGCGCACCACCTACCACCAAACTTTCAAATTTACTCATCCATTATAAAAGAGCATTCAAGAAGACATGCAAGGGGTTAGAGAAGCATTCAATAAGCTTACCTTCCACTCTCTCTAGCACTAAAGTGATCTACATTAACTCCAAGTGAAGAACCATGTTTCAACCTGTTGAAAGCTCCATTGCTGAACATTCTACTCTCTCTACAAGTTCTTCTACGCACCACAAACTGACTACACGAATCTGTAAAGTGTAGTTCTTTCTGTTGATTCATTATTTATGTTTACCATTTGGTTTGATATTGGAAATCGAAACCAAGTGAAGGCAAAGTAGTGTTGTGACTGGAGTGTGACTCGTCACCTACTTGTGCTGTATTTGTGCAAGCTCCCTACAGCTGGAATCTAGAAGAGAGCTGCTGCTCTAGTTGTATTTGAAATCCAATAGTGGAACCCAAGTCACAATGGGTGTGAACTTGGAAAAGTGAAGTAGGGAAGGTTGCCCGAACCACTATAAAATGGTGTCTCTTTGTGTGGCTTGATTATCTGCATTTTACTGTTTTATTTCTCTCCATATTTTCTGCTTATTTCATTAAGGGGATTAAATTAAAAGTGGGGAAAATTTTCTGTTTAAGTAAAAAAATTTTAAAATACCCAATTCACTCATCCCCTCTTAGGTTGTTGCTATAAACTCGGGACCAACAAGTGGTATCAGAACGGATCTTTGATTTTAAACCAAAGAGATCTTACAAATGACATCCCAATAAACTTCCACCCCTACATTTGCCGAAGGCCAATCATTTACAAGGCTACCTCTTTGTGATGGGAGTAAATTCGGTTACTGGAAGTTAAGAATGAAACAACTTATCATGGTTACGAATATAGATTCTTGGATTACTGTCCAAGATGGTATTGTGCTACCTATTGATGAAAGAGTCTCCACATGGTCTGAGGAGGAGGTTAGGACCGTAAAAAACAACACCAAAGCCATGAATTCCCTCTTTTATGCTCTAACTGCATTTGAATATGATAGGGTATCCTCATGCCAAACCACCAAAGAAATATGGGATACACTAACATCAATCTATGAGGGAACTTCTTAAGTCCAAGGGACGAGAAGAAATATTCTAATTGGAGAGCTAGAAAGTTTTAAAATGCTTGAGACCAAAAATATTTCTGAGATGTTTGCTAGATTCTCAAAAATTACTAATGCTTTAAAAGGTCTTGGGAAAGCTATTTCTGAATCTGAACATATTATGAAGATTCTAAGGGCGTTACCTGAGTCGTGGACTCCCAAGATCACGACCATTGAAGAAGCAAAGGACTTGAACATACTAAGGCTGGAAGATCTTATCAACTCACTCATGTCACATGAGTTGATAAAGAGGAGGAACAAGGAGCAACATAAAGGCAAAAGAGCAATCGCCTTGAAGGCTGCACAAATTTCAGATGAATCAACCTCATCTTCTCAAAACGACAATGAGGAGATTGCTCTACTCACAAGAAAATTCAAAAAGTTTGCAAGGAAAGGAAAGAACTTTAAAGACTTCAAAAGAAAGAAATTTAAACAAGAAAAAGAAGGAAGCAACAAAGTGCTACCGGTGTGGAGGCATGGGGCATATGCAAGCCCAATGTCACACACCCAAGGAGAACAAGATAAGGGAACGACAAGAAAAGAAGGACCGAGGCGAAAATAGAAAATTCCAAAAAGGAAGAGGGATGTACGTCAATGAGGAGACATCCACAACTTGCAACTCATCAAATGAAGATAATAAGGCTACAAATTGTGCAAGAATATGTTGCATGGCTACAATGGAGGAAGATAGAAACATTTGTCTCGCTGTAATAAAAATTTTGGAGGAACAAACCATCTCAACAAACTGCACAAGCAGTGAAGAGGTAACTTCAAAACTAATAACTCATTATATTTTCTCTTCCACAAATGAATGTCTCAAATGTGCAGAATTAGAAGAACTACAACAAACATATGATTCATTATATGAGGAAAAAAGTTGGGAAACAAATTCACAATAAAGAAAAGATAATGTGATTCAATAATTATTGTGAATGGAAAACTTGCAGAAAAAGTTGACCACATAACCAATGAAAAGACTAAAGAAAGAAAATGAATCATTAAATGAATCACCAGCTAAGTTCTCTAATATAGGGGAAAGAGTCAAAATGTTTCTAAACATGACCTCCCAAAACAGAAAAAGAGGACTTGGATACTCTACATTTGAGAAAGGAGAAGGTAGTAAATCTAATTCTCCAAGAACTCCTAAAAAATAAGCAAAACTTATCTATACTAAACCAAGAATGATTCATGTTGCTTGGACCAAAAGACTAATTTGGGAACCATCCACTATATGGATTCCCACTTTAAGACTTCCAAAGATATGTAACTTTTGCAACAAAATGGGACACAAGGTATATCAATACAAAGTAAGGAAATTGTATAACCTTGGTGCAAAACTAATTTTGGGTACCAAAGAGCATTGGATTTATGTCTTCCAAGATAGAACAACGTAGATTTCAATGGCTAACTAATCCAAATAGACCCATAAAATGGGTACAAAAAAGATAAGTTGTACATGACTTTATTTTTGCAGGTATTTCTTAAAGCAAAGGTCAATAATATGTGGTTTGTGGATAATGGTTGTTCAAGATATATGACGGGAGAAAGAGGATTGTTCCATAAGATCAAACCATGTAGTAAAGGAACGGTTGCACTTGGGAACAACGAAAAAGGTATAATTAAAGATAAAGAAAATGTTTATGAAAATTCAAATGCATGTCGAACAGTTCCAGTATTATCGAAAGCATGGCATAGAAAAGAGAGCACGGCTGGAGGAAAGTTGCATCTTGCTCAGGATGTCTTATGCCGGGAAGCGCAGTTGAATGTGAGATCTATCCCCTTTTTGAGGATGTACTATTTGTTGAAGGACTCAAATACAATTTAATGAGCATTAGCCAATTATGTGATAAAAGCTATAAAGTTGTATTTGAATCATCTATATGCAATGTATTTGATGATAATTACATAGTCTTTAGTGGCAAAAAATATGAAAACGTATATTTGGTTTATCTTGATGAACTTAATGAAAAATGTCTAATAGCCATCGAAAATGATCCATGGATATGGCATAAAAGGCTTGGACATATAAACATGTCAAATATTAAAACTTTGTGGAAAAAAAACTTAGAGGAAGGGTTACCAAAGCTTAAATATGACAAAGACAATTTGTAAAGCTTGTCAACTATCCAAGCAACCCAAAATGTCATTTTTCACCAAAAAGAAAATTTCAACAACTAGGTCACTTGATCTATTACATATGGATCTATACGAGTCATCCGACATTTTAACTCTTGGTGGAAAAAAGTACGTATTTGTTATAGTTGATGATTTTTCAAGATCTACATGGATCACTCTCTTAGCTAGAAAAGATGAAGCATCTTTATGTTTGTCACTTTTTCAAATTTGGTGCAAAATGAAAAACAGAACACAATCATTTCCATTAGAAGTGACCATGGTAGTGAATGTGAAAATAAACGATTTATAAAATTTTGCAATAAGAAATGAATTCACTACACATTTTTTGCACCAAGAACTCCCCAATAAAATGGGATAGTTGAAAGAAAAAATAGGATAATACAAAAGACGGCTAGAACTATGCTAAATGTGAGCAAATGTCCAAAAGATTTTTGGATGAAGCTGTAAGTACAACATGCCATGTATTAAACCTTGTTACCATAAGCGTTATCTTGAAAAAGACCCCATATGAACTATGGAAAGGTAGAAAACTAAACATATCATATTTTCATGCCTTCGGATGTACATGCTATGTGTTGAACAATAGAAAAACTAACTTGGAAAAATTAGATGCCAAAAGTGATAAGAAAATATTACTCGGTTATTCATCAAATAGCAAAGCATATAGAGTCTTTAAAAAGAAAAATCAAATAGTAGAAGAATCCATACATGTTGTATTTGATGAATTTAACCAAAATCTCAAAAAGAATGATGAGTTGAGTGATACAGATGAGGCATCAAAGAACCCAAAAGTGGAACAATTAGAACAACATGAAGAAGCCGAAACAAAGCAAGAGAATTCCACTGAGGAAAGGGTAAGTGAAGGTAATAATTCCTATAAACCTCCAACTGATTTGAAATTAAAAAATGATCATCTAATTGAGCAAGTTATTGGTAATATCTATGAAGGAGTAAAAACTAGAAGATCAAGACACAATATTTGTGGAGAATTTACCTTTGTGTCGAAAATTGAACCAACTTCTATTGATTAAGCTCTTTGTGATGAAAACTGGATTGTTGCATTGCAAGAAGATCTAAATCAGTTTGAAAGAAATAATGTATGACACCTAGTTCCTATACCCAAGGATTGCACAGTTATCGGTACAAATGAATTTTTAGGAATAAATTAGATTAAAGTGGTCTTGTGGTTAGAAACAAAGCCAGATTAGTAGCCAAAGGATATTCCCAAGAAGAGGAAATTGATTTTAAAGAATCCTATGCTCCTGTAGCTAGATTAGAAGTCATACGTATCCTACAGGCTTTTGCTTCTCACGTGGATTTTAAATTATTTCAAATAGATGTAAAAAGCGTATTTTTGAATGGTTACTTAAATGATGAGGTATATGTTGAACAACCTCCTGGATTTGAAGAAAATGATCAATCAAAATTTATTTTCAAATTAACCAAAGCATTATATAGACTCAAATAAGCTCCAAGAGCTTGGTATGAAAGGTTAAGTAAGTTTTTGATTGATTATGATTTTCAAAGAGGAAAAATTGATACAACATTATTTATTAAATATAAGGACAAAAATATTTTAATTATTCAAATTTATGAAGATGATATAATATTTGGTGCTACTAATGAAACTCTATGCCAAGAATTTTCTGAGATTACGCAGAATGAATTTAAAATGAGCATGATCGGAGAGTTAAACTTCTTCCTTGGACTACAAATTAAGCAATTAGCGGAAGGAATCTATATAGACCAGTCCAAATATGTCAAGGAAATATTGAAAAAGTTTGGAATGCAAAATAGCAAAGGACCAAATACGCCAATGAGTTCAACCATCAACATCGACAATGATGGAAAAAGGTAAATTTATTGAACAAAAACTATATAGAAGCATGATAGGTTCGTTATTATATTTGACTATTTCTAGACCGGATAATTTGTTTAGTATTTGCAGGTGTTCAAGATTCCAATCATGTCCGAAAAATCACATCTAATAGCTGTAAAAAGAATTTTCAGATATTTGATCAAAATCACTAATCTAGGACTATGATATCCAAAGGGGTCAATATTTGATCTAATCGGCTACTTGGATGCGGACTTTGTCAATTACAAAGTAGATAGAAAAAACACTAATGGAACATGTCAGTTTCTTGGAAACATGTTGGTTTCATGGTTTTCAAGAAAATAGACTAGTGTTACTCTATCTACCGCAGAAGCCAAATACATAGCCTCTGTGAGTTGTTGTGCCCAATTACTTTAGATGAAACAACAACTTAAGGATTATGGTATTGCTTATCATGACATTCCAATTAGATGTGATAATACAAGTGCTATTTGTTTGATTAAAAATCTCGTGTTGCATTCTAGAACAAAACATATAGATATAAGACATCATCTCATCCGGGAACATGTTGAAAATCATGATATTTGTCTAGAGTACGTCAAAATTGAGGACCAAATTGCTGACGTTTTCATTAAACCATTAGCAAAGGAACCATTTTACAAGATTAGAAATGATATGGATATGATTGAGATTGATTAAGGAGCAAAATATGATAGGGGGAGCAAATTAGAAAGAACGTAAAATCCAAGTCGATAGAGCCAAGTCGACTCCAATCCGCCCAAGTCGACTTCGGACAAGGCGAAGTCGACTCCCGCGTTGACCCCTCTTTCTTCCTCTTCTTCTTCTTCTTTTCTTCCTCTTTCTTTCTCCCTCATTTCTATCCTGTGATCGGATCCTCTCTCAGCTCTCGAGCTTTCTCTGAAGCTCTCTCCTTCTCTCGACGTCTCTCTCTCAGCTCTCTATCAAATCTCTCGTTTCCTTTTCTTTTTCGCCTTTCTATCTCGCCCTTGCTACTGCTGTTTGCCACTGCTTGCTTCCACTGCCACTGCCATTCTCGATTCTCCCCTCTCTATCTCTCTCGATTCTCCCCTCTCTCTCTCAAGCCTTTTCTTTCTCTCCAGCTCTCATTTCTATCTCTCTGTTGTCGTTTCCTTCAGCTCACACATCTCTCACAGCCTTCATTGAACCTCCTAACAAATCTCCTAATCATCTATGGAACCCAAAGCTGTTTCTGAAACCGGTAAACTTCCAGTTTCGAGGTCGTCCAAATCCAACACTGGCGAGGGAGTGCCCCAACGGCAACGAACGCCATCTAAACAGGTTCGGGAAGAAACTACTACATCTGTGGGGCATCGTATACTCTTCTGGGAAGGAAATCCATTTACATCCGCTCCCAGACACGAGGATTCATCTGCAGATTCGAGCAGTGACACTGAATCTGCTGTAAATAGACAAGGGACACCGACACAGAAGGGGCAAGTTCTAAAAATGCCCACCACTTACTTTAGAACCGACAGGCAACATAGTCAGTTCTATCGGCATTTTTATGAGCGTAAAATTTTCATTCCCAAGATTATAGATTTTAAATTTCTAAGTGATTATGAGTTTGGGATTGAAGAGTTTCTAGATTTTCAAGGATGGATTGGACTGTTGAAGGCAGATAATAGGATATATCCTGATCTAACCAGATTGTTTTATTACCTATGGGATTAAGAATATCATTGTACATATGTAAAGGGAGTTGAATTAAACCTGGGGATTGGAAGAGACACAAGCAGGAATAATGCAATTCATCGGATTGTAAATATTTTGGAGGTCCTAGAAGAAAATGAACGGATTCCGAATGGGTTGTCACTTACACAAATGTACAACCAACTGATTAACAACAATAAGTACCATCCGGGGATAAAATTCCTTCACTATATGGATCTGTCCCCCAGGTTTCAGGTCCTTTGGTTACTAATTACACATTATATATATCCTAAGGGAGGAGGCCGCAATCAGTTAAACCCTCAAGAGGCTGAATTTTGTGGAAAGTGGCAAATCGGGTCAAAGTCAGCCTACCCAGACTGTTGTTGGAAGCTCTGGCATCCAAGAAGGAAAATCCACGAGGAGTTCTTCCTTACAAAATGTGGATTACCAAGATTTTGAGTTTCTTTGGAGTGGATTTGGATAGGGAAACATTCGAGGTCTTGAAGCCTACAAATGCCATCAATCGGGCCCTTCTGACCCAAATGAAGATTAATCTCGAGGAATTCAGGGCCGAGAGACTACAGGAGATGATGGGACATGCAGATCAGCCCGCAGAAGCGGGTGGTCATCTTGAGGGGAGGAGCCACCACAACCACCACAACCCAAGCCAGTTCCATCTCCACCTCATGCACCTGCAGATCCCACATCACCACATTCACATGGATCCTGTTCTCCAAGGGGTTTCAAGATTTCATATCCTCATCCACACTCACCTAACTGGTCTGCTTCCGCTCACGCTATCCGGGATCATCTTGAGCAGATGGAAGATAGACTTACCTAACAGTTGGTGGCGATACATACAGCGGTGATGGAGATACACAGTCTCCAAGATAGGATGGATCGCTAGTTGAGAAAATCAATTATAAACTCGGGTCGGGAAGCAGTCGTGGTCATCCGATTCCGAGTTTACCTGAGATCAATCCATATTTTGGAGAATTGCGAGCCGAACCCACTGTTCAGGCTTTCTCATCTTTCTATTCATCAGCCCACATCCGACTTGTTCCTCCTACCCAATATTGCTTTCTAATTTTCAAAATTTTGGTTCCCCTATCTTCTTTTTGATTTTTGACAAAAAGAGGGAGAGAGATTCGATAGGGTTGTTAGGGTTGTCCTAGGTTTAGGACTTAGTTTGTTTTTGGGTTTGGATAGCATGTACATATAAGTTATTTTCTTTTTGAATCATAATGTATGCTAATGATTGAACATATGACATGGTTTTGTTTCAAATTGTTGTTGTGTTTGAAATTGCAATGATTGAATGTTTGGAATGCAATGATTGAATTATTTAATGTACTTAGCATGAATTTGTTTGAGTATGAAATGGTGTTTTGATTCATTTGAACCTGGAATGCAATGAAAATGCAATATGTATATTCTAAACACCAAAACAAGTATAATACATCTCTTTTGAAAGAAAATGAAAGGTATATCTCAAATTAGTTTTGTCAATCATCAAAAAGGGGGAGATTGTTAGAATTAAAGACAAATTAAGCACAATCCATGTTTTAATGATTAACAACTCAATTTGAGAATTAATTGGGTACTAATGTGGTTGCTAAGCTTTGTTAAAGGATAAAAACTCAAGTTTCAGAACATAGCAGACCAAGTCATAGTCCCAAGTCGACTTAGCCATCGACTTAGGTGAAGTCGATCCCCAAGTCGACTCAAGAATCGACTTCAAATGGATAAAAAATTCCAGAGTTGAAATTGGGCATAGAGACAGATGAAGTCGCAGTCGAAGAAGACTCCACTTGCGACTTAGGTGAAGTCGCAGACCCAAGTCGACTCCAGAATCGACTTTAAACGCACTAAATGTTCCAGAGTTGAATTTGAGCACGGTGATAGGTGAAGTCGCAATCAAAGTTGACTCCACTTGCGACTTAGGTAAAGTCGCAGACCCAAGTCAACTCCAGATATGACTTGAGTGAAGTTGAAGTTAAAGTCGACCTAGGCAAGCGACTCGAGCAAATGGTCATGTCAGAATCCTTCAAAGTTGAAGTGTTATTAAGGAAAAACTATATACTAAAGATTTGGACATCAAAATCAAGAAGAACAATCATCCTAAAATCAAGGCAATAAGGAAGAACATCTCAAGAGTAGAGTTATGTGCTAAGTCTCAAAACTAAACAAGGAAAACCAAGAATATCAAATGAAGAACAAGATAAGAGAGGAGAGTGAAGTTTCAAGATCATCTGCAAGAAATCAAAAGTTTCAACATATACACATGGATGGTGAAGTCGCACTCGAAGTCGACCTCACCTGCGACTTGGGTCCGTCTAAGACCAAGTCGACCTAAAGATGGAACTTGGAGTGGAAGCTGAAGACCGAAGTCGCATTCGTAGTTGACTCCAGCCTGCGACTTGGGTGAAATCGCATCCGAAGTCGACTCCACTGTGCGACTTGGATGAAGTCGCATATCAAGTCGACCCCGCGTGTGACTTAGCTCGCAACGGTCGGAAAAATTTGAACGTTGTCGCATTAAATGCGCACCACCTACCACCAAACTTTTGAATTTACTCCTACATTATAAAAAAGCATTCAAGAGGACATGAAAGGGGTTAGAGAAGCATTCAATAAGCTTACCTTTCACTCTCTCTAGCACTAAAGTGATCTACACCAACTCTAAGTGAAGAACTGTGTTTCAACCTGTTGAAAGCTCCATTGCTGAACATTCTACTCTCTCTATAAGTTCTTCTACGCGCCACAAACTGCCTACACGAATCTGTAAAGTGTAGTTCTTTTTGTTGATTCATTATTTGTGTTTACCACTTGGTTTAATATTGGAAATCGAAACCAAGTGAAGGCAAAGTAGTGTTGTGACTGGAGTGTGACTCGTCACCTACTTGTGCTGTATTTGTGCAAGCCCCCTACAGCTGGAATCTAGAAGAGAGCTGCTGCTCTAGTTGTATTTGAAATCCAATAGTGGAACCCAAGTCACAACGGGTGTGAACTTGGAAAAGTGAAGTAGGGAAGGTTGCCTGAACCACTATAAAACGGTGTCTCTTGGTGTGGCTTGATTATCTGCATTTTAATGCTTTATTTCTCTCCATATTTTTTGCTTGTTTCATTAAGGGGATTAAATTAAAAAGGGAAAAAATTTTCTGTTTAAGTAAAGAATTTTTAAAATACCCAATTCACTCATCCCCTCTTGGGTTGTTGCCATAAACTCGAGACCAATACCTCCATAATCTGTAAAGTGTAGATTTTATTTTTTCAATTTATTTATTATATTGTGATACTTGGCTTAGTGTTAGAGACTATGGCCAAGTTGAGACAAGTAGTACATCGTTGAAGTGGAACTCATTGTCTACTTATATAGTTATTATAAATGCCCCCTAGAGCTATAATCTAGAAAATTTATCTAGGCTTGTATCAAGGTTTATTTTCATTATCAAATAAAGTTTCAATGGCAATGCAAAGCGTCATGAAAAGAATGCTATTGGGATAGCAAAGCCTCCTAAAATTGTTTGGATTATAAGTTACACCATTAATTCAGATACTTTTGAGAAGCTGCTGAAAGCATTTTATTCTCACTGAATTGCAAAAGCTGGATTTTGGGGTGGCTTTTGGAGACATGGATTGAGAAGTAATGTAGCTTGGATTTGAAATTGTGTTAATGGAATGAAATGGCATATGTTGCTTGGGTATTAACTTGTTTTAATGGAATGGAATGGATTGGGTTTGGACCTGTTGCTTAGGTTTTCACTTGTTATAATGGACATTGTCTAAATTTGTTATTACTCTCTTCCACTTTTCATATTGGTTTCTCTCAAGTAGTTGTTTTGACTTGCAATTTCTTATTTGCCAACTTTTAAGTACGGCTCATGCTCCTAATGTGTCTTAGCATTTTAGAAAAATTTACCTTTACTAATATAAAGTAAGATTTAAGCCCAGCTTTGTGATACTACCTTCCGCCTATCTTTTCCATCTATAATATCTTCAAGATCTCTATCTTGTTCCACTTTGGTTTGTGGTTCTTTTTTTTAGCAAATAATTGAGACTTATGTGTCTTGATTTGTCTTAGCATTTGTAGGTGGATTCAACCCTTCTAATAGATTAGCGAGTTGATTGCTTATGATTTCCAATTGAAAATCTATCTCCCCTTTCCTTCTTTTGTTTGTTTCTTCTCGCAATATGTTTTACTACTTTTTGATTCTACTACATTCTCCTTTCTAACACTATGAATAAGCTTTATGCAAATAGTTCAATGTCAAATTATTCTTATTGAAAAAAATAACTTTACATTATAGGTGACCCTGACCTTAGGCCAACAGATTTCACACTCAGTGATACCCCAAGTGACTAGGGCTTGATCCTCAACATCCTTCATGCATAAAAAATTACAATATAGAACTCTTAGATTACAATGTGATTTATTTACACTCTACCTACAAAATCATCCCATTACAGTGGGAATTGTTCACATTGCAACTATAAAACCATCCCATTACATTGGGAATTGTTCATACTACAACTTCAATATCATGTAAAACCATCCATGTCTACACAATCCTCCTATCTGAACTCCTCATGGCTCTTATCTTTCTATGCAAGCATAACTGACATTGCTACAAGCTTTTCAGCAAGCGGTGCAGGTTGTCAGCAATGATATTTGAACGTGATCATTTAGGTTGCCAATATCGATTATGCAATTTTCCAGAGCAGCTAGTTCCATGGGCATAAACTGCTGAAGTCTCCACATTTTTTGATGAGCAAATGCAATTCCTACGTGCATACCTCACGGATCCAAGCTATATAGGTAAAAAATAGAAAAAAATTAGGAATAAAGATTTGTAATGGATAGACTGCACAATTATTCAACTCCTTTACAACATATTCCATTTGGAAGAGTAAAGACAATTATTTATTGATCACTACCACATTGAAGGTCAAACATGTCTTTCAGAATAACAAAGTCATTTTCGAGAGGTAATAATGAAATCCTATTTCTCTAAAATCCAATCTAGAAATCGATTATAATAACATTGAAGTTATGTAGGTATGGTGGATCTCTACCTAAATAGATCTGACGACTAAATATTGAGAGTCCATGAATACTCAAGGATTCAAAATGAAATTAAAAAAACGTCATGACCATGTAGTCAAGATCTGAACAATCATCAATCTAAGAATCCAGTCTTCTCTCATTACAATAAGTCCATTAGAACAATTGCTGAAATTTTTATGATTTATGGATCTAGAAAATCGGTAAACTTAGTAGTGTTAATAGATCTAGTGCAGAGTGAGAACCTGGCTCAAAGGAGCACCATCGAAATTGTTAAAGGAGAAAAAAGAACAAGAAAAAAATCACTAGAACAAACTAAAGAATCACCCGCCTGAGATAGATCCAATACAAAAGACGCATAGGAAAAGATAGAGAGAAGACTAGATTTAGTGTTTTTTATTAGGAGATGATAAGAAACAAACGAAGATTTGGGCTAAGAACTCATTATTGTCCTATTGTCGGAGAAGATGGTGGCACCGATGACTAGCACAATGCGTAAATTGGCACTAGGGTCCTTGTAGGAAGGAAGTTTGATCTCCGCGAGAGGGTTTAGGTGAGAGAATTCGAGTGTTTGGGCAGAAGATATTTGGGCATGAGGTGTGAAAAAAAATTCTGGAAAAGGGTTGACTCATTATTTGCTCTACCACCAGGAGCTTGGCTCTTGTTATTTTTGCTTAATCCGATGGTTCATAGTAGGGTGATGCACAACCCCCTTGCTTACCCCGGTTAGGACTCAAAATTAAAATAGATATATTAGATATATGGGTAGTTATGTAGAAATGAATAAAAAGTACGATTGTTGTATAGAAAAAGTGAAAAATAATTAAAAAATAGAATAGTTGTAAAGAGTGAAAGACTTTAGTTTGAAAAATTTTATGTGTTAACAAACACCCCCTTAGTTTTCTAACAATATATAGTAGGTTGATCTGCTTCCAAATGAACTATGGTTTTAGGTTGAGAAGGATGTTTATGAATGTATTTCATGGTCACTACTTTAATTTTATAGTTCGAGGCATTTTTGGAGGGCTATGATTGTGTAGAGATCTTAGCATTTTTGGAAAATGGTAGATCTTATGAAAAATATGTGAATGATGAATTAGAAATGGTTAGGAGTAAGTTTGCATGAGTTTGACATGTAATTGATTAAAGTCTACAAAGTTTGTTTTGGATTTTTGTCTTTTATGTTGCCCATGTTGTGTTTAATGAAAGGCCTAAGTGAGATTAGTTGTATAACAATCATGTTATCATAACATTTTGGTGAAATAAATAAATTGCTTAATATGGTTGAATCACATTGGATTATGAAGGTTGTGGAATGAGATTTGGGATAGTTTTGATGTGGATTGGTATTGAGGTATATTACTTATAAGAGATATTAAATTTGCTTGCCTAGATTGTGATTGAATTGATATAAGAATACTGTAAATTCTTGCGTTTGGAATGGGTGATGGTAACTTAGAATGAATGGATGATGTAATTATGAATGGGATGAGAGTTAAGAACTATCATAATTTAGTTTGGGGCTAGTGCTTATGAGACTACTTGGTAAGCTTATATATGGACGTTCTTCATGTGTTTAGATGAATTCCGCGTTGACTTCAATTTTAAATTTTTATGTCATGTATTGATTCTTTATAAATTAGGTCTTAGAAATGATTTAGTTATATGTTTTGACATGGTTTTGTAAAATTGTACGATGCATGACTTTGGCACAATCAAATAACATGTGATGGTTTAATTAATGCATGCACATTCTTTGCATGGTTGATAATTTGAGTAATGTTATGATGTTATGGAGACTAAGTCCTAACCTTAGGTGGAAGTGTACGGATCCTCCCAAGCTAGTATGTAGGTCATTGATGAGTAGATGTATGTCGGGTAGTAGGGTAGGTCACGACATCGATAATGGAAATTGGTTGTGCGCTTGAAACATGTTTCTTATATAGCATACAGTTGAGTTGCATTGTTATGAATTGGGTATGGTTATATATGTGCTTGTGGCATGACATGGTATAGTTACTTAGAGTTAGTAAGATCTAGATGTCTTTATTACATGTGGTGATATAATATACATGATGGATTTGATGTAGCTTGTCATTATTTTTACTAACCGAACCTACTTACCGAGTTTGTTCAAACTCATGTGTTTGTATCAATTTTTTCAGTAAAATTTTTATTGCAAGTACCTAGTCGCGAGCTAGATTATGTTTAATCTTAGGCCGAAGGGAATTATGACAAGTATAAGTTTTGTTAGTTTTGGATGTTGTTGTTTTGAGCTTGTTGTAATTATGACATTGAAGAATATATGTGTATGCATTATATGACATGTGGTGCGAGATATATGATATTCCGGGTTGTGGTTTATAGAGGTGTAACCGAGTGAAACTCGATAATAATAATAATAATAATAATTATTATTATTATTATTATTATTATTATTACTACTACTACTATTATTATTTATGGATTATAAATATTTATTACTTCCATTATGAGTAATATTCTTGGTTCCATATGTAGGATATAATGATGAAATATAAATGACAAAAATCATTGTAGTTTAAGTAGTTTATACTGTCATATATCTATTTCACGCATTCGCTATGGATGTCTAGAGTTGTCCAGAGTTATCTTATGTATATGTGGTCATGGGATAGATTTCGTAGGGATACTGCTAGATCTTCACCTTAGCAGCAATGTAACTTATTTAACTTTTCTTAAATAAAAAGAGAAGAAAAAAAATTATAAGATGTTAGCGGCTATACACTAAAAAAGAAATTTCTATTAACAAAGAATCAAGTAAGCAAATTTGAAACTAAAAATTAAATTTTAATAAAAAAAATTATATATGTTGTTGCTAAAAGGTAATCTTTTTTTTTTTTTTTTTACAAAAAATGAAATTTTCTTTATTTTAACCCTTTTCCTTTTGTAATAAAGTTATAATAGCAAGCATCTATTATAAGCTACTTTTAGTCACAAAATACTTTTAGTAAGGAATTAAGGGTGCATTTGTTTTACCATAAAACTTGCTAAACTAAAGTTTTTCCATTTAAAATTTCCATAGTTATCTTACTTTTCAATAGTTCCATTACATTGTTTTATCTAACTACATTTTTTTATAAACTACTATATCATTAAGTTATTACTTAAATCATATTATATTATTTTCTCTAATTTTAAAAGTTTTTATACAAAATAATTTTAAATAATTTTATCACTTCCGAAAGCACACCCAAATTTCTCTTACTTTAGACACCCCTCCGACGTGACCTATAATTACCTACTTTTTAATCAACATCTCTATGTTCTGAATAATTTTTCACTTTTTCTTGTAATTATTTTATTTATTTTAACTTCATTCTCTTTACTCCCGTAAATAGCTCTACCATATCAATCATTGTGTCACTTTTTGAAAAAAAATTACTCTACAAATGTTTTTTTCCAATAACAAACGTACTAAGTAAAATTTATTTGTTATACTCAACTTTTAGCAAGAAATCAAATTCTTTGCTAATTTCAAATTTCTTATAGGGATCATTTGGTAACGGAAAAAAAAACAAAAAACAAAAATTTTCTTCGACTTTTTTCTTAGAGTCAAATGCAAGCAAAATTACAATTTTCGGCCATGATAAGGAGGCTATAATAACTTCTCATGCAGTTAATTAGGACATGCACTTTTTAATTGTGGGACGTGCACTTTGCAGGGATGGCAGAGGAAGCGTGCCATGCAATAGTAGGCGAGCGTGCTTGATTGGATTCACAGGATCCACTTTCGATCTCCCATTCCCATTTTCCCACCCCACCGGGGCAGATGGGCTGGAGAACTTTTAGGCGGCTGCCTAGCTAGGTAGCTAGCTGGCCGGCCTAGGTGCGGTGAATATCTAGCCATGCAGGGGGGCCACATCGATTTATGTCTCCCGTCAAGAAAATGGGTTTGGGCAACGTATAATCTAGTTACTTGGGATAGATTTATTAAAGCGGGTTGATAGCATCTGTTAGTTTTGTCCGGTAACTCTAATCCTTCAACCATAGCCAGAATAGAACACATTTGAAAAAAATATATACAAAACCTTGCTGACAGGGTTAGTAAAGTGGATTGCTAACAATTCTAAAATGGGTTATAATAAAAGGAGTATTTGTTTAAAGCTAAAACTTTTCAATCATCAACATTATTCTATTTTTTACTCATTATTTTACATTTTTCTCTGTAACTACTTTACTTTTCAATTAGTTCTACGTAATTATTCATGTAATTGACTCATCTATTTCAATTTTATTTTCTTTATTTCTCATCATTACTCCTTTCTTATGAAATCATTTTTTCCATTTTCAAAATTTTTATAATAAAAATTATTTATTCAAAAGTTTTATAATAAAAATTATTTATTCAAAAGTTTTATCACTTTCCGAACATACAAAAAATTAAAATTGTTAACTATATAAAATGTAAGGCTCTGCTTTTTATGTAGAAATGACTTCATGTAACCCTTTAATTTTTAATGTATTAATGAGTAATACAAAATCTATTCCCTTCATGGTATTTAACATCATTTATTTAGTTAGCAAATTAAGTTTCAATTTAATCAAATATGTACATGAGTTACATTTACTTACATATTTTCGTGTGAAAATTATAAAAAAATGCTTAGATCCATTCATCTATGCAGTATAATGCAATATTTCTTTATAAAATTATTTATTCGTATAGTAATAATATTTTAGATAGTATAGATATTAAAAAAAGAACTTTAAAATTGATGGTTAGTATTAAACATTTTACACATTAATTTTTCATATTTGTAAATTGAAATCTTGTTGTGGACAAATAAAAAGTTTTCATGATAATATAGATTATGCTGAATATAATAGATAATGTGAATTTTTGATAAATTGTTGAAATATTAAAAATGAAAGGGTTACACAAAAGATGGTTTTCATAGAACCAAGGCCAAAAATGTGATCCTAAATAATCAAAAATAACTTCTATAAAAGATAAATTTTATATTTATTATTAATTGAAATGTTGATTCTATTATCAATAATTATGCATAACTGAAGAAATGAACATTAAAAATATTAAGTTTTTTTTAATTTTGGGCATGTTTGGCTACATTAAAACTTTTCAAATGAAAAATTTTCAAATCAAAACTTTTCAATCTAAAACTTTACAGTCTTTACAACTATTTTATTTTTAATTTTTTTTACATTTTTTATACAAATATCTTACTTTTCAATCATTTATACGTAACTATTCATATAACTAATTTATTTTAAGTAAAAATGTTAAAATCAAACTCATTATGTTCAAGTAAAAAAGGAATAAAATTAAAGTTGAACCATCTTTAGATTGGCTTAAGCTTTCTGCACTTGATACATGTAAATTTCAAACTTCCTCATGCACAACCCTGCACCAATTTTTTTTCCTTTCAAAGTCTGTTATTACCCATGGTTTCTCTTTTTCTTAACTTAAATCCAAGTTCGACTTACTTTCCCTCACTATATTTTAGAATATTTGGAAAAAATATAAAAATATTCAGTACTATTCGATTATTTCAATGTCTTAATTTCTATTAAATTTTTTAGCTAAAAAAAAATACGACTCAGGGTTGAAATCGAAAAATTGCCTCCATCATCTTGTTTCTTACATGTACACTAGGATTTCACCTTAACAAATTTAAAAAAAAAAAACTTATTCTACAAAAGTGGAAAAATTTGCTTCCATGCGTACAAATCTCCTTAAGCTGTTTAGAATAAAAAATCAATTATTTAACAAACATATGCACAAACAACCAATTTAACATATGTTATTAAGCATCATTCTCATTTCTTCATTCCTGAAGTTTTTAAAAAGTCACAAAATTTTGACCCTACATATTTTATCAAATACTTTCAATATTTACACCACTTAAAAAATTAAATGAACATTCACCTTCTATCATAATTTATGGTATTTGTTCAAATATTTGCAAGAGATTCTGTATGAGGTCAAATTTGAAATTTGTCAATGTACAAATACAAAATTAATCAAACTTTAGCTCCAATAAATAATTTTTTCAATTAAGATCAAAATGCAATGCATTGACCACCCCCCACAGTTAAAATTGATATTATCCTCAATGTTAATAATATTTCCTAACCAAAATACCAATCACACATACAAATCAACTAAGAAGTAAACAAGTATTTTAAGTGAGTGCCAGTGGACTTCCCTGATAATGTGCTAAGCCTTTGGTCTGCATTCCTCCCGAGTAAGTCCTTGCAAAATAACACCTGAAGGCTAACCGAAAAGCATTAAAATCTGAAAATCAAAACAAAAATGTTAAAAAAAATTAAAAATCTCATAGAAACACATTAGGTTGCCTCCCAATAAACTCTAAGCGTAACATCTTTATTCAAACTAGTTGAAATTATATTAACCTATTTTCAATCTTTTACATACAAGTTCACGAAGATCTTTCTCTAATTCCTGTTTATCTCATCCCACACTCTTGTATATCTCTCTTTGCAAAGGCTTAAATTACTACTAGATATGATACCTGGCAACTCTTTTTGCAATATCACCTTATTATAGTTAGTTATCATATCAAAGATGCTATCAGTAACTAAGTAGGGATCAAAATAAAAGAAGGGCAAATTTTTACTAGTTACATAATCATCAACATCCAATTTTTTCAAGAATTATCTTTGGCACCACTGCTTTCTATGAAAAATATTAAATGATGACTTGTACAGCTCTAATGGTACAAATGATTTTTCTCTCTTCATTTCTCTAAATGGGCTGATCGTCTTCTCTTTTTCTCATTGCTTTCATCATGTATCTTTGATGAGTAACGTATATGTCTAATTAAATTGCTCACTTTTACACAAGTATATATGTTGTATCAAGTAATATAAAATGAGTAGAGTGTCAATCCCATGAAGAGAGAAAGTTAAACATAACACAACAAAAAGTCTATTTACCACTTACGAATTAATCACTTAAATGAATTTTATCATATAAAGTGTCGAGTAAAAATAAATTAAACTAACAACTACTGAGTGAAACATATGAATTTGTTTGAAGAGTTAATTAGTTAGTTGAGAGTTATAAATCCCTTACTTAATATTAAGCTATGATGGTTTCATTTGGGTGATTCGTACGTAGATTTACTACTCTAAGAGCAAGAATATTCATTTGTCTTCCGACACATATAAACTTAATTAAACATCATTCACTCATTATGTTCCCATGTGAATAACTAAAATATAGTTGATTTGTATATAGCCTAACCATGATCACACAAGGTTAATAAGCATATTTTTATCTATATTAACAATCAACTACTACAAGCACAGTAGCAATGAAACATATGCTTTACATATAGATCTTATCTAAATCTCACTTTTCAAGTATAGATCTAGATATTACATTAATCTACAAGGTGGTCAGCTTGTAGAAGCATTAAATACAATATATAAAGAAAAATTTTGCATAAACACAATAATATCAAATCTACAACTTCATTTGTTGTAATGGATACCATCAAGCATCATCTTAAGTTCAAGATCATCACAACCCTTAACAAGGAGTTTTAGCCCATGAATACCATAGTGAATCCCTTCAAAGTCATGTCTCAATACATATCAAGTAAGGAAAATAACAAAAATAAAGAGGACAGAGAAAGAAGAGATGAAACTCAGTTGGATTTCTCTTCCAAAGTGATCTTCTTCTTGATCTCCTTCTCTTTCCTTGAAGCTCTTCTCCTTTTCTCTTCCAAGCTCTCCACTTCGTGCCCTCTTGTTCTACTCTTCAAACCATAAAAGTGGTATTTATACTCCCATTTGAATTAGAGTGAGGGTCGTGGTGCGAATGAGCTAGGGCCATAACGCCATCCTTGCTAACTGCATGGTGTCTTGATTTTTCTCTCCATGGCGGTGGCTGGGGCTATGGTGCAAAAGTCTGGGGCTACGACCCCAACGTAACTGGCCCAAAACTTGTTCTTTCACTGCTTCAAGATTCTCCTCTTAATTTATCAACTTTTAACTTTGAATTTATGAGCAAATCACCTACCTTTTCCTGCGATGATAAAGAAAAATAAGTAAATACGTTCCTAAATGAATTAAAATAAACTAAAATAATATGAATTACAACTAAATTAAACTAGAAATGCATGAAAACTAAACGAAATGCAAGAAGCATAAAAACAACATAAACTAATGTAAATCCTATAAAAATTCACATGTTTCTCATGAACTAGCATTTAAAATGGACACAAACAAGCATTTTTCATAGAGTTATCAGTCTCTTGCTTTTATTCATCTTCATGCAGCTCATTTTCTGTCTGATCTTCATAGTTCAAATTAACTTCATAATGCTCCTCAAAAAGTAACAAAGTAGATGCATGGTTCACTAGGAGACTTATCAAAGTTTTTGTTCAAATGATTGGCTTATTGTGCAATCTGTTATCCCAACACCAAAATATTTATAGTTAGTTGATTTGCATCTAAAATAAGTTGGTCAATTCTTTCATCGAGCTGCTGCATTCATTATAGTATTGCCTCCTCTTATTGTGTTTATTGTATAAGAAGTTGTTTTAAAAGTTTTTTAGTTAGGATTCTTTAGGTTGTGGCAAAATTGTTGGTCGTAGTGGAGTTAAGGAAGAAAAAATTTCTAGAATGTTTTTGAGGTTTCGCTCTTGTGACCAAGCTGGAAATTAGTTTTGTTTAGGTCAGGAAAAGTAATCATCAGATTAAGAAAAGTTTGAATAGGTAGGCCAATTATAGTTATAAGTGTCTGAGAAAGGGTTTTAAACAAGATAGGGGTTGTCATTGTTATAAAAGAAATTTGCTAAATCTCATGCCTTGTTGGCATGGTACATTCATCACTGAAGTCCTCCTTCTATATGAATAGTAGTTATTTCTTCTATAATTAACTAGCTTATTTTCTTGATAATGCTTCAACCTGATCCATCTTGTCCTTAGAAAACGATCTAGCAATCATCCTATGATCATATCACTATTTGTAATATGTCATCAATTATTTTAAAAATAAAAGGAAAAGAAAACAAAAGAACTTATCTAAAATAACTAAATTGCTATGAATATAATTTCAATATCGATCCCCAGTAATGGCGCCAAAATACTTGTTAGGTTTTTCATAAGTGCATGGATCATAGCCTATAGTATATAAATATAGTTTCCACAAAGATCGAGTTGAAAAGTAGACTATAACTAATTTAATAATCTTAAACAATAGAAAATGGATAAATATAATAAAATCTATAACTAATCTAAATACCTAAACTAAATATTTTCTTTGGCCACTAAAGATGAATCTAGAAGGATGCACGGCTAGGATGGCATTGTTTCAAGGTGTGACTAGATCTTGTTGCTTGGAATTATTAAACAACTAGTTTTTTTTCTTGGAGGCCGTTAAGTTTGTAAGGCGATTTGGACAACAATGATTCTTATGGGCCACTCTGATTGTAGAAAAGACACACCTACAACATTAAAATTTTTAATTTTAGTTTTTAGTTCTTAATAAAGTCCTGACTCAACTAATTTTAGCTAATAAATATTCATCAAATTATTCCATATCTAGTTAGGTTGTATTGCAATAAATAAATAATTTTTCTAGCCGAAATATCACAAAATTATTCTATTTTCTTGAAAGAAATAATATTTAATGCTTAAATGTTGCAAACACATATTTTCAAGCTAATTTCTTGTAAAAATTAAGCAATTACTCGCTAAATTGGTTCAAAATATTAAAAAATATACTATTATTTATTAGACAATCAAATACCCACACAACTGAACTTCTACTTATCCTCGAGCAATAAAAGATTGCCACGATGTGTAAATTAAATTCAAGAGTTTAAATTATTAAGTCAAAACTTCATTGGTGCTGAAAATCATGCATAGTAATTTTAATGTGAAGAAATTAATGAGTTCTCAAGCAAAGGCTTGGCATGGATTCACCAAATAACCATACACATTCTTTCATGCCCAATTTAACCGACACACACTTCAACTCTTCTCACTCTCATGAATCAAGGCCTCAAAAATTATGTAATAAAAAGCCCCTCCCCTCAATTCTCCTAATCTATATGTAAATTCCTCCTTTTTATCTCCACTAATGTAGTACATATACTTGAATGATGAAGAAATCTTTCATAAGCTATATGTAGGTTCAAAATCCCTAGAGAGTTAATTTCAAATTTCGAACCATCTTAAAACTGATTTGTGCTTCTTATACATAGTATATGTGAATTTCAACTTTTTGTTCGCACACTCCCACACTTATTTCATTTTCTTTCTTTTAAAATCCTATTATTACCCTTGGAGTTTTATTTACTAAGTCTAGTTGCATTCCCCTAACCATTATTTCATGGTATTTAAGGAAAATATTTTTTAAATAATCTAATAAAGAGCAAATACACAAATTCCTCAATTCTATTTGCAACTTTTCAACTCAACAGCCATATTAAACAATACTATGTAAAGAAAAGAATGGTTAAAGCTCAAAGTAAGAAACTAAAGATAATTCATAAAAATATAACTTAAAATTCAAATCAAAGAATTGCTCAATCCTTTTTTTCTCATATGTGTACTTAAAATTTTGTCTCGACAAATCAAAGAAACTTATTCTACGGTTAGATGGAGAAATTTGCCATCCATACATATAGATCTCATCAAGTAATTTAAAAATAGATTATTTGATAAACATATACAAAAGCAACTAAGTTTATTGCATATCACTAAGCAACATCATCGCTTTCCTATTCCTGAGAAAATTACTAGCACAAAATTCAAAAATTTCAACCGCTTCACATAATCTAATATTTTGATATTCACATTACTTGATAAAAAAATTCAACTGCTTCATTTGTTTTAGTGCCTACCAATGTTATCCCAAATTAGAGCTTATTGTTCAAGCATACGTGCAATACTAGTGACTATATAATGGGAGCTGTTTTGGGCATATGGCATGAGAAGATATTTCACTCTATATACTAAACTAGCAAAGCATTTTTCTAATGCCTAATTGAATTATGCAACAATAGAGAAGGAACTCTTATTGGTTGTCTTTGCATCCAACAAATTTCGATTAGATCTCGTAGGTATGAAGGTCATTGTCCAATCATTCAACTATCAAGTACATTATTAAGAAGAAGAACGCAAAACCAAAAGTTATCCAATGGATGTTACTACCATAAGAGTTTCATTTGAAAATCAAGATAAGAAGGGAAGGGAGAACCTTATTGCAAAGCAACTCTCTCATCTGGACAATGATTAGTTTCAAAATTCACCAATGAAGATCAATGTGACCTTTCTCGATGAATAACTCTTAGTCATTCACAATCCAAAAGTACCTTAGTATGACTACATCAGCTACTTGGTGGGTGGTGTCTTTCCACCAGACTTTAATTTACGGAAAAAGAAAATTTTTTTGGAGTAATGTCACTCGAAGCCTTGCAAAGGCCACTTTCATGGAGATAGGACTGCAGTCAAGGTCTTACAAATAGGTTTTTATTAGCCTATGTTGTTTTATGATACTCATTTTTATGTTTCTAAGTGTGATCAATCTCGAAAAATTGGCAATATCTCAAGGTGACATGAGATGATGCTTACAAATATTTTTGAGCTTAAGATCTTTGATTTGTGGGATATAGACTTCGTGGGACCCTTTTCGGTATCTTTTCGAAACAACTACATCCTTGTCGTATTTGATTATGTTTCTAAGTGGGTGGAAGCTACTACACATCCTTTCAATGATGCTCCAGTGGTATTGAATTTTCTTAAGAAAAACATGTTACTTTCTTTAGAATGCCTCGTCTATCATCAATGATGAAGAATGTCACTTTTACGTTTGACAATTTTAACCATTTCAATCAAAAGATGAGGTTTGGCACAAATTTTCTTCGGTCTAGAATCCCTAGACAAGAGGCCAAGCAAAGGTTTCAAACAAAGAAATCAAGCAAATCCCAGAGAAAACTATCAATCCTAGTCAGAAGGATTGATCTTTTTGCTTGAATGATGCATTATGGGCTCACCACATCTCTTGCAAAATACTTATTAGAATGTCATCTTATAGATTTTTTTTTGGGAAAACTTATCACTTGCCATTAGAGCTAGAGCATAAAGCTTATTGGGTAATTCAAAGCCTCAATTTTGACACGACAGTAGCCGGTGAGAAGAGAATCTAGACTTTGACACGAAAGTAGCCAATGAGAAGAGAATCTAGTAATTACAAGAGCTAGATATATTCGGATTGGAAGCTTATGAGAGCATAAGGTTGTACAAAGAGAAGACCAAGCGGTGATATGATAAAAAAAAATCGATGATTTTTAAAAATTCAAAAAATATCTTCAAATTTTCAAATATGATAAAACTTGATATACATGTTAAATACTCTTAGATTGATAGTTATATAAAAAAATTCAAAAAAATGATGTGCATCGAGACATAGTGCACAGGGGTGTATTCAATCATGTCTGTTTAATGAATTGTTTAAGAGGAAAGTAGGATGCTCAAAATACATTTATAGTGAGTCTCTTGCTAAATTCAATGTGTTAGAGAGAATTCGGTATTACTTGCTTAACATTCATTGCAAAACTTTTTGCAGTCTAATCGTACGCATTTACAAAGGGCTCACACTTGAACCCTTAAGTAGTTTGAGGTGTGAGTTGTATAGCAACAATCCTAATTCTTTAGGTTCATGAAAGTTTAGATTGATGAGGCGTGATTTTGATTACAATATGAGTCAAACTGATAACTTATTTGGATTTCCACCATATGAGACCCAATATGTGGATATTGGGAGTGACATTGGCAACAAATGGCGTGATATTACAGGGGATCCTGCTCTTATATATTTGCACAAATTCGTGTCATCGAAAACTTCAAAAGAGGGTAGAGTCTAAGAGTTGTTGGGAAGCAAGAATTATATAGCGGAGGAGCTACATATTGGATTCAAGATGATGGACCACATGCTCAAGGTGTCTAGACAACCTAAGGGTGGGCAATTTGGTCACAATGATTGCAATGTTGTTGAATTTATTTCACGTACCAAAGTTTACAACTTTGGGTATGTGTCTATTTGTTTGTAATTTAAAATCAATAGGTTTTGGTGATGAAAATTACTTAAATATTCAATAAAACTTTTGATTTTCGAAATATGGAAAAAAAATATATGCACGTTGTAGATATTTGAATTAAATACACTTGTAATCATTGTATCGTGGGGAAAAAAAAAAGCAAAAAATTTTGAAAAAGTTAAAAAAAAATACACCTATTTGCTAGGACGACCAGGAGTTCTTAGTAGCCAAGAGATCATAACCCATTTTCCATTACACATTCTTTTTGTTACACGCCCAAAACACAAGCAGATGTTACATAAGCGACGAAGTTCGCAATTGGAATGGAATAACACAATAAGTCAATAATTTGTTTCTTTAGTCATTTATAATTAATTTGGTCTCTCCTCCACGTGCTGACTCGGAAGTGCATGATTAGGCCCGGGCCTTGCATTGTCGGACTCCACCTATTATCCTCACCCATCTTCGCATGCATGCCTTAGAAATGAAATGACAAGCCTTCAATGAAAACAGTACCCCAAAAGCCGCCTCCAATCCATCCATCAATCTCCTGTCTTGTGTCTGTGTTTACAGTTATAGGCACGAAGCATAATAAAGGAAAAGAAAAAGGAAAAGAAAGAACAAAATACATGGCTCATGTTCAAGGTAAAAGCTAAAGCGACAAGCTGAGGCATCCTGTTCCTTCCATCGCTAGTCTTTAGTCTTTACCAATAGCCAGCCCAGCCCCCAAAAGAATTAATCGTACCATCTTGCTTTGCACTGTGATCATTTGGCTAATGTGGCAAATGCAATTGGTTAGAGTTAACACTGGTACTGTTCACAGCTTTGGGTGAAACTTAACAAGACAATATAAAGTAATAAAATACCAAGTCCCATCATGGTGGTGTTTTGATAAATTCTAAATCAATAATTAAAGTTGGATGGACCAAGTCGATGTTTAAACAGATTTAAGAATCCACACATTACTTTTGGGATCATTTATTAATTTCACTAGCAAACTATGGCACCATTTGGTAACAATGACTGGTGTGAAACCATCTCTCCTCCATACTTGGAAAAAAATCATTTGAGACCTTAATTATATAATTATCCTACTTTGTCTATTTCATATTTTAATCATTTTTTCCACAATTAGCATATTTCTTCTTACTTCACCTTTATCATATCACATCTTTTTTACACTTTTCTAAAATATTCTCTTCTTTACTTCTACACTCCTTCCCTACCTACATTATAAAACCGTGTCTATACTTCATTCAAATCAAAGATATGATTTCCGTGGCACTCAAATCTATATAGTATAAGTATCAACCTTAAAAAAAATTTGATTTATATATGGATCTCTTTATAAACTAAAACATGCTTATTATGTAGTTGAAAGGCAAGGATTTAAGAAGAGTGGTTTCTTACAAACATTTGCATGATGTGGTTTATATAAATGGTTGCTATTTACCTCCTATAAATTTTTTAATATCTAAGCCCTTCATAATATTCATCCAAATATTTTAAAAGTTTTTACATATTATATTTACTCTCAAATTTGAGTAATTTCATATCACCCTTAAATAAGATTAAATATCTATAATATACAAATTTCTGATTTTGAAGTGATTTTTGATATAATGAATACGAACACATAATGTACATTTTTACATGGTTTAGATATAAAAAATCTTTAAAACTAAAAGGAAAAAGTAGTCACTTATATAATACACCCTATGCAAACATTTGTAAGGAATCACTCTACATAATTCAATATTTTAAAATTTCTGAAGTATAAATTATTTATTTTATTATGTTATGGAAAAATTGCTTTTGTTGAAACTTATATTTTGTAAATATTACTAAACATCTTTAGAAAGTGATTATATAATTATTAATTTTTTCAAATGTGTATAATATTTATAGAAAAGTCTAATAATGGGATTTCAGAAACATAAATATGCATGGATAAATATGATAAATTGTTAAAATTTGAAAAAAATTAAATAAAAAAGTTTCCATGTAACCTACTTTACTGAGTCATTACCCTCATCTCAATGCTTCTATAAATTATTATAACAATCTAATGTATTATCAATTCATTCGAAATGATTTTTCATATTTTTCAAATAGAATTAAGCAGGTATGCCTTTTGTTGAAATGATTTTGGGTGCCATGACAAAGAATGGATGGTGTTAAAATAATATATTTTAATTCAATCTGGCCTTGTTGATCCAGCTTGCTTCGCCTTGTTACTCTAGCTGCTTATTTTGGTTGGAGGCTCAACCCATGGGAAACCCTTCTCATAAGAAAAAAAAGGAAGTAAGGGCATCAAGGTAATTTGACATTGCCAGTATATTTGTTAGAAAATATAAGTATGTTTGGTTTTTTATTAATTCTGTATAAAATGTACATAAAATCTTAATCCATTCCATTCGCTTGGTGGATCAACCTCTAAAATATACATAGATGTATTCTTTCATTATTTGAAATTTTCTAAAAATATTTGTGTAGAAAATATTATTTTTTACTAAGACTTTATTATTTTTGGTAAAGTTCAAAAATATATTTTACATAAGAAATTATGTCATATTATTTAAAGTTCATATAAACAAGGTACTGTTAGAGATAACAGTTTAAATATTTATTTCTGAATTTTTGAAAATTTAATAATGTTTTTTTATTTTCGAATTTAATAGAATCTAATTAGATTTAACCAGATGTAACTACATCTATCTACATTTAACCAAATTTAATTGAATCTAACCAGATCTAATTTTTTATATTAATGAGTTAATCCGAATATAACACCTACAATATAATCCTAATCCTCTTATAAAATCATTTATACCTTAATTCTAGATATTAAAACTCAGATAATAATATTTAATGAAATCACCAAAATCTAACTGGATATAACTACATCTAACCATATCTAACTCGATCTAACCTGATCAAACTGTATCTAACTGGATCTAATTGAATTTACATTAATAATTTAATCATAATTTAACACCTTTAGGGTGTGTTTGGCAATGGATATAAAATGCCAAGTTAAAACTTTTCAATTTAAAACTTTTCAATTTTCATAACTACTATATCTTTTAATCATTTTTTCATATTTTCCTATATAATTACGCTATTTTTCAATCATTTATACACAATTACTCATACAAATAACTTATCTATTTCAACTTTATTCTCTTTACTCCTCATCATTGCCCTTATTATATAATATTATTTGACAACTTTTAATCTCCAAAACTTTTCATCAAAAGTTTTATCCATCCCCAAACACACCCTTAATATGATTTTAAGCACCTTATAAGGTCATTTATACCTTAATTATAGAAAGTAAAACTCAAATAATAGGATTTAATGAAATCATTAAAATCTAATGACATCTAATTGAATCTAACTGCATTTAATCGGATATAACTGCATCTAATCAGATCTAACTAGATCTAACCGCATTTAACATAATCTACCCGGTTCTAACAACATCTAACTAGATCTAACTGGATCTAATCAGATCTAATTTTTTATATTAATAAGCTAATCATAATTTAACGCTTATAATATGATGTTAGGCCCCTTATAAGGTCAGTTATACTTTATTTATAAAAATGAAAAATTCGATAATACGATTTAATTAGATCTACCTAAATCTAACTGAATCTAATTTTTTATATTAATAACTTAATCCTAATTTAACACCTTTAATATGATCCTATGCACCTTATAAGATTATTTATAATTTAATTATATAAATTAAAGCTCAGATAATAAGATTTAATTAAATTCATCTAAATCTAACTGGATCTAACTAGATCTTACCGAATCTAACCAGATCTAACTAGTTGGATCTAATCTGATCTAATTTTTTATATTAATAAGTTAATTCTAATTTAACACCTTTAGTATGATCTCAGACACCTTATAAGGTGGTTTATACGTTAATTAAAGAAATTAAAAATAAATAATATGATTTAATTAAATTCACATAAATCTAACCGGATCTAATATAATCTAACTAGATCTAATTTGATCTAAACGGATCTAGCTGGATCTAATTGGATCTAATTTTTTTATATTAATACATTAATCCTATTTTAATTCACTTATAATATGATTTCAGGCCTTTTATAATGTTATTTATACCTTAATTACAGAAATTAAAACTCAGATAATGCGAGTTAATAAAAATTTATAAATTTAATGGCATCTAATTGGATCTAACCGGATCTATCTAAATCTAACTGGATCTAACAGCATCTAACTGAATCTAACTGCATCTAAATGGATCTAATTTTTTATATTAATAAGTGAATCTTAATTTAAAATATGTAACATGATCCTAGGCACCTTATAAGGTCATTTATACCTTAATTATAGAAATTAAAACTCAGATAATATGATTTAATTAAATGCACCTAAATTTAGCTAAATCTAACTAGATCTAGCACTAGATCTAACTGGATCTAATTTTTATATTAATAAGTTAATCCTAATTTAGCACCTATAATATGATCATATGCATCTTATAAGGTCATTTATATCTTAATTACAGAAATTAGAACTCAAATAATAGAATTTAACGAAATCTACCTAAATCTAACTGGATCTAATAGGATCTAACTAGATCTGACAGCATCTAACCAAATCTATTTTTTTAATATTAATAAGTTACTCCTAATTTAACACTTTTAATATGATTCTAAGTCCCTTATAAGGTCATTTATACCTTAGTTACAGAAATTAAAATTCAAATAAAAAGATTTAATAAAATCATCTAAATCTAATGCATCTAACTGGATTTAACCGGATCTAACTAGATCTAACCGGATCTAACCGTATCTAACAACATCTAATTTTAATATTTTTAAAATGTTTCACATAAATTTTTGTATTTTGCGAAACATATCTACTTAATAATTCATTTTAGAACTATGCAAACCTAGATTTTGAATTAAATAATTTCAAAACTAAATGAATTTATAAAGCTATAATACAAAATAATAATTAATTTAAATTGAATGAAATATATATTTAAAAAATATATAATCTATAATAATTATTATATATGGCTTTTTAAAAACAAAACTATAATAAATTAATATAAATGGTTAATAAAATAAAAATGAGTACTTTTAATTAAGCTTATGTCGAAGTGTTTGGAGGGCAAATAGCACTTATCTCATTACAGTTAGCAAGCAAGATGACATCTAACAACACCTAATACATTCTAAATTAAAATAACTAAATAAAAATAAATGTTAAAATAAACTAAATTATAAATTTTATTTTAAAAATAATATATATTAAATTATTTTAATAATAAAATTTATACTACTTGTGCTCTTTTATTGTAAATTTGTGCGAATAAAAATATAAGCTATTAAATCAAAATATAAAAAATAATTTTACTTAAATCAAATATAAAATTAATTAATTAATTAATTATATTAAGGTATTTTGCAAACTCAATGGGATAAACATGCAAAAAGCCGTTAAATCACCAATGCACAGTGACTCAATAAACATTTAAGTTCTGTTTTTACACTTAATCTTTTTTAATATTAAAAATTAAAACTGTTTGTCATATTTGAAAATAATTTTTCCATAAAATTAATTTTATCATATTTAAAATCAAAATAATTTATTTTTTTCATCATATCAAAAATAATTTTCGTCGAAACTTATAGCTCATAAAAATAGCATATTTTGAGTGGATAGATAACTATTAAAATTTTTTAAAATATATATTATAAAAATTGTAGTATGTGAAAATTCTGAAATAATACATAAATTCATAAATAATTTAGATTTTAAAATATTTAAAACTAAAAATCCAAAAACTACATACTTTAAAATTAAAAATCTAAAAACCATATATCTAGCAGCATCTAACTGCATCTAATTAGATCTAACGTCATTTATATTTTTCACACATCTAATTTGAATATTCTGAAAGTAAACAACATACGTCTATGTATTTTAACAATGATATAAATTTATTAAACCCTACATTGGGGCCGCTAAAATAATTAAATTTAGTCAATGGTTGAGATGGTTAGAAACAACTATTGTAAGTGCATTTTGAAGGTGTTAAATAGGCTGAAAAATAATTAAAAATATTTACTAGTTTATTAAATTAATTTGAGATAAATTAACATAATACTTAGATGGATAGGCCAGTTTACATTTGGTAGTAAAATGAAATTATATACTAAATAAAATTATAATTGATAAAAATAAAAATATATATTCCATACTATAGATTAATGTAGAAAAATTAAGTTTTAACTAAGTAAATCAACTATATATGACTTCTTGATTATAAATAATAAATATAATAAACATACAAACGTTATATTTTAACATTTTAAAATTAAAAAGGGTCATTGTGTTAAACCGGTCTACATGTATTATTTTTTTATATGAGTAATGATTCAATATAACCGGATTGCCCGAAAGTGTTAATGAAACCCATTTTTAGTCTTAATATTTTTTAAATTTAAATCATTTACTTTGTTTAGCAAAATCTATCGTATAATATATATAATATGTAAAGATTTTCAACACTTATACATTTGAGATTAGTTTCTTTTGTATTAAGCTATTTTACAAATTTAATGCGTACGTTTATAAAAATTCATAAGTTTAACTCATCTCTTTTGTTGCTCTTGTTGGAAACAATGTTTAAAATAAAATAAATTTGACCAAAGCATGAGTTTTGATGATTAACAAAGTTAAATTTGAGTATAATGTGAATACTAATGTTTATGTTGAATGGTTTAAGGAAAGGAAATAGCCAAGTCGATCTCCAAGTCGACTTGGGCTTCGACTTAGGGTGAAGTCAATCTCAAAGTCGACTCCATCTTCGACTCCAAATTGAACCCCACGACCAGTTTTAAAAATAGAAGAAGAGCAGGTGAAGTCGCAGGCCAAGTCGACTCCACTTGCGACTTGGGAAGCCAAGTCACAAACGAAGTCGACTCCAGCATTGACTTGAGACGGCAAAAACACTCCAGAGTTGATTTTGAAGCACAAAAATACCGAAGTCGCAGACGAAGTCGACTCCAGTTACGACTTTGGTGAAGTCGCAGACGAAGTCGACTCCAGTTACGACTTGGGTGAAGTCGCAGACGAAGTCGACCCCAACTTCGACTTGAGGCTTTCAAAGTTCAAAGATGCAGATTCAAGCTCATTCCAAGAATCAACTTGAGTTTTTCTCAAATCCAAATCAAGGGTACAAACTCATTATCAACTTAAGTCTCTCAAGTCCAAGGCAAAGCTCCAAGTGTATTTCAAGATGAAGAAACTCAAGTCATGAAGACTAGTGAATCAAAGACAAGTTCTTCAAAGATTCACAAAGACTACAAATATGTGAAGTCATCCCAAAATGAAAATGATCAAAGAAAGGAGCCAAGCAAGCTAAAGGAAAAGGGTCAAACTGTTTTCGGCACAAGAACGAGTCAAGTCGCAACCCAAGTCGACTCCAATATCGACTTGAGGTCAAGTCTGAAACCAAGTCAACCCAGACTCAGACTTGAGAAATGCGGAACTGAAGTCGCACACGAAGTCTACTCCAGTTGCGACTTGGGAAGCCAAGTCGCGGACGAAGTCGACTCCACCTGCGACTTGGGGAAGCAACGTTTGAATTTTTGAACGTTGGAACATTTATCGCGCGTCAACCACTTCTATAACGTTCAAATCTTCCTCATTCTATAAATAGACACTCAAGCAAACGAGAACACATACACTACATAGCCTAAAGAGAGAAAAGAAGTGCAAACAAGAGCTCCCATTTACTTTTTGATAAGTCTAAAAATTTTTATTTAATTTTATATTAAATTCACGTTATTAAGTATTAAAACGTTAATTAAATGCATGTTTTAAGTGGAATTTCATGAAAATCATATTTTTGACAGAATCTTTAATTTTGCTATAAAACGGGTCATTTTGAAATATTCTTAAAAATATAAAATCATGACTTAAATCCCCTAGAACATTTTAACGTTAAAATATGTATTAGCTTATTATATAATTAGGGCAAAAGTTATAAAATTATTCAATTAGAAAAATCATAAATATAAGACTATAATTATGGGGAACAAAGCAAATTAGTATATTTGGACAAAATAAATTAAAGGATAAAACTAAGATGATATATGAAATTATCAAAGCATTAATATTTAAATTCGTATACATCGCATGTGTACAGACGTCCGTGTACCACAGGAGCACCTGTTATGGTGCTCCATCTTCCCCAAAACGGCAGCAAGCAAAAACGCCCAAATCCTTACCACCGTCCGACCAAATCCAAGAAGGCAGCCATGGAAATTCAGCAACCGCGCCTTCAATCGATTAACTTCCTGTCTAAATTACCAGCAGGTAGTTGCATACAATGGCATCATCGAAATCATGATCCGAATATGGGCAGCAGCGAAAATCCGACCAGCACCGATCGTGTTTGCAGCCAGCCCTCTTCTCCGCCCAGATCCTCCAGCACGAAACAGCAGCAGCCCGAAGCCACCAAAAATCCAATCGAATCACCGGCCTTATTTCAGCAAAACCGGACGGCAGCAAAGAGGATCTCCCGTTTCAACAACAGCCTGCCGATGTCAAGCTTCTTCGAAATCTGCAGTCGGCCAGGGAGAATCAACATTTCTTCTGTTAGCTGGAATCCAAAATTGCTGCTGATTTTAGTGCATTCGTCTTGGAAGGAACGCCACTGCTGGACAGAAGGGGCCGATCTGATCCAGACAGCTTTGGTCGAGGCTTATGAGCAGGTTCTTGTCATAGCAGCACAACCCATCGATTCCTATGATTTTTTTCTCATCAAACAAACCGAGCACAGCAGCCCGTCTTCTCCTACAATCGATTTCAGCAGCCATGGAAAACCCATCTTCAGCCGTCCACCACGAACCAGCAGGCCGCCATCAAATCACGCAGCAGCTGTCTTCTCCGCCCAACCTGAGTTACGGCTGAAAACCCATTCCACCGAGCATCCATTTGTTCCGGCTTCAAACCGACTGGCCCTTTTGAAAAATTCGCCTACCCACCGAAATCGACCAAGAAAACCCGTACCCATCTCCTCGCAACAGATTCCGGCTGCAACTAGTTTCGATTTCAGCAAGCCCCTTTCATCTGCCCCGAGGGTACCATTTGCTGCGAGCCCTCTTCTCTTCCAGCTCAACATAATCCTCCGGAACTTGGATGGGTTCCAGTTCGTCGTTGGTGACGTTGAGAATGAAGCCATCGAATTTGGTGGGCTTGGTAACGATGGGCGGGAGATCGATCTCTGCAATGAAGTCAAAAGCATTGAAGTGGTCGTATTTCTTGGCGAATGATCCCTTGCTGTCGACGTCGATGATGATATCGGTGGCGGAAGCGGTGAGTCGACAGTGGTCGAAGAGTGAAGGAGGAAGAGAGTCCGGGCAGGCAACTAGCAGCTACAGCTACAGGCGATGAAATGAATCCCACATCGATTTTTCAAACGGAAAGAGGGCCCTCCCTCAACTATAAAATGAGGTCTCTCATCCCAAGGCAACACACCCCATACCCCACACACCCCTTGGGTGGGACCCATTTGGTGGGACCCCGTAGCAAGTGGGTGGGACCCATTTTGTGGGACCCGTAGCAAGGAGGTGGGGCCAAGCAATAAAGTTTCCATTACGTGGAGATTCGCTGTTTACGGGTAATGTAAATTTTATTTTCCGCTTTATAGTTAGTATAAATTTGTAGTTGTTAAATTTTAATTTGTAGTTTTAATTTTTACTGCTTTATTTTCTGCTTTGTAATTGTTAGATTAAACTTAATGTAATTCGCTTTTCTGTTTTAATAGTAGAATTTAATTGCTTCTATTGCTTTCTTAGAATAGTTTTAATTGCGTTGTTAATTAGTTAATTTCTTTTAGCTTCTTGCCTCTATTTCTTTTATGCTCAAATCTTTTCTCTTCTTTCTTTCTCTTTCTAATTTCTTTCTTTTTCTCTCTCTAATTTCTTATATTTTCTTTTCTTCTCTCTCTCCTCTCTCCTCTCTCTTCTTTCTCTCTCTTCTCTCTTTCTCTCTCTTCTTTCTCTCTCTAATTTCTTCTATTTTCTTTCTCTCTCTTCTCTCTTCTCTCTTTCTCTCTCTTCTCTCCTCCCTCTTCTTTCTTCTCTCTTTCTCTTTCTCTCTCTTCTTTATACCTTCTTTTCTTTTTCTTAAAACAATTCAAAACTACATCGCCTCTCTGTGGATTCGACCCGACTCACCATTATTCTACACTATCACTCGTATAGTGGTAGCTTTAATGTGTTTCGGTTAATTTAAATTAAACTGGTGATCACAGTGCTCTTAACGACAAGCACTTGGTTTGCATCAAGTTTTTGGCGCCATTGCCGGGGAGGCGTATTGAGGTTTGAATTGTTTTATTAGTTGTTTTAAATTTTCTTTACTTGCTTTCAATAGTATAATCTTTACTGCTTTATTTATCTGCTTTCTTTACTTATTGCACTTGAACTTTGGATTACCAATTTCAATTCTTTCCCGCTTTAAAAAGAAAAAAAAATATAAAAAATAAAAATAAATAAATAAATAAATAAATAAAACTAAAATTAAAGAATGGACATGAACTTTATTGATCAGCGGTTAGGTAAGTTGGAAGAATTAAACCAAAAGCTTAATGATTTACTTGCCTATCAAAACTCAAACAGTTCATTCGTAAATACATCGATTCCTTTTCAAACGACATATTCTAATGAAACTCAATTTTTACCATATCAAGCGCGAGTGCAAAATTTTCATAAGTTCCATACACCTGATTATAATTCATTTTCACATACACATAACTCAGAATGGATGAGTTGTCCTAATACTTCTTGGACAAATCAACAAATGCAACCTTACCCTCCATATCTACAAACCCAGTGGCCACCTGAGCAAAGCCAATTTTCAAATTATAAATATCAATCTAATCATTATGAAAATACATATGGGCCATCTGCATATCCTGAAGAAAATTTTTCATCACCTCAACCTATTAACCAATCTTTTCATCAAACATATAATTATGATGAGAAATTTGAAAACATGCAAAATATTATTCTCAATGGCTTTGAAAACATAGTAAATAAATTTGCAGAGTGCGTAAATCGAGTTGAACATTATAAAAATATGTATTTGCAAGACTGCTGCCCACAAGAGGATTTTTCAAATTTTTCATTAGATCAAGTAGATTATCAACAACCTCCTCACTTAGATGACGTAGAGGGAGGATTCGAAAGATTAGATCAACAATTCCTTTCCGACCAACAGTTATTTTCTAAGACGACAGATCATACTGACCAAATTGATAATCTAGTTGATCATTCAAATTTTCAAATAGATCCAATACCATTGGAAAATTCATATTTTGAAAATGACTTAGCATTTCCAAATGCTTTAGAAGTTGAATCTCTTAACAACCAAATGCTAAGTCAAAAGAAAGATAATTTGAAAATAAATGATGAATATATTGTAGAAACATTATGTGGGGAGGAACCTAATGAATCAACTATCACTCCAATAAATCAGTTTGACTATCAAATTCAATCAGATCAACTACTATCGGAAAATCTATTGTCTGAAAATTTGGTAATAATTACAACATTATGGAGTGATGGTTTCTCAGATCATACACTTAACGAGAATTTCTCTCTTCATAATCAAGAAAATATTATAGAAAATAATGAAAAATTAATTAATGATAAATTTGAAGAAGATAAAAATCAAGAAAATATTGAGGAGATTGATAATAGGTTTCAAATGAATGATATAGATCATAACCAAATTAATGATGAGGTGAGAAATAAAGAGTTTATTGAGGATAAGTTGGGGGGAGATGAAAATGAAATTATTGATGAAAATTTTAAGAAGTACATACCTGCTATTTCAAGTACTTTTAAAGATGAGCTCATTAGCATAGATGAATTAATGAAAAAGGAAGAGATGATGCAAATATTTAAACAGGTTCAAGTTAAAATTTCGCTCTTTGATGTTATTCAGTATATTCCAAATTATAGTCAATTTCTCCAAGAGCGTTGTATTCAAATGGAATCCTGTTTAACCCAAAATAAAAGCATGCTCTCATTTGGTAACAATTCAATAAATAATTTAGATCAAATTGAAGAATGCTACATATTGGACATCATTGATAACTCATTAATCTTTACAAATCTTGAGCATGAATATATGAAAATGATAAATAATCTACATAGTGTTAAAAATTTTAACAGAACAGGAATTGGATAAAATGAATCTTTACGTCTAGCTGAAGACGTAAAACTTAGCGCTGGTTGGGAGGCAACCCAACATGTGTATATATATATCTTTTCTGTTAGTTTTCTTTTCATTTTTTTAGATGAAAGCTGCAACAATTTCATCAGATCAGTACACCCCAGGTTGTCTCTTTCCCTGCTATTTTATTGTGCAAAGATAGCAATATTTAAGTTGGGGGGGTCTGATTTGTTTAACTGGATAAAAAAAAAATTTATATATTTCTTAAAAAAAAATAAAATAAATATATATATATATAGAAAATATCCAAAAAAAAATATATAAAAAAATATAAAAATATATAAATAGAGATAAATCAAAGTACACTTGTTATGCTTGATATTAAGTGAAGAAGCAAACTGTATTTAGTTATATTTGTAAAAATATTTTTATGATGTGGTCAAAATATTATTAGCATTGATTGCACTTACACGTCAATGAACCTTGTCGGTACCATGATAATATAGTTTTTTTTTCTCTCTCATCCAAGCAAGTAATCTTTAATATCATTATAATTGATAGCTGTTAGTTATAAAAAAAAAAAAAATTATATCCCCAGATACCCTGAAATATGGTGAGGGGAGAATATAAAAAAAAAAAAATGTAAAACCCCAGATATCCTGAAATATGGTGAGGGGAAAAAAAATGCTGAAAATAAAATTAAAAAAAAAATCCCTAGATATCCTGAAATATGGTGAGGGGAAGAAAAAAAAATTGTTAAAAAAAAAAAAATTACTGTCACTATCATAATTTTGATATGACTGTTGCTTAGCTTGGATAAGCTGAAAATAATTTATCTAATGCCCATTTGTTCATTAGAACACAAATACACGTGCTATATATTCTTTTATGCATCATGAGATATTTTATTCATATTTACTAAAGAAAATTTACTTTTAAAAGCTTACTATCATTATTAGCAGTGCACTTAGATTTTCATAAAAAATTAGTAGTACATTATGAATTTAAAAAAAAAAAAGTATATATATATATATTAAACTATTTCCATTGCTAAGGGACTAACAATGTTTAAGTTAGGGGGTGTGATAAGTCTAAAAATTTTTATTTAATTTTATATTAAATTCACGTTATTAAGTATTAAAACGTTAATTAAATGCATGTTTTAAGTGGAATTTCATGAAAATCATATTTTTGACAGAATCTTTAATTTTGCTATAAAACGGGTCATTTTGAAATATTCTTAAAAATATAAAATCATGACTTAAATCCCCTAGAACATTTTAACGTTAAAATATGTATTAGCTTATTAATATAATTAGGGCAAAAGTTATAAAATTATTCAATTAGAAAAATCATAAATATAAGACTATAATTATGGGGAACAAAGCAAATTAGTATATTTGGACAAAATAAATTAAAGGATAAAACTAAGATGATATATGAAATTATCAAAGCATTAATATTTAAATTCGTATACATCGCATGTGTACAGACGTCCGTGTACCACAGGAGCACCTGTTATGGTGCTCCATCTTCCCCAAAACGGCAGCAAGCAAAAACGCCCAAATCCTTACCACCGTCCGACCAAATCCAAGAAGGCAGCCATGGAAATTCAGCAACCGCGCCTTCAATCGATTAACTTCCTGTCTAAATTACCAGCAGGTAGTTGCATACAATGGCATCATCGAAATCATGATCCGAATATGGGCAGCAGCGAAAATCCGACCAGCACCGATCGTGTTTGCAGCCAGCCTCTTCTCCGCCCAGATCCTCCAGCACGAAACAGCAGCAGCCCGAAGCCACCAAAAATCCAATCGAATCACCGGCCTTATTTCAGCAAAACCGGACGGCAGCAAAGAGGATCTCCCGTTTCAACAACAGCCTGCCGATGTCAAGCTTCTTCGAAATCTGCAGTCGGCCAGGGAGAATCAACATTTCTTCTGTTAGCTGGAATCCAAAATTGCTGCTGATTTTAGTGCATTCGTCTTGGAAGGAACGCCACTGCTGGACAGAAGGGGCCGATCTGATCCAGACAGCTTTGGTCGAGGCTTATGAGCAGGTTCTTGTCATAGCAGCACAACCCATCGATTCCTATGATTTTTTTCTCATCAAACAAACCGAGCACAGCAGCCCGTCTTCTCCTACAATCGATTTCAGCAGCCATGGAAAACCCATCTTCAGCCGTCCACCACGAACCAGCAGGCCGCCATCAAATCACGCAGCAGCTGTCTTCTCCGCCCAACCTGAGTTACGGCTGAAAACCCATTCCACCGAGCATCCATTTGTTCCGGCTTCAAACCGACTGGCCCTTTTGAAAAATTCGCCTACCCACCGAAATCGACCAAGAAAACCCGTACCCATCTCCTCGCAACAGATTCCGGCTGCAACTAGTTTCGATTTCAGCAAGCCCCTTTCATCTGCCCCGAGGGTACCATTTGCTGCGAGCCCTCTTCTCTTCCAGCTCAACATAATCCTCCGGAACTTGGATGGGTTCCAGTTCGTCGTTGGTGACGTTGAGAATGAAGCCATCGAATTTGGTGGGCTTGGTAACGATGGGCGGGAGATCGATCTCTGCAATGAAGTCAAAAGCATTGAAGTGGTCGTATTTCTTGGCGAATGATCCCTTGCTGTCGACGTCGATGATGATATCGGTGGCGGAAGCGGTGAGTCGACAGTGGTCGAAGAGTGAAGGAGGAAGAGAGTCCGGGCAGGCAACTAGCAGCTACAGCTACAGGCGATGAAATGAATCCCACATCGATTTTTCAAACGGAAAGAGGGCCCTCCCTCAACTATAAAATGAGGTCTCTCATCCCAAGGCAACACACCCCATACCCCACACACCCCTTGGGTGGGACCCATTTGGTGGGACCCCGTAGCAAGTGGGTGGGACCCATTTTGTGGGACCCGTAGCAAGGAGGTGGGGCCAAGCAATAAAGTTTCCATTACGTGGAGATTCGCTGTTTACGGGTAATGTAAATTTTATTTTCCGCTTTATAGTTAGTATAAATTTGTAGTTGTTAAATTTTAATTTGTAGTTTTAATTTTTACTGCTTTATTTTCTGCTTTGTAATTGTTAGATTAAACTTAATGTAATTCGCTTTTCTGTTTTAATAGTAGAATTTAATTGCTTCTATTGCTTTCTTAGAATAGTTTTAATTGCGTTGTTAATTAGTTAATTTCTTTTAGCTTCTTGCCTCTATTTCTTTTATGCTCAAATCTTTTCTCTTCTTTCTTTCTCTTTCTAATTTCTTTCTTTTTCTCTCTCTAATTTCTTATATTTTCTTTTCTTCTCTCTCCCCTCTCTCCTCTCTCTTCTTTCTCTCTCTTCTCTCTTTCTCTCTCTTCTTTCTCTCTCTAATTTCTTCTATTTTCTTTCTCTCTCTTCTCTCTTCTCTCTTTCTCTCTCTTCTCTCCTCCCTCTTCTTTCTTCTCTCTTTCTCTTTCTCTCTCTTCTTTATACCTTCTTTTCTTTTTCTTAAAACAATTCAAAACTACATCGCCTCTCTGTGGATTCGACCCGACTCACCATTATTCTACACTATCACTCGTATAGTGGTAGCTTTAATGTGTTTCGGTTAATTTAAATTAAACTGGTGATCACAGTGCTCTTAACGACAAGTACTTGGTTTGCATCACTTTTCTCTAAATTTGAGTGACCTATACACTTCCAAAGGAAGAACAAGCCTCAAGTTGCAAATTGCTTCAACGACATACAACCAGTTGCATCTACAAATTCTTCCTCAAGCTCAATCTTGCCTACACAACTCTGTAAAGTGTAGATCTTCCTTATTTTTATTACTCTTTGTTATTGGTCTTGGTTTGAGTTTGTTGTAACAAACCAAGACGTTGCAAGTAGAGTTGTGATTGGAGTTGAACTCATCACCTACTTGTATCAAGTGTATAAGCCCCCTAGAGCTAGAATCTAAAAGAGAGCATAGGCTCTGATTGTGTATGCCCCCTAGAGCTAGAATCTAGAAGAGAGCGAAGACTCTAAGTGTATTCGCGGAATACATAGTGGAACTCAAGTCACAACGGTGTGTGAGCTTGGAAGAGTGGAGTAGGGAGAGGTTGCCCGAACCACTATAAATCTTGCCTACTGTTTACCTTATTGCTTTCACTATTTCATTGCTCTCTATTTGTTTCAATCAAGGGGATTAAGCTTTCAAGGGGTTAAGTTTTAATTTACCGAAGAATTTTATAAGAACCCAATTCACCCCTCCCCTCTTGGGTTTTGCCATTAACTCGGGACCAACAGCTCTTTTCCATTTAAAATTCATAAAATCGAAATTAAAATCTATAAACATTCTTCAAAAAAGTATATTTTTCATAAAATTTCTATATTTGTTATAAAATAGCTCATTTTTACATAGATATGAGAAATGGAATTAAACGGGTTAGAAATAATTAAAATATATTTATGAAAAGTTTATTTAGAAAAATTGTACTTATAATATGAGAATCTTTAATAGGAAGTACATAATAGATAAGTTTGTGCTAATTTTAGAAATATAAAATGCTATAATCTTACTATAGAAAGGAGACTACATATCCTAAATAAAACTAAGTAATTTAAATATATATAACTTAGAATATTTACTAGTTGTCTAAATAATTTAAAGATAAAATTATAAACGCTTTAAGTGACTTAATTTGATCCCACATAAGTTAATAAATTATATAAATATAAGGAAAATTAATAGGCTTAAAATAAATAAAAATAATAAAATAGTAATTGAAAATATTTACTAGCTTATTGGATGAACTTGAGGCAAACTAATATAATGAGGTGATCAACAAATAACATTTGCATATTTGGCAGGAGACAAAATGGGTTATCATACAAAATAAAATATAAAATTATTTTAATCAATTTGAAATTATATAATTAAAATGGAATTATATATGCTAAAAAATAAATTGATTACTTTTATTAGATAATTAAATAATCTAAAAAAATTATAAAATACTTTAATGGCGTAGATTATCCAAGAAGGGGCTCGCATGTGCAACGGTTTTGAATGCACCACTAGAGTACCGACTCTGTGCTCCATCTTCCCTAAATGAAGGCTTGTCCCTGCCCTCATCTCCCTAATCGACGTCTATTTCAACCCCAAATTACAGAAGCCCATTTTTTAAAGCATTAATAGTAGAAATGAAGTTGTTGATAGCAGTTATTAAAAATCGACCAAAATTATAGCAAACACAGAACAGTAGTCCTGCATCTTCCCTATTTTCATAATAGTAGTCATTTTCTCCAACCAACAACGACTATTTGCAGGACAAAACCCATTAAAACGACAACTGTAAGTGATTCCAAGCTACGTACAATCCAAGAAACCGTACAACCCTCTTAAAATCGGCAACAGATCTATCCTCTCGGTGCCTGTTTCTGAATCCATTGAAAAATCAACACCTTCCTATAATGAAGAAGAAGAAAGGACCCATTAATCTCCTCTGGTGGTCTTCACTGTCTCTCTCCTCGAGTGGACAGAAAAATGACATGACAGTTAGCAATTTATTTGGGTAGTTTAATGTTCAAACCATCTCCGCTATCTGCCACTATCAAAAAGGGAGGAAGGAAGATAGAAGGGGAGGGATGAACGAAGAGCTAGAGAGAGAGAGAGAGAGAGAGAAATGCCCAAATGCATCTCAGCCATCCAACCTAAAATGACGGTGGAGATGTAGCTTCCCATGGGAAAAGCCTGGGAAGGGTTTCTCACGGGTTGAGGCTCGGTTGGTTGATCCTCTAACTTTAAGCACATTATTCCAACAACTTGCTCAACACAAATCGAATTGTGGTTACTTGATGGTTATGGTATTCTCAACATTTGATCATCTATCTAAGTCACAGCTCACCTCAGTAACCTACCTTGGGTCATTAATTTAGCTATTAATTCACTAGTCGAGTAGCCTGCTTGGATTGGGTACCTAGTTGACTCTTCAATCATTTTTTTTTTGATAAAAGAATTACTCTAACCCGACACCCTTTCCGTATGAAATGGGTTCGAAGAAGAGTAATCCACGCAATTCATTGTCAAAAAAATATCTGTACAAATTTTTTCAAGAATCGCTTGAGGGGGGTTTCCCCACCAAGTTAGGTGATCCACATCAGAAAAAGAAACCAAGTCGGCAAGCGAATGGGCAACCGCGTTCCCTTGCCTAAGTACATGGTGAATAGAAAGGTGAGCATTAGCAGCGAGGATGGATCTGATCTCAGAAATAACATGACCCACCGGAGAGGAGATCGTGCAGTCATTGGATAGATAAGTGCATAGTAGAAGAGAATCAGATTCAATCTGGACTTGACTATAATTGAGATGGATCACCCACTTGGTGCCAATTAGAAAAGCATATGCTTCCATGAGTAGCGACTCCGCCACACCCATCCATCTCCACCCCTTAGCTGCAATGAAATGTCCACGGGAGTCCCTGATAATAGCTGCCAGCGCCATGACATTCCTTTCCTCAAGGCAACGCGCATCGACGTTTAACTTAAAGACACCATCAGACGGTTTAGTCCATCTGGCCACAAGGGGGTAATCCAGGACACTCGCCTAACCAAGGAGTTTGGCCCTCCTAAGAAGCTCATTATATTCACGACACCACGCCAGGGTATCCCCAAAAGCTGGATGGACACCCTCCTCTCTGAACTTGTTCCTCAGAAACCAGACCCGCCAGCAGTACAAGATAAAGAAAGCCAGATCATGCGGTTCGTTTCTACGAGATAAGATTGTCAATGTTTCCATGACTGAAGGCATAGGAGAACTCAGTCTTGCAGCTTTTCGACCAATCCTCGCAATACTTGCACAATGATCAGTGTTCTCGACCTCCCTCTTGCAAAACATGCAAGCAACATCCACCGCGACACCCCTATGCGACAAGTTCTGCAAGGTTGGGAGAGCATTCTTTAATAATCGCCATCCAAAAATCATCACCTTACTAGGGAGATTAGTCCTCCAAAGGCCAAAAAATAGTTTGAGAGATGAGGGTTTTTCGTACTCGGAGCAAGCAACCTGTGTGCCGATTTGACCGTGAATTGGTCGTTTGGTTTGTGCACCCAGAAGACACAATCCTTTTCCTCACCACGCGGGAGGGGAATAAGACTGATTTCCTGCCATCCTACCTCTCCTGCAGCTGCCACAACCTTATCCTTGATCCAAGATCTTGTCTCAACATTGATGAAGTCACTGACACGGGCATCCTCAGGAATGGATCGAGGACCCACCTTGCCCACAACAGATTTGAGCCAGACATCCTTGAAAAACCGGATCCTCTTCCCATCACCAACTCTCCATTTGCATCCAGATTGAATAACGTCTCGCGCCTCGAGAATGCTCTTCCACGTGTAAGAATCCGAAGGCATAGCCTTACAAATCCAGATATCCGAGTTTGGGAAGTATCTTGCTTTTAGCACCTCGTAGCAGAAAGAAGTGGTACATGATGATAATCTCCATACCTGTTTAGCGAGAAGGGCGTAGTTGAATGTAATAATGTCTTTGAACCCCAGCCCTCCCGCATGCTTTGGTTTACACATATCCTTCCAAGCAACCCAACTCATCTTCCGTTTGTCCCCCTTTTCGCCCCACCAAAATTTGCTCAATATTCCATTGATAGTTTGACAAAAAGACCTAGGTAGCAGAAAGATACTCATGATATATGACAGAATTACTTGAGCAATATCCTTAATTAACACCTCTTTCCCTCCCCAAGACAGTAGACGACCCTTCCACCCTTGAATTATGTGCCAAATACGCTCTTTGATGCCCTTGAACATCCCTTTCTTGGATCTTCCAAGCCATGCCGGGAGACCCAGATAGTGGTGGAATTCCTGACCCGAGGCTTCCAACAGATTAAGCATCACCCCCCGGTCGTAGCTATTCATATTTGTGCTAAAAAAGATCGAAGTTTTATCCACATTGATCATCTGACCCGAAGAAGTTGCGTATTGGTTGAGGATATCCAATAATGTCCTTATATCGTGGTCGTCAGCCCTGATAAATAATAAAGCATCATCCGCAAACAGTAGGTGAGTAAGTTGAGGCCCCTGCGGGTTGATTCTAATTCCATGAAGCGCCCCTCTGGCAACCGTACTTGAAATAAGCGCTGAAAGACCCTCCACACATAGGAGAAAGAGATAGGGAGACAGTGGGTCCCCCTGCCTTAAACCCCTATGGGGTTGGAAGAGCCTGGATTTGAAGTCATTCATGTTGACATGGTACCTAACAGTAGATATGCAGCATTTAATCCAGTTGATCCACATGGGACTGAAGTTCATTGCCCCCATAATACGAACAAGAAAATCCCACTCGACCCTATCGTAGGCCTTTGACATATCAAGTTGAATAGCCAACTCACATCTTTTGCCTCCCCATCGCCTTTGAAGAAAATGGATAGCTTCATAAGCGATCAACATATTATCCGTGATAAGCCGACCAGGAACAAAAGCGCTTTGTTCAGCCCCAATGACCTCATTAAGAGACCCCTTGAGCCTATTAGCCAGGACCTTAGCCAGAATTTTGTAAACCACATTACAAAGACTGATCGGGCGAAAATTAGATAGGTCTTGCGCACCGGCCTTCTTTGAGATTAACACCAGGGTAGTAGTATTTGATTCCTAGATATGACTATCCCGATGAGTCTGCTTACTCTCCTCCATGAAAAGTTTACACCACTGAAAGATCTCCTTGCCCACAATGTTCCAATGCTTCTAGAAGAAACCCAGAGACATGTTGTCCGGCCCTGGGGCCTTAGTTGGTCGCATACCTCTTACCGCTCTCTCCACTTCCTCCAAGCTAAGATGATTTATCAAATACTGCCTCTGGTTTTCGGAGATTCTCCTGATGATATGATCATTAACCCAACTTGCTTCCCCAGTGACGGATGAAGTGTAGATCTCTGAAAAGTATGAAACTGCCAAATCCAACAACTGATCCTGATCCCTGACCCACCACCCGTTTGTATCTCTAAGCGCTTCGATGAAATTTGACCGTCTACGATTGGATGCCATACGGTGAAAGAAACCTATATTTCTGTCCCCCTCATGAAGCCAATGGGTCTTAGCACGTAGACTCCAAAGCTGCTCCTCATCCTCCAACAACATATTAATTTGAAATTTCAGTTTGCTTATAGATTCATCACAATCGTCAGTAGGATTCTGACTCATCATAACCGAAAGTTCCCTCTGCTTCAGCTCGATGGCTCGCCTCAGGTTTCCCCTTTCCTTTTGATTCCACTTGGATAGCTCGGTGTCGCAGTGCCTAAGCTTCCAGTTAAGCAAGTCGGCGGCCCTCACGTCCCCCAGAGGTTTCGCCTCCCACACCCTCTGAATGATTTTCTTAGCCTCGGGATCACGAGCCCAAAACAACTCATATATGAATTCCTGAGGTGGCCTCCTTGAACCATTTTTAGAGTCAAGCAACAACAAAATTGGGCTATGGTCAGAAGTAGTAGCTGCCAGATGAACAATCCTAGCATAGGGAAAAAGATTAAGCCATGAAGAAGTTGCAAGCACCCTGTCCAATCTAGCTTCCACTCTCTGTGTTCCCCTTCGATGGTTACTCCATGTCATAGGCGCACCCACGAACCTGAGGTCCTGTAGATTACACCTGTCAATTGAATTATAAAAAAATCCATTTGAGTTTGAGAGCGAGCCCTCATGCTAATATATTCATTTGGCCCCACAACTTCGTTAAAATCTCCCATGAAGTCCACATCGATATGGTGAATAGAAAAACTACGAACAGACGCAGGATGGTCATTATTCCAAAAAAGCGCTAGCCCCCCTCCTAGCCACAGGCTCCACCACAAAACACGAGTCAAACCTGATTTTTCATCGTATTCCCTCCATCTCCTTTGTGTACCGCTTAGTTTCGGAGAGGAAAACCAGTTTGGGACCTTGTTTCCTAACCAAGTCAAGGAGACAGCGAATTGCACGTGGGTTTCCAAGCCCATGGCAATTCCATGCTAAAAGGGCCATATCAGTTGAGGTGGGGCCGGGGTGCCCCCACGGCCTCCACCTCCCCATGTTCAGCGTTGACCAATCTCTTTGCCCGCTTGTGCGTAACATTTTGCTCACATTTGTCCATAACCCGCCCTCTCTTGGCATTTCCTTGAACCATAGTTACACATGAGTCATTCATCTTCAAAGCCACTCCATGCCGAGCTCGCCTTTTCCACCATCCTCTATACTCATGAGGAAGTTGCTTAGCAGATTTGAGCTCCTCTGTTTCCCCTCCACCTGCCCCACTCGACATTTCAGCGGCCAGAATATCGTTTCCCCTGTCGACTTCATGCACTAGTATATCAACCAGCCTGTTGTCCTCCAACTCCTTACAGTCCACGCAATTCCTTACTTCCATAACCCAATCTGTAGCTGCCACAGCATGATCCTCCTAAACCACAGAATCCAAAAACTGCATCTGTTCACGACCAATAAATTGATAGTCCCTATACCTGCCCGTTCCAGCCGTGTCCTTCTCCCTCCCCTCACTAAGAGTGTCCTCCCTCCCAATCCCCTCTTCTTTTGTCAGTTGTTCCGTAGAGTTCGCAGCGCCAAGTGGGATCATTGTTCCATACAGCTGTTGATGATTGGAATTGGGCTCTTTACCAGTCCTCGTAGGGTCACCCCTCAAAGACGAAGTGGCCACCTGCTCAGAACAGGCCACTACAGCCTTCTGCGAGCTCCCCCTCCAATCCGAGCAGCCTACTTGCAAATTTGTTTCCATAGGAGCAGCTCTATCCTCCGCTGAGTCCCACAACTCCCGATTTTCCTCTGCAAAATCTCCCTGATGGCCCAAGTATTTGATTGGGGTCATGCGATTACCTGAAACAGCGTCCTCTTTCAGTCTCATTGGTTTTACACCCACACACATCCAACTACCATAAGGCATATCTGCTTCCATTGCTATCTGCTCCTCCTTAGCTGCAGATGGACAATCTTTATGGGAATGCCCCATAATGCCGCACAAATAACAGAATACAGGTAGTTTTTCATACTGGAAACTAAGCCACTTCCTCTGCTGTGTTCCAACCTTGATAAACATTCCTCTCCGGAGAGGTTCTCTGCAGTCGACCATCACTTTGATCTTAATTTCTGCATCCGTGATTCTGCTGTCCAACATTTCTGCATATGTGTTGCCAATGCTCATGCCCAAGAACTTCTTATCTACAATATATGGAGCCCCCTGAACGTGGATCCACATAGGCGAATTTATAAGCATAAGTTGAGCATGATCAAATTCCTCATTCAGCTCAGCGAGAATGACAATGCTCCGTTAGAACAACCAGGGTCTGCCCTCCATAACCCGCTCCTTGTCGCCACGATTTGTGAACGACACCTTAAACAGATTTCCCTAACTTCGGTGAAATAGAACCTTTCCTTCATCCTCCAAATCCTTCTCAGCATTCCTTTAAAAAACTCCTTATTATAAGATTTTGATGTACATAGAGAACACAGAAGTGCTGCGTCTTCTCCTGGCTGAATCTTCCTAATCGCCGGTCCGTCAATGGTCATCATTTGTAGCTCAGCCCCCAACAGATCATCCACACTTGGATTCATCCTACCTGTAAAGATGTCTCTGACTACTTCCCACCGGCGAGTCCCTATTTAAAAGCGACGCCTACTACCGGGCTCAGACCTCCCGTCCTCCCTTGTGCCGTCAATTTCTCCCTCACCCTCTTACCCACACTCAGCCCCGATCACGATAGCGTCGCCTTTCAGGACTACGGAGGCAGGACTCACTAGACTCTTCAATCATTAGTTTATGAGAATTGCAACTTCTCACATAAATTTTTTTACTTATACCACTCCAAGCCAACTTGAATGCTAGGCTTCCAAGTCACTTGTTTTGGGCTTGCCCGCTCTACTACCGAATTATCAACTTTCAACTTGTTTTAGATTAATTCTTGTCTCATCTACTATGAAGTTTTCATAACCAAGCTAGTTGTTTTTGAGATCATCCATTACAAGAAGGTGGTGTAACTGCTTTCGAAGATGCCATGCTAAATTGTATATCATGTGTTATCTCATAACTCAATCTACTGATCTTGAAAGACTATTGGTAACAAAGCTACTTCAAGAAACTCAACTAGCAAGATGAGTGAGTTGAAGATATCAATGAGCCCACCTTACAGTAACTCAAGTCATATGTGGAGTTGAGTTCGGGTGCGACTTTGTGTGTGGCTTAGCCAGTCAGTGAAAACATGAAACTTCTAAGTCAACTTGGCCCTAAAACTTGACCTAAGTCGATACGACTTCATTGCCGATTTGAAAACTTGAACTTCATAGAATATGCTTCTTTGTCTTTGATTTGTCAAGTCCTTGAGTTGGATCGACTTGGCCTTGAACTTCATCCAAATCGCAAGTAGAGTCGGCCTAGGTGTGTGACTTTATTTCTGGTACTTAGTATTAGAATCTTGCTTCAGGTATTCAGAAAAACTCAAGTCGGAGTCTTAGGTCAACTTCATCTTCGACTTCTCTCAAGTTGCAAGTTAGAGTTGACTTCGAATGTAACTTCATCTGTCCAAAATAAGTCAATGAGGATATATAACCCCTAGAGTCAACTTAGCTATCGGCTTCACCCAAGTTGCAGCCTGAGTCGACCTAGATTTGCAACTTGACTTGTTTGTACTTCAGTCCTTGTGTTCTTTCATCCTAAGTTGACTTGAATATAGACTTAACTTAGGTCAAATGTCTAAGTCGACTTAGCTTTGAAACTTGGTCTGTCATACTTTAATATTTGAAATTTCTAATTTAAAACTATTACACAAAATGTGTTAGTACCCTTTATATAATACTCCAAGTATTGGCAACTATGTAAATAGACGGTAATGTATATTGTATAGCCTGAGAGGCTAAAAGATAGTAGAATTTCGATGAATCAAGGGTTGAATTTGTGAAAGATTACACGAGTTATTGTGAATGTGCAATTCTAGTTATTGAAAAATGGATGAGCGAATTTTGAAAAATAGCTTGATAGAAGCTTTGGATGAATTTGCACGTGTTTGTTAGATGATTTTTGATATATGAAAACCCTTGATTTGATTGAATGATAAATATCTGAGACTTGACCTCATTTGTGGACTTTGAATTATATAAAGGCATTATCAAGAGTCGATTCATTTTGAAATGTGTTTAGGCATGGGTGAGATGTCAAGTATGTTTGGAATGGATATGTATGGTTATGAGTAAGATTTGAATCAGAAATTTCATAGAATAAAAGAAATGGGCCTAATTGTATAGTTAAACCTCAAAGAACCGCGATGGTGAAAAGGATTGAGAATCATTAATGAGAGCCATGATTTTTATGAGAATGATCCTAGACAAGATTGAAATGTGTTTCTGATGTTTGGAAATGAATTTGGTATAACAATTTTGATAATGAAGTCATTTGAGGCTAATAATGAAAATTCGGTAAGTAATGAACTTAATAGGTGAAATTTTGGAAATGACATGGAACAAGATAATTTCTAGCATGAGTGAGATGCTAGATGTATGTATGATGTGTGAGAAGTGATTTTGAAAGTATTAAAGGTGATATATATGATTTAGGCCAACGGGGCCCGTTGTGGAGGCAAAATGGCTAGAGAGTTGAGTTGACGGATTAAATTTTGTATAAGATATGTTTTGAGCAAATAAATGTCATAAATTTGATATTATGATAATAAGAGATGTGTATGAATGATTGGGTTCATTTTGGAAATGATTTGTCATGTTATGACCACTTGCCCTGTGAACGGGTAAAAGTTGTTGGCAAAGCTGCATAGTAAATTTTGTAGTGGTGGAATTTTGAACTGCAATTTTATGAAGAGATACTACTTGAAGTTACGAACCCAATGCAAAAAGAATCGTCTCAATCAGAGTTGTTTAGACAAAGTTATGGGTAAAATGGTGAAATATAGCGAAAAACATGTTATTTATGGGCCCACGACCCTAGCCCTCTACCCCATGAAAACCACCTAAAAGTGCTTGAATCTACATGGTTTTATACAAGGGAGCTGATGGATCAAAGAAAAATCTTGAAGCTTTGAAGATCTTGGGTATCCTTGGGTAAAAACAAATTTGAGGTAAGTAGGTTGTTTTGTCTTGAAATAAATGATGGTTTTGAGTTGCAAATGACGTGTTTTGATATTTGTTTAAGGGCGCCGACTTTCGTTGAATGATTTAATTGGAATTTGGGAGTTTTGATGGAAATGCATATAACTGACAAAATGAAAGTGATTAGAAGTGATTTTACATGATATTATGATGTATTGGGTAGAATCCTATGAATTTAGAGTGATTTGGGCTTGATTTCCCTATAATGCCTATGATGTGTTTGATGAAATACCTAAGTAAGGCTAATGTGTGAGAACGACGTATAAATGAGCATGTAGAACTTTCTGAATGTAAATGATATATTAAGCATGCTTGGGACATGTGGGACAATGAATTGCTTGAAATTGAACTTGTGATGGGATTGATTTGCCTGAGTTATAAATTTGAAATAGAGATTTGAACTTAGTTGTTTGATCTCATAAATGATTTATGTTGATTTTATAACCCTCATGTTGAGGGGAGGATGATTGCTTCTAGTTTAACCTAACTTAAAGGTTGAGAAGATTGAGAATGGACCTATGCCTTGATATGATTGTGTTCGGATTGATTCTCGAATGGTTTGATGTTAGAATTTATAATGAATTGACATAAGTCGTGTATTTGGATGGATTCCAAGATGGTTTGGTGTGGGCTTTTTCATGCCACATGTTGGTTTGATGATTTGGAGCTAGTCCCTTCAATAACGGTTTGATATTTTTTTGGCATGATTTTGTAAATCCACATGGTGGATATTTTATTAAATAAGTATGGGCATGGTTTTGTAAAATTAATGACGCATGACTTTGGGAAGAGCATGATGCATATGACATGAATGATGCATATGCATGGTTTGCATAGGATTGTTCATGACTCTTTATTAACTTGAGGATAGAATTATTAATTGCCCTTGATGGACATGAGGCTGGTTTGTTTCATGTGTGTGCTTGTGGCATGACATGATTGCGTGAGGCTAGTAAGAGCCTGGTGTATGCATTGCATGTGGTGGCATGATATATGACAAATTTGGTTTGGATTTGCCATTGTTTTTACTAATCATGCCTACTTACTGAGTTTGCCTGACTCATGTGTTTGTTTTTAACATTTTTAGCAAGATCGGTATTGCAGAAGCCTAGCTATGAGCTAGGTCAGGTTGATCTCGAGTTAAGGCATTTTGTGGCAGGTATATGTTGTGTAGTTTTAGATTATGGTCATTTAATGTTGATGTATATATGAGAGATATACATATGTATGTATTATATAATGATGTATATGTGAGATGTATTTGTATATTAAGATCATGAGTCCTGGATGTACAGCTGGTTGAGGCCATATTAATGTATTTGGGAATTATAAATGTGTAATTTATTTTTGCTAAAATGTGAATGATGGAAAAGATTGTAATTTATTAGTTTTGCTATCATATGTCTAATTGATGGATAAGTTGTGGATGTCTAAAGTTGCTACAGGTGGATTTTTATAAATAGGTGGTCCTTTGCTTTTAGAATTTTAGCAGATCCTGGGGTGATGCTGCTGGATCTCTATCGTAGTGACCGCCAGTCTGAAGCAGTGGTCGGCAGGGCATTACTCTGTAATACTCAAATTTAGATTGTTAATCATCAAAACATAGATTGATATTGATTTGCTAATTGAGTTCACAACAGTATTTCATTTTGCACCAATTTGGAGAAGCTAGAGAATATCAAGAAGCTTCATCTTTGTGACCTAAAAGCATTATCCAAGTGAACCTTGAATAGTCATCAATAAGCACAAATACACATCTTTTTTCTCCAAGATTTAAAATGTTGGATGATCCATAAAGATGCATGTTTAGTAGTTTAAGTGATCTTCAAGTTGAAACTTCATTTTTGGGTGAAAACGTAATCTTTGATTACTTAGATATTTGACACAATTTGTATATCTTATCTTTATCATATCCGAGTTTTGGTAATCTTTTAACTAAACTCTTTTTCCACAAAGTTTTTATATTTGACATACTTGGATCCATGTCTCTTGTGCTACACCTATGGATTATTATCAACCACTAATAGACATTTTTCATTCAAATTACCAAGAAAAATCAAGTATATATTTTCATATATTTTGTCACTAAATAAAACATGTTCTTCTAATATATTGCATATTGAAGATTCAAACACAACTTTGTATCATTTATCATATAATTGACTAATACTCATCAAATTATGTTTTAATCCTTCAATAAACAAGACTTCTTCTGTTTATGCATTTTAAATAACACAAAATATCCCTTACCACATATCTTATCATTCTCATTATTACCAAATGTAATTGTTCCTCCATTGTATGACCTTAATTTATTGAAGTGTGGCGCCCCGAACCGGAGTGCCTAGAAGCCTTACTCCGGGATCTTATCGATTGGTAAATGCGACTTAGGATTGTTGCCTTGATCACGCGGCAGGTTCTTAATTGGATCTCGTCCAAATTTTTTTTTATTTCTTTTTATTTTCTTTCATCATATAAACTTATACTCATCATCATTCATAATGGACTTATCCATATCACCATAAATCATCAACTTCTCATATTATTCATAACTTCATAATTTCATACAACTTATGTCCTTTTTCATCATATCCCATTAGGGCATCTATTTATACAAAAATCTACTAACCTTTGTAGATTTCTCTTTTCCTTTAGCAACACATGCCCTTCATCTCTTGGCTTTCCCTACACCTGTCTGAGATTGGGAAAACAAAACATGAGTCGAAATTCAATAAGCAAGCATTTTTCATTCTCGTTTAAATGCATTTCTTTCCATTCGATAAGAGACACTTAACAAGTGATCAACTACCAATGGAATAGAAACGTTTTCATAAACCATTCATGAAAACCTTTCATAAAACATATGCTTGCAAACTTAACATGTAAACCTCTTCTTTTATGGACATAAAAACATTTTTCATAAAACTTCCTTTCTCCAAGGACATTCTCATGTCCTTAAAATATTTTCTATAAAACCTTTTTAAAACAACTATGCATGATGCATGACGTTTTTGTCTGTCTGGTAGGTAACACTTACCAAGTGATCACCCTTTCTTCCTTAGGAGAGAAACTCATAAAACCTTTTTCAGAACAAACATATGCATCATGCATTACGTTTCTGTCTGTCTGGTAGGTGACACTTACTTAGTGATCACCTTTTCCTCATTAAGAAAGAAATCCTTTCCTTAGATAGCCCGCTAGCTGGGTGGCTATCCGTTCATTCTCCCATTTCAAGGAGGGCGCCGCCTGCATTTAGCCTTTTCAAGCGACTTGGCCTATGTAGAGGGGGCCCATCTTGCAACCGCGTCCGGTCTGCATATCCTCTACAGTAGACCTAGTATATAACTCATGTGCACATTCCTTTCTCCACATTCTTATGCTAACATGTTTTTTATAAAACTCCACAGACCCTAGTCTGTGATTTTTCCTTTTCAAAACTTGATGCTAGCATGTCATTTCAAAATAGTACAGACCTCGACCTGTATTTCCTTTTTTAACTTGAAAACTTGGCACAACCCAAGTTAACAAGTTAATAAAAACATTTTGTAAGGATGACTAACCTTAAATAATTTTAATAACACATTTCTAAATCATTTGAAATATTTGAAGGAAACTTTTGGGAAATAATAAATTCGAAACATTGCTAAAATATTTATAAATAAATTTTGATCGGTAAAACAATTTTGAAAAATATTTTAATATTTGAAAACAAAAGGCTTTGTAAATATTTTTCTTCCCATTTTTGGGTTTTCCATGAACAAAGGATATATAAACACATAATTCATTTTTCATACGATATCATATTTTTTGTCCACATGCCACATGAGTTACTTCTATATGAAGGTAAGCTTATATGATCCTTTGGTCATTACTTTTTTAAAAAAATCGTTATTCAAATCGATTATTGGTTGGCCTTCCTTAAATCCCTTTCAAAACATTTTGATAAATCATTTCAAATTCGTTTGATAAAACCAAATATTATTTTGAAAATCAAAATTTTCCTTTCTCCTTCATAATGCAACCATTTCTACATTTCTCCTCATTTTCATAAGGATTTACTTATGATAAGGCAATTCCGACATATTTCATGATTGCAATATAAAAACATATACAATCATTTTCAAAAAGTTTGCTTGCTTACCTCTCAGTTCGTGTCCTCAACCTTCTCCTTTCCTGTTTCTATACAAGAAAATTAGATATTTTATCAATCTATTCCATGTCTTAGATTGCTTTTCATGAATACTTTATGATCACATATTACCTCATTTTTATAAAGGTTATCCCTTTTATAAATACTTGGTCATTATCTCCTTATATGGATTTTTATCCATAAATCCTTCAAAATTAAATTCATACATCCTTATAAAAATAAATCTTAATTTTTTCAAAATAACGTTGTTCACTGTTCATAGTTACTGTTCATGATTACTATTTACGTTTACTGTAGCAGGTTACTGTTCATCCGATGTTACTGTTGTTGGTCCCGAGTTGATGGCAAAACCCAAGAGGGGAGGGGTGAATTGGGTATTTAAAAATTATATCTTAAACAGAAGCTTATCCCCGGATTAATCCAGTCCCCTTAATGGAGAAATGAAATGGAAAACAATGTAAATAGCAGAAGTATAAATCAAGCACACAGGATTTTTATAGTGGTTCGGGCAACCTCCCTACTCCAATCTTCCAAGCTCACACTCTTTGTGACTTGGGTTCCACTATTGTATTCTCTTAATACAATTAGAGCCACTGCTCTCTTCTAGATTCCAGCTCTAGGTGGCATCAACAAAACATAGCACAAGTAGGTGATGAGTCACACTCCAATCACATACTACTTTGCTTACACTTGATCTTAGTTCCTCAAACTAAATCAAGTTTAACACATACAACAGAAATAGTAAGAAAACTACACTTTACAGATGTGTAGAAGCAGTTTGGCGCAGAGAAGAACTTGTTGAAGTGGCTTTGTATGATCAGTAGTTGAGCTCTTGCAATTTGAAGCAAAGTTCTTCCTCTTTGGTTAGCTTGATCTCTTTAAAGCTCTTGTAGATGGTAGTTATGCACTCTTAATGATTTTCCTCTTCTTCCCTCGTCTACCATGAATGCTATTTATGATTTTGGAGGGAATCCGAACGTTAGAGGGTAGGTGGCGCGCATTTAATGCGCCAACGTTCGAATAAATTCCGACCGTTGCGACCCAAGTCGCATGTGGAGTCGACTTCGGATGCGACTTCGCCCAAGTCGCAGATGGAGTCGACTTCGGGTGCGACTTCGCTTTTCCGTTGTAGCTTCAAGTTTCAGTCAGGGTCGACTTGGGTTCCGACTTGGCCCAAGTCGCAGGTGAAGTCGACTTCGGGTGCGACTTCACCTCGACAGTTGGCTTCATGAACTTGGAACTTGGAAACTTTTGTTTTGCTTAGTCTTTCTCAAGCCTTTTAATTCCTTTGTAATTTTTGTTATTCTTTGGATCATGGTGTCTTGCTTTCATTAGCTCCAAGATTTGCAAACCTTAAATCCTCGAATCTTGAACATTTGGATCTTGTGAATCTTGAAGAGCTTGACCCTTGCATGATTGATTCAAGCTCCTTGCTTCGCATTGGACTCATGACTTGATTTCATCTTGAATATGCATTCCAGCTTATCTTCTGAAAAATTGCCTCTGCCCGATCGAAGTCGATGTCGGAGTCGACTTCGGCTGCGACTTCACCTCAAGTCACACGTGGAGTCGACTTGGGGTGCGACTTTGGCACTTCATGTTCTGAGTTTCAACTCTGGATAGTTTTTGTCATCTGAAGTCGATGTCGAGGTCGACTTCATTTGCGACTTGGCTACCCAAGTCGCAGGTGGAGTCGACTTGGCCTGCGACTTCACTTGCTCTTCTCCCGTTTTCAACTCTGGACAGTTTTTCATGTTTGAAGTCGATAACGAGGTCGACTTCGTTTGCGACTTGACTTCTCAAGTCGCATGTGGAGTCGACTTGGGATGCGACTTCACCTGTAAGTTGGTTTTGCCTTTGAGGTTCTTTCTCAAGTTGATAGTTAAGTCGACTTTGCGATCGACTTCACTCTAAGTCGAAGTCCAAGTCGACTTGGGGATCGACTTGGCTACTTAAGTTCCTTAAAACAAGTGGCAAACTCATTAGTCCTTTAAATATACTCAAGTTAGTTGTTGTTAATCATCAAAACTTAATCTTTGGTCAATTTTACTTTGTTTCGAAGTATTGTTTCCAACAACTGTTCACAGCAACGTGGGTTACTGTTCATGGGTTCCAAAAATTGATATTTTTTTCAAAAATAAAAAATACCATGACATAGCTCTCGGTTAGTATATTATGGAAAAATTTATGAATTTTGAATTTATCATCATTAACTTAGTTAATTAAATCATTTTCTCCATATACTAAAAATCAACATAATTTCACTTAAGCATAATCTTAAATCCAAAAATTATGAGATTAATATATCATCATACCAACATCATAACTATCATAAATATTCATCTCATATCATCATTTAGCAATATCGGAGCATTATTTTTATATTTTATATATGATTTTCCTGAATGCTCTATCTTTGCTCTAAATTTCCAATGTTTAGGCATAATTTCATTTGGGCATTATAACTATACTTATTTTCTCATGCTTAGGCATTATCTAAGCATGGTTTTAGCCTAATTAATACTCAAAAAAATTTTGGAAAGAATCCCCTTACCTTAAGTGGAGAACTTCCCTCCTACCCGACTCTTTCTCTCTCTTTCCTTCTCTTTTTCCTTCTCTTCTCTCCTCCTCAAGCTAAAACGTATTGGGGTTGGGAAAATGCCCAAATTTGGAGCTGGGTGGTGTGCTTTGGTCATTCACCCCATGCTCCCCTTTTATAGGGTGGCATTTTTTACATATTTGCAATTTACCCCCTAGCTCCATGGGTTAAATTATAAATAATTTTCTTCAAAATCCATGAGATTTCTTGAGCCATGTGCATCCTCCCCTACTACTGTTCACGCCCCCCTAGCTGCCTATTTTAATTATTTTTATTTCATTAAAAAAATGTATATTTTAAGCTTAATTCATCCAAACCGTTGATCTTAACATAAGATTGATTTTGGACCGTTGATTTTGGCTCCAAAATTCATACATGTCAACATCCCAGCTGCTCCTTGGTTTAAGTGCAGATTTTCTTTAATTAATTTGATTTTTAATTAATTAAAAATAACCCAAAAGTCAAATTATAATTAATGAAAAGTGGGCTACCTTTTTATCTTCAAATGACATTTAATCTTGACTCTTAATTCATAATTTTTGATCCATCTTGGACCATTCATCATGTTCATAAAATTATTTTGGTCATCTATAAAAAATTTCACCTTAATCCGATGTCCGGATTGCAAAATATGGATTTTTCTATGTTTTCTATACAAAAATCCATAAAAATCCGAAAATTAATATTTTAATCCAAAAAGCACTTTTGTCCTTTAGTGGAAAGCTTCCTTTTTTGTCTTTTATGATTAAGTTAATCCAAAGTGATTAACTTAACATATTCCTTAATCCTATGTTTACTATTCACGTTTACTATTCATCCGAATTAATATTCCATAATTAGCTATTTAATCCTCCAATGTCATATATATTTCATATAAATATCATTACATTACCTAGGGTTTATAACTCTAGGGTTTCATATAGGTTCCTAAAATCGGGATTTCACATGAAGAGAGTTTTATTACTGATTATATGTCTTAAGCAGCCATTATCCATTAGCCTTAAGACATATCTGCGAAATAAATTAATCTTTACTTATCTCTTTAGTACCTATATCTTAGGTCCAAACGAGTTAGTATATGATATTAATGTCGCTCGATCTTGTCCAGGAGGCGCATATCCTAAACTTAGGCATTCATATCAATTTTGTCATCGCACCAACTATGACGAGATCAGACTCTTATGAGGGCCAAGAACCTACAAGCTTCATGCTATCAAAATTTTTTCTTTCAAATTTCTCTCCTTTCATCATTATCTTTGTTGCTTAACAAGAATCAATTCATTCTTTCATTCTTTCAATCAATCATTTTCACATAAAAAAATCAATCATTTTCCATTTATTTCTTTTTTATCTCCTTGTTGTATATGCCTTTATGAGAAACTACTTCTAGAAAACTAAATGAAAGAGACTAAATTGAAAGAAGGGAAAATTAGAATTCTCATTTTCTTGTCAAGTTACGACTTATAAGGATTTATTACTAGCTACTCAACCACTTAGGATGACAATTTGCCAATACTATAGCTCCAACACTTGCCAACTCTATTATAACTCTTAGTTACATCCCACTTATGTCAACCACGTGTCATCTCTTTCCTAACGTTTCTCATCTCCTCATCTACCACTGGCTATGATTTGCGTGCCAGTCATGCTTGGAATGTAATGTGATAGTTTGGAAATAGATTCGGAGCATGAATTGCATAAATTGAGGTGATAGGACCAGGTTGTAAAGATTTCTTCTAAAAACAACTACAATGATGATTATGAGCAAGAACGTTTTATAGAAACTAGTGCATGCAAGAGGTTGACTGTTGCCATGATTAAAATATGTTGGTAGAATATTGAGTTTAGTTTGAGATGTTAATTGTGTAATTCAAAGATTTGAGGCCAAATTATGAAGATTCATTAGGCAAAAAAACTAATAGGTCATTCATGATTTGGAAATAAAAACTAATAATAAGATTATCAATTCACAGAAAGATAAGAGCTAAGATCAAAGTACAAAGAAAGGGAAAAAAGAAAAACTCTTAGAGAGTTCCTTCTCTTGTAGCTATTCTATACTCCTCTTCTCCAAGGTTGTTCACCATCTTAGCTTCTTCTCTTAGGGTTCAAAAGTCCTCTTATATAACTTTTTAATTATATTATGTTAATGCCCTTGGTCGGAAAGTTTGAACCAAAAGTTTAACCCGTGTACTTACACCAACAACAAAGGTTTAACTCATGGATTTTAAAGAGATTTTCGTAGATATGCTTACAAAGTTGTTCATAAATTTACCAAATTGTAAATATGTCTGCAAAGTTTGCACAAATTTGCCAGCGTATTTCTTTTGCTAGAATGCCATTAGAAGTTTTTAAAGATGTGTTTGGGAAGTGATAAAATTTTTGATGAAAAGTTTTGAAATGGAAGAAAATGATGCATTATAATAGAGGTTAATGATTAGGAGTAAATAAAATAAAGTTAAATTAGATAAGTTAGTTATATAGGTAGTTGTGTATAAATGATTAGAAAATACGATTGTTGTATAGGAAGATGTAAAGATATAAATAAAAAATAGAATTGTTATGGAAAGTGAAAAGTTTTATATGTAGCCAAACATGCCATAAAATAACAAAAAAACACTTACAATTTTATGGAAAATGCACTTGGTATAAAGGATATTTTTTCATATTATTGAAAATTCTTAATGACATCTTAGCAGAAGAGATATACTAGCAATTTTATGCAAACTTATGGGTATATTTGTAATTTTGACAAACTTGGGATAGATAGAGAATATTGGTCAAACATTATAAGCATATTGTAAAATCTAGATTCATCATCATCATCATCATCATCATCATCGTTGTTGTTATTATTTTTTGTAGCTTTTGGCTTTGTCGGATCTAAAAATACCGATAATGCATTTGCCCGAGCATCAAGGAATTGTCGCATCCTCGACCGTTCTGTTCGCTCGTTTCTCGTGAACTTCCGCAAAGAAAATACAGAACGCCAACGGCTTTCGCGGGATAGCAAAAGACCAGAAGGTGGGAGAGGGAATGAGCCAGAGAGAGCGAGAGAAGAGGATTCCAGTCCCCGTTCCCAGCCATGGAGCGTCGACGCGCCCCTCTCCCTGCCTTTTTCTCTCTCCACGTCTTCCTTCTCCTCTATCTCTCCATCGCCGCAGATGATGCCTCCATCCGCAACAGCTCCGCTCTCACCTCTCCAAACTGCAACAACGTATTCAAGCTTGTAAGTCTTCCCTCTTTCTCTTGCTTCGCATGTTGATTCAACAAAACCGTGCCCATTGCGCTAGAAAGCCGGCGATATGTCAAGATCCTGAATCTAATGCATTGCTCATGTCTTGATTGCTTGTTCATCGGATTTTCTTCCATAGAAAACTTCATTCTCTAAATTATCTCTGTGTTTCAAATTTTTATCTTTAACTATTTGAAGATATTGGTCTGTTCATTGTAACCGAAAAGTATAGTAGGTGATAATGTCACAATATAGGCTTTTAGTTAGAAAAAATAAAAAGAAATGATTGGGAATACAATTAATGGTTAGAAAACGTAGGATACTTAAAACCATTTGTTAAGTTGAAATATCACGTAACCCTTGAAATTGGAGCGAAGGAGTGGCTGTTACGTCGTCTCTGTATTTCAAGGCTGGCCTTCATTACAAACAGAGGCTCCATTCAAAGGTGAAAGAAGGGGAAAATAGAAAAATTGGCTGGTGGTTCTGCATTCCGCACTCATTTTTGACGCCCACCTGATTGGCGGACTGGTTTGCTTACTTGCCTAGGAAATAAAAGTGCATGCATCAGATTTCATTTGAATGTTCTGAAGAAGAATTTAATAATTTCTATGCTTGTTAATGTTATTGGTATTGGTATAGAGAATACTAAAAATGCTAATCCTAAACTACATTGCACGGTCAGTGGGACAGAAGCAACTAATAATCCAAGAATCATGTAGATAAAGGAAAATAGACAGAGAGATTCAGAGAAGGAAAAGGAATGGCATGGTAGCAGCTGTACATTGGTCTAATAAAGTCCTCGTTGATGGATCATTATTTTGGGAATCAGTTTCACTATTTCAAATGAAATGAAATTGAGTAATTTTTGCTTTTATTTTTTTATTCAATTCAATATTTTTGAACTAATTTATGTCCCCAGCAGTTGTCACAAGACTCGTGCTGTTGAGCTTTTCAATTTTTTTTCTCTTTTATGCAATGAACTAATTTTGATGAATTTCAGGTTAAAGTTAAGGGCTGGGTGGATGGCTCAGATCCGGAGGATTTGGTTGGATTAAATGCTAGATTTGGTGCTATTTTACCAACTGAAGAATCAGAAGACCTCCAAAAGCCTGCTGTTCTGGCAATTCCTGAAAATTGTTGCAATGGATCATCTTCAAAGGTTACTGTTTTCCTCTTTCCATTTGAGTTTATCATATCACCATAAGTCAGTTTTAAATAACAATAACGGTAGCTAGAATCGCTGGCTCCATTATTTCTATGTGATGACTAATAGCAATTTTTTCTGTAAATTTGTTCATTTTCCAGTCTTTGCTTTTGATATTGACATTAGATTACAAATTTTAATTTGAAATGAATTTATCGTGTTCAAATCTCTTATATTTCACCTGAGAGAGAAATAGATCATAAACAACAAGTTATGGGCTCTACTTTTATGTTCCTGGGTTACAAAGAAGTGATTTTGTGTAACCCATTTCATTTTAAGATTTTGATAATTGATGCAAAATCGAATCTATTCATTGTATTTAACATCACATGTTTAGTTAGGGGATCAAGTTTACTTCCATCTAAATTAAATATTGTGCACGGGTCACATTTGCTCAAAAATACATATATTCATATGTAAATTTGAGAAAATACTTAGATTCATGCACATATATATTAGAATGTAATAATATTTTATAGAATAAATTTTCCACGTAGTAGTGATAGTTTAGATAGTTTAAATGTTTAAAATACTACTTAAAAATTGTTATTTAGTATTAATTCATTTTATTACATCGATTTCATACATTTATATCTAGGGCCCATATATAGTGCTAATAGACAAATGAAAGAGTTTCCATGATAAGATAAAGGGCAAATTCTACACATACCCATCATCATCATCATCATGATCATCATCATGATCATAAGCCATTTTCCACCTAGGTGGGGTCGGCTGCATGGATTCTGTTACGCCATTCTTGGCGATTTAAGACTAATTTTCTGTAATTTGTAATATTTTTAAATCTTGTTTAATTACTTCTATCCATATTTTTTTGGGTCTTCCTCTCATTCTCCTACCACTTTCTACTTGGATAGACTCTGTTTTCCTAATCGGTGCTACTTCAGGCATCCTTTTAACGTGACCAAACCATCTTAATCTATTTTCTCTCATTTTATCACAAATTGGTCTCACTTTTAAGTTTTTTCGAATGATTTCATTCCGAATTTTATCTTTTCTTATTTTACCACTCATCCGTCTTAACATTCTCATTTCCGCTACGCTCATTTTTTGTATACGTCGTTCTTTGACTGCCCAACATTCTGCCTAATAAAGCATAGCTGAATTTTCAAAAAATTCTAATATACTCGCATATTTTGTCTAAAATTTCACTTATACCATCGCTATTAGGGATTTGTTAAAGGGGCTATTAGCACCCCTGTAAAATGACAAATATATCCTAGCCCTAATATAACTTGAGGTTGGTTTGATCAATGCTAAAAATTTATATTTAAATAATATATGATTTATAGCTATAAAAGTGCTAAAAATTCATTTGAATATGAATGTTTAACTATGAAATCATAACTAGGAATGAACATTTTCTCCATTTGATAGGGGTGCTAACGACTCCTTTAATGGATCCCTGACGGCTTGGCAAAAAAATGGAATTTTAGGCAAAATACATGAGTATATTATTTGCGATTTTTGAAAATTTTTAAGTATAAGTGGAATTAAGGATAAAATTCGTAGGTATATGTGGAATTTGCCCTAACATAAATAATACTAAATACAATAGATGGAGTGGATTTTTCATTAATTATCAAGATATTAAAAATCAAGGGGTTACATAGAAAAGGAATTTCATAGAAGTGGAGCCCATTATTGGGGCGTGTGTCTATATATATATATATAGGATTGTTCCAATGCAGCATCATTGCACTGGAATAGCTGTGCAATTGCCCAAAAAAGGGCCCCACATATGTTAAAATGCAATAAAACTTTATATAATCATTTATCCATATATAAATCATACTTTAGATGGTATAGAGGTTGAAAAAACTACTTTAAAGTTGTTATTTATATCAAACTATTTTATTATGTTGAATTTGTACTATTTTTAGATAATGTCCATACACATATCCGATTGGGATGAAAATTGATATGGTAATAGAATACATTATTCTAAATACAATAGGTAGAGTAGATTATAATTTGATCATCATGTGGGGCCATTTCAGTGCCACTGTTCCGTAATTACGGTGTAGTGGTGCTGCACTTGATTACTCATATATATATATATATATATATATATAGAGGAATATTCAGGTGCAACACCGCTGAAACGGGCCCCACATGATGATCAAATTATAATCTACTCCACCCATTGTATTTAGAATCATGTATTCTATTATCATACCAATTTTCATCCCAATCGGATATGTGTATGGACCTCATCTGAAAATGGTACAAATTCAACGTAATAAAATAGTTTAATGTAAATAACAACTTTAAAGTGGTTTTTTCAACATGTAAACCATTTGCTATAAAATTTATATATGGATAAATGATTATATAAAGTTTCATTGCATTCTAATATATGTAGGACCCATTTTTGGGCAAATGTACTGCCGTTCCGTGCAGTTGCGCTGCACCGGAACAGCTCTTATATATATATATATATATATATATATATATATATATATATATATATATATATACAAGAACCTTTCTTGTGCAGTGAAGCTGCACCATAATTAACGGTACATTTGGTCCAAAACATATGGATACTTTTTATAATTATTTTCTATATATAAATTTTATAGCAAATAGTTTACATATTAAAAAAATAACTTTAAAGTTGTTATTTACATTAAACTATTTTATTACGTTGAATTTGTACCATTTTCAGATGGAGTCCATACACATATCCAATTGAGATGAAAATTTGTATGGTAATAGAATACATAATTCTAAATACAATGGGTGAAATATATTATACTTTTATGATCACATGAGACCTATTTTGAGATAACCGCATTGTAATTGTGGTGCAGTGAAGCTGTGCTTGAATATTTCTCATATATATATATATATTTCTGTCCCACATGATCATAAAATTATAATCGACTCTACTCATTGTATTTACAATTATGTATTCTATTATCATACCAATTTTTATCTTAATTGGATATGTGTGTGGATTTCATCTAAAAATGATACAAATTCGAAGTAATAAAATAGTTTGATGTAAATAACAATTTTAAAGTTGTTTTTTCAACACGTAAACTATTTACTATAAAATTTATATATGGATAAATGATCATATAAAGTATAAATATATTTAAGTACATATAGAGCCCGTTTTGGGCCAAATGCACTGTTAATTATGGTGCAACTTCATTGCACATGAAAGATTCTCATATATATATGGGCCAAATGCACCGTTAATTATGGTACAACTTTACTGCATAAGAAAGGTTCTCATTTATATGTATAAGAAACTTTCCTGTGTAGTGAAGCTGCACCATAATTAACGGTGGATTTGGCCCAAAATGGCCTCTACATGTACTTAAATATATCAATATTTTATACAATCATTTTCATTTATCCATATATAAATTTTATAACAAATGGTTTACATATTGAAAAAATAACTTTAAAATTGTTATTTACATTAAACTATTTTATTATGTTAAATTTGTACCATTTTTAGATGGAGTCCATATACATATCCAATTGGGATTAAAATTTGGTATGGTAATAGAATACATAATTCTAAATACAATGAGTGAAGTAGATTATAATTTTATGATCATATGACACCCATTTTGAGATAACTGCACTGTAGTTGTGGTGCAGTGAAACTATACTCGAATATTTCTCATATATATGAGTACCTTTCCTGTGCAGTGAAGGTGTACTATAATTAACGGTGCATTTGACCCAAAATGGGTCTGACATGTACTTAAATGTATTGATACTTTATACAATCATTAATCTATATATAAATTTTATAGCAAATGATTTACACGTTGAAAAAACAACTTTAAAGTTGTTATTTACATTAAACTATTTTATTATATTGAATTTGTACCATTTTTAGATGGAGTTCATACGCATATTCAATTGGGATGAAAATTAATATGGTAATAGAATACATAATTCTAAATACAATAGATTATAATTTTATGGTCACATGGGGCCAATTTTGAGATAATTGCACCGTAATTGTGGTGCAGTGAAGTTGCACTTGAATCTTTCTCTCTCTCTTTCTCTCTCTCTCTCTATATATATACATACATACATACGAACTCACTTCTATGTAACCGGGTTGTATAGAAGTGGTTCCATGTAATCTCTTTAAATTTTAGGTCTTTAGTACTTGATGAAAAATTCAATTCATTCATTGTATTTAACATTGTTTGTTTAGCTAAGAGACTAGTTTCATTCAAATCAAATAAGTGCATGAGTTACATTTGCTCAAAAATATGTGTATCCATAAATAAATTAGGAAAAATGCTATATTCATTCACATACGAAATAAAATGCAATAATACTTTATATGATCACTTATCCACATAGAAATTATATTTTAGATGGTCTAGATGTTGAAAATACTACAAAAAATTAATATTTAGTATTAAATCATTTTATTATATCGATTTTACACATTTGTAGATGGGGCCCATCACGATGATATTAAACAAGTGAAAGAGTTTTTATGATAATTTAAATGATGCTCAATATAATAGATGAAACAAATTTTTCATTAACTATAAGATATTAAAAATGGGGGAAGTTAATGAAAAATCTGCTCCATTTATTGTATTTTGTATCATTTTCATTATCATAGAAACCCTTTTACTTGTTTAGTATCACTTTGTATGAGCTCCATCTACAAATGTATAAAATCAACGCAATAAAATAGTTCAATACTAAATATCAATTTTTAAGTAATATTTTCAACATTTACACCATCTAAAATATCACTACTATGTAGATAATTGATTCTATAAAGTATTTTATATTCTAAGTGAACATAACTAAGCATTTTTCCTAATTTATATATGAATATACTTATTTTTGAGCAAATATAGTCTATGCACATATTTAATTTAGATGAAACTTAGTCTTCTAGCTAAACAAATGGTTTTAAATGCAATGAATGAATTGAATTTTCCATCGAGCATCAAAATCTTAAAATTGAAGGGGTTACGTGAAACAACTTTTATGCAAAGCCAGTAGTTATATAGAAATGAGCCCGTATATATATCGTCATTATATAAGCCATTTTCCACCTAGGTAGGGTCAGTCAGGCCCATATATATGTATATATAGAGGGAACTGATCTTATGGATTTACATGCACCGTAAGTTATGGCGCGTTTGACTTAAAATGAGCCTCACATGATCATAAAATGTACATCTACTTTACACATTGAATTTATAATTATTTCTTTTATTATCATACCAATTTTGATCCAAATTGGATATGCATGTAAGCCCCATTTGAAAATAGTACAAAATCAATGTAATAAAATCGCTGATATAAATTCTAATTTTAAAGTTGTTTTTCAACATATAAACTATCTAAAATATAATTTATACACGGATAAATGATTGTATAAAATATTAATATATTTAAATGTAGGTAAGGATATAATATGCATAATTATATATATATGTGCTATCATATATATAATTGGTCCCGCTTCTATGTAACCTGGTTACATAGAAGCGAACCCATGTAACCCCTTCAAAATATAAGATTTTGATTCTTAATGGAAAATCCAATCCATTTGTTGTATTTAACATCATTTATTTATTCAGGAGACCAAGTTTCATCCCAATCAAGTATGTTTATGGGCTACATTTATTAAAAAATATATATATTCATGTGTAAATTATGAAGAACACTTATATCTATTTAGATATGTATTAGAATGTAATAATACATTATAACATCATTTATTCACATAGATATGATATTTTGGATGATTTAGATGTCGAAAATACTATTTTAAAATTGATATTTTAGCCTTTTTCATAAATTACACATGAATATATACTTTTTCTAACAAGTGTGACCTATAAGCATACTTGATTGAGATAAAACTTGATTCCTTAGATAAACAAATGATGTTAAATACAATGAATGGATTAGATTTTCCATCAAAGATCAAAATCTTAGATTTTGAAGGGGTTACATATGTCCCGCGGAGCCCATATATAATCATGCATATATATATGACTCCGTTTATTTAAAATTATTTGTTTATCTAGGAGGCCAAGTTTCATCCTAATCAAGTGTACTTATAGGCCACATTTGTTGAAAAGTATATATATGTGTGTGTGTAAATTATGAAAAACTCTCAAATCCATTTACATGTGTTAAAATATAATAATACTTTATAAAATCATTTATCCATGTAAAAACAATATTTTAGACGGTTTAGATGCTGAAAACACAATTTTAAAATTGAATATTTAAAAACACTAGCAGAAGAGGGGACAAGAATTTCTAGTAAGCATATGCAACAAATCTAAAATATGTGTAGTTACATCCTCCCCCACACATTAAAATTTCGTGTTTGAAACTTCCACACACTTCCATTGTGTTGCTCTAGCTTACCTATTACCTGGGACAGGGATTGCTAATACTGCTACTACTATTTATCTAAACATCTAGACATATCTAGAATGCAACTCATGCTTTCTAACCACTCTCTAGACTTTTCGCACCCTATCCTCTTATACACTACTAGCTTTATTGTCATCATGTTAAAACAAATGCTTTGGTATGACTTTGTAACGCCCAGTCAAAACCTATGAGAATTGGGCTGAGATCATTATTTCCACCATAGGATTCATAGATTTTAAACATGACAGATAAAACCAATAGCTTTTAAGGGTGTGTTTGCAATCTTGAAAATTGTTGGAAAGTAGAGTAGTTGTATGAAAAGATATGTAGAAATGATTAGAAAGTAGGGTAGATGTATGGAAAAGTGTGTGGAAAAGTTTTGTGAATTTTTTTTGGGTTTCCCAAACATACTCTAAATTGAAAAATCATGCTTTTAATTGGATAAAACCTTGATTGAATTATAACTGGATAAAAACCTGACACTCTGAGATAAAACCTTGTTTGAATTATAACTGGATATAAACCTGACAAACTGAAAAAAAAAAAAAAAAAAAAAAAAAAAACTTTTACAATTTTGACTATTGCACAGAGGGTCCATTTTGACTATTACTCTGTGATTAGACTTTGACTCTTCTGATTAAAACTTGTGCAAAATGAAATATTTGTGGAATGAGCTCAACCTTCAGTCAATCAAAGACAAAATAATCCACGTATCATGCTGAATGAGCATACACTGCACTTCCATTTCATGTAGGTTGTCTCATGCAACTTATGCAACTTTTCTCACACAACCTATCCTGATTGTCTGTAACTCTTAACCATATTCCTCATGATTACCATAACACCATCTAAAGTGATTCAACCTTAACTGATCTTTACATCCATGATCCACCATTAACCACCTACCAGATGCCACTCCTCATGAGTACCATCTAATGTTGCTCGCCTTGATGGAGGTAATAGATCCTCATCCATGCTTATGCTCAAGCCATGCACAACATAAATAGTATTATCTCAAGAAAAAACAAATAAATAAATTCACTTACCTCTGAAAAACCCAACTTCAAGACTCAACTTCTTTCTTTGTCTCTAGGACTGTTCTCTACTTGATCCTGAGAAAACCCGACAACCCAAGCCACAATTTATATGCCTTTTATAGTACTAAATTACAGAAACTGCTTCTTTGAGGGCTTGTGCAACTTGAGTCTCACTTTGACGCACCGCATTGCCCAAGTTACTCAGGTGCTGCTCAAGTTACTTTTGCACAACAAAAACTAAAATAAAAATAGTGGTTATTAAATAGTGAAGTTTGTCATTTTGGCGCCAATGCTCTCCAAAACCGGAGCTTGGTCGTATGCTCCCGGGAGCATTTAGCTCTCAATGCTCCCGGGTGCATACACTCATTTTTTTTTTCTTGAAAATTTCTTTACAAGATTGTTAATCTAGGTGTATTTAATATGTGTATAAATTTTTACCAATTTTGGAGTATTTTAGATATTTATTTTTTATTTTTGGAAATCAGTGGCATTTTAGGTAATTTAAAATTACTAAAATGCCACTGATTTTCAAAAATAAAAAATAAATATCTAAAATACTCCAAAAATGGTAAAAATTGATACAGATGTTAAATACACCTAGATTAACAGTTTTGTAAAAACAAATTAAAAAAAAAAGGGTGTATGCACCCGGGAGCATACAACCAGTTCCCCTCCAAAACCAGCTGCTACTTTTTAATCAATTTTACAAAAGTTGGCCTAAAGGCCCCAAACTAGCTGCCTCGAAATTTTTTTTTACTAGAACTGGCCCATGGCTGATTGTGTCCAGAAGTAAGAAGGAAATTACAATTTGCAGAGATAGCTAGTTAGATCAGGTAAACTGCAGAATATGAATTTGTTGTCATATGTAGCATGGTTGTCAGTTGGGCAGTTTATCAAAACAAATGTTTGTTAGAATTAAATGTATTGTTAGGCAGTTCATCAGGGAAAATGGTTTTCTATGAGTGCTGTGTTCCTTTATCTGTGCTACCTAAGCTTGATAACATATTAATCTATAAATGTATATAATTATGTTAAAACTGCTGTCAACATATAAAAATATTCCCTCACAATTCTTGCCTACTTAAATGGCAGGTGCAATGACAGTTCTAACACACAGCAATGAGTAACACATGCACAGCCATTCCCAACCAATTTCAATGGATTTACTTAGTGATAGAAATGGTCTTTGTGCAGCTATCCAATTCTATTGCGGTGTGTCAGCGTGGAGTGTGTGATTTCACAGAGAAGGCACATGTTGCACAGTCTGGAGGTGCGTCTGGACTGTTGGTGATAAACGAAGATGAAGGTAGCCTTATGTACACCTTAGCTATATTTTAACAGAGACTGTTTGATGTTAGTAGATGTTATTATTGAACTAATCTACCCAATCTATGATGGCATTTGATTGTGCATATGATATGGATCACATAAGACTAGTACTAATGAGACTCTTATAATGAAGGGTGACAAATACGTGAGCTTTTAGTAGTACATTTTAGTTTGGAATTTCATCATCATAATTGAACAAAATTAAAGAAGAATTTGGTGCAAGGGAAGTTCAAGTATATGCTCCTATTTGATTGACGTCAGAATATTTTGACTGGTGGCAGTTTTGACTAAACATCTCTGTTAGTTGGTTCAATCTATAGTTTAATTTTGAAGATAGATGTTTTGACTTTAAACTACTTTCTAGAAATTAGTGATACTACATAAAAAATGGCGGAAACAGCACAGAAAGATTTTGAAAAAGTGAGGGTGTTGTGATGCGGATCATGTAATAGGGGTTATGACTGGAAGGAAAGCGAATTATGATAAAATGGGTAGGATAGTTGCATGAAACAATGTGAAAAGATGTTTGAAAAATAGGTAATAATAGAAAATGTAGGATAGCTAGGAAGTTAAGATGTCAAATTACATCAAATATAAAGGGAATTTTTTTTTTCTTTTTCCTAACTACCAAATGGATCCTAATCTTCTTTTTTTCTCCCACTTTTTCTTCAGAACTTTTCAAAATGGGTTGTTTTGGAGATGATGATGCCCTAAATATTACAATACCAGTTGTGACTATAACTGCATCAGATGGAAAGCTTCTAAAGATGTGGTTGAGTGGTAGTTCCAAAGGTCAGTTTCTATACTTACAACCATTATTATCAGGACCGAACTGCTAATCAAATTGGTGATGTAACTGGCTTGGTTTGGACTCATTTAACAGGTTCCAGGAACTGGAATTTCCACTTTATAAAATTATAATGTAATAATTTTTTTATTTTTGGTATAAGACATTAAGATGATTACTCAATAATAGGAAACTCAAGGCTCAAGCTCTTCCGCTCCCAACAATCATTACAACAAATCTCAAAAATCTGAAAGTGGTATACAGAAAAGTCATTTAAAATTATACAATATACTTGTAGAACATTATTACGAATTGTACTTACCTGAAAATGAGAACAACCATACAATGGAAAGGGACCCCACTAGCATCGTTAAGCTTGACTTCCAAATGAAGTCAATACTTTGTTTTTCTTCAAGCAATGAAAGGGGTTCCTGTTTTCTTTAATTTCTTTAAAAAAAAAAAAAAAAAAGATGTCCTTTGTCATTTTCTGTGGCTGTAAATGACTTTTTTGACCTCAGTAAAGAAGAAAATGGCTTCCAATAATTTGCTGAAATCAGTCTCTTTTCTGATATTCGCAGAATCACTGATGACAGTAGACATCATTTTTTCAGTGAAGCAAATAGAGGAGAGTGTTCTCTTCAGAAAAAGAAAAAAAGAAGAAGAAAAAGGGAAAAAAGAGGAGTGATATATTGGGTCTAGTTTATGAACTTTTGTAAAAGACTGAAATGGTTAGACTGGATTTCGGAATGGCAAATCAAGTGGAGGCAGGGATTGGAAGGGATTTTAGTTAGATTTTTCAAACTGATCAAGCTGGATGACTTTGAACCAATTCAAACTGCCAAATGTATCTGGTTTGCCGGCACAACCACTGGCTTCCAGTTAAACTGGTGGGACCAGCCAGTCCAATCCGAGGATTATTACTAACTATTCTAATCTGTTAATGAAGATGTTATAGACTGCAGCGTTGGTTTGTGTCTATGGGTTGCTTATTTTGAACTCTTCATATTTCAGATAGTATCAAATGAAAAAGAAACTTCTTGTACTTTTAGTTTGATGGATCTATGTTATTTGACATATATGTTGGTAGGCTTGAACTGTTTGGATTGTTTTCTTAATAAGATAGCTTTATTTATTTATTTGTTGAGAATCCAGCATTCGGACAGAGGGACCATGTTGTCACTGTTGTTAAGAAGCAGTTTCATGTAATATGTGCATGGCTTTAACTCAAAAGGCTTATGGAAGAAAATTTCTATCTATCTATATATTCATGAAAGTGCTATATATCTAACCTGCTTGTGTCCAATAATTTGTGCAGTCATTTTATGCATAAGCTAATACATCTTAGCTTGCAAATTCCAATGGACAAAAAAATAAAAAATAAAAAAAATTCATTTTTTAGTAGAATTCTCGTGAGGTTTTAGCTCATATATAAGATAAATCATATATCATATCTGAATAAAACATGTTTATTTACATGGTAATTTAACGAATAGACTAACATGAGAAGGAAATTTTATGCACCATACCATGACAGTGAAAAATATGTACTTAAATTCTTTTTCACTCGTTTGGTACATAAAATTTCCTTCTCATGTTTGTGTAAATGCTAAGATGATTTTAGGAACGCAAATTACCTTGAACTGAAGCAAAACAAAAATAGGGCTGCACACAAAAGAAATGTTTCATTTGTTTGATTAAAATATGTTAGGAATATTGGAAAATATTGTACTTTTTCCAGACGGTTAAGCGTTTATACTTTCTTCTATGTTCTTTAAATCTTGTATAGTAGTAGCTAATTTCTTATAACAGAATATTGAGGTCTTTACTCTTTACTTTGAAAAGCTCAAAGTTATGACTTGTGGAGAGGTCAACATGGAGAAGAATGACAAGGACTGTGATGTTGAGGGGAAGTATGACCCGTTTTGATATGTAGAAGAGGTATTTGGTCATAACAATAATATGTTATCATGTCCATTCCGAGCCACCTATTACATTGTAGAGCTTGAGGTAGTTTTATTTGGGAAATGTGTTACTCATCCCAAGGTTTGGAAGATTGAACTTGGTAGCGCCCGTAAGTCAGAAAATTTCCATCAAATTTTAATTTCTATCTCAGGCCTTATATCACATAGTATAGTGTGTTATGGGGTTTTTCATATCTATTTTGACTTCAACCTTCCTAAAGAATGCACTTTTTTATTTTTTTTTTAAGTAAAGAATCATCATCATCATAAGCCATTTCCCACCTATGTGGGGTCGGCTGCATGGATTCTATTACGCCATTGTTGGCGATTTAAGACAAAATGAAGATCTATATGAATCTTTGAAAACCCCCACTATTCATACACATTTTTGAAAGAAATTTCAAAATTCTATCCTTCTCCTTTCACCGTGCAACCGAATCTCCTCTCTTTTCTCATGATTTTATTTTCATGCATATAATCTATATAAATCTAACAAAACCCCCTTTTTTTGCATTCTTAGAGTGAGAATTTCAAAACTCAACAAAACCCATCTTCCTTATCTCTAGCCGATGATGAGTTGACGGCAGCAATAGCTTGCATCGACGACGGCGTGGGTGGTGGACGACCGACTCCTCCCCTTCATCCTGATTGTAGTGTTATTCGAAGGAAACCTTAACTTTGCAGGAAAAAGAAGAAAAATAGACCCTTTTAAAACATTATGCTTATCCGTTGATTCAAAATATTTTCCTGTTATTGTTCTTTTGGTTGTTGTTTCTTGTGGATTGAACTCAATTATGGGCTATTCCTGTTGTATCTGGACTAAATGTTTCTTTGTTATTTAACATTCTACCCTCTGGATTCGTTCTTTGGTTAGCATCTGACTGCTATTTTTGCTCATTTTTAGATTTAACTGCAAAGAACATGTATTCTTTCAACTGTTGGTTTTGGCAAATAGTGTCCTCTGTGAATCTGCTTACTTTAGAACCTGATTTTCTCAAAATAATTTTTTGCCTAATGCTGAAACATAACTGTCTTAGCCATTCAGTTTCTTTTTGATTGAGATAATCCATCAATCATTTTCAAAATCATTCTGAATGGAGGAACTAGCCAGTGCTTAAAAGTTAATGAACTTCTCATGTGAATTTTAATTTTGGTGCTAGTAATCTGATAATTTGTGATGTATTTTTTATGCCTGTTTTATTGATTGCTTTTTCTTTGTAATGTAATAGCTATTTCATTACTTCATATCTTCAGCCTTTTGTCAAAATTTACATAAAATCACCTTTCCAATTATTACATTTTAGTAACTTTAATTTTTTTCCCCATAAAGATTCAGAAACGAACTTATATTACTTATAATGAAAACGATCAAGGATTCTAATTTTTTTCCTACTTGCAATTGGAAGCACATAAAGCAAATTTTCCTACTTGCATTTGTGCCCCTTGTTCACATTTCACTTCTGTCTGCAGTGGAACTTCTACTTTATTCACCAGATCGGCCAGATGTTGACATTTCTGAATTCTTTTTGTGGTTAATGGCTGTTGGAACTGTCATATGTTCTTCTGTTTGGTCAGATATTGTGAAACGCAAGCAGAGCGATGAACATTATGATCAACTTACAAAGGTTTGTTTTACAGAGAATATTCATGCATCATTGGAAAGCCTATATCTATTGAGTTAGAGCATCTGAATTTAACTCTTAATTAACTTTTATTTGATCCATTCATGAGGTGAGTTTTGTTGGAAGTTAGTGTTCGCTTATGGTGGAAAACATCCAGAGATGAATTCGATGAATAATCGTAATGGGTCTAAATGATGTTTTATGTATAAAATTTCACAAAAATGTTTACTGTGTGATTTCCAATATCTTCTCTTTGATGCTTGAATAAATCCATTTTTTGTTATCACACTTAGCATTACTCCTTTAGCTAAGATTCGAAAGTTAATTTCTCTTGAAGATCGATATGGGTTAACGGTATGTGAGAGACAACTTTAAATATTTATTTCTAATGTTTTCTGATTACTAATGAGATCTAAAAGGTTGAATTTATACATCTAATATACAGCATTCATTCTACTTCAATGAGGGGATGTTTGGTCTTGGGGAAAGGAAATGAAATGTAATTATAGGACAATGTTTACCATGAAGTGAATAAAGTTAAAATAGATGGGGATTAGGTTGAATATATGCTTGTATGTACCTCATCTACAGCACTCATTCTACTTTGATAAAGAGATGGGTTTGGTTTGTTGAAAGGAAAAGAAATGTATAGGATAATGTTTGCCATAAATTGGATCAAATTAAAATAGGTAGGGATTAACAAGTGGAAGTATAGAATGATAGAAAAAGGTAGGGTTGTCATTAAATCATAAATTAGGAAATGTATTTTTTCTGAAATTCCTAACAATTAAGCTTTCTTAGAAATTGCCAAATGGCCTCTATGGAATTTTACTGGAAAATAAAGTTCTTTTAAAGTTTAAATCAACCAATTTAACTAAGTTTCCTCATGATAATTATCATAAGTTATTTCTTACCAAAGTTTGATCAACTACATAGATCCCATTGCAACATTGTTACTGGTCTTATTTGTCTCTGATAACTATAAGCAACTCCCTATCTTTCTTAATAATCTGGAACCATGTTCCTGTTTGTTGGTCTCAAAGAATGATTTAACCCTAGAGGAGAGAGGTGAATTAGGTTCTTAACGATTAAATGTGCGCATAGCTCTAGATTAAAAATCCTCTTGAATGAGAAATATGTAAAGGAGTATTTCCACAATAAAGTAATCAATCAACCACATAAGTAAACACAAAATATAGTGGATCGAGTCAACCACCCTATTTTACTCTTCCGAACATACACCATTTGTGTTTTGCATTTTACTATGGTCAATTGATTATAACTTAGAGCAATAGCTTTCTTCTAGGTTCCACTATGATTGAACAGAAAAAATTCCAATATTGAATTTATTAAACTATTCTCTAGGGGACAGTTCTAAACCATAAATTTAAACCGTAAATAACTTTTCTTAACCCAGAAACCTTATCCAACTCCTTTAAAGAAACACACCTAGGAGGTTGCTTCATATGCACATCTTCTTGTAATTCCCTATGTAAATGAGCATTCTTTACATTCACCTCATATGGTGGTCAATGTTTAATAAAAACAACAGATGAACAAATTCTCATCGAGTTTGATTGAGTAACTAGGGAATAATCTCAAAATTTTGTTTTGTTTTGTTGTCTTCTTTTTGTCTACCTCTTATTCTTGCCCATAAGATGCACCTTGTACCTCTCAGCACTTTCATAAGGTTGATATTCAAAGAAATAAACATATCTAATATCAACTACTCTCTTACTAGGTTAACTCAGTGAGATTCCAAGTGTGACTCCTATTCAAGGCATCAATCCATTGTATGCTTCCATTCATGAGGGAATGATGCTTGAGCAATAGGTAAAATAGTGGAATATATGATCGCAAATATGAATTATCACTTACCAGTAGGTCATAAATCTGAAAAGGAAAGAATAAGACAAAAATGGGATGTTGGGTGAAAGAATGTTTACCTTTACAGTGTTATTGGAAGAATATTGGGATCAAATGCTTATCTAGAAGAATGGAAATACTCAGTTTGATTACATTGGACTCTTGGACTCAACAACTAAAGGAGGCATATCGGAAGGATGATTTCTATCTCCTCATTTGTCTGAACTTACACCTGAAATGTATTTGGAAATTGGCTCTCTGATCCCATGTTATGATTTTAAAGGATAAATGTAGATCGATATTGAGAAACCGGACACTCAGAATCTGTTCACTAAATATTACTCAATGGCTCTAGTATTAGAATTGAACACAATCCAACAGTCAAGCAAGATAATATAGATTTCAAGTCATAATCTTCTTCTTTATCCATGCATGAACTGCTGAGAAGCTATGTTTACTAGCAACAATGGAAAGATCTATTACAATTTCACTTGAGCAAATGCCTCACCAATGACAAATATTTTGGTAAAGCCATTTGCAGCTGGCCAATTCTTGGTCGAAGTGCCTTGACTAGTAATCATTTTCAACCAGCTCAATGTTTTGAGTTGAAGTTTATTCAGAACATTTGTTTTTGGTAGGGTATACATATGGTTCCTTACAAGGCCCTTTAATCTTAAATAATCTACTTTGCTGCATTCACCAGTTATGAGCCTCAATAAAACTAATTGTTCTTGGCCCCTGCACTCATGTTGTTTTACTTTCATTTGTTAGGATTCATCGAAGGCCGAGAGCATCAGCACAAATGATTTTGGGGAAATCCTTGATATAAATGCAAAAGGAGCTGCTCTTTTTGTCGTTTTTGCATCTGTGTTTCTAATTGTATTATATTTTCTCATGTCCGCTTGGTTCGTCTGGGTCCTAATTGTGATGTTCTGCATTGGTGGAACTCAGGTATGCAAGAAACCAATTACATAATTTTACGAACTTATGCATATGTTGACTGTTGATGACTAATTAAATGCTTTTAGTGCTTCAACTCTTCATATGACTTTTATAGATTTCAACAAGTCATATGATGTGACTTTTAGAAAATTTGTATGATAATTATTGGAAAAGAAACAGTCACAAGCAGCTTCTGTTCACAACTTGGTTGAGATGAAAATAAGGTGGAATCTTTCATTTCTTAAAAAAACTTTTCTCATTCCTAAAACTTCACAACCTACTTTTTCCATTTTTTTATACAACTTTTCCCAATTCCTATACAAATTTTCCCATTCCCAACACACAAAAACACTATTTCCATCTCAGACCCTCATCCAATCCAAGTAGTGAACAGGATCAGGGGTGATGAAACAAGATTTTCAAATTTTTTGTACTTACATAGGAATGCAGCATTTTGACCAAATTCTTCTAATTAGTTCTGGGATTTTATCTTAGAATTCAGTTGAAAAGGTAATGCTGTTATATGGTTGTGACTTTTTGAGAAACGGAAAGATGTTTTGTCTATTTGAATCTAAGACTTTTGCAATGAGTTGAAGTAAAATACATAATATGTAATGTAACTTTAACGAAAATTGGGAAATAAATGGCAATATATCGAGGTTCTTGGTAATGAATTATCTAAAGCTGACACTTCATTATCTTGAATTCATAATTATGAATGTAGGGAGGTCAAAACATTGTTGTTGCACTTGCATATAAATCCTAGAACTTCCACTGAAACATACTTAACTCTATCATTCTCTCCACTTATAATATCACTTCAGCCAACAAAACCCATGGGAAGTGGGACAATATTTGCATAGTGGTCCGATACTTTGTCCATTGGTGAAGGGTGGAATTGCGTTGCGCTGTCCAAAAGAATAGTGTGTGGCAAGTATACAAGTACAACTAGTATTAACATTATGCAAAATAAATACTAGAGTTTTGTTTATGCAACTTTTGGGTGTTAAAGCTTTTCTAAGAAAAGAGAAGTGATGCCTTCACAAATGCACAAAAAAAAAAAAAAGTGCTTAGGAATCACCCCTAAGTTTGGATGTCACACCTAAGGGAATCACCCCCACAATCCAACGTCTGAAAAGGAAAATTTTACTAACCAAAATACTGCGTAATGTGGGACGCGAAGATATTTTCATAAATTGGGGTTTAGATTGTTTTAGGATTTTTAATTCTATTTTGGATTTGTTAGAATATTTAGAAGATCTCCTAGAATATCTTAGAATATGTTTGGAATAAATTTATATCTATTTTTAAGTTTACTTCTTCTACAAGCTTACTTAAAATATGTAATATCTTTGTCTAAAAGATTAGATCTTTAATAAATGTCACTAAAATAAGGTCGCATATTCTCCTATAAGTACCACCCTTGTAAGCTCTAAAGAGCATCAATTTTGAGATTTATAAAAGTGTTCTCTAGTCCTTCTACTTCTTCTTATTCTTCTCTCCTTATTCATCTGTTCTTTCTACTTTTTTGTTCTCTTCTCATCTCTAGAGGTTCCTTCTTCCTTCTTCCATCTTCTTCTCTACCCATCCTACATCACTGCGTCTGACTGTATGTATATGTATGTGCGTACGAGCGTGTGTGTATATATATCTCTGCATATAGCTATCTACAATCTATTAATAAGGCCAGAACACCAATAATGACAAAAATACCTGTAAAATCCGTAATCCTCTTATGCGCCAGATTTATTATGCAGTCCATCTTTAACAGTGTTTGTTTTGTGTAATCTAAATCCCAATTGTGTAATAACCCAATAAGCAACCAAATTACTAACGTTAACACTTATTGTGATTTCATGCTTCAACAGCATCCCTAAAAAGAAAAATGTCTTTATTAATAGAACTCAAAAGCAAATCACCTAAAAAAGTAATAAAAACTCTTTATCTATGGTATGTAAGAATATTTTGATTTTGCTCACTAAGTGAGAGGAGTTTAATGAGCTTATATTGGAATTCCCTTTTCTAATGCACTCTTTAGACTTCGATTGCTGAGAGATCTCCCTTCATAGAGAGCTTGGCTTCCATTCATGCAAACCTTACCTTGACAAATGTTGAAGAATTCCCTTCTTAAAATATCTCCAATGAAGATGTTTGAAACTTGTTATGAGATGCAATGTAAATCAGAACATTCTTTGTAAGACATCCTAAAAAGTGCTAATCTACGTGAAAGTTTATTTACTTTGAATCATTAAGACAGTTATTATGCTTAAGGTATCAGACCTTCAATCAGATACCATCTCCACCACATCAGTTTCACAACTATGGTTCAACACTAAGTTTTACAGCTTTTCTACTTCATTGCATCATGTACACCATACTCTGAAAGCTGTCATTGCGATTGCCTTCCGATTTGAATAGGATTCTGTAAGGTGATTTATGGCCTAGCATTCGAAGACTTTTTAAGTTCTGTTATAAATGAAGCCATTACTTGTCCTTCCTAATTGCATGTTCCAATTTGGTATTTGATATCTTAAAAACTGTTAAAATTTCTACAAAATTATTAAAGTACAATGTGCAGTTACAATTTTACTACAAATAAGATTTTAGTTGAGTACAATCTTTTGCATGAATTTGCATAGAACACAACTCTTTATAAAGATTCCAATTGATTTCTTGTTTAGTAAAACTTAGTAGTTTTCTGAAATTCTTTAGGAAATTTAAATGTTCACTGAAATGAGTCAGTGAAAGCAATTTTTTATGATGCTAAAATAGTCATTTGAGTGTTTGTGGTTTTAGCGGGATTGATTCATATGATCACAATATTTCTCTATAGTTTCTCATTTGAAATTTTCTGACTTTTTAGGGAATGCACAATTGCTCAGTATCAATAATTAAAAGGTACATAAGAAAGAGATATTGATGTTCATGCTAAGATGAAAGTAATTACAATTTTCTTGATTGTCGATGGATTCAGTTTTTGTACTTTGGTCTGAATAGAATATGCAATTGCTGTGGGCAAAAGACAATAAATCTTCCAGTATTTGGGGAGGTCTCTGTTCTCTCTGTTGTGGTCTTCCTACCATGTGCAGCATTTGCAATTTTTTGGGCTGTTACTCGGAAGGAATCTTATGCATGGGTTGGTCAAGATATTCTTGTAAGTCTCTCTCTCTCTCTCTCTCTCTCTCTCTCTCTCTCTCTCTCATTCCACCCTCAACATTAATTCCTAAGTACAGGTTGTTTTGAGGTTGACAACTTGACATGACTATAACATGGATCAGTCAAGATATTCTTGTAAGATGCGCGTGCGCGCACACACTCTCTCTCTCATCCCTCACCTCAACATTAATTCCTTAGCAGAGGTCTTTTTTTTTTTATGAGATAGCAGAGATCACCTTTCAGAAGCTAGGTTATGTGTTGACATGATCATATGTTAAACATACAGAATATCTGAACAATTGATGGAAAATGGAAGGAGAATGTGATTAGGGTTTACTAAGCTTTGTCTTAAAATTACGGTTTGGTAGTTTAAAGTTTATTTTACTTAGGATTATTTTTTTTTAGGGATTTGATAGCTTTAGTTTGATTAATAGTTTAGATTGATTTAAGGAGTTTGTTTCTACTTCAAGTTATTTCTTCTTGTGCAGGGTTTTGCATATTGTAAGTTTATTTGTTGCACATGTTTGTTTGTTTCACAAGTTTTCTTGTTTTGTAGTTTTTGTACTTCATATTGCTTGAGCGTCTTTTCTTATGTATAAGGTTGCTTGGTTTGTTTGTAAAACAATTATTTTTTATAATTGATTGAGCTCCTTTCCCTAAAATTCTCTCTTACTCTTCTTTAGTTCCCTTGTATTTCTACTTCTCTAATTTCTCTGATTTCTTCCCCTTTCTTCCCTTCTCATTCCCTTGAGTGAATCCTTCTTTTTTTTTTTTTTTTTAAATCTTCTGTTCCACTTTTCCTACGTTATCAGTATATTTATGAACCAACATTGATATGAAATGGTCGAAATGATGAAGTATTCTTGACTGTAACAAGAAATTTCTAGCGCGACTCCATTCATTTGATTTTTTTTCCACATCAATGAGCGTCACCACTAATTTCAGGGGTAATCAGTTCGTTTTTAATTTTATAGGAAAACAGACTTTAAGGCTGCATAATGTTGCCCTTGCCAAAGTCCAATCACTGCATTGCATGAGCTGCATGAAGAGGCTGTTTTATTCTCACTAATATCTTTTGGTGTCTTTAAGTTCAAATGTCTAAGATGATCATTAATTTCTTAAATGTCTTGCTAAGCTTTCTTCCTTTAATAATTTTTATCTTATTATTTGTTTACATTTCTTTTCTTATGATCGTCTTTCTTTCCTATGGTTCACATTTCTCTATGAACCATAGATTGCACGTATTTGATGTTAACTCCATCAATGATGCCAGCTTTCCTGTATTCATCATGTGCCCGTTAACTTCAAAGTAGTTATTTTTCATATAATGACCAACTTCACTGTGAGGCCCCATTATTTATCATTTCTCATGCCAGAGTGTGTGGATATGTATGATCTGAATAATAACGAAATGTGTCTTATGTGGAGATAGCCATCTTCAATGGTTCTTAACTTTAAATTGTTATTTTTCACCCATGGCCTACCAGTTCTTAAAACTGCAATAGGCAAACACTATTTTTTGCATTTTTCAAGGAAGCAATATCTCATAAATCATGTCATAAAAACTGCCAATTCTAACTAGAACAGCTCAAGCATTACAACAGATGTTGCTTTTGATTGAAATATCTTGATGCAAGGGACTTAAAGCTGTCCCTGGATATTAACCAATCACAGTCGCAAAATTACTTTTTTCTTTATTCCTGGTTAACTTCTCATATATCAACACACATCAGTTATGTTTTCTCCATCTATGTTTCCTTATTTAGCCAAATGCTAATTAGCTTATTATGCTAGCTTTCTTTCATTGCAATTGTTTTGTTAAGCTCTGAGTATTGAGTGTTTCTTATTTCTGAAAATGTCCACTCTGAAAACTCCTCAGTTATTGCTTGCAGGGAATATGTTTGATGGTATCAGTGCTGCAATTGGCTCGATTGCCAAATATAAAGGTGTAGCATACGTTAAAATACCAGTTTGGCATGGTATTAACCAACACACTAACTATTGCCTTTGTCAAATAGGTTGCTGCAGTGCTTCTTTGTTGTGCATTTTTTTATGATATCTTTTGGGTCTTCATATCGCCTTTCATATTCCATGAAAGTGTTATGATTGCAGTAAGTATGGCTTCCTATCTGCACTCCTAAATCTCTAGTTGTTTTGTTACTTTTATTGTGTCTTTCATTGTGACATATTTTATTAGTGTCTTAGTATCAATATCTTTGGAGATGTCCTAGTCTTTATTGGGCTTTGCTTCCATTTGACCCTTCCGTTTTTATCTTAATGCTTGATGCGAAATCCACTCCATTCATTATATTTAACATCATTTGCTTAGCTAGGACACCAAATTTTATCCATATCGAATATATGCATGTTTGTTGAAAAAATATATATTTATATGTAAATTATGAAAAATACTTAGATCCATTTACATATATAGTAGAATGTAATAATATGTTTTGGAATAATTTATTCACATAGTAATGATTTTAGATGGTTTAGATGTTGAAAATATAACTTTAGAATTGATACTTAGTGTGTGTTTGGTTACTTAAAAAAAACTTTTAAAAGCAAAACTTTTTAATACAAGGGTGTGTTTAGGAAGTGCTAAAACTTTTGTTAAAGAGTTTTTGGTGTAAAAGTTTTTGAATGGGTGGAAAATGATGTGATATGATAGAGATAATGATGAAAAGTAAAGAGAATAAAGTTAAAATAAATATGTCAATTGTTTGGGTAGTTGTGTAGAAATGATTGAAAAGTAGGTTAGTTACATATGAAGATATTAAAAATAATTAAAAATAAGGTAATTGTAGAAATTGAAAAGTTTTGGTTAGAAAAGTTTTTGTATTTGCCAAATACCTCCTAAAACTTTTCATTTTTCATAACCACCTTATTTTTTAATTATTTTTTCACGTCTTCCTATCAAACTATCCTACTTTTTAAATTTTCTATACAACTAACTTATTTTAACTTTATTTTCTTTGCTCATTATTACCATTATCATATTATATCATTTTCTCCCATTTCAAAAACTTTTACACCAAAAACTTTTCATTAAAAATTTTTATCACTCTTTATGCAAAGTAACTAGACAAATGAAAAAGTTTTTATGATAATGTAAAAGATGCAAAATACAATAGATGAAGTAGATTTTCCATTAATCATCAAGATATTAAAAATGAGAAAGGTTACATAGAATAAGGGTTTCATAGAAGCAAAGCCAATCTTTATCCAAAAAATATTCCATAGATGGTCCACCTGATTTCATCTTTTGCTTTTCCCAGTCCAGTATTCACCCAGACAGATGGGACTTGTGGATGCACAGTTTATCTGGCAGATCATCCTACTATTGACTAAGTAATAAAAAAGTTTGGATCATGTAATTCCAGTGAAGAGGTCAATGCATGTAGCAGATCAGCCATCATTCTTAAAATAGTTGATGGATTATCATTCGTATGGAGGGATGGTCTTGAAGATCTTAGATCTGATATTGCACCCATTTTTTTTTCTTTTTTCAATTATGAGCTCACATGTTAGGTACACCAGCAAATCTTAATGGAGCTTATAGAAAGATTTATTATTGGATGACTACTCATGATTGTGGTGCACAATATATGATCTATAGGTTGCTCGTGGTGATAACAGTGGTGGAGAAGCTATACCTATGCTTTTGAGAATCCCTCGAATCAATGACCCTTGGGGTGGCTATAATATGGTTGGCTTTGGGGATATTCTCTTTCCTGGCTTGCTTGTTTCATTTTCACATAGGTAATGATATAATTTAACCATTTTTTTAAAATAGTTCTTTGACAATATTTATAGTTCGGCCCAGCTTCTATGTAATCGGGTTACACATAAGCAGTTCCATGTATTACCTTTAAATTTTAAATTTTTTTATGCTTAATGAAAAATCCAATCCATTTATGATATTTAATGTCATTTGTCTATCTAGAACACCAAATTTCATTCAAATCAGTTATGTGCATGAGCTACATTTGCTAAAAAATAAGTATATTTATGTGTAAATTAGAAAAATATTTAGATCTATTTACGTATGTATTAGAATATAATAATATTTTATAGAATCATTTATTTACATAGAAATGATATTTTAAACATTTAGATGTTGAAAATACAACTTTAAAATTGACATTTAACATTAAATCATTTTATTAATTTGATTATACACATTTGTAAATCGGACCCATGTACAGTGATACTAGATAAGCGAAAGAGTTTTCAAGATACTATAAATAATGCTAAATGAGATAGATAAAATAGATTTTCCATCAACCTTCAAAATATTCAAAATAGAAGAGGTTACATAGAAGAGGGATTTCATAAAAGCATTCCGGTTTATATTTATTCGGTCTCGCTTCTATAAAACTCTTTTCCTACGTAACCCCATATTTAAAATCTTGATGGTTGATGGAAAATCCATTTTATCCATTGCATTTAGCATCATTTATATTATCATGGAAATCCTCTCATTTGTCTAGTATCATTATATATGGGTCTCATCTATAAATGTGTAAAATCAATGTAATAAAATTATTTAATGCTAAAATATCAATTTTAAAGTAGTATTTTTTCAATAACTAAGTAATTTAAAATATCATTTCTATGTGAATAAATGATTCTATAAAGTATTATTACATTCTAATACATATGTAAATGGATATAAGCATTTTTCATAATTTACACATGAATATATATTTTCAACAAATGTGGCCAATGCACATACTTGATTTGGATAAAACTTGGTCTCTTAGCTGAACAAATAATGTTAAATAAAATGAATGAGTTGGATTTTCCATCAATGATCAAAATATAAAATTTGAAAGGGTTACACGGCTCCACTTCTATGTAACCCGATTACATAGAAGCGGAGCCCATATTTATTCATTAGCGTATAAATATATATTCCCTAAGGTATTCTCACTTTCCTCCCATCTATCACTTTCCTTATCTTTGAAGGGATATCTTCTATTAAGTGATCAATGTCATCTCTTACACTCAGCTCTTACTATAATAGATATAAACCGAAGATGAAGATGGGAATAAAAATCAAGCTTAGAGGTAAAGGAAAATAACATTTTTTGTAGTCCATTTTCTCGACAAGACCATTTCTATTAGTCGAAGGAAAGAGAGACCACATTAAGATAAAACAGATAAGTGAAGATGGTATATTTACAACTTGGTGAGAGGTATTAAAATCAATCCTCTTCTTTTTGGAAACATTTTATCTCTGCAACTACATCTATCACAATCAACTAAAAATTGTCATATTTTCTTCTAGCATAGATTTTTGTTAAATCTGTATTGTCAATTGTAAGAGTATTTGATTACAATTTCTCCAATTTGCTGATATATGTAGTGGATACAGATTTTTTTACACTGATTATCAGCACATGACCTGCTCATGAAACCAATCGTTAAGTTATTCGTACACTATTTCACGGTGTAAAATGATAGCAGTAATACATAAAATGTTTTCATGAGGAAATTCTAACAGACTTTAATACTTGACTCATGATAAAAATATTTTGGAAAAACTTGAATTTTAGATGAAACAATGTTGCTATTCATGAAAATGTACTTGGTATATGTTTGGTGAGAGAGAGAGAGAGAAGTATGAAACACATTTTTCTTTTTGCTTGAATAGTCATCACTTTTGGGCGTTTTAATCATGAAAAAGCAGATATAATACGCATTCATGTTTCTATGATTTGATTTAAATGGGAAATCATCATCTAAAGTAAAAGTCTTTAGAAAAAAATGACCATCATCTGTAGAAAATGAAAATTAGAAAATTTATATGAAATGATTAATTCCAAATATTACTACGTATTTAAAAAAATGCAAATATGACCACAAATTTTTAGTATATATCCAAATATAATAATGCTGTCAGTTTTTCCTGTGTTCTTACCAAACTATCCTTGGCTAAAATTTAAATCCATCTCCCTTTTCTCATGTAAAGAATGATTTATTGTAAGTTGTTATAACAAACTTAATTATGCATTAGATACATAATAACCATGGCTCAAAATTTTTTAATAGTGTTTCATTCCATGTTTTTATTATTGTGTCCCAATATTTGTTTCTATTTTTAGTTATTTCTTAACCCGCAATTTTACTTGAGGTACAACTTGCTTATTCTACTAGTTTTCTTGTTGATTATTATGTCAGGTTTCATTTTTTTTGTTGCTCAAGTTATCTTTTCTTATAAGAAGGTTATGCTGGTTCTACGAAAGACAGTTTATTTTGATAATGAAATTAGATCTTTGTTTCCCTAAAATTCTGTACTCCTCTTCTTCTTTCTCCCATCTCTAATTCTTCAAGTCTTCCTTTCTTCCCTTCTCATCCCCTTCAGAAGTTTCTTCTTCTTTCTTCCATCTTCTTCTTTACTCCTTTAATTTGGGCTTGTTTCTTTCTCCTAATTCATCAGTGATTTCTCTGCTTTCTTCTCTTTTTGCCCTGCTGAGAGGATCTTTCCTCTTTCTTCCATAGTCTTCCCTTTTTATTGATTTAGGACATCCATCCTACATCAAATACTCACTCTCATAAACAGATTATGTAATTGATGCGCAATTCTTGAGCACCTGTGCTTGATAGGGGTTTGCAGTGTTTAGTCGTCTGCTATAAAGTCCACATTTGTGTGGTGGAATCAGCTGGAAGCCAAATGGTGTAGGAATAACATTTTTTTGGGAACTAGAAACATAGTCCTCACCTGTGTTAGGTGGAGCTTAGGGCAAGCATTTTTCAAAGCTTTTGAATGTCTAAAGTATAACCGAAACCTTACATTTCAGTTCAAACCTCTCTTAGCTACCATCAAGTTGGGTCTTAAATATTTATCCTTGGTCATTATTTTAAGTTTTAACTGACAACTGACAGCTTCTGTGATCTCATAAATAATTTATCTCATTCTGTAGCTTTAGCTATCACTGTCTCGCTGATGATAACTTCTAATTCAAATTTGTTGTGCATTCTTACAAAGATGCACATGGTTTAGATGAATATATTAAGCTGCTGTAATTATTGTCTTCCTATTGAAAAAATCATGAATATATTGAATCAGACACAGTGATTATTAATTTATCATGTTCCTTTTGATTTTAATCATTGGTGCAACTGTTCTAGTTACTGTGATTGCATGAAGATATTCATATCTTTATGATTTATATTTTTAATCTTGCAGATATGACAAAGAAACCAAAAAGGGCATATTTAGTGGGTATTTTCTCTGGTTGGTCGTCGGTTATGGATGTGGTTGGTTTTACAAACCCTTTCCCTCAATAGTATTGATTCCTGTCCAGTATCTCTTAGGAATTTAAACTCATCAATCATTATAATGCTGGGGTAATTGACAACTTTCTTGTCACTAAGGATCTATCCGGTAACAGTAAAAATCTTTAAAAAATTTCTACTCCTTCCTGCACATCTTTTGATATGATTTGACATCTTAGCAACCTAGCTACCCTATTTTTCTATTATTATTTCTACATTCCAATTATTTTTTCACATCTTTCCATACAAATACCCTATCTATTTTAACTTTTTCTCTTTACTCTCTACTATTATCTTTATCAAATCATATTGCTCTCACTTTTTAAAATATTTTTCATTCTCATTTTCCCACTTCTATTTTTACGCATTTCCAAAAGGACACAAATTATCAAAACATGTGCATCAATGTCAACAATTACTGCAACTTTGTTAGTAATGTCTAAAATTGATAACTATTGTTAATAGAAACCATTTTAACAAAAAGGCATAAATAAATAAGAAACACTTTCTCGATTTAGCTATTTATTATAAGAAACACTTGCTAAGGCTAGAAAGGTTAGTGGGTAAAAATTATAATAAGTACGAAACAATAAAAATAGAAATGGTGTATGGATAACGATAGAAAATATATTTAAAGATAAAGTTGTAGATGTTATGAAGTGAAAGATAGAATTTCTAAATTAAAATTTGTGCTAGGTGAAGAGGTAATAAATGTAATTAAGCTTACGCACAAGTAAAATTGGATGATAGAGTGAGGAAACAATTTTGGTATGACATAGATAGTTTAGTCCAAAAGATACCAAACCAAGAAATATTATGATAGGAGGAGATTTAAATGGCAGTATAGGAGAGATTGTGGGTTACAAGAGAATTTATGGAGGTTTTGTTTTGGAATAAGATGCGAAAATAGGGATGTAATTTTAGGGCACATTTGGTAATTGATGTGGGAAACATGGGTGGGAAATGGTTGGAGCATGGATTTCAACCCATTAGTATGGATTGAGCAGACAAAGTTAATAAATTGGGTATTCTTGCAAAATTCATGGTTTGTTCTGCTTAATTTTTATTTTTTTGAAAACAACTGGTTTGCTATTTTTTCCAAAATATTTTTTGGCTATTTAGAACATCATTGATGGCACAATCTGTCAGCCTCATGAATTTTTAGAACAGCAAGCAATTGTGTTGTTGACATAAGATTGGTGCTGACGTTCTTTTGCAGGCCTCTTCTTCACTTATCTTGGTTTATACCTAATGAATGGGCATGGTCAACCTGCGTTATTGTACCTTGTTCCATGTACCTTAGGTAATTTTGCAGATACGTTTATTTGATATTTTTCAATGTCTTGCCATAAATTTTACATAGCAACAAATCAAGGGCTCATGATTATATACTGATGATTTGATAAACAACTATTGGGTATCAATGGGAGTTTCCATGATTTGATCATTGATCCACACTCAGGGTAGGGAAAAGGCCATGCCAGATTGATAGTTTGAGCCATTGTACTATTGGACAACCATTTTTTCATATATTGGATGCCATTTTAAATGCATGTTGGGCCAATCTCAACTGGATGGCAATTGAGATGGTTTAGAAACACTCCAGGACCCATGTATAAAATTTAAGTTACAGTCCATGAGCAAAATAAGATATCTAGTTGAATAAGATACCCAATGTGTGATGCTTCCACGAATCCAGGGCTTGGAAAGGACAAGATGTAACAGCTATACTTCCATGTCTAAAAAAGGTTTCTTAACCTGAGCTTGTATTTTCAAGGATGTGAGAAAGGGTTGTCTAAACTCATTTAGGCATTTGGTAAGACCATGGCTTAGATCGTGACAATGATGACTTATGAAAAGCTAATCATATAGTCATTGTAGCCTTTTTCTTCATAATTTTCTCTGTTGAGGGCATATTAGTCCTTTTTATTAGATGGCATAGAATAGTCATCTAATACATTTATGTCATATTCAGGTCTCACTGTCATATTGGGTTCAATAAGGGGTGAGTTGAAAGACTTGTGGAACTTTGGTGATGGCCCGTCTTTTGATACTTCTGGGGAAGCTTGATGCAAGGCATGTTAATTCCCACAGCAAATACTTTGCACAAGCAACTTTCACAAAAAGGTTAGTAATCAAGTGCACTTTATTGAAACAATCAAGGATCCAGTCATGTCACAGACTTTAGCAGAACACAAACAACAACCTCCACTGGAAAAGCAAAACAAATACAAGGGATAACATACATTTTGCAAGCTATTCCAATCTGCATTGCTTCCTTCTATGTAAATGTTCCAACATAAAGTCCCCTCTCGTTCTTGCACCTTCCATCATTCATTTGTAACACTAGCTTCAAAATATAGCTGGCGATTTTGTTTACAGGAGCATGTGGTTTCAGAAAGTAGCACAATTTTCATTGAATTGACGATCAATCCATTTGGCGCCAAATAACGATGAAATTGTATATATTCGATGCAAAGGAATTCACCTTAGATCAAAACTTACACTGGGTTTTCTATTACTGATATTTGACATTACCAAATGGCAAAAATGTGTGACTTAGTTACGTTTGACCATAAATTGGCGAAAATGAACAGATTTAGTTCTATAGGACAATGACCCATTTTTACTTGCTACTAATTTTAATTAGGGTATATGTTGTAGGAATATGGTAATGGACAATTGGGTTCCTGAGCATGATATTATGTAAAGAAATTTCCGTGCAATAGAGGCTACTTTCAAAATAGGAAGACAGTAAAAACATTAACACATTGTAGCAACATATTCCCTTAATTTTTTTCTTTTTCTTTTTGTTCCCTTTCTGCTTATGCCACAGCTTATCTTGCTACTGGTTTTAAACCGTCCTTAATCAAGTGAATTTATCATAGTAAACCATTGTTGCATTATCTATTTGTGAGTCTAAATTTCAATGTGTCAAGCGTAATTTAGAAATCTCACACTTCTTTATTACTCTCATTGGTTGAATACTAAACAGTAAAAGAATGCCTCCGGATCATGCCTGAACCGAAGTCGATAAGAAAATGAAAAATCAAAGAAGAAGAAAGAAAAGGAGGTCAATGAAATATCATCCCCATAGCAATCAGGTTTGCGAATTTTTGAGTTCAGAGCAAGCGGATTCGAACAGTGTGTGTGCTGTTCCTGCATGTAGGTTGCCGCCAATACACAGGAGGGAGGGAGGGTGCAAGAGGCAAAAGGGCTGGGCCCCCTGTTCCAAGAGTTCATATTAGGTCAGAGTAATCCTTCTGCTGATTGGTCTTTGGCACTAATTACATGGAATCCATTGGTTATTTGGTTTAATGGCTTGATAGTTTATTTCATAAGATCTAAGCTACTGATTATGTTTGAAAATACCTTTCAACTAAGAATGCAGTTATAGCATTGGCAAAAGAATTGATGTGCCACAACATTAAACCACAGAGAAATAGACATTTTAACCATCTCATTTGAGGTTGCTGCGTATGCTACTGCAAAAGGAGAAGACGGCAGGGGAACGGCCAAACCAAGCAGACTGCTAGCAGCATCGTTACGACGAAATTGGACAACATAGTTTGGGAGTGACACCCACCGCGTCCTGATCTCTCCACTATACAAAAAAGGCTAGCTTTGCAAGAGCATCGGCAACTTGGTTACCACTTTTAAGAATATGGATGAAGAAAACTTGCTCAAAAACTTGCAATAGCTCCTTATCTCCTAAATCAATCAGATAGCGCAAACCAGACAATGTCGTGCCATTGCCAAATAGAATATTAATCAACACTATGGAGTCTCTTTTAACCACCACCCTTTTGAAGCTTAGCTTCATCATCCAGCTAATCCCTTGTACTAGAGTTTTTGCCTCCATCTAACAAGCCATGCTGGGACTGGTATCTAGTTGCACAAACATCCCATTTCCATCCCTAATCACCGCCTCATAACCCAGAGCATTATCTTCTACTCTTTTCCATGCATCCATATTAATCTTGACACAGCCCCCACAGGTCCCCAACTTCCACTGCTGGTCGTTTGGGATTATCCCCCCGTTGGAAATCAGGTTAGATGATTATAAATGCAAAAGTTAAGGCCCAAATTTCTGAGCGATCATATCATAAGAAAATTAAGTAAATATTATTTTTGGAAAAATAGTATTTTAATTGGATAGAATATTTTTGGGCCCATTAATTTGCTTAAAAATATATATTCATATATAAATTATGACAAAAGCTTAGAACCAGGTTGGAGATTATTTTAAAAAGTGAAAGTATATCATGTGACTGGGGTAATGATTTTGGGTGAAGAAAATAAAAATAAAACAAATAGAGTGAGATGAAAACTGGAAGGAATTTTTTTCCTTGTTTTGTAATAGAGTCTAACTCTATAAAATTATTTATCCACATATAGAATAATATTTTAAACAGTTGAGTCCTTGTTTTGTAATAGAGTCTAACTCTATAAAATTATTTATCCACATATAGAATAATATTTTAAACAGTCGAGACGTTGAAAATACAGCCTCGAAATTGACTGTAAATTTAAGAAACCCAAAAAATAAAAAATCAAGTTTATTCAAAGACGATGCTAGAACTTTTTGAGAAATATATGTACGCGGATTCTTCTTGGTTGTAGCCCGGAACTCCGGATAACCATTGGAAAAAGTGGATAGGGGTCATTTGATTATGGAACCAAAACCGACCGTTCCAGTTGTTCAATATGACAAAAATAATCCTTATGAGAGGTGTAGGTGGGCCAGATTTGCTTTAAAATGTTCAGATTCATGGGTAAATTATCAAAAATGCTTAAATGCATTCATATATGATCCATGTAGCCCCATTATAAACATCATGACATATTTTAAGCTAAAATACATTATATAGTTTATTTTATTTTATTTTTCCTTATAAACATATTTTTCTAGGTGTATCTAATACATATACCAAGTTTTTCCATTTTACAATAATTTTACACTTTTTTTTTTAGTTTTAAAAAAAATCTTCCATTTCTGTAGCATTTAAGTCAATTTTTCACTTCCTAAATACTTAATTTTTAAAAATAAAAATAAAAATTTAAAAGTATTATAAAATGGAGAAACTTGATATATGTATTGAATACACTTAGGAAAATGTCTCTATAAAGAAAATTCAAAAAATAACTAATTCTAAAATATTTTGGCCTAAAATATATCATCAAGTATATAATTGGGTTTTTCTGTCAAAAATATAATAATATTTTATAAAATCATTTATGGTTGCAACCAAAGGTTTGTCGTTTGTAACCCGTAGTCACTAATTTCAATTAATACTGAATCACACTAAAACTAATAATTAATAATAGCGTAGAATAATAGTGAGACAAGAAAAGTTTGAATTATTTGCAAAAGAAATTTTTTATTAAACTAAATTGTCCAAAATAAAATTACAGCTAAAAATTAAAAGGCAATTACAATTAAGAATTAAATAAATGTAAATAAAATCTAACTAAAAAGCAAAGAAAATAAAACCTAAAATTAACTGAGCAAAAGCAAAGAAAATAAAATCTAAAATTAACTGAGCAAAAGAAAAGAAAACAAATCCGAATAGCCTGCCCAAAGAAGATCTCCTCTCCCCGAAAATTTCTGGAGACCCGTGAATTAGAAAGCTCAAGCTTAAATGAAAATTGGATGTTGTGAAGCCGTGGCAGTAACCCCTTTTATAAGGGTGGAATCCGTGAGAAAAGAAGTGAGATAAAAGCGGATTTTTGGCGCAATTTTGCGCTACGCAAACCTAATGCGCTTTTTTTTTTTTTCGGACGGCTTGGACTAACTCCATGTATTGACGGTCTGATTGCGCCGTTGAAATTGACGAATGGCGACTAGCATTCTGCTAGTAGACGGGTGCTAATTTGCTCGAGAAGAAGAAAACGGCTTGAATCTGCAACCGGCGAGAACTCTAGCCGTTGATTTGTTGCTGAAATTTCCAGCCGCAATTTTCATGGCAGATTTGATGCTGGATGGAGCTGCCTTTTCGGGCGGTGGATGCTGTTTATGGCTTGGACTTGAGGTGGAGAACACGGCCGTGATTTTGCTGCTCTTCTCTGATCGTGGCCAGTTTCAGATGTTGGCGGCTTTGATCGCAGCTGGACTTCAATGCATTTTCTTATCGTTAACTTAGATGGCTCTGATCTGCTGCTAACTGCTCGTGGACATCAGATCTGAAGCGGCTGCTAGCGATGCGTTTGAGACTTGCAAATCTTGCTCAGTTTGATGCTTGATTGCTTGAATCTTAAGGAGAAATTGCAGCCGGACTCCATGGTTTTTGGTTAACCGTGATTTGCACGGCTTCCATCTGCCGGAAAGTGTCTCTTGTTGTTGGATCTGAAATGAAAAATGCCTTGAAGGTGGGTTCGTTCCTGCCATAGCTACAATTTTTGGGAAGAAGATGGAATCGGTAGTCTAATGGACTGTAGTAGTCCATACACATGCAGCAAATTTTAACATCACAATTTTTTACAATTCAGCCCCAAATGTCCCCCAAAACATTTAAACAAATGATCTAAAACATATCAATGATTTACGCCAAAAATCCCTTTTTGTCGAATGCAATTTTCATGTTTAAATTGGTGAAAACTAATAAAAAAAATATGTTGTTATCACGCTCCCGACTTAAACATTGCTAGTTCCTTAGCAATGCAATGATAAAATTATACTTTTCAGCTCTCTTCTTTTTTTCTCTTCTTTTTTTATTTTTTTCATTTTTTTCATTTTTTTTTCTTTTACAATTGTTTTCAGTGACAAGAAAAATAATTATTAAAGAAAGGAATATAAAAACCTGGAATGAGGGTGCAAAGAGTTGGGTTGTCTCCTAACAAGCTCTAAGTTTACCGTCTTCAGCCAAATTCGGTATTACTCGCGTCAATTTAGATCATCCGATCTCTGCTCTTTCAAAAACTTTGTCATGATGTGGACAATTTGATTCTTCAAGGTGATCATGTCGAAGAAAGGTTTCATAGTTTAGCAGCTCTTCAATGATATTTAACACATAGTTTTCTTCTTCTTGCTCTAAGTAGTTTGAAATTATTGCACTAGTATATGTTGAGATGATGATCTTCTTTGTATTGAAATAAAGGTCCTCTTTCTGTTGAATCATTTCACATATTTCTTTATTTTGAGCTTGTTCTTTTTGTTGATGGTTGGACTTTCTAAAGCACTAGGAAAGTGAGGCTAATAATTGCTTGAATCTTCATCATCTATCTTTTCTATTATTTCCCCTCCCCCCAACTTATCTGTTACATGTTCTTCAATCCCTTTAAGTTTCTCATGCTCTTTAACATCTTCAATTGATTCATCGATTTCCCCAACATTCTCAATCTTTTGTGTGTCATCTTCCCCAACTTAGTCTCAATAAAGTCTTCATCATTTTCCACAGCCCTTTCTTGAACTTCACTAGAAAGGTCATCCCCAATTGCTTGTAGTTTCAATGAATCATCTAAAATTATAATCTCCTCATTCTGCAAAATTATGATTGTCGTATTATCCTCATCTTCAATTAATGAGTTTTCATGGTGTAATGAGTCTGGTTCAACTTCATCCTCCTTAGTTTTGTAGACATCTAGAAGATTTGATGGAGTGACAATTGGTTCAATATAGAAATGTTCATCTTCCATCTTCATATTCGCATATTCACTTCTATTAGCTGAACAACTTAGGTTTCGAGCCTATGGATAGATTTTTGGTTGGTCAAAATTAGTTGTTGTAGCTGTTAGAATTTTTCATCAAATTGAGAAGATAGTTGGTAGCAAGGTTGTAGAAATGAACAATTGTCTTCCATATGAACTGGTAGCCTATGTGTATTTTTTCAAAAGCTGCATTGGAACTGTAAAATTGAGGAAGAATTTTACATGTGTGGCAAAGATGTTTATGGATATGGGGAAACAAATTCATGAGACTTGGCTTGTTCTTGTAAAAACATTGGAGTTAGGGGCACGGTGGGATTCTCATTTTGAAAAGTTAGAGTTGGACTTAAGAATGAACTTGGTGGAGAGTGAATGGAAAGAATAATCAAGCTTGTGGTTCAACCGATCCGGTATAAAATTGTTCATTGAAAAAATAATTAAAATTTGATATATTCTAAGAAAATTAAATAACAATTAAATATGAAAAGCAATTAAAATAACCACATATAGCAAAATTAAATAAAGCAATATAAAATCTAAAGTACAAGAAAAGAAATAAAATAAACAACTCAAACTTATGTACACCTTCGCGACAACAATGTCAAAAACTAGTGTACAACCACAAGTCTGTCGTTAGGAACTCGTGATCGCCAATCTCAATTAATAATGAATCATATTAAAACTAACAATTAATAATAGTGTAGAATAATGGTGAGACGAGTCGAATCCACAAAAAGGCAACGAAAGTTTGAATTATTTGCAAAAGGAAAATTTTATTAAATTAAATTATCCAAAATAAAATTATAGCTAAGAATTAAAATGCAATTACAATTAAGAATTAAAATGCATATAAATAAAATCTAACTAAAAAGTAAAGAAAATAAAAATCTAAAATTAACAAAGCAAAAGAAAAGAAAACAAATCTGGATGGCTTGCACGAAAAAGATATCCTCTCCTTGGAAGTTTCTCTAGACGCGTAAGATTAAAAGCTGAAGCTGGGAGTGAAAATTGGATGAACTGGTGCCTTGCCAGCAACCCCTTTTATAAGGGTGGAATCCATAAGGAAAGAAGTGGGATAAAAGCGGATTTTTGGCGCAATTTTGCGCTACGCAAACCTTATGTATGGCTTGAATCTGAAGAAGTGGGACAAAAGAAGATCATTAAATCTTGCTCAATTTGATGCTCGATTGCTTAAATCCGAAGGAGAAATTGCGGTCGGATTCCATGTTTTTTGGTTAGCCGTGATTTGCATGGCTTCAATCTGCCGGAAATTGTCACTTGTTGGATCTAAAATGAAAAATGTCTTGAAGGTGGGTTCGTTCCTGCCATAGCTAGAATTTTTAGGAAGAAGATGGTGATAGTTTTAGTAGTCTAATGGACTATAGTAGTCCACACACAACAACAAATTTTAACATCACATTTTTTCTTTTTGACAATTCAGCCCTAAACGTCCCCCAAAATATTTAAACAAAGGATCTAAAATATATCAATGACTTACCCCAAAAATCCCTTTTTGTTGGATGCAATTTTCATATTTAAATGGGTGAAAACTAATAAAAAAATATGTTGTTATCAATATAAACAATGCGTAAGAGGATTTAGATGTTGAAAATACAGTTTTAAAATTAATAAATACATCAAATAATTTTGTTATATTCATCTTACATTTTTTAGATTGAATCATGCACATCTCTTTATCTGAATGAAACTCAGTTTTCTAGTTTGACAATCTAGAATGTTTAGATGTTGAAAATACCTGCTTGAAATTAATACGTAAATTTAAAAAAAAACAAAAACCAAGTATAAATTACGCCAAGTTTTTCATATAACCCACAATAAAATCAAACAACTATTTAAATGGTTCAACATCATTTATTTTAGTATAGTACCTAAAATTATCCCCGTGATATCCCAATGACGATTTTAAGTGCAACACATTTATCTAAAAATATGTAAATTCATGTGTAAATTATCGAAATGTTGAGATCTATTTAGATATAAACTATAATGTACTAATATTTTGCAACATCATCTATCAATAGAAAATCTAAATGTTGAAAACCTAGCTTTAAATTTGATATATAGATCTATATTCTTGTCTTACAATTTTTAGATTCGAACATGCACACCTCTTGATTTGGAATCTTGGATGAAACTTTCTTTTCAGAACATTTAGATGAAACTTGGCTTCTAGTTAAACAAACGGAAAGCCCTCTTAAGAGAGTGGTGTTACTTTCCCTCATTCCTCCTTTCTACTCCTTCTCCATTCCTTTTCATCATCTGTGTAACCATTGATTCGGCCCTAAACCTTCTCAAAGTCTATCTAAACTGCCTCAAAGATTGTTGGTCCATATCAAGGAAGCTTGAAAATCCCAAAAGTTGGTTGCTGATTTTGGAAAAATCGCAATCTAGGTAAGTAGATATGTCTTTGTCTCAATTAGTGATGAAATTTTATCTTAAAAGATGGTATGGGACTACTAGAAAAAGAGGTAATGTCCAATAACTTTGTGGCTTGGGGCATTTTAGGGTTCTTGATGATTTAGGGTTAGCAGGAACCACAGGAAATCCGATATTATTAAGAGAATGTTTTGAAATAAATGAAAAATTAGCATTCTTTCCTCCCTCAAAGGTGATATCGTTCGGGTGGGTTGAACTAGTAGGACGAACTAGATGTTTTTTCTTTATGTCTATCATGTGCTTCGTGAAATGCTTGTGTGACAAATGGTATTCTAAATTTAAAGCTAACATTGTGAAATTGTTGATACTATCTACACAGTTTTGACACTTGTTCTTATATGTATTGGATGATGTACTATTTGAGATAAGTGGTTGTAGTTAACAATTTAATGCATATATATATATGATCATGGGTATATTGTAATCACATACCATTTGATTAATTGGATATGTGAATGAGTTGTTTAGCTATATAGGGTTGTTCATGGCCCTTGATTGACATAAGTAAAAGAGTTGTTCATGACCCTTGGATGACATGGGGAGAATGTTATGCATGGCCCTTCAAAGATATGCAGTTATATGCATATGTTCTTAGATGTGGGTGTAGGTTCCTTATGTCTTGTGTAGTCATTTACAAATTATCTTACTATATCCATGTCATGGCATGTGTGTCAAGAGCCTTATTTGTATATATTTTGTGCTAACTACTATCTACTTATTAAATCTGTTAGACTCATGCAATTTGTTATTTTGTTTTTAGATCACAGGTCAGGTAAAGCACATCAAAATAGAGCTGAAGGAGAACACAACCCTAGGGACTTGACTCAGTAGACTAAGGCTTACTTTTTGTTATTATGGACTTTAGCTTTTGTTAATATTAGTAAATGTCGATACTTACTTAGTTGACCTATTAGTGTTAAACATCTTATATTAAGCATTTGGAACTTGATTACGATCTATGTGGATACATATGATAATCTTTTGGGATGTCTTGTTGTATAATGATGGTATATAAGAATTTTCTTACTATATGAATGTCTTTATGGTATAAGAACGCAAATATATGAATGTAAAGCTGATTGTTATATTTTAAGATGAAAATAGAGATGTTTATGAATAATAGGTCATGTATTCCACACCACCCCTTGTAGTTATGAGAAGATGCTGCCGAATTTTTTTAGTACCTATTAACTAGCTGTTAGGGATGTCTATGGAATAGGTCATTACATGTATTCCATATCACCTCCTTATAAGTCCTTGGGAGATGCTGTCAGATTTTCACTAGACCACGTGACACCCGTTGACTGGTCACTATGATTACCTAGCCAATGAGGTGTTGCAAAAAGTTAAGATCAATGCTTCGAGCACTTCTAAATATCTAGATGACAACTCTATAACATTAGAGTTGTCTAATTGTCAAGATTCATTTTGTATTCATTTTGTATGCTAGTTTGAGAGAAATATATAAATTTGCATAGGTTTTGTATTAGTTTTCATGATTTGTGTAATTCTTGCATCTTGTATAGTTTTCATGCATTTTAGGTTGCATCTAGTTAAAATTCATTTCATTTTGATTGTTTTAATTTCATTTAATCATTTAGGAATGCATTTACTTTTTTTTTAACCTTTTGTTGTAGGAAAAAGAGGGCAATTCCCATGCAAATTCAAAGAAAAAAGAAGATGGAATTAGAAAAAATCACTTGAAGTTGTTAAGTGCAATTCTGGCTCCAGCTTGCCTGTGGCCGCGGCCACCAGTCCACCGCCTCAAGAGAAATGCACCTCCATGTTGTGCAAGAGCGCTGCGGCCGCGGCCACAAAGCTAATATGTTTAAATTTTCACACGTGTGAATCTCCCATTGCTATGAGATATAAATACCTCTCTTAGGGTTTCATATGCATAACTTGGAGGGCTTGTGGCTACTGAGAAAGGAGGAGAAAAGCAAAAGTTTCAAGGCAAAAGGAGAAGAGCAACTGGAGAACAAACTATTCACTACAAGTCTATAGAATTTCATCTCCTTTTCTCATTTTTCTTCCTATTTTTATTATTCTCCTCCTTTGGGATAATTGTAAACTTAATTGTGAAGGGATTTGAAGTCATGTTTATGAGCTAAATCTTCCCGTGGTGGGAGATATAGATGATTTGATATTATAGACTATGTTATTTGGTTTCTTTGAGCTTGAATGAAAATATGATTATGCTGGAACTTGTGTTGCTTGAGATTACCTTTATATATCATGCTAATACATTTACAAGTCTTGCAACCTAGTAGATTGATTTAATATCCAAATCTATGCTTAGAAGAATGAGTTTTGGATGAAATTCATATAAAAGGCACAAGTTTTTCAGTTGCTATGTGAGTTGGATGTTAATATGAATGGGAATATATCTATTATTTTATGTAATTATGATTAGGCTATGTAGTTATTAGCCTTATTTTACATGGTTGCATGAGAATATAGTAATTAACTAAAATAGGATTAAGTTTATGTGTTGGAAGACATATATGAATATAAATGAACTTAAGTTAGTAGTTTTTGCACAACTAACTTAAAAAGAAACCAATTTAATACAGCTATGAGTGAATGAATTCATGCTTCTACCTATCTTATTCATCTCAAGGCAAATTCTCTTACAACCACTCTATTTTGATCATCTTCTATTTTATTCAGTTTACTTTGAATTTAGTTCTTTTAAAATAAATTCTATTTAATTTACTAATTCACTTTAGATATTGAATTTTAAGGTACTAATCCGTTTAACACAATTCTCATAAGACCGATACTCTACTCACTCTCACTCTTTATTACTTGATTAACACGTATACTTGTGTTCAAACAAGCATCTTAATTTGACATATATGCAGCTCATTACTAGAAGAAGATGAATGTTGTTATGCAGTGACCTTATAAATGGTTTCTTGACATTAATATGGTCCCTAAACATGATTATAAAGAAGACATGGCTGCTTTACTGTGGTGCCCCAACCGAGCGTCACAATATTAGCCTTACTCCGGGGCAGTTATTGATTGATAAACATGATCAGGATTGTTGCCCTATCACAAGATGAGATTTATTGGATATTTATCCACTTAATCTTATCTCCTTAACAGTTAATGTCACTAGACATATTCCAATTTCCATCATGGGACCATTTAGGCCATTACTAAACCTTGATATACACATGTTATATCATAAAAATCATAAGCCATCATAATATAATAAATCATACCTAAGCATTTGCCCATAAATTTTTTTCTCATCCATAACCACATGTCATAAATACTTTTCATACAAACATCAATATAGTTGCATTTGATCATCATACAATCATTCATTCACATGTCATAGATAAAATTCACCATTCTTCAAAACACAACTTGTGCTCCTTGCCTCCTTCTTCCTTTCACCTGTCTTTGGGTTTGGAAAATAAAACGTAAGTCGAAACTCAATAAGCAAGCTATAGGTTTTCAGGCAATTCATTTTGGAGGCAACACTTTTCATTTAAAACATCATGGAAAGTAGTGTTATACCCTCTCAAGGGTATATCATGAAAACATGCTCCTTATACCTGTCATGGGTATATCATAAAAACATGCAATGTATCATGACATCATAAGATGGAAGCTAGCTAGGCAACCATCCGTCTCCAACGTCTCTCCTAATTCAAGGAGGCACCGCCGTCCCTAGGCCTCTCTTGGTGACTTAGCCGCACCAAAGGGGGACAATCGGTCCATTTACACCTTTGAGGTGGACCTTATGCTTTGTGCGCATGAACCTTTCATAATAATGAATCTTGACATGTTAGCATGATTTTTTCTTTCATAAACTCTTAAAGCATCATTTTTCATCGATATTTGATAAAATACAACATAAAACATTTGTCATAATTGAAATTGCATTTCAACACATATTGAACTAAAGGAATGACCATCCTTCAATAACTTGGAAATAATTTCATCAATCAATTGTAAAATGATTTGAAACATTTAGAACATCATTAACAATCATTTTATCATATTTTGATAAAACAAAAATCATTTAGAAGGTCGCTTGCTTACCTGCTTCGCCTTAGTTTTCTGTATTTACTTTTTCTTTGCCTTTTCCTATACACATAAGAATGACATTGCATTCATAACATTTTCGTTTGCTTGCATACACTTAGTTTTCCAACCCACTCTTCATTAACATACAAAATCTACTTGAATTCCAAGTCGGGTATACATACATGGCACATACTTGTGCATTATATCATTCATTCCTCATCATGTCGTCAACCTATAGATAGGGTATTCATTCATACTCATAATAATCATTCATTTATCATCATATGGGGGTTCATCCCTCCCATTTTTCATTTTTAATCTATTTTTCACTTTTCTTATGTCGATGTTCATTTTAAGCATATAGTTGATGTCTTAGGCTTCATACATTAATTTCAAAATTTGAGATTATCCTTAATCATCAAAACAGAAAGCATAATCAATCATTTCATCACATATTCGTACATTTTTGCATTTTAGCAATTTATATAAGTCATTTATCACTTATCCATGCTTAGTCTTCTACATACACTTAACTTACAATAAATAACTTATGTGTTTCTTAAAATTTCTCAAAACAGAAACTTATATCTTATTTAAGCATGATTAAATCCCTTAATTAACATATAATTTAGGATTTAATTACAGAATTTTAATCCATTCATCATAGGGTTCCAAAACAACAACGTTAGGACCCATTTTTCATCCCTTTAACGCCTCTTTTGATACTTAAATCAAAATAGATTTACAATCCATAAATTCCAGCAATTAATCATGCTTTTCTTAATCCAAATTTAGGGTAATATCATATATTTAAAATTCATAATTTAGTTACTTCCAAAATAGCAACATCTCAAGCATGTAGGGTACCCATTTTTACCCTGTTTGAACGTCCTTATGTATATGCCCCAAAAAAATCAGATTTAGGGTAAATATTTTCAAGCCCTTTTTAATGTCCAAAGTACCTTTAATTTAGGGTACTTTACCCTCTGATTCATTCATAAATCATTTAAGCTAATTCATGCATCATATATATCATAAAAATATGAAATTGGGTTATAACGTAACCCTAAGTCCCATCCTTTTTAAAATCCATAACTTATGCCCAAATCAATATATATAATTCATTAAATCATGATTCATAATGATATTACTTCAAAACAGTAACTTAACATGAGGAATTATGAAAATTCCAGCTAGGTTTAGGCATCATATTCAAGCCTAGCATCCAATTTAACTCCTTTAAACCCTTGAATTCATTCTTTCCATTCAATTCTTATTCAATACCCTAATCAAGGGCATCATGAATCATCCTTTAAGGGTTTATTATGAATCAAATTCATGACCCAAAATTTGAGATGAAAAACTTAGGATTAAAGAATCCAAAACTCAATCATAATTACTTGAATTCTAGAAAACTTTGAATCCAATCTTCCCCAACTTGGATTCTTCTCTTTCCTTCCTTCTTTTTCTCTTTTTTTTTTTTTCTTTTTTCTTCTCTCCTTGCTGCTGCCTTGCTTGGAGGATTTTTCTCCTCAAAATTTTCTCTCTCAAACCCAAATGGACGTCCCATGTACCATGCTCCCATATATTTATAATTTTTTATTTGTGGGACCCACTTTTTCCACATCACATGAGGGTAATTCATTGCTTACTTATCCCTTGATTTGTTGGCTAATTCACATCCAAGTAAAATGTGCAATTATTCCATTTTCAAAATTCCAAATCCAAGCTCTTAAATGAGCTGCTTAGCTCTCTTAGGTTGGGCATCCACATGGCTTCTTTGGGTGGCTTTCTTGGTCACCAAGTCACTCCCATTTATGTGCATTTACATGCCCTTTCTCCCTTAGCTTAGCTAGGTTTTGACTTAGAAAATTAAAAAATCAAAAATTCATGTAGAGATCCCTTGGGCGTACCACATGCTTGTGACCTCCCATGCCTCTTTGAGACCAGCCATTAGCCTTTTAATTCCTGCATTAAACCTCTTGATATTATCTTGGATTTTAGCATTCTAGGTTATTCATAAAATCCACTCAAAATTACCCTTGTGTGACACCTCATATATACCATTAAACATGCATTTAAATCCCTTTGCTTTTACATAAATATATGGTACTTTATGGTGCACAAAGTCAAAGCTATGCACCTTTTTCTGATTAAGCATATTCCTATGATAATTAGCTTAATCCAATCCTTCTATAACATTAATCATAAAATTTTATCCACCCATTTCAATTTTTATCTCAATACGACTTTTCTATCTCAAGTTATAGCAATTTGAAATTAACCTTTGGGTTTAAGATGAAAATAAGTAATTATCATATTAATCCCATCATATTTTTCTTAATCCAATCCATCCATAAGATTGAGCCCAAAGTCATATGCTTATCTTTCAAGTTTCATCTTAATCCGCCTTATAGGCGTCAAGTTATGAATTTCCTAGCATTTTTCTCCTTAAATTCATAATTATCATCATAATTTTCATAAATCAAATCATGATAATTAAAATAATTATTCATGACCTATTAACATTTTTCAATTTTTATTAAGCCACTTTAGTCATGTTGACTCATACTGGGCTATGGCGATTAATTTTAATCATCATTCTTAATCTTGACTCATACTGGGTTATGACGATTAATTTTAATCATCATTCTTAATCGTAACTCTATTACAAAATATTATTAAATCCTAATCTAACGTCTTTTCAAGGAACAACTAAACCATTGTCTAATATAAATGAGGATATTTGGCCTCCAATAACCTTCCTAAACACATTAAGTCAAACATACATTAGAAAAATTATTAAATAATTATCAAAATAACACAAAAATAAATTTAAATATGAAATTATGTTTTACCTTCCACACATTATTATATGCACTATCTGTGACCACTTGAACTACATTTTCTTCTCCAATTTTTTCCAAATTTATTTAATAACTCAAACACATTTTGACCGATTTTTGCATAGGATTAGGCATCTACGAATTCTGCAAACATCGTCCCCTTAGGACAATTCACTAAGAAATTAATTAGGGTTCTCTCTCTTTTATCCTTCCGCCCATTTCCCGTGATAAAGCATTTATTTCTAGCCCATTTTGCCTTGTAGCTTTTCATCAAGTTATTTACAATCTCCAACTCCTTATTCAAAAAAGTGACCCTTACTTCATGATAGGAAGAGGACTTCATCCCGAGGATAAATTGGCTAATTGCTTCCACAACCACAGCAAAACTATCATATTTATTGAATTAAAAGGAATACCTACATTATACATCCATCTGCAAAATTACTTGCATGCACACTCCCTTACATCTTTCTTATATGCATCATTGATAGTAGTTTGCTTGCGTTTTCTACCTTTCTTCACTTAATTTCCTTTTTTGGATCAAGTGTGAAGAATGTGTCCATAGGCCCTTTTTATTTTGTCCTTTTTAGAGGTAATGGTGATGTTTTGCTGCCAACATTAGCTGATACTACTCCTTTGCTACTACTTTCAATGAAAGTAACATTTTCTTCTTCCTCTTCTAAAAATTCATATGAATCGAAATCAGATACTAAATTTATTTGCTCATTTTCTTTTTTCTTTCTCATCATGTATTCCTTTAATTCTTTCCTCACATGGTTTGGGCATTTTTTACAAGTTGTAGCATTCTTAAATCCTGTTACAAAGTATTGTTTAGCTCGATAAAGGCCTCCCATTGTCACCTTCCCACAAAAATTGCATGTAATTAAATTTACATGCTTTTGATCCTTTAAAGTTGAATACTTCTAAGCTGGGTCCTTCTTTTTATTACTTATAATGATATATTAACAAGTATCTATTGACAAAAAAGATATTTTCATGGCAACAAGACAACATAGTAGCACAACAACAAGTAAATAAATTAAATAAAAAACAACATTCTAAATTAATAATATTATATAATAAAAGACATGATCATATTGTTAGCATAATGGCACTTAACAGGATGGCAACAAATAAAAGTACATAATCATATCAAAGAAAAATACAGCAGTGTAATGCAACACTGGCAATCGTAATACAATCGATAGTAATAATGGCACAAAAATTAAATTAAAAAGGAAGAAAATACAGAAGAAGAAAAAACGAATCAATGGGGTCAATGATCTAGTTTTGCATGCCATGAGAGATGAGGGTAACAATCGGCAATAACATGTTAGTCGTGTGGTAAAGAAAAAAATAGAAAAAAAAGATAGAAGAATTGGCAGCAATGGCAAGAGAAGGAGGAGGAGTAGTAGTGGTAATAGAACGATTGGAAGTAGCATGTTAGTTGTGTGGTGAAGAAGCAAATAGGAAGAAAAACACATAGAAGAACTGGTAGCAAGAAGAGAAGGAGGAGCAGAAGAAGCATAATACCTTTCTTCTCCATAAATAGAAGCATGGACGGCAGTTTCTAGCCTAAAATGGCTGATTGATGATAGCATGGATGGTAGTTCTAGCCAAGAATGACAAATCTCAAATAAAAAGAACTTGAGATCAAAAATGGCGGATTGACGACAGTAGTGTCTAACGGCAGTTCATCGATTGATTTTGTCAGATTTCCCTTTGCCTATCCCGATTTCTTTTTCCCCTCCTTTCTCCCTTTTCATCAACAATAATCCTTTTATATTTAAGGTTTTTTAATTTTATTTATTAAAAAATACCTCTCTCGCAAGGTTGAAGCTCTCAAGGGCATGAGTGCCCCTTGGCACCCAGGGTGTGCCTTTATCAAGTGCTGCACCCTAAAACGTGAAAAGGTGCACCCCATGCCCAAGCACGCCTTTGACAACTATGGTTAAAATTAGTTTTAACACTTCCTTTTTTGAATCTTCCACAACTTAAGTTTGAATTTTTACTAGACTCTCTCAAATGTGTCTTTTTAGAATGATTAAACTTTGTCAATCATAAAAGCTTCCAATCTTACTCTAACTCAAGAGAGATAGATCAATGATGTCTTGAAATTTGTAAGAATGATAAGTTAGTTAATGGTTGATCTAAAGCAAATTAGTCTATTCATATGCATGCACCACATTTAACTAAAGGAAGACAATAAACCAAGTAGTGAGATGTAAAAGCAACTGAGCCCTAACATGAAAGATGTGGTTAAGTGGCACAATGTAGGTATTATTTACCTGATCTTGAATTTAACTCAAGTAGTACTTAAGAAATATGAACTCACTATGATGAGTAATTATCAAAGTAAAGCTATACTTACTAGGTTAAACATGCGAAAGAGATTTTGTATTGACTATCAAAAATTGAATGCCATGACAAAAAAAAACCATTTTCACTCCCATTTATTGATTGAAATTTGAAAAAGTTGACTAGCTAAAGGTAATTTATTCCCTAAATAGGAATTGAAAGTATAATCAAGTTGTTATCTACCTAGAAGATTGAAAAAAAGACAACTTTCACGTGTCCTTATATTATATTTTGCTTTAGGAGAATGTTAACTTGATTATGTAATGTACTAGCAACCTTTCTATGGCGCCCCAAACCGAGACGTCACTTCCTTACCTCAAGATCTTATTGATTGGTAAATGTGAATCAGGATTGTTGCCCTGATCACGCGGTGAGTTCTTAATTGGATTTCGTCCAAAAAATTTTTTTTGTTCATCATCGTTCATATCTCTATATTTCACATCATTATTCATCAATCATTTCTTCACATTCTACATCATTCATCATACAAGCTACAATACACTTGTAATACATTTCATATTTCATTTATAGCATCTCATCATTCTTTTCTATAGTAAAAGTATCTTTGACTAAATCGTCACATTTTACATTCATACATCCATAATATTCAATCATTGAATCATAAAAAACTTAAAATTCTAATTAAGTTCACATACACATTAACATACCTTAGCATATTCATGCTTTTCCATTTTTTATAGCCCACTTGGCTACCATCACGTACATTTCTTCTTCTGCTTAGGTTCGCAACCTCTTGAATTTCTCAATACCTGTCTAAGGTTTGGAAAAACAAAACGTGAGTGACAACTCAGTAAGCAAGCATTTTATCATTAGGGCAAGACTTCTTTGAAAACCTTTTCATAAATATCTTGAACACCTATTTCATGAGAACAAATCTATGTCCTTGAACATTATCATAAAACATTCATTCTTAAAAATCATTTACAAGCCACCTCTGGGCTTGTTAAGGCAAAATATGTGTGTTTTACCCTTTTTTTTAACTTTGTTTAGTCTCGTATGAACATTTCCAATGTTTCAAGACATTTACATAAAACCGTCTTTTGCCCGTGGACTTTTTACGTCCAAAATATTTTTCTCATAAATCCTTTGGCAAGGGAGGACATTCTCATGTCCTAAAACATTATTTACATAAGCCTTTCTTGGCAAAGGACATTTTCGTGTCCAAAAATATTTTTCATCATAAAATCCTTTAGCCGAGAGACATTTAATGTCTCAAAACATTTTTCACATAGCTTCCTTTGGCAATGGACATTCATATGTCCTAAAACACATTTTATTAAAACACTTTGGCATTGGACATTCTCATGTCCATATACACTTTTCATTTAAGCTCTTTAATAATGGACATTCTTATGTCTAAAAAAATTAAGTTTGACATAAATCCTTTTCATAGTCCCCATCTTGGGGCTTATTTATAGCAAACAAGTCATAAATCCTTTTCATGAAAACTTTTGCATAAGAATAATTTCTTTTTATTCTTAATATTTACACATTTGATGTAAAATACCTTATTTTTAGGGTAATTTGTACATAATGGCTCATAAAAATCCAATTTAAGATAATTTTTCATATAAATGCTTTTATATCCCAATCTTTGGGCTTTTAAAAAGCAAAACGTATGCAAATACGTTTCTCCCCATCCAGTAGTGACACTTAGCAAGTGATCATGCTACCTTTTGCTTACAAAAGTTATGCAATTATACCATCCCCTTCTTCACAACCTAAAATTATATTATTGTCCACATATCTATTATATTATTGTTTATATAAAAGGGGGATTGCATAGTCTTTTGCATGTCATTTAGCAACCTGACATTAAATCATTTTATGAAATCACTTATTAGGTTGGTCATCCTTAAATCTCATTCAACAATATTTTTATAAACATTTTTGAAAACATTTTCATCATAGGTTTCCTTGGGTGCGTTTGTTTAGGGTAAAAAAGTGTCAACTAAAACTTTTTCAATCTAAAACTTTTCACTCTCCATAATTACTCTATTTTTTAATTATTTTTTCACATTTTTCTATACAAACTACCCTACTTTTCAATCATTTCTACACAACTATCCATACAACTAACCTATCTATTTTAACTTTATTCTCTTTACTCCTCATCATTACTCCTATTATATCACATCACTTTCTATTGATTTGACAACTTCTACTCCAAAAACTTTTCATCAAAAGTTTTACCTCCAACCAAACATACCCCTTATCTAAAAGAAATAAAAACTTTTCGAATTTCATTTCAAAACACACGGCTATGTCCCAATCATCATTTATAATTAAATATCATAACATAGAAAACTAATATTTTTCTTTTATAAACTTAATCATTTATCATAAAACATCATAAGAAAACTCAAAACTTATCTGATAATATTTCTTTGTGAAAAAGGGCAAAATTTCCTTTTTCTTCTAAAGTCCTTTTGAAAACAACATCATAAAGAACTTGCTTGCTTAAAAGCAAATTCTTAAAAACCATCGACATAAAACATGAAATTTTTTGAAAATATTATCATGGAGAACTTGCTTACTCATAAGAAAATTTTTTAATCCATTAACATAAAGCATTGCCAATCCATGGCAAAACTTGTGATAAATTCTTTATCTTAAAATCGTTGTTTGCTTCCCATGAAACAATCCTTGAGGCTTTTCTTTAAAGCCATCATTTTTCAAAACTTATGGCTTTGCATTAAAGCCATCATTTTCAAAACATGTGTTTATCCATTCATCAAAATATAATCATAAAAGCATTGACAAAATCATCATTTCAACATATAGAGAAAAATCCATAATTTGAAAAAGTTCACTTGCTTACCTGAGATCGCCATAATCATTTTCTTCCATTCTTCTCCTTACCTTTGCTTAGATAAATGAAAATAATATTTTATTTATTTGCATCATCTTCAAATACTTATATTCCTTAGGTTTTCCAACCTATATAAATCCATTTGGATTTATATTATACTAACTTAGCTCACTTGTCTTTCAAGTCGGGTGTTCATATGTATCATAACCTATACATCACATTATTCATTTTTAATACCCTTATGTAGGGTAAACTTACATACAGGTAATAATCATTCATTAAATCATTATTTAAAGGTTCAGTACCTCCATTTATCATGTTTAACATATTTTTCATTTTTCATACAACGGTGCTCATTTTAAGCACTTAGTTACTAACTTAGACATCATATAATAATCTCAAAATTTGAGATTATCGTTATTTAATAACACAGAAACCTAATCCACGTGTTCCAATCATATCTTTATGCATTTTTACATTTTAACACTTCACATAATCCATTTATCATTTTCAACATCAAAATATAGAAATCGGGTCTTATACGTAATCCTAAGTTCCGTTCTTTCTAAAACCCATCTCTAATAGATTAAATCCTTATAATCACTTATGATACTTGTTTATATCCCATTTTAAGTTAAATTTTATCACGAAAATCTGAAATTTAATATTTATCTTGATTTATTCCTTAAGTTGTCCATAATACTGAATTCAGGCACACTGAATTCTCAAAATCTTTATTTAACATCAAATCAAGTATTTTTGATCTGAAATATCTACCATACCTTAATAACTTCATTAATTAACCAAAATAAATATTTTAATCATAAAAAATTAATCATTTATATTTATTTTGGTATTTTTACCTTGCTGGACAGCAGCATCCATTTTCAAACAGTCCAAACCACGTTAATTATGGGGTATACTTATACCCATAAAAACCTAATTTTTATTTTATTTATATGATTATAAATATGTCGTATATATCATGTAAAATTTTTAACCCAAAATTCCTTGTATAAAAATTACTAAAAATAATTTTGTGCAGCTGATCCTTACACCCGTTCAACCCTGTTCAGGTTGATTTACTCGGATTTTTAATTTCCAACATTATTATCCTTTTGAGTTTAAAATTAGGTTTTTCCTTAATAATCCTATCATAAGTCTTCCCACAAATTTTAATGATAAAATTCGTTCATTTACTATTTATTTCCTATTTTCCTTTCTAGGTCCAGATTTACTATATATCAATGTAGATTAGATGATATGGGCTGATTAATCCCCAAATTAAAATTTATAAATCAACTTATATAATTCATATAATCATGAATCATCATATAATCATGATTAAATATCAAAACAGCAACATCACATAGGATTTAAGAAAATTTCAGTTATGATTTTCAACCCATAATCAAAGGGTATACTTACTTGGAATTGAATCAATTTGGACTCCATTTTTCCTATCTTTGTTCCTCTTCTTTTTTCCATTTTTCCTTCTCTTTTTCCTCCTCTTTTCTCCCCCTCAAGCTGCTGGAAAATGGGGACATGAAGGGCTGCCAGAAAATGGGTTTGCTCCTTAGCAGTTTCTCTCTCCTCACCCTAAATCAATATGGACGTGCACTTGGGGCAAAGGCTGGATTTTCCAGCTTGTGGGCCCCACATTCCACTTTATTTAAAGTATGATAAGACATGCTTATCCCATATTTCTGACATGGCAAACTGCGATCCATTTAAATTAGCAAATTATTTTTAATAAATCCATTAAAATCCACATCATTAATGGACAAAATCTATCCACAAGATGCAACGTCCATTTCAGCTGTTGTTTGCCATTTTTTCCATGAATTTTCACTTTAATTTATAGCTAATTAACTACCCTAGGTAGTATCCTAATTAGGAGACTATTTATCTTATTAAAAAAAATCATAAAAAATCACATTTGAAGCCTTTGAACGTGCACCTCCCTTCCCTCATATAGTTGTCCACTTGGGTGGGGTCCACTTGTAGCAGCTTTTGCACGATTTTTCCACCTAATTTTCACTTTAATTAATGAATTTTTAATCACCCTAGGTAAATATCTTAATTAGGGGTCAATTTAACTATTAAAAAAATTAATAAAAAATCCAAAAAACTGCCTTTACCGTGACCACTCTCTTGCTCCATAATGTTGTCCACTTGGTGGGATCCACTTATCATGGACTTTTTGGCATTTTCTTGGCATAAAAATTAACCCAAATCTCTTCCACATCTCCCCCTATCTGCTTAGGTCATTTAAATTGACATTTTGTATTTTTTAAATTAAAAAAAATCAAGTATATGGCCCCTTGATCGTCCACATGTATGGCCACCTTTTCAAGCTCCTTTGAGCTAATACATTAACCATTAAATCATGTCATTAAGCTCTTAATTTTATCATGGATTTCTTCATTTTAAATAATCCATAAAATCCACTTGTCATTACCTCTTTTTGCCACCTAATTTATGCCATTAATCATATAGTTAACCACCTTATTTTAACATAAACATAAACTTACTTTTTGGTGCACAAAAATTAATAATTATACACTCGTTTTTTTGTAACCTATATCCCATCATCATTTGCTTAATCCAAGCCTCTCATTGCATGGATCTCATAATTTTAACCGTTCATTTCAAATTTCATCTCATTCCGACTTTTGTAGCTCAAGTTATGACCATTTGAATTTTTGAGGGGTGATGATCAATTTGCACCCTAATTTCATCCTTATTTTCATAATACATTATTTTCATAAGATTAAGCACAAAATTATATGCTTACCTTTCAATTTTCATCTTAATCCGCCTTCCTGTCGTCGAGTTATGCATTTTCTAGCATTTGCTATCTTAACTCCATAATTAGCATCATAATCTCCATTAATTAACCCATAATATATTAGGTAATTATCCTCAATATAATCACATTTCCTAATCCTTATTAGGCCTCTTTAATCTCATTGACCCATATCGACTTATATTCATCATTCATAATCACTTGCCCTAATTGGAATTAATCGTCAATATTGCAATGAAAAATCATTCATAATTCATTTAGATTATTCATGACCTATATTTATATGCCAATTGCATATAAATAAACCTTACTTGGGTCCGGGTATCACACTTTCAAAAGTTCATGACAACAATAATCATAGTCATAATTGATTAATTTCTTAAAATTTCGTAGATACTTTTTACTATTTGAAAAAGGTATTAAATAAGTGAATAGAGACAAACCTTACATTAAATTAGGAGAAAAGTTATGCTGCAATTAGGAAAAACACTTAGTCATATAGTCTCAGAAAAAGTAACAGATGTGTATATGTTTGTTTCAAGTTATTAGTTCAATCTAAGAGGGATGGGTGAATTAGGTTAATAAAATTCTTTGGCTAAATAAAACTTAACCCTAGATTGGATCAATCCCCTTGAAAGAAATGTAAAGAGCTAGCACGAGAGAAGGTTCACAGTCATAAAGAACGCGCAAAATTATAGTAGTTCAGGCAACCTCCGTACTTTACTCTTCCTAGCACACTCCCTTGTGTCTTGGATTTTCACTATCTCGGTAAAAGTATAACTAGAGCCTCAGATCTCTTCTAAATTCTAGCTTTAGAGGGCATTTATAACAAACTCACAAGTAGACAGTGAGTTCCACCCCAACCAACCACTACTTATTTTATACCTTGGTCTTGGTCTTTAACACCGAGCCAAGTAACTTAATACAATAGTAAATAAGTACAATACATGAAACTATACTTTAGAAATTTCTATAGAGCAGTTGAAACACTTGAGCAAACTCTTAAGAGAATGAAGAAGATGAGAAGTTGTAGCTCATGCAGTAAAATTGAGAGTTTTACTTTGAAAGTATTTAATTGCACTCTTAATTGCTTGAAAGTAGGAAGGTGAGAGCTTAATAAATTCTTTTTCTAAACCTCATAACCCCCTTGACGTGCTTTAAATAGTTGTGGAAAAAATTTTGAATGTTAGAGGGTATGTGGCTCGCACTAAATGTACCAATGTTCAAAAATTTCTGACCTAAGTCGCATCAAGAGTCGACTTTGACTGCGACTTTACCCAAGTCGCATATTGGAGTCAACTTAGCTTAAGACTACAGTCTTCCAAATGCTTTTGCATAGTTTATTTACATCGTATGCTCTTCCAAGTTCTTTTTTAAGTCCACTTGGACTTGGGACTTCACCCAAGTTGCATATGAAATTGATTTGGGCATCAACTTTACTATGTGTTATATTTCAAGAACTTCAAATCTTCCTTAATTTGGTTTTATTTTCTTCAAGTTTTACTCCCAAATCGACTTCGTGTGAGACTTGACCCAAGGTCTCATGGGGAGTCAACTTGAGAGTGTAATTTCAATTCTGGTACTTGGCCAAAATTTCATTTTAACTCTTAAATCTTCAAGTCTTAGTATCTGGGTCGACTTTGGGTTTGACTTCACCCAAGTCGCATGGAGATGTTGATTTGGGTTGCAACTTCGTTTCTCAAGCTTTAGTTAGATGGAGCTTCAGCCACCTGATGTACTCCATGTCACATTTTGAGTTGACTTCAATTTATGACTTCACCCAAATAGCATGCTGAGTTGGCTTGAGGTGTGACTTCGATCAATCTCTAAAAAGTCATTCGAAGTCAATGCTAAAGTCAACTTGGGTATTGAATTGACCTAAGTCAATGCTGAGGTTAACTTGACTTTGTAAATTGGATTATTTTTACTTGAATTTCAAGATTCCAACTTCAAACATTAAATCAAATACATTAGTAGCCATAACATTCTCAAATTTGGTTAGTAATCATCAAAATTTGAGTATACTTTAATCTGCAATTTAACTAGTCAAGTTCACAGTATAAGGCCAAAATTAATTTGATTATTAAACATACTCCTTCAACTGCGACTAAGAAAGTCCAATCTTTCTTAGGTTATTGGGTTTATTATTAGTTTTTTAAATATTTCTCCAAAATCTTATTCTTTGACAACCTTACCAAAGACTTCTCATGTCACCTATGTAAGTCTTACTTCAAAGCATTTGAACTCCTAAAAAATGCATTGACTAAAGCCTCAACTCTTCAAATCCTGATCAATCTTTGTCATTTGAAATTGTATACGATGTCTTAATTAACTATTATTCCAATTTTAAGGCAGAAAGTGAATAAACATCTTATTGTGATTTCTTATATAAGTTGCACACTTGTTGATGTTTAAATGAACTATATTATGCAATTAGACCACATCTCAAGGGCTGGTGTAATATCTGGTCTCAAAACTAGTGTGTCTAACTTGGCATGTTGGGTGGTAAGTTGACTTGTTGACCATTGAATTTTGAATTCTAGAAATTTATGGGAAGATTTTCTATTTTAGAAAATAGTAATAGAAAATAAAAGATTTAGTTCTCCTCTAGCAAGTGGGCCCCACATTTCAACAAATCCATAAGGTTTTCCAAAGATTCTCCATTTAAAATTTTTCGTTTTCATATGTTATTTTTTGTAACTCCCATGCATTGAAAGTTGTCCCTATGTATTATGCTTGGGGTCTAGTGAAGGGTTATGGGAGTTGACGAGCTGCGTATAGGTCTAATTAAAATGCTCGTTTTAAAGCAAGTATACGCGTTGATCAAGTAATAAAGAGTGAGTTGAGTATCGTTCCCACGAGGATATGATCTAACTAAGATTATTAATTAGTTCAGTTGCTTTCGGTGAGTAAAAAATAGGATTTCGTAATTAAAACTAAAAATATCAAATGCATAAAAGAAATAGAAAAAAGTTTACGACATAACTGGAATACTAGAAGGAAATTATCGATTGGGGATGGCAGATGGATAGTTGGGAATCCTTGAATCTAAACTATATCGCATTGATTCCTTTTCTTTAAATTGTGCAGAGATTTACTAGTCCAAGTTCAATAGTCCTTATATATATATATATATATATATCTTTCAACGCATATAAAGCTAATTACACCCTATTCAATTGCTATGTTCCCATGCCATTAAATAAAGTGAAATTGATAAATTCATAACTTGTTCATGACTACATAGGGTTTAACGGTATATTTCTATCCATTAAACAACTCCCCTTAACAAAGAGGAAACCTATACCTTACACATGGATCTAGTAGAGATTTTTCTTTTCCAAAGATTAATCATGCAAGTAAATCATCTTACAAGGTAGCTAAAAGCATTAAACATCATATGCAAGGGTAAATCCACATCGTACAATTATATAGAAATCAAATATTCATTCCTGAAACTTAAAGAACCAAGACAATATAGTTTAGGTATCAATTCATCCTAACTATCCATCTAATGGAAGTTTAGCTCAAAGACATGACATAAAAATCCTTTACATCCATTATGAAAGTATCTAGGAAAACGGAGAAAAGGAAATAGAAAGATGAAGAGAAAACTGAATTTCCAGAGTTTCCACCAACGAGTTCGGATCTTCTCTTCAATCTGCGCTTGAAATGGGTTATGTTCCTTCTCTGTGTGTCTGTTCCGTCAACTCTCTTCCTCTCGGGCACGCATCCCTCGGTTTCTATTTAAACTGATCAGTTTGCGCAGCACACGTGCAGAAACCCGCATATACGGATTCGCCATGGCGCCTAGGCGCCAACTCTCTGTGTGCTGAGTAACTTAGAAACTTCTTTGGGATGCCCTGCATGCTTGTGTTGTGGCGCCTGGGCGCCCCAAGCCGGCACCTGGGCACCAAATCCCTAGAAGCCTAGTGACCTGGAAACTCTCTGGAATGTCTGTATGCTAGTGCAGTGGCGCCTAGGCGCCTACTTACTTGGAGCAATCTGCCGTGTGAAGTGCTGGAAACTTTGGCTAAGGTATGTAAGGTGGTACCTAGGCGCCAGCCTACTTGCTTCTTCACTTAGCTCTGTTCTGCATTTAACTCGCTTGCATGTCTGTAATTGTCCGTCCTTCCTGCAAAAAATGAATGAACTAAATAAATGAACTAAAAATGCCTAATTTATACTAAAAGTGCATAAAAATTGCATAATCTCCTAAAATGCAAAACAAGTGAAAATTTAGCTAAATGGATACAAACTAAACTTAATCTCTTGGACTAACACGCAAAAATAGTCTGAAATGGGTTATGATAACTCACATTTTTACAAGTTATCAGGAGTGCAGGATATAAAAAAGGAACAGACAAGAGAAAAGGGAAAGGATTTGGTTTCCAAAAATTTTATATTGTGGTTTTCAACTATAGACGTGAAGCTTACTTGGAGAGAGAGCTTGTTTTTTTCTCAAGTAAAGAAAGTAGATTTTTAATTTAATCTCTTTAAAAATGCATAAATTATTTCTTTATTTCTTTATTTGAATTTTTATGCATGGATTATGTTATAAAGATCATAGTTGTTAGATTTATTTATGGTAAACTAAAATTCTTTTAGCAATCATATTATTTTTGTTTATTAGATTTATTAAATAAGCCTAAAATAATATTCTAAAATATATTAAATATTAAAGTAGGGTTGTTCAGGCGACAGACATGATTATTGTCCCTAACAAAAGAAAAGAAAGAGGAATTAGGAACATTAGTATAATTTTTATATTTTTTAAATTTTTTTTAGAAAAGTCCCTCTAAAAGCATAAAATTGTAGAAAAACTCATGCAGTTTAATTTCAAAATAGTCTCTCCTTTCTTCTCTTTCTAGGTAGGGCTCTTATAGTGTCAACTAATTCTATGAATATGGGCTAGATCCAACTAGATTGAGCCTTGCAATTTAAGCCCAGTAGAGCAAAACTAAATAAAATGGCTATAAACCAAGGTAGTCCTAGATTCCAAGAGGCTTAATCTAGTATTCAAGAGAAACCAACTCAAAGAACTATAACACAAAAGAACCTGAGCCCAGCAAAAGATGTGGCCCATGATCCTGGACCCAGCAAGCTGCCACATGGCATGTTTTGAACAGGCAGACTTGTGTTTATCGTATCTTTTGATCCTGACCTCTGATTTGGACAATCCAATAGTCTATTTCCACATTTTTGGGCATTCTGAATTTTTGGATGGATCAAATTGTCATTAGAATTCAAGATGATAAGGCTTTGAGTGGATAACCCTATGTTAAGTGATAAATCACTAGATTGTAGCCCACTTAAGATCGAATTTCATATATTTTATTTATAGGCTTAGTAAATGAGTTAATTAAGCTAGATTTTTGGTATGATTAGAAGAGCATATAGACATTTTTCATTTTACATAATTTATAAATACGTAATATACTCATTATACATTTTAAATTTCTGCTTACTAAATTTTACTCACTTTACGTTTTAAATTGTTCCATCGATAACATAGTAGGTGGGTCATGATAGTTTTATCTAGAAGTTTATGGAGAACAAGTTCTATTATTTATTTAAAATTTGAACTTGATCATGGGTCATAATAAGTTTAAATAATATTTATCAACATTGGATTGTTTTGGTTTATTACTTTAATACAAATTATTTGATTGTTCTTCCCTTTATGCTTGTATCATGATCTAAACTTGGCCTAACACATGATGGATCTTAGAAGATAACTTCTGGGCAAAAATCTAGTGCGCAAATGTTGTTTTCGAGCTTGGGTTGTTTTAATTGATATCAAAGCAATATCATGTTTCGATAGAGAACTCAAAAAATGCATAAAGGAAATAATTTGCAATGTTTGGTAAATGTTCTTCATGAAAATTTTGTTATGCTTTCATATTTTTCAAATAATGACAAGTATCAAGACCACTGATAGAAGAATTAGATTTGATTCAGAAACAGGGGAAGAAAATCTCACATTCCTTTAAAAGATAGATATGCTGCTCGTGGTAGTAAGAGATATTCAATATGCAATGCGACGACAAAGACTTGTACCATCACAAAGAGTAGTTTCGAATACAGATTCAGAACAAGAATCTCAAGAGAAGCATACTAAGATAGATTCCCCTTGCCCTGCAGTAGATTCACTTGAGGTGATACTAGCATGTTAAAGCAAGCAGACTCTTCTTTAAGCTATTCCACCAAGCCCTATGATTCAAATTTCATCACCTTCACCAGATCCCTGCATCAGAGCTTGCAAGAGATATGCCCTAAATGAGAGGGTAGAGAATCCAGCTCTTAAAGAGACCTCTGAGGGGTTGTATAGGATCTGATGATATCATTCATAAAAGGATCTAATTAGACACATTCATGTCAGACCATAATTCTCTCAAATCTTGGTTATATTTTCTTTTATCACCCCACATTCAGCAACACTTCATATCTATCTTGGTCTTTGACCTTCATAAATATTTAAGATACACTTATTATACAACATCAATGTCTATACCCGAATTCATGTTTGAGTCATATCTCGAATTATGTTATCATCTATCGCTATGAGACATGTTTCTTTTCATGTCGAAAGATAAACTCTATGTTGCTTCCATTCGGTGATGATGGATAACAAAATCCTCATATCACATCCATTAAACTATGTATAAATGTCAAAGTGATAACACACGTCTAGTTTCTTTCAGGATTCAAAGTGACCAAGCATATTCACTTTTGAAGTCTTGACTCACCATGATGGAAATTCAAATTCTCACTTAATATCAAAGGTCAAAGTAATCATCACATATTTGTTTTTGATGGTTATTAATGTAGTTGATGGCTCCCTTGCTAATCACAACCTACTATTTTTATTGCTAATCGATGGATTGATTATTAACTACAAGGTGTTTAGCTACCCCAACATACTGGAATTCTCAAAATGGTTCTTAACCTCTCTGATATGCAAAAGTGCCATCCTTTTCATTGTACTGTCTAGTTCCACACTTTGTAAGTCATGCTACTTTGACATCATGTAACCTTGTCACTCATGTCAAATAGATGTTATGCACCCTTACTAGTCATGTCAATCAATTATCATGCATTGTTAGTCATAGTTCAATCTGTAAATATATGAATCTATGGACAAAGTCTTCATGCATCTTTTTATAGTGTTACTATATTTTTAAATATTATATTTTTCTCTTTAATCAAGAATTTTCATTCAAAGAGACGTAAAATTATAGTGTCGAATAAATTATAATAACTTCTTATGCATTCTTTTACACTTGATTAAATAAATAATACATCACTTTGTCTAAACATTTATATGGTAGGGGAATGATATGACTTATAATTTGCAATGCAGTTATTTCTGAAAATCATGAATCAAAATGACACCTAAAAAGATTGAACAATACCAACATAAACAACAATTAAGGTTCATAGTAGAAATCAAAATTCAACCTAGTACGACAATTTGTCATCGAAATTAAGTAGAGTATAAACTAAGAATGTTATTACAAAATTTTGATTATGTTGAAATACGCTACATAATCCACTCAAAATTAATTAGAAAATTATTCTCAAATTCATAAAATGTGCCTTTTGCCAAAATCAAACATATAGGTAAATTTTGAATATTAAAAAATTACTTGCAGACAAATAGAAATGGGAAGCACTTCAATGGTGTATGGTGTACTAAATTGAAGTCATACATTGGTCATGTTTGGATCCATTTTAATCATTATAGAAATATTATCTATTAATTAAATTTAATGTCATCCATTTAACTAAGTAACTAAAAATTATCTCCATCTGAATCGTATGTGGAGGATACCTTTAAAAATGAACCCAAATATTTGTAGATTTTGAAATCCACTTGAATCCATTGAACATAGCATTAATTTATTATAAAATTACATAAAATATTATTTTAGGTGGGATAAATTCTTTAGAAAGTGTAGAGTTCAATTCAAAATTTGTTCAATGCTTTTGACAACATACAATCATAGCGTGTTAAGATTTAGTTTCAAATATTTTTATTTTTTGACTAACTAATCTTTAATTCAGATGTGTTTTTGATTTCAACCGATATATAATAATAAAACTAAGAGCTTATTTTGTATAACTGAGGGGATCAGATAGGATGAGATAAAGATATCGGATGAAGATGAGCAATTATGTTTTGAGAATGAAAAAAAATGATATTTGAAATATAGAAAGTAAATTAGTTATGCATTAAAAAATGAGAAATTATATTAACGATGGAAAAATTCTTTCATACGCACAAAATTTATCCTTAATACTAATATAACCATGACTTTTCATTAATTCCACTCGTGCCTATGACAGTTAACACTACATTCCTGACTTACTCATTCCTTCAAGAATGTCATCATGTATCATATGAAAAGATGATTTTATCTTTCATTAAAAAAAAAAGGCAAAATCACTTTGATGGTTCCACCGTGCCAATGGAATGTAGCCATTAACATTGGCGATGACTAGCCGATCGACCAAATGAAAATCCAACTGCTGCACATCTTCTTCTCTAGCATTTCTCTTTCTAACTAATAGACCTTTCTAGATTCAACACCCACCTCCAAGTCTAGCTTCCCTCATCCTAAATCTACCACCACCTTTTAACCTTTTACCCTTTTCAAGCCACAATTTCAACTTACCCAACTATGGTCGGCAATGCTTCCCACCGTAAAATCCAAAAACTAATAGCTATACCTTACTATAAAGCTATGGTTTCAACATCATTTGTTTTGGTAATAGAAAACCTTTGCACAAAGTCACCATTGCCCCTAAATTACAAGCTATAGAAAATCTCCCTCCAAAATCATAGCCACCAATTATAAATCTAGCACCGGTGGCCATTACATCATTCCATTAGCAATTTAAGCCGTCAAAACTCTATGGTTGTGGCTTCTAAGCAGGCAGAAACCCATTTGCAAGGAAAAAAATTATAATGGCCTATTTTCCCAAAAATTCAATTGTAGATATTAAAACTAGTGTTGTTAGGTGTGTCTTACATTTTTGTTTATCTTAGTTGAATGAGTTTGGGATTACATATGAATTATGTAAGTTGTATGTGAGAGTTAAAAATAAGAGTCCGGTTTCAGTGAAAACGTTTGTATTTGAAATGAACGTGAAAATGCCAATCTGCCGTCCATGAAAAACTTGCAGTTGAGATTTCAAAGGGCAAAAATGGTATGGACTGACATGTACACGCGTGTAGTTGTCGACTTCAATCCCCGTTTCTCCCTTTCCTCTCCGTCTCTCTCCTCTCCCTCCTTCCTGCCGCATCGGTGCCGCTGCTCCCTCCCTTTCCTCTCCGTCTCTCTTCTCTCCCTCCTCCCTGCCTCGTCCATCCTATTCCTCGCTGCCGCTGCTCTCCCCCTTTCCTCTCCGTCTCTCATCTCTCACTCCTCCCTGCCTCATCCCTCTTATTTCCTGCTCCTGGGACTCATCATCGGCGATCGTTCTCCGAGTCTGAGATCCGGCTGCAGTCCCGGTAGCGGCCATCTTCTTATCCCCTGCTGCTGCTGCTCCCTCCCGTCCCATTGCCCACGTCCCGGCAAATTCCGTTGGGCAGCTTCCTTCTGTGTAAGGTTTCTTTCCATGTGCATGTTTATTGTTATATTTTCACTTTCATCGTATCTTGCATGTTGTGTAATTGTTATCATCTGCCTCGCCGTTCTGGGGCTGTAATGATAAGTAGGTCGGAAGGCCAAGAGAGATAGCCGTTCCATACACTAGCAAGCTCCCGCATGCCAGAGGGTTAGCGGAAGATCAGAAGTCGCGGAATCAGTCGGCTTGCCACACAACTGATCCAGAGGAGTATGCCGACAGCACTCAGAAGCAAGTCCTCCTGAGATGGACCTCGACGCGGCATTATGTGAAAGTGCACAACATCGCCCAGAAGCGCCTCGTTCGGTCCAATTCGATGTGTTCAGCAAGTCAGAACTTTTTTTTCTTTTTTCTTTCTTCTAATCCCATTCTATCCCCTTGTGCATCACATTACTCCAAGTTGCAATGAAATCTTTGTTAATCAACAGAATTTGTATGATCCATCTCCTTCACCTCCAAAGAATTTGTTTTTCCCTGAATTCTGCTCCTTCATAGATGCCTGCTTACAGAAGGATCCAGATGCAAGGCCTTCGGCTGAGAAGGTAAGGCAGTTCTTTTCTTGTCAACATCTTACATACGACCTTTCAATTATCTATTCCACTGATCAATACTATTCCCATCTCACTTTTGTGTCAGTATTTAACTTTTTTTCTTTTCTTTTTTTCTGCTGTTGTTGTTGTCAACACATGATGGCTCTTTAGTTTTTTGTATTTATATTCAAGCGACAGATGAGTATCTTGATATGATACTGCACATCCCGCTAAAGGTGTGCCTTGGGTCGGCTTGAGTGTATTGTCCCAAGTTTATGTTATATTGTACAATTATAGATTTTTGTAATCAAACGTCAACTTTCAATAAAATAATACTAGCAAAAAGTTTGAGAAAAGCATATTGATTTATAGTTTAAGATGGAACAAAACTTTATAACAACTGAATATATAATTTACAAGGCAAAGTTGAAATGACTCATACTTGGATGCTTTGTAAAAAATCCAATATCGATCAATTAAATCAAGATCCTGTCCACTTGCAAACTATACATTGCTTTTACTTCCCCTTACTCCTGCTTATCTCTTTCTATTTCAGAGGCTGATGTCAATTTTGCAATCTTACATTGTTGCCTAGGGATGATAAAAAATGCTGATCCAAACCATTGGTTGTGTTTCTTTCATCTAGTCAATATTCTGGTACTGCTCCAATACGATCAATAATGGCTAGTTTCAAACATGCGCATGGTAAATGGGCAACTAAATGTTATCATCTGCAACAAAAGATTTTGATTGTTACCTTCAATTCAGCAACAATTGTTGGTGAATTATCCCTGAGAAATTCATTGCCGAGTGATTTAGGCTTGTTTGTGGAAACTACTAACTTTTTTTAGGGTCTTTGTTTGTTGATTCTGGCTATTTGAAATATAGCTCTTCTGCTTAAGGTGATTTTTTTTTGAGTCGTCCAGTATCTTTTAATAATGATTTTTCTGAATGTAGTGCAGCTGCTATCGCATCCATTTATAAGGAAATATAGTGATATACAAGTGGACATTGCAGCATTTGTTCGAAGTATCTTCGATCCAACACAAAGACTGAAGGATTTAGCAGATGTGAGTTCTATGTGCATCTATATTTTCTTCCTTTCGTTGAGTTGTCATTCTATGGTAAGCAGTCTTGACTCACCATTAGTCATCAAGCATATTAGGACCGAAGGTCTGAATCCTAAAGATGGATCTCTTCATTTCTTTCCTTCTTTCCTTTACTCAGGTGTGCATGAGGAAGGTTGGGTTTCTAAGAAATTATTTTGTTTATGTTGATTATCAAGTGTGTTTGGTATTTGATAAAACTTCTGAAATGAGAAGTTCTTGGTGGAAAAGTTTTTGAAATGGGAGAGGTGATGTGATATGATAAGGGTAGTAATGAGGAGTAGAAAGAATAAAATTAAAATAGAGAGTAATTGTATGAAAAGTTAAGGAAAACTAATTAGAAAGTAGAGTAGTTGTATAGAAAGATATGTAACAATGTGGAGAGAAAAGTTTTATTGAAAAGCAAATGGACCCAGTAAGTGTTACTTGGCCAACTTTATGAAAGAGACCAAGGGTTCATTTCTTCTCCTTTTGTCCCAACTTATTGGTGAGGACTGTTGTTCAAGAATTGAAAAATAAGATCTTGATGGATTCAATTATGTCCCATAACATTGTAAATTTTCATGTTCTTGTTTCAGCAGCAATCAAAATTTTTAATGTAGCCAAATGGTTCCAACATTCATCTCTTTATTTGCAAAGAAATCCTTAGTTTTCTTTGCTATAAATAAAATGTGAGCTTAGCACTTGAATGGAAATGCAATTCAGCGCCATGGAATCGTCAAAGTTGTCATGCTCCAAGGAATGTAGGAGCTCCATTGGTGCATGTTATTATGGGCTTATACGTCAAGCTAGAAATGTGAAATGCTTTTCCTTATTTTTCCATGAATGTTATTTGACAGCTTTGTAAACTCCATTCCAACTGCTGCAGATGCTTATGGTTCACTATTACATGCTTTTCGATGGGTCTGATGAACTTTGGCATGTTTATATAAATTTTTTCCCCGACCAAACATGCGTAGAGGTTATGATTTATACTTTCTAGTTATTCAACATGTGATGCTGACTTTATTTTTCCTATTTAGTGCTCAACAATGTACTCTCCATGATGTCAAAAGAGTTGTCATTTTATTGTTGGATGTTATAATTCATGTTGATAAGTACATGGCTCAGAATTTCAACCATAAAATGATGGAGGTTTGATTTGATGCCTAAATTGAGCGTTGTGTGTGTTATTCACCTCGAGATATGCAAGTGTTTCATTTCATCGTATTACATTTTTTTACTGGTAGTGAACCTCCTAACTTTAATCTTTTTTCCCCCCTGCTGAAGGCCCGTAGAGGTGGTGTAGATGAACCATTTTCTTGGGATAGCAGGGAGTACTTAAGGAAGCTCTGCATTGGAAAGGTTCTTCTCCTATAAAAGATACCACCTTGATTTCTGTAATTGGTTGACCATTCAATTTGCATTGCTTTATTGATTGGCTCTGATATCATGATCTTGATTGTGACAGGAGGTCACCTTCAGAGTAGATTATACTGTACCATCCATTGGGAGAGAATTTGGTTCTGTTTTTCTTGGTGATAAAAATGTTGCTACATTGGTTGTTGCCGAAGGCTAGGCAAGGGTACCATTTCTTTCTATGCTAGTTATGAAATTATTATTTATATTCTAAATATTCTAAGGTGAAGCATCTAATGAGTATTTCCTTCTATGTTCAATTTGGATAGGTTAGGGAGCAATGCCAGCAGAAAGGGGAAGCAAGCCCTTTTTTAGTGGAATTGCAGCGCCTAGAAGAGCAAGCAAAGCAACAAGGCTTAGGTCGATGGAGCAAAGTAAGTGTGTGTACCTCGCATTGTCTTCTTTTTTCCAAAGCTTCGTTTGACCACATGTCCTTCAACATGAAAGCATGTTTTTTACTATTGCCTTTTTAAAGCCCTGTTTGGATTGGAAAAGTACTATGCATGGAACACAGAATAATCTACAAAAGTACTGTCTGCTTCTCCACTAACACTTTACTTAAAACAGCCGAATTTTTGGCCCACTGCTGGGCCAAACTAAACATTATATTTACTAATGGGAGTTGAATTATTAGTATTCATGTTTTGAGATGCGAAATTTTCATCCATTGTCTTTCTTAAGGTAGTAGTCAGCTTCCTGTTGAGATGGCAAATTTGTGCTGGCTTGGCACAGGTGAACGAGTCATTCCTAGTCTCAATATCATCATATGGAAAACATCTTGGAATAGGAATAAGGTAGCATTGCCCACATGTTTGTCTGGTGCATGTTCAAAAGGTGTTATTATGCTTTGTCTATACTTAAGACAAGATAGTAGTGTTCCTCCTACTACATATGCTGCTGGTACTCCTTGTATGTTTGGTTGCTAAGTATCTCAAAACTGTCTTAAACTACACACTCCAAAATTGTATTACAAATTTACGTTTCATCCAAAATAATGAAAGAATCAAGAAAATGGAAGGTTTAGAAGCATTCATGTATTTGCGATTTAGCTCTTCTCAGTAGCCAAAAAAATAAATTGATGATGCAGGCTCCTGGTGCTTCAGAATCTGCTATAAGGAATCTTCCTCATTCTGCCATTGGAGATCCCAGTAGCTTGGATGCAATGGGCCTCTTGGCTTCCAACAAGGGTCAACCTATGGAAGGAATTGTTGAGCAGGTCCGAGATGGAAGCACTGTTAGAGTCTATCTGCTTCCAGATTTCCAATTTGTGCAAGTATTTGTTGCTGGTATCCAGGTAAACTGTATTCTCCATGCTTATGAGAATTTCCTCTCTCCATGCTTATGAGAATTTCCTCTTAGTTATGTTGGTTTAGTTAAGGTTTTCTCAACTCTCATGGATTTTCTTTTTCTTCTTGTTTTTTTAATATATCTTTTGGAACTTTTTTCACGTATGTTTTACTTTACAGTCACCATCAATGGGGAGAAGAGCTATTCAAGAGACACTTGTGGAGACCGAAATAGCTACTGAAGATACAAAAGCGAAAGTTGGTGGCGAAACAGTAGCGCCACTAACTTCAGCACAGAGACTTGCTGCCTCAACTGTATCATCTACTGAAGTTTCACCAGATCGATTTGGAAGAGAAGCGAAGCACTTTACAGAGATTCGTGTACTTAACAGAGATGTGGGTGGGCTTCTGTTTAGTGCTTCTTGCTAGTGAATTTTATTATTACTCATTTCTTCTTGATTGAAATGGCAGGTAAGGATTGTGCTTGAGGGGGTTGACAAATTTAGCAACCTCATCGGTTCAGTATATTATGCTGATGGAGACTCACCAACAGACCTGGCACTAGAGCTAGTACAGAATGTATGGTACTTAAACATATAACAAAATAAGGGTGTGCTTGGTATTTGATAAAAATTTTAAAAGAAAAGTTTTTGGTGAAAAAGTTTTTGAAATGGGAGAGTGATGTGATACAATAGTAATGGCAAGGAGTAAAGAGAATAAAGTTAAAATAGATAAGGTAGTCGTATGAGAAGTTATAAGGAAATGATTGAAAAGTAGGGTAGTAATATGCAAGATGTGAAGAAATGATTGGAAAATAAGGTAGTTGTAAACAGAAAAAATTTCAATGGAAATGATGTTTTTTGGTGATTTCGTCACGGATAAGGGATTCTTCTTCTCCAACCCAGTCAAACATGCTCTTGATGGGTCCTTTGCTGCTCGCATGGTCCATCCATAGAACAAACCAATAACCCTCCATAAGCATAGGAAAATTGTTCATCCAGCAGCATTGGTAAAGCCTTTGTGTTTCAAAATTTTCCGAGAAATCAAACATTATAATGTTTCCACATCTTATGGTCTCCATTAAAATCTCTCATCCTAGGAGTTTTTACAGAAGCAAACATGCAACTAATGACCGGCATTTGTCTCTGCAAAGTGATCAACAACACCTCTTGTAGAAATACTTCCTATTCTTCTAAAAAATGAAGTCGTTCACTTCCTTGGATTTGGCAATCGGCATGGTTTTGATCCACTGCCTTCAAAGTTGCAGGTTATTTGAATAATGTGATAGATCCTTTTCTTGGTTTGCTGCAGTTTCTGAATTGTTCTGCCTTAATAAATTGCCTTGCAAATTCCTTCAAAACAAATTACCAAGGAACAATAATTCTATGGACTTTTTTGTATTTTTGTTAGTGTGATATTTCTTCAATCTAAGCTGCACTGGCCTGTTTATCTCCTTTTCAGGGTTCTAGACTTCCCACATGCTTTCAGTGTAATGAAAGCATGTGACTATGAGTTTATATGTAGTGTTGTTCCTTTGTGCCACTTTCTCCTTTTTTTGGCTTTGGGTTTATGACATTAGTTGACCTCCTTCTAACGGGCTATAAATTTTAAATATAATCTTATAGTAGGAATGCTTGGTTGTAACCCCATAAATAGTTTCTTTGAGAAATCTTTGCATGTAGTAAACTCCTATATCATGTTATGAGTAAAAGCCATTAGCCTTGCATCTACAAGTATTTAAGGGCCAGTGAAGTCTTAGACTGCCCACAGTGGCAAGACAATCTTTCAAGTCAAATGATGTGTCCTACTCGGTTCCATCTTGTTAATAGAATAAGAGGAAATGAAGTTTTGTTTGTTTCAAGGAAAAAGGAACCTTTTTGGCTCTTTTGCATTGTAGTCTATTCGAGTCCTATCAATTTCAAGATATCTACCTGTTATTGTCCAAGTAATCTTAACTGGCATATGTAGTATACTTTATTTTATTTTATTTTAAATTTTTATGGGTCTTCTACTTATAATTATTTCCATTCATTATACAACTCTTTTGGATGGGATCAAGGAGATAAATGAGAAGAAGCTAACGAGGATGATGTGCTTCTTGCTATTGCTGCTGGAAACAGGAGTCCTATAATTCTAAATATGGAATTTATTTATGCTGATCCCGATATTCATGAAGATATATATCAGGTCATAAAATATTCATGCGGAGAGGCTTGCACTACTACAGAACAAGTGGACAAAGTCATGAGGATTTGGACTTCCTTCCTAGAGCCAATCCTGGGTGTTCCTCATCGACCTCATGGTGCAGGAGACACAGAAGATGGGGTAAAAGATAAGAATCATGTTGTTAAAAAAATCTCAGCAAGTGTGAGAGACAGTGAGGGAAGTCCTGCTGCTGATGTTGCTGTCTCTAAATCGAAACATTCCAATGCAGCTTGCAATGATAGTGATAATATTCCCACAGAACAGGCTAGTACATGCAGAGTCAGATTGGCAAATGGGGATGCTGTAACTAAACAAGATTCATCTCATGATATTGATCGGGTTACCCGTAGGAATGAGACTTTCTGTAGCACTTCACAGATTGAGAATGTGCAGAATGCCATTCCTGCACCAGACAAGAGGTTATGAGTCAGCGTGCAAGCAACTTCTAATGAACGGCTGCTGGATTCTAATGCATCTCTGGCTCATAGAGCAAAGCAAAACCATGGTAGGATGATCTGGAAATTTTATTGCAGTCCTTCTCTTGCTCAAAGAAAATTCAAAACCATGGTAGCCTAGTTCAGAAGTTTTATTTCATCTCTTTGCTTGCAAAGGAAAATGCTCAGTTCAATTCATTTTTTTTTCTAGTGAGGATGGGAGAGATTGTCTATGTTTCAGTTTTAGAAAGAGAGAGAGAGATTATTATGATCATCTTTATCATCATTATTAATTTATTATTACTAATAGAAAAGGCAAAAGAAAATGCATCTGAGTACTGGCTTTCATTTCAGGGATCAGCACATGCCTTCCAGACTTGGTCAAACTTCTGCCAGTGAGACTAGCTTAGAGACTAGATTTAACAATGAAGCTCTGCCATCATCAGAGGTATGGATTATGACCTTTCGGTTGTAAGAAGCTAACAAATTTAGTTATTCACCCATCGCTGTGGTGGTAATAATGTGAATTTTTTAAGTCACATTTTGACCCACAGAAAACTATAAATGATGTTGTGAGTTCTATATGCTTAGTGACAGAAGCAATGCACCATTTATACAGGAGAGTATAGCATCAGAATCATGCATGCAAGATTATAGAGTGGACATCTTGCTTGAATCCACAAAAAAACCAGGCTAAAATCATCTAGTAAGTTGATATCAAGGTTCTATGTTTGACCATATTATATGTGTTTGCAATATGAAATAACAGGGTCATGACTTTTGGAATATAGCAATCTAGACGCTCTTGAACTATCTATTTGAAAAGAGAATATTTCTAGATGGCAATTGCCAATGTCTATGTGATATTCTTTTTCATGTCCTTGCTTCTAGATACTTATCAATATTTATCTGTTATTTCATTTCTTTTATAGATTCATGAATAACACCTATTACTGCTAGACACTTGCCAAGACTGGAATCATAAATTCGAAGTTCTGTCAATTGGATATAGTGACACCTATTAAGTTAACCTTTCTGAAGGTGTTTTGATGTGTAGATTGGAGTGCTTGAGGATACCAGAAACCATACACTCCATTGCATTTTACGGGTCCAGAGTTTTTTCAGGGGGCACAAGGCTTGATCTTATCTTAGGGAGCTTGGGAAAGGAATTGCGGCATTGCAGTCATGTATTACCTCTGCCAAATCTCTGTTTCTTTGAGAACAAGTTCCTACGTGTTTTTAAACAGTGCTTCTTTACTGTGTTCTTGCAGTTGTTCGGGGTGAAAAAACAAGGAGGGGATTTGAAGTTCTTGCATAGAGATATCGTGCTGTCATGATTATACAAAAGCATATGAAGAGCAAGGTGGCTAGAAAAGATTTTGTAAATGCTCGTGGGGCCTCCATAGTGATACAATCTGGTAAGATTTAAGGTTAAAAATGTTGCGATGCCATCTATATTGGCTTGGAATTTGCCCCTGGTAGGATGCATGCACGGATTGATGTATTCTAGAAATAGTTTTAAACTGAAATTATTGTCATAGAAGTAACTGATGCTCTGTATCCGTTATAGTTATTCGTGGCTGGCTTGTTAGGAGGTGCTCTGGAGATTTATCTTTGCTAACTTCAACGAAGACAATTGAGAGCAAGAAGGTAATCTTCATATGAGGTGCCTTTTTTCTTTTTCTTTGCCAGATTGATGAATTGGCTTGTCGCCATGTTGTGACTATTGATGATTCTTAAGTATTAGATGCTGAATTATGCTAATATACCTTATCAGGTATCTCAGACAGATGAGGCGTTTGTGAAATCATCTGTCTTAGTTGAATTATAGAGGAGAGTTCTAAAAGCTGAGGCGGCACTTAGGCAGAAAGAAGAAGAAAACAATATACTCCACCAAAGGCTTGAACAGTATGAGAGCAAGTGGTTAGAGTATGAGCACAAAATGAAGTCAATGGAAGAGGTGTGGCAAAAGCAGATGAGTTCTCTGCAATATAGTCTTTCAATCGCAAAGAAGAGCCTTGCCTTGGATGATGCAGAAAGGAAGTCCGATGCGTCAGTCCATGACAAAGATCAGAGCTGGGATGTTAGCAGTGACCATACACGAGTCAACAGCCATGACACTAATGGGGTGAGAACAGGATCACGAGCAATTGAAATGGAAATTAGTGCAGGTCTTAATGTCATTAGCTGTTTGGCACAAGAGTTTGAGCAAAGGACGCAGGTTTTCAGTGATGATGCCAAGTTCTTGGTGGAGGTGAAATCAGGGCAAGCAAAGGCAAGCTTGCATCCTGATCAAGAATTGAGGAGATTGAAACAATTGTTTGAGGCATGGAAGAAGGATTAAAATCTACGCTCACGGGAGACGAAGGTGATTCTACAGAAACTTGGAAGTGAGGATGGGAGCGCTGAGAAAGCACGGAAAAAGTGGTGGGGACGGAGAAACAACAAGAGGATGTAATTATTGTTTGGTTATATGTATAACATCGATCTCTGTTTTAGTCATACGTTGATAGAATGATTTGATTGAAAAGAAAATTATGTTTTTGCTAGTGAAGAGCTATATTTTCTCTTTTTTCAATTGGATGCCTTCCCCCTTACTCTGTAAATTTTTATGAGAAAACAGAAGTTAACCTATTTAATCATTTATCTTTATTATTGTTTTGGATATAGCGGCTGTTTTGTATCAGCATTGAGATTCAGTAAGCAATTGGTGTTCACTTCCTCTAGCTGACAATAAATGTTTCTGTTCTACACGTACAATTGCAGTAAGTGGGGGAGGGAGGGGGCATATAGCTGCCATGTGTTACTAGCAAAGTAAGCCCAGGATGCAAATTTACTAATCTTTATTTATAAATGATTTTGTCTTTCTGCACTTTTAGCAACTAAACAACATGAACAAATTTAATAAATACAATAAAGTAAATATTTTACAACTTGATAATAACATGATTATAAAAATAGAAATTTGCTGGGCGATAGTAAATTGCAACAAATAAATTCAGATGATTGAGATAAACGCTCGATAGATTTTGAAAGCTAAATAGAATCTTTTCTTCTAAATGAAACCTCTTATATCTTCTTTTTCTCCAATTTTGTTGTCGTGCTTTTAAATCAAAGTATTTTCTAATAGAACTGCTTGGCTTGTCTTATTTGCTGCAGACATTTATAACATTAGAGCTATACAGTCAAACAACATATGCCGTATCTGAATTTAAATCGAACTTCACGATTTCTGATTGCCAGCAATTCGGATGGTTTGGATCTGCTTGTAGGTGTTTCTTTTTGCAGAATCTAAGATGGGATATCAATTGGTGGAGACAGTGGGTTCGCGGCGGCCATGAAAATTCTGCTTGGGAGAAGACGCATAATTAGGGTACTCTAGCAATGTACAATTATTAGTACACATGCAACTTTGTTATGACAATTTAAACTGTTGCCATGTCTTGAAATTTTACCCCACTAATCTCAAAAAATCATTAATCTTCCCCGAATAATGGAATAATAATAATAATAAATAATTTTTCTTAAAATTTTTCATAAAATCCTTATGAGAATGCAATTTTATTGAAATAAAGGGGTAAAAAATGAATTAAATGGGAAATATATAACTTATCAGTGTATTTTATAAGATCTACATTTAACTTACCATAATTTTTCGTGAAATTTAAAATTTAAAATTAATCATCATTATTAAATTATTTTATGAAAAATAATATCAAAATTATTTGTAAAATAAGGTTTATTATTATTAAAAATAAACAATAGGAGTTTAATTTGCAAAATTATAATGCGTAGAGCTTATTTCATAAATGTGCAAAAAAAATTACTTAAAATTATGAGGCCTTGATTTCATTATGTAAAAACTCAAAGAATAATAAAATACTATTGTATTTTAAAATACACCTCGTTAACGATATTCAATATTTTAAATTTAGGTCGCTGACTATATTTATAAAAAAGCTGCATATAAACTCATTTTCCCAAATTGATAGTTGTATTATATGTATTTATTATAAAAAATTATAAAGCATAATGTTTATTTTATGCTTATTTAATAAATCAAAATGTAAATAAACAACATGAATCCAAATTAAACCCATTTTTAAGTCTTTTCCTATTTATTTATATATGGGTTAGAGTAGGCTTGGATCAAGTTGAAAATAAATTTATTTTCATCCAATTTATTTTTCGAGTGATAGATTTTGTATGGTACTGCAATATGGATGCTTTATTTTCCATGTCATTTTCCATACAAAATATTCTTTGAAGCAAAAAACAATAATTTTAGTTTTAATAATTCATTGGGCCAATGGTATAGCAAGCTAAATGAAATTGATGTGGATAATTTTGTTGGCACAAAAACATAGAGTTATTTTAACATATTATTTAATAAAATATGTATACAAATTTATTACATAGATTTTTTTTATTTTTTAAGTCTACAGCATGGGCCGAGAAAAATAATTGTAAAATGCACCGCATTAATGGTTTTCAAACTTAAAATTTAGGTCATCGACTATATTTCTAGAAAAAATGCACATTAACCTATTCTTCTAAATCGATAGATTTATTATATGTATTTATTGCAAAAAATTATAGCATAGAATGTTTATTTTGTATCTATTTAATAAATAAAAATATAAATTAAGATAATACGATAACAAAATAATTAAATTAAAATTTAATAGAATTCTAAAATGTGTTACTTAATTTTTTAAAAAACATTGGTATTACTTGATAGCTAATGCATTTAATACAGATTATATGAATAATCTGTAAAATCCATTAGATCAGTTCATCAAAATTTGAATAATTGGTAAAAATCATAAAACATGTAGACATGAGTTCATGATTTTCTAGTATTCCTGTAAAATCTGTATTTTTCATATAATTTTTAAAAATAAAATATCATCAATCTTAGTTAAGATGTCAAAAACTATATAACTTGTATATACCATTAAACGACTAAACAGGAAAACAATATATTCTGTAAAATTTGTCAAATATCTAAAAACTGTCAATTACGTATGCACATTTTCTGCTATATTTGAATAACCTGTAAAATACATTTAACAGAAAAAAACGAAGATAGATAACCTATATAACTATCATCCTCATGAATTGCATATAAACTGTAAAATCCATAAAATCTATAAAATCCATAAAATCTGTGAAATCAATCAAATAAGCGAAATTACTTCGTTCATTCAGTTATATTTTTTGATAAATCTAATTTATTGTTCCAAAATTTGGGCATAAATTGTCTATTATCATTTATGATGATTATGTTACACATTAGACGTCTCGGATCATTCATGATCACGACCATTTTATTAAAAGCATATGATTTACTATAAGAAAACATGTACCACGATTTATTATAAGTTGTTTCACCTACCCATACTCACGTTTCACCTTCAATCATACTCACATGTGTGAAATGACTATATTGCCCCCATTTGCATTTTACACAAAAATAAAAACATTTTCACTTGAGTCCGACCCTAAAAATAAATATGTGGTCTATAGGATTATGTGAGACAGGGAGAGGATAGAAAAAGTCCTGAAGTAAGAGATTCATTGAGAGAGAGGTAATTTGTTGCTTATAAGAGGAAATTTGTAATTATTTTGTGATTAATTAATTACTTTTTTATCTGGCGAGTAGGTGTGGCGCTCCAGCCCGAGCATCACAATCTTACTTCAAGATCTATCGATTGGTAAACGTGATAGGAATTGTTGCCCTGTCACACGGCGGGCTTATTGGATATTTATCCACTTAATCCTAACTCCTCAGGAGTTTATATCATTTCATATATTCGATTTCCATCATATGTCTTTTTAGGTCATTATTCCATTTGAATTATACATCGGATATCATAAATTCCATACATAGTCATATCATGATCAATCATACCTTATCATTTGACCATAAATTTTTTTCGCTATTTATAGTCATAATCACCATTCATAGTCATAAACATAACATAATCCTTCTACAACATTGAATAACAATTTAATTGTTAACATTCATACAACCACACAATTCATAAAATCATACACAGGTAACTTATAGAAATTCATATTTTCTTGAATCTCCACCTGTGCTCTTTGCATAGTTCTTCCCTTCAACTATCTTTAGGATTTGAAAAATAAAATCATGATTCGAAACTCAATAAGCAAGCTATAAGGTTTTCGGGCAATTCATTTTCATTGAAAATAATTTGAAAAGCTACATTATACCCACTCGAGGGTATATCTTAAAATATGCTTCTTATACCCGTCTAGGCTATGTCATAAACAATGCGATGCATCATTTAAAATCATAACATTCATTTGGATAGAAGCTAGCTAGGCAACCATCCACTTTCATCCTCTCTCCCAATCTAAGGAGGCGTCACCAGCCCAAGGCCTATCTTAGCGACTTGGCCGCACCAAAAGGGGACATTCGGTCCGCTTACACCTTTGAATAGACCTCATGCTTTTGTGCACATGCTTCCTTTCATAAACATGAACTTTGACATACTAGCATGATTTTTCATTCATAAACCCATGATTCATCATTTGACATAAGTGCTTGAAAAGTAGTAAGCAATTCATTTTTCTCAATTGAAATATCATTTCAATACACATTTGGATAAGGAATGGTCATCCTTAAACAACTTAGAAAGAATTAAAATCAATCATTTGTCAACTCATTTAAACAGTTAGAATATCATTGATAATCATTTGATCACATTTGATAAAATAAAAGCATTTAGAAAACTGCTTGCTTACCTTGTTCGCTTAGCTTTCCGTATCGCTTATCTCTTTGTCTTTGCCTATACATAAACATATAGAATTGCATTCATAACAATCCATTTGCTTGCATTCACTTAGTTTTCCAATCTCATAATCCATTTCATACATAATCAACTTGGATTTTCAAGTCGATCATACATACACAACATGCACTTGTGCATCATATCATCCATTACATATATCATTTTGAACCCATATTTAGGGTAAACATAACATTCATTCATAATTCAACATATGGGGATTTATATCTCCTATTAACTATTTTTATCTATTTTTCATTTTTCCTATGTCAATGCTCATTTTAAACATATAAGTGACGTTTTAAGCTTTATAAATAAATCTCAAAATTTGAGATAATAAAACATAACTCATACAGAAATATCCATATGCCTTTCATCACATATTCATGCATATTTTTTCATTTTAGCAATTTCACATAAGTCACATATCATCCATTCATACATATGTTCCACATACGTTCAACATACAACACATATATTATGTGTTTCTTAAAATTTCTTGACACAAAAACTTACATTCATTTTCAAAATCATTAAACTCTTTAATTAATGTATAATTCAGTGTTTAATTTTGTATTTTTAATCTATTTATCACTGGGTTCCAAAACAGTCATGTTAGGATCTGTTTTTCAACCTTTCAACGCCTCTTTCAAGACTTAAATCATAACAGATTTTTAAACTATAATTTCCAAAAACTATGCATGATTAATCCAAATTTAGTTTATTATCACATATTTAAAATTCATAAGTTATTTGCTTCCATAACAACAACATTTTCAAGCATATAGGGCATCCATTTTGACCCGTTTTGACGTGCCCATACACATGTCCTTAAAAACATATTTAGAAAACATATTTTCAATACCTTTTGGACACTCAAAGTACCTTAATCCTAGGATAATTTACCCTCCATAATATCCATAAATCATTTGTTTACAAACAACAACAAAAATCACATGAAAAGTACCCGTTTTTGGCCCCATTTGGACGCTCCATATATATACCCTAAAAAATCAGATTTAGGAAAAACATATCCAGACCACTTAGGATGTCCAAAGGGTCCTTAATTTAGGGTAATTACCCTACAATTCATCCATAAACAATTTAAACACCTCTTTGTATCATTTTTAACTCAAAAATGAAAAAATTGGGCATTACTTGAAACCCTAAGATCCATTTTTGCTAAAATCATTAACAAATTCTCAAATCAATATATGTAATCCAAAAGATCATGAATTTTATCTTAATAATTTTTAAATCATACAGCAACTTAGTTTAGGGTTTTGAGAATTTCCAAGTTAGCTTTCATCTAAAGATTCAACCCTAACTTTCCTTTTCACTCTTTTGAACTCTTGATCCCATTTATATCTTTCAAACATCTTTCAATACCTTCATCAAGGCATCATAACTCATCCTTTAAGATTTATGTATGAACCATATTCATGGCTTATGATTTGAGAGAGAAAACCTTGATTTAAAAGATTTAAAACTTAGATTTCACTTACTTGGATTGAATTTAACTTGAATCCAACTTGTTTGGCTTGGTTCCTTCTCTTTTTTCCCTTTTTTTCCTTATCTTTTTCTCCTCTTTTCTCCTTCTTCCTTGCTGGTTTTGGACGTGCTCAAGGTTGCTCCACTTAGAATATTTTTGAGATGATTTTTCTCTCCCCCTTCATGTGGACGTTTTCAAGGATATGGCCCCCTTTTATATTTTTTAACCAGCCTTAGGACCCACTTTTCTACATGTCATGAGGGTAATTTAATTCTAGGTTATCCCTTTCTAGCTTATCCCTTGATGAAATGGCAAGTTATATCCAAGTAAAATACCCATGTAATAATTATCAAAAATCCATGCATTGATGGAATGCATTGTTGTCCACTAGGTGACGCCCCCTTAGGCATGCTTTTTGACATTTTTATGCCTCAATTTCCACATATTTATGTGCCTCATTAATTACCTTAGGGTCTTAGCCACTTAGATATGCATTTTAGGATTTTTAAAAATCTAAATTTCATGCCCCATTTTCCCTTGGACATCCCTTGGTGTGCCATATAACCTATGCTCCATTTTGAGCTAAACTTAGGCATTAAACTAACGCATTTAAACCCTTACTTTTCTATGGATCTGACCATTAAACAAATCCATAAAATCTAGCTCCATTCACCTCCATTTGACACCCTGCATAGCATTAAACCAAGTCATTTAACTCACTTACTTTAACATAAATGCTATGGTAGTCTAGGGTGCATAAAGTCAATGCTAGGTACATTTTTTCAATTAAAAATTTTCTCATGGTAATTAGCTTAATCCAATCATCCATCCCATATATTTCATAATTTTATTCAATCTTTTCAAATTTCATCTCAAACCGACGTTTCTACATCAAATTATGAATCTTTGAAAATAACCTTAGAGTGTGAGATTAATAACAAATAATTATCATCTTAATCTCATCACATTTATCTTAATCCAATCCACTCAGAATGTTGAGCCCAAAATCATGAGCTTGCCTTTCAAATTTTATCTCATTTCGCTTTATAGGCGTCAAGTTATGAATTTTCTATGATTTCCAACATAATTTCATAATTTTTAGTTTAATCTCCATTAATTAAATCGTGAAAATTAAAATAAATATTCATGCCACATTAACATATTCTAATCTTCATTAATCCCCTTTAGCCATCTAGACTCACATTGGGCTTTGACCATTAATCTTAATCACCATTCTTAATTGCAAACCCTAATTGCAAAATTTATCAATTCATAAAAATCATCCAAAAATTAATCAATTCATACATAAATCATCATTACACCTTAAATTCATTTATATGATTCCTACTTGGGTCTGGGTATTACAGTAGGCTTAGAGCCAATCTGCATTATTATTTGTGTCCTGTGTTCTTGTAATGTATTCTCAGCCCTAACGAGTGGTATCAGAGCCAGATTTTAGAATGGTGGAAGGGTTTTCAAATTTTGGAAAATTCAGAGGGTGATGAGATAGGAAGATTACAAACAATGACTGAAATTTTTTATTATGAAATTCATGTGTCTGAGGGGAATGACAGGGAGATTAGAAGGAAGAAAATTAGAGGAAATGAAGGATTGGAAGGGAGGAAATAGAAATGAAAAAGAAAGAATATAAGTTTGAGATGATTTAAAGAGGGAAGAGTAAGGTTTATGAAGAGGAAGAAAAGAGCCAAAGAAAATGAGCTAGGCAAATTTGTTTGTTTATTTTTTTAGCTAGACTAGCATCGAGCTACTAGCCCAGCAGTCTCCGACTAAATAAATTTTTTTTAAGTAGTGGTGTTAGAGCGCCTGCAACATTGTCTTTGGTGGCCACTTGCTTCTTTTTTCTAATTCCAGTGCCAACAACATATGCCGAGGCGCCATCTCTAATGCCTCTAGCAACAACTTGCTTCTCTTTCCTTTTGTGTTGGCGTCAAGGCTCCAAATTTTGAGGCTAAGGTCCCACATTGACTGCCTGGAATGATCATGAATAACTTGAAACTCCCTAATTCCACTATTGAACAACTTGAAAATGAATTGAAATTCTGAAATTCAACATGATGACCTTGGTCTTCATGCCTTGAGGGATGGATGACTTTAGGCTTGTGATGGTTTCTTGTTCTCATCATGTATCAAAATTGTCTAACTTATGCTAGAAATTGCAAATTGAAGATTACAAGTAAGAATGATAAAAAATGGTTGTGAGTTTTGGATCTTAGTCTCAAACACCTGTAAGCTCTCAAAGATGATCTTCTTGTTATTCTTCACTTAAAGACACCAAGAATTTACCGGTAATCCAAGTCTTTAACCAAAAAAATTTTTACTAAAAAATAAAAGGTTGCCTCTCATTCAGCACTGAGTTTAACGTCATCAGTCTAACATCTCATTTTGACACGGGCTTGTCAATGTGACGTTTCCTTTCCCCCGATTGAAGATTCCACCCATATAATGTTTGAGCCTTTGTCCATTCACAACAAAATTGTTGTTGGACTCTTCATTGAACACTTCCACTACACCATAATTATAAGCTTTCACCACAGTGAATGGTCCCGACTAATGAGATTTTAATTTGCTTGAAAATAGCCTTAATTTTGAATTATAAAGCAAGGCCTTCTATCCTGGCTTAAATTTACAGACCACAATCTTGCTATCATGCTATTTCTTCATTTTTTTCTTTGTATATATTGATATTCTCATACGCTTGGAGGCGGAATTCATTAAGCTCATTTAACTGTAACAACTACTTTTTACCAACTTGTTGTAAGTCCAAATTCAACTTCTTAGTAGCCCAAAATGCATTATGTTCAAGCTCTAAGGGGAGATTGCAAACCTTTCCATACACCATGTGGCATGGGGACATTCCAATAGGTGTCTTTAAAGTGGTGCAATAAGCCCAAAGTACATCATCAAGCTTAATGGATCAATCCTTTCTCAAACAGCATACAATCTTCTCCAAAATCTGCTTCAATTCTCTATTGGACAATTTGACTTGGCCATTTGACTGTGGATGATAGGCTGTAGTAACTTTGTGGCTAACACCATACTTATTAAGCAATGTTGAGATTCACCTGTTGCAAAAATGAGCTCCTCCATCACTAGTTATAGCGTAAGGTGTGCCAAAGCGAGTGAAAATATTTTTCTTGAGAAATTTGGTCACAACATTAGCATCATCAATGAGGATAAAGATAGCTTCAACCTACTTAGACACATAGTCAAAATCCCCACCGAGATATATTGATTTCCATGATGGGATAAATGGACCCATGAAATCAGTACCCCATACATCAAACAACTCTACCTCTAGAATGCTTGCTTGAGGCATTTCATATCTCCTTAGAATGTTGCCAAAACGCTGACAGTTGTTGTACCTCTTCACAAAGAAGCGAGCATCTTTAAACAGTGAAGGCCAATAAAATCCAAATTGTAAAACCTTTGTTTTGGTGCAGTCACCTTGGTAATGTCGTTCATAGGGCAAGGAATGACAATGCTGCAAAATTTCTTCAATGTCCTTTGCAAGAAAACACCTTCTAATTATTCGGTCTGAGCACTGTTTGAATAGGAAAGGTTCATCCTCATAATAATTTTGCACATCATGTACAAATCTCTTCTTTTGTTGTGCATTGAGGTCCGGTGAAAGCATTCCACTCGTAAGATAATTGACATGATCTGCATATAATGGAACAGATTGGTGCATGATATTGAATGGTTGCTCATCCGAAAATGCCTCATTAATATGCTCTTCATGAGGCATTTCTTTCTGCTTTCAAGCTAAGAGAGGTGACTGGTTACTTGATTTTTGGTGCCCTTCTGATCTTTGATCTCAAGATCAAATTCCTAAAACAATAATACCCATCGAATCAAGCGCGGTTTGGAATCTTTCTTTTCAATTAAGTACTTGAAAATGGAGTGATCAATATAGATAATTAACTTTATTCCAACTAGATAAGATCAACTTGTCAAATGCAAAAGTCACTGCCAATAGTGCCTTCTCTGTGGTGGTGTAGTTAACTTGCTTATCATTTAAGGTCTTGCTTTCATAATAGATGGAGTAAAAGACCTTGTTCCTTCTATGACCCAACATCGCCCCAACTGCATGGTCGCTTGCATCACACATTAACTCAAATAGAAGACCCCAATCAAGAGTGATAATAATTGGTGCAGAAGTAAGAATCCTATTGAGTTCTTGAAATGTTTGCGAATATGCACCATCAAAGTGAAAAGGCTTATCTTTTTCTAGAAGATTGCAAAGTGTCTTTGATATTTTTGAGAAGTCCTTAATGAAGAGCCTATAAAATCCTACATGTCTCAAAAAAATAGGGATGCCCTTGACTGAGGATGGAGGTGAAATCTTCTCAGTTATTTCAATCTTTGCTTTATCCACTTCAATGCCTTGTTTCGACACTCAGTGCCCGAGCACGATATCTTCTTACACCATGAAGTGATATTTTTCTCAATTTAACGCAAGATTAGTGTCTTCGCATCACTTGAGGACTTTTGCTAAATTGGATAGACACTCATCATAAGAATCTTCGAAGATTGAGAAATCTCCCACGAGTATTTTCAAGAAGTCTTCAACCATATCCATAAATATAGCCATCATCTAATGCAGAAATGTGGTTGACGCATTGCAAAAGCCAAAAGCCATCCGCTTGAATACAAAGGTGCCATATGGGCAAGTGGATTAGGTCTTTTTTGTTGGTCCCGAGTTTATGACAATTATCCAAGAGGGGAGGGGTGAATTGGGTATTTAGAAAATTTAAAACTTTAATTAGATATTTTACCCTAGTTTAGTTTACACCCTTTTAATGAAACAATTAGAAAGCAATAAGATAATGAAAGCGTAAATAGAAAGCAGTAGACAAGATTTATAGTAGTTCGGGCAACATTTCCCTACTCCACTCTTCCATCTCACACTCCCTTGTGACTTGGGTTCCACTATGTATTCCGCGAATACAACTAGAGTCTCTGCTCTCTTCTAGATTCTAACTCTAGAGGGCATATACAACCAGAGCTTCCGCTCTCTTCAAGATTCTAGCTCTAGGGGGCGTATACAAACAACTAGCACAAGTAGGTGATGAGTTCCACTCCAATCACAACTCTACTTGGCTATAGCTTGGTTTGAAACACCAAAATCAAACCAAGCACCAAATAATAAGATGAAATAGAAAAAATCTACACTTTACAGATTTGTGTAGTAAGTTTCAGCTCAAGGAAGAATCTGTAGAAGCAAGAATCGTATTGCATTGAAGCAAACAGCAACGTTGAAGATTGTTCTTCCTTTGAACGTATCTAGATCACTCAATTGTAGAAGAAAGTGAGATAGAACTCTTAGTAGCACTTCTTTCCTCTTTTTCAGCTCTTTCTTGTGTTTATCCACGTTTGCTTGAGTGTCTATATATAGAGGAGGAAAAATTTTGAACGTTGGAGAAGTGGTTGGCGCGTAATAAATATGCTAACATTAAAAAATTTGAACGTTACGCCTCCAAGTCGCAGGTGGAGTCGACTTCGTGTGTGACTTCAGATGCTCTTCAGTTTCCAAGTCTGTCTTCCGGGTCGACTTAGTCTGAGACTTAGCTTCAAGTCGATCTTGGAGTCGACTTCGGGTGCGACTTGACTACTTTCTTTTGCCAAGTCAGTTTGATCTTTGTTGAAGCGTCTCTTGCTTGCTTAACTTCTTCTTCTTCTTTTGTCTTTCAATACTTGGAACTTATTTGTACAAAATTTCTTTTAGCTTTAAGTCTAGAGAACTTGAAAAAAAAAACTTGAATCTTGTATGAACAAATCCAACTTTGATATTGAATGATTGAATCCATGTGTCTTGCTTGCTTTAAACTTGAATAAGTCTTCATATATTCAAGTTGAGAAATTTGAGTCGTCTTCATCTTCTATTTGACTCAAGTTTATCTCGAAGTCGACTTGTTCTTCGATTTGAACTTGAAAATCTGCCCTATCAAGTTGAAGTTGATGCTGGAGTCGACTTTACTTGCGACTTCGCCCAAGTCGCATCTGGAGTTGACTTGGTTGCGACTTTAGAAGTTTTGCTACCCAATTTCAACTCTGGAAGGAAGGTGCTGCTCCAAGTCGATTCTAGAGTCGACTTCATTCTGCGACTTGGGTTGTTCTGCTTTCCAAAATCAACGCTGGAAGAAGGGTGTCCTTTGAAGTCAAAGATGGAGTCGCCTTGAGAGATCGACTTTGCCTAAGTCGATGTCTGAGTCGACTTGAATTGCGACTTGACTTGTTTTGTTTTGTATATAACCTTTTATAGCTTTGATCATTTGCACAAAAACTCATTAGTAGCTAAGATTTACTCAAATTGTGTTGTTTAATCAACAAAACACATGGTTTGGGTATTTTCATTCAATTTCAATAATTGTCTCCAACAATCTCCCCCTTTTTGATGATTGACAAAACCAATTTGAGTTTGTACCTTTCAATATGTCATATTCATCATACTTGTTCAAATATTCAATAATTTTCAAATATATCATCAGTGATCAGAGCAAGACATAATCAGAGCATAAAACAGAACATAATTCAAACTTTTCATATTAGCATAATTCATACACATTACAATGCAAAGTAAAAAAAAGAGACCTATATACAAGCTACCTAACCAAAAAGAATCTAAATTTAACTTAACTTATCCTATCCTATCTCCCCCTTTTTGTCAATCAGGCAAAATGAGAGTCAATTATCAAAGATTTGGTAAATTGAAACTTGGAAATGAGATATGAATTTTAGGTAGGTTTGATGGGTCGAATATGAGCAGAGGAGTAAAAAGAGAACATGGGTACGGGTGTAGGATCTTAATGAACGAACCCGGTATCAAACGGATCCAGTTCGGGAATGGCGGTGTGCATATGACGACCGGATGCTAGATGATAACGGATGGTGCGTAATTCCCGATCCATACGATCCTGCCGGGAATGCATATCCATGATAGCTGTGAGGACCCCTGATATTTGACTTGTGATTCTGTTTTCCAGTTGCTCCATGTCATCCCGAAGAGTCTGCAGAGATATATCCTGAGATGGTGGTCGTGGTGCTGGATCTGGAATTTCAGAACCTCTCGGTGAGCATGATCCGTGTGATAGCGGTGAGACAGGCTCCTCAAGTACATCCTGTGGTGGAGATGGTGGGCTTTTGGAGATAACGGGGGCTGCTCCCCCTCAGCCTGTACATCTCTGGCTTCTTCTGGAGCTGGTGCTCCCTCTTCTGTTTCTGCCCTGAGTTGATGTACATTGATCTTCATTCTTTGGATCAATGCCTCGTTGATTGCATTTGTCGATTTTAATACTTCAAATGGTTCTCCATCTATATCAACTCCAAAATGTTCTAGGATCTTCGTGATCCAAGTACCATACGGTAAAACCCCTCGTGGGTTGTCTTTTCTCAAACTTAGGGCTCCTATGAATAACCGAGGAAGGCTGACTTTGACCCGATTCACTATTTTCCACAAAACTCCTGCTTCCTGTGGGTTTAACTGATTTCTACCCCCACCTTTGGGGTAGATGCAATGTGCAACCAATAATCTGAGGACTCTGAGCCTTGGGGATAAATCCATGTAATGTAGAAATTTGATCCCCGGATGATATTTATTGCTCCTGGTGAGCTGATTGTAGATATCCGAGAGAGTAAGGTTTTCAGGCAACGGCTCATCCTCATAAGGTACTTCTAAGATTTGCCCCACACTTATGATTGCTTCCTCTAATCTTGGGGTTACTCCGATTCCAAAGAACATATCAGTTCCTTTGACAAAAGTCCCAAAGTACTCGTCATCCCATAGGTAATAGAAAATACAAGTTAGATCAAGATATACTCTTTCATCTGCTCTTAGAAGGTTAATCCATCCTTGGAAATCTAGTAACTGCTCAATGTTGGACTCATAATCCCTTAAAAATTTAAAGTCGATGATTTTTGGGATGAATACCTTCCGCTCATAAAAACATTTGTAAAACCGGTTGTGCTGCGATTCTGTTTTGAAGTATGTAGTCGGCATCTTTAGTACTTGAGCTTTAGCAGTTGTATTTCCTTTCTTTCTGGCCCCAGATTGTGTGCTCTGCGAGGTTTGAGGTTGTTCCTCTCGAGCAGCCATTGTTGATGGAGTCCCGGCTTGAAAGCGAACTTTGCGGCCTGTGGAAGTGGATGGTTCTTCCCGGCCTCGCTTTGAAGAGGTTCGTTGCCTCCTAGGCACTTCATCCTCGTATTAAGAACTGGATGGTCTAGGGACAGGCTTCAGTGATGGTTTGGACACTGCTAGTTTAGACAGTCGGGATTTAGGAGCCATTTGAGATCAACGAAGAGAACAAAGAGGGATGGATGGACTAAGAGAGAGAGAGAGAGTTCAGTGAGGAGAGAAAGAGGTTAGAGAAATGGAGAGAAAACAAGGAGAAACGGAAACTGGAGAGAGCTGTCGAGAAAAAGAGAAAAAAGGAGAAACTGGAGAGGGCTTAGGAACGAAAAATCGTCTGAGAGGGAGAAGTCCTCTGCCGGCGCGGGAAGAAAATGAGAGAAGAAAGAAGAAAGAAAGAAGAAGGAGGAATCCCGATGGTCGCATGCGTGGAGTCGATGCTACCCTAGGCGAAGATGACTTCGGCCCAGCGGAGTCGACTTCGCCTCAGAGGCGGAGTCGACCTCACATCCCCCAAGTCGACTTCACTGGAGTCGACTTGGCTTCCTCGGAGTCGACTTGACTTATCGACTTTGAACTTTTTCAGATTTTATTTTCTTGTCTAATTGTTCCTAATTTAATTCAATCATCCCCATTTCATTTCTAATTTTGTAAAATGATTCCTTTGCTAAGGGCTTGGTAAATATATCAGCAATTTGATCCTCAGTTTTCACATATTTCAAACAAACATCATGATTTTCAACATGTTCACGGATAAAATGATGTCTTACATCTATATGTTTGGTTCTAGAATGCAATACAGGATTTTTAGTCAAACAGATTGCACTTGTATTATCACATTTGATATGAATATTATAATAATCAATGTCATAGTCTTTTAATTGTTGTTTCATCCAAAGTAATTGGGCACAACAGCTCCCAGCGGCTATATATTCGACTTCCGCCGTAGATAGAGCAACACTAGTTTGTTTCCTTGAATACCATGATACCAACATGTTTCTAAGGAATTGACATGTTCCACTAGCACTTTTTCTATCTACTTTGTAACCGGCAAAATCCGCATCCGAGTAGCCGATTAAATCAAACGTTGACCCCTTTGGATACCATAGTCGAAGGTTAGTGGTATTTATTAGATATTTAAAAATTCTTTTTATAGCCAATAAATGTGATTTTTTAGGACATGCTTGGAATCTAGAACACATACATACACTGAAAAAAATGTCCGGTCTAGAAGCAGTTAAATACAACAATGATCCTATCTTACTTCTATAAAGTTTTTGATCGATACATTTACCGTTTTCGTCCGTGTCGATCTTAATTGTTGAGCTCATTAGAATATTTGCTCCTTTGCTAGTTTGCATTCCAAATTTCTTTAGCATTTCTTTGATGTACTTGGACTGATTTATGAATATTCCTTCGGCTTGTTGCTTGATTTGCAATCCAAGGAAGAAATTTAATTCTCCCATCATGCTCATTTCAAATTCGCTCTGCATAATTTTCGAAAATTCTTGGCACAGAGTTTCATCAGTAGCACCAAATATTATATCATCTACATAAATTTGCACAATTAAAATATTTTTACTTTTGTACTTGATGAATAAAGTAGTATCAATATTTCCTCTTTGAAATTCATGATCAATCAAAAATCTATTTAACCTTTCATACCAAGCTCGTGGGGCTTGTTTTAGTCCATATAATGCTTTGGTCAGTTTATAAACATATTTTGATTGATCATTTTCTTCAAATCTAGGGGGTTGTTCAACATATACTTTTTCATTCAAGTAACCGTTCAAAAATGCGTTTTTCACATCCATTTGAAACAATTTGAAATTCATGTGAGAAGCAAATGCTAGTAAAATGCGTATGGCTTCTAATCTAGCCACAAGTGCATATAATTCTTCAAAATTAATCCCTTCTTCCTAGGAATACCCTTTGGCTACTAGTCTAGCTTTGTTTCTTATTACAAGTCCGCTTTCGTCCAATTTGTTCCTAAATACCCATTTGGTACCAATAATGGTATAATTATTTGGTCTAGGAACTAAATGTCATACATTATTTCTTTCAAATTGATTTAGTTCTTCTTGCATTGCATTAACCTAGTTTTCATCATTAAGAGCTTGTTCAATAGTGGTTGGTTCAATTTTTGACATAAATGCATATTGTCCACAAATATTTTGTTTTGATCTCCTAGTTTTTACTCCTTCATAAATATTTTCAATGACTTGCTCAATTGAATAGACATTTTTGAATTTCAAATCAATTGGAGGTTTGTAGGAATCATTACCTTCACTCACCTTTTCCTCCATGGGGTTTTCTGGCTTGAGCTCGGTTTTCTTTTGTTGTTCTTGTTGTTTTGCTTTTGTATCATCTGCATCACTTAGTTCATCCTCCTTTCTCGGAGTTTGATTAAATTCATCAAAAATAACATGTATTGATTCTTCTACTATTTGATTTCTTTTGTTGAAAATCCTATATGCTTTGCTATTTGATGAATAACCTAAGAAAATAGCCTCGTCACTTTTGGCATCTAATTTTTTCAGATTTTTTTTTCCATTATTTAACACGTAACAAGTACATCCAAAAGTATGGAAATATGATATGTTTGGTTTTTTGCCTTTCCAAAGTTCATATAGGGTCTTTTTCAATATTTCTCTAATGGTAACTCGGTTTAATACATGACAAGCTGTACTTACAGCTTCACCCCAGAATCTTTTAGACAATTTACTCTCATTTAGCATGGTTATAGCCATTTCTTGTATTGTCCAGTTTTTCCTTTCAACAACTCCGTTTTGTTAAGGAGTTCTTGGTGCAGAAAATGTATGGTGAATTCCTTTTTCATTGCAAAATTCTATGAATCGATTATTTTCAAATTCACCACCATGATCACTTCTAATGGAAATAATTAAACTTTGTTTTTCATTTTGCACCAAATTTGAAAATGTGACAAACATAGGAAATGCTTCATCTTTGCTAGCTAAGAATATAATTTAAGTAAATCTTGAAAAATCATCAACAATTACATACATGTACTTTTTTCACCAAGAGTTGAAATGTCTGATGGCCCATAAAGATCCATATGTAACAACTCAAGTGGTCTAGTTGTTGAAATTTCCTTTTTAGTGGAAAATGGCATTTTGGGTTGTTTAGATAGTTGACAAGCTTACATATCTTATCCTTGTCATATTTGAGCTTTGGTAACCCTTGTACTAGATTCTTTTTCCACAATGTTTTAATATTTGATATATTTATATGTCCAAGCCTTGTATGACATATCCATGGATCATTTTCTATGGCTATCAGACATTTCCCTTCTAGTTCATCAAGGCAAACCAAATATACATTTTCATGTCTTTTGCTATTAAATATTATGTGTTCATCATCAAAAACATTACATATAGAGGATTCAAATACAATTATATATCATTTATCACATAATTGACTAATACTCATTAGGTTGTGTTTGAGTCCTTCAACAAATAGTACATCTTCAACGCATGCATTTGAAATACCATAAACATTTTCTTTACCTTTTATTTTACCTTTTTCATTATTTCCGAAAGCTACTGTTCCTTCATTGCATGGGTTGATCTTATGGAATAGTCTTTTTTCTCTTGTCATATGTCTTGAGCAACCACTATCCATAAACCATATGTTATTGGCCTTAGCTTTAAGACAAACCTGCAAAAATTAAGTCAAGTGGAGCTCATCCTTTTGGTACCCATTTTATGGGTCCATTTTGGTTAGTTATCCTTTGGAGTCTATGTTGGTCTACCTTTGAAGCCATAAATCCAATGCTTTTCGGCATCCAAACCAATTTCGCACCAAGGTTTTGTAACTTTCTCAATTTGCATTGATAAACCTTGTGTCCTAACTTGTTGCAAAAATTACAAGCTCCCGGAAGTCTAGAAATAGGAAGCCATTTGGTAATTTGTTCCTCGGTTGGTCTTTTGGACCAAACTACTTGATTTATCTTAGATTTAGTATAAAAAGGTTTGGCGTTATTTCTTGGACCATTAGATTCCTTTTGCTCAAATGTATTATACCCAAGTCCTTTCTTGCAAGTTTGGGTTGTCATTTTTAAGAATATTTTCACATTTTCTCCTGGATTAGAAAACTTGACAAGCGATTCATTTAATGATTCATTTTCCTTTTTGAGTTTTTCTAACTCAACTTCCAAGGTATTCTTTTCGCTTTTTAATTTATCTATTTTTTCAGCAAGTTTACCATTCACAATTATTACTGCATCACATTGTCTTTTCTTTATTGTAAACTTATTTCCTAATTTCTTTATTTTCTCATATAATGAATCATAGGCTTGTTGAAGTTCTTCCAATTCAGCACATTTGAGGCATTCATTTGTAGAAGAAAAAATTGAAAAAGATTTTTATTTTGAGGTTACCTCTTGACTACTTGTGCAGTTCGTTGAAGTAGCTTGATCCTCCAAGATTTCCGTGGCTGCAAAACATATGTCGGAATTCGCTATACAACAAATTCTTGTGCAATCTGCTTCACATTCTTCACTTGAAGAGCTACATGTTGTAGATTCTTCTTCATTTACATACATGCCTCTTCCTTTGTTTCTTCGAAATTTACTGTTGTCGCCTCGATCTTTTCTTTACTCCTTTGCTTTATTTTCTTCGGGTGTTGGGCATTGGGCTTGCATGTGCCTCGAACCACCACACCGGTAACATTTTGTTGATTCTTTCTTTTTTTCTTTAGAATTTCTTTCTTTAAAGTTTCTGAAATTTCTACCTTTTCTTACAAATTTTCTGAACCGTTTTGTAAGTAAGGCAATTTCATCGTCGTTTTGAGATGATGAGATGGTGTCATTCGAGTCTTGTGCCGCTTTCAAGGCGATGGCTCTTTTGACTTTGTGGTGATCCTCGTTTCTTTTCTTGATTAGCTCATGTGACATTAGCGAGCTAATAAGATCTTCCAATTTCAATGTGTTTAGGTCCTTAGCTTCTTCTATTGCCGTGATTTTTGGAGTCTATGATTCGGGTAGTGCCCTCAAAATCTTCATGACCTGCTCAGATTCAAAAATTGCTTTTCCTAGCCCCTTCAAGGCGTTAGTAATCTTGAAAAATCTAGCAAACATTTCAGAAATATTTTCTGTTTCTAACATTCTGAAGTTTTTCAATTCTCTAATCAAAATATTTCTCCTTGTCCCTTGAACTTGAGAAGTTCCTTCATAGATAGATGTTAGTGTATCCCATATCTCTTTGGCAGTTAAACAAGAGAATACTCTATCATATTCGGAAGCCGTAAGAGCATAAAATAATGAATTCATAGCTTTGGCATTGCTCTTTACAATTTTCACTTCCTCATCGGTCCATTTGGAAGCTCTTTCATCAATAGGCAAAGTCACACCGTCTTGGATTGCAATCCAAGAGTCCATATCTGTAGCCATGATGAGTTGTTTCATACGTAGCTTTCAATATCTAAAATTGTTCCCATCAAACAATGGTGGCATAGTAAAGGATTGGCCTTCAGCAAATGCGGGAATGGAAGTGGATTGGGATTCCATATCAAAAAGATCTCTTTAGTAAAACTCAAAGACCTGCTCTGATACCACTTGTTGGTCCCGAGTTTATGGCAATTACCCAAGAGGGGATGGGTGAATTGGGTATTTAGAAAATTTAAAACTTTAATTAGATATTGTACCCTAGTTTAGTTTACACCCTTTTAATGAAACAAATAGAAAACAATAAGATAATGAAAGCGTAAATAGAAAGCAGTAGACAAGATTTATAGTGGTTCGGGCAACCTTGCCCTACTCCACTCTTCCAAGCTCACACTCCCTTGTGACTTGGGTTCCACTATGTATTCCGCGAATACAACTAGAGTCTCTGCTCTCTTCTAGATTCTAACTCTAGAGGGCATATACAACCAGAGCCTCCGCTCTCTTCTAGATTCTAGCTCTAGGGGGCGTATACAAACAACTAGCACAAGTAGGTGACGAGTTCCACTCCAATCACAACTCTACTTTGTTATAGCTTGGTTTGAAACACCAAAATCAAACCAAGCACCAAATAATAAGATGAAATAGAAGAAATCTACACTTTACAGATTTGTGTAGTAAGTTTCAGCTCGAGGAAGAATCTGTAGAAGCAAAAATCGTATTGCGTTGAAGCAAACAGCAACGTTGAAGATTGTTCTTCCTTTGAACGTATCTAGATCACTCAATTGTAGAAGAAAGTGAGATAGAACTCTTAGTAGCACTTCTTTCCTCTTTTTCAGCTCTTTATTGTATTTATCCACGTTTGCTTGAGTGTCTATGTATAGAGGAGAGAGAATTTTGAACGTTGGAGAAGTGGTTGATGCGTAATAAATATGCTAACGTTTAAAAATTTAAACGTTACGCCTCCAAGTCGCAGGTGGAGTCGACTTCGTGTGCGACTTCACCCAAGTCGCATGCTGGAGTCGACTTCGTGTGCGACTTCAGATGCTCTTCAGTTTCTAAGTCTGTCTTTCGGGTCGACTTGGTCTGAGACTTAGCTTCAAGTCGATCTTGGAGTCGACTTCGGGTGCGACTTGACTACTTTCTTTTGCCAAGTCAGTTTGATCTTTGTTGAAGCGTCTCTTGCTTGCTTAACTTCTTCTTCTTCTTTTGTCTTTCAATACTTGGAACTTATTTGTACAAAATTGTTTTTAGCTTTAAGTCAAGAGAACTTGAAAAAAAACCTTTAATCTTGTATGAACAAATCCAACTTTGATATAGAATGATTGAATCCATGTGTCTTTCTTGCTTTAAACTTGAATAAGTCTTCATATATTCAAGTTGAGAAATTTAAGTCGTCTTCATCTTCTATTTGACTCAAGTCTATCTCGAAGTCGACTTGTTCTTCGATTTGAACTTGAAAATCTGCCCTATCAAGTTGAAGTTGATGCTGGAGTCGACTTTGCCTGCGACTTCACCCAAGTTGCATGTGGAGTCGACTTGAGTTGCGACTTTAGAAGTTTTGCTACCCAATTTCAACGTTGGAAGGAAGGTGCTGCTCCAAGTCGATTCTGAAGTCGATTCTGAAGTCGATTCTGGAGTCGACTTCATTCTGCGACTTGGCCCAAGTCGCAAGTGGAGTCGACTTCATCTGCAACTTCGGTTGTTCTGCTTTCCAAAATCAACGCTGGAAGAAGGGTGTCTTTTGAAGTTGAAGATGGAGTCGACTTGAGAGATCGAATTTGCCTAAGTCGATGTTTGAGTCGACTTGAATTGCGACTTGACTTGTTTTGTTTTGTATATAACCTTTTATAGCTTTGATCATTTGCACAAAAACTCATTAGTAGCTAAGATTTACCCAAATTGTGTTGTTTAATCATCAAAACACATGGTTTGGGTATTTTCATTCAATTTCAATAATTGTCTCCAACATTTTCTTGATCTTCTGGCACTATCATAATTTAACGGTAGCCCGAATACCCATCCAAGACATAATAATACTCCTTTCCAGCTAGCCTATCTAACATTTGATCAAAGGGTAAAGGAAAATGATCATTTCTTGTTGATTTATTCAATTTTTTGTAATCCATGCATACCCTCATCCTGAGACTGTTCTAGCTAAAATAAGTTCATTATTGTCATTTGTAATAACGGTCGTCTCACCTTTGTTAGGAACACATTGTACCAGGCTTACTCAAGTACTATATGAAATGAGATCTATTACCCCTGCATCGAACCACTTAATGATCTATTCCTTAACCACTTCCTTCATAATAGGATTCAACCTCTTTTATCTTTCAATTGAAGGTTTGTAGTTCTCTTCCATAATGATCTTGTGTACAAAATGCTAGACTAATACAAGGAATATCTACAATAGCCCATCCAATAGGTCATTTGTAGGCATGAGAGATTCTCACCAACTTTTCTTCTTGAATTGCATCCGAAGCTGAAGAGATGATTATTGGAAGAGTTAAAGATTCCCCCAAGAATGTATATATCAAATGAGGAGGCAATGGTTTAAGATCTAGAGTCTTCCTCAATAGAAGGCTTAGTTGGCTTGAATGAATTGGTGGTGAGTTCCAACGACTCAAACTTGCTAGGGAACCGAGCTATATTATTTATTTGCTGCAAGTAATTCACCAATTCTAAAAATTCAGCATCCTCCCTATTCACATACCGAAGCAAAGAAGTTTCAAGTTATCTGTTGGCACCATCTGTTGAAAACCATATTGAACTACTGAGTCTACAACATCAATCATTGAACACTCATCTACATCTCTTAGAAACCTCAAGGCCTTCAATACATTAAAGGTCATTTGCTCATCTTGAACTCGTATAGTGAGCTCTCCAGCTTGCACATCAATTAAAGCTCTACTTATAGCCAAGAATGGTCACCCCAAGATGATGGAAACATCTCGATCCTCTTTATAGTCAAGCACAATGAAATCTTCTGGAAAGCTGAACTTTTTTACTTTCACCAATACATCTTCAATATACCCTCTGGATAACTAATAGATCTATTTACTAATTGAAGAGTAACTATAATAGGCCTTGCTTCTCTAGTGCCTAGCTTCTTGAACATAGATTTAGGCATCAAGTTTATACTCTCCCCAAGATCATAAAGGGCCTTTCCAAAATAATGAGAACCAATAGTACATGAAAATGTAAAACTTATCAGATCTTGTAATTTAAGAGGAAGCTTTCTTTGAACAATGGAGCTACTTTCCTCCATTAAAGCCACTGTCTCAAATTCGCTTAACCACCTTTCCTTTGTGAGGACATCCTTTATAAATTTGGCATAGCTTGGCATTTTCTCAAGAGATTTTAAAAGAGATATATTTATGTGAAGTTATTTTAAAACTTCTGAGAATCTCTTGAATTGATGGTCTTTTCTTTGTTTCTTAAATTGCTATGGGAAAGGCGGTGGTGGCCTATTAATGAGCTACTGTGGTGTATCAACCAATGTTGTCCCTTGGATTTTCATTCCTTCACTTCCTTCAATGGGTCCCCCAATTTGCTCTAAATTTAGAGATGATTTAGCTACTGCTTCTTTCCCTTGCATCTTTGGATCATTTTGTAGTTCCTTTCCACTTTGGAGTGTGACAGCTTGTACTTGCTCTTTGCCTTAATCCTTGGAATTTGGATTAGTATCACCCGGTAAAGCTACTTGTGGTCGACTATTAATAGCTAAAGTGAACCGTCTAACTTGATTCTCTAAGTTTCACATTGAAGATGCTTGAGATTACATGAACTGCATGAACATGTCTTCAAGTGATGACTTCTTGTCAGGTTGAGATTGAGGAGGTGGGGCTTATGGAACTTGAGGAACATGCATCCGTGGCTAATTTTGAAAACTAGGCAAAAAGGTCGGCTTAAATGACTGACTGACACCTTGGTTGTTTCTAGCAAAGTTGGGATGATTCTTCCAACCTAATTGCATGTGCTTGAGTACGGGTTGTTCTAATTTCTGTTGAATCCTGCCATATAATTCACAAACTCTAGAATTGAAGAGCATTGAGCTACCATATGCCCATATTCACCACACCAATCACACCGAAGAGGTGTAGGTTCAATAGAACTCACATTTGCCAACATCTGAAGACTTTGAATTTCTTTAGTAAGAGCTGTTAACTATGTATACATTGCAAATAGCACATCAACTTCAAGAACACCCGCTACTCTTCTCAGATTAGCTCTTTCACTTGTTCATTAAGCATTGTCAGAAGTCATCTTTTCAAGCAAGTCACATGGTTGATTGTAAGTCTTGCCCATTAAAAATCCCCCAACTGCTGCATCGACCATAGTACGAGTCTAAAGAATTTTTGAATTAGCACCCATGGAAGGACTGCATGTTGAGGGAAACTTCTTAGTAGCTCTTTAAACTAGTCCCAAGCTTCATACAATGACTCCCCATTAGCTCGCATAAAAAAAAGTAATTTGATTCCTCAACTACACAACCTAAGCAGATGGAAAATACTTAGCCAAAATTTTTTGAGCCAAATCATCCCAACCTCTAATAGAGTTAGGAGGAAGATTGTTAAGCCAAGCACGAGCCTTGTCTTTTAGTGAAAATGGGAATAGTCTCAAATGGATAGCATCATCCAACAACCCCCTCTTACTTGAAGGAGTGGCAAATTTGCATGAAATTCATGAAGTGCTCATGAGGATTCTGATTAAAAGACCGCCACATTGCCCCATTGTCTGCATCATGTGAAACAAGACCGGTTTCATCTCGAAATGCCCAACATAAATAGGAGGTTGACTGATGTCGTGATGAAGGCCATCAAGGATAGGTGTTCTGAACTCATGTAACACCCTGTCCAAATCATCTAGAACAATATGCTCTTGATCATCTTGGTTGATTTCTTATTGATAGCCTTGATTTTTGTAGGTGTCTCCTCCCTGACTCATGGTTACTTCAAAATCTTAAGTCCTACTTTTCAATTTCTTATGAAGTCTTTGATGGAATGTACTCTTTGATTCGGAATCAAATGGAAATAACTCCATAATACCACTACGGTGTCCCTATCTCATACATGAATGATATATCCTAAATTCAATATAACAAAACGAAGTTAGAAGAAGAAAGACAAAAATAAGGAAATCAAATAAAATTAAACAAAATTATAAGTGTCAAGTTTTGATATAGATAACAATATATTTAGTAGTTGCTTCCCCGACAGTGGCGTTAAAAACTTGTTGGGTCACAGCACAACTAATGTATTGGCTTACAATGCAAGTGCACATGCCGCTCAAGTAATAAAGACATGAGTAAGAGATTGTTCCCATGAGGAAGCAAACTAAATAGATTATAATCTCATATCAAAAATGCTACTTTGAAGTTGATTCAATTAATATGAGATTATAATCATGAGAAAAAAATTTATTGGAATTTAAGGCAAATTAAGCACAATCCATGTTTTGATGATTAACAACTCAATTTGAGATGTATTTAAGTACTAATGAGGTTGCTAAGTGATGCCAAGGTGTATAAAATTAAAATTCAAAAGATAGCAGGTCAAATCGCAACCCCTCTCTCAATTTTTTTAAATCCTCTCAAGAGAAAAATTTCCTCCTTCCATCAATCTCGAAATCCATCTTAAACCTTCCCACATCGACCTTTCCATTAACTATGGCACCTAAGGCCGTCTCGAAACCTAGCAAGCTATCCGTTTCCAGACCATCAAAATCAAATACAGGGGAAGATGTACCCAGACGGCAACGAACACCATCTAAGAGGGCCCGGGAAGAGCCAATGACGTCCACGGGTTGTCGAGTCCATTTTCAACAAGGTATCCCTCCACCTCCACACCTAGAGAGGAAGGAAACTTAGAATCCAGTGATAGTATAGAAATTGGTGGAAAGCGGAAGGGCAACCCAACTCAAAGGGGGCAAGTACTCAAAATGTCAACAAAATATTTTAGGACTGAGCGTCAACACAACAGATTCTACAAACACTTCTATGAAAGGAAGACTTTATTACCCAAAATAATTGATTTTAAGTTTTTACATGAATATAAATTTGGTATTGAAGAGTTATTAGATTATCAAGGATGGACTAGGTTATTAAAAGAGGATGACAATATTTATCCAGATTTGACTAGGTTGTTCTACTACTTGTGGGATCAAGAATACCTAAATACATACGTGAAATGGGTGGAAATCAATCTGGGAACAGGACACAGAATCAACAAAAGAAATATAATTGACCGTATGACAAACATTTTGGATGTTCCTCCTTTTGATGAACCGCTCCCAGTAAGAATGACTCTCACCTAAATGTACAATCAACTGACAAACAGTAATAAATATCATCCGGGTATCAAATTTTTACACTATATAGACTTAGCTCCACAACTAAGGGTATTACGATTGGTCATAGCCCATTGCATCTATCCAAAAGGAGGAGGCCGAAACCAACTCAGCCCTCAGAGGCCGAAATTTTGTAAAAAGTGGTCGACTGAGTCAAAGTTAGTCTTCTCAGACTATTCTTGGAGGCCCTGGAGTTGAAAAAGGAGAATCCTCGGGGCATACTACCCTATGGCACATGGATCACCAAGATTCTAGCACATTATCATGTCGACTGATAGCGAGCCCTATGAGGTGTTAAAATCCACAAATGCCATCAACCGTGTCCTATTGACCCTATGAAGATTGACCTAGAGGCATTTAGAGCCGATCGATTACGGGATCAAATGGGAGGCGATTTTCAAGGCGCCCCAGCTCAACAAGTACTCCAACCAGAGGAAGCTCAACCTGAGGGGGAAGATCTGCCTCGTCATGATCTCCACACATCTCCACCTCCTGCTCCTCCAGCTCCCGCTTCGCCTGCATCTCATGGCTCTTGCTCCCCTCACGGATCATGAGCAATAAATCATTTTGCACATTCCCTGAATCAACCATCTACCTCCAAGGCGATTCTTGAGTATTTACAAGCCATAGAGAGTCGTATTTCTCAAGAACTAGGGGCTATTAACATCTCACTTATGGAAATGCATGGTTGACAAGATAAGTTAGACCATGAATTTACCGCCATCAAGTATCAATTTGCTTTTGGTAGTCAACGCGGCTGACCCATTCGGAGTCTACCAAATTTTGATCCATATTGGGGAGAATTTCTTTGGGTCAAACCAACCGTTTAGGCTCCATCGTCACCATTCTCCTCCGCATGCCCCTGTCCTATGCCTCCAACTCACTCACTCTCTTACCCTATATCAGCCTTTGCCTTTCACAAATCTCGCTTCCCGTACTATCTTTTTTTATGTTTGACAAAAAGGGGGAGATAGGCACAAATTTTTTATTTTTCTTAGGTAGATTGTATTTAGGCATCACAATGCATTTTTGAAAATGACATATTATGAAACAGTGTTCTAAATCATTTTGTGCATATCCATGATTTGAATTGAATGAAATTTTACATATTTTGTGTGTTGAAATGTTGTGTGACTGATATGATTAGAAATTGAGAATCAAATGAAAATTGATAACTGACATGAAATACTTCTTTTAATTGATAAATGAAAGATTTACCTAAAATTGGTTTCGTCGATCATAAAAAAGGGAGAGATTGTTGTAAACATGTGACAAATTAAGCACAATCTATGTTTTGATGATTAACAACTCAATTTGAGAACTATCAAGCTACTAATGTGATATTAAGTGTTTTCAAGGAGTACAATATTCAAAGATCAAAAGCTTGGCAGGCCAAGTCACATGCCAAGTCGCCTCAGACATCGACTTAGGCGAAGTCGCATGCCAAGTTGACTTCAGCATCGACTTCGAGGCCCTATTTTTCGATAGTGCTAAAATTTAGACATCTGAGCAAACGAAGTCACAACCGAAGTCGACTTCACTTAAGACTTAAGTGAAGTCGCAACATCAAGTCGACTCCATTTGTGACTTGGGATATCTTTAGAGATTAAAGTACAAGCTGAGAATGTCAAGTCGCATTCCAAGTCGACCTCATAATGCGACTTAGGTATATTCACACCTGAAATCGACTCAGACTCTCGACTTGAATGGAATTATAGATCAAGATGTTCCTAAACACCTTGCTCAGAAAGATGAAGTCCAAATCATGAAACGATGACAAGCTTGAGCCAAAGTTACATGAATCCCTTATCAAAATGGTCGAGAAATATTGACTAAGCTCAAATATCAAGAAGAATGAATAGAACTCGAATACAAATGAAGATTTATATGCATGAATTATGAAGAGGCAAGGAAAGACAAACAAAGAAGATCACATTGTGTCAAAGCTCCAAAAAATCAGATAACTAGTAAAGTAGCAACCTAAGTTGACTCCACTAGCGACTTGGGTCAAGTCTGAAGACCAAGTCAACTCAAGTCTGGAACTTGACAGAAGAGCTGAAGACCAAACTCGCATTCGAAGTCGACTCCGGTTTGCAACTTCGATGAAGTCGCATCCAATTTCGACCCCAGTCTGCGACTTGGATGAAGTTGAAACCCAAGTCGACTCCGACCGCGACTTGAATCGCAACGATAAAAGAAATTCGACCATTGGCACATTAAATGCGTCACTTACCTCCAAACGTTCGAATTTACTCTCTCTTATTTAAAGCACCTCAAATGAACGAGAAAGGGCAAAGAGATAACATTGATTGAGTTCAACCTCTTTATTCTCAAGAATTTATGTGATCTAAAGAAAGTTTTCAAGAAGAACTCAGTGACAAGCTTTTAGTGCTGAACTACTCCATCATCAATTCCTTCTTTAAGTTCTTCTCTGCGTAGAAATTTGTCTCTACACATACTGTAAAGTGTAGTATCATTTTTACTTTATTAATCACTTGCGTTCCACTTGGTTTAGTATTGGAGACTAAGACCAAGTGAAGGCAAAGTAGCGTGTGATTAGAGTATTACTTGTCACCTATTTGTGCTAAGTCTGTATAAAACCCTCTAGAGCTGAAATCTAGAAGAGGGCAAGGGCTCTATTGTATTGCTATTTGCTTAGTAGAATCCAAGACACTAAGGTGTGTTCTTGAAGAAGTGGAGTAGGAGAGTTGTCCTGAACCATTATAATCTCTTGTGTCTGTTTTAAATTGCTCTTATATTTCACGTTTTTCATTCGAGGGGATTAAAACTCTCAAGGGGTTAAGTTTTCTAATTACGAAAGAATTTTTGAAGCAATTCACCCTCCTCTCTTGGGTTTTGCCACAAACTCGGGACCAACAGATATAATTGCTAATATTAGACAGATAATAATTATGCTAGCCTTACTAGTTTTATTTTATATTACTAGTTTAGACTTTATACTATTTTGGGCTTGCTCGTAACCTAAGTAACTATAATTATAAATATATCAAAGCTTAATGAAAGAATCATATTGAGTTCTTTCAAAATTCTTTTTATATATTAAAGTCAGACCTAAGTCTGCTTGTATCTATTCCAATTTATAGTAGAGTCTTGATTCAAAGCATCTAATTGCATTGAAATTTTAGTGAAACTAGGAGCAAAACTAATTTTTATTCTTTTTTGAAATTTTTGTACAACTATTAGTCTAGGCATATTCAACTCGTGTATTAATTTTTACCATTTTTAGAGATTTGCATATTTTTTATTTAAAAAAGGAGTATTTTGGTCATTTAAAAATTACAACATTTGTATATAATACCCTTATTTCTAAAAATTAAAAATATGTATAAACATCTAAAAAATGGCAAAACTTAAGTTGTATATAAATACACTTAGATTAACGATTTTATAAAAAAATTTAAAATAGATTTCACACTTGGTTACGCTAAAATTTCAATGCAACTGGGTTCTTTGAAACACAACTCAATATAATATGCCTCAATATATAAATCAATATACTATATGTTAACATATCTAGCTCAAGAGATGAGGGGGATTGGTAGTGGTGAGAAAATCCAACATTGTTAAGAGACTTAAAGACTTCTTGATTTATATGTGTGAGAATAGCTTTTTAACATGGATTGGATGGTAGGAAGAGGGGTTTGGATGGTCCATCTTTTATCTAATAATTTTTTTTTAAAATTTGCTAGTCATTTTGGGATAGAACTGACCCATTAATAAGTATACCCGATATTCCAACTGTGGAAAATTGGGGAATATACAAGAGTAACATTCAAAAAGAGTAATGATCATGTTCATCGGAGCACACTTAGCTTCAGTGCACTTGAGTTCCAAAATTCATTTTTTTAGAAATTTTTATATAACTATTAATCTAAATTTGTTTAACATGTGTATCGATTTTTACCATTTTTGGAGATTTATAGATATTTTACAAGAATTAAAATTATGAAAATTTCCATTGATTTTAAAAAATTTTAAAAATCTATAAATCTTCAAAAATGGTAAAAATTGATACACGTGTTAAATACATTTAGATTAGTAATTATATAAAAACTAAAAAATGGGTTAAATATAACGATTGCGCCACGCTTATGTGCACCCTGGTGCATTTACACAACTACCTTCAAAAAAAGCAATTATAACGAATTTGGGTATGTTAGAAACTAGTAGTAAAAATTGTGAGTATAAAGAGAATTTACCCATTAAAAATTGAAAAAATTTGGAAATGGAAAATCACATGTCATCTTTAACTCATGTCATGTCTTGACATGCCTTAGACTTTTATATAATCACTATAATAGAGCTAGAACTTGATAAATGAATTGGAAAAATTGCAAGCATGTCATTAGTTTTCCCAAAATTGCAAGTGTATCTATGTATTTTGCCTAAAATAGCTGGTGTGTCATCTTCATTAGGGTTATGTGGCTGCTCTTAAGAAAATGACAAAATTCCCGTTGAAATTTTAATGCACATTTATTGAATTGATTATATTTATTTTTTATTATTTAAGCATTTATTGAATATTTTATTCTTTGAAAAGACATTTTCTTTTACAATATTTTTATAATATTTGCACAAGTGAATAATTTAAATTATTTAAGGGGTATTTTTATCATTTTCATAAAGTTTTTAAGCATCAACAACGTCATCCTAACAAAAGTGATACGTCCACAATTTTAGGCAAGCTAACAAAAGTGGTCCACCATTTTAGGCAAGCTATCTAAGTGCACTAGTAATTTTTTGAAAACTAATGACATGCATGCGATTTTCCCATATTATATAGGTACAAATGCAAAATCTTCATTCACTTTAATACATCATTCACTGTTGAAATACTAACAATAAAAATTGCATAAAAGCTAATGTGGATGCTCATAGGAAGGATACTTGGAAAATATTGAATTTTTACAGTTGTGGCCAAGGATGCAAATGGGTGTGTCATGGAGTCTCTGATAATGGAGGCATACACATTGTTATTGGCAATGGATTGGATGATCAAGACAAATCATAGAGACGTGGTAATGGAGGGTGACTCTTTGTTACTAATCAATATCCTTAAGGGCTTGCCAACTGGGTGTCATCCTAGTTGGTGGCAATGCAATTTCACGTGTTGTCACAACCATGTTCGAAACACAGCATGCGCAGTTGGTGTGGGATTTTTATATTCCTTTGTATGTATCCCCCCAGTGGTGGGGTTATTTACAATGGTACCTCCTGAATGTGGGGGTATTTACAAGATGTCTCTCTATAGTGAGGGTAGTGCATGAGGTTGATTTGTAATATCATATGTCATAGGGTGTGTTTGGGAATAGATAAAACTTTTGATGAAAAGTTGTAGAGATGAAAAGTTGTCAAATGATGTGATATGATAGGATTAATGATGAGGAATAAATAGGATAAAGTTGAAATAGATAGGTTTGTTGTGTTAGTAGTTGTGTAGAAATGATTGAAAAGTAGGGTAATTGTATAGAAAAATGTGAAGAAATGATTAAAAACTAGGGTAGTTGTGGAGAGTGAAAAGTTTTAGGTTGAAAAGTTTTAACTTGACAACTTTTTATTGTTAACAAACACACCCATAATGTATATAAAATACTAATAAAAAAATTTCCTTAAGGGATTCAAATTTTAAATACTTCGTATAGGTAACCGAGCACCACCTTCCTATTATCGAACTACGCATATGAAAGTTTGAGGAGAAATTATGGGATTTTTTGTATTTTGGTCCCTTTAACTTTTAACCCACAAGTTTTGCATTTTTTCTTTTTAAACCCTATAAGTTTGCCTCATTTGTATTTTAAAGTCTGTCATTCATGTAAGCCACCAAATGAATAAAAAATCTAAGTAGTTGTAGTACAAATTTTTTAATGATAATATTACCTAGGGGTGAAAATATGGTTGAGTCAACTCATGACCCACCTCGCTCTGGCCCCTAAATTTATAGTGGGTTGTATAAACACTTGCTTGAAATTTGAAGAAAAAATTGTAATATTACAAACATGTGTGTCTAATAAATATAGAATAAATATCTTTCATAAATTTTTATATAATAATACATACTTCAAATACTTAAATTTTACTATTAATATGTAGAGTACATTCAAATTTTCCATTAGAATTATTTTAAGAAGTTTTGGAAGACAAATATAGGTTTGTTGATATTTTACAACAAATCAGGTGTGAAATTGCAAATTTTTAAAATATAAGATGTATATAATAAATAAAATTACAAAAATTCCAACCCAACCATAGCACCGTCTATATATCATGAAGATGACACAAATTTAACATTTAAATATCTAGAACGAGGTAAATGATTTCTTATTAGCCAAAACAATAAAATAAATAAATAAATTAGACAAACGAGATGGCCATTTAGGCACCACTATCAGGTGTGCTGGAAGTTTATAAATAGCATTGGGTGGCCTATCTTGATTATAAAAATCAGGAGGAGAATCAAGAAAAAAGAAAGAAAAGGAGATGATGTAGTCGATAGGAAGATCAAGTTAATCTCATCCATTGATCTGCCTCGTCTAGGTTAGATAATATTTATTTCATATTTTTATCATTAAATTCAGCAAGGATCAAGGGTAAGGATCAATCTAAACCATTAAATTGAGAGGATACAACTCAATTTTAAAGAATAGAAATAGTTATCCATAAAAATCAGATTTAATAAATGTGATTGAGATTAATTTTAATTCAATTATTTGGGTATTTTATGTCAGAGGATGGGCCATGGTCAGGGGTTGCTTGAGAAAATTCTGCCCAGAATGGGCTCAAAAGTGGTCCAAAAATACCTTTTATTAATAGATAGTAAGAGGATGATCTCAACCATTAAAACTATAATTTCTTGCGTAATTTGGATGATCTGAATTATTAAATGTGTGTAAAAATTAATTTTTCATAAGGATATGATGTTAGATCGTTCGTGGACACCCTGATGGATGGTTAGATTTGAGAATTTTCAATTTTGTTATTTTGATAGATATATTAGTAGAAATTATAATCAAATTATCTAGACAGTTAAACATTTAATACAAATAATATTTTGATGATCCAAACCATTTGATCAGGAATAAATAAGTAATTTTCTATGATCTATGGGTTATATTATGATTAGAATTGTGATTAGTGGTTCAGATTAACAATTATAACAGATTATAAGCTTGATTATATAAACAATGTAATAAATTTAGAATTGAAAAACAAAATATATAAGAAATAGTAAAAGAATATTTTTCACATGAATTTTTTTCAAGAACTCATGATATACTAATTAATGAATGACCCATACTTTGTGTTAATATATTATGTAATGTTTAAATTAAAATTTGTAGAATCAAACTGAATAGGGTGAATCACTACCAATGTTAGCTATCTTCAATGATTTTTCATAATTTTGATACAATGAATTAAGGCTAAAAATTTATATGAAAAAAATTCCTTTTATCACTAAAATATATAAAAATAAAATTTTAAATGAGATAAATATGTTTAAAAATAATGTGATCTAGACCACCTCTAAACACACACCTTTCTCCAGTAGAATTAAAATGCATAAAAATATAAATAATGCATATTTTGTACTTGAATTATATTATTTAGTCATTTAAAATAATTATTGATTTATGGTAGAAATTTCAAACTTAAACTGACCTCTAATTTTAGCAATTATGGGCAAATTGAGGAATAGTTAAAGCAAAATTTTAAACTCAAATAATAATTATCAAAAAATGATATCATCATCATCATCATCATCATAAGTCATTTCCCACCTAAGTGGGGTCAGCTGCATGGATTCTGTTGCGCCATTCTTGGCGATTTGAGACTAAAGTTTCTATAATTTGTAATATTTTTAAATCTTTTTTAATTACTTCCATCCATATTTTGTTTAAGTCTTCCTCTCATTCTCCTACCACTGTCTACTTGGATAGACTCTATTCTCCTAACTGGTGCTACTTTATGCCTCCTTTGAACATGACCAAACTATCTTAATCTATCTTCTCTCATTTTATCACAAATTGGTCTCACTTTAAGTTTTTTCAAATTATTTCATTTCTAATTTTATCTTTTTTTTGTTTCACCACTCATCCACCTTAACATTCTCATTTCTGCTACGCTCATTTTTTGCATATGTTGTTCTTTAACTGTCTAACATTCTGCCCTATAAAGCATAGCAGGTCTAATCGCAGTCCTATAAAATTTTTCTTTTAATTTGATTGGAACTCGACAGTCACATAAAATTCCTGACGCACTTCTCTATCCTGCTTGAATTCTATGTATTATGTCTTTCTCGATTTCCTCATTCTCTTGAACTATTGATTCTAGGTACCATAAGTGATTTGTTCTTATTACTACTTGATCTAAAATCTTAATTGGTTCTTCATCTGGGTTCTCACTATTATTAAAATTGCATTTCATATATTTAGTTTTTGCGCGACTAATTCTAAAATCATTAGATTATAAAGCATCTGTTCACCTATTCAATTTTAAATTTAGTCATTCTTTAGTTTCATCTATTAGAATAATGTCATCTGCAAATAACATAAACTATGGTACTTCTTCTTGGAGATGTCATGATTAGTTAAAATATATAATTATTAACTTTATTCATGTGAAAAATTTTCATAAAATATTTGAAGAAGTTTAGGAATTTGATTAGATAAGAATATACTATCAACAGTCAATATGATTAAGGGAAGGCTCATCTATACTTATATTAAAAGTATGACACTGAATTAATTATTAATTGATAATTAATAATGTATAAGTGATATTTAATGATGAAGATTAATTACCTTAATAAGAAAATTATTTAAGATAATCAAGAAAATGTAAACTTGAAACTAAAGGGATAATTTAGAATTTTAAAGAATACCCTGATATAATTATCTAGTTAATTTTCTTAATTTCAGAAGTAATAATTGATAACATAAAGATGATGTTTGGAAGGAATATATATTAATTAGATACAACTTTCATTTTTCAGTGCAATGTTTTGAGCACTAGAGTAAATTACAATCAAGAGTCAGATATAGTTTACATGAGTAAGTAGAGTTTTTTTCTTTTCCTTCTAGGGTTTTTCATGAATGTTTTATTATTTTGAAGCTTGTATGTTTTGGATGCCATTGTTTTATCATTTTTGACTGAATGAATGGATTAGTTATGATGATTTATTAGGACATTGAGTTTGACTTTTACTTATGCTAGCATTAGCATTATGGCATTGGCATATGTTGCTTGGGATGTTTTTACATTCATAAGCCAATGACTATAATTGTGGAATTGGAAAGTATTGTTGGACCATCGATGATAATTAGTGGCGCATTTTGACTGAGGATTGGGATGTGATAGTTTGAGTGACATCAATTGAAACTATTTGTCTAACCATTATGGATTTGTCAAGTTGCGGACCTAATTTATCTTGCATTGTATTTGGATAATCTATATTACGACTCGGTCCATAAGACTAGTGGCCCTCAATGTAATGGTCAGGGTCAAAGCCGTTCACGTAATGTTGTTCGACTGAACTGTGACTATGTAGCGAGGGTGGTAGGGTATCAATTACACCTTTGGCTTAGATCAAGATGTTTCTTGGTCCACCTACATTATGCTAAGTTGGTCATTCATTTTAGGCAAAGTTGGTCACTCATGTTATGTAGTATTAGCCATCAAGTAGCAAAATGGGTTGGATTTTGGGGCAAGATACCTAATTATCCCATTAGATTAGAGAATTTTGCTGGCTTAATTTGATAAGTGACTATGTATGATGCATTGATGTATGATTGGGCATAAACATGTGTTTCATACGAATTAAAGCCTAATTTGGATTTGTAAGATAATTATTTTTATTATTACTCATATGTATGCTGTTCATTGAAGTTTTACTGGTTTATATTTATATACTTTACTTATTGAGCTTATCTAGAGTAGCGTCATCTTTTTCTTATTTTAGATGGCAGAATCACGAGAGTAGACCATCAGGGAGATGGTGATCTAGCTGGGCCAAGTAAATAGAGTCAAAAAATTTATCACTTAGGCTTTCTGAATTATGTTGGTATATACACTCCTGTAAATAAATTGTAAATTTATATATGCATGTATATTAATCACCTCACTTATATACATAAGAGGTTAGCTTTATTTTGGCATCTTTGGTCGTTCTTCCCGTTACTATTGATCCTAGGTATAGTTACCGAGCATCCTAGTAGCCTATGACGACTGTTACACTAATGTATTGACTTAGTCAGTAGGGCATTACATTGATGCAAAAATTTTGATTTGGTGGGGCAAGGCAGGTCAACTTTGTCCTGACCTACCTTAACCCGCCCCACCCCTCATAAGGTGTAAATTATTTTTATATTTCACATGACTTACTTATATAAATGTGGTTTTGTTAGATTAATATATTTAACTTTATGACTTATTAATGTGAATATCGTTTATATAAATGAATGTTTAATTTTATAACTTGTTTATATGGATAAACATTTCTTAATTATATATATTGTTCAAGTTATGTCTTCCATATGACTTATCAATAAAATATTATCTATGTTGTTTTACGTTATAAGAATGAATATTATTATTTTACAATTTAGCAATTTTAAATGTAATTCAAATTTTATATTAATGTTATTTTTTGAAGGTTGATACACATATTTATCAAAGTTAAGTTGCAAATGAAATTATTAAAAAAAATTACTAATTCTTTATTACGACAATTGTACTTTACTCCACTAAATAATAAAATATTATATCATTTAACATTTAAATTTATCATAGATAAGGGTTGATATTTGTTTGTATATAAATTCTTAAACTTTGACCTACTTTTTTTACCTGACCTGTTGTCTCGATACTAATCTAAAACCAATCTAAAGTTTGTTTTGAAACCTATCTTGAATCGACCTTGTCTGGACCAGGCATAAAAAACGGTGTCAAACAGGAATTTTTTTTTTAAATGTAAAATCGGGGTTAGACACACCCTAACTCGCTCCGATTTTCACCGCTAATATTACCCTTAAAAGGAATCCATTCACAAAATAAGTTAACTTAACTTGGCGACAGCAAAATTGCACTATCTACAAGTTCAAATTGACTCATCTCATGATGAATCAATTCAACTAGCGCATATGAAATTGACCTATCTAAATATATGAGTTGACTCATCTTCATGAGTTGATTCAACTAATGCATAACAAAAACCACACTGTTTGCAAGTTTGTGTTGACTTATGAAATGAGTTGACTCAACTAAGCCATAAGGGCAATTTAAACTTTTCATTTACAAATAACAACAACTAATGGGTGTTTTGACGTGTCAAACTCTAGATTTTATAAATCAAAGGAGACAAATTTGCAGGGTATAAAGAAAATATGTAAAACTCGTATATTAAAAAGCAAATGCCCAAAAGTTGTAGATTAAAAATCAAATGGACAACGATATAAAAAAGCAAATAAACAAAGTTAAAGGGACTAAAATGCAAAAAATCAAAAATGGCATATGAAAAGAAAGACCACCCGAATGTATATTGATGCAATTATATGTGGATTATAATTGCCTGTTGGAAGGAAATATGGGGTACTCTTTTTTACTTTTTACTTAGATTTAAATGAACAAGTAAAATAGTTATTTTAAAGAAGCATCCAATTTTAGGGTCTATTTGGCATTAACTAATTTCAGCAAATGATGGTGAAGTGAAAGCTGGGTAAATTGAAGTGACGTTTTTTTCTCAAAACCCCTTAATGTTGAAAAGTTTTATCACGAGTATCTGAGTTTTCTGGATTGCCAAACAGACCCTTAACATGTGTTTGGTAATCAAGAAAACAAGTCAAAGTTAAAACTTTTCACTCTCCATAATTACTCTATTTTTTATTATTTTTTTACATCTTCTTATCCAACTATCTTACTTTTCAATCATTTCTATAAACTTCCAACACAACTAACCAATTTATTTTAACTTTATTCTTATCACATTACATTATTTTCTATTAATTTGATAATTTTTACATAAAAAAAATTTCATCTAAAAATTGTATAACTTTTGGACATATAATAATGCCAGGGATGGAACTCAAGCCCGTCAAACCCGTTCCCATTCCGGATGATAGGCAGGTGAATTGGTGCAGCTTTGGTGGGTGCGCTTGACTGGCTTCACGTCATTCCGACGTGGCGCAATACCTTTTCCATGTATATGTGACATGCCTGATGTGGAGGCAAGGCCAATAGATTTTATGGAAATTTCTTTCTTAAATCTATGACAGACCGGCAATGAAAAAAGAAATTAATAAGAGAGACTTTCTATTAGAAATAAATTAAAAAATTATAAATAATTTCGATACTAAGACCACTTGTCATGCTTAATTCATTCAACTGTAATTTTAAAACTTTATTGCGATTAATAATTTAGTCATAAATTATTACAGTAGATTGGTTTTCTCCTGAACCATATTTCGCCTGCTTTAGCTATGGGTGGTGGGAATTCGCTGTTCTAAAAACGATGGCCGCCATTGAAAATGCCACCCTCACCTCAAATCAGATCCATTAAAAGGGCCTGCATTTGAGTATTTCAAAGGGTTTGAAAGGGACGGAGAAATGAGTTAAAAATGTAGTAATGTAGAATAGAAATAAAAAGATTATATTAAAAATGTAAATTTACATTATAAATTAACTACGAATTCTTATCTCATATGCATTTCATTCAGGTACATGGAGTCCTTTTAACACTGATAATCAATGGTCCATGTGGGTATCTAAATAAGAACCCTTATCCCATCTTAATAAGAATCCCTATTCCGCCTCTGGCAAAATTTTTTTTTACTTTTTCATAGGTTAACATAATAAAAATTTTCAAAAATACAAGAAAATAGAAGTATAAAGTTTAGCATGCTAACCGATTGATTCGTACACCATCGAAAAAAGTATTAAAAAAAAATTTTCAATTCGGCCGGCCGGCGATTGCCCGCACGGAATTATGTGGGTTCTAAATAATACCATCAAATTAAAACATAAACATTTTTGTTTAACAATATTAATTGCATCATGGTGTGAACTGTGAAGTATAAAATATCACCTACGGTCGCCTTTGGGTGGTCCATACCGGTTAAAAATATATAATCATATACAAAATCTTGAAAATCACTTTAGATCCAAATGCATTAGGATTATAATAACTTACAGCATCATCTTTTGTTTTCATTAGTATGAGCGTTTTATGTAATTTAGAACTTTTGATGATAAGCATTGAAATTAGTAATCAAATGATTTTATTGTTTTAATTTCACGCTTTTATCTGACTGGCCACAAAAATATTTAATCGATACGAAACTTGGCCACCTAATCAAAGTAATAATTTTGAATATAACCATCGAGCTAGACCCCATCCAGAGAGGTTTCATTTACCCATGAAAGACAGGGTAAATTTATCATGATTTCTTGCTAAATATGTGAATTTAAACAGTAACGAGGAATGTTTTAATGCATCCTAAATGCATTATCATGCAAAACCCTTTTTTAATAATTCTTTTGAATTTTTTTTTTTATAAAACTGTGTATCATGTAAAACCTAATTTTTTATAATTTGTTAAAAAAAAAATTTGTAAAATTGTTAGTCTAGATTATTTAATTTATTTATTAAGTTTCACCAATTTTGTATATATATATATATTTTTTATTTTTTAAAAATATGAGTATTTTAGTCATTTACAAATGACTAAAACTCCCTATTTTAAAAAATTTAAAAAAATATATAAATACATACACATATCTAAAAACGATAAAATTTAATTTATTGATTATACATAGATTAACAATTTCTATAAAAAAAAATATAAATTGAAACATCCCTCAAATAGTGGATGTAAAAGAAGCGCAGAATTTCTGATGGCATGTGTTTCAACTCCACACTAATACGAGACCATAAATCAAGTCCATGACTCCGATCTCCACTTTCGGTATTTCGTCGCAAGTGGGAACCGACTTTTTTATTTTTTTCCTCTTTTCGTCGGTGCCCGCCTTTTGAATTGAATATAAAGTCTGCCAGGAACTTTCAGGCTTTCGGTTGCTTTGTCTGTCTCTCCGTTTCAGTAACTACCTATATGTTGATTTGTCTTTCTTCGTCTTCTTTTGCATTCCCTTGTGAAGATCATCAAAACTTGGTGAGAATTTTCTTAAGAGCAGATTGGTACTTTGTAGTGTTCGTTTCTTGGTGTGATTCATTGATTGATGTTCACAAACTTCACTTCATATGATTTTTCTTGATCGAGTCTTTCTGAGTATTTTTTCATTTATAATTCAAAGAAGTAAAATGATTTGAAACTCTTTTCAGTTTTTTGGTATATTTTCAGTCGTCTAATTTGTGCTGGTTTGATGGCTTTTGGTGGAAATGATTATAAGAAGGAGAGGATATTCTGATTCGGATTCAGTTGAAGTATAATTCAATCGAATATGTCCGTTGCTATTAGTTTTAACAGGAAATTTGAATCTTTTGATGCTGAATATTTTGGTTTGATTTTGTTGATCGTGGCCCTCTCGAGGAATTTTTAATTGTTCCAGCTAACTGGGTTTTTTTATCCTTTATAATATGACCATGTGCTGGTTTATTTTCTAATTGTTGATCCTTTTTATGATCCTTTCTATTGAATTTTGAAGACTATCTTCTGCACAGACATTGTTCAAATTGTCGGATTCTCTATGTTTTAGACTTTTGGAAGTTAGTTTCCTTTTCCTCCCCTTCTTTCTTTCTTTCTTTCTTTCTTTTGTTTCTATTTATTTTCGGTTTTTTTTGGATGGGGTGTGGTTGTCTTACTTTAAGATCAGGCTTGTTAGAAGTAGTTTTGCTTCGCGCGTTTGGATTCTTGTAAAAGGTTTGGAAGAGTAAAGAAGCAAAAAGTCTCTCTTTTACCATCTCTTAACCTTGTTTAATATGAAATAATATTTCGGCTACTTCACAATCATCTTTTGTCACCATTACCTATATTATCAATCATTTTTTAATCTTTTCAGTTGCTATATTTCCAATAATTACATCTTATTTGTCACATAATTAGTTTCTCCTCTTTTCGCCTACCTTCTTAGATTCTATCTTTCCCGATCGCTCTCACTTTCTATCTTAGCCGAATGCATGTCAAATGTGCTTGTTTTCTAGTTCTTCGATTTTATGGTTGTTCTGTTTATCTCAGCTTTTAAACATTTTCTGCTTAATTTTCCTTGTCAACTAGAGTCTTTCCTCTTCTTTAGTTTGAATTATTTGTGATATTTCAGTCCACCATACTTCTTACTGTTCGTGTGTGATATCCATCTGATGAATTATGCAACTCTGGCCACTTCCTTAGCTGTTGTTGATATGTAGATATCTTGTCCAATTATTTACTTTCTCTTGGGCATGTTGGAGTGGCTGACTTTGGCTACTTGGTTTTTTCAGAAAAATTTTGCTGAAATTCTTAAAGTGCCCGGAAAGATTGGTATTTGGTTCCTGCTTGAAACTGCATATGAGTTTTTCTTGAGCATATCAAGGACTTCTTAAAACTCTGGAGTTCTTCTGCTAGGAATGGCTGCAAGAGCTTCAGTGAGAGGTCAGGATCGCCATGGGCTGGCATCAGTTTTGGCTTCTGCTGCTCTTGAGTGGTTGCTGATATTTCTCTTGTTCCTTGATGCACTATTTGCATATCTGGTGAGGAGATTTGCTAGTTTCTTTGAATTGCAAACCCCTTGTCTCTTCTGCTCGAGGCTAGATCATATTCTTGGTGGTGAAAAAGCAGGATTCTATACAGAGTTGATTTGTCGTTCTCATAAATTGGAGATCTCATCTCTAGTCTATTGTCGTGCTCATGAAAAGCTTACAAATGTCAATGGGGTGTGTGAAGGTTGCCTTTTTTCATTCGCCACAGAAAAGAAATCCAACTGTGAGACATTCAAGTCATTGGTGGGTAAATTGGGCCCACGTCTCACATGTTATGCTGGGGAGGATGATGGGATTCATCTTAAAGTGCCGGAGATTGCAGCAGGAGATGAAGAGTGCCTGTTGAAGGATCACTTTCTGGAGGATTTGGTACTTGATTCAGCTGGCACAAAGCTCTGTTCGTGTTGCAATTTACCATTGAGGAAAATGATACATTCCAATCCTTTGACATGGATCAAATCAATGGATGTCGAGGTTGCCAAACTTCATCAGATGTCTGCCGCAACAGAGAATGATCATTTAATCCATCAGGATGGTTTTGTAAAGCGAAGGGGAAGACAATCAGTTCCAGAGTCTTATATCAGGAATCACTATTTTGATCCCTTGTCACATGTTGGGTATATGGAGGTCAACATTACATCTGATTCTGAATCAGAAGTTCCCCTCTCAGAGAATGATGATGACAAGAGACGAGTTCATGAAACTGATGGTCGTGAATTTCTAGCTCGATGTTTGAAACCAGAATCTATTAGCATTGATACAGACATTCCACTGGTGACTGAATCCACCAATTTGATCCGGGAGAAGCTCATCCATCATTCTTCTCTTCCGGAGCCTTCATTTCCTGTTCCTGATGAGCCACACCATATGGGTGAGGGTAATGAGGTCTTTTCTCAAATGCTTCATGTTGATGATAGTGAGCATCCAGATGCTTTGATTGAGAGTCCATCAACTGATTTTGCACAAGAGAAACACGTGGACAAAGCTACAGAGCCTGTGCCACTGTTGCCAATTCCTTTTGAACAACTCCATGTAGATGAGCCTCCTGTTGTCTCATCTATTGCATCTACTGCTGCTCTTGGCAATGGTTTGGAGGAGCTTCCATGGGATGCTGTTGGAGATAGGATCAATCCTCCATTAACATCTGAGCCTATGTTCCATGAACTTTCTTCATTGCCCACCTCAGAAGAAGTTGGAGTGTCTTCTGATCACCGTAAGTGACAGATTTTATGATATGTTTTACTGGATTCTCATTTAAATTGTTTAATTTAAGAAGTATCTTTTCATATGATCTAGTAAACAGTACTGTGTTATTGATCCAGCATTCACTAGAGTAAGAGATTGGTTGTGTTGGGCACAACTGTCCAACCTTACCATGCTTGCCATCCGGTTGGTGAAATGGATGGCCAAGTTAGACCATCTGACTACTGAGATCTCATATATCTATTGAATAACACTAGGGTCATCCACCATAGAGACAATTTGATCACCACATGGTGGCTCCATATGGAGAGTATATTACAATTTGCTGAAAGGAGGATTATTTCGATTTCACTTGTTGATGACCAATTTCTTAACCTTCTGTTGTGGATGGATTCTTGCAGCAGGTGCTGCAGAAGTCAACGATCTGGCAAATGCAACAACTGAGAGTGTGAAAAGTATCAAACCAGAAAATGAATTTTCTTCCATTGAAGCACAGTCAAAAACTGACCAAACCATCAATGAATCTACAGTGTTGACTCCCAATTGCATGGATCTAAATGATGCATACAAGCTAGTAATTGGTAATAGGAAAAGTTTGCCATCTGATGCCACCACTGAAGTAACAACTGGTAAGGATTCCACCCATGATCAAAAGGATCTTAGGCTGCTGCTTTCACAGATATCAGCTACCCAAGGTTTTGATCTTTTGTGGAACGGGATGAGTCCCAGAATACATACATATGGTGATGATTCTAAAGCCTCTGAGACTTCAAGCTCTGTCACGTTACAAATACTTCAGAAGAGGCCCTCAAGAAATGAATCTGGATTTGAGTCTTGGGATGGAATACTTCAAAAGAGGCTCTCAAGGAATGAATCTGGATTTGAATCATGGGATGGAAGCATTGTCAGTGAAATAGACGGGGAAAGTGCAATTGATAGGCTGAAGCGGCAGCTTGAGAAGGACCGCAAGTGCATGAGCACTCTGTACAAAGAATTGGAGGAAGAAAGAAATGCTTCTAGCATTGCTGCTAATCAAGCAATGGCGATGATCAATAAATTGCAGGAAGAGAAAGCTACATTGCAAATGGAGGCTTTTCAATACCAAAGAATGATGGAAGAGCAAGCAGAATATGATCAAGAAGCCATCCAAAGGTTAAACGAGCTCCTTATTCAAAAGGAGAAGAAAATACAGGAACTGGATGCAGAAGTTGAAAGTTATCGGAGTACGTCTGGAAGTGAACCAACAGTGGAGAAGTTATCAGGATCAGAAATTGATTTGAATGGGGAAGATATGAGAATTGATTCCTCTCTATCAAATTCTACTATACAGGATTCTTCGCAAGGTTTTGAAGGTGAAAAGGCATATATTTCAAAATGTTTGGATATGTTGGAGAAGAAACTTCATTTATTTTCTAATAATAGCATAAACATCAACGATTACAAGCTTGATGCTGATGGAGATGGCCTTGCTGGTGGAAAAAGCAAAGTGTTTGAGGAAGAACAGGACTTGCATGAGGATGCATCCAAAATTGGTGGGATTATTCAAGAAGATCAACCTGGTGGAAATGATGTGATGCAGGTTCAATTTAATGAGAAAGTTGAGAACCTTTTAGCAGAAAATGATTCATCTATAGGAAACAGAAAGGAAGGTGTATCAAAGGGCTCTTGTCTCATGGCCAAAGAGAATCACAGTGATATATATCCAATTGCTGGGTCTGATTTCAATCCTGCGGCCTCTGGTGGAAAGGATTTAGTAGCTATTGGAGATGAAGTTTCAGGCTTGAGGAAAAGGTTGGCGACTCTTGAAGCAGATCATAACTTTCTTGAGCACACTGTTAATTCACTTAGAAGTGGAAATCAAGGGTTCCAATTTGTTCAAGAAATAGCAGAACACCTACGAGAATTGCGGAGGATTGGGGTAGGAAGGAGAGCAACACATTGCTTGATCCCCAGGAATATTGTCAAAGGTAATATTGCAAGAAATAAAATAATATTGTGGGATATCTTTATTGATTTGCCCGGAATTCTTAGCATCTCCGCCCTTGTTTTATTTTGAAAAGCCAATCATTGTTAATTGCATTCTTTTTGTGTGTGAAAATATCATTGAATGAAACATAACACTATGATGCTTTCTGTCGCAAATACTTTTTACCATATATATTTTGGATTGCTGCTAGGGTATGAACATTTCATTTTACCAAATTATGAAAATTTTGCCGAAACCTTGCTCTGGGTGCTGAGGCAGGAATTGGAATTCATTAGTTCTTGATGACCTAACTAATGTGTTATGAGACGCACAGCTAGATGCTTTTCTAAGTGCACCTCTAGGCACATACCATGTTGTATCATGTATTTTCATCATTATCAATACAAGAAATTTTCAAATTAGAGAAGGTCAGGACAGTGATGGTAGTTTGGGATGTTTATAATAGGCAAACTGTGCAAGGAGATTCATGTCACTTGCCCTACTAGATTCGTTGTGGCCTATAGATGAGGACGATAATACTAGCTGTATTGAAAATGATGCAATACACATTTTGCTACCTTGTCTTTATCAGAATCATATGTTGAGGTATCACATGTGAACCTTGATATGCACATTTATCTCCAGTCACAAGCAAGTCCTGTAATTGGTTGACGACTGTTGGTTCTGGTTGTCTGAGCTTAACCACAGAGCGCAGAAAGTGATGCCAGATGATCCTAAAGCCTTTAATTGGCCTCCAAGTAAATAATTAGAAAGGAAATACAGTAAAGGATTGTTCTTTTGTCCTAAAAATTTGATGTGTGCGTACTTCTCAGGACAAGTGATCTTTTATGGTCATGTCTGCAAAGATGCTCAAAATTTTGAAATTACTTTAGACCCCTTAAAATATTGGAAAATATTTTATGGTCGTGTCTCTGACATAATTTATTTTATTGACTATTTTCTTTCATGATTGTCCCTCCCCAACTAACGTTATGCCTCCTTGATGTAAAATTGCACCTCTGCCACTACATGTGTTTTGCTTGTTGTATTGGGTCACTGTTGGTCTGTATCAATGCGTCTGTTTGCTCATGAGCTTGTATCTCTATATTTCGCTTAAGGTTTGGTGGAATGTGCTCCACTTAAAAAGATCTAATTTGATTTTGGGAATGATTTCAAAGCAAGAGTTCCAATTTTCTTCTTCATTCTTCTTCCAACAATCCAGCTCAAAATCTCTGTATCAAATAGATATTCTTTTCTGCAATATGACTGTCTGAAAATGCTTAAATTTTCTGTTGACCCTCATTTTCATTGGTATAAATATTTTGTGGACTGATATTTATAGGTTAATGGTTGCAGGTGAGAGTGAGACCTAACATACAAAATGTAATGTGGAACCCTCACGTGTCACATAATTTTGGAGACAGCTGAATTTATTGTGCCGACATAAACAACGAAATTGAATATCTAAAGAAGATACCACTGTACAGCGTTTTTGGAGATCTCTGTAGTGTGTATTAGTAATATAAGTTCTTTTCTTTTTTCTTCTCTTTTTTTACTTTTTTTTTTTCGCAGTTTCGATCTTTTTCTAGTTTCGATGAGGTTTGTTTTTGTGATTGAGATTTGAGAATTGAGTTTTGAGTGATGAAATTGTATAATTGATGAATCTTGTATGTATCATTTGCATCTTTGAAGAGTGATGAAATTAATTGTACATTTTTTCATTCCTGTATGCATTGCTTACGACTAATTTTGGTTGGAAATTTGTTTTTCCAATGATTCCATTCACTTCTTTTATCACTTTCTGATAGCTAGAATTCTATACAGTGGGAAGTGGGAACTGAATTGGGCACCCTGTGCCAGCTCCTTCAAACATTGCAGCAAAACCTTCTCATTTTACCGCTTTTTTAATTTTTTAAAATAAGTATATTAATAAGAAAAGAAAATTGGTATTTGTGGAGATAATATTATTTTTATTAAGAATTTTATTAGTATTAAAAATAAGATAGAAAATAAAGAAAAAGATATGACGAATAAATATAAATGTAAACATTCTTTTCTGGAAAAAATGCTAACATCGAGTGGTATTGGTATATCGATATGCCTATTGGTAAGTTATTAACGACCCCCTGGAATTTTCAAGTCGAGCCATCATAATTTACGGCCGGCCCCATCCGGCCATAAAACGTATATATTTGTGACGTGTAAAGTTTGGTATATTTAATTTATAAATTAATTTTATTTTAAATATAGTGACATTTTCTTAATTTTTAATCTCAAAACATTATAAAAATGTCACTATGTTTAAAATAAAATTTAGTTTATAAATTAAATAAATTTAATTTTATGTCAATAAAAAAAACTGAAAAAAATAAAAAATATATATTTTTAAGTCAGCTTAAGTAAGGTCTAACTTAAGCCGGCCTAACTAAATCACTCATCTTTGAAGTCATTGATGTTAGAATTTTGATCTTTTTCGGGCCTCTCAGTCGTTCGATGCTGAAGCAAGGGACGGAAAATTTTTTGGCCGTTAGATGAAAGGTCTGAATCGGCAACAGACTGGGAAGACTTTAATGCTTGGCAAAACAACACGCAGGCCCCTGTCAGAAACAACTTTTACATATTCATCCGGCCACTGTTTTTTCCTTTCTACCGGGCAAAAATCAAATTTCAGAGAAATGAACTTCGGCGCTTCAGCTAAAGATTCAACTATTGTGGCATTGAAGAGCTTCCACTCTCCCAATTCTACCAGCGTCCCTCCCAGCAAATCCCCAAAAATTGACAAACGCCTCCCAAAAGCAAAGCCTTTCTCTGCTTCCCTCTGCACCCAACTCCAAGAAGCCAAGCAAATCCACTCCCTCATGATCAAAACCTCCCAGATCTCTAACTCCGACTCAGCAGGCCGCCTCACTGAATTCTACACCCTCTCAGGCAATGGTTGCCTCGAATGCGCCCACAAAATTCTCAACTCCGTAAGCCAATCCAATACTTTCATTTGCATCGTCATCAAGTGCTGCCTCGAGAGACAGAACCCCATGAAAGCCATCCAGCTTTACTGTCGGATGCCAGGGCAAGCGCTATCCTTCCTGATCACTACATCATCACTTCACTTCTCAAGACCTACACCCAACTGCCGGCACCCAAAACTAGAAAACAGCTCCAAAGACTGGAATCGCACATCTCTGTCCGCAATAAGCTCATTCATCTGTATTACGTCTCGAGCGCACTTACAGACGCTCGCAAGGTCTGCCGAGCTGTTCGATGGAAGAACTGAGTCGGACGTTATCACCTGGAATAGCATGCTCGAGGCTTATGCCAATGACGGAGATGGCGACGATGGCGACGCTCTTCACCAGCTATTTAATCTAATGCCGTGCAGAGATACGGCCTCCTGGTGCATTATAATTTCATACAATGTAGTTTTTAAAGATGCTGTTTTCATGTTTAGAATGATGCAGAAGAGTGGGGAATGGTTGGGGAGGGTATTGGATACTTTAGAGAGATGACAAAGACTTATGGTGTTGAACCCGACATTGTGCATTATGGGTGCATGGTTGATCTGTTTGGCAAGGCAGGTCTATTTGACAAGATTGAGGAGATTATGAGAAAAATGCCGATGGAAGCAGATGAGGTTATGCGGAAGGCTTTGTTGGGTACTCGTAGAATTCATAAGAATTCCGAGATGGGGGAGCAGGTGTTGGGATTTTAGCCTATTCCCTTCTTGTGTAGATTAAATAGGAATGATTAATCACAGACAATAAATATTGCAAATAATAAGCAATCAAACCACGGGAAAAACACACCACAATTTTTACGTGGAAAACCCCTCTTTACCAAAGGGAAAAAACCACGGGACCCAGTCCAGGTAAATCTTCCACTATAGAATAATGGGATTACAACGCAATGTCTTCTCTAGTCAAAACTAGAGGATTTCATCATCACAATAAGGATGGATTTCAATACAGAAATTAATCAAGGGTAGATCTCACCAAATCTGAGATGACGGCAGAATTTTCTCTCTTAATGGCCGGAAGAGATAACTGTCGTAGAAGCCTTGAGCATATGAGGATAAAATCCTCCTCCGTGCGTCGGAGCTACTGCTGCCGCTGCTTCTCTGAAAATCGAAAACGGAGAGAAAAACTCTCTCTCTGACGAATGAACGTCGCTGCCGAGAGGAGACGCTGCCGAAAGAAGAGAAGAGAGATGCGCATTATCTCTCTCTCTCTCAGCCTTTTCTTCTCCCGCGCCGAAAGCAATTGAATGAGACAAATGAGCAGGTGAGGAAATTCCGTATAAGCCAAAATGGGTGGGTCCCCCACTTTGACTTCATGTGGGAGGAACCCACCTAATAAATCTCCCCCTTCCGACTACATGAAGGGATTCGTCATCCCAACGATTGAACGACAAACTTCAAGCTTCTCCCTTGGTACAGCCTTCGTCAACATATCAGAGCCATTATAATCGGTATGGATTTTCTCAAGTTCAAACAACTTGTCATTAATAGCTTCTCTTATCCAATGATACCTCACATCAATATGCTTTGATCTTGCATGAAAAGAAGAATTCTTACCAAGGTGAATTGCGCTTTGACTATCGCAAAATACGATATATTTTTGTTGCTTGAAACCGAGCTCATGTAGAAACCTCTTCATCCACAACAACTCTTTACATGCTTCAGTTGCTGCAATGAATTCCGCTTCGGTTGTAGAAAGTGCAACGCATTTCTGTAGCCTTGATTGCCAAGCTACAGCTCCCCCTGCAAAAGTAATCAAGGAACCAGAGGTAGACTTACGAGTGTCCACATCTCCTGCCATATCTGCATCCGTGTAGCCAACTAGTAATGGTTTCTCATTGCCAAAACAAAGTCTCAAACTGGAAGTACCTCGTAGATATCTCATAATCCACTTAACTGCATTCCAATGCTCTCTCCCAGGATTAGACAAGAACCGGCTTACAACACCAACTGCATAAGCTATGTCTGGTCTTGTACATACCATTGCATACATCAAACTTCCCACAGCTGAAGCATATGGAACTCTTTCCATGTCTTTCTTCTCTGCATCTGTAGAGGGACACTGCTCAATGTTTAGCTTAAAATGAGTAGCAAGAGGAGAGTTAACCGCTTTAGCTTTGTCCATGTTGAACCTCTGAAGTACCTTCTCAATGTAGTTCTCCTGTGACAGATATAACTTCTTGGCATTCCTCTCACGATGAATGCTTATGCCAAGAATTTGCTTTGCCGGCCCTAAATCCTTCATAGCAAAAATTTGACTTAGTTGCGTCTTCAACCTGTCAATCCTCAAAGAATTTCTGCCAATAATCAACATATCATCGACATAAAGCAATAGTATAATAAAATCATCATCAGAGAATTTCTGCACAAAGACACAATGATCAGAAGTTGTTTTTCGATAGCCATGTTTCTCCATAACTGACTCAAACTTCTTATACCATTGTCTTGGTGCTTGCTTCAAGCCATAGAGGCTTTTTCTCAGCTTGCACACATAGTCCTCTTTTCCTTTTACCATGAAACCCTCTGGCTGCTCCATATAAATTTCCTTGTCTAGTTCACCATGAAGAAAAGCTGTCTTTACATCCATCTGTTCAATCTCCAAATCAAGACTAGCAGCTAGACCCAAAACCACACGAATAGAAGACATTTTAACAACCGGAGAAAAAATCTCATCAAAATCAATACCTTTCTTTTGATTGAATCCCTTGACGACCAATCTTGCTTTGTATCGAGGTTGTGTGGTATGTTGTTCTAGCTTCACTCTGTATACCCATTTGTTCTTCAAAGCTCTTTTGCCCATAGGTAACTTTACCAACTCAAATGTATGATTTTCATGCAGTGACTTCATCTCATCTTGCATGGCTTCAACCCACTCCTTCTTGTGTTCATCTTCCATGACTTCTGCATAACATTCGGGCTCTCCCCCGTCAGTCAGTAACACATATTCATCAACAGAATATCGTGTAGAAGGATGACGATCTCTAGTAGACCTCCTGAGTGGAACATCTGGTGGAACTTCTGGTACTGGTGACTGCTCAACAATGCCATCATTAATCTCAACCTGTGTATGAGTATCAACATCAACTGTACCATCCTGGTCATCTTGAACTTCATCTCTAACCTGTACTGGCACATGTGTCAAAGGAACTGGATCCAAGTCTGTTAAATTATCATAATATTGAGAAACTGTTTTAACTGTTTTCTCAATATCTTGTATGGTTTGGTCTTCCATAAACACAACATCTCGGCTTCTTACAAGCTTTTTCTGTATCGGATCATAAAACCTGTAACCAAAATCATCTTGGCCATAGCCAATAAATACACACTGCCTTGTCTTGACATCAAGCTTAGACCTCTCATCTTTGGGAATATGCACAAAGGCCTTACATCCAAAGACACGCAAGTGACTATAGGATACATCTTTTCCCAACCAAACTCTGTCTGGAACATCAAAATTTAAAGGAACACAGGGTGTGAGATTTAACACATGTACAACAGTACTCAAAGCCTCACCCCAAAAGGATCCTGGCAACTGTGCATGTGAAAGCAAACATCTCACCCTTTTAACTAGTGTCCTGTTCATTCTCTCAGCTAGCCCATTTAACTGAGGAGTCTTCGGAGGTGTCCTTTGATGCCTAATGCCCATTTGTTTACAATATTCATCAAAAGGACCACAATATTCACCTCCATTATCAGTTCTGATACACTTTAATTTCTTCCCAGTCTGTCTTTCAACTAAAGTCTGAAACTGTTTAAAAACATCTAACACTTGGTCTTTTGTCTTCAAGGTATAGACCCACAACTTCCTTGAATGATCATCTATAAAAGTCACAAAATAGAGAGCACCACCAAGTGTTTTTACTTTCATGGGACCACAAACATCAGAATATACTAAGTCAAGTATTTCTGGCTTCCTTGAAGGAGGGGATGTTTTAAAGGCAACTCTGTTTTGCTTCCCTGCCAAGCAATGAACACATTTCTTTAGTGTTGAATTCTTCAATCCAGAAAGAAGATTCTTCTTAGCCAAAACCATCAAACCCTTCTCACTCATGTGACCTAGTCTTCTATGCCATAGCTCTGTTGTACTTTCATTCTCCATTGTATTGATAATACAATCAGAAACCTTTGCCTGCATGAAGTACAATGAGGAGCACTTCTTGCCTCTAGCCATAACCATAGAACCTTTAGTAAGCTTCCATTGACCATTACTGAAGGTGTTGCAAAATCCCTCATCATCAAGCTTACTTGCTGAAATCAAATTCAAGCGAATATCAGGGATATGTTTAACATTTTTCAAAAGCAACATCGTACCATTGTTGGTTTCCAAGCACACATCTCCCATGCCGACAGCTTTAGCTACACCATTGTTACCCATCTTAACATCCCCAAAGTCTCCAGATGTATAAGATGTAAAGAAGTCTCGTCGCGATGTAGCATGAACGGAGGCACCACTGTCAATCACCCAACTAGTCTCATGAAATGCAAGGTTGACAACATCATCATCATACACAATAAGGAAGTCATCTGTGACGGCAGAAACTCTATCAACATCATTACTATCATCAGTTTCTTTTTCTATCCCTTTTTCATTTTTGTAGTCTCTTTTGAGTTGTCGACAATACTTCTTTATATGCCCCTTTTTACCACAGTGATAACACTCAACATTGGCAAACCTGTTTGACTTGCTTTTGCTTCTGTCTCTGTTCTTCGGACCTTTACTCTTGCTCCTCCCCCTCTTTTCCATGACTAAGACATCTGACTGTGACGGACCCTGTGACTTTCTTCTCATCTCTTCATTTAAAACACTACTCTTAGCCAAATCCATAGTGATTACACCATTTGGAGCTGAGTTAGATACCGACATTCTAAACGTCTCCCACGAGTCCGGCAATGTGCCTAGAAGCCATAACCCCTGCACCTCATCTTCAAACTTGATATTCATCCCGGCCAACTGATTAAGAATTCCCTGGTAAGCATTCAAGTGATCTGATAAAGGAGTTCCATCCCTGTATTTCAAGCTCATCAACTTCTTTATTAGAAACAACTTGTTGTTCCCGGTTTTTCGAGCATACAGCTGTTCAAGCCTGTCCCATAAAGAACGCGCATTTGTTTCTTCACTGACATGGTTTAAAACATTATCATCCACCCACTGCCTGATATACCCACATACTTGACGATGAAGTAAAGTCCATTTAGCATCAGTTTTTTCTACGGGTTTTTGTTCCGCAAACACAGGCAAATAAAAATCTTTGACATATAGCAGGTCTTCCATTTTTCCCTTCCACACATGATAATTTGAACCATTCAAATTAATCATTCTACTTGTATTAACCTCCATTGTTTAACACAAGGCACAAGATTACGAAAACCTCGCTCTGATACCACTTGTTGGGATTTTAGCCTATCCCCTTCTTGTGTAGATTAAATAGGAATGATTAATCACAGACAATAAATATTGCAAATAATAAGCAATCAAACCACGGGAAAAACACACCACAATTTTACGTGGAAAACCCCTCTTTACCAAAGGGGAAAAACCACGGGACCCAGTCCAGGTAAATCTTCCACTATAGAATAATGGGATTACAACGCAATGTCTTCTCTAGTCAAAACTAGAGGATTTCATCATCACAATAAGGATGGATTTCAATACAGAAATTAATCAAGGGTAGATCTCACCAAATCTGAGATGACGGCAGAATTTTCTCTCTTAATGGCCGGAAGAGATAACTGCCGTAGAAGCCTTGAGCATATGAGGATAAAATCCTCCTCCGTGCGTCGGAGCTACTGCTGCCGCTGCTTCTCTGAAAATCGAAAACGGAGAGAAAAACTCTCTCTCTGACGAATGAACGTCGCTGCCGAAAGAAAAGAAGAGAGATGCGCATTATCTCTCTCTCTCTCAGCCTTTTCTTCTCCCGCGCCGAAAGCAATTGAATGAGACAAATGAGCAGGTGAGGAAATTCCGTATAAGCCAAAATGGGTGGGTCCCCCACTTTGACTTCATGTGGGAGGAACCCACCTAATAGCAGGTTGGGACTCGGATGAGTGAGTTGGCTCCGAAGGATCCTGGCGGGATATGTTTTGCTTTCCAATTTACATGCAATAGCAGCGCAACACTAGACCAGTCGGAGAGACGAGCACGCAACACTAGACCAGTCGCACGCGCAAGAGAGAACCAGGCGTCTAAAAACAAGTATGAAAATACCATGTGCGAAAAACAAGGTGCTGACAGGGACCTGCCAGTTATTTTTCCAGGCATTACAGTCATCCAAGTCAGCTGCGAATTCAGGCCCTTCATCAACGGTTAAACATTTTTCCGCCTCTCGCTTCAGCGTGAACGGCTGAGAGGGCTGGTCGGAAATGCAGCGTGTTTCCGGCCGGCCTGACAAAATCAAAATTCTTGATGTTAAGCCTTTAATTCTTTTGTTTACTTATATTATTCTGATGATAGACAAGTTAAGAATTTAATGCTTAAAATGAATTGTTTGTATTTGATTCCAAATGAATGGTTGTAACAAGTTAGCATTGAATTGTGTTGTGAATCTATCGAGGTTTTGCTGTAAAACTTCAGCAGTTTAGGTTTGCAACTTCAACTGATTTAGTTTCAAACTTCAACTATTTTGTTTTGAAACTTTAACAGTTTTTGGATTGAAAATTCGACAATTTGTTTAGAAAAATCAATGGATAAATGATTGGATAATAACATGGCTAGTTTATGGAGTTGTCCTGGGTTGTTAGGTTATTACAGGTTGTTGAGAAAAATCCGATTGGCTGCGGATTTGGTGGAGAAAATCTCTCTTGACGGTTTCAGTTTGTTAAGTAGTTACAGGTGGTTGAGAAAAATCCGATTGGTTGCGAATTTGTGGAGAAAATCTCTCTTGGCGATTGGAAGTTAAAAGCTATAAATAGACAATGAATTTCAACTAGAAATTCAATTCAGAGAGAATATTTTCAAAAATGCAGATCTGTCTCAAAGCGTTCTCTGTGATCCTCTGTCCATCTGTCAGAAGCAATGTATTGAAGATCGACGTGACTATCCTACTAAAAGCTTCATCTCCGTGCTTTTGTGCTATTAAATTGGTTGTAAGCTTTATTGCATTTTTATTTATTTTATCTTGAATTAGAGGCTGTCTAATTCAAGAGGAAAGTTTTCATTGTGATTTGTGGAAAGCTTCATATGCCACCTGGAGCCATTTGTATAATTCAGAAGAAGATTAAGATCATACTATTGTGACTTGAATTCGAAGTTGACTAGTGAATGTTGGACACAATACTTCAAAACAAGGTAAAATTGACCAAATATTAAGTTGTGATGATTAACAACAACTAACTTGAGTATATTTAAAGGACTAATGAGTTTGCCATTTGTTTTAAGGAACTTAAGTAGCCAAGTCGATCCCCAAGTCGACTTGGACTTCGACTTAGGGTGAAGTCGATCCCAAAGTCGACTTAACTATCGACTTGAGAAAGAACCTCAAAAGCAAAATCAACTTGCAGGTGAAGTCGCATCCCAAGTCGACTCCACATGCGACTTGGGAAGTCAAGTCGCAAACGAAGTCGACCTCGCTATCGACTTCAAACATGAAAAACTGTCCAGAGCTGAATTGTGGGGCACGAAGCTGCCCAAGTCGCAGGCCAAGTCGACTCCAGGTGCGACTTGGGTGAAGTCGCAGACAAAGTCGACTTCATCCGCGACTTGAGAAGTTCAGACTTCAAAGATGCAGATTCAAAGTCTATGCAAAGAATCTCTCACTCAAGTTCGAAGCAAAGATTCAAGATAGAGATCAAATCAAGTCTATCAAGTCTTAAAGACCAACTGAGTCAAATGCAAAGCAAGGCGCATGATTCAAAACTCAAGTCGACTCCATGATCGACTTGAGTTGAAGTCGGAAGCCAAAAGTCGACTCAAGACTCAGACTTGGAACCTGACAAGGTGAAGTCGCACCTGAAGTCGACTTCACCTACGACTTGGGTCAAGTTGATGCCCAAGTCGACCCTGACTGAAACTTGAAGTTGCGACGGTGAAGCGAAGTCGCACCCGAAGTCGACTCCATCTGCGACTTGGGCGAAGTCGCATCCGAAGTCGACTCCACATGCGACTTGGGTCGCAACGGTCGGAATTTATTCGAACGTTGGCGCATTAAATGCGCGCCACCTACCCTCTAACGTTCGGATTCCCTCCAAAATTATAAAAGGCATTCATGGTAGACGGGGGAGGAAGCTGAAAATCATTAAGAGTGCATAACTATCATCTACAAGAGCTAAAAAGAGATCAAGCTAACCAAAGAGGAAGAACTTTGCTTCAAACTGCAAGAGCTCAACTACTGATCATACAAAGCCACTTCAACAAGTTCTTCTCTGCGCCAAACTGCTTCTACACATCCGTAAAGTGTAGTTTTCTTATTGTTTCTGTTGTATGTGTTAAACTTGATTTAGTTTAAGGAACTAAGATCAAGTGTAAGCAAAGTAGTGTGTGATTGGAGTGTGACTCATCACCTACTTGTGCTGTGTTTTGTTGATGCCACCTAGAGCTGCAATCTAGAAGAGAGCAGTGGCTCTAATTGTATTGAGAGAATACAATAGTGGAACCCAAGTCACAAGGAGTGTGAGCTTGGAAGAGTGGAGTAGGGAGGTTGCCCGAACCACTATAAAAATCCTGTGTGCTTGATTTATACTTCTGCTATTTACATTGCTTTCCATTTCGTTTCTCCATTAAGGGGACTGGATTAATCCGGGAATAAGCTTCTGTTTAAGATATAATTTTTAAATACCCAATTCACCCCTCCCCTCTTGGGTTTTGCCATCAACTCGGGACCAACAAGTGGTATCAAAGCAGATCTTTGAGTTTACCAAAGAGATCTTATTAATATGGCATCCCAATCTACTTCTGTTCCCGCATTTGCTGAAGGTCAATCCTTTACAAGACCACCGTTGTTTGATGGGAGCAATTTTGGATATTGGAAGCTTCGTATGAAGCAACTCATCATGGCTACCGACATGGATTCTTGGATTGCTATCCAAGATGGAGTAATCTTGTCTACCGATGAAAGAGCTTCCAAATGGACCGATGAGGAAGTAAGAATTGTTAAGAGCAACGCCAAAGCTATGAACTCTTTATTTTGTGCTCTTACTGCTTCTGAATATGATAGAGTATCCTCTTGCTTGACCGCCAAAGAGATATGGGATACGCTAACCTCTATCTATGAAGGAACTTCTCAAGTCCAAGGGACGAGAAGAAATATTTTGATCGGAGAACTGGAAAACTTTAGAATGCTAGAAAGAGAAAATATTTCTGAAATGTTTGCTAGATTCTCGAAAATTACTAATGCTCTAAAAGGTCTTGGAAAGGCTATATCTGAATCTGAGCAGGTCATGAAGATCTTAAGAGCTCTACCCGAATCATGGACTCTAAAGATCACTGCAATAGAAGAAGCCAAGGACCTTAACACTCTAAAGCTTGAAGACTTAATTAGCTCACTCATGTCACATGAGCTAATCAAGAGAAGAAATGAAGATCAACACAGGGGCAAAAGAGAAATTGCCTTAAAAGCCGTACAAGACACTGACGACACCTCTTCTTCTCAAAACGACGACGAGATTGCCCTACTCACAAAACGTTTCAGAAAATTTGTGAGGAAAGGCAAAAATTTCAGAGGTTTCAAGGAAAGAACCTCCAGAGAAAAGAAGAAAGAATCAACCAAATGCTACCGATGCGGCGGTTCGGGACATATGCAAGCTCAATGTCCAACTCCCGAAGAAAGCAAGGCAAAAGAACAAAGAAAGGATCGAGGGGACAACAAAAGATTCCAAAGATACAAAGGAAGAGGCATGTACGTGAATGATGAGGAATCTACAACAAGTAGCTCCTCAACCGATGAAATCGAGGCGGAAGAATGTGCAAGAATCTGCTGCATGGCACAAATCGAGCAAGACGAACAAACTACCTCAACAAAATGCACAAGCAATGAAGAGGTAAGTTCCAAACTCTCCCATTCTAAATCAAGTTATTCTTCTTTTCAAGATTGCCTCAAATGTACTGAATTAGAAGAACTACAAACTGCATATGATTCATTGTATGAAGAAATGAAGAAATTAGGAAGCAAGTTTACAATTAAGAAGAAACAATGTGATGCAGTAATAATTACAAATGGTAAACTTGCAGAGAAATTAGACAAAATAAAAGAAGAAAATGATATGCTGAAAAAGGAGAACGAATCATTAAATGAATCATTAGCTAAGTTCTCTAATCCAGGAGAAAGTGTTAAAATGTTTCTGAATATGACCTCCCAAACACATAAAAGAGGTCTTGGATATCATACATTTGAGCAAGGAGAAAGTAGCAAATCAAATGTGCAAATACTTGAGAAATATCAAACTAAAACTGCATCTATACACAAGCCACAAAAAAAAATTTTAAGTGGATTAGAAGACCAACTATTGAACCATTGCATACTTGGAGGTCTACTCCAAGATTACCTATGGCTTGTAATTTCTGCAATAGATTGGGTCATAAAACTTACAAATGCAATTTTAAGAAATTATATGACCATGGTGCAAAATTAGTTTGGGTTCCAAGGAACACAAGATTTGAGCTTTCCAAGTTAGAACAACAAAGATTAATTTATATTACTAACCCAAATGGACCCATAAAATGGGTACTAAGGAGATAAGATCTACTTGCTTATTTTTTCAGACATGTTTTAAGGCAAAGGCAAATAATGAATGGTTCATGGATAGCGGTTGCTCAAGGCATATGACCGGTGAAAGAAGCTTATTTCATAAACTTAAGCCTTGCAACGATGGAATGGTTGCCTTTGGTAATAATGAAAAAGGTAAAATTAAATGCATGCATGGAAGATGTTTTGTTTGTTGAAGGACTCAAACACAATTTAATGAGCATTAGCCAATTATGTGATAAAGGATACAAAGTTGTGTTTGAATCATCTATATGTAATGTATTTGATGGAGAGCATATCATGTTTAGTGGTAAAAGATATGGAAATGTATATTTGGTTTCACTTGATGAATTAAATGGTCAATGTCTAATGGCCATTGATAATGATCCATGGGTTTGGCATAAAAGGCTTGGACATATAAACATGGGAAACATAAAGACCCTATGGAAAAAGAGTTTGGTAGAAGGATTACCAAGATTGAAATATGACAAGGACAAGATTTGTAAGGCATGTCAATTATCAAAACAACCCAAGATGCCTTTCTCTACCAAAAAGGAAATTTCCACCACCAAGCCACTTGAATTGCTACACATGGATCTATACGGGCCATCCGACATTCTAACCATTGGTGGAAAGAAATATGTATTTGTCATAGTTGATGATTTTTCAAGATTCACATGGATAATTCTCTTAGCTAGTAAAGACGAAGCCTTCTCTATGTTTGCAACTTTTGTAAATTTGGTGCAAAATGAAAAACAAAGTACTATTGTGACCATAAGAAGCGATAATGGTGGCGAATTCGAAAACAAACGATTTATGGAATTTTGCAATGAAAAAGGAATTCACCACACATTTTCTGCACCAAGAACTCCACAACAAAATGGAGTAGTAGAAAGGAAAAATAGAACTATACAAGAGATGGCTAGAACTATGCTAAATGAGAGCAATCTATCCAAGAAATTTTGGGGTGAAGCTGTAAGTACATCTTGTCATGTATTGAACCATGTCACCATTCGAGCAATCTTGAAAAAGACCCCATATGAACTATGGAAAGGAAGAAAACCAAATATTTCTTATTTTCATGCTTTTGGATGTACATGTTATGTTTTGAACAATGGAAAAACTAACTTGGGAAAGTTAGATGCTAAAAGCGATGAGGCTATATTCCTTGGATATTCATCAAATAGCAAAGCATATAGAGTTTTCAATAAACGAAACCAAGTTGTTGAAGAATCCATACACGTTGTATTTGATGAAATTAACCAAACTCCGAGAAAGGAGGATGAACTAAGTGATGCAGATGAGACAAAAGCCAAAGAACAACCAAAGGAACTCGAGCTCAAGCCAGAAAATCTCATGGAGGAAGAGGTAAGTGAAGGTAATGATTCTTACAAACCTCCAACTGATTTAAAGTTCAAAAATGCCCATCCAATTGAGCAAGTTATTGGAAATGTATATGAAGGAGTGAAAACTAGAAGATCAAAACAAAACGTTTATGGTCAATATGCCTTTGTATCTAAAATTGAACCAAATACCATTGAACAAGCTCTCAATGATGAAAATTGGGTTATTGCAATGCAAGAAGAGCTAAACCAATTCGAAAGGAACAATGTATGACATTTAGTTCCTAGACCAAATAATCACACTATCATTGGTACCAAATGGGTATTTAGGAACAAATTAGATGAAAGCGGACTTGTAATTAGAAACAAGGCCAGATTAGTAGCCAAAGGGTATTCTCAAGAAGAAGGAATCGATTTTGAAGAATCATATGCACCCGTGGCTAGATTAGAAGCCATACGTATTCTACTAGCATTCGCTTCTCATATGAATTTCAAATTGTTCCAAATGGATGTAAAAAGCGCATTTTTGAATGGTTATTTGAATGAAGAAGTATATGTTGAACAATCCCCTGGTTTTGAAGAAATGAATCAATCAAAGTATGTTTATAAGTTGACCAAAGCGCTATATGGATTAAAGCAAGCTCCAAGAGCTTGGTATGAAAGGTTGAACAAATTTTTGATTGATCATGAGTTTCTAAGAGGGAAAGTAGATACTACTTTGTTCATCAAATACAAAAACAAAAATATTTTAATTGTACAGATTTATGTAGATGACATAATTTTCGGTGCTACTGACGAAAATCTTTGTCAAGAATTTTCTAAGATTATGCAGAGCGAATTCGAAATGAGCATGATGGGAGAATTAAAATTTCTTCCTTGGACTGCAAATTAAGCAACAAAGTGAAGGGATATTCTTGAACCAGTCCAAGTACGTCAAGGAAATGCTCAAGAAATTTGGAATGCAGAATAGCAAAGGAGCAAACACTCCAATGAGCTTTACAATCAAGATCGACACGGACGAAAACGGTAAAAGTATCGATCAAAAGCTTTATAGAAGCATGATAGGATCCTTGTTATATTTAACGGCTTCTAGACTCGATATTCTATTCAGTGTTTGTATGTGCTCTAGATTTCAAGCATTCCCAAAAGAATCACATCTACTTGCTGTAAAAAGAATTTTTAAATATTTGATAAAAACTGCCAATCTTGGACTATGGTATCCAAAGGGGACAACCTTTGATCTAATCAGCTATTCGGATGCAGATTTCGCCGGATATAAAGTAGATAGAAAGAGTACTAGTGGAACTTGTCAGTTTCTTGGACATATGTTAGTTTCATGGTACTCAAGAAAACAAACAAGTGTGGCTCTATCTACTGCGGAAGCCAAATACATAGCCGCCGATAGTTGTTGTGCCCAATTGCTTTGGATGAAACAGCAATTAAAAGACTATGGTATTGATTATGTTAATATTCCTATTAGATGTGATAATACAAGTGCAATTTGTCTGACTAAAAATCCTGTACTGCATTCAAGAACCAAGCATATTGATGTGAGACACCATTTTATTCGTGAACATGTTGAAAATCATGATGTATGTTTAGAATATGTAAAAACAGAGGACCAAATTGCTGATATCTTTACCAAACCATTAGCCAAAGAATCATTTTATAAAATTAGGAATGATATGGGGATAATAGAGCTAAATTAGAAAAATTTAAACAAGAAACTAAAATCTGAAAAAAATCAAATTGATGGGTCAAGTCGACTCCGCCAAGTCGACTTGGGAAAGTGAAGTCGACTCCGCTTCAACAGCGAAGTCTACTCCACAGGGTCGAAGTCGACTCCGCTCGAAGGCGAAGTCGACTCCGAGGGACCGAAGTCGACTTCGCCTAGGGCAAAGTCGACTCCGCGCGCGACGTTTCGTATTCGGCCGATCTCTTCTTCTTTTCTTTCCTTCCTCTTTCCTTCTCATTTTCCCGCCTTTTCTTTCTCTTCTCCTATCTCCGGCAAATCTGTTCTCCTCCTCTCCGGAAATCAACAAGCTCTTCATCTCCGGCGCCTCCCTCTCGGATTCCAGTTCTCCCTGTCTCCGGCAAACTGCCGTTTCCGCTCCTCTTCATTTCCGGCAAGTCTCCTTCTTCCTATTTTCCCCGAATCCTCTGCCTCCGGCGATTCTTCTTCCCTCCGGCAAAGCCCTCCGTCCGGCGTCTCTCTCTCTCTGTCATTCTTTCTCACAACTTCTCTTTCTCTCTCTCTCTCTGTCTCTCTCTCTCACAGCTCCTCTTCTCTCTCACTGTCATTCCCTCTCAAATTCCCAAAGCTCTAAATTTCTAACTCCAAGCTCCAATGGCACCAAAGAAAGCCGTATCAAAACCATACCCCAAACGGGCTCCCATACAAACAGAAGAAGATATTCCTAAGAGAGCTAGGACACCTGCCAAAAGAGCAAGGGAGGAACCATCGACTTCAACGGGTAGAAGAGTTCGATTCCAAACCACTACTCAATCAACCGATCGAGCTCCAAGGTCTGAAAGCCAACCTGAAAGCTCATACTCATCAAGAATTCCGATCAAGAAGGGGCAAGTCTTGAAAATGCCCACAACTTACTTCAAGACCGAGCTGCAACATAGTCGCTTTTACAAACACTTCTATGAGCGAAAGGTATTCATTCCTAAGATCATAGACTTCAAATTTCTCAGCGATTATGAGTTCGACATAGAAGAACTGCTAGACTTCCAAGGTTGGACACAACTGTTCAAAACCGACGAAAGGATCTATCCTGATCTCACAAGACTCTTCTACTATCTATGGGATGACACCAAGTTTTGCTCCTATGTCAAGGGAAGCGAGATGTATCTGGGCTCGATGAATAATCCAAATCAAAACGAAGCCATAAGGAGAATTGGGAGCATTCTCGAAGTGCCCTATGAAGAAGAAAGGCTTCCCCAAGATTTGACGATGGACAAGGTTTACAACGAGTTGACAAAAAGCAACAAGTACCATGCAGGCACCAAATTCCTGCATTACATGGATCTTCCTCCCAGACTCAGGGTCATCCGTCTGCTAATCGCCCATTGTATCTTGCCAAAAGGAGGCGGAAGAAATCAACTCAATCCACAGGAAGCAATGATCTTATGGAAACTGGTCAATAAGGTAAAGATCAGTCTTCCTAGACTCTTCCTCGAAGCCTTGGAAAGTAAAAAGGATAACCCACGAGGCGTGCTACCCTATGGTTCCTGGATCACAAAGATCCTTGAACGATTTGAGGTTGACATAGATGGGGAACCATTTGAAGTTCCCAAGACGACAAACGCCATCAACAAGGCTTTGCTCCAACGTATGAAGATCAATCTGGAGCAATTCAGGGATGATCGAATAGGGAGAAGCTAGGCGAGCCAGTCCGAGAACCAGAGGACGACGCACAAGCTGAGGGGGAGCAAGCTCCCGAGGCATCGCCTGCACAACCTGCATCTCCCATGTCGCACGGATCTCATTCTCCTCACGGATCCGTTGCACCCGATAGAGCGCCTCCTACTTCATCACAAGAGGCGACGCTCCAGAACATAAAGGCAGAAATCTCAGCTCTACGGGAAGAAATGGGTTACCAAGAAGATCGAATGACGAGTCTTGTGACCGAGGTGTTGACGGCGATCAACGACATGCATTCCCGACAGGATCGAATCGATCGGGAATTGCGTACCATCCGATATCATCTCGCCTCAGGCCGTCACAAGAAGCGACCCATGCCTGAACTTGATCCCTTCGAATCGGGTTCAGTTCATCGCGAGCCTTCTCCCGCACCCGTTTCCTCCTTCTACTCATCAGCTCATGTCCGTCCCATCAAACAAACTCAGTCTGTCTATCCCATTTCCCAATTTCAATTCACCAAGTCTTTGGTAATTGAATCATTTTTGAAAGATTGACAAAAAGGGGGAGATAGAATAGAAATTGAGTAGAATTTTTTGTTATTTTGGGTTGGGTAGTTTGTATTTAGGAGTTTCATTCCTTTTGCTTTACATAGTAAATTGAAAACATGAATGATATGAAACTTGCTTATGATTGAAATGTGCTTATATGGATTGAATGATTGCTAAAAATCTGTTTTGAAAGTTATGGAATGATTGCTTATACTCTGTTTTCGAAGACTATTTAAATGCATCCATCTTGAAAGGTATAAGCTCAATTTAGTTTTGTCAATCATCAAAAAGGGGGAGATTGTTGGAAACAATACTTCAAAACAAGGTAAAATTGACCAAAGATTAAGTTTTGATGATTAACAACAACTAACTTGAGTATATTTAAAGGACTAATGAGTTTGCCATTTGTTTTAAGGAACTTAAGTCGCCAAGTCGATCCCCAAGTCGACTTGGACTTCGACTTAGGGTGAAGTCGATCCCAAAGTCGACTTAACTATCGACTTGAGAAAGAACCTCAAAAGCAAAATCAACTTGCAGGTGAAGTCGCATCCCAAGTCGACTCCACATGCGACTTGGGAAGTCAAGTCGCAAACGAAGTCGACCTCGCTATCGACTTCAAACATGAAAAACTGTCCAGAGCTGAATTGTGGGGCACGAAGCTGCCCAAGTCGCAGGCCAAGTCGACTCCAGGTGCGACTTGGGTGAAGTCGCAGACAAAGTCGACTTCATCCGCGACTTGAGAAGTTCAGACTTCAAAGATGCAGATTCAAAGTCTATGCAAAGAATCTCTCACTCAAGTTCGAAGCAAAGATTCAAGATAGAGATCAAATCAAGTCTATCAAGTCTTAAAGACCAACTGAGTCAAATGCAAAGCAAGGCGCATGATTCAAAACTCAAGCTCTCCTAAGAATCATCAAGGAAACAAGCTAAGCAAGATAGAGGAAGATCAAATGAAGAACAAAGCATACTTTGACGAAGACCAAGTCAAGTCGCAATCCAAGTCGACTCCATGATCGACTTGAGTTGAAGTCGGAAGCCAAAAGTCGACTCAAGACTCAGACTTGGAACCTGACAAGGTGAAGTCGCACCTGAAGTCGACTTCACCTACGACTTGGGTCAAGTTGATGCCCAAGTCGACCCTGACTGAAACTTGAAGTTGCGACGGTGAAGCGAAGTCGCACCCGAAGTCGACTCCATCTGCGACTTGGGCGAAGTCGCATCCGAAGTCGACTCCACATGCGACTTGGGTCGCAACGGTCGGAATTTATTCGAACGTTGGCGCATTAAATGCGCGCCACCTACCCTCTAACGTTCGGATTCCCTCCAAAATTATAAAAGGCATTCATGGTAGACGGGGGAGGAAGCTGAAAATCATTAAGAGTGCATAACTACCATCTACAAGAGCTAAAAAGAGATCAAGCTAACCAAAGAGGAAGAACTTTGCTTCAAACTGCAAGAGCTCAACTACTGATCATACAAAGCCACTTCAACAAGTTCTTCTCTGCGCCAAACTGCTTCTACACATCCGTAAAGTGTAGTTTTTTTATTATTTCTGTTGTATGTGTTAAACTTGATTTAGTTTAAGGAACTAAGATCAAGTGTAAGCAAAGTAGTGTGTGATTGGAGTATGACTCATCACCTACTTGTGTTGTGTTTTGTTGATGCCACCTAGAGCTGCAATCTAGAAGAGAGCAGTGGCTCTAATTGTATTGAGAGAATACAATAGTGGAACCCAAGTCACAAGGAGTGTGAGCTTGGAAGAGTGGAGTAGGGAGGTTGCCCGAACCACTATAAAAATCCTGTGTGCTTGATTTATACTTCTGCTATTTACATTGCTTTCCATTTCGTTTCTCCATTAAGGGGACTGGATTAATCCGGGGATAAGCTTCTGTTTAAGATATAATTTTTAAATACCCAATTCACCCCTCCCCTCTTGGGTTTTGCCATCAACTCGGGACCAACAATGAAAACCCGAGTCAAGGCATTGACTTAGAGAGTGGAGTAGGTGTGTTAACCGAACCACTATAATTTGTGATGTCTTATTTGAATTGTTTTTGTGGTGTGTGAAATTTATTATGTTCCTTCTTAGATCACTCTTTGTGCTATTATTCTTTTCTTTTATCAATTTCATACGGGCCTGACAATCGGAATCATAGCGGTCTTTGAATTACTTCAAAGAGATCATGACAACTGAGAAGAAAGTGGAGATTGTATATGGTGAAGGTCATTTCATAACCAGACCACCATATTTTGATTGCACAAATTATGGATATTGGAAACATAAAATGCAAATCTTTATCATGGGTCAGGATTTAAAACTTTGGAATGTTGTTCATAAATGTGTTATTTTACTAGGAGATGATATAACCGAACCTAATGAACAGCAAAATGAACAAGTACATTTAAATGCCAGAACTCTAAATGTTTTATATTGTGCACTTTACCCATCTGAATTTAATAGGGTATCTGCTTGTGCCACGGCCAAAGAGGTTTGGGATACACTCGTGGTAACATATGAGGGTACTTCTCAAGTTAAGGAGTCCAAGATAAATATGTTGACGCATGATTATGAACTTTTTATGATGAAATCTAATAAATTTATTACCGAGATGTTTTGCAGATTTACCAACATAATTAATCCCTTGAAAGCACTTGGTAAGTCTATTAAGGCAAAGGAACAGGTAACGAAGATATTGAGATCACTTCCTTCTTCTTGGACTGCAAAGGTTACAGCCATAAAGGAGGCCAAGGATTTAACGACCATGTCTGTAGATCAATTAATAGGCTCCCTTATGACACATGAAATCATTATGAAGAAAAATGATGATAATGATCCAAAAGATAAGAAGATAATTTGTCTCAAAGTTTCCTCTGATCATTCTGATGATAATGCAGGTAATGAAGATGAAGGCATTGCTATGTTCACAAAAAAGATAAGACATTTTATCACTCGAAATTGAGAAAACGGCAACAACAACAGGAATGCAGCCTCTAGAAGGATACAACGATGACCTGAAAAGAAAAGAAAATAGAAGGACCAGGAGAAAGATTTTGAGAAAAGAGAAGAAGACAAAGTAAGGTGCTATAACTGTCAAGATTTTGGACATCTTAAGAACACGTGCCCATCTCCTGTTGAAAAGAAAAATTTCAACAGAAGAAAAAATCAAAGCTATGGGGCATGGTGTGATAGTGATACTTCGCTATCAGTCGCTTCAGGATCTGATGATGATCAAGCGAATCTTGCATCACATTTAGGATTTATGGCAGGTCATGAAGATGAATCTGAACATTCTGAGGTAAGTTATACAGCTGATCAATTAGAACAAGAATATCCTGAACTAGTTGGAGAATTTACCACTTTGTCAAATAAATATATAAAATTAAAAATTGATCTCAGATGTGAAAAAAGAAAAAAATATGAATTTGCAAATGCAAATAAAATCTCTTGTTGAGGAAAATGAAAATTTGAAAAATCAAATAAAATCAAATAAAAAGTAAATAATAGAAAGTCTAATAAAAATTTTAGAAATCAAAATAGAATTTACAATTTTTGTTGTAATTTTGGACATTTTTCATATATTCGTCCAGTTAGAAAACTGCAAATGTTTGGAGCAAAATTGGTTTGGAAATCTAAAATACATAATAATGATACTAACCAGTTTGGACCGGATGAAATGGGTACCAAAACAATAAAAAAAAAATTATTCTGCAGGAATGCATAAAGTCAACTTGTCAAATAAGATGGTATATGGATAGTGATTGTTCACATCATATGACTGGAAATAGAAATGCATTCAAGTTCTTAGAAATGCAAAATAAAGGTAAAGTTACTTTTGGAGACAATAATAAAAGTTTTATCAGAGGTATGAGTACAATAAGTTGCGCAAGCATTGAAATAAATGATGTGTTTTATGTAGAAGGGCTTAAACACAATCTCTTAAGCATTAGTCAATTCTGTGATAAAGGCCTTGAAGTTGTGTTTAAGTCTGATATGTGTATAGTTCGTGATAATAAGGGCAATAATATTTGCTGTGGAAAAAGTAATGGAAATGTGTATATTTTAGATCTTAGTGTAGACCATATAAAGTGCTTATCTGTAGTAGATGATGAGATTGTTATTTGACATAGAAGATTAGGACATGCAAACCTTCACACATTAAAGAAACTGCAAAAGTTTAATCTTGTTGATGGTTTATCAAACTCAAAAATTAATTTAAAATATATTTGTGATATTTGTCAATTTGATAAACAAAAGAAGGTTTCTTTCAAATCAAAAGATATTGTGTCAATAACAGAACCTCTGTAGTTACTGCATATGGATTTATTCGGACCTACACGGACTAGAAGTTTGGCTGAAAAATATTATGCCTATGTTATTGTCGATGATTTTTCAAGATATACATGGGTATTGTTCTTAGGAAGCAAAGATGAATGTTTTAATTTATTTCAAAAAATTTATCGCAAAATTCACAATGAACATGGATTGAAAATATTTGCAATTCGAAGTGATCATGGAAGAGAATTTGACAATCATCATTTTGTATAATTTTGTAATAGTTTTGGAATAAATCATAACTTCTCAGCTCCTAGAACACCATAACAAAACGGAGTTCAACAAAGAATAGAACATTGATTGAAATGGCTAGAACAATGTTGATTGATGTTGATTTGTCACATAGCTATGGGCTGAAGCAGTAAACACTGCATGTTTTTATCATATATCGTGTTTATATTCGTTCAATATTAAAGAAAACTCCATATGAATTGTGAAAAGGTCGAAAGCCAAACATTGCATATTTTTATACTTTTGGTTGTAAATATTTTGTACTAAATAATGAAAAAGATAACGTAAGTAAATTTGATTATAAAAGTGATGAAGGCATTTTTCTTGGTTATTCATCTTCAAGCAAAGTATACCGAGTCTATAATAAGCAAACTTGCACAGTTGAAGAGTCAATACATGTTATTTTTGATGAAGCTAACACCAGGCCAAGAAAGGTTGTTTTTTTCATATGAATAAGAAAACATTCTTGACATACAAAAAATATCGAGAGATAAAGAAATGTTAAGTGCAAGTAATATTTGAAGAAAACCTCTAAATCTGCAAATACATAAAAATCATCCACTTAATCAGATTATTGGAGATGTTTATAACAAAGTCAAAACTCGAAATTCACTTCAAAATGTCTTGGGTCATTATGCTTTTATTTCTCACATTGAACCTAAAAAAGTTGATGAAGCAATATTTGATAAAAATTGGATAATTGCTATGCAAGAGTAACTAGATCAATTTTAAAAAAATAATGTGTGGACACTTGTACCTAAACCTGATGATCATCCAGTTATTGGTATAAAATAAATTTTTAGAAACACACTTGACGAGTCTGGGATCATTGTTAGAAATAAAGCACGTCTAGTTGCACAAGGTTACTCTCAAGAAGAGGGTATTGATTTTGATGAGATTTTTGCACCTATTGCTAGACTTGAAGCCATTAGAATGTTACTTGCATTTGCATCATTTAGAAAGTTTAAACTTTTTCAAATTGATGTAAAAAGTACATTCTTGAATGGTTTGATAAATGAAGAAGTTTATGTCAAACAACCACTAGGTTTTGAAGACCATGAACACCCTGATTATGTGTTCAAACTATCAAAAACTCTCTATGGATTAAGACAAGCTCCAAGAGCTTGGTATGATAGACTTAGTGGATTTTTGCAAGAGAAAAAATTTAAAAGAGGCAAAGTTGATACTACTTTATTTATCAAAAATATTCACAAAGATATTTTGATTATACAGATTTATGCGGATGATATGATTTTTGGGTCTACTAATAAGTTGTATTGCAAAGATTTTAAAAAATTGATGCAGAGTGAGTTCGAAATGAGCATAATGGGTGAGCTTACTTTCTTTTTGGGACTTCAAGTAAAACAAATAAAAAGAAAATATTTTTATCTCTCAAACAAAATATATCAAGGAAATGCTGAAAAAGTTCAAGATGAAAAATGTGAAGCATATGTCAACTCCCATGAGTGCAAACATAAAAATGGATAAGGATGAATCATGTAAGTCAGTAGATCAAAAGTTATATAGAAGCATGATTGGTTCACTTTTGTATTTAACTGTCAGTCAACCTGATATTTTGTTTAGTGTTTGTATGTGTGCATGTTTTTAGTCAAATCCAAAGGAATCACACATGAGTGTTGTTAAACATATATTTAAATACCTTGTTGATTCACCCACCTTGGTCATTTGGTATCTTAGAGAATTCACTTTTACCTTAGTTGGATATTCAGATGCAGATTTCGTTGGCTATAAAGTGGATAGAAAAAGTACAAGTGGTACTTGTCAATTTCTGGGTGCTATGATTATATCATGGTACTCTAGGAAACAAAGCTCAGTTGCATTATGTTCCGGCCTCGTGAGAAATAAAATATATATATTTCAAAATTCATTCTTTCTTGGTTGAATGTAAAATTGTTTTCCCTGCGGCTTTGAGAATAAATGCTTAATTAATTTCCCAGCAAAATTTTAAAGCATCCAATTCTTTAACCGAGTCCGAAAAATACATCACAGAAATATTTTGCATTGTGTTCCACATTCTGATTTTACATCTCTAACGAGAAAACTCTTGATTAAAAGAGTTGAATACAATGGTCCAAAAAAAATGCTTAACAATAATGAAGTACGTAGAAGATCCTTCTACGTCTTTACAAGTGCACAAAAAATCGTGTCTAATAAAAAATATAAAGATAAATGAGTACACTTCGCCCCGCGCCGTGACTCGAATGTGAGGTATATGAAGCCACGCGCCATATCTTTACGTATGAGGTTCATGACGCCACGCGCCATGACTTAAATGTGAGGTACATGACGCCACGCGCCATGTCTTAAATATGAAGTACATGACGCCGCGCGCCATGACTTAAATATGAGGTACATGACGCCACGCGTCATGTCTTAAATGTGAGTTTACGCTTAGCCCGTCGACCAGCGATGACTCGGTTTTGGGAACTAGTGAGGGGCCCGTCGGCTACACTAGTGACCCTACACAGCAAACTAAGTGCACTCTTAGCTTCTGGATTTACACAGCAGACCAGCGTGTCCCGCTTTCAGCTTCTGTATTTATACAAGAAACCAGCGTCTCCCGCATTCAGCCTCTGGATTGAACAATTGGGTGGTTTTACCAAGAAATGGATTCAACCAAATTTAAAAAAAAAAAGTATGTTTGGGTCATTTTTGACCAATTAAAAAGGTTTGGGCCCAACTGGGCTTGTTGAAGAGAGTTTGGGCCTTCTTGGGCTTTTTGGAGATTTTTGTGTCATCTTGGGCTTTTTGAAGATTTTTGAGCCATCTTGGGCTTTGTGGAGATTTTTGAGCCATCTTGGGCTTTTTGGAGAGTTTTGAGCCATCTTGGGCTTTTTGGAGAGTTTTGAGCCATTTTGGGCTTTATGGAGATTTTTGGGCCATCTTGGGCTTTTTTTTTTTTTTTGAGAGTTTTGGGCCATCATGGGCTTTTTGAAAAGTTTTGAGCCATCTTGGGCTTTTTAGAGAGTTTTGAGCCATCTTGGGCTTTTTGGAGAGTTTTGAGCCATCTTGGGCTTTTTGGAGAGTTTCGGATGCCTTTGAATATATATGTGTATTTTGATATATATTTTTATAGAAGATACACATACATTTATTTTTATTTTTAAAGGAGGAAATATACTTAACCCGTGTGTCAATTCAACCCGCCAGTCGGGGAGTATCCACGTTGGGAAAAGTAGTTTTTTTTTTAAAATAATATATATGTATATATATATTTATATATATATAAGATACACATATATATGAGAAAATATATTTAACCCGCGTGTCAATTCAACCCGCCAGTCGAGAAGTATCCACGTTGGGAAAAGTAGTTTTTGTGAAAATAATATATATGTATATATATATATAATATACACATATATATATTTATTTTATTTTCAAATGAGAAAATATACTTATCCCGTGTGTCAATTCAACCCGCCAGTCGGGGAGTATCCATGTTGGGAAAAGTAGTTTTCGAAAATAATATATATGTATATATATATTTATATATATAATATACACGCATATATATTTATTTTATTTTCAAATGAGAAAATATACTTAACCCGTGTGTCAATTCAACCCGCCAGTCGGGGAGTATCCACATTGGGAAAAGTAGTTTTTGAAAATAATATATATGTATATATATTTATATATATATAATATAAAGATATATATTTTTAAAAGAGAAAATATACTTAACCCGTGTGTCAATTCAACCCGCCAGTCGGGGAGTATCCACGTTGGGAAAAGTAGTTTTTGAAAATAATATATATGTATATATATATATAATATACACATATATATATTTATTTTATTTTCAAATGAGAAAATATACTTAACCCATGTGTCAATTCAACCCGCCAGTCGGGGAGTATCCACGTTGGGAAAAGTAGTTTTTGAAAATAATATATATGTATATATATATTTATATATATATATAATATAAGAAAGAAACTCTCTTTTTTTTTAGCTAAAAGAAAAGAAAAATATATATATATATATATGGAGAACTCACGTTCTCTCTTCTTTGAGCGCGGGAGAGCTCGTCTTCGTTCTCCGCTCGAAGTTCTCTCCCGTTCTCCGCCCAAAGTTCTCTCGCGTTCTCCTTGTGCCGAATGAAGGGGCCAAGGGCCTCTATTTATAGGCGACTCGGCAACTGTGGGCGTTTCCGCGGAACTTCGTCGCCACGGAAAATCGTTTCCGCGGAACTGCATTCACATGGGATTTTGTTTCCGCGGAACTGCGTCCACGCGGAACCGCTGAAGTTCGATTGGCAAGCCACAAATTGGCATGCTGCACGCAGCTTCGGATCGCGTTCTTGTGTGATAAGCTGGAATGCGGCGGCCGCACGATCACGAGGCCACCAAGCAAGGAGATCAGGTCGAAGTCCTTCTCCCCAAGCAGATCAGTGGCGTCGTCCGTCACGTAGTCGTAGGTGAGGCAGCATTCGCGCTCATGCGTCCACGTCAGCATTGTGGAGGTGAACTCGCTCTGCTGCTTCACATCGTAGAGGCTCCCGAAGTGGATGAGGCTGCGCAAGTCTTCGATCGCTGGCTCCACCGGCGATTCCGAAGCAGTGGAGTAGGAGGCGGTGGCTGCGAGGGGCAGTTCCGGCTGCGAGTCAGGCCGAGGAGTGTGGTTATAGAGGGCGAGCTCCTCCTGGAGGGCGTTGGAGAGAGGCTGCTGAAGCTTCTCATATTCATCGATGAGGACGGAGACCGCAGGCTTGGAGCGGAGGACGTCTTTGCTGAGGACTTTTCCTTGGGGGAGGCTTTTCTCCATCTGGAGCATCCGGTTGTATTTCTTGCAGAGAGCGCGGAGGCGTTTGTTCATGAGGTAGAGGAGAATGGGCTGCTACGGATCCATGTTTCTGACGGAAACCCATCCGGTGCAAGACTACCGCAAGCACCAGCAGACCCAGCAGGGGAACCAGGTTCCGGTGCTTCGCCTTGCCAATCGTTTCCATCTTTGCTAGGAACTCACGATCGCCTTGGAAATGGCCACTGTTCAGCCTCTTTACTGCCATCGTCTTCCTCTCCTGGTCTTCTGAAATTTGGATTTCGAAGGAGGTAAAGATTTCATTTTTGGCAATCATGGCGAAGATTCTGAGCAGAAGCAGCAGTAGTCTCGTGTCGCCCTGCCCGCCGCATCTCTACACCTCATTTCCGTCCAGAAGGTCGTCGTCTGCTGTTGCGTGTCATCGCCGATTCAAGTCCTTGAGATGTTCGTTGAAGAGCAGCGATTTTCATGGCACCAAACTGGTTTTGCAGGATCTAATACAATGGCTTCCCGAGACTTAAGTTTACGCTCAGCCTCTTCGGACCGCATTTTCACATTCATTCAAAACTCGTTGTACATTCAGTTTGCGCCATGCAAAGCCTGATTCCACCAGCAAACCATTTCCATCCTCTCCGCTAACAGTTTCTTCACAAATATCACAGTCAGCAAGTTCACTGAAGTCCTTGCCACCCACTTCAATAACGTTTCCAGAAACATTGTTGGCATTGGAATCAAATTTGATCCTGGCAGTGCCTCCCTGAGCCTCGACGCGGCGGATCTCCTCAACAAGGTCGGGCGTAAGGCGGATGATCATGCCAAAGGAGAGTGGAGATTTGGAAACGAGCTTGAAGGTCTCCTCAGCTGCGGGCAGTGGGGCAGCGCCAGGGCCGGACCCACTCTGCATGCGGCGGGAGGCAGCGCCGATCGGTGTTCGCGGGGGTCCCGAAAGTCGCTGGGCGGAGGGCTGAGGCGGGAGGAAGGGATTGTGTAGCCCGCCATGCTTGGGCGGTCCTTCTCCTCGGCCGGCGCCGCCTTCTCCTCTTCCGAATTTGCCAGAACTCCCAAACATCTTTCCAGCTTTTCGTCTTTTTGCTTCCCCGGAAAACTTCTCGTGCCTTCTCTCCCGTCTGTCTTCGACGAGGTGGGCGTGGAGAGGAAGAAAGAGGAACGCTTCCGAAAGCTTCTCTGTCTCTCCCTTCTTCTCATTTTTTTTATATTGTACATCTCTCTTCCTGCGCGGCTCTCTCGAAGCCCACGAGATCCTCCTCGGCGCGCCGCCCGTGTTGAATCAAGATTATTAATGATGCTTTTGGGTCCCGCCTTAGAAGAGACATGAGTGCTTTATGCACTGCATCCCGCTCAACATACTCTCCATAGCACTGGAAGGCTGAGATAATATCATAAGTGTTGCCTTGAAAGCGCCCAGGCTTAACAGTTCCACCACAAACCGTGATACTGGGTTGATTAAGACGTTCCATTGCCATAATCGTGCATGGCATATTTTTATCGCAGCCAGGGATGGAGATATTCCCGTCGTACCACTGTGCGGACATGACCGTCTCTATGCTGTCGGCAATCAGACCCCTTGACTGCAGGTTGAAGCACATGCCGCGGGTTCCCATGGCGATTGCGTCGCTGACACCAATAGTGTTGAATCGGAAGCCGACCATCCCAGCATCTCTGACACCTTCCTTGACGGCCTCAGCCAGGCGCATGAGGTGCATGTTGCAGGTGTTGCCCTCGTACCAGACGGATGAGATGCCGATCTGTGGCTTGTGCATGTCGTCGTCGGGCTCGAGCTCTGCTTCTCCATTTTCGTTTTGCAACCCGAGGAACTCTGCTGTTTCCTTTGATCTTCCACTCCTGTCTCAGTTGCTGAAGGTCTCCCCGCTGTTACCGCAGGAGCTGCAGCTGCCACCTAACCGACGAACATATCATGCTGCCACGCCGAATCCGGTGCTTGAAAGGGCTTTCCGATGGAATACGGCGCAGTGTGACGTACGAGCCCCGGACCGGATCCTCTCCCTCTGCCCCTAGATCCTGCAGATTTCTTGTTGTTCCTGATGAGATCGAAACTGAGCCTTGGAGACCAGCTCATTTTGAAGCTCTCAGCTCGAACGAACGGCAAGTAATCCTTTCCCGTCAACAAGCTCGCTCTTCGTCCAAACTTCTACTGCACTTCTTTGCTTGTTGCTGTAGCTTTGGTTTGATTTTTATATATATATTTACTTTTTTAACACCGAGCAAGTCTGCCTGCATGCTCTTGCTCGTCCTCTTTTTTTTTTTTTTTGGCTACACATGTAATATCATATAATTTCATAGGCCAAAATTAACCATATAATTGTAGTGATTTTATACCTCATCAAATGCCCCCTCAGGAATTATGCCGTCGTGGGCTATTCGTAAAGGCGTGATTCCTGACATGTTGTCTGGCAGGCTTCTCTTGACTCATGGCGTAATGAGGATTTTTTTTTTCAGGCCATATATATCACAATTCTTTCTCTCAGGAAAAACACAGAGAAGGAACTGAGGGGCTCCTAGAAGCTTTGACTGAATGATTTCGAACATCTTGTCGACCCTAACAGTAGGTGGAGCACGCCTAAATTGAGGATTCTCTTCAAAGTAATCAAATGGTTCTGCAATGACAATGTCTTTCATCGTCCCACATTTGTGCAGATCACGAGCAAGAGACCGAACATCGCAGCGAGCAGAAAAGTTTACAATAGCCCATTTTTCTATTTTTTATTTTATTTTATTTTTTTATGGTCCACAAGTTTCTTATTGTTGAAATTCCATCGACCATTTCCAGGAGAGAATTAATCATTGCTAACTTTTAACTTTGGTGCATTCAAGACACGGCCTTCTACTTGAGTGAAGTTACCATTGATCGAAACACCGCATGCCTTCAACATTTCATCAGCACCATAGTTGCTGCTTCTTAATGCATTACTTAAAGTTTGCATCCTTTCTTGTGGTTTCTGTCGTGATTTTTCAACCAGTGATGATCTTTGCAAAGTTGACAGAGATTTAGTATACCTTTGTAATGAAACCAGAGAGCAGAGCTCGACAGGATAGTAAGTGGGGCATTTTGGCTTTCCAACACTAATGCATGGCACATTTGCAGAAGACCTAAGCTCAATGTGCCGATAGTTAACAAAATAATCGAAAATTGTAATCTCAATGGTTTGAGACGGGCTATCGCCTCTTCCATTTTTCTGTTTCAAAGTAAACATTTGCTGGTTGCATGGAAGCTCACTTAGCCCTACAATTTTAAATTCCATATTTGAGGGTCTTGTTTTCACCCTCAGATTCTTCAGAGTTCTTTTTGCCTTTCCCCAATCAATTTCATCATGATTTCTAACATTTTGATTAGCCATCGGAAATTCATCAACGGGGCCAGGCCTTATAATCATTGTAGTAGACACATCAATATTTAGAGACAAGCCCCCTTGACTGGTTCGGAAGCTAGAATGAAAACCACGACAACCCAAAACTCCACCTCCGATGTCAACAAAGTTACTAGGATCATTGTGAAAAAAATGACTGCCGAACTAGAAGGCAACCCTGCTTTGCAACATGCTGCCTTAGGATTATATCTAGAACCCTTTAGGCTTCTTGAGAACTCTAGGAATCGTGTCCACGCAGAGCGTTTGCAATAGCTTTCATTGGAATTGTAGCAGCGAACGCCTTTGCCTTTTCCGATCTCCCTCCCCGGGGCTATCATTACCATGAGGACTACTATTCCCACTAACTTTGTTTGAGGACATGTCTTCAAGCACAACACTGAATTCAAAATTCTATTGTGGAAGAGCCACTTACTGTAAACAAGCTCTTCTCACCATCATAAGCGAAGTACTTTTCTCTGAAAGTCACAAATATAAGTCTGGTGAACTCTATCCATGATCTTTCTTCCGATACCTTTGCCATCAATAGGCTCACTATCTTCACAAGACAGAGAAACCTTTCCGCCCGGTGCCAAATTTTGCCACTGAAACTCGATTCATTGAGACTTTTTTTTTCGCGCTTAGGGGTATAACAGGTGGGGGTGGCGGCTAAGCTTTCTCCTCAGCCTCCGTCTCCTCCATCTCCGCAAGAAACCGAGAAGAACGGGAAACCCTTTTTTTTTTTTTTGACAACTGCCTTAGTTGTCGAAATATCTGATGATGATGCTCATGGCGGGGAGAATTTGACACTGATAGAGTCGTTACCTGTTTCTCCTGCTGATGTAGTGAACTCCATTCGAGTTTTGAAGGAGTCCCTTCCTTCTACGAGGGAGGCTGTAGAGATTCTTTTGATATATGACTTTCTTTGTAATTTCATGGATAGTATCTTTTTAAGTAATTCCCATTCACAGTTGCTTTCATTTGATTTTCGCAATTAACAACTTCATATGTGCCATTGCCATGGACCCTCTCAATGATGTAAGGCCCTTCCCATTTAGGCTCGAATTTGCCGGTAAGTTTGCCCCCGGCCATAAGCTCTGTGCGTAGCTTTAGCACCAAATCTCCTCTTTTGAATGAGCGATGCCTCACGACTTTATTGTATGCTTCGATCATTCGAGCTTGATAGAGTTCGATCCGTTGTCGCGCTTGAACTCGTTTCTCGTCTAGTGCCTCAAGCTCGTCGAAGCGAAGTTTAGCTTGTTGTTCAGTAGTTAACCCAGAATAGATGGCAACCCTCAAAGATGCTAACTGAATTTCCACTGGCAAAACTGCCTCCGTGCCAAAGAGTAATGAATATGGTGTCGCTCCCGTTGCAGTTCGATGTGTGGTTCTGTAGGCCCACAATGCTTCGGGTAACCTCTCGTGCCAATCACGCTTATTTTTCACAGTGGTCCTTTTGAGGATTCAAATAATATTTTTGTTGAATGTCTCTGCTTGACCATTCCCTTGTGGGTAATAAGGCGATGAGAACACTTGCTTGATTCTAAACTTTTGGCATAACTGATTCACTTTGTCATTTTTGAATGGCGTGCCATTATCTGAGGTGATTTGATAGGGAACACCATAACGGTAAATGATTTTGTGCTTGATAAATTCAACCACCTCTTGCGCTCGGACTCTCTTGTAAGCTTTAGCTTCTGCCCATTTGGAGAAATAATCCGTAGCGGCTAAAATATATAGGTGTCCTTTAGATGACGATGGGTTTATCGGACCAATAATATCAAAGCCCCACCAAGAGAAGGGCCACGAGATAGGTGCTGGAGACATTACTGAAGCAGGAATATGATAAACATCTCCATGCATTTGGCAGGCTTCACAGGATTTTGCAAAATTGATGGAGTCTTGGACCATTGTGGGCCAATAATAGCCCAACATTTTGATCCTATGATAAAGACGACGTCCAGATTGGTGGGCGTCGCAGTCGCTGGAGTGTGTCTTTTGAAGGACTTGACAGATATCATTCCCGTTAATACAGCGAAGCCAAAGCCCATCAAAAGCAATCCGATACAAATCGTCTTGAAACACAGTATATCGTAAAACAGCCTTTCTTAACGACTTCCTTGCGTTTGGATCATCTAGTTCAATGCCATATTTGAGGTAGTTAATGATAGGGATGCGCCAGTCATCATTGTTTGTAGTGACCTCGAACACACACCATCCAACTTGATCTACTTGGAGCTCTTCATCATCTTCTAATCTTTGTACTCGAATTGTCATGTCATCGAGCTCATTAAAGGCGAGAATACTGGCCAACTTTGATAGTGCATCAGCAACTACATTTTCTGACCGAGGAACATGCTCAACCGAAACCATTTCGAACTGTGCCAATAAAGTTTGAGCTTTGTCATAATATTTTCGCAAATGGGGCTGGTGTACTTCGTATTGATTATTTAACTGTTTGATAACCAATTCAGAGTCCCCAAATATTCGCACAAATAAAATATCTGATTGCAGAAGAAGTTCCATGCCGATGAGTAAGGCCTCGTACTCAGCTTCATTATTTGTTGTGCTTCTTCCAAGAAAATATGAGTGCGGGAATAAGTCTTTATGAGGAGAAACTACGACAACTCCGACGCCAGCTCCGGATGGCTTTGAAGCGCCATCAAAATACATTTGCCACATTGGATCATCATTTGCATAGAAAACCTTCTCATCAGGTAGGTTTTCTAAGATGAGAAATTCTTCTTCAAGAGGATGGGCTGCTAGGAAATCTGCCAATACTTGCCCTTTCACTGCCTTTCGTGGCACATATTTGATATCAAACTCAGATAACAGAAGTGACCATTTTGCTAGGCGTCCTGAAAGCATTGGTCTAGTGATCAGGAACTTGAGGGGATCAGCCTTCGATATAAGTGTAATCTCATGTGCGAGGAAGTAATGTCTTAGCTTTTGTGCCACAAAAACCAATGCTAGACAAATCTTCTCGATCGAGGAATAATTGCATTCAGCTTGCAATAATCGTCGACTGAGATAATAGGCGGCTTGTTCTTTGCCTTGGGCATTTTCTTGTGCGAGCAATGCCCCCAGTGATTGTGGGCTGGCAGCAATATAGAGAATGAGTGAGTTTCCTTTTACTGGAGTTGTCAAAACAGGAGGATTTTGCAGCAATTCTTTGATGGCTTCAAAGGCCTGTTGGCATTTCGCGTCCCATTGAAAAGTCGCATCTTTTCTCATTAACTTGTGAAAGGGTTGGCAGCGGCCGGACAAGTTGGAGATGAAACGCCGGATATACGACAATTGGCCTTGCAGACTCCTAAGTTCTCTGAGATTTCGTGGAGACGGCATATTTTGAATTGCTTCCGTTTTGAGTGGATCGACCTCGATTCCCCTTTGGCGGATTATGAACCCGAGGAATTTCCCAGATGATACTCCGAATACACATTTGAGAGGATTCATCTTGAGATCATACTTTCTTAGGCGCAAGAATACCGATCTCAAATCTTCTTTATGCTTATTGTGACCTTCAGATCTTACAACCAGGTCATCGACATAGCACTCAATATGTTTGTGTAAAATATCATGAAATATATTTTGCATAGCCCTTTGATAAGTTGCGCCAGCATTCTTAAGACCAAAAGGCATGACTTTATAGCAAAAGACACCCATCGGTGTTTGAAATGCTGTTGCGGCTTCATCTGCTGGAGCCATCTTGATTTGATTATATCCTGAATATCCATCCATAAAGGAGAATGTGTCGTACAGAGCTGTGCTGTCGATTAGTAAATCAGTGAAAGGAAGAGGAAATTCATCTTTAGGGCATGCTTCGTTTAGCTCTCGAAAATCCACGCAGATGCGGATCTGCCCATTTTTCTTTTTGACAGGAACAATGCTAGAAATCTATTTTGGAAATTTGATTTCCCGAATAAATTCAGCATCAATGAGTTTTTCAACTTCCTTGATGATTTGTTCTTCGAGCTCTGGTCGAAATCTTCTCGGAGCTTGCTTGACTGGCTTTTTATCCCGCGTAATATGCAGATGATGCATTGCAATAGCGGGGTTGAGACCTGGCATTTCGGAATAGCCCCAAGCAAAAATATCTTTGAATTCACTTAAAAGCCGCCTCAGTGCCACCTTTTCTTTTTCGGCCAAGTTTTTGGCAATAAAAATGGGTCTCGGGTCCTTTTCAGTCCGAGATTGAATTCCTCAAGTACGTCAATAGTAGGCTGCCCTCCATCCTCAATCGCAGATGGAGCATCCTCTGGTTCCATTAATGTCTCTTCCTCATTGTTGGAGTCATCACTTGTGGAGACACAGTAGGTGGTGGCGAAGTTGCCGTCTTCTTCTTCTTTATACCCAAGGCCAAGTCGTTTGTTTCCCTTTTGATAACCAGGGGGTCTTTCGGATAACGGGATAGGGATGTCACTTCCGAGGCCTGATAAATGTGGTTCATCAGGATAGAACCCCATCAAATCCATAATTTTCTTGCTTTCTCTGCTATAGCGATGGAAATCTCATTTCTTGAGCTTAGCCGTGGGTAAACAAGAGGATTTGTTAGGGCTACCGTAAACCTTGCCATATTGCTTTATGAAATATTTTTTTGGCAAAGTTTTCATCTTCAGGTTCCTGCACACTTGGAGCAGATACATTAAACCCCACGAGCATTGCTAAAACCTCATCGAGCGTTTCCTTAGGTTTTTTATTTTGGTGAGCGGCCTCAGTGGCCATTCCGTCACTCTCACAGCAAAGTGACTTGGCTTCCTCATTGGCCTGATTCCGGAATCTCCGAAGAGCTTCCAGATCCACCTCAAACCTAGGGGAATTGGCTCGAGGCGGTTTAGCAACCTTTTTCAGGACTTCGAGGTCCAAGTAGAACCGTGATCCTGCAGCAGTGTTGCTATAGCTGGTAGGAGGTGGTATGGTTGCCCCCTGTCGTTGTCGTGGTAGTGGATGTACTGGATCGAGGCTCATATTTTCAAATTTGGTTTGAAATTGAGCCCTTGGTTCTGTCGTTCCTCGTCCATGACCGCGCCCTCGACCACGACCTTGACCTTCCATCTTCTCACCCTTTGAGAATATGTTTGTGCTTACTGGGGCGGGGGGAGCCTGAGATACCTTCTGCCGTCCTTCTGGTGTGGTTGGTTCAATTGCTTTCATTGATGTGTTGACAGCAGATGCCAAGTCATAATACTTAGCATCGGAATAAAATGATTCCGCCGTTGTGAATGGTTTATGGTCAGCAAAAATCCTTTTTTCAACTCCATCCTTGCAGTACTTGAAGCATTGATGCACCGTTGATGCGATGATCTTATTACTGTGGAGCCAAGGCCTTCCCAGCAGCAAGTTATATGAGGTCGGAGCATTAATCACAAAGCATGGGATTTCGGTGCAGAAATCTTCTATGCTTAGTTCCAACTCAATCAGGCCCATGGCTTTTTGAGTCCCTTGATTAAACCCGTGAATCACCACACTAGTGTCTTTTAGCGCTGATGGAGAAATTCCGATCCTCCTGAGTGTTCGAAGGGGCAGGATATTAATTGCAGACCCGGCATCGATCATGATTCTGTTAACCAGCTCACCGGCTAGGTTTCCCGTAACATATAAAGGTCGGTTGTGATTAATGTCTCCAAGCAACATATCTTCATTAGTGAATGAAATGACCTCATCACATTTAGCGGCGTCGACCAGGTAAGCAAGACGGACATTTTCATCTGTCAAAGCACTAACCAGTGCATCTCTGGCTTCTTGTGACAACTGCAAGGTATCGTAAATACTGAGTCGAGCAGGGAGTCGCTTCAAGTGTCCAAGGACATCATAGCCTACTGAGGATTTTCGATGATCGGCTGGTATGTGCTGCTCTGGATGAGTACGATTTTCTTGTGCCGGGGATTTACCCTTGTTTTCTGGTGTGATTCGACCAGATCGAAGAATTGCAAGAACATCTTCTTCAACTTGCACCATATTGCAAGAGGCAGAGTCCTGAATGTTTGTAGCCAATGTTCGTAGTACATCCGAGAAAAATGGCTGTATTTTTGGAATTTCAGGAAAATACCCACTCATTGACTTGATGCATTGATGAACCATGATTCCTTCTTTGTCGCATTTTTGGTTGATTACTCTGCAGTTTATCCATCTCAAGATGTAGTCATATTGAGACTCTCCTGATAGGGGGTGCATGACTTCTATCATCTCTGGAGGGAACTCTGTTTCATATTCATGGAATCTTAGGATAAACATATCAACGAACTCTTCCCAAGAACTAAATGCTTCTTCGGGGAGAGAGGAGATCCAGAGAAGGGCACAACTGTCATGGGCCAAGCTTAAAACAAAGTGCCCGAGTGCAAACTCTTCCGTTTGCCCCATTTGACAGACCGCCAGTGAATAATCAAACAAGTGCGGCAATGCATACTTATGATTCTCATGGAATAACTGAATATGCGGCCAATCATAGCTTGATTCCTTGGTTAAGAAAGGGAACACTCGAAGGATGGGCGCATCGTTTAACTGCAGTACATGAAGAACTTGGAGTTGATTTGTCCTCCCAAAACTTTCAGCATCGCTAAAAATTGCCTCTTGTTTGAAGCCTTCATTGCTGACCCATCGGATTGCCTTTATGAAAGTTTTGGCTCCAAAGGTCTTGTACCCGTTGTCAGTCGGAGGGCATACTGCATCCGAAAGATACTTCGTGACCATTTCAGGTTCAGGCAACCATATAGCCAGGGGATCGCTCCATGTACTGTCTCTGAGATAATTTACATAATGAGCAGTGGATTCTTGACTGTATTGTATTTCCTTCAAGTAATTACTAGGGAACTGCTCTCTTTGTCTTGACAGGAAGCGGACCAAGAACGCGTCTATCAAGATGACCCACTCGGTAATTTCTTTGATATGATTATCTCGGTACCAGGATATCACTGATTCCCCTAGTGAGTATCGGAAGCATTCCACTCTGGTTTCCCAGGATGCTGGCAGAAGCCGAGATTCTCGTAAATACGTGATGATGTGGTTTACCGGTGACATCCCAACTTCAAATTTGGAGTAGTTAGGGATAAACACCGAGGCAGTTCTTCGTCGCTTTGCAGGCTTGGACGCAGATGCATTTATATGATAGCAAGTTTCAATTTCTCCTTTGTTGCTATCTAGGTCCCAGAACGGACCATCCTTAGGGAACTCGCATGGAGTTATATTCTGTAATTCCTCGAGAATGTATGTTTCTTTTACTGGTCGAGGTGATCTACCAGCAAGTCGTTGATAGAACGGGAGTAGCAACTCGGGCTGCAGAAAGTCCATAATGAGGAACGGTTGCACCCGTGAGGATTGCCTCGAATGCCTTGAGAAGAAAGGGAGAATGACCTTATCCCTTATTCTTTTGTCTTTCCTGTATGAATTTTTGAGACACCTTTTTGTCCGTCTTAGGCTTGGTGGTTTTCGAACCACTTCCCAATCACCTTTTTCTGCCGTCTCAATTGTCACAACATTTGATGAAGCTTGCGCTGGAGGACTGAGTTTTATAAACCCCTTGTCGATGTAATCTTGCAATATTGCTTGGAGATCCCAACACTTCTTAGTGGGTGACCGACATATCGGTGGTAACTGCAATATCGCTGGTGAGAAGTGCGTCCAACTTCCTCTGGCCTTTTTGGGGCGGGTAACTCGAATAGCCCGGTCGACATGAGGTGCTGGAATAGCGTCTCCACGTCATCTTCCCTAAAGGCATATTGGATTTCCTCCCTTCGGAAGGCTCATGCAGGCTGCTCTTTTACAGGCGGCTTTGCTTTATCTGGCTGCTTCTTAACCTCCGTGGTGTTCGCAGAGGTCTCTCCAGTTTTCTTCTTCTTAAATGTAGTGGTTGTGGTTGACTCCTTCTTCCAAGCTTTTTGTTGAGACAACAAATACTCTTTTCGACAAGCTTCTGTAGCTAGGGCCTGAAATGTACTTAGCTGTTCATTCATTAGCAACGAAATTTTCGTCTTGATGCCATTTCGGCAAAAATCGACCTTCATTGCTTGAGATAGGGGTGCTTGACATCGGTTAGCGGCCCTTTGCCATCTAGTGATGTAGTCTTCAACCGGCTCGTCCTTCTTTTGAGACAAGGTAGATAATTCCGATAGTTGTACTTCTCATGTAGTATCAACGAATCGGGAGGTGAACATTTCTTTCATCTCTTCCCATGTTCGAACTGAGCCGGTTGGGAGAGATATGTACCACTGGAAAGCATCACCAGAAAGAGTATTGGGAAACATTCAAAGACAAAAATTCGAATGGTGCGCCCAGTTGCCCATGGCATAATGGAACGATGCCAGGTGTTTTAACGCACTCCCGGTCCCATCGAATTGGATTTTTGGTGGCTTCAAATCTCTAGGTAGCAGCTCCGCTTCAACCTCTGGGGGATAAGGCCTGTTGATTGTCGTTGTAGGGACCCCAGTGAGTTGAGGTGCCTGGCAACGAAGGCATTCAGCTACAAGCTGATGCACCATCTCCTTTTGCGCGACAAACCCGGGTGGAGATCCCAGGGGTGTGTTTACCCGCGCATCTTGTGTTTGAGGAGTATTGATACGTAGGTTATTGAAATGCAGAAAGCCTTGCTCCAATTCTGCATTTTCATCTTCCTCGGTCTGCTGCCTAATTGGTTTCTCGGGCTAATGGACTGATTGACGGTTCCTTGGTGATGGTGGTTGATGGGAACCTGATGTCTTGTTGCCTTGAGTTTCCATAGCCCGTTTCATACTCTTAATCTCCTCCCGGAGGTCATGAATGAGCTGAGACTTGGGTGTAAGAACCTCTTCTTCTTCGCCCACCATGTAAGAGGCTTCAAATTGACCTCTTGGGAGGGCGGCCCTAATCCCTTCAGGATTAGAGAGGCTACAGAATGGCGGCGTAATGGGCATTGCGGCTGCCCTTGACCGAGTTAACATCTCTGATGCTTTGGAAGTGCTTGGCTGGGTGAGGTCCACCATGTTGACTTCTGTCGTCTGGAGGAGACGTCTCCTCCTTTTAGCTTCTCTCTTGGGGTGCGGCATCCGGTGCTTTTCTCGAGACGGGGCCACGACAGGTGCATAAGTCATATCCTCCCTCAGTCTGATCAATGAGGCGAATTGATTTTTGTGTATAAAATCAGGGATCAGCCTGAGCACCGAACGTGGATACGTCGTATGGTGCCTCTGGGGATACTGCCACCCGCTAAAGAGTCTTCGCTTTTGAGGCACTCTCAATTTGCGAGAGTTCTGTAGTGGCTTCTTTTGTGGCCTACCCCTTTGTCGGGGGTGTGAGAACAGCATATACCTCGGTCCTGGTGGCAGTGGCGATGAAGCCTTCAAGTTTAACCGGGAAGTTGTTTTCTCGAACTGCTTTTTCTGCTGCGCTTTTCTCCTTTGTTTCCTTGATACGTGATGAGGAACCGTTACTATGTTGGCAGTATCATAGTGACCTAGAGATTTGACTCTAGCTTGTGAGCTAGATGGAGCATCGGTTGACTGATGGGGCGAATGCGTCGGGTCAGGGATGACAAATCGCAAGGTGCCTAAACCGGATCGGACAACAATAGGTCCTTGCGGCTTGAATTGGTCATCCCCTCCATCGGCCAATGAAGCATCCAGCTGAGAAAACTTGGTCTGTCTTTTTGACTTCTTCCGCTCTTGGGTGTCACCTTGGCTAGGTCGGGGGGCTAGGTCAACAACCCTTGAGGCAGCCCGACCAAATTGGCGAGTGATGGTGCATCGAACAGGATTCGGCACAGTTTTGCCCCCTTTTCGGGGAACATTGGCTTCTAGGTAGCTAGTTGGCGCTAGCCGAGTTGCAGTAGATTGTCTCGCAGACCTTTTTATGGAATGGGATTGCAAAACAGGTTGTCCTGCAGGCTGTTGTGCTGCTGGTTGGGCTGGTGCAGCAAGCCGGTGGGCGGACTTCTTGGCATAGTCTGACTGTCGAGCAGGCGGGCCCATTCGGATGGGCGCCTGCAGAGACTTTGTTGGTTGAATAGGAGTGGTCTTCGAGCCTTGAACAATAAGAGGCTCCTTCAGTAGCGCAGATCGGTCTCTTCTTTGCTTGATCGCTGCAGGAGAGTAGTCGACGTGTCGATAGACACGGTGCTCCGGCTTCTCTGGTATGCGAATAAAGTGATGTGGGATAGCCGCATCCATGTGATCTGGCTCAGAAATAACAAAACCGCCATTAGGCAGGAATCCGAAAGCCATCGAATGCGCCATGAAATCTGCAAAGGAGCATTTCAAAGTGTTAACAGTGAAAAATTAAATAAGCATATAAAGACCATAGTTTTCAACTCTTAAAGATGAAGGGAGAATGTTTCACGTCGGGTTCACCATTTGTTCCGGCCTCGTGAGAAATAAAATATATATATTTCAAAATTCATTCTTTCTTGGTTGAATGTAAAATTGTTTTCCCTGCGGCTTTGAGAATAAATGCTTAATTAATTTCCCAGCAAAATTTTAAAGCATCCAATTCTTTAACCGAGTCCGAAAAATACATCACAGAAATATTTTGCATTGTGTTCCACATTCTGATTTTACATCTCTAACGAGAAAACTCTTGATTAAAAGAGTTGAATACAATGGTCCAAAAAAAATGCTTAACAATAATGAAGTACGTAGAAGATCCTTCTACGTCTTTACAAGTGCACGAAAAATCGTGTCTAATAAAAAATATAAAGATAAATGAGTACACTTCGCCCCGCGCCGTGACTCGAATGTGAGGTATATGAAGCCACGCGCCATATCTTTACGTATGAGGTTCATGACGCCACGCGCCATGACTTAAATGTGAGGTACATGACGCCACGCGCCATGTCTTAAATATGAAGTACATGACGCCGCGCGCCATGACTTAAATATGAGGTACATGACGCCACGCGCCATGTCTTAAATGTGAGTTTACGCTTAGCCCGTCGACCAGCGATGACTCGGTTTTGGGAACTAGTGAGGGGCCCGTCGGCTACACTAGTGACCCTACACAGCAAACTAAGTGCGCTCTTAGCTTCTGGATTTACACAGCAGACCAGCGTGTCCCGCTTTCAGCTTCTGTATTTATACAAGAAACCAGCGTCTCCCGCATTCAGCCTCTGGATTGAACAATTGGGTGGTTTTACCAAGAAATGGATTCAACCGAATTTTAAAAAAAAAAAATATGTTTGGGTCATTTTTGACCAATTAAAAAGGTTTGGGCCCAACTGGGCTTGTTGAAGAGAGTTTGGGCCTTCTTGGGCTTTTTGGAGATTTTTGTGTCATCTTGGGCTTTTTGAAGATTTTTGAGCCATCTTGGGCTTTGTGGAGATTTTTGAGTCATTTTGGGCTTTTTGGAGAGTTTTGAGCCATCTTGGGCTTTTTGGAGAGTTTTGAGCCATTTTGGGCTTTTTAGAGATTTTTGGGCCATCATGGGCTTTTTTTTTTTTGAGAGTTTTGGGCCATCATGGGCTTTTTGAAAAGTTTTGAGCCATCTTGGGCTTTTTGGAGAGTTTTGAGCCATCTTGGGGTTTTTGGAGAGTTTTGGATGCCTTTGAATATATATGTGTATTTTGATATATATTTTTATAGAAGATACACATACATTTATTTTTATTTTTAAAGGAGGAAATATACTTAACCCGTGTGTCAATTCAACCCGCCAGTCGGGGAGTATCCACGTTGGGAAAAGTAGTTTTTTTTTAAAATAATATATATGTATATATATATTTATATATATATATAAGATACACATATATATGAGAAAATATACTTAACCCGCGTGTCAATTCAACCTGCCAGTCGAGAAGTATCCACGTTGGGAAAAGTAGTTTTTTTGAAAATAATATATATGTATATATATATATATAATATACACATATATATATATTTATTTTATTTTCAAATGAGAAAATATACTTAACCCGTGTGTCAATTCAACCCGCCAGTCGGGGAGTATCCACGTTGGGAAAAGTAGTTTTCGAAAATAATATATATGTATATATATATTTATATATATAATATACATGTATATATATTTATTTTATTTTCAAATGAGAAAATATACTTAACCCGTGTGTCAATTCAACCCGCCAGTCGGGGAGTATCCACGTTGGGAAAAGTAGTTTTTGAAAATAATATATATGTATATATATATTTATATATATATAATATAAAGATATATATTTTTAAAAGAGAAAATATACTTAACCCGTGTGTCAATTCAACCCGCCAGTCGGGGAGTATCCACGTTGGGAAAAGTAGTTTTTGAAAATAATATATATGTATATATATATTTATATATATATATAATATAAGAAAGAAACTCTCCTTTTTTTTTAGCTAAAAGAAAAGAAAAAAAAATATATATATATATATATGGAGAACTCACGTTCTCTCTTCTTTGAGCGCGGGAGAGCTCGTCTTCGTTCTCCGCTCGAAGTTCTCTCCCGTTCTCCATCCAAAGTTCTCTCGCGTTCTCCTTGTGCCGAATGAAGGGGCCAAGGGCCTCTATTTATAGGCGACTCGGCAACTGTGGGCGTTTCCGCGGAACTTCGTCGCCACGGAAAATCATTTCCGCGGAACTGCATTCACATGGGATTTTGTTGCCGCGGAACTGCGTCCACGCGGAACTGCATTCACATGGGATTTTGTTGCCGCGGAACTGCGTCCACGCGGAACTGCATTCACATGGGATTTTGTTGCCGCGGAACTGCGTCCACGCGGAACTGCATCCGCGCGGAACCACTGAAATCCGATTGGCAAGCCACAAATTGGCATGTTGCACGCAGCTTCGGATCGCGTTCTTGTGTGATAAGCTGGAATGCGGCGGCCGCACGATCACGAGGCCACCAAGCAAGGAGATCAGGTCGAAGTCCTTCTCCCCAAGCAGATCAGTGGCGTCGTCCGTCACGTAGTCGTAGGTGAGGCAGCATTCGCGCTCATGCGTCCACGTCAGCATTGTGGAGGTGAACTCGCTCTGCTGCTTCACATCGTAGAGGCTCCCGAAGTGGATGAGGCTGGGCAAGTCTTCGATCGCTGGCTCCACCGGCGATTCCGAAGCAGTGGAGTCGGAGGCGGTGGCTGCGGGGGGCAGTTCCGGCTGCGAGTCAGGCCGAGGAGTGTGGTTATAGAGGGCGAGCTCCTTCTGGAGGGCGTTGGAGAGAGGCTGCTGAAGCTTCTCATATTCATCGATGAGGACGGAGACCGCAGGCTTGGAGCGGAGGACATCTTTGCTGAGGACTTTTCCTTGGGGGAGGCTTTTCTCCATCTGGAGCATCCGGTTGTATTTCTTGCAGAGAGCGCGGAGGCGTTTGTTCATGAGGTAGAGGAGAATGGGCTGCTACGGATCCATGTTTCTGACGGAAACCCATCCGGTGCAAGACTACCGCAAGCACCAGCAGACCCAGCAGGGGAACCAGGTTCCGGTGCTTCGCCTTGCCAATCGTTTCCATCTTTGCTAGGAACTCACGATCGCCTTGGAAATGGCCACTGTTCAGCCTCTTTACTGCCATCGTCTTCCTCTCCTGGTCTTCTGAAATTTGGATTTCAAAGGAGGTAAAGATTTCATTTTTGGCAATCATGGCGAAGATTCTGAGCAGAAGCAGCAGCAGTCTCGTGTCGCCCTGCCCGCCGCATCTCTGCACCTCATTTCCATCCAGAAGGTCGTCGTCTGCTGTTGCGTGTCATCGTCGATTCAAGTCCTTGAGATGTTCATTGAAGAGCAGCGATTTTCATGGCACCAAACTGGTTTTGCAGGATCTAATACAATGGCTTCCCGAGACTTAAGTTTACGCTCAGCCTCTTCGGACCGCATTTTCACATTCATTCAAAACTCGTTGTACATTCAGTTTGCGCCATGCAAAGCCTGATTCCACCAGCAAACCATTTCCATCCTCTCCGCTAACAGTTTCTTCACAAATATCACAGTCAGCAAGTTCACTGAAGTCCTTGCCACCCACTTCAATAACGTTTCCAGAAACATTGTTGGCATTGGAATCAAATTTGATCCTGGCAGTGCCTCCCTGATCCTCGACGCGGCGGATCTCCTCAACAAGGTCGGGCGTAAGGCGGATGATCATGCCAAAGGAGAGTGGAGATTTGGAAACGAGCTTGAAGGTCTCCTCAGCTGCGGGCAGTGGGGCAGCGCCAGGGCCGGACCCACTCTGCATGCGGCGGGAGGCAGCGCCGATCGGTGTTCGCGGGGGTCCCGAAAGTCGCTGGGCGGAGGGCTGAGGCGGGAGGAAGGGATTGTGTAGCCCGCCATGCTTGGGCGGTCCTTCTCCTCGGCCGGCGCCGCCTTCTCCTCTTCCGAATTTACCAGAACTCCCAAACATCTTTCCAGCTTTTCGTCTTTTTGCTTCCCCGGAAAACTTCTCGTGCCTTCTCTCCCGTCTGTCTTCGACGAGGTGGGCGTGGAGAGGAAGAAAGAGGAATGCTTCCGAAAGCTTCTCTGTCTCTCCCTTCTTCTCATTTTTTTTATATTGTACATCTCTCTTCCTGCGCGGCTCTCTCGAAGCCCACGAGATCTTCCTCGGCGCGCCGCCCGTGTTGAATCAAGATTGTTAATGATGCTTTTGGGTCCCGCCTTAGAAGAGACATGAGTGCTTTATGCACTGCATCCCGCTCAACATACTCTCCATAGCACTGGAAGGCTGAGATAATATCATAAGTGTTGCCTTGAAAGCGCCCAGGCTTAACAGTTCCACCACAAACCGTGATACTGGGTTGATTAAGACGTTCCATTGCCATAATCGTGCATGGCATATTTTTATCGCAGCCGGGGATGGAGATATTCCCGTCGTACCACTGTGCGGACATGATCGTCTCTATGCTGTCGGCAATCAGACCCCTTGACTGCAGGCTGAAGCACATACCGCGGGTTCCCATGGCGATTGCGTCGCTGACACCAATAGTGTTGAATCGGAAGCCGACCATCCCAGCATCTCTGACACCTTCCTTGACGGCCTCAGCCAGGCGCATGAGGTGCATGTTGCAGGTGTTGCCCTCGTACCAGACGGATGAGATGCCGATCTGTGGCTTGTGCATGTCGTCGTCGGGCTCGAGCTCTGCTTCTCCATTTTCGTTTTGCAACCCGAGGAACTCTGCTGTTTCCTTTGATCTTCCACTCCTGTCTCAGTTGCTGAAGGTCTCCCCGCTGTTACTGCAGGAGCTGCAGCTGCCACCTAATCGACGAACATATCATGCTGCCACGCCGAATCCGGTGCTTGAAAGGGCTTTCCGATGGAATACGGCGCAGTGCGACGTACGAGCCTCGGACCGGATCCTCTCCCTCTGCCCCTAGATCCTGCAGATTTCTTGTTGTTCCTGATGAGATCGAAACTGAGCCTTGGAGACCAGCTCATTTTGAAGCTCTCGGCTTGAACGAACGGCAAGTAATCCTTTCCCGTCAACAAGCTCGCTCTTCGTCCAAACTTCTACTGCACTTCTTTGCTTGCTGTTGTAGCTTTGGTTTGATTTTTATATATATATTTACTTTTTTAACACCGAGCAAGTCTGCCTGCATGCTCTTGCTCGTCCTCTTTTTTTTTTTTTTTTGGCTACACATGTAATATCATATAATTTCATAGGCCAAAATTAACCATATAATTGTAGTGATTTTATACCTCATCACATTATCAACTGCAGAGACTGAATATATTGCATGTGCTAGTTGTTGTGCCAAAATTTTGTGAAAGAAATAACAATCGTGTGATTATGAGTTGTCATATATAAAAATTTCAATTAGATGTGACAACACAAATGCAATAAATTTGTCTAAAAATCTTGTACAACATTCACACACTAAGCATATTGAGGTAAGATATCATTTTTTAAGGGATCATGTATCACGAAAAGAAATTTCTGTTGAATTTATTCCCACGGAAGATCAACTGGCAGATATTTTTACAAAACCACTTCCCTTTGAAAATTTTCTTCACATAAGAAGGGAATTGGGTGTAATTGATCCTTTTTCATGACACATGCATTTATGTAAATATTATATTATGTGATTGATAATTTTAAAATTATATATTTATCTACCAATTTTTAGTTTTATTTTTAAATAAGGTTGTTTTGTTAAAAAACCATTCAAAAACTTAAAAAAAACCCATTAAAAAAAGGCAATGGCAAACCAACGTAAAATATTTAATAAGAGTTTAAAAAATCTCTGTAAAAAAACAAAACTGTTAAAAAGGAGGGCAATAAAACCGTTAAAACAAAAACAAAAATATAAAATATAAAACTATTTAATAAGAGTTTTAAAATAACAAAAAAAATAGAAAACATAAAATTGTTTAATAAGAGTTTAAAAAATCTGTAAAAAAACAGCAATAAAATCGTTAAAAAATAGAAAACATGAAATTGTTTAATAAGAGTTAAAAAATAAAAATAAAAACTAAAGGAGAAAAAGCAATGGCAAACCAAAAAAAGGAGAAAAAGGAACGACAAACCAAAAGGCCGTCCAAACACAAAAAAAAAAAAACCAAAAGGAGAAAAGCAAAAGAGAGAACAGTGTGAAAAAAAACCGAAGTAAAAGGAATGGGCAAAGAGCAAAACTCACGCATGCATATGTTTTTTTTTTTTAAAAAAAAAAGAACGGGCCTTTGACTTAGCATGCAAAAAAAAACAAAAGGAGAAAAGCAAAAAGAAATAATGGCAAACCAAACACAAAAAAAACAAAGCAAAAGAGAGAATGGCAAAAAGAGACATCGGTAAAAAAAAAAGTCGGTTGAAAAGGTAATGTACTTACGTAGCTTATCTTCTCTCTCCCATTCACGTTTCTTCTCTCTCATTCACATCTCTTCTCTTCTCTCTCCCGTTTATTCACCAGCCATACGTAGCCCTAAAAAATCATCCACTTTTTTTATGGAATTCTTCTAGCCTCCACAATTCGGGTATCTGATTTTTGAAAATCAAATCCCTAACTTCCCATCCAAGTTTCAAAAATTCTGTTTCTTTTCTTTTTCTCCCTCTTTCAACCATTTGCTCCATTCCGAAAAAAAATTTATCTCACAAATCCATTCAATTCTATTATGTATTCACTGTGATGGCTCAGAAAGGTGGTGCACAGGCTGAAAAAAAGTACTCTTATGAGGAAAAAGGAAAGCGGAAGGTGGATTCAACACCCTTGAATCCTCCATCCACTCATCGACGTCACAGTTCTGGCATCCACATCAATGAGAACGCAAACCCTTCTTCCCATACTACACCATGCATGTTTACCCCACAAAACTTCATGCAAGGTAATATTGTAGGGTCTAGACATCGGTCTCTTCAAGCTGCATGAATGTCCAAGTTTCAAATTTTTGCCACCCGTCTGATGAAGATACTTATGTGGGTAAATTTTCACATCGAATATTTACCAAAGGTAAAAATGTGGATTTTTTTTTTGGCAAAGAGATGTTTGGATTTGTGAATATGGGCTTCTTGAATTTCTGAAGAAAGATTTTTATATCTATTCGGATCTTGCGAAACACTTTTATTTCAACTTAGCACTGGAAGACACTACTTATACATCCTTTTTTAGAGGAATTGAAGTTAGTTTCACAGAACAAGAGTTTGCTGGGTTTATGCTTTTATCAACTCATGTCACTGATTCATATGAAGACATTGATTTTAAGGAGGTTATTTTCTATTTTATACAGAATGAGTCATTAAGTCAACAACAATGCAATTTTACAAACTGGATTATAAATTGCTACATTTGGTTGTTGTACATTGTTTTCCACCTAAAGGGGGAAGATATGATATTGTTACACTTGATGATTTGAAATTAGTGTGGGCAATTGTGAAAAACAAGTCCTATAACATTGCTAGTGTGATGTTATCTTATATGTTGTCGCAGAAAAAGAGAGCAAATGAAAGTTTGCCTTATGCTATGTATTTAACAAGGCTATTTCAGAATTTTAACATTGATTTGAGAAGAGAAGCACCTATCAAACCAACAAGCTATGATGTGATAAATGAATCTACACTCAAGTGTATGCGGTATACTCGTATTGGTGTTGGTGAATGAGTTGTGAATTCAGACTTACATGAAGCAGGTCATCAGTCTTCTCCACAATAACAAAAGGTTTTTGTTCAAATTGATGATCAGGATATTGGACTTGGTCGAAGACAAGTTGGACATGATGATTATTTGGGTGGTGATGGACATCATGGATATCAAGGTGGTTCTCCTAGAGATGCTAATTCTGAAAATGAACCGGTCCCACCTTCGCCTTTCCATGATAGTGCAATAGCAGAAGTCAATTCTTCAACTCATAAGCCTACAAACTCGCCTCACATTTCACCTACCAATCCAACTCCTCAAGTGGGCACTGCTTCTACTAAACCCGATTGTGCACCTCAATCTTCAGCAGGTATACCCCTTCAACCATATTCAGTTAATGTTGATTTCTCTTCTCTCCAGTCCTTTTTAGAATCTAATTTTCAACAATTAAATTCTAGAATAGAAACCATTGAAACTAGAATAGATACTTTAACTCATGATTTTCATGAGTTCAAGCATGAAACTGTCATTTCTTTTTCTCATACACAAGAAAACATCACCACCATTACATCCACTATTGCAACTGTCACGCTAATAATGAGAAATTCAATTTCAACAATGATGCAACAACTTGAATTTTCTATTAGCAGCTTGTGTGAGGAAAGTAGACAGTTGGGTGCTACTATGAGAGATTTAAGAGATAACACTGATAGAATATGCTTGACTGCTGGATGACCTGAACTGAATGATCTTCTTTAAGAGCTTGCAAACAACGACCGTCGTCGTGCTATGGGTTTGCCCCCAGAACCACCATCTAGACCGCATCCTCCTGGAAAAGAGCCTTATGAGTTTCAAGTTTCACCCCATTTTCGAAGATCTAAACCTTCCAAATCCAACAAAACTAAGGGTCAATCATCCAAATCCTCCAACTATTTATCAACTAATATTCATTTATCTGATTCTGATGATGAGTAAGGCTTAAGTTTCATGCAGATAATTTTGATTCATTTAATGATAGACATGCAGCATTTTTTTGTGTTTGGTGAACTTCAAAAAAATTTTCTATTTTTTATTAACAAACAAATAATATTAGCAGACATTTATATGATTTATTTTTATCATAAACATGATATCATGCATATTGTTGCATTTAGTTAGATTTATTCTCCAATTTTGCATTTTAGTTTGATTTTTCAATAAGACTATCTGATATTTCTTCCTTGTTGTTTTTTGTTAATGACAAAGGGGAGAACATGACATAAATGATTGAGAGTATTAAAACAGGGGGAGTTTTGATTAGAAAGTTCATTATATTATTAACATGTCACTTGTGATTTGTCATCATCAAAAAGGGGAGAATTATTGACTTATACCATTTTGATGATAGACAAGTTAAGAATTTAATTCTTGAAATGAATTGCTTGTATTTGATTCGTGATGAATGGTTGTAACAAGTTAGTATTGAATTGTGTTGTGAATCTGTCGAGGTTTTGCTGTAAAACTTCAGCAGTTTAGATTTGCAACTTCAACTATTTTGGTTTAAAACTTCAACAGTTTTTGGATTAAAACTTTGACAGTTTGTTTCGAAAAATCAATGGATAGATGATTGGATGATGACGTGGCTAGTTTATGGAGTTGTCCTGGGTTGTTAAGTTGTTACAGGTTGTTGAAAAAAATCTGATTGGTTGCGGATTTGGTGAAAAAAACTCTCTTGGTGGTTTCAGTTTGTTAAGTTGTTACAGGTGATTGAGAAAAATCCGATTGGTTACGGATTTGGTGGAAAAAATCTCTCTTGGTGGTTTTAGTTTGTTAAGTTGTTACAGGTGGTTGAGAAAAATCTAATTGGTTGCAGATTTGGTGGAGAAAATCTCTCTTTGCGGTTTCAGTTTGTTAAGTTGTTACAGGTGGTTGAAAAAAATCTGATTGGTTACGGATTTGGTGGAGAAAATCTCTCTTGACGATTGGAAGTTAAAAGCTATAAATAAACAATGAATTTCAATTGAAAATTCAATTCAGAGAGAATATTTTCAAAAGTGCAGATTTGTCTCAAAGGGTTCTCTGTGATCCTCTGTCCATCTGTCAAAAGAACCATATTGAAGATCAATATGACCATCCTACTAAAAGTTTCATCTTTGTGCTTCTATGCTATTAAATTTGTTGTAAGATTTATTTCATTTTTATTTATTTTACCTTGAATTAGAGGCTGTCTAATTCAAGAGGAAAGCTTTCATTGTGATTTGTGGAAAGCTTCATGTGCCACCTGGAGTCATTTGTGTAATCCAGAAGACGATTGAAATCGTACCACCGTAACTTGAATTCTAAGTTGACTAGTGGAAACCCAAGTCAAGGTGTTTACTTGGAGAGTGGAGTAAGCGTGTTAACCGAACCACAATAATTTGTGGTGTCTTTTTTAAATTATTTTTGTAGTGTGTAAAATTTATTCAGTTCCTTCTTAGATCACTCTTTGTATTATTATTCCTTTCTTTTTTCAATTTCATACGGGCTTAACATCTTTAAGTTGAACACTGCACTTAGAATAATGTATTTAATTAGAAAAATAAGTTTCATCCAAAATTGAAGCTTTATATAATGTGCATTCAATAAATGTATAGAATCAGTAAATTATTTGATTTATATGTCAAGCTTTTAATTTAACATCTAAAATATTTAAAACATTCTTACATTTTGGATGAATAATTTAGGAATTATTATTTAGCAAATGGACTTAAGTAATTTCCATATCATTTATATTTTTTTTGCTAATAATGAAACAAATAATTTCTAAATAATATAAATAGTGGAATTTTGATTTCATCATCACATTAATCCTCATCTAAGAGGTTCCCACAAAATTTTTGCAAAACTTTAGTTAGTTTCCTTCAAGTGGAACTTTTATTTAACATTATAAATTATAAAAGTAATTAAATATGTCAATATTTTATATTTCGTTAGGCCCATATGAAATTGATAAAAGAAATGGATAAAAGCATAAGAAGAGATCCAAAAAAGAACAAGATCGATTTCATAAACCACAAAAAAATAATCCAAAAAAGACACCACAAATTATAGTTGTTAAGCTAATGCACCTACTTCACTCTCCAAGTCAACATTTTGACTCGGATTTTCACTAGTCAACTTAGAACCTTAAGTTGTCATGGTACGATCTCAATCATCTTCTGGATTATACAAATGATTCTAAGTGACACATAAAGCTTTCCACGAATCACAATAAAAGTTTTCTTCTTGAATTAGACAACCTCTAGTTCAAGATAAAATAAACAAAAATGGAATAAAGTTTACAACTAGTTAAACAGCACAGAAGCAAGGAGATGAAGTTCTAATAAGATAGTCACAACGAACTTCAATATGACGCTTTTGATAGATAAACAGAGGATCACAAAAAACACTTTGAGATAGATCTTCACTTTTGAAATGATTTTCTTCAAATTAAATTTCCAGTTGGAATTTATTCTCTATTTATAACTTTGAACTTCCAAAACTACTAAGAGAGATTTTTTCCACAAAATCCGTAATTAATTGGATTTTTCTTAATAACTTATAACAACTTAGCAAACCAAGACAATTCATCATAGCAAACTAACTGATTTGCCATGTCATCATCCAATTATTTATCCATGGATCGCTTTCAAAAACCGTCAAAGTTTCATCACAAAACTGTAAAAGTTTCAAATCAAAATAGTTGAAGTTGGGAATCAAATTAGTTGTTTCAAACTAAAACTGTTACAGTTTTAAACCAAAACTGTTAAAGATTTACAGAAAAGCTCAACAGATTCACAACATATAATTTCATGCTAATTTGTTACAACTATTCATCTCAAATCAAATACAATCAAACACATTTCAAGTATTAAATTCTTAACCTATTTATCATCAAAACACTATAACTCAACATATTTAAATTTAGGTATCTTTAGCTACAACTAAAACTTTGCAAATCAAAACTTTTCACTTTTGATAATTATCCTATTGCATAGTCATTTTTTTACATCTTCCTATATAACTACCTTATTTTTTAAGCATCTTTACACAAGTACTTATACAATCTACTTATCTATTTTAACTTTATTCTCTTTATTTCTTATCATTATCACTATCATATCATTTTTTTCATTTCAAAACTTTTATAGTAAAATCTTTTCCTTTAAAACTTTTTTATCGCTTCCCAAATATACCCTTAATAAATAATTCTAAAAATAGGCTTTGTTTCTATAGAACTTTCTTCTATGGAACTACTTTATTTTTAATAGCTCGATGTTCAATGAAATTTACTTCATTTTTGTATTTATTATAGTTTATATTAACATAGAAATCCTTTTATTTATCTAATATCACTATGCATGAGTTTATCTATAAATGTGTAAAATTAACTTAATAAAATAATTGAATGTTAAATACTAATTTTAAAGTTATATTTTTGATATCTAAACATCTAAAATATTATTATGGTAAAGGATTCTATAAAATGTTATTATATTTTAATTAAATGTAAATGAATTTAATCATTATTATAATTTACACATGAATATATATTTTTCAATGAATACGACTCATGTACATAATTACATATTTGATTTAAAGAAAACTAGATCTTCTACCTAAATAAATGATATTAAATATAATGAATAAAGTAGATTTCCAATGAAGCATCAAAATGTGTGGATGATCATGCAGAAAAAATATGGAAAAGTTGTGAAATTCTTTTGAAAAATGTGGTAAGTGATGAGATAAGATAAGGGTAACTGATAAAGAGTAAAGGCAGTTGTATAAAAAATTATATACAAATAATTAAAAAATAAGATAGTTGTATGGAAAGATAGGTAAAAATAATTTACAAGTAGAGTAATTGCAAGGAAAAATATGTGACTTTTTTTTGTTTTACCAAACACATCCTAAAAATGCAAGGGGTATATGAAACCGTTTTTATAATGGATGAGGGATTCTGTTAGTCCGACCTAAGCAAATGTCTCACTTAGCCCACTTCAAAAAATTTATTTACAACAAATTTTATTATTTTTTCTTCATACATTTGTTTATTTCAGTGTATGTAATATATAAACCAAGTTTTACTATGTTTGGACATGTATATATATATATATATTTTAGATTTTTAAAGATAGGAGTATTTTAAATACATATATATATACACACAGATGTTTAAAAATTTTAAAAATATATATACGCATATCCAAAAATAGTAAAACTTGGTTTATATGTTAAATACACTTAGATAAACAACTGTACGAAGAAAAAAGTAAAAAAAATAATTCTGTTAGCCCACCTCAAAAAACTCATTTATAACACTTATTTTTTTCTTTGGATATATTTAAAAATCTCAAAAAAAATATATACACATGTCTAAAAATGGTGAAACTTGATTTATATGTTAAATAATTTAAACAAATAAGTACATGAAGAAAAAAGTAAAATATAAGTGTTAGAAATAAGTTTTTTTAGGTGGGCTAAGTGAGACATTTACTCTTAGTTCTAGTTAACATGATCATTACTTCAAAAAATTTATTGTAAATGAATTCTTTAAAGTGAGATAAGCGAGATATTCAGTTAACCCGGCTGCCATAATCTTCCCTCTTTATGTATTCTTTATCTTATGCTTCGCTGAGCGCTCAGCCCGCTTCCTATTCATCCATCAGATCCGCTGCTCGAATTGTGGGCAAATCATGAGCGTCCGTGCGTGATGGGCCGTTTCAAAAAGTAAATAAATGAATAAAATCAAACGTGGCATCCGCGTTTGCCCGCCTCTTGCGCCTTTTGTCGTTGACCCGCTTTCTTCCTCACGCCCACATCACCCCCTCTCTTCCTTAAGCCCTATCTGCTCCCGATATCCACTCTCTCTCGCCCTTCCTCCATCTCTCTTCCGAGTCTTGCCCCCTATCTCCACTCTCTCTTTTTCTCTTCCACCTCTCTCCACACACTCTCACTTGTCTAAGTCGTGTTGATTTGCTAGACGTTCGTCCTCACTACCACATATTCATTCAATCTGGAAGTTGTGTTTTCGACTGAGATTTCTGCACCAAAATTGTGGATTTTGGTCTAGTGAGGATAAAGACAAAGTCTTGCGCATCGACTATGTTGGAGATTGAAGCAACAAGGGGAAGAAGACGGGGGAGGCAGGGTCCACAATCGAGAAGGAGTGTCACCATGGGGATGGTGAAATTTGACGACACCAAAAATGTGGGTTTTGGAGCCGCCACAGAAGCCTCACCCAAAGCTTAAGCTTTTTTTGCGGTGACTAGAATAGATCTGAAGCTCATCATCATCAAGCTCCACCCTGTATCGGTGGAGGGGGCAACTGGAATAGCTCTCCAGCCACTTATCCATGCAAAAGATGTGGAAGATGTGCTTGCACTTGGGACGAAGGCAAAGTGTCTTGTTGCCTTCTAACTTAAAGAGGCAAAGCATTCCAAGCGTTCCTTGGAGCCTTTGAGAGAGGAGAAGCAAAAGAAAAGGAGGGACTTGTTGACCGCCTAGTCAATGCCGGTGAATCGTTGGGAGTAGAGGATGCCCAAAGGCTGGTTGAGATCACCGTTACCATCACCGCCGAAGAGCTCTATCGAGGTGTTATGGCAGAACTTGGTGTAGATGAGCGGGAGGTAGGTGAGCAAAAACATAATGGAGAGGATGTCGATGACGACCATGACACTTGGCCGGAAGGCGATCAGGGCACTGGTGCCATCGCGGCATTTTGACGCCTCTGCTCCACTGTTCTAAGCAGGAAGACGGTCGAGGTGCTCGTGCCTCACCATTTTTAATGGTATTTTTGGTTGGATTTAAAAGGAAGTGAGAAGCAACTCATGTTTGGAAGGATGCGAGGCATGAATGATGACACCTATAGCAGAATTGAGTATGCATGGATTGAATGAAGGTCCTTAGATTTTCACTAGATGTGGGTGATTAGCTTTGCCATGGTTTTCTGGGGTGCTAGTCTGAGTGGAAATTGAGCTTACAGAGGCAGATCCGCCAAACGGATCTAGCTAAGGCGGTTGCTAGTTCTATTGCTAGAAGATTGGATGCCGTTGGTGGGCCAGGTAACGATGATCACAAGGCCCTAGTGTTTATCTTCACAAACTATCTTCTAGCAATTCACTTCAAAAATTGCCCTGCAATTCATTACATACACACTCGAAAAAATTAAGAAATATCATAAATATGCAAGTAGAGCTGCTGCTCATAAAAAATACACAATGCATTAAGTGTATTGTTTAAAGGAACCGTTTAGCTCTATTTATGCAAAGCAAATAAGGTAAACCACTAACCCACTAGCACCTAAAAAGGCTCCACTACACCACTACCCACTATCCATTACCCATTACCTAAAAACTAGGACAACACATCCCACTAACTAGATTTTAAGTATTACATTTAACACTCCCCCTTAATACTTAAAAACAAACAAACTCTTGAACTCCTAAAAGACAACGAAAATTGACAAATACTTCAGTTGGTAGTGCTTTTGTAAAAATGTCTGCAAGATTGTCTTTCGAATTACAATAAGACAATGCGATCTGACCATCGTTAACCAATTCTCGAATGAAGTGATGTCTGACTTCAATGTGCTTTGTCCGATCATGTTGAACTGGATTGTGAGTCATAGCAATAGTTGATTTGTTATCACAAAATATCTCTGTTGCTCCCCCTTGCTCCAAGTAGAGATCTGCCAAGATCCTCCGTAGCCAAACCGCATGACAAGTCGTAGATGATGCAGCAATATATTCAGCTTTAGATGAAGATAGAGCTACTGTATCTTGCTTCTTTGAAGACCAACAAAATACATTTGAGCCGAGAGTAAAAACATAACCTGATGTACTTCTTCTGTCATCTTTGGAACCAACCCAATCACTGTCTGTATAACCTGTCAGCTTACTAGTGGAGGATTGGGAATAGTACATACCAAATGTCTTTGTCCTATTCAGATACCTCAAAACTCTCTTTGCCGCACCAAAATGTATTTTACTTGGTTCCTGCATAAATCTAGACAATACACTGACAGAAAATAAAATATCAAGTCTGGAGTTAGTTAAATAAATCAAACTCCCCACAAGGCTCCTATAAGAAGATGCATCAATTTTCTTTGTTTCATCCCGCATTTCTAATTTCTCATTCGCATTCATTGGAGTATTGATCGACTTGCAATTAGTCATATTACATTTATTCAAAAGCTCCTTAATATACTTCTGCTGAGACATAAAAATACAGTTATCCATCTGCTTAATTTTCAGTCTCAAAAAATATTTCATAACTCCCAAATCGATCATTTCAAACTCATTCATCATATCTGATTTGAAATTCCTTGCCATTTCAGTGTTACCTGCCATATAAACAATATCATCAACATATATACATGCTATAAGCACATCATCACCATCAACCTTAATAAATAAAGTTGGTTCATTCTTACTTTTCAAGAAGCCTTGTTTTGAAAAATAACTGTCAATTATGTTGTACCATGCACAAGGTGCCTGTTTCAGTCCATATAGTGCTTTGTTCAACCTATAAACCATATTCTCCTTTCCTTCCAGTTTATATCCCTGTGGCTGTTCAACATATATTTCTTCTTTCAATAAGCCATTAAGAAATGCAGACTTAACATCAAGTTGAAATAAAATCCACTTTTTAATAGCATCAACACTTAAAATAGCACGAACAGTATCAAGTCTAGCAACTGGAGCAAATGGTTCAAAGAAATCAATACCTGGTTGTTGAGAATATCCTTTTGCCACAAGTCTTGCTTTGTACTTTGCAATTGACCCATCTGAATTAAACTTGGTTTTAAAGACCCATTTCAAACCAATGACAAGTTTATCTTTTGGGAGTTCTACCAATTTCCAAGTGTCATTTTTTTTAATCATGGCAAGCTCTTCATTCATTGCTTTTACCCATACTGTAAGTTGTGCTGCTTTTTCATAACTGCTAGTCTCATGGACAATATGTGAAAAATTACAGGATGCATAAATTTCATGCAAGGAATGCACCTTTCTAGGACCTTCATCATCATCACCCATCTGATGAGAATTATGATGTTGAGTTGGCAAGGGACTGATCATTGAGCTATCTGGCTGTTTTTCCCAAATCTATGCTTCATTTCAGAAAAGATCACATCTCTACTGATAATCTACTTTTCAGTTTTTGGATTATATAGCCTATATCCCTTGGTTTCATTACAATAACCAACAAATATACATTTCTCACTTTTAGGGTCAAGTTTCTGTCTCTTTTTAGATGGCACATGTGAATAAGCTATACAACCAAAAATTTTTAAATGATATACCTGTAGACGTTTTTCAGTCCATGCTTTATATGGGGTTCGATCTTTCACTACTTTTGTTAGAGATTGATTAAGCACATATACTGTGGTTGCCACTACTTCAGCCCAAAAATCATTTGGTAAATTCTTCTCTTTCAGTATACTTCTAGCAAGTTCCACAACAATGCGATTCTTTCGTTCTACTATACCATTTTGCTGAGGACTATATGGAGAAGTCAATTGCCTTCTAATACCACAATTGTCACAAAAATTATTGAATTCTGTTCCAATAAATTCCCCACCTCTATTTGTACGAAGTGATTTGATATTCAAACCAATCTATTTCTCAACAAAAGCCTTAAAATTTTGAAAAACAGATAGTGCATCAGATTTGTCCTTTAAAAAATAAACTCATGTCATACAACTGTAATCATTAACAAACAGAAGGAAATACTTGCTCTTAATGAATGATGATATTTGCATAGGACCACATATATTTGCATGTATTAACTCCAAAGGTAAACTGGCTCTCCAAGAACTGACAGTAGGAAAGGGATTCCTGTTATGCTTACCCAAAATGCAACCCTCACATAATTTATGTTCTTCCATTATAGGGGGCAAACCATTAACCATCTGTTTCTGATCTAAAAGTTTTAAGCCATTAAAACTCAAATGTGCAAATCTTTTATGCCATAACCAAGAATCAGTAGAGTCATGAGAAGTCATAGCTGAATTTGTAGCACAACCAAATTCAAGAGGAAATGAACGACTTCCATTCATAGCAATTTCAATAAAAATTCCTCTTGGATGCTTGGAATCATAAATGCAACATTTTTCATCATTAAAAACAACAGAGTAGCCATGCTGAATAATCTGCCCAAGGCTTAAAAAATTCTCTTTCAAATCTGGAACAAATAACACATTAGAAATTTTTCTAGTATCATCATTCTGTAAATGAACCAGGATCATTCCTTTACTCTTAGCATATGATAGTGAGCCATTTCCCATTCTGACTGGTGTAGTAATAGATGTATTTATATCAATAAATAATTTTTCATTACCAGTCATGTGATTACTGCAACCGCTATCAAGAAACCAAATATTTCCAACTCCATGAGCAGCAAGCGAATCATCTAAAATAGCAAATAAATGATTCTGTTCTTCTTTTTCTTCAATGAAATTAACCTGTTGTTGCCTTTGTTTAGCATAACAAAATTTTTCTATGTGCCCATACTTTTTACAGAAGTAACACTGAATATTTGGATTTTTACCTCTGTGAAATGAAGCCCTCTGATTTTGGTATTCATTACTTTCCTTGCTTGATGTATTCTCAGTATACTGCTGATGATTCTGACTATTGAATCTGCCCCTGCCTCTGCCACGACCTCTGCCTCGGCCTCTGAATCCATAACCTCTTCCATAGCCCCTATAACTCACATTCCTGTCACTGCTAATATCTATTGTATTTGATTTATCAGTAGAAACATTGTATTTTAATTGAAATGCTTTTCATCAGATTTAACTGCAGGCTTGGCCAATCTTTCTTCATGAGATTGTAAGGAACCAAAAAGTTTACTTACAGTTAGAGTATTCAAATCCTTAGATTCTTCAATGGCAGCCACAACATGATCATATTTAGATGGTAAAGCGCGCAAAATTCTTTGAGCAACAATACTATCTGGCAATGCATCACCATAGCTACGAATTTGATTCACAATTTCTTTCTCACTTGAAAAGAAATTTTGCATAGATTCAGAATCAGATATTGCAAAATTTTCAAATTTCCTTCGTAGAGATTGCAACTTTACCATTTGTACCCGTGTATTTCCTTGAAATTCAAGAGCTAGTGTGTCCCATGCTTCTTTGGATTTCTTTGCTGCAACAATCCTTGCAAAAATGCTATCTGTGACAGCTTGCTGAATAAAAGAAAGATCCTTACAATCTTTCTTTCTTTTATCATGCAATTGTTCGGTTTGCTCACATGTTTGAGGACCCCGTTCGGGTGGATCTGCATAACCATTTTCAACCAAATCCCACAAATCTTGTGAAACAAAAATGGTTTTCATCTTAATGCACCAAAAATCATAATGCTCACCATTAAAAATAGGAATGCCAAGCTGAGTAACACTTAACCCATTTGTACTAGCCATACTTAATCAAGAGAATGAAAATTCTTCTTTCAAATAAGCCAACAAACACCTCACAAACACAAGTTTTTAACTGAAGCAATAACACAAATACCTTGTAGGCAATCTGAAATACCCAAAAACTGATGAAATCAAACCTGCAATTTTGAAGCTTTAATTCAAAAATCATTAGCTCTGATACCACAATGTTATCTTCACAAACTATCTTCTAGCAATTCACTTCAGAAATTGCCCTGCAATTCATTACATACACACTCCAAAAAACCAAGAAATATTATAAATATGCAAGTAGAGCTGCTGCTCATAAAAAATACACAACACATTAAGTGTATTATTTAAAGGAACTGTTTAGCTCTATTTATACAAAGCAAATAAGGCAAACCACTAACCCACTAGCATCTAAAAAGGCTCCACTACACCACTACCCACTAGCCATTACCCATTACCTAAAAACTAGAACAACACATCCCACTAACTAGATTTTAAGTATTACATTTAACACCTAGATCACTGTATACCAGTGGATTGTTAGACAGTAAGCACATTCGTGCAGCAACGGGCAACGGCGAGGAAGAAGGCGTTGGCAATGTGCACAAGCATCTGTTTGCCAAGCGGATGCTGCGACACTTAAGATAGAACGAGGGGTGGTCATCGCCAGACGGAGACAAGGACGATGGGCGGTTGCTAGCACTATGGTGTTAGAGATTAAGACGACGCCCATGTCATGGCCAATGATGGCCTAGTGGCAGTGCTGGCGAGACAGATTCTTTCATTGAGCCATGGTTTTTCACCCAAACATTGTTACTTTCTGCTGCTTTCTGATTTTTTCCAATTTCGCAAAAACATCACGTTCGAAAGGACTAAACTGTAAAATTTATGGTGGGCTAAGCGCTTGGCATGTAAGACCACATCTCGGGTGTGTCGGGCAATGAGTATAAAATGTCATCTTAAAACTTTTCAATCTAAAACTTTTCACTCTCTATAACTACTATATTTTTAAATTATTTTTTCACATTTTTTTATACAACTACCCTACTTTTCAATCATTTCTACACAATTACTTATACAACTAACCTATTTATTTTAACTTGATTCTCTTTACTCCTCATCATTACCCCTATCATATCACATCATTTGACAACTTTTACTCTCCAAAATTTTTTACCAAAAGTTTTATCCATTCCCAAACACACCCCTCATATTATAAAACAATGATCTTATTTGCCTGAGCTAAGCAAATATCTTGCTTAGTTTATCTTAAAAAATCTATTTATAATATTTTTTTTATTTTTTTTCATACACTTGTTTATCTAAGTAAGTGTATTTAATCTATCAACCAACTTTTACCATTTTTAGATATGTATATATTTTTTTTAAAAAAAATTAAAAGATAAAGGTATTTTAAATACATATATATATATGTATGCGGATGTTTAAAAATCTCAAAAAAATAGATACACATATTCAAAAATGGTAAAAGTTAGTTTATATATTAAATACATTTAGATAAATAAGTGTACGAAGAAAAAAAATCTAAAAAATATTGCAAGTGAGTTTTTTAAGATGCATCAAGTGAGAATTTATTTAGCCTGGGCTAACAGGTTCACTTTCCTTTTTTTATGTTGTGGTCATGAAGAAGTTGAATGTGATTTACAAGTATTTCGGGTGACATGGCTAGACCTGTGAATTTAGCAATTTTTAAGTTCAAAATGAAGTAAATGAGCTGAGATAATTAATATAATATCTTTGATGAATGATGCTGTTGGCCTAAGTTAAGCAAAAGCTTCGCTTAGCTCACTTTAAAAATCTCATTTGAAATATTTTTTCTTACATTTTTCTTTGTACACTTGTGTTATTTAAGTGTATTTAATATATAATTGAGTTTTACTATTTTTGGATAAATATATATTTTTAAGAGTAGTGATCATATTAGTCTAGGCTAAACAAATATCTTGTTTAGTCCACTTCAAAAAACTCATTTATAATAATTTTTTCATACACTTGTTTATCTAAGCGTATTTAACATACAAACCAAATTTTATCATTTTTGGATATGTGTACATATACTCTTTAGATTTTTAAAAATAAAAGTATTTTAAATACATATATATGACATAAATGTTTAAAAATCTCAAAAATATATATACATATCCAAAAATGGTAAAACTTAGTTTATATGTTAAATACACTTAGATAAACAAGTATACGAAGAAAAAAGTTATTTTTTGAGAGCTAACAAGATCGTTTCTCATTTTTTAAAGATTTTTAAACATCTATGTTTACATATGTTTTTAAAACACTCCTATATTTAAAAAATCTCAAAAAATATATACATATCCAAAATTGGTAAAACTTGGTTACATATTAAATATTAAATATACTTAAATAAATAAGCATATGAAGAAAAACAAAAAAAAGTTTTAAATAGGTTTTCTTTAACTGGGCTAAGTAAAATATTTGCTTAGCTCGGGCTAATAAGATGACTCTCAATGCCCTTACTTCAACCCATTACGTCCCACTAATTGTAACAATGTGATAATATGTGAATATTAAATTATTTTGAACTCTTAAAAAGTTTTAATAAGTATATTAAGTATCTATATAAGCATTTATAAATTCTATGGTTTGGATTAAAAAACAAAATAAAAAATTAGAAAGGTACAATTGCCCCTAGATGCATTATAGCAGTAAAGCCCCATAAAAAAAATTCATAATTCACCAAACCACCTTCGGCGCGTGACAATCCAAATTTATAAGCCAGATTTTCAATCTTGAGATTTTCCTAAAAGTAACTCAACAATAAAGCTTCATTTTGCTTACGTATATACTTTTAAAAAAATATTCTTCACAAATAGATGAATGACAAAATTCTTCACAAACATTTGAAGTTTCTCTTCATTCTAGGAGTGTGAATCAGTTAGAATAAACTAGTTAGTAGTAGAGTCCTCATTGAGACCAGCTGATAATGGTCCAACCTTTTGTAGATGACCCTCTGCCCAATTGTTAGAAAACAACTTCACACTTTCACCATTGCTTATGCATCATCTGCTCCCATCTTGGGGAGTGATTTAGCTGTGGTGATGCATCTCCAAGTGTAGGAGCAGCCTTGAGGTATCCTAAAGTTCCAGAAGTCACCATCAAGAAAGTACTTTGCTTTAATAACTTGATGGCAAAGAGAATCCTTATTTGTCATTTTCAGCTATGCTTGTTCAGCCACAAATGCTGATTGAGAGATTCAAGCTCTCCAAAACCCATCCCCCTCCTACTTTGAAGATACACATTTTTCTCCATGCTCTCCAACTGATTCTTCTCTTTCTTATTTTTTCTCCCCACTAATAAGTTTTGGCAGAAAATGTTGGAAATATGTGGAAAACTAGCTAAATCTATGTTTTGATGATTAACAAATCAATTTGAGTAAGTCTTGGCTACTAACATGTTTGTGGAAATGTTTTAAGGCATATACATTTGAAGAAAATAAAGCATGGAAGGCCAAGTCGTTCCCCAAGTCGACTCCAAGTTCGACTTAAAAGTGTCAAAACTGTCCAGAGTTGAAACGGGGAGAAGAACAAGTGAAGTCGCAGGCCAAGTCGACTCCACTTGCGACTTGGGAAGCCAAGTCGCAAACGAAGTCGACTCCAGCATCGACTTCAGTCGGGAGATTCACTCCAGAGCTGAATTTGGGATGGAAGAATGCCGAAGTCGCAGTCGAAGTCGACTCCAGTTGCGACTTGGGCGAAGTTGCAGGCGAAGTCGACCCCAAGTTCGACTTGATGTTATCAAAGCTCAAAGATGGAATTTTCAAGTTCATTCCAAGAGCCAACTTGAGTGTTCTCAAAACCAAATCAAAGGTGCAAGATCAACTTAAATCTATCAAGTCCAAAGCAAAGCTCCAAGCGTATCTCAAGATGAAGAAACTCAAGCTATGAAGATCAATCCAAGTTCAAAACAAGATGCATAAGCTTGACCAAGAAGTTATTCAATGATTCAAGGCTTACAAAACATGGAGCAAATAAAAGCAAAAACAATAAAGGAAAGACATGAGAAATGCAAAAGAAATAAAGGCATGAAGGAACAAGCATCTCGGAATTATTCAAGTTCATCAAAGTCAACTGACAAGGTGAAGTCGCACCCGAAGTCGACTTCACCTGCGACTTGGGTCAAGTCGATACCCAAGTCGACCCGACCTGGAACTTGAAGTTGCGACGGAGAGGCGAAGTCGCACCCAAAGTCGACTCCATCTGCGACTTGGGCGAAGTCGCATCCGAAGTCAACTCCACCTGCGACTTGGGTCGCAACGGTCGGAATTTATTCGAACGTTGGCGCATTAAATGCGCGCCACCTACCTTCTAACGTTCGGATTCCCTCCAAAATTATAAAAGGCATTCATGGTGGACGAGGAAAGTAGCTGAGATTCATTAAGTGTGCTTAACTCCTATATTCAAGAGCTCCAAAGAGATCAAGTCATACAAAGAGGAAGAACTTTGTTTCAAGTTGCAAGAGCTATATTTCAGAATCTTCAAAGCCATTACTACAAGTTCTTCTCTGCGCCAAACTGCTTCTACACAACTGTAAAGTGTAGTTTCTTTTATTGTCTCTTTTGTTGTATTGAACTTGATCTAGCTTGGGTAGCTAAGATCAAGTGAAAGCAAAGTAGTGTGTGATTGGAGTGAGACTCGTCACCTACTTATGCTGTGTTGTTGATGCCCCCTAGAGCTGGAATCTAGAAGAGAGCAAGAGGCTCTGGTTGTATATGCCCCCTAGAGCTAGAATCTAGAAGAGAGCGGTGGCTCTAATTGTATTGGAAGAATACAATAATGGAACCCAAGTCACAAGGAGTGTGAGCTTGGAAGAGTGGAGTAGGGAGGTTGCCCGAACCACTATAAAAATTCTTGTCTGCTTGATTTACATTTCTGCTCTCTACATTATATTGCTTTCTATTTCGTTCCTTCATTAAGGGGATTAGATTAATCCGGGGTAAAGTTTCTGTTTAAGTTATAAATTTTTTAAATACCCAATTCACCCCTCACCTCTTGGGTTTTTCCATTAACTCGGGACCAACAGAAAATGAATCCAAGTCTATGTTCATTGATGACAGAATTCAATAAATACAGAAGAGATCTAACAAATAACAAACAATAGCAGTAAAACCTCCTGAATAGCAGAGGATTTAAACAAACAGCTATGACTTATTCAAACAGCTACAGACAAGGAACAAATAGAAATAGAATAACAGAAGAGTAGAGAGAGCAGGTCACTTATATCCCCCTTTCAAGTTTGGGGTTGAGGAACAACTCCTAACTTGGATAGATGTCGGGTGAAAGCAGCAACTGGAAGGACCTTGGTAAGTGTATCTGCCAGCTGGTCAGCAGCATGAACATGCGTAACATTGAGATGGTTTTTGTCAATATGATCATGAACAAAATGGAGGTCCACTTCAAGGTGCTTCATCTTGCTACGAAGGACAGGATGATGACAATGAAAGATAGCGCCAAGATTGTCACAGAAGATGGTAGGAGGTGAGTAAAGAGGGATCACCAGCTCATGAAGCAATTGAGTCACCCAAAGAGTTTCAGAGGCAGCAGCAGCAATAGCTCTGTACTCGGCTTCAGTGGAGGATCGAGCAATGGTGCGTTGTTTCTTAGACGACCAGCTGATGGGACTGGCGCCAAAGTACAAAATAAAACCTGTTGTGGATGCACGATAATTGGAGTCACCGGCCCAGTCGGTGTCGGAAAATATATACAAATTCATGCCTGAACAACTAGAGATGTGAAGGCCATAAGAGGCAGTTTGCTTCAAATATCGCAGAACCCATTTGAGTGCCTTCCAATGAGTTTTAAAAGGTGAATGCATAAACTGCGAAAATTTATTTACAGAGTAGGAGATGTCAGGCCTAGTGAAAGTTAGGTATTGCAAATGACCAAGGACTTACCGGTATAAAGTAGTATCTATTCGAGGTGTGCCATCATCAAAAGTTAAAAACTGGGATGAACTAAATGGGGTTAGGACACCATTGCTATTGTGCATTTTTGTTTTACGAAGTATGTCAAGAACATACTTGGTTTGGGATAGAAGGATGCCATTAGTAGTAGGAACTACCTCAATACCCAAAAAATACTTGAGGGAACCAAGATCTTTAAGAGGGAACTTGCCGGAGAGAGAGGAAATGACACGTTTAATGATGGTGGAGTCACTGCCGGTGACAACAATATCGTCTACATAAACGAGAAGATAGATAAGGACGCTGTAACTATTTCTGATAAACAAAGAGGCATCTGAATGTGACCTGTGGAAGCCCAGAAGTAATAAAAATTTTGTGAGTTCTTTATACCACTGTTGGGGAGCTTATTTTAGCCCGTAAATGACTTTCTTCAATCGGCAAACATGGAAAGGCTTATTGGTGTTTTCAAATCCAGGTGGTTGCTTCATGAAAACCTATTCATCAAGATAGCCTTGCAAGAAGGCATTGTCGATGTCGAGTTGATGAAAAGGCCAGTGATTTTGAACAGCAATTGATAAAACTAAACGGACCGTTGTAGGCTTGACTACCAGACTAAAGGTTGAATGATAATCAACACCAGCTATTTGAGTGAAACCCTTTGCTACTAGCCGTGCTTTGTAGCGATCAACCATCCCGTCCGGCTTACGCTTGATGCGAAATATCCATTTGCAGTCCACCACGTTGGAGTGGGGATCACGGGGGTACAAGGTCCCATGTTTGATTCTGCTGTAGAGCATCAAATTCAGCTTTCATGGCAGCTGTCCAGTGAGGATATTGAAGAGCTTGGGTAAAGGTAGTGGGTGTGATGGAGGAGGTGAGAGGGGCTGTGTAATCAAACACTTTTTTTGGTTTGAAAATATTATGGTGGGATCGAGTGATCATACAAGAAGGTGGAGGAAGTGGTGAGATGGACGGTGCAATGGATGTAGGAAGCGGTTGAGTTTGTGCATGTGTCGTTGGAGGAGCTTGGTTGGGAAGGGAAGAAGCAAGAATGGGTGGCAACGGTGCAGGTGGAGCAGGGGAATCAGATTGAGATGGAATAGGAAGTTGAGAACGACGGGAATATGTATGAAGTGGAGGGTGAAAAGAAGAGTTACCTATGGGTGAGGGATTCGTACTGGGAGCAGCCGTTGGAGATGAACTCGAAGAAGGCACCAATGGTGGAGGAGAAGAGAGTGGAATGGGAGGTGGAATTTCCAGCGTGAAGGAAGGCGGAGAAGGAGGAGCATCGGCATGTGAAATAGGTTCCCAATCAAGGCGTGAAAATTGGTGGTTAATGTTGGAGAAAATAGTTTCAAATGGAAAAATATTTTCAAAAAATTGTACATCACGTGACATAAATATTTTGGATGATAAAGGGTCGAAGCACTGATGGCAGTGATGAATTAAGGAGAAACCCAAGTAGACACAAGGTTTTGAGCGAGGTTCAAGTTTATGGTGGGTGTATGGTGTGAGCCAAGGATAGCAAAGACTGTCAAACACTCGTAGAGTTTGATAAGTTGGGTCTTCTTCAAATAACCTTTTATATGGTGAATCATTAGATAGATTGAGAGTGGGAAGACAATTTAGTAAAAAAATAGCATGATGACAGGCAAAACTCCAAAAATTGGAGGGAAGGGAAGCTTGATGAAGAAGGGTCTTGGCAGTTTCCATAATGGTCCGATGACGTCGTTCGGCAAGAGCTACCCTTTGTGGTGTATATGGAGGAGAGATTAAATGTTCAATGCCGTTGGAGTGAAGATAGGAATCTAAACCTTGAAATTCACCACCACCATCAGTATAAAGAGACACAATTTTATTTTTAAAAAAATTTCACCAATGGATGAAAATTTTGAAATATTGACTGGACTTCATTTTTATTTTTTATTGTGTATAGCCAAGTATATTTTGTGTATTGATCAACAAATATGCAATAATACAATTTTTTATCGACTGATAATACCGGAGAAGGACCCCATAAATCACTAAAAACTCTTTTGAGCTGTGCATCACTGATCAACGTGTTATGATAGAAAGGCAATCGATGAACTTTATTTGAAGAGAAAGCATTACAAAATGATAATTGTTCTTTGCTAGAAAGAGGTAAAGAAAATTTATTTAAAATAAAGTGTAAAACTTTAGAATTGGGGTGACCCAATCGTCGATGCCAGAGTGATATTGAGCTGTTTGGTAATGCGAGATAGGTCAGTGGGCGGTTGAAATGTGGCCATACATAGAGTCCATCTTTACTCTGGCCGCACACCAGTGGAGCTCCCGTACTCAAGTCCTTCACAACAAATTTGCACGGAAAGAATTCAATGGAGGTTAGATTGTCTTGACAAAACTTAGAAACAGAAATCAAATTTTGTTTGATAGATGGTGCACGAAGGGTGTTAGAGAGCCTGAAAGAAGAATTTGATGCATGTACTTTAGTGGAACCAGTACGAGTTATAGGAATCATATTACCATCCCCCATTGAAACTTCTTAAGCTCCACAGTAATTTTCACTGGTCTGGAGATTGTTCGGATCAGTAGTTAAATGATGAGATGCACCAGTGTCCAAGAGCCATGACAGTGCATTATTAGCAAATTTTGAGGCAAAATTAGCTTTGGCTTCTTGGTGGTTGTGTGTCTTGGATCGGCAAAGACGAGCTGTGTGACCATACTTGTCGCAAAGTTGACATTGCACCTTTGAAAAATTTTGTGCTGAAGAGGATGGAAAAGACGAAAAGGACGGACACCAATGAGTTTGATTCCTATGTGGTTGAACCTTCCATGGCTGTTGCTGTTGTTGACCTCGTTTGTTATTGCAGAATGTATTGTTTAGGATAGTTCTTTGTGCAACAGCCGCTATGATGGAGGTTGAAAATTTCTTAAGATTTGCATGTTTTAGAAGAAGCTCACGGTTGAGAAGCTTGTCAAATAGTTCCTCATAAGATATGGGTGAGTCACGAGCTTGAATAGCTGCAGAGATAGACTCATAATTAGATCCAAGACCACTTAATATTTTAACAACGAGCTCTGCATTGGTAACAGGGGCGCCGGCTGTGGCAAGTTCATCTTCTATGACTCAAACTTCTCGCATATATTCAGAGATGGTTTTAGTTTCCTTCATAATAGCAGCTAAGGAATTGCGAAGATTAAAGATGCGTGTATGTGACTTGTTGGCATACAGAGTGTGTAAAGCATCCCAAGCTTGCTTTGATGTTATAGTTTGAGCAACTGTAGAAGTAATGGTCGAGTCAACTGATGCCATTAAGGCGTTCCAAATAAGCTGGTCTTGGCAGAACCAGATTTTATATTGAGGATTCGGAGCTTCTATATTGTTGACAGTGGTGGTCGTAGGTGGGTTGACCATTGTTCCATCAAGATAGAGTAGATGTCATGACCAAACATAAGAGACTCTACCTGGGCTTTCCAGTTAGCAAAGTTGGTTGGTCTGGTAAGCTTGAGTGGCAACTGAGATCCTGGGTTAAATTGTACCAGTTGATTGGTGGTTTGGGCAACAAGAATGGAATCAGCAGGATTCACCATTGTGGGGTTGTTGGTTGTGGGAGCCATGGATTTGAGATTCAAGGATGCAAAAAGAGATGACTACGGAAAGAAGCTGACTGATACTCCCCAGACGAGGATAAGCTATTTAAGAATTTTATACCTGGTCCAAAAGTCAGAAATGCTCCTCTTCCGACAGCCTATGGACAAGGACGACGTGGAGTCTGATAAGGATAAATTTTTCCGAAGGCTTCTTCGAGGCAGCAAGGATGCAGAGGAGATGACTGCAGAGAAACTAATTGATTCTTGTGAGAGAGCAACGACTCTGATACCATAATAAGTTTTGGCAGAAAATGAATCCAAGTCTATGTTCATTGGTGACAGAATTCAATAAATATAGAAGAGATCTAAAAAATAACAAACAATAGCAGTAAAATCTCCTAAATAGCAGGGGATTTAAACAAACAACTATGACTTATTCAAACAACTACAGAAAAGGAACAAATAGAAACAAAATAACAGAAGAGTAGAGAGAGCAGGTCACTTATACCCACCAAATCCTGCTCATAGTTCCATTGAGGTTGTGGCAGAATCATCGAGGTAATATGAACAAGTTCATTGCATAGCTCGGAACAACTTAGGCAACTACCTTTATTAGCAGCTCTTTGCCACCATAAGAGAGATATCAGTGCTGTCACTCTTGAATTTTCTTCAAAACCTTTTCTTTTATATACTAGAAAACGATTGTTTTGTTATAGGGTTAAATCTGAAAGGACAATATGGGGACTTTTTGCAAATATGCTTATAACATTTGACCAATATTGCATTTGTGTTCCCAAGTTTGAGAATATTACAAATATGTCTACAAAGTTTGTATGAAATTACAAACGGGTCCTTCCATTATGACACCGTTATTTTCTTTATAAAATGATGATAATGCCCTTTAAGCTAAGTAATGCACTTATAATTATTGCAAGTTTTATAAGCATATTTGCAAAAAATCTAAAATAATAATAATATATGTAAAAATATTTAGGGTAAATTTCATATATACCCACATAGTTTCATCGATATTACAGATATACCCACGTAGTTTCACAAAATGCATATTACCCCCGCATAGTTTCACTGAAATTGCGTATTACCCCCACGCCGTTAATCATCGTTAATATCTGCCGTTATATTTTCAAAAATGACAAAAATGTCCTCATCTTCATGGGGGTGATATGCAATTTCGTGAAATTATGGATGAGGACATTTTCGTCATTTTTCAAAAATATAACGACGGATATTAACGGCAGTTAACGGCGTGGGGTTAATACGCAATTTTGGTAAAACTATGTGGGGATAATATGCATTTCGTGAAACTACGTGGGTATATCTGCAATTGACGTTAAACTATGTGGGTATATATGAAATTTACCGAAATATTTAAAATAATGAAATAGAAAATTTTACAATATTGAAAAATTGCAAATGTATCACTTTACTTAAAGGGATTATTGTTATTTTACAGAAAATTCTAACGGCGTCTTAAAAAGCATTATTGTTATTTTTCAGAAAATTCTAACGACATCTTAATGGAAGGGACACACTTGTAATTTTATGGAAATATTTACAAAAACCTTGTCAATATGCAAAGTACCAAATGGCTGTGTGCTAAGTCGTGTGAAATTGCACGTGCGGTATGCTTAAGAAACGGGAAAATCTCCCTCCATTTCACGCCTCACCTCATCCTATTCCTTTCCAGTCTCCTTCTCACTACTCTTCCCGGTCTTACTCTCACGAAAATGTCTCTTTCTACCCTCTCCTGCTCTTCTCTCTCTATTCCTCTTAGTCAGAGTAGGAATGGCATGATGATGATGAAGAGGCAGAAGAAGAAGCGCATTTCCTCTCGATACTTGCATTTCAGAGGTGCTCTTTCTTACCTTTTCTTTTTTCTGAAAAAAAAAAAATCCTATCCTTTTCTTTTATGCCCCATTTTACTCCGCCTTTAGCAACCATACACACATCCCAGACAAGTTTCTTTGGCATTTATAAGCCCTTTTTGCATTCATTTAAGTCATATCATGGCAGACGGCTGCTCATGGTAGCTCTCACAGGTGGAAAAACCCGTTTCTGAGTCGTCTAGTGAGGAATTTCGTCAAGCTGTTGGTATGCCAATGGAATTTGGTACCACTTACACGTGCACTACGCTCTTTTGCATTTTCATTAAACCAGTAAATTTGTGTATTATCACCGAGGTTTGTTCCTGCCACGAGAAAAACAAAATTTTTGCATCGGAAAATAGGTCCAGGATTGGTGGTGAGAATCTATGTTTAAGCAAACTGTTTTGAGACGAAGCTAACACCAACCTAAAGATCCGTGAATATAAAAACAACCACAAGATCTCCAACCTAGATAACCAAATCAATCCTAGTAAAAAGCAATCCACAAGTACAGACACAAAGATTTATGTGGAAAACTTCTCAAGAAGAAAGGAAAAATCACAGGGAAAAGGAGCAAAATATTCACAACTAGGAAAAGAGATACAAACATAATCCTAAGTTTATACCCAAATCATAAAAAATCCATAATAATCTACCCGCTAATATTCAAATGAAAATAAATCTTGTCAAATGGAAATACTTCTCTTACGAAGTCCTAAGTGACAAGTTAAGCTTGATTCACTCTTTCTTCTCTTCTCTTCTTCCTTTTCAAGCAAGAATCGACCCTTCCTCCACACATCCCCCCCCCCCACCCAAGAAGTCCCAAGTGACAAGTTAAGGTTGATTCACTCTTTCTTCTCTTCTCTTCTTCTTCCTTGCACGAACAGAGAGAGGGAAAGCATTGGATTAAAAAAAAAAATTGAATGGGGTCCGCACTCAAAACAAAGCATGCCTTGATACGTGTTTGAATTAAGGCAATAATTTCTCCTTTTAGACGCATAAATCGGGTTGGGTTAAGGTAAACCTAACCCTAACCCACTTTATAAAATATCAATCCAACCTTACGTTCGACCCTATTTTTCACACCTTAACTCAACTCTATTTTAACCCTATAGAAATCGATTTGGTTTGGGTTAGAAATCAGGTTAATAAATAGATAATATTTAAAAATATTTTGCTTAATTAAATATATTTTTAAAATATAAATTTATATGAAAGAATAAAAATTAATGATTTTTATTGGAATACTTTCTAATTTATGATTCATATAATGATATAATTGATAAATAATCTTATTTCAAAGCAATAATATCTAGTTAATTCCTATATATTATTTGATAATTTAAGACTATTTGTTAATAATTTATTGTACCGTAAACTAATAAATGAAATCGGGTTGGGTGGAATTGATAATCATCCACTTTTGAAATCGGGTAATATAATTTATTTTTTTCAAAATGCCTAACCCAACTCTATTATAAATCGGGTTGAGTTAGTTGGGTTCGGGTTAAAACCAACCCTATTTACACCCCTACATGAGAGGTAGTAACGTTCGTCTAACAGTCATATTGACCAATAGTGATATCAGAGATTGATTGGGGGATTGAGCTTCCTTACTTGATGTTGTCAAAGAACTCTAAGAGAATGATTAGAATGCAAGATCCAAAATCCTTTTTTTTTTTTTTCCTTTTTCTGTGCACGAACAAAGAGAGTAAGAGCATTGAATTCTCTATTTTTTTCAGAAAAAATTGAATGGGGTCCACACTCAAAAGAGAGCATGCCCTGACACGTGTTTGAATTAAGGCAATAATTTCTCCTTTTAGACACATGAGAGGTAGTGGTGTTTGTCTAGCATTCATATTGACCAACAATGATATCAGAGATTGAATGGGGGATTGTTGTGTGTGGGTGTAAAATGAATTCCAATACTTCAAGGAAGATAGTTAGCTTGAATGACACATATTGGGTGATTTGAAAAGTCAAGATGGAGGATATTTGGCTGTATAATGATTGCTACTTATCGATTTTGAATGATAGAGCCAAGCTATTAGACATGTCTAAGAAGGAGTGAAATACGCTGAATATGAAGCCTATTGAACACATAAGTCAGTTATTAGAGGACAATGTATTTTACCACATTTCCATAGAGGCTAGTGCATATAGATTGTGGAACAAGGAGGAATCTTTGCATGAGAGGAAGAGTATTGCCAATAAGTTTTTCTTGCATAGAAAACTTGTGAATATGAATTATAAAAATGTGTCTTTTCTGGAGCATTCAAATGAAACGTGGAGTCTTATAAATTAGTTAACAACTACGGAGTTGGTATTATATGATAAATTGTATTAACACCCCTTAGGATATGACAGCTTTTGCTTTTCGGCCTAGCTATGACATTGGTCATAACTAAACTTCTGGCTGAGCCCTTTAGGCTTTAATATTGAGTTAACTCAATCTACTCTGCTAGCTTAGTGTTTCATGTGCTTTTATCCTTTGACTCAACATTTCAGTTTTAACGCATTTGCGATCGCCTTCACTTCAACTTAGGGCCAAAGATTTTGTTGGTTTTAAAAGTCACACCTCTCACAAATTGAAAAGGATATGCCTTTTAGGGTGGAGAATTTGAATGAAAATTAGAGTATTATAAATCAGTTGATAATTATGCAGTCGGTGTTAGGTGATAAATTACTATCACACCTCTTGGGTTATAAGAGTTTTTGCTACTTCGCCTAGTTTTGAGATCATGATGTCACTCACGGCTAAACTTCTAGTTGAGCTACCTAGGCTTTAATATTAGGCTAGCTTGCCCTCTATTACTAGCTCAACCTTTTATGAGTTTAGTATTGAGCTTAATTTACTACTTAAGTATTGTCCTTTGGCCGCCAACTGGGCTTTAGCCCGGTTGATCATGACCAGTGCTTATGCTCTAACTGGTCGCTTGTTCAATGCCCGTGGGAGTCCATGTTGGGAGCTTTATTTCCCATGTTAGATACATGGGAGCTTAGTCTCTCTTGAGGATAGGTGAGAGATTGGTCTCCCCTAAAGGATAGGTGAGAGCTTGTAGTCTTCCCTGGCAATAGATGAGCGCTTGTTGTCTCCGATGTAAATGAGCTTAATTGTAATATCAGATGTTATATTATACAAACAACAAAAAAGTAGTGTCATTTGGTCCAACATTTTAGTGTTAATGCATTTGTAGTCACCTCTAATCAAACTCAAGACTAATAATTTTATTTCAATTGGTGAGAGGTGTAGTTTAGAAAATTGCTAAAACCTTTAGTTCTGGGTTCTAGTGGAGGTGATTACAGACGTGTTAATACTGAAGTATTGAGCAAAAGGACAATATCTAAGTAGTTAACCAAACTCATTGGTGAAGCTTATGGATAGTTGAACTAGTAGTAGCGGTTGAGCTAGCTTATTATTGAAGTTTGCGGGGCTGAACTAGAAGATTAACTGCGGTTGATGTCATGACTAGGTTGAATATTAGACGGTCTCATATTTCTGAGGATAAGACAGTTGTAGATGTGCTTATTGTTGAGTTTTTGTTAGAGAGTTAGGAGACTTTGGTGTTCTCAGTTAATAATTGAGCTCTAGATATACGACAAAACTGTTTCTACACCACTGGCTAATTATTTCATGTTGAGTGTCAAGAAGTGTCTAATTTCATGTAAGGGAAAAGAGAGCATAGCTTCTATACTCATCTAATTTGTATTTGGGAGTCTCATGTATGTCATGTTTGTATTAGGCCAAACCTTATGCGATTGGAGCTATAAGCAAGTATCTTGCCAATCTTTGCAAAGAGCATTAGTGCAATGGATCTTTAGGTAGTTGAAAGGTACTTCTAGTGTGTGGTTGTATTTTGGTGGTGATAATCATGTATTGGACGGGTATAGAGACATAGATATGACAAGTGATCTATATTGCAAGAAGTCTACTTTTGGTTATGTTTTCACTTTTGGTAGGGAATTGTGTTGGCAATTAGTTTATAGAAGTGTGTTGCTTTATCTATGACAATGATCGAGTATATTGTACCTATAGAAGTTTGTAAGGAACTGTTGTTAATAAAGAGATTTTTTTCATGAATAAGGGTTGAAATAGAAGAAATATGTTATACATTGTAATAGCCCTAGTGCCATAGAGTAGAAATGTGACATCTCATTTTAAGGCTAGTCATATTATGTGAGATGACATTTGGTAAATTATGTCATTGAGAATGAGGAGATGCGGGTAGTGAAGATTAATACTGATAAGATTTCTATAGACGTGATGATCAAGGTGGTTACAAGTGAGAAAAAATGCCTTTGTAGTGACTTTATCAATGAGTGCTAAATGAGCATTTGTATTTTTATGTTTTGGGGGGAAATTGTTGTGTTAGTCTAGATATGTGTAAGATGTCCTTTTTTGAGTTTGGGCCTACTCAAATAAAAAAAGAGGAAATGGGAGCATGCAATGGTTTCACACTCTCCCTTTTTGTTGTGCATGAATAGAGAAGAAAAAAGGGTTTCAGGCATTGCCCTCTAATCGGTTCGCATCTTTGAAAATTGAGAGAGTTTTTTTTTTTTTATTATTATTATAATTTTTCGTAGGTTTCTCTGGTGACATCAAGTTGATGTGGGGCATGAAAAAGCTTTCATAAAGGGGCTATGCTTCTATGTAAATAGTTTACATAAAAACGATTTTCTTTAACCCCCTCTATTTTTAAGATGTTTATGATTGATGCGAAATCAAATTAATTTATTGTATTTAACATCATTTGTTTAACTAGAAGACCAACATTCATCCAAATCAAATCTGTCCATAGACCACATTTGTTCAAAAATAAATATACTTGTGTGTAAATTAGGGAAAATGCTTAAATCCATTCACATATGTATTAGAATATAGTAATACTTTATAACATCATTTTTCCACATAGGAGTAATATTTTAAATGGTTTAGATGTTAAAATACTATTTAAAAATTTATTTTCAATGTTAAATCATTTTATTAGATGGATTTCACATATTTATAGATAGAGCCTATATATAATGACATTAAACAAATGAGAGGGTTTCTAGGATAATATAAATGATGTTGAATATAATAGATAGAGTAGATTTTCTATCAATAATTAAAATATTAAAAATGAAAGGTTACGTAGAAGAGGGGTTTCATAAAAGTGGAGCCCTTTTATTTGAAAATTTTGATATCATAGAGATTTGGTATATTTTGTTTAAATAATGATATAGATTGTCTTTGAAGTTATTTTTATTTTTTGTTTTCTTATTATGCAAGTTTTCTTGTTTTGCAAGATGAGTCTTGATCATATGTTTAGCCAGAATCTGCATCCGCCTATCATGGGCCGTTGGATTATGTGGGTTTATTTCAGATCATCAAATTGATTTTTATTAAAAATTCCGTTGTAGTCCAGGGACCATAAATGAAACAACAAAAAATGTAAAAGCCCTCTTTCCCCATTGCGCCCACTATATCTCTCTCCCTCACGTGGAGTTTTGGACGGCTAGTGCAACCATGAACTCTAGAAGAGTCTAGCAGAGCTCTTGTGAATGGAAATGTAATGCAAACATCAAGCACTTCGACATTCTCCTTCACTGTTCACTTGTAAGTAAAGAATTACTTTTTACCTTAGTGTTCTTCCTTGAGAAAATAGAACTTGAAAAAATTGAACATTGGCTAGTTTAAAACTCAATAATTTGATGTATGAACAATCACTCATCAATCAAGAAGTATTTTGCATAAAATGAGTTGGTTCCCGTTTGAAAATTATTGATTCAACATTCAAAATATACAAGGTTCACAATCTTCTGTTAGAAACCTTAAAACTTGTGCTCCATTTCTCCTTCCCAATTCCTTAACTTGGGCAGAGGATTGATCGATGCCCAAAACCACCACCACTCTTGAATCTCCTTTCCTGCAAGAATTCCATCCCTCTTCCAAACCAAATAAGCAATGCTAAGCCTACACAGTTTCACCAACTTTGCCAAAACCCAACAACAAAAACAACAAGGAAACTCAAAATGGCAAGATTCATAAAGAATTTGAGAGGAACGAGGACAGGAAACAACTAGTTGTCCTTTCCTATCAAATGTGACTAATCCGCAACCCATGATCATTTTGGCACTAGAAGATAGTATTCACGGAATCTCTTTCGGGATGATTTTAAGAGCCTTCGTAATGATGTTGAGGCTCAGTTGGAGATGTCTTTGACGTAGATTACCATCCCAATCCTTCATTTGACAAGAGAGGATTTAGGGAATTTCTTGGAGTTGCAATAGACAAGAGAGTAGGAGATTTGATCATGCTAGCAAGGTTTAGGGCATGAACTACAACATGGAGGAGAAAGGGGATGATTTTGTGGGAGGCATTGATGCCACCAATTTGTTGGTGAGGGGAAAGTTAAGGAGATGACAGAGAGAGAAATGCATAAGATGGCATGGAGACAATGCTGTCCACTTGACGTCATTGGAGGGGACGATGTAGCAAGATCGAGTTGGTAAGCAAGAGGGGCTTGCTTTTAGGCAAGCAAGAGGGAGGGTGTCAGCTGAAGGGGGTATTTCAAATTTTTTTTTTTAATTTATCGTCCCTATGACCTACGTAGTGATTGTAGTGAAATTTCTAATAAAAATTGGTTCGATAGTCCGAAATTAACTTGCACAATCTAACGACCCACGATAGACGGATGTAGATTTTTAACTCTTAGCCCAAACGGATCTGATCAACACTTTTACAAGATTATATCTTTTTGTTGTTTAAATTTAGGGTTTAATATTTCTTATAAATAGGACATTTGATTCGATTGTAAGACAATCCTTTATGAAAATTATATGAGTATATGGATTGAGATTCTGTCGGCTCTTTCTCTGATCTAATTTTTTTTCTCGTAATTCGTTTGTGGTTTTTTCTCTCCTCTTCTTTTCCTATCAAGGGATCTTCTTTTTTTCTTTTGAAATCTCCTTCATTTAATTGCCTAGGCTCCTTTTTTTGTAAATAACTAGATATTCTAACTATTTTTTTTCAAAATTTTCGTTCAACTATTCTATCTATTTTATTTTTATTCTTTTTACTCTTTATTATTACTCCTATCATATCACATTATATCAATCTCTCATTTTTTTCATCCCCAATTTACTCTCTATTTTTACTCATTACCAAATGTGTTCAAAATCTAAAGGTTTGTTTGGTAACATGCTTAGGTGGGAAAATAGTTTCCCAAATCTCCCAAATTTTTTTTGGAAAATGGTTTGACATTTTAACTGTATAAGTACCATACTTTTTTCTGTTTTTATCTTTATATTCTGATCATTTTTTATACAACTATCTTCTTTATTCACATTTTACCCTTATCATATCATATCACTCTCACTCTTTTAAAAAGTATTCCCTTTCTCACTTCCCTCCTTACCTACATTACCAAATGCATGTCAATTTAATTATTTTATTTAACATCTTTTGTTTTACCAAGATACCAAAAGTAATTTCCATTAGAGACATGCTTAAATATGTATGCAATCATGTGTAAAATATGTAAATCTCTTAAATCCATTCACAGATGCAATAGAATTTTATAATAATTTGTAGAATCATTTATTTACATAGGAATAATTTTTCAAATATATATATATGTTGAATTAACAGCTTTAAAATTGGTATATAAATTAGACAAGTTCATTATGTTTTTTTGCACTTGTATTTGACTTAGATGAAACTTCAGGTGTGTTTGGGAAATGAGAAAAAAATTGTGTAAAAAGTGTTAGTTGAAAAGTTTTTGAAAATGGAAGAGTGATGTGATATGATAGGGATAATGATGAGGAGTAAAAGAAATAAAGTTAAAATAGATAGAGTAGTTGTATAGAAAGATGTGAGAAATAATTGAAAAAATAGGATAGTTGTATAGAAAGAAGTGAAGAAATGATTAAAACATAGGATAGTTGTATAAAAAAATGATTAAAAATAGGGTAGAAGCGGAGGAAAATTTTTTTGAGTAGAAAGCTTTTGTTTTATTTTTTCCCCAAACGCTAGCCTCCTAGTTAAAATATTTCCAAGTGCAATGGGTGGACTGGATTTTATACATAGTAAAGGTGGGCCCAAAATGTGGATGTTTCATGAATTCACTTCTCTGAATCCAGTTTTATAGAAGCAAAACTGTAAAACAATTCTGCAAATGACGGCGATTAGTGCTGACCATATCCCCTAAGTTGCTTGTCCTGAAAACTTAGACTACCACTTGGCCTATATCATCATCTTTGTTGGTCTGCCACCCACTTAGCAGATATTTCCTAAGTGGTTGTCCTGACAAGATTGAAATGATTCATTTGAAGAATGGAGAAGAAGGAAGAGAAGAACATGTTGGTTTTTTATCTGGTGGGAAGTTGCAATTGGTTACTAGAACTGTTCCCATGCTACCCACTGAAACGTGAAATCATGTTAGGGAAGTTTGTTATGGGCCCTACAATCCAACATTTCCCACTTGCCCATGATGGGCTTGATTCTTTTGTACTTGTTTATAGCACATCTGAGGTTGTATGCATCCTATGCAATTTTTGTTTTTCCCCTAAAATTTGGTTTGTCAGGGATATCAGGCATTCTTTCTCAATATCTTGGCTTCTGAGGAATCATAGTTGATGGTTAATATGGTCTTTAAAGTTTAAAGGCTCTAAATATGAAGTACATGAATTGACTTCATTGCTGTCAATTGATAACTCTTTTTTTTTGGCCAAAGGTATAAGAGCATCTTCTGTTCAACTAGAACCATCCTTCACAGTGAAGGTGAGGTGATCTCATTTTATCTATATTTTCTGCCATTGCATTGGAATAATGGAAAGCCAAGAAAAGGTGCTGTACTGCAGAGTGCTTTTGTAGAATGGCTTTGTATTCTTTCCCATCTAACATTTCTTCTATACCAGAAAATGGCTGTAGAAGTTGCTGCCAGACTGAAAGGAACTTCTATATTTCTTTTGGGTAAGATTTATTTTATGTCATTACTGAAACTATGGCCAGCCTGCACTTTCTTCTGCTGTAAACTGGTGATGGTTAAGCTTTTTGGCATGATGGTTACAGCAGCCACATTACTAGCTTCTTGTTTTTCCACCCCAACTCACAATGAGACAAAAATAAAAAATGACTGTGACTTGTTCCTTGTCATTCTTCAGACCACATCCAATTTTCTGTAAAAAGCAGAAACTCCGAATAGTGCCGTCTTGGGCGACAAATTATATCCTATTTCTTTATATTGGGCTTAGCTTCTATGTAACTACTATGCAACCCCCTTAAATTTTAAGATATTGATCATTGATGGAAAATCCAATTCATTCATCGTATTTAACACAATTTATTTAGCTAAGAGACCAAGTTTCATCCAAATCAAATACGCGCATGGGCCACATTTGCTAAAAAAAAGTATATATTTATGTGTAAATTATGAAAAATGCTTAGATCAATTTACACATGTAGTAGAATGTAATAATACTTTATAGAATAATTTATTCACATAAAATTGATACTGTTTTTTGAAGAGACATAAAAGTGATATTTTAAACGGTTTAGATGTTGAAAATACTACTTTAAAATTAATATTTTAGCATTAAACTATTTTATTATGTTGATTTTACATATTTATAGATGAGACTCATATACAATGATACTAAACAAATGAGAGGGTTTCCATGATAATATAAATGATGCTAAATACAATAGATAGAGAGATTTTCCATTAACTATCAAGATTTCAAATATTTGGGGTGGGGGGTGGTTACGGGGCATGGGTGGGTTGCATAGAAAATGGGTTTCATAGAAGTGAGACCGATTTATATTTATCTTTAATTCAGGGATGAAGGGGAACATGAAAACCACGACTGGGAAAATTCTATCAGAAGCTTTGAGATATTACTACTTTGACAGGTACGTTTTGTAAATTGATGTTAGACGTCATTTATTTGGAACAAACTTCAGCAACAATATCCTATTGTCTTCTCTGTTTCTATAATTTCCAGCGACAGTGTGCTTGAGGAAGCTGCAGGTGGTGAGTCTTCTGCTAAAGAATTTAGAGAGAGAGACGAAGAGGGATATCGTAATGCCGAGGTGATGCTTAACTACAATATTTGGAGGAATTATGAAACCTTCACTTGTTATGAAATTTTTTAATGAAGCACCCAGTCTATATTCTATATTTACTGGATTTCTTGTCTTATTTGGTGTATTCGATGGCTATTGATATTGGAGAAGTTATCTTATTAGCCTAAGCTAAGCATATGCCTTACTTAGCTCACCTTAAAAAACTCATTTACAACAGTTTTTTTTTTTTTTTTTTTGCTTGTTTTTTCATACACCTGTTTATCTAAGTTTATTTTATATATAAACCAAGTTTTACCATTTTGGATATGTGTGTATATTTTTTTGAGATTTTTAAAGATAGAGGTATTTTAAATACATATATACACATTTATCTTTAAAAATCTCAAAAAATACATACTCATCCAAATAAAGATCTCAAAATAAAAATAAAAATATACACATCCAATAATGGTAAAACTTAGTTTTCATGTTAAATACATTAGATAAACAAGTGTATGAAGAAAAAAATAAAAAAATGTCGTAAATGGGATTTTTTAATGTGGGCTAAGCAAGACATTTGCGTAGCCCACCTTGAAAAACTCATCGACATTTTAACATCCTAACAGAACAAGCTATAACTTGGGTTTCCTGGTCATTGTACCATATTTTCTCTTAACAGTAGCTTAGATCTAATGGTTTGATTGCAAAACTCTGCCAGATTTAGCTGATAGTTTTCTGCACTGGATCTGATTGCAGTCTTCCAACTTGATTCTTGGCTCGAAAGAGTCTTAAATATGTATGAGCAGGCAGTCAAGTTCCTCGATTGCTGGTTCTTCTCTGAAAATCAGTTATGAGGGTTGGAAATTTCTGAAGGTTGCAAGATTCCATACCAACCAAGATTCACAGTCCCATTTTGATGCAGTAGAAGTGCTCAAATACCAATTAGACTCTAGAAATATAATTTTAACAAAAAACAGAAATTATAGCTGAATAAACAGTTTAAATTGAATAAGAACAAAGAAAATACTTAGATTTGTCATCTTTCATAAAACAGCAGAAGTCTCTACAAAAACTTTAAAAGACCTTTCATAGTTACCTTTATCAAACCTGATAACTAGTTGACTCAGTTAGGGGGTCTAAGCCTGCTTCAACTTTGAAACCACTTGGATGCTTCTGCATCACACTCCTCTTCAACAAAGTGGAATGTTATCCTAGTTCCTGACCTGTCTGATAATGGTTCGTATCACGACCATTGCTCCCTCCTTGTGAACTGGGCCAACCATAACTTTGTACTATCTTGCATCAGGAGAATCAGAAAGGAAGAATGCATTGTTTCAAGAACTGCATGTGTTACCAAGCCCCATGTCATTGTTTTCAAGACCCAGCTGATTCATCTTATGGTAGTCACCTTGAGCATGTTTTGACCAAGTACATGGATTTTCAACAAGTACCACAAAAAAATATTAGGTTGATTTTCAACTAGGCACATCTGATCAGCAGACAAGCTTCACAGTCTTGTCAGGTTGTGATCACTATGGTACCTTATGAATGCCATGCTTCATGACAAGCGTGGTTTTGTCTCCAGATTCCTTGTTGGAGCTGATTCACTGTTTCTGATAATTCTTCCTACTTTCTTTAAAGGCCCCAATTGCTTGATAGTTTCCTGGATGAAGATGATGATGTCCATTTATCAGAATACAATCTTAAATTTTATGGCAGACTGAAGTGCTGAAGCAGTTATCATCCATGGGTCGGCTGGTGGTTTGTGCTGGAGATGGTACTGTTCAGAGTTCAACCAACCTGTAATATGTGCTTTCTTGTCCTTTTTCATTTCCCATGTCTTAGTTGTGCTTTTGCTAAGCTCTTTGTCCTGTTGTCAAGGGCTCTTTCAAGATGTGGAATTTCACTTTTGCTTAACATTCCTGTAGATCTGCTGTCAATTTCAACAATGTGCTTTTGCTTACCTGTTTGTCCTGTTGACTTCAAGGGCTCTTTTGAGAGATGGAATTTCACTTTGGATTGACTTGCCCTTAGATCTGCTGGCCAAAGAGGTTATTGCAAATATAGACAAATGCCCTCAGATGTGGGGCATTTCAAGTTCGAACTCTTCTTCCGAGGTTAGTTTTCATTGTTCAAATCCTATCAGTGTCTAGTTAAGAATCTCTTGCTCCACACTAATGCATAGTCTCAGATTTATTGGTCGTGGTCCATGATTGCAGTGTAAACAAAGAATGAGGGGGAGTGATTAAAAAGAAATGTTTGAACAAAATATTTAAAAATTGTCCGAATGGTTAATTTTTACATTCCAAAATTGTTTTTTCATCTAAACCATTTGTCATTTTCAGCTATATGTATATAGTTATGATGCCAAACAATATTTTGATTGGAAACTATGTGCAAGGTATTTAGCATCATTTGAGAGTGGATATGAATTTGTTAAACTTTGGTAATAAATATATTCATTGGACTTCAATATCATATCCTATAAAGTCAATCCAGCTATTCATCGGATAAATTTTATTTTGTACTAAAATGAAGTTAATGAACTGTCATTTCTTATATTTTTATTATACAGTGCGAGGCATTGGATGCAATTCTAATGTAAAGAAAAAAAATCCAACTGTGGATTGATGAATGCTGATATTGCTAGGTAGGGGATTAACAACAAATAAGGCTCTAACATGTGCTATAGATTGTTGCATCCTTGCCTGTGATTGTTTCCCTGGCAAGTCCAACTACAAACGATGTTTCTCACTGATCTGTTGAAATGCAATATCCCCTGTTCCCACTTCTAGAGGAATCAGGCCTGCTGCTTTTACCTGGATTTCCTCTGCATGATACATTTATAACCATCCTTTTATTTCTTCATGCATTCTTAAGTCTTATGGTAGCCCTGATGCATGGTTCGTATAGCTGCCTAACTCATTTAGGAACTTCACTATACTTTCTAGCTAATTAAGATGACACTTTTGGAACAAATGTCTCATAGCATTTATGGTTATTGGTTAGTAAATCTAACGAAGTTCATCACTAACTAAAATCATGGATGAGCAGATTCCAGTTCATTGTTACGAAAAAATGAGTCCTTGGACTTGGTGAAACTATTGCAAAGCATTGACATCATCCTTGGTTCTTGAAAGCGCTCCAGAAAAACTTAAATGTTGACATGGATTCTTCTCTTGGAATATTCCCAACACAGGTTACCTAAATCTGCCACTTCAGCTGGGCACTGTGCAGCAATAGCCCCTAAAATCTGATGACATTTTTCAGATGCTATGCTCTTAAAGGATTTACTGACACTTGGACTAGGAATATCAATGGATCAAATGGATTTTGGCAAATTGAGAGTGACCAGCCAATCTTTAATGACTTTGCATAAGCTTTTACAAACATCAATCCATTCTCTTTGGATGAGGCTGACATTGTTCCTCTGATCACTGCTTTTGCTGTAATTTAGGTTCTTGCAAAGCTAATCGAGGTATACGAACAAATGAGAGGAGGATATGCCACAGCAGATGCAACAATCTCCCTCCAAGGTTAAAAAAAAAAAAAAAAAATTAATCTTATTTTCAAGCATCTTGATAAGAAAAATTATAAGCCATACGATATAGTTTTCTTTTTTGGATTTGATAAGAAAAATTATAAGCCATACGATATAGTTTTCTTTTTTGGATTTTCATTCATTAAATTCAAGTGCTTATTTCGTGCCTTTCTTTTACAGAAGTAGCTTCACATTTGGATTACGTGGACATGGAAGCTGTGACTGCAGACGACATGGCCATTCAGGTAAGAATGAGGAAGAACGAATTGTATGTACTCATGCACAGGGGATATGGCAAACAAATGCTGCATTTTCTGGGATATGGGAATACAGTATATATTAAAAAATCCATTTTGTGATCAGATTTGATTGTTTGATGATTTCAGGTTTTCAAGGAAATTGAGAAGTTGACAAGAGTGAAGAAGATGATGGAAGATGCTGCCATGCCCTACTAACAATATCTAAGCTGGATATGTTTCTTTCCATGGTCCTCCTTGCCATCATGCTGGCATTGTATTGATGACTCTAGCCACTTGCATATAATGAAATTAGCTTGAATGGGTTTTTCCTGTTTGGTGACTAATTTCGTGTTAGATAAGATAAAACCTTGCAAAATTTTGTAAATACGGAAAATAAAAGATGTGAATGTACAATTTGTCAAAGTTACATGATCTATCTTGTAAAAACTCCGAGAGTTTCTTTACCGACCGGCCACCGCCAGAAGCCGTGCCCGTGAGGTGGAGTCGGCGCCCATCTCAAACGACCAAAGACCACTCGTAAGACTTTCTAAAATGATCTGGAGTCCTACACCCTATCGCAATATCTTTATAATCACATAAGAGCTGGCCTATCCTTCGCAGTAGTGATGTATGACAATTTTTGGTCCATCTATTCTTTTTTTAAAAAAATGATTAAATCGAAATCTGACATTTAACGGTTAAAAAAACTCAATCAGTTTTTCATTGCGATGCTTAAAGAGGAACTGTATAATTGGCTCGGATCGTGAGAGGATAGTCGATATGATAGACGCATGCGTGAGAAGAGGAGCATTATTGGGTAGAAACGGGATGATATTTGAATTGTATGTGGGTGCGTGTTGAATACTTTAAAATGGAAAGCATAACTTTTTATTTTTTATCCACGGGGTTTTAAATAAAAAATACCTAATACAATCAGAGTATGTTAGGTTGTAGATTCCAAAGTTTAGGCACCTGCATCTGGAGGTAGATTATCACTAGCAGATGGTGTGGATTCATGGACCCGTGCACTATCGGTGGAGGACAGCACGTGTACTGCCCTGATCCCAATCCTCTCTACAATTGATCCTTATTATAAAAATAAAAATAATATAATATTTTATGAAATATATTATAATTTAAGTATATTAAAATATATCTTTTTAAATATATAGAAAGTTGTATAGTTTATTGAGGCACACTTCTATGTAATCGAGTTAAGTGAAAATGATTTTATGTTACCCCATTCATTTTTTAAATATTGATGATTCATATAAAGTCCAATACATTCATTATATATAACATCATTCGTTTAGTTCGGAGACCAAGTTTTATTCCAATTTTCTATATATATAGAGAGAGAGAAGGAGAGAGTGACGCTGCACCGAAATAGCAGTGCAGTTGGCCAAAAAAGTGGACTCCACACATATTAAAATGTAATGAAACTTTATACAGTCATTTATCTATATATAAATCATACTTTAGATATTTAAATGTTGAAAAAATCACTTCAAAGTTGTTATTTATATCAAATTATTTTGTTATGTTGAATTTGTACCATTTTCAGATGGAGTCCATACACATATCCGATTAGGATGAAAATTAATATGGTAATAGAATATATTTTTCTAAATACAATGAGTGGAGTAGATTATAATTTGATCATCATGTGGAGCTCATTTCAGCGCCATATGGTGCAGTGGCGTTGCACTTGAAAATATTTCATATATACATATATATAAGCCACATTTACTCAAAAATAGATACATCTATGGTAAATTAAGAAAAAAAAATGCTTACATCAATTCCCATGTGTATTAGAGTGTAATAATACTTTATAGGATAATTGATCCACTCAGTAATGATATTTTAAATAGCTTAGATGTTAAAATATTATTTAAAACTAATATTTAGTATTAAATTATTTTATTACATTGATTTTGTACATTTATAAATGGGGCCCACATAGAATGATACTAAGTAAATAAAATGGTTTTTATGATAATAATAATGATGATAAATATAATAGATGATGTGGATTTTTCATCAACCATTAAGAAATTAAAAAAGAGTTGCAAAGAGGCGATCTCATTATTTATTTATTAGTTAGTAGTATCTATAATACATATAAATTTTTTTTGATAGATATAATACATATACTTTAAAACTATATTATTACTATTATGTTGATTATAGGTTTCGAAGCAATATTTATAGTTAAATTAAAATTTTGCAAATATAATACAAAAGCCATTTTAAAGAATTAATTTGAAATTGAAATGGAAACCAAACTGACTTCAGAAAAATAAGTTGGGATGAGCTTCAAACTTTCCCCGGTAAAAATAGCGCAGGGAATTTATTGATTTATTTTTCTAAAAAATAGGACAAGTGTAGCAGGACGGCCCCCGACGCAAGTCGCAAATATATGAAGACGTGCGAGAGTTTGGGACGTAGAAGTGGGCCGTTCGATGAGTTGTCTGAGGGGAGGAATATTGGGCGAAAAGGGGATCCGCTGCATTAAGAACTGCAATTCTTCGTCGTCTGCTCGCCTCCTTCGTCCTCAGCGCCAGCAGCTGAGATTTTTGGATCATAATAATCGTGCTGTAGGAATGGCTGAGAAGGAGAGGGAGAGGGAGATGTCATCTTCAAAGGCAGAGAGAGAGAATGACAAGGGCAAAAACGAAGGGGAAGAGAAGAAAGAAAAAGAAGAAGAAGAAGAAAGCCCGCCGGAGAAGCCGGAGCCTGGGGACTGCTGCGGGAGCGGATGCGTCCGATGCGTGTGGGACGTATATTACGACGAGCTGGAGGACTACAACAAACGACAGAAGCAGAAGCAGGAGCAGAAGAAGAAAGGAGGATGATGGTTATGCTATGAATCAGAGAGGTAACTCGAAAACAAAAAACAAAAACAACAGCCATTCTTTTCAATTGATTGTCGTTGCAAAGTCCTCCGAAATAAGGTGGATGAATGTGAAATTGCATATGGGAATTAAACTGCCATTCTTCCTGTCTCAACCATGTATGGTGCTAATCTAGGGCTCTTTTTGCTTTGTTGTAACTTATACCCCAAACCTCATAGCATGATTGTGGTCAGTACACAATACATATGAATTCTTGAAATGAGCATTCCACATGTTCCCATCAACGTTAAAATATTTGGTTTTGGTGTCCTCCTTTTTCTACAATTGTATATCGAACTACAAATTATCAATAAAATTCGAAGAACTAAACTTTCTGATTCACATATCAAACTATAAACCAAATTCACAAACGAAAGGTATCCTTTACGAAATTGGGGAGATAATAACAAGAAGGAAGTCATGAGGAATCAATGTGAAGAAATTTTTATCATAACAGGTGAAGGAAAAAAAAGAAAAAAAAGCCATCGTCGTTTGAAAGGTTTGGGAAGAAGAAAATTGGTATACAGCATTGTCTGCTCTTAGGAGAAAATGGTCTGTGAGATGAAACATTGTCTGCGCTTAGGATTATAACTGACCTCAGGCGGTTTTGCCTTTTGTCATGCCTTGAAGATCCTCTCCGCAATGTTTTCTTTTCCACAGTTCCAAATTCTAACAATATGAACATAGATAACCTGGAATGTGAAAATGAGGCTTGGAATTAAGGAAGTTATAAATTACAAATCAAATAGGAAGAAAATGAAATTTGCCTGAGAAATAGAAATTCCGCCTACTTTTTTTTTAAATTATATATTACAGTATCTCAATTGGTTGGACAATCAGGCTCTGAGAGATTCTTTTAAGTATCTAACTAACAATCTAATTTTTCTAACAATAATTCCTAAATATCTGCTTGGTGTTCGCTCCCATGGAAAATTCTGAAGAATAAACGCCGCCACTAAAATTTTTCAGAAAATGCAGCTGCCAACTCTCAACCATATGGAGAATGAAGGCTTCTGTAAATTACACATGCGCACAAATTAAAAAAAAAAAAAAAGAATTTTTTCTTCCTGATGACATCACCAAACCGATGTTATATTGCTTCCTATTCACCTCCGTTCCAAATTGTAGTTACATAGGGAAACTGCGAAAGTTGGATTTTCGCGTTAAATGTCGATTTGAATCTATCTCGTGATTTTTATGCACTAAACGTAGAGCCTCAGCTTTTGCACAAGGAACTTCCAAGTTTTCTAATCCTTCGAACAGGGCAACCACAAAGAAATGTTCCGGCACAAAGCTACAACGAAGCACATAATAAAGGGCTCTGCATTTATGAAATTTCTCTTCTTTTATTCTTAATTGCTGATGGAAAATTTATTTCATCCACTATATTTAGTTATATTTGACATTATTTATATTATCATGAAAACTCTTTCTTTTGTTTGTTATTGATATATATATTCATTTATTTATGTATAAAATCAACATAATAAAATAATTTAATCCTAAATATCAATTTTAAAGTAATATTTTCAACATTTAAACCATTTAAAATATCACTATTATGTGGATAAATGATCTTATAAATTATTATTACGTTTGTAATGCATATGTGAATAGACTTAAATATTTTCTCTAATTTACAAATAAATATATCGATTTGCTCATGCATATATTTGACTTGGATGAAACTTGGGTGGTTTTTGTTACGTTTTAAACTTTTTCAATTAAAACTTTTTACTTTCCATAATTACCTTATTTTTGAATCATTTCTTCATTTTTTTTATACAATTACCCTGTTTTTTAATTATTTCTACACAATTACCTATACAACTAATTTATTTTTTAACTTTATTCTCTTTACACCTCATCATTATCTTTATTAAATTATATCATTTTCTACCAATTTAAAAACTTTTGCACTAGAAACTTTTCATCAAATTTTTTATCACTTTTAAAACACACCCTAGCTTTATGAACTAATAAATGATATTAAATATAATGAATTAATTAAATTTTACATTAATAATCAATATCTTAAAAATGAAGAGAGTTATATGAAATCACTTTTATCTAACCCAATTATGTAGAAATGAAGCCCAGGCCACCAGCTCACTGGGCTGGTGGTAAAATTGACACTCCAGTTAGTGGACGTCACGTGTTCGAATGTTGCTACCTTCAGTCTACCACACATCACTATATCAAGTGGTTTTTACATATTAGTCTCCCTGTTATGGGAGTTTTACAATTTACCTCCTATTGTGGCGGTTTTAGAATTTCCTTCTGTAGTGGGGGTTTAGGAAAGATTTCCCTTCACGGTGAAGGTGTAAATGTGTTCCATTGTAATATCAGGATATTTTGATATATATAAAATATTAGAAAAAAGTGACCAAGCCCCATAATAAATAAACAAAAATGCTTTTATGGAACCCTTCTTCTAGGTAGCATTTTTCATTTTTAATATATTTATGATCGATGGAAAATTCATTCCAACTATTATATTTAACATAATTTATATTATCACGGAAATTTTTCATTTATTTAATATCAATGTGCATGACCCTTATTTACGATTGTGTAAAATTGATATAATAAAAATAGTTTAATGCTAAGTATTAATTTTAAAGCATTATTTCAGTATCTAAGAGATTTAAAATATCATTATTATGTTGATAAGTGATTCTATAAAATATTATTACATTCTAGTACACGTGAAGGCATTAAAGCATTTTTCTTAATTTACAAATGAATATATATTTTTAAGCAAATGTATGCATGGATATATTTAATTTGGATGAAACTTGGTATCCTAACAAAACATATGATATTATTAAATATAACGAATGGATTGAATATTTTTCTGATTACGTTGGGTTTCGAGGAGTGGAGCGTCAAATCCTCACCATGCGCCAACATGACATTGTGTCACCATTGTGGCAGACCCATAAACACTAAATGGATTGAATTTTACATCACTAATCAATATACAAAAAAGGAAAATGAAAGAGTTATATGGATCCACGTCTATGTAAGCGGACCCCATAAACAAAAAAGATAAAGAAAGTAAACAAAAATAAAGATGATTAAAGGAAAAGAAGGTATGTCACTGACCACCATCAAATGATAAAAGCAAGAGCAGTAGTTGGCACCAACAGAAGCTTTATCAGGTGCGACGAATTCATGTCTTAAGAGCATTCGGTCCCACCCTAATCGGCCGAGAAAAGGATAAATCCTCTGATGAAGGTAGCAGCCCCCCTTTTTATTTTTTTGGACGCATCTCCAAGAAGGCAGGTGTCAAAGCAAGCAGACTAGCAGAGTAGAGATCCACTAGTTTTTACTCAGGATTGGAGGTCTCCTCTCAATTGTTCCAATGACAAAGAATTTATTGATAATAAGTCTTTGGATCCCATTAGGAGTCACTCCCACCAAATTCAGAATTTGTAAAATTGAGAACTTTTAGGTAAGGAGTCAAGATGGAAAGTCTCTTTTTACTCCATAGGAAGGCCCAATTGGGCATACGCATCAAACAAAGTAACGCCGATTCTCCAAATTTCAATGAAATGTACGGGTTTCATAATGTCATCCCTATGCACAGCTTATTCACGCCAACTTCTATCCAATGTTTTGAAAACCGAACCGGGCAATGAACTAATTTTGTGACTGGTTCCTGTTTTTTTCGGTTCAACCAGTGCAAACCGACGGTCAAACCACGGTTGAACTGGAAAAACCAGTGAACTAGGACATGATTGGTTCATGGTACGACGGGTCCAACTGCCCAGTTTGGTCTGGTTCTTAAAACAATGCTTCTATCTCTCCCAACACTCCCAAATCTTATCTCTTCCGCCTAGCATGCACAATTGCCTCCACATAGACGGTTCGAACCCATGACCCATCCACCTCACTTGCCTACCACCTTCATGTAGTTAATTATAACATCCATATCGAACTTCGCACCTCCTCTGAGGGCCTGCAGTGCCGAGTTTTCTCGATAAGTCTAGATTAAGACAGAAAAATTAGAGGTGCAACTCGGCCTAGGTATCCACGATCAATCTGCTAGGTACTTTAAATCAAGTAAGTTTGGTTCTCATGTATTTACCTATAGGGTTGATTCAGTTTTGCATATAAAATATCCGTTCGAATTTGGGTAGGGTCGAGTACTTAGAACTGACTTAGATTGCTTATATTATGTAAAAAATATATAGGATTATTATTAAATTCACCTCGGTGCACTTAGCTTCAGTACATCTGGGTGTATTTAATAGAACTATTAATTTAAATGTATTTAACATATGCATCAATTCGTACCTTTTTTGGAAATTTTTAAATATTTTTTTGAATTTTAAAAAATCAGTGGCATGGGCATTAGAGTCAAAGGGGAGAGGCCTGCTGTGTGCACCGAGCCTAAGTGCACCAAAGTGCATGAAATCAGATTCCAACTATCTACACCATCATGAGATCGTAACGACATTATGCTTTGGAGATTCTGGATATCAACAATTCTTGGGGAAAACATTAAAAGTAAGGCCCTTATTTTCTTTACTGTTGACAATTATCATAATATTAGGTACCCCTATGACAATCCTCTTGTAATTTTTGTCATATAGGGTGTGTTTGGGAAGTGATAAAATTTTTCAATAAAAAATTTTTTGTATAAAAATTTTTAAATTGGAAGAAAATGATATGATATAATATGATAGGGGTAAGTTGTGTGGGTAATTGTATAGAAGTGATTGAAAAGTAGGATAGTTATATAGGATGGTGTAAAGAAATAATTAAAAAATAGAGTAGTTATGGATAGTAAAAAGTTATAAATTGAAAAGTTTTAACTTTACATTTTGTTCATTGACAAATATACCCATAAAATAATATAATAGTCGGTCGAGTCATGGTGGACTCAAGCTCAATAAATGTCATCTTTCTCAACATTTATAATGAGATATTGCAAGTCTACTCTACTTCACTTACTAGGTTCACTAGCCACACTATCATTATGGAAGGCCTCATTACCCTCACCGTGTAATGAGGACAAGGCCTTAGGTCAAAGACTGTTGAGTCAAAATTTTATAGTCAGAGATCTCTCTTAAGCACATACGTAATCATTGGGCATGTGGTCTTAAATATGTTTTAGGCCACTTTTTCCATGTATCACTTTTGCATTAATTTTTCACCAAATATGACAAGGAAGTCGTTAGAGGAGACTAGAAAAAAGCTTAGACTTGGCATCTCAACCCGATATATTAGAGGTGTTTGTTTACACTAACAACTTTTCAATCTACAACTTTTGACTTTTCATGACTATTCTATTTTTAGTTAATTATTTATTTTTTCATTTCTTTCTATACAATTACCGCACTTTTCAATTATTTGTATATAACAACCCATACATTTAACCTATTTATTTTAACTTTATTTTTTTTTACTCCTCATAATTATCCTTATTATATAACATCACTTTTTTCCATTTCAAAAGCTTTATATTAAAAACTTTTTATCAAAAGTTTTATCACTTCCCAAATACACCCTAGGTTAGTTCTTTAAGAACAATGGGCTACGAAGGGCTAGAAAGGAAGGGGAAAAACTTATCCCTATAGATAAGATAAATGCAGTCATTTTTTTCACAACCCCAACGTCGTTGTTCAAGTTAGTATTATGTGTGAAATGAATTTATGGAACAACTAATCTAATTATTAAGAAGCAATATTGATGTCTTTGTTTTAAGTATAACCTAACGGACTGGGATGGCTAACCGCTACAAAACATTAGCTTCATGAGACATCAATAGCAAGGCCTAAAAAATAGAAGAGATGATTTATGGAACTTTAGAGACAAATCTGATAGTAGAAGAATACGTTTAGAAACTATCAAGGGCAAAGTTTATTGAAAGGTAGATTATTCAAACTAACTACGAAATGTGGTTCTAGTGCAAAAGCATAACAGATAATGGAGAACGTATGTGAATTTCATCAACGATAATAAAGCCCATGTTGTGTCAGCATAGGTGTTTTCATATTTAAAATGTTGTGAAAATGAGGATTTTGAGAAAGTAAATGATAGAATTAGCGCAATAACTTGTAAGTGCTCATATTTGATTGTCATCCATGCAAACAGGTGAATCAAGTACAAAACAAATGCAAGGAATTGAGAATTTAAGAATTGAGAAGAAAATACATTCAAGATGGATGATTTAAAAGATATAAAATAACAAAAACAGTGAACAACATGGTCTAAAGTGTGTGGGAGAAGCTTTAACACGATTTGGGTAGTGTTAGCCCTGAAACTATGAATAAATGAATACAAAAGGTTGTGTCTGGAGACTAACACAGTTCAAAACTATGTTTTTTTTGGCTAGATACAGTTTAAACCATGTTTAACACATACAACCCCTATTTTAACTGATTTACGTACCAGTTTCATAGGATTTTGCATATTTTTCAAGGAATGTTTGAAACATGAAACATGAAATTAGAGATCTTTGAACATGTTTAAGGTAAAGATTTTGAATTGGAGGCTAAAAAGGCTACAATTTGAGAGGAAAGAGGCACAAGAGAAGAAAAGATGAACAAGTTCGAGGAAGAGATCTAACCCACCACTGGGGACTAAATCAATATGCTTTTATCTTTCTTTCTCTTTTGATTTTACTATAGTGTACTTGATTGATTAGGATAAGGATATCATTTTATCTTTTGAATTTATTAAATCATATTTGGCTAATTCTCTTATTTAGGGCTAGGACGTAATATGTGAATTATCTATGTTGATGGTTTGATGTTTATTCTTTATGAAGGATGATTTTCTTTAATTTGATATCTTGTATAAAGATTTCTTGGTGTTTGAGTTTGCACTTTTGCACAATCCCATATGTTAAGCAAAGAAATCGAAAGACGAAAGTTTAATATAGAAAAATTTAGGCATTAAACCTAGGAATTGTGACCATGAAAATAGATTAAACATCTTTGAGAAATTTCACGAATGATCATAGAACTTAATGAATTTTAATTAACATAATCCTATTAAAATAGGTGATTATGAAGGTTAGGTTATATCTTACATGCCTTAAGAAGACATAAGATTAAAAAAGCATTTATTCTCCTTTAAAGCAGATTATACGGATTAAATAAATACGTTGGTTATCCATTGCAGAAAGTTTACAGATAAACTCTAAATATTTTTCATCTCTACTTTTCATCAACATATTTAGTTTCGATTTCTATTTAAATTTACTATAAATTCTATTATGCTTTCTAATTCTTTATTGTCTAGATAATTAAATTTTCCGTAGTTTAATTTTTAACCCGATCCTTATGGGAACAATATTTTATATATTATAAACTACAACCCGTGAACTTTTAAAGAGTCCAATAAATATTCTAGCACCATTGTCAAGTTCAGTGTCGAAGTTAGATTTATAATAATTTAGTTATTTTAGATAATTTTTTATTTTTATTTCTTGTTCTTTTTAAAAATAGATGACATATTATAATTAGTAGTATGATAACAAGATGATTGCCAAATCATTTTACGATAACATGATTCATAAAATTGATCTGTCGTAAAGAAATTGGACCAATTCAATATGGGAATGCATTGTTGTAATTCAAATAGAGGAGGAACTTCAATAATGAATGCAACATATCAACAGGACATGAGATTCAAGCAACAAATTTCTATTAAACAATATCAACCTGTATCTTGATAAAAATTCTTTTTCAAATATTTATCATCTTAACTAGCTTACCTATTCAAACTTCTCTTGGTTCAATAATTACTTTTCTCAATTTGGACAAAACTACTTTCCACCTTAATAATAGGAGTTAAATCTCGAAAACATATCAAAAAAAATTTCTTCATCTATTCCATGATGACCAATACTTCTGCCACAGCAAATCTTATGCAGAAAATTTTTTGAAATAAATTTTTATTCAAAGGTTTCTTATGCAATAGAGAATACAAGAAGAGACTATACAACAATGAATGTAGCAACTTGATCAAAGAATTGATTGGCTTATTTTAGAGACGGATCGACTAACTAGGCATGTCTTGATGTTGATAGAATAAATTGCACAATATGCTAGTCATATAAATGAAAATTTTGATGAGTCTCTCAGTGAATCATGTATGAATTTTGTTACTTTTTTTGAGAAGTATTATGAAGTTGTTTTGTTCATTAAAGATCAACCAAAAAATAATGTACATGAAGATGAATAAAAGCAAATTCAAAATTAGTCAAATGAAAAGCAGTATGAAAGAAAATTGATTAGCCTGCTTGAAGAAATTGATAAAAAAAAAGTCATGCATACCATTAGAGCTATATAAGTCATTATTTTTTTAACACAGAGAAGTAGAATAACAGCTAAATTCTGACGAATTAGATGTTGATAACCATATAATCAGGAAAAAATTTAATTTTTTTTATCCTTATATAGGTACTAACAATATCAATCCAAGCTGTTACATAATTATCATAAGATAATGTTACAAAAAAATTGTTAGATATCACATCTAGTGATAATCCAAGCTTTCGCAAAGGCAAAAATATAAGAGTGTGGAACATGATACAACAAAGATTGGAGGATGATTAACACGAATTTGTATTTGAATGATTAAGAATTAGTTGAGATAACTTCAACTATTCTGGCTGAAGACGTGAAATTTAGTGCTACTCAGGAAGTAACCCAATATATTTTTTAGAGGAGTTTTATTTTTTAATATTTTTGTATTATTTTTAAGATTTTGATGCTTTTTTATTTAGAATTTTCATGTATTGTTTTGTAGGAATTTGCTTGGGAGGAATTAACTTAAAGACTCAATAAATCATCTGGAAAGTTAACTTGTACTTACTGAAAATACTTATTTGGTTCCTATTTGATTTGAATGTTAACTTGATATTTTGATAGAGAATTGATGCATCGTTCTCGGAATTGAGGACAATATCATTTTTAAGTGCGGAGGTATCTAAGCATCATATTTTGATGTTAATTAAAAATATTAGATCGATTGAAGCAAAATTTTGATTGATTTGCATTGGCACACTGAAATGTGTTAAAATTGACCTCATACTAAATCTCTTATGAATCTTTCAGTGAATAACATGAATTAGGATATTGTGTAAACACTTATCAAGCATGTAAACACTTACCAAGCAATGCAAAAGTTAAATGGGTTAAACTTTTTTTTAGATTCTTTGAATGTTTATGTCATGTTGAAGATTTTTAAAAGTAAGAAAAATGAAATGATGCTTAGTGATGTATGTTAAATTGATAACGTGTGTATGTATTTGTCAAAATAATTTAATTATTCCAAACTTCTTAAGGAGATCTATATGCATGGAAGCAATTTTTTTCACCTATCATAGAACAATTCTCTTTGCTTCATCAATTTAAAATTCTAATATACATATGAGAAAGAATATGATAGAAGTGGTTCTTTGATTTGGACTTTGAACTATATTTTTATATGAATTACTTTTTGTCCTAATGTTGAGCTTTAAATTTATTTGTTTATTTACCTTGATCACCCTCATTTGAAGTCAACCATCTTCGAATATGTATTCTAAGTTGAAAAGTTAAAAGGAAATTGAGGTATTTAAATATTTGGGTGTTGTTATAATATCCTTGAAAATATTTTTCCCACATATTATGAAATATAGTGCGGGGAAATAAGTCGGACTAGGTTTAGTTAAAAAACCGAGGATAATAGTAGACTTTAAAAAGAAAAAACAAAGTATGGGAGTTGTGCATAAGGGAGTTTGAAATTCACATGTAGTATGTATAGGAAGCTTAAGTCAATTTGAAAATGGTTCAAATTGAAATTTTGTTCTTTTTGACCTCAACTTAATGAGTTTGAACTTAACGTTTCAATCCATGGAAGACCTCTTGATTGTTCGAATGTGTGTGTCACATTAGTGAAGATAAAAGAAGAGACTTTTATATAGGATAAGCGAGTTAAGAGTTTTTCATTTCACAGTTTTTTATCTCTTAATTCTTGGAAAAAGAAGAATAGAAGTGTATGTGGGTTAAATTGAGTAGATTGAAATTTTAAATGTTGATTAATGGATACATATCAAATCTTTTTGTTTAACAAATTCACTAAGCTAATAAACATCTGATTCTTACATTCCTGATACTCAGTGTGTTGGACATGACATTCAACTTGAAAATAACTTTAATTTTGCATCACTTGATATTTTTGAAATCTTGAATTTGATTTATGACTTTTGGTTGATGACTTATATTTGTTGAGGGTAAACAAAGGTTTAAGTGTGGGTATTTATTATATTAGTCTTATACCATGCATTATAGGTGTTTTTGTTGAAATGTGAGACAAATTAAGCACAATCTATATTTTGATGATTAACAACTCAATTTGAGAATTATTTAAGTACTATTGTGTTTGCTAAGTGATGCTAAGGTTAATATATTCAAAGGTCAAAAGATTGGCAGGCCAAGTCGCATGCCAAGTCGACTCAGGAATCGACTTAGGTGAAATTGATATCGAATTGACTTTAGTATCGACCTCAAAGTTTCAAAAGTCGATAACGCTGAAATTTCGAACTCCGAGACAGATAAAGTCGCAATCGAGTCGACTTCGCCTGCGATTTAAGTGAAGTCGCAACACCAAGTCGACTCAAACTGTGACTTGAGTGAACTCCAATTACAGGTGTTGAAGCTGACAGAGTTAAGTCGCATATCAAGTCGACCCCATCATGCGATTGGGTGAAGTCGCATCTGAAGTCGACCTCAACATGTGACTTGGATAAAGTTGCACCACAAGTCAACTCAAACTTGCGACATGAGTATAGACCAAAATCAAAATTGATTCTAAACTCCTTATTAGAATGAAGTTAAATTTCAAGAGGTAATGACAATCTAAAGTCAAGACTACTGAAAAGGATTGTATCAATGTATATTAAACAAACTCAAGTGTCATGATAGATGTCAAGGACTAAAGGCTCAAATGAAGGTCTATACACTTGAAATATGAAGAACATGGAAAGGCTAACACAAGTAGATCACAAAACAAGTTAAAAGTTCCAAGAAGATAGATGGCTGGTGAAGTCACATCTGAAGTCGACTCCACTTGCGACTTGGGTCAAGTTTGAAGACAAGTCGACTTACATATGGAACTTGACTGGGAGACTGAAGGGCGAAGTTGCATATGAAATTGACTCTAGTCTGCGACTTCGGTGAAGTCGCATCCGAAGTCGACTTCAGTCTGCGACTTGAATGAAGTCGCGTCCCAGGTAGACTCTAAGTGCAACTCGAGTTTCAACGGTCGGAAAATTCGAATGTTGGCGCATTCAATGCTCGCCACCTACCTCCAAACGTTCAAATTTACTCCCCTCTATTTAAGGTACTTCAAATGAACGAGGAAGGGTAGATAAGAGAGCATTGATTGAGTTCAACTTCCTCATTCCATAACATTTACATGATTTACAAAAGGGTTTTCAAGAAGAACACTGCTTCAAACTGCCAAGTATTGAATTGCTCCATCTTCAACCTCTTCTACAACTTTTGTGTGCAAGAAACTACCTACACAATTGTAAAGTGTAGAATATTTCATTATTCTTTAATCATTTGTATTCCACTTGGCTTAGTATTGGAGACTAAGACCAAGTAAAGATAAAGTAGCATGCGATTGGAGTGGAACTCGTCACCTACTTGTGCTAAGTTTGTATAAGACTCCATAGAGCTGAAATCTAGAAGAGAGCAAAGGCTCTACTATATTGACATTCTAGTTAGTGGAACCCAAGACACTAAGGAGTGTTCTTGGAGGAGTGGAGCAGGGAGGATTGTCCCGAACCACTATAATTTGTTGAGTTTGATTGTTTATTGCTTCTATATTTCACGTTTTTCATTCAAGGGGACAAAACTCTCAAGGTTTTGAGTTTTTCAGTTGTAAAAGAATTTTTTAAAGACCCAATTCACCCCTCCTCTCTTAGGCTTTGCCATAAACTCTGGACCAATAAGTGGTATCAGAGCAGGTCTTTGAGTTTCTACCAAAAGAGATCTTATAAAATGACATCCCAATCAACTTCCACTCTTGCGTATGCTGACGGCTAGTCATGTTGGTCCCGAGTTAATGACAAAACCCAAGAGGGGAGGTGTGAATTGGGTTCTTAAAAATTCCTCGGTAAAATTAAAACTTAACCCCTTGTAAACTTAATCCCCTTGATTGAAACTGATAGAGAGCAATGAAGTAAAGAGAGCAATGAAGTAAAACAACAGGCAAGATTTATAGTGGTTCGGGCAACCTCTCCCTACTCCACTCTTCCAAGCTCACACACCGTTGTAACTTGGGTTCCACTATGTATTCCGCGAATACACTTAGAGACTCCGCTCTCTTCTAGATTCCAGCTCTAGGGGGCATACACAAACAGAGCCTATGCTCTCTTCTAGATTCTAGCTCTAGGAGGCTTGTACACTTAATACAAGTAGGTGATGAGTTCAACTCTAATCACAACTCTACTTGCAACGTCTTGGTTTGTTACAATACACTCAAACCAAGACCAATAACAAAGAGTAATGAAAATAAGGAAGATCTACACTTTACAGAGTTGTGTAGGCAAGATTGAGCTTGAGGAAGAACTTGTAGAAGCAACCGGTTGTATGTCGTTGAAGCTACTTGCAACTTGAAGCTCTTTCTTCCTTTGAAAATGTATAGATCACTCAAATTTAGAGAAAAGCAAATGGGAGCTCTTGTTTGCACTTCTTTTCTCTCTTCAGACAATGTAGTGTGTGTATTCTCGTTTGCTTGAGTGTCTATTTATAGAATGGGGAAGATTTGAATGTTATAGAAGTGGTTGGTGCGCAATAAATGTTCCAACGTTCAAAAATTCGAACGTTGGTTCCCCAAGTCGCAGGTGGAGTCGACTTTGTCTGCGACTTGGCTTCCCAAGTCGCAACTGGAGTCGACTTCGTGTGCGACTTCAGTTCCGCGTTTCTCAAGTCTGAGTCTGGGTCGACTTGGTTTCAGACTTGACCTCAAGTCGATATTGGAGTCGACTTGGGTTGCAACTTGACCTGTCTTTGTGCTGAAATTTGCTTGGTCCTTGTTTGATTTCCTCTAGCTTGCTTAGCTTTATTTCTTGAATCTTCTTACTTCTGAAATAGCTTCTTATATTTGTAAATCTTCTTGAAGGACTTGTTTTAGATTGCTTTCCATAGTAGTCTTCATGACTTGAACTTCTTCATCTTCAACTATATTCGAAGCTGTGCCTTGGACTTGAGAATTGATAATGAGCTTGTACCCTTGAAAAAATCCCAAGTTGATCTTGAAAATGAGCTTGAGTCTGTATTTTGGACTTTGAAGAACTCAGGTCGAACTTGGGGTCGACTTCATCTGCGACTTCACCTAAGTCGCACCTGGAGTCGACTCGTCTGCGACTTCGGCATTTTCGTGCCCCAAAATCAGCTCTGGAGTGTTTTTGCCGTCTGAAGTCGATGCTGGAGTCGACTTCGTTTGCGACTTGGCTTCCCAAATCGCAAGTGGAGTCAACTTGGCCTGCGACTTCACCTGCTTTTCCTTCCATTTTGAATTTTACTGTGTGGTCTGTTTTGGAGTCGAATATGGAGTCGACTTTGGGATCGACTTCACCCTAAGTCGAAGTCCAAGTCGACTTGGATATCGACTTGGCTAATTCATTCCTTAAATCATTAAGCAAAATCATCAGTAATCTCCTTATACTCAATTTTAACTTTGTTAATCATCAAAACTCATGCTTTGGTCAATTTTGTTTTGCTTTAAATATTGTTTCCAACAATCTCCCCCTTTTTGATGATTGACAAAACTAAATTGAGCTTCTACCTTTCAAGATAATCATATTCATATAGTTTTCAAAACAGATCATAACTTTTAAACAGAGTATAGTAAATATGAAATATATAGCATGCATGAAACACATATATGAGCATAAATAATTTCATAAATCAATACAGATTACACTGTAAAGCAAAAATGAAACCTAGATACAAACTACCTGACCCAAAATGCTCTAAAAACTCTCAAAAACAACTCTATTCCTATTTTATCTCCCCCTTTTTGTCAATCTTTCAAAAATGGTTCAATCACCAAGGATTTGGTGAATTGAAATTGGGAAATGGGATATGAGGATTGAATGGGTTTGATAGGACGAACATGAGCAGAGGAATAGAAGGAAGAAACTGGAGCGGGAGTCGGATCTCGATGAACTGATCCTGAATCGAAAGGATCAAGCTCCGGTATGGGTCGATTTTTGTGTCGCCCCGATGCAAGATGGTATCTAATGGTACGCATTTCCCAATCGATTCGATCTTGTCGGGAATGCATATCATTAATGGCAGTAAGAACTTCGGTCACTAGACTGGTCATTCGATCCTCTTGATGACCCATTTCCTCCCGTAGAGCAGATATCTCATCTTTAATGCTCTGTAATGTGACCTCTTGAGATGACGGTGGAGGCGCCCGATCAGGTGCAGCAGATCCCTGTGGAGAGTAGGATCCGTGCGTCATAGGAGATACTGGCTCCTCGAGAACGTCTCGGGGTGGAGCAGATGGTGCCTCGGGAGGCTGCTCCCCCTCAGTCTGTGCATGGCCTTCTTGCTCACGAGCTGGTTCGCCCAGCTTTTCTCGTATCCTGTCATCCCTAAACTGCTCCAAATTTATCTTCATTCATTGGAGCAATGCCTTATTAATGACATTTGTGGTTTTAGGGACTTCAAATGGTTCCCCTTCAATATCCACCTCGAAGTATTCTAGGATCCTCGTGATCCAAGTCTCGTAGGGTAGAACACCTCTCGGATTGTCCTTTCTGCATGCCAAGGCTTCTAGGAATAATCTGGGAAGACTGATCTTAACCTCGTTGACCAATTTCCATAGAATCATGGCCTCCTGTGGGTTGAGCTGATTCCTTCCGCCGCCTTTCGGATAGATGCAGTGAGCAATGAGTAAGTGGAGGACTCTCAGCCGTGGAGAAAGATCCATGTAGTGTAGGAACTTGGTTCCTGCATGATACTTGTTACTCCCGGGGAAGTGATTCTTCTTCGGATGGAACTTCGAGAATTCTTCCTATTCTCTGTATTGCTTCATTCTGATCTGGGTTATTCATAGTCCCAAAATACATCTCTGTTCCTTTGACAAAGGTTGAAAAATTGTTATCATCCCACAGATAATAGAACATCCTTGTCAGATCGGGATATACTCTTTCATCTGTCTTTAACAACTGTATCCATCCTTGAAAATCCAATAACTCTTCTATATCGAATTTATAATTGTTGAGAAATTTGAAATCGATAATCTTTGGAATGAATACCTTTCTCTCGTAGAAGTGCTTATAGAAGCGACTGTGTTGAAGCTCTATTCTGAAGTATGTTGTGGGCATTTTCAGGACTTGCCCTTTTGTGATCGGGATTCTTCCTGAATTTGAGCTTTGAGGTTGACTTTCCGACCTCGGAGCTCGACCTGATGATTGGGTAGCGGTTTGAAATCTAACCCTTCGACCCGTTGAGGTTGAAGGTTCCTCTATGGCTCGTTTCGCAGGAGTCCTCTGTCTCCTAGGAATTTCTTCCTCTTATTTGACCTCGAAGGTCTAGGCACAGGTCTTTGTGTAGGTTTGGAAATAGCTAGTTTGGGGAGTCTTGGTTTTGGAGCCATTGGATTGGGAATTTAGAAAGTTTAGAAAAGACTGTGAAATAAAATGGGAGAAAAGGAAGACTGGGCAGTGTAAAAGAGAGAGAGAGAGAGAAACGGAGAGGCTGTCGGAAAAAGAGAGAGAGAGAGAGAGCGCTGGCCGGAGACTCGAAATCTCCGGGAGAGAAGAGAAAAGTCGCTGGAAGTGGCGGGAGAAAGAGGAGGAAGAAGAAAGAAAGAGGAGGAAGAAGAAAAAGAGGAGGGGGAAGGCGAGCCGTCGCGCGCGCGGAGTCGACTTCGCTTCTCCCAAGTCGACTTCAATGGAGTCGACTTGACTCATCGACTTGGCTCCTTTTAGATCAGATTTGTCTAATTTTTCCTAGTTTAATTCTATCATCCCCATATCATTTCTAATTTTATAAAATGATTCCTTTGCTAGAGGTTTGGTAAAGATATCAGCAATTTGATCTTCAGTTTTCACATATTCTAAGCAAATATCATGATTCTCAACATGTTCTCTAATAAAATGATGTTTCACATCTATATGCTTTGTTCTTGAATGCAGTACAGGATTCTTAGTCAAACATATAGCACTTGTATTATCACATTTAATAGGAATATTGAAATAATCAATGCCATAATTTTTTAATTGTTGTTTCATCCAAAGTAGTTGGGCACAACAGCTTCCGGCGGCTATATATTCGGCCTCCGCAGTAGATAGGGCAACACTAATTTGTTTCCTTGAGTACCATGAAACCAACATATTTACAAGAAATTGACAAGTTCCACTGGTACTTTTTCTATCTACTTTGTAACCGGCAAAATCCGCATCCGAATAGCCGATTAAATCAAATGTTGACCCCTTTGGATACCATAGTCCAAGATTGATAGTATTTATCAAATATTTAAAAATTCTTTTTATAGCCAATAGATGTGATTCTTTAGGACATGCTTGAAATCTAGAGCACATACAAACACTGAATAAAATATCTGGTCTAGAAGCAGTTAAATATAACAATGATCCTATCATGCTTCTATAGAGCTTTTGATCGATACATTTACCGTTTTCGTCTGTGTCGATCTTGATCGTAGAACTCATTGGTGTATTTGCTCATTTACCATTTTGCATTCCAAATTTCTTGAGCATTTCTTTGACATATTTGGACTGATTTAAGAATATCCCTTCTGTTTGCTCTTCCTCCATGAGATTTTCTGGCTTGAGCTCGATTTCCTTTGGTTGTTCTTTTCCTTTTGTTTCATCTGCATCACTTAACTCATCTTCCTTTCTCGGAGTTTGGTTAAATTCATCAAAGACAACATGTATCGACTCTTCTACAACTTGGTTTCGTTTATTGAATACTCTATATGCTTTGCTATTTGATGAGTAACCAAGGAATATTGCCTCATCACTTTTAGCATCAAGTTTTCCCAAGTTGGTTTTTCCATTGTTCAACACATAGCATGTGCATCCAAAAACATGAAAATAAGAGATATTTGGTTTTCTTCCTTTCCATAGCTCATATGGGGTCTTTTTCAAGATTGCTCTAATGGTAACTCGATTCAAAACATGACAAGCTTTATTTACAGCTTCACCCCAAAATTTCTTGGATAGTTTGCACTCATTTAGCATTGTTCTAGCCATCTCTTGTATAATTCTGTTTTTCCTTTCAACTACTCCATTTTGTTGTGGAGTTCTTGGTGCAGAAAATGTGTGATGAATTCCTTTTTCATTACATAGTTCTATGAATCGTTTGTTTTCAAATTCACCACCATGATCACTTCTTATAGTTATAATAGTACTTTATTTTTCATTTTGCACCAAATTTACAAAAGTTGCAAACATAGAGAAGGCTTCATCTTTGCTAGCTAAGAGAATTATCCATGTGAATCTTGAAAAATCATCAATAATTAGAAACACATATTTCTTTCCACCAATGGTTAAAATATCGGACGGCCCATATAGATCCATGTGTAGCAATTCAAGTGGCCTAGTGGTGGAAATTTCCTTTTTGGTAGAGAAAGACATTTTAGGTTATTTTGATAATTGACATGCCTTGCAAATTTTGTCCTTGTCATATTTCAACTTTGGCAATCCTTCTACCAAACTCTTTTTCCATAGGGTCTTTATATTTCCCATGTTTATATGTCCAAGCCTTTTATGCCAAACCCATGGATCATTATCAATGGTCATTAGACATTGACCATCTAATTCATCAAGTGAAACCAAATATACATTTCCATGTCTTTTTCCACTAAACATGATATGTTCTCCATCAAATACATTACATATGGATGATTCAAACACAACCTTGTATTTTTTGGCACATAATTGACTAATGCTCATTAGATTGTGCTTGAGTCCTTCAACAAACAAAACATCTTCCATGCATGCATTTGAAATACTATATATGTTTCCCTTACCTTTAATTTTACCTTTCTCATTATTACCAAAGGCAACTGTTCCATCGTTGCAAGGCTTAAGTTTATGAAATAAACTTCTTTCTCCGGTCATATGCCTTGAACAACCACCGTCCATGAACCATACATTGTTTGCCTTTGCCTTAAAACATATCTGAAAAATAAACAAGTAAATCTTATCTCTTTGGTACCCATTTTATGGGTTCGTTTGGGTTAGTTAACCTTTGAAGTTTGAGTTGATCCAACTTTGATCCCATAAAACCAATGCATTTTGGCATCCAAACCAATTTAGCACCTCGGTTTTGCAGTTTTCTTAGTTTACATTGATGTATCTTATGTCCAAACTTGTTGCAGAAGTTACAAGCTCCCGGAAGTCTAGAAATAGGGAGCCATTTGGTAATTTGTTCATTAGTTGGTCTTTTTGTCCAAACTGTTCGATTTATTTTAGTAAAATTGGTTTTGATATTATTTCTTGGAGCGTTAGTTTCAGTTTGTTCAAGTACATTGTACCCAAGTCCTTTCTTGCAAGTTTGAGTTGTCATTTTCAAAAATATTTTTACATTTTCTCCTGGATTAGAGAACTTGGCAAGAGATTCATTTAATGATTTATTCTCGTTTTTAAGTTTTTCTAATTCATTTTCTAAGGTATTCTTTTAATCTTTTAACTTGTCTAATTTTTCAGCAAGTTTACCATTTACAATTATTACTGCATCACATTGTCTTTTCTTAATTGTAAACTTGTTTCCTAATTTCTTTATTTCTTCATATAGTGAATCATAAGCTTGTTGAAGTTCCTCTAATTCAGCACATTTAAGACATTCATTTGTAGAGAAATTTGAAAAGGATTTCTGTTTGGAGGTTACCTCTTGACTACTCGTGCAGTCCGTTGAAGTGGCTTGATCCTCCAAGGTTTCCATTGCTGCAAAGCATATGTCAGTGTTTGCTATGCAACAGATTCTTGCACAATCTACTTCGCATTCTTCACTTGAGGAGCTATTCGTTGTAGATTCTTCTTCATTTACGTACATGCCTCTTCCTTTGTTTCTTTGAAATCTTTTATTGTCGCCTCGATCTTTTCTTTGTTCCTTTACCTTGTTTTCTTCGGGCGTTGGACATTGGGCTTGCATGTGTCCCGAACCGCCGCATCGGTAATATTTTGTTGTTTCTTTCTTTTTCTCTTTGGAACTTCTTTCTTTAAAATTTCTGAAATTTTTGCCTTTCCTCACAAATTTTCTGAATCGTTTTGTGAGTAGGCCAATCTCATCGTCATTTTGTGAAGATGAAGTATCGTCTGATTCTTGTGCGGCTTTTAAGGAAATTGCTCTTTTGCCTTTGTGATGATCTTCATTTCTTTTCTTAATTAGCTCATGTGACATTAATGAGCTAATTAGGTCTTCTAGCTTTAGTGTGTTGAGGTCCTTAGCTTCTTCTATCGTAGTAATCTTTGGAGTCCAAGATTCCGGTAGAGCCCTTAAAATCTTCATAACCTGTTCAGATTCAGATATAGCCTTTCCAAGACCTTTCAAAGCATTAGTAATTTTTGAGAATCTAGCAAACATTTCAGAAATATTTTCTGTTTCTAACATTCTAAAATTTTCTAATTCTCCAATCAAAATGTTTCTTCTCGTCCCTTGGACTTGAGAAGTTGCTTCATAGATGGAGGTTAATGTATCCCATATCTCTTTGGCGGTTAAACAAGAGGATACTCTATCATATTCGGATGCCGTGAGAGCACAAAATAGTGAATTCATAGCTTTGGCATTGCTCTTCACGATTCTTACTTCCTCATCGGTCTATTTGGAAGCTTTTTCATCAATGGGCAAAGTTACACCATCTTGGATTGCAAATCCAAGAGTCCATATCGGTAGCCATGATGAGTTGTTTCATTCTTAGCTTCTAATATCCAAAATTGTTCCCATCAAACAATGGTGGCCTAATAAAGGATTGACCTTCGGCAAATGCGGGAACGGAAGTAGATTGGGATGCCATGTCAGTACGATCTCTTTGGTAAGCTCAAAGACCTGCTCTGATACCACTTGTTGGTCCCAAGTTAATGGAAAAACCCAAGAGGGGAGGGGTGAATTGGGTTCTTAAAAATTCCTCGGTAAAATTAAAACTTAACCCCTTGTAAACTTAATCCCCTTGATTGAAACTGATAGAGAGCAATGAAGTAAAGAGAGCAATGAAGTAAAACAACAGGCAAGATTTATAGTGGTTCGGGCAACCTCTCCCTACTCCACTCTTCCAAGCTCACACACCGTTGTGACTTGGGTTCCACTATGTATTCCGCGAATACACTTAGAGACTCCGCTCTCTTCTAGATTCCAGCTCTAGGGGGCATACACAAACAGAGCCTATGCTCTCTTCTAGATTCTAGCTCTAGGAGGCTTGTACACTTAATACAAGTAGGTGATGAGTTCAACTCCAATCACAACTCTACTTGCAACGTCTTGGTTTGTTACAATACACTCAAACCAAGACCAATAACAAAGAGTAATGAAAATAAGGAAGATCTACACTTTACAGAGTTGTGTAGGCAAGATTGAGCTTGAGGAAGAACTTGTAGAAGCAACCGGTTGTATGTCGTTGAAGCTACTTGCAACTTGAAGCTCTTTCTTCCTTTGAAAATGTATAGATCACTCAAATTTAGAGAAAAGCAAATGGGAGCTCTTGTTTGCACTTCTTTTCTCTCTTTAGACAATGTAGTGTGTGTATTCTCGTTTGCTTGAGTGTCTATTTATAGAATGGGGAAGATTTGAATGTTATAGAAGTGGTTGGTGCGCAATAAATGTTCCAACGTTCAAAAATTCGAACGTTGGTTCCCCAAGTCGCAGGTGGAGTCAACTTTGTCTGCGACTTGGCTTCCCAAGTCGCAACTGGAGTCGACTTCGTGTGCGACTTCAGTTCCGCGTTTCTCAAGTCTGAGTCTGGGTCGACTTGGTTTCAGACTTGACCTCAAGTCGATATTGGAGTCGACTTGGGTTGCGACTTGACCTGTCTTTGTGCTGAAATTTGCTTGGTCCTTGTTTGATTTCCTCTAGCTTGCTTAACTTTATTTCTTGAATCTTCTTACTTCTGAAATAGCTTCTTATATTTGTAAATCTTCTTGAAGGACTTGTTTTAGATTGCTTTCCATAGTAGTCTTCATGACTTGAACTTCTTCATCTTCAACTATATTCGAAGCTGTGCCTTGGACTTGAGAATTGATAATGAGCTTGTACCCTTGAAAAAATCCCAAGTTGATCTTAAAAATGAGCTTGAGTCTGTATTTTGGATTTTGAAGAACTCAAGTCGAACTTGGGGTCGACTTCATCTGCAACTTCACCTAAGTCGCACCTGGAGTCGACTTCGTCTGCGACTTCGGCATTTTCGTGCCCCAAAATCAGCTCTGGAGTGTTTTTGCCGTCTGAAGTCGATGCTGGAGTCGACTTCGTTTGCGACTTGGCTTCCCAAGTCGCAAGTGGAGTCAACTTGGCCTGCGACTTCACCTGCTTTTCCTTCCATTTTGAATTTTACTGTGTGGTCTGTTTTGGAGTCGAATATGGAGTCGACTTTGGGATCGACTTCACCCTAAGTCGAAGTCCAAGTCGACTTGGATATCGACTTGGCTAATTCATTCCTTAAATCATTAAGCAAAATCATCAGTAATCTCCTTATACTCAATTTTAACTTTGTTAATCATCAAAACTCATACTTTGGTCAATTTTGTTTTGCTTTAAACATTGTTTCCAACAATTTATAAAGCCACCATTATTTGATGGAAGTAACTTCTGTTACTGAAAGTTGAGAATGAAACAACTCATCATGACTACTGATATAGACTCTTAGATTACTATCCAAGAAGGAGTTACTCTATCAATTAGTGAAAGATCCTCCAAATGGTCTGACGAAGAAGTTAGGACCGTGAAAAGCAATGCTAAAGTCATGAACTCCCTCTTCTGTGCTCTAACAGCTGCAGAATATGATAGAGTATCATCGTGTCAAACAGCCAAAGAAATATGGGATACGCTAACATTAATATACGAGAGAACTTCTCAAATTCAAAGGACAAGAAGAAATATATTGATTGGAGAGCTAGAAAGTTTTAAAATGTTAGACACTGAAAATATATTTAAAATATTTGCTAGATTTTTCAAGATTACTAATGCATTGAAAGGTCTTGGAAAAATAATCTCTGAATTCGAATAGGTCATGAAGATCTTAAGAGCTCTACCTGAGTTATGGACTCCAAAGATCATGGATATTGAAGAGGCGAAGGACCTGAACACGTCAAGATTGAAAGATCTTATCAGTTCTCTTATGTCACATGAACTGATAAAGAGAAGGAATGGGGAGCAACATAAAGCAAAAAGATTTATTGCTTTGAGAGCTGTACAGAACTCAGATGAATCCACTTCATCCTCTCAAAATGATGATGAAGAGATCACCCTATTCACCCAAAGATTCAGAAAGTTTGTGAGAAAAAAAACTTCAAAGGATTCAAGGAGAAAACAGAAAGGAAAAAAAAATGAAACAACAAAATGCTACAGGTGTGGTAGAGTAGGACATATACAAGCTCAGTTTCCTACACCAGAAGATAGCAAAGCAAAAGAACGATAAGAGAAGAAGGACAAAAATGAAAATAGAAAATACCACAAATCAAAGAGAAGAGGAATGTATGTGAATATGCTGCATGGCAAGGATACAGGAAGAACACGACGTGGTCTACTTCACTGCAACTGAAATCATAGATGGACAAACTGCTTCAACAAATTGCACAAGCAGTGAAGAAGTAACCTCCAAACTCGATCACTCAAATACCAAGTATATGTACTCCTCTACACATGATTGTCTCAAACTTATTGAATTAGAGAAATTGCAACGAACATATGATTCATTATATGATGAAATCAAAAAACTGGGAAGTAAATTTACATTAAAGAAACGACAATGTAACTCGGTCATTTTGTGAATGAAAAATTAGCAGAAAGAGTCAACCACCTAACAAGTGAAAATAATGCTTTAACTGACAAGGTGGAAAGACTGAAGAAGGAAAATGAGTCATTAAATGAATTATTAACAAAGTTCTCTAACTCAGAAAAAAGTGTGAAAATATTCTTAAACATGACTAGCCAAAACTACACAAGAGGACTTTTATATTCCACATTTGAGAAAGGTGAAAGCAGTAAATCGAATGTTTCAAAATTTGGTAAAAACCAAGCCAAGCCTACACTTTTTAAACCAAGAACGAATCATGTTACTTGGACAAAAAGTCAACCTGGAAACCATATACTACGTGGATTCCCATTCTATGACTTCCAAGGGCATGCAACTTCTGTAACAAAATGAGTCACAAAATTTATCAATGTAGAATAAAGAAACTATATGACCATGGTGCAAAATTGGTTTAGGTATAAAAAAATATTAGATTTATGTCTCCCAAAGTAGAGTAGCGTAGACTCCAATGACTTACTAACCCAAATGGACCCATAAAATGGGTACCAAAGAGATAAACACTATATGATCTTATTTTACAGGTATGTCTTAGAGCAAAGGCTAGCAACATATGGTTCATGGATAGCAGTTACTCAAGACATATGACAAGAGAAAGAGGATTGTTCCACAAAATCAAACCATGTAGTGAAGGGACAATTGTATTTGGAAACAATGAGAAATGTATAATAAAAGGTAAAAAAAATGTTTACAGTATTTCAAATGCATGTATTGAAAATGTGCTATTTGTTGAAGGATTCAAACATACTTTAATGAGCATTAGTCAATTGTGTGACAAAGGCTATAAAGTTATGTTTGAATCTTTTATATGCAATGTTTTTTTATGAAGATTACATAGTTTTTAGTGGCAAAAGACATGAAAATATATATTTGATTTCCATTGATGAACTTGATGGATAATATTTCATAGCTATTGATAATGATCTATAGATATGACATAAAAGACTTGAACACATAAATATATCAAACATTAAGACTTTGTGGAAAAAGAGTCTAGTAGAAGGTTTATCAAAGTTCAAATATTACAAAGACAAAATTTGTAAGGCATACCAATTATCCAAGCAGCCTAAAATGTCATTTTCCTCCAAAAAGGAAATTTCAACTACTAGGCCACTTGAACTATTACACATGGATCTGTATGGGCCATTCGACATCTTGACACTTGGAGGAAAAAAGTATATTTTTATTATTGTTGATGATTTATCAAGATTTATATGGATAATACTTTTACCTAGCAAAGATGAAGCCTTCTCAATGTTTGTACTTTTTCAAACTAGGTATAAAATGAAAAGCAAAATATGATTATATCCATTAGAAGTGATCATGGTGGGGAATTTGAAAATAAACGATTTATGGAATTCTGTAATGAAAAAGGAATTCATTACATATTTTTTGCACCAAGGACTCCCCAGCAAAATGGGGTGTTTGAAAGAAAAAAAAGAACAATACAGGAGATGACTAGAACTATGCTAAACAAAAGTAAATTATCCAAAAAATTTTGGGGAGAAGCTGTAAGTACAACATATCATGTACTAAATCGAGTTACCATGAGAACAATCTTGAAAAAGACCCCATATGAGCTATGGAAAGGTAGAAAGCCAAATATCTCATACTTTCATGATTTTGGTTGTACTTGCTATGTGCTGAATAATGAAAAAATAAATTTAGGAAAGTTAAATGCCAAAAGTGATGAGACAATATTTATTTGATATTCATCAAATAGCAAAGCATATAGAGTTTTTAACAAAAAGTAATCAAATAGTAGAAGAATCAATACATATTGTAATTTATGAATTTAATCCTAATCATAAAAAGGAGGATGAGCTAAGTGATGCAGATGACCAGTTAAAGAATCCTGAAAAGCCACAAATGGAACAACAATGAGAATTGGAAAAAAAATAAGAGCAATTCCTGGACAAAAGGTAAGTGAAAGTAATGATTCCTATAAACCTCCAAAGAATTTAAAATTCAAAAATGATCATCCAATTGAAAAAATTATTAACAACATATATGAAAGAGTAAGAACAAGAGGATCTAGACATAATATATGTGAACATTTTGCCTTTGTATCCAAAATAGAGCCAAATTTAATTGATCAAACTCTTAATGATGAAAATTAGATTTTAGCAATGCAAGAAGAACTAAACTAATTCCAGAGGAATAAGTATGACACCTAGTTCCTAGACTCAAAGATTGCATGGTTATTGGTACCAAATAGGTTTTCAGGAACAAACTAGACGAAGTGGACTTGTGGTGAGAAACAAAGCTAGGCTTGTGGCCAAACGGTACTTCCAAGAAGAAAGAATTGATTTTGAGGAATCATATGCTCCAGTAGCTAGACTGGAAACCATACGCATTCCAGTAGCTTTTGCATCTCACATGGATTTCAAACTATTTTAAATGGATGTTAAAAGTGCATTTTTGAATGGATATCTAAACGAGGAGGTATATGTTAAACAACCTTCTGATTTTGAAGAGAAAAATCAATCCAAATTTGCTTTTAAATTAACCAAAGTTTTGTATGGATTAAAACAAGCTTTATCAAATATAAAGGAAAAGGTATATTAATTGTTCAAATTTATGTGAATGATATTATATTTGGTGCTACTAATGAAACTCTATGTCAAGAATTTTATGAGATTATGCAGAATGAATTTGAAATGAGCATGATGAGGGAACTAAACTTCTTCCTCGGGCTGCAAATTAAGCAATAAAGTGAATGCATCTTCATAAATCAGTCCAAATATGTCAAAGAAATGCTCAAGAAGTTTGGAATGCAAAATAGTAAGGGGGCAAACACACGTATGATATCAACCATCAAAATTGATAAATATAAAAAAAGGTAAAATAGTTGAACAAAAGTTGTATAGAAGCATGATATTTTGTTATATTTGACTATATCTAGACCAGATATTTTATTCAGTGTTTGCATGTGCTCTAGATTTCAATCATGTCCCAAAGAATGACATTTAGTAGCTATAAAAAGGATTTTTAGATACTTGATTAATACTACTAATGTAGGACTATGGTATCTTAAAGGCTCAACATTTGATCTAATATGCTACTCGGACGCGGATTTTGCCGGTTATAAGATAGATAGAAAAAGCACTAGTGGGACATGTCAATTTTCTAAAAACATGATGATTTCATGGTTTTCAATAAAATAAACAAGTGTTGCTCTCTCTACTGCGGAAACTGAATATATTGTCCCCAGAAGTTGTTGTGTCTAACTACTTTGGATGAAACAACAACTTAAAGATTATGAGATTGTATATAGAGTTTTACTAATTAGATGTCACAATACAAGTATAATATATTTAACTAAAAATCCCATGCTACACTCTAGAACCAAACACATAAATGTGAGACATTATTTCATTAAAAAATGTTGAAAATCATGATATTTGTCTAGAATATGTTAAAACAGATGATCAAATTGCTGATATTTTTACAAAACTATTAGCAGAGAAATCATTTTATAAAATTAGAAATGATATGAGTATGATTGATATTGATTCATAAAATAGACATATCAATGTGAAATCTATGTACCTAAAAAGGGAGAGTAGAAAGTAGAAAGTATGTTGAACTTGGGTTGGAGGAGCTAAGTCGACTCCACTCATCCCAAGTCGACTTCACCGAAGTCAATTCTGGGAGTCGATGATTCGATTGCCTTGCCTACAAGAGGCGGGATTCTCCTCTCTCTCTCTCTCTCACTTCTCCCCTCCTCTCCACCCCATTTTCTCTCTAAATCCTCTCAAGAACTCTTATTTTTTCTGTCCTGAATCTCCATACCCATCTACGTTTTCTAAGTTTCATCAATCCAGAAACCATGGCACCCAAGACTATATCCAAACTAAACAAACTTCCCGAATCCGGGCCGTCCAAATCACATACTGGGGAGGACGTGCCTCGTAGGCAAAGAGAGTCATCCAAGAGAGCCCGAGAAGAGGCTACAACTTCTATAGGTCAATGGGTTAGGTTTCATGAAGGTAATCCCTCCACCTCGGCACTCGAAAAAGAAAAAAATCTTGAATCAAGTGATAGTTTGGACTTGGGTGGAAAGAAAAAGGGCACCCCTATTCAAAAGGGACAAATCCTTAAAATGCCTACTGATTATTTTAGAATTGAACTCAAACTTGCGACTGGAGTATAGACCAAAATCAAAATTGATTCTAAACTCCTTATTAGAATGAAGGAGTCAAATTCAAGAGGCAATGACAATTTGAAGTCAAGACCACTAAAAAGGATTGTATCAAGTGTATATTAAACAAACTCAAGTGTCATGATAGAAGTCAAGGGCTAAAGGCTCAAATGAAGGTCTATACACTTGAAATATGAAGAACATGGAAAGGCTAATACAAGTAGATCACAAAAAAGTCAAAAAGTTCTAAGAAGATAGATGGCTAGTGAAGTCGGATCTGAAGTCGACTCCACTTGCGACTTGGGTCAAGTCTGAAGACCAAGTCGACTTACATATGGAACTTGATTGGAAGACTGAAGGGCGAAGTCACATCCGAAGTCGACTCCAGTCTGCGATCCAAAATCGACTCCACCCTACAACTTGAACAAAGTCACATTCAAGTCGACTCCAAGTGCGACTTCAGTCGAAACGGTCGGAAAAATTCGAACGTTGGCACATTAAATGTGCCCCACCTACCTCCAAATGTTCGAATTTACATCCCTTTATTTAAAACACTTCAAATGAACGAGGAAGGGTAGATAAGAGAGCATTGATTGAGTTCGACTTCCTCATTCCATAGCATTTAAGTGATTTACAAAAGGGTTTTCAAGAAGAACACTAATTCAAATTGCCAAGTGCTGAATTGCTCCATCTTCAACCTCTTCTACAACTTCTTTTGTGTGCAAGAAACTGCCTATACAACTATAAAGTGTAGAATCTTTCTTTATTCTTTAATCTTTGTATTTCACTTGACTTAGTATTGGAGACTAAGACCAAGTGAAGGCAAAGTAGCATGTGATTGGAGTGAAACTCGTCACCTACTTGTGCTGAGTTTGTATAAGGCCCCTTGGAATTGAAATTTAGAAGAAAGCAAGGGCTCTACTTTATTGACATTCTGGTTAGTGGAACCCAAGACACTAGGGAGTTTTCTTGGAGGAGTGGAGTAGAGAGAGTTGTCCCGAACCACTATAATTTCTTGAGTTTGATTGTTTACCGCTTTTATATTTCATGTTTTTCATTCAAGGGGGCAAAATTCTCAAGGGGTTGATTTTCCAGTTGCAAAAGAATTTTTTAAAGACCCAATTCACTCCTCCCCTCTTAGGTTTCTCTATAAACTCGGGATCAACAGTTTGTATATTTAGAATATTATAAAAAATGATTATTTTGATAGTGTAAATGATAAATAGCTCAATAAAATGTAAGTGCTCATATTCGATTGTTATTCATGCAAATAAGTGATTCAAGTATAGAATGGATACAAAAAATTGAAGATTTAAGAGTTTAAAAGGAAATGCATTCAAAATAGAAGATTTAAAGCAGACAAAGGAGAAAAAACAATGAACAACATGGTCTAAAATGTGTAGGATAAATTATAACATAGTTCAGGTAGTGTTAGTCTTGAAACTATGAATAAATGAAGACAAAAAGTCATGCCCAGAGACCAGCATAGTTTAAATTGTATTTTTCTAGACTAGACGCTATTTAAACCTTGCTCAACATGTATAGCCCATGTTTTAACTGAGTAACATACCAATTTTATGGGATTTTGCGTATTTTCCAAGGAAGATTTATTTAAGGATGTATAAGTAATGAAATTAGGGGTCTCTAAACATCTTTTAGGGTAAGAGTTTTAGGATTGGAGGCTAGGGTTTAAAAAGAAAAAGTCATTCAAGACACTATTGGAAACTAAATTAGTAAGCTTTTATCTTCTTTTTTTTGATTTTTTTATTATGAATTTGATGGATTATGATAAAAATATTATTTTGTCTTTTGCTATTGGAACTATGGTTAATCCAAACCAAATTGCTCCTCTGTTAGGCCCGTATGAAACTGATAAAAGAAAGGGATAAATGTATAAAGAGAGATCTAAGAAAGAACAAGATAGATTCCACACACCACAAAAAATAATATAAAGACGACACCACATATTATGGCGGTTCAGTTAAAGCACTTACTCCGCTTTCCAAGTCAACACCTTAACTCGAGTTTCCACTAGTAACTTAGAACTTAAGTTATAGTAGTACAATTTCAATCTTCTTCTGGATTACACAAATGGTTCTAGGTGGCACGTGAAACTTTTCACAAATCATAATGAAATTTTACTCTTGAATAGACACCCTCTAATTCAAGATAAAATAAACAAAAAATAAAATAAAACTTACAACTAGTTGAACAACACAGAAGCACATAAATGAAGCTCTAATAGGATGGTCACGGTAATTTTCAATATGCTACTTCTGACAGATGGACAGAGGATCATAGAGAATGCCTTATGACAAATCTAAAATTTTGAAATAATTCTCTTTGAATTGAATTTTTAGTCAAAATTCATTGTCTATTTATGGCTTTGAACATCCAAAATTTTCGAGAGAGATTTTTTCCACCAAATCTGCAACCAATTGGATTTTTCTTAACTACTTGTAACAACTTAACAAGCCAAGATAACTCATCATAACAAAATAATTTGCCACATCATCATCTAATTAGCTATCCATAGATCGCTCTTAAAAACTGTCGAAGTTTTAATCCAAAATTATGGAAGTTTTAAGGAAAAATTATTGAAGTTTCAAACCGAAACTACTGAAGTTTTACAGAAAAATCTCAACAAATTCACAACACACAATTTCATGCTAACTTGTTACAATCATTCATCTCAAACCAAATACAATCAAACACATTTCAAGCATTAAATTCTTAACCTGTCTATTATCAAAATACTATAACTCAACATGCTCTTTAGAAGTAATGATTAGTCAAATCAACATGCTCTTTAGAAGTAATGATTAATCTTCCAAAAAGTTAAAACTTTTCTCTAGAAAAGCCTTCCTTAAGTGAAAGCAATCATTATAATAATGAGAAAAAGAAAGACAACATAAGCTTGTCATATCAGCAATCGTCCTAGCAATAATGTGAAAGTAGCCCAAGAGATAATAAATTTATAAATATAACCACATAAAGAGGTGGTTATGATTATTCATGAACTAAAATATGAGCAAATAAAAAGGTCATTGAGGTCATCAATGGCAAGAACAACAACAACAAACCAAGACATCGAATTATGTAAATGGGAATACGTGCCTCTCACATATAATCTCTTCTTACTAAGGATAATAATTACTAAGGCGGACAGATGAAGCTAAGTGATTGGTTTTAGTTAGAAAATCCGAAAATCATGCTACATCATGACTTCAATGTTTATGTGACATGTTTCACATAAGGCATAATCACTTGAACAAGTGAAGTCCTTCTAAAATGCAATTGACACTGGGGCCTGTGATAATGACACATATTTTGATACCTGACATACTCGTTAACAAACCTTGGTAAACATATATCAAGGGAATTAGCGAGATACCTAAAGCCATTATCACTTCGCCAATGCCTCGCTTATATGGCAAAATACATGTGGGTCATTATGCTTCGTGGATCAATAAGGAATGTGACTAGGCAGGTGGACAACACCACTTTCCATGTTGTCTTAAACTTAGATCTTAATCCCCTATTCAACCACTAGTTGGACAGTCATGTTCGCAATTAACATCATTAACTTGTAAAATCACTTGATAAACCTAGTGGAGTTGGTTTACTCCTTGATAAAACCACCTGAGAGTTGGTGGCGAATTTGATCTTATGATTATGATAGAGAAAATTAAGAAGATTCGAAAAGTACTCATGAAGAAAGTATAAAAGGAAAGAGGAAAATGAAGAAGTGTTTTCATGCTCATACCAACATTAGGCTCCTAGCAAGCCACTTTCTATTTTTCTTCTTGTATTTCTCATTCCTTTCTTAGAGAGCACATTGAGGTCTCTTTAAAGGACGTTATTTTTCTACTTGTGCAAAATCTTCTGTTCACTAATGAAGTCCTCCTTTCCTGTGGTTTGTTAAAAAGACGTCATATTTCTTTCTATGTAAATTTTTTTTATGCATTGTCTTTATTACTATCTTTCTCTCAACTAGAATCACGATACTTGGTGATTCTTATCCTCAACACTATTATAGATAAATTATATTATTCTTATTTATATCTATCTTTATATTTATATTATTTATTTTTAAGCTTATTAATTTTCTTCCTTTATTATTTAAAAGTGTAAATTTCCTTCTAAATATATATTATAGATTACTATATTCTATAAAGAATTAGTTAGATTATATGTTATTATCTTTGCTTGCATAATTTATTGTCATTGTCTATTTACATAAAATTTTAAACTTATATATCAAACAAAAATTTGTCAACCGAACTCCAGCTTAAATTTAGCTCAAACCTAATTTTCACAAATAAGGTTAAATTTTATGTTTTATAAATAAAATTAGAATAAGAATTAGGTTTTAAATTTTATAAATAGAATTCAGGTTAGGTTAAGGTTAAGTAAATTAGGGATGCAACTTGGTCTAGGTAGGACCGGGTAGTGATGGAACCTACCCTTACCCTATTTTAGAAAAATTTTACCCTATCCTGTTTTAGGCCGGGTCGATTCGGAGCACACCCTACCTTATTTTTTCATGCTGGGGTCAGTTTCGATTCCAGTTCTAAATTGGTTCCCAAAAACCACACATTTTCTGCCTAATTAATAACTCTATTTGGTCATTTGTTCGATCTAAATTGTAACAAACCATATTACATGCACTATTTAATAGACTGCAATAGCGTATTTGCAATATATAACCTGTCATACAAGTATACTACCTAAATCACACATTTTTTGCCTGATTAGTAGTTATATTTGATAATTTGCTCCATATAAATTGTAACAAAGTATATTATATGCAATATATAACAAATAGCAGTTACATATCTGCATATATAATTTTTCTTACAAATATACAACCCGTATTTCCATGCAATATGCTGCACCGGTGCAACTTACTTCATGCAAAGCATTGCATTTTTTTACAATTAACAACCTGTTTGCAACCTTTAACATGTAATAATTTCAAAATTGAAAATTAAAGTTAGCCTTAATTCACTATAACAATCTATAATATGCAATATGTTGTAATAGAAGTCTGAAAAATATGACAATAATCAATAAAATTACAATTCAAAAGATCATAAGTTTGAAAATCCTAGTTCAACCTCATAGTCATACAAACAAATACAACTCAAATCAAATTACGAATCTGATGAATTCAAATGAACGTCTCATAGTCATACAAACAAATACAACTCAAATCAGATTATAAATATGATGAATTGAAATGAAAGTTCAAACATGAATAAAATTAAAATTCAGAAACATCTTCTTATCTCTCAACTTTCATCCTTCATGTAGAACACTTTTTCCTTAAAAGTATAAAATGTAAAATTTAGTAAGAATCATTTGATTTTTTAAATACAAAGGACTGAAGAATGAGAAATAGTTATTAACAAAATCTTATTAGGAAAGGTGGCAACATTAACAACATTTGAATAAACACTTGTATTTTTTGGAAAATAATTAGAAAATAGGTATTAATGATAATTTATCATATAAACTTTGTTCTTGAACTTATTACGTTTGAGATATATTTAATATGTGTACAAAAGAAAAGAAAGAAATGCAAAATATTATCAGATGCTAAAATATTCAAACAGTTACTTGGAGCTAAAAAATTCTCCAAATATTTCTTCAATGTCAGATGGTTGGGGGATTGATCTTAGCCAATCTTGACAACATATTAATGATTCTATGGTTTTCGCAAATAAAAAACTTATATATGTATCAAGAACTTACCCACCAGTACTAAAAGTAGACTCAAATGCTACAATAGAAACAGGAATAACAAATATGTCACGGGCAACCAAAGATAATACTTTAAATCTGGATTGATTAACTAACCGTCGCTCTAAAACATCAATGTTGCTATTTGGTGACAATCCAGGTTCTTGAAGATACATGTCAAGTTTTGTTTTTAACCATTACTCATCATTTTCTTCAAAAAATTCTAAAAAATCATCACTGGCACGAACCTTGACATTGCTTTGGCTACACTTTCCTATCACATTTGAAGCTTTAGTTGGAGTAGAATGGGATTCATAAAACTTGTACATTTTATGCAATTCAGATGTGACCATTTGAGTGGCTTTAACAGATTTACTTTTATCAAATAGCTTGGCATAGAAGTAGCTTATAAATCTAAGCTTGTACTGTGGATCTAAAGCATTTGCTATCAACAAGTTGGTATTAATTCTATCTAAGCTTCCTTAATATTTATTGAATTTTTCTCTCTTTCTTTTACTCATGTCTTGAAGGAGAAAATTATCTGATGTTGAACTTATGAGTAAAAGTTTTTCAATATCATATAACTAAAGCAAAAGCATTGAGGAAGTCACCTGGGATGTACCAGACAAAATCTTTGTAGTCTCATAAAAAATTTTCAAAAATGTATACAAAATTTCTACATTATCCCAATCAAACAGTGTTGGAGGTCCTTACCTAGCAACAATTGCATCTTTTTCACCCAATTTATCAAATGTAGCTCTAAACTTTAAAGCACTAGCCAACGTGAAATATGTGGAATACCATCTAGTGGGAACATCTAAACACAAAACACCTTTTTCTTTGATTCCTGCTTTTTTACTATACTTTTCAAATTTATCTTTTCTAACAGGTGAAGCCCTTACATGTTTAATCACATTTCTAATACAGTTGATAGAGTTTTGAACCTCATCTATTCCATTCCGCATAATTAGGTTAAGAATAAGTGCTGCACAACTAACATGACATGTGATCCATCATCAATAAGTAAACTCTTTTCCCTTAAACTTTCTTTTAATTTTATAGCAACAACATCATGACTCGATGCATTGTCCATTTCATCAAGCAATTAAAAACAACATTAACAATGTATTCACCAGTGTGTAGAGGTGTGCACAAATAGAAGTTAATAACTTTCTTATTTAACTTCCATTTGTCATCCATAAAATATGTAGTAAAGACATAAGTAACCTTCATTAGCAATGGATGTCCACATATCTGTAGTTAAACATAATCTATGCACTTGGTCATCAAAAAAACTCATTAACTTAGTTTTTTCAGATTCATGCACTAAAGCCACATCTTTAGCCACTATTGTTCTTAACACAAATTTTGTAAGTGGTTGAATTTTAGTAATATATCTGCGAAAAACCTCACACTCAATCAACTTAAACGACAGTTTATCAATTATTATCATTTCAACAAAGCCCCTTCTATTTACATTTTGGTCAAATTACCATGCAGCTAAGCTACCATCTTGGGTACTCAAAGTGCCTGCAGGAGTTGATAGACTTTTTGCTTCTTGTCACCCCGCCTGTGATTATAACGTGTGCATCTATCTAGATGTTTTCTCATTGAGCTAGTGCCATTTTTACTTGAATAGGCTAAGACCTTCTTGCAATGATTGCATATTACTTCCTATTTCTTCTCTTTTTTACCATTCTTTGTAACTTGCTTAATTGTTTTAGTGAAGCTCTACTATACACTAGAAGAAACCTTATATTCAGCTTTGCTTTTTACAACAACATCAGTAGTTTTCTCATCTTCTAAAGATTTCTCATTAACAACCACTTCTCCCATTGCATTTACTTTTACTGCATTCTCATCCTCATTCTCAACCTCTAGGTCCTCTATTACATTAATTGTGTTATCCATATTATTATTCATATATAAACCAACATAATTATTCACATTGCTGCTATCTTCCATACCCAATATTATACATCCAATCCTAAAACAGCAACATCATAACATTAATTAAAACATGTAACCATTTACATCCACAGATATATCATGCAAAATGAATTTAACATTCATAGAAATTTATCATACAAGTAGTAATTTTTTCACGCCAAAAAGTAAAAAGAAATAGGTCCCTTAGTTGGTTGCTAATTTGTAATGGTCCCTTCAATGCCTATAACAAAAGAAAAAAATTGTCACTAAGCACCATCCTATATACACATCAATAATACCCAAGGCAGAGATAAAAATGATAAAAATAGGGGAGAACAAAGGCTTATACTTCTCATCTTGAAGTAACTCAAAGATGCAAATGGCGAAGATGAAGCTTTGAGGCTGCAAGCCAGCAACATAGGCTGATTCGAAGAAGACAGTGAGAGGTGGAGGAAATCGAAAGGATGAGATGTGGTCATGTAGAAAGAAGGTTGAGAAGCCAAGAGAGGGGGAAAACAAGGTGTTACCTTGAAGGAAATAACTCAAAGAGGCAAAGATTGAGGTTAGAGACGAAATTATAGAGATTGAAGATAGGGGTAGTTTGAGAAAACAATGAAGAGAGAGTGAGAGAGCTTGCGAAGGAGATCGATTTCGAAGGCAGAAATTAAGAATGGAATCTGTTTAAGAAGGAAGCAAAGAGAGAGCAAGAGAGAGAGAGAGAGAGAGATCTTGAGGGACAGAGGCAGAGAGCGACTTCGGAACTAATTGGAAGGGAAAGAGGGGGAGAGACCGAGAGAGGGGTCGGGAATGATTGTTTACCAACTAACCAGCAAAGTGTCGCTGCTGGAAGGGGAGAGGGAGAGATGACGACATGGGCGTGGCTCTGAGTTGGGGTTAGGGTTTCGCAAGAGAGGGATCGAGAAAGCTTAAGTAGTTAGGGAATTTTGGGGGATTTGGGCAATTTGGCGCTAATATGATAAGGGCGGGAGAACCGATAGGCTATATGATACGCTATGGAGAAAATAACTTGATAAGTTCTGTAAAATGACACAGGCTATCCAAAATCTAGGTCAGTTTCAAGTATCCGGACCTTGAAATTGACCCTACCCAAATTTTGAATGGGTATTTTATGGGTGGAACTGAACCAATCCTATGGGTAGGTTCTTTGGAACTGTACCTACCCTAATTAAGGTACCCAGTAGGTCGATCCGTGGGTACCTAGATCGAGTTGCACCCCTAAGTAAAATTCCATGAGTCTAACCTCCATAACAAGTGCATGAATGTAGAGTGATTGGATCGTTCTCATAAATTCTTCTCTTTTATTATGGGTAGTTACTTTTTTGAGAAAGGGCCTAGTGGCCAACTCTCAAGCCCATTCCCATATCCTCACTGTTGAGGTAAAGGGCATAGAGCCTTCAAGAATTTTATTGATTGAATTCTTTTCTTTATACAAGATTTGTGCAATAATATGATGGGATTATGGAAAAATTAGTGAGGCGATGGGTAGCAGAATTCACATTCCTAAGCACATATGAAAAAGCATGAGTGTTGAACAATAAAGCATACCGTTGAATCTTCTCAACTAAAAAACCTAGATTGGAGTGAATGACTGCACTCCCATTTAATAGAGTCATAAATAATAATGAGTCACTCTCCACCATAATCTTTTGGAAGTGCAATTCATGGATTCATTCAATTCCCCTTAGCTGAGATAGTGCTTCCATCTTTAGCAAATCAATGAAACCATTATTGCACCAAACTTTACAAATAACAAACTCTCCATTCTAATCTATAATTACAACCTTTAATATCATTCTACAAAGTTTCACATTAAAACCCACATCAACATTTAATTTCATCACTCCCTAGTCAAGCTTCCCCCACCTTGCCACACACACCTAGGGTGTGAGACCTCAACTCTTTAGCAAAGAAGACAAGTTTAGCAATTAGAATCCACAACCCACTTGGGCACCTCGAGGAATCCTAGATTTAGCCCTCCATGTAGAACTTATATACCAAAACCATATCCTCCAGCGAATATAGGTGAAACACAAGAGAAGGTACTGCTACTTTAGGTTCAAGAGCAAAGAAAATAAGCCCCACAAATTAGAGGTGTGGGTACTTGAAAGGTAGTTCAACAAGGACCAAGCATATGTAATTCTTTTACTTAGACAGTCTAGAACATATGGAAGACATCTTCCTCCCCACCATTACAAAATGCGTTTCTTGCTAATTTTTACGGAAAATGTGTCCATCAATAGTCTCCACCCAAATATCAGCATTTTTATGGGATTTTAATAACAAAAGAATTTGAAGAGCATTGGTGTCCACTTATAGATTTAGCCTACCATCCCTCCCATATTGATCCATGTATGCCAACTAATAGGTGGACTTAGATTAAAACACGCCATCATGCTTAAATGCTAAGAGGAAGAATCCTCTTCCTCCTTGATGGAATAAGGACATTTTGGACATCCCACCAATTTACTTCATTCACTACCTTTCTTACCTCATTTTTTTCCCATTCTTTGTGATGCCAATCAATGAGTGCAACTACTCTAAAATTGTCTTCAAAAGCAAGTGGAAGAGGGTTAGCTTTATTCCGATTTAATGGTATCCAATTGTCCTCCAAGAATCTAAGTCTTTTTTCATTCTCCAACCTCCACTTGCCTCCCTTTTGAAGTTAAGTTTTTTCTTTCATTATGCTTTTCCAAGAAAAAGAGTCAGTTGGCCTAATTTAGCAATTCTAAACATCCCTATTAGGAAAGTATCTTGTCATAGCACCTTATAGAAAAGGGAGATATTATTAACCACCGATCTCTACACCTACTTAGCTAGGAGGGCAGTATTGAAGTCCTACAAGCACTTGAAGCTCATTCCATAATTGTTTGTCAAGTTGCAAATATTGCAGTAGACCACCCAGTCCATCTCACACTTCTCATATTTTCCCCCTACTAGAATTGACTAGCCATGGCTTTTATGTTTCTACACAGCTTTAATGACAAATGAAATAAACAGATAACATAGTTAGGAATGGCTTGAGCCATTGCCTTGATCAAGACTTCTTTTCTACCTTGACACAAACTTGCCTTTCAGCTTTGGATCTATTTCCAAACTCTTCTTCTATGTCAAAATATTTAAGTTCTTGATCTTATAATCCATGTAGGAAGAGTCAAGTAAGTTTGGATTTCATTGTCAAATATTCTAGTCAAGTTTTCCCACTCATTGTAAGAATTCGCATTGGTATTTTGCTGAAAAGAGTCACTATTTTATTGATGTTTACTCTTTATCTTGTACTCTCTCCATAGATCCTGAGCATCTCAATCATCTAGGTTACTACCTCTCTCTTACCTCTCACAATAGAAACAAATAAGGGGAAAGGGAATCACCTTGCCTGATATGCTGGCTTGCCACAAACAACTTTGTTTTAAACTATTCACATAGATTTGATAGGTGATAGCAGAAGGGCAACAATAAATCCATCCAATTAATCTTTTGTTAAAGTTCATCTGTCTCATGATTCCCTAGTTTACTATGTATAAGCTCTTTCCATATCAAGCTTAACAACCATCTTCCCTTATTTTTCATGTCTTCACTTGCTTAAATCATGAATAGTCTCATAGGTAATAAACATATTATCGATGGTGAGCCTCCTAAGCATAATGACACTCTATTTTCTGTTATAGGATCTTCGAGGCAAGACTTCAACTTGTTAGCCAACACCTTGGAAAGAAGTTTATGCACTTACGTAAGTCGATGGGTCTAAATTCAACCAATTTGTTTGGGTTGTCTTTTTATTGTTTGGACTATTTTTCATTAATACAAAATACAAGGGTTTAATTTATTTTTACTATAAAATAAAATTATACTAAGAGAAATTAAATTGGCTCAAAAATAGTTTAAAATATTTATTAGCCTATTGATATAATTTGAAAAAATTAATAAAATGCTTTAATGGAATAAATCATAAATCATATAGATACATATGATTACAAGTATATTTTAAAATATGAGATACAAAGTGGGCCATCTTATAATAAATAAGTTATTTGCAAAATAAAAAATAATTAAAATAAATTCAAAAGAAGCTAAAAGTTAAATTAATAACATTTAAAAGATTATTAAATTATTTGGTTAGAAATTACATATTTAAGTTCACATGCGCATGCATTGCATCTGCACCAAATGTCGTGCCCTACCTGAGCAGATGATTTGGCCATCCGCCATCTCCCCAAGACACTCATCCATGGCCGCCATACTCCTGCTCTATTCAACGCAGAAATTGCAACTGGCCAAAGCTCCAATAGACAATTGCAGCACCACCTCCAAGCTGTCGAACCAAGCAGACCCAAGCCCATCGAAGTGTCCCTTCAAATCGCCACCAGCAATCTTCCATGATCAGCAGCAACGAGCATCCCTGTCCAAACACCATAGCTCAAACCGACAATAATCAATCCACGTCCGTATCCGGCAACCGCAAAGATTCCAACTGGTGCAACTCATAACACCGGCACCAATCGCAGCATTTGGTAGCCATTGCTGCTCACGGCCCCTGCATCTTCAATTTTTTTGGGCCATCCATATAGATCTGCAGCCCCATTGACAACCATTAAACTTCAAAGCCAGCATGATATGAAATCGCTTATGTTGAGCAATTCATATCTGAATTGATTCCCGCTGATCGCTTAATTCGATTCAAGCAGGGTTCCTCTTATTGGAGGGAACATTTCCGGATTCTTGGAATACAAGAAAATGTGTAAAAACTAGTCTCTCAGAAAATAATAGACAACACTTTTATATGCAGTCTATGCTAGGACAAGATCTTTCTAACTAACATGCACGTCCTGACAGAAGTCGTTACCTGCCCTCCATCATAGGTCCAGCCTCTCTCGCGGCCTAAGTTGCCCACGTGGCCTGAGTATACGTTGTTGATTACTCGCTTACTGAAGCGACTCTCCATCCCGCACTTGCTGTATCTCCTCCTCAGCCCCTACTTATGGCCCGGTCCCTCCAGCATGGGCATTGGTCGTATCATTCCCATTAGGGTGAGAACCAACCTGGTCCTCCAGGTTGAAATTTAGAAATAGAGAACGGATTTGATTCATAGCCTCCCAAGTATCATCCGAGGCAATCAGCCCTTTCTAACGAATGCAAAGTTCTGTAATGGCATCTGACCCGCGAAGCACCTGATGTACAGCGAGCACCCGCTCCGGCTCCATTGTAAGTTCATCAAATTGGTCCGTGGGTGGAAGAGTTGGCATTGAGTGAGAATCGCCCATGCACCTTTTCAATAGAGACACATGAAAAGTGGGATGAATCTTGCATCCAACCAGCAGATCCAGTTTATAAGCAACTGCACCAATCCATTCCAGAACCTTGAAGGGTCCATAAAATCAAGGAGAGAGTTTGTGAGTATGATGGGGCTTGGTCGAAACTTATCGAAAAGGTTGCAATTTGAGGTACACCCAATCACCAGGCTGGAATTCTAATTCCCGACGATGCTTATCGGCCATGTGTTTCATCCGAATTTGGGCATGTATTAGATTGTCTCGTAGCAAATGCAATGTCTGATCACGAGTAGACAGCCACTCATCCACATCGACTATGTTAGTCGATCCAGTCTCATACACTAGAATCGTAAGAGGAGTATAACCATACAAAGCTTTGAAGGGAGACATGCCAGTAGCTGTGTGATAGGCAGAATTGTACCAATATTCGGACCACGGCAGAAGATCAAGCCAACGGCGAGGGTGCTACAAAGTGAAACAACAGAGATATGTCTCAAGGGTGTGATTCATGACCTCAGTTTGTTCATCGGATTGTGGATGATAGGTTGTGGTATGCTTGAGCAATACCCTCTGCTCTTTAAATATTGCCTTCCAAAAGTGACTGAGAAAGATGGAATCACGATCAGAAATGATTGATTTCGACAAGCTTGAAGTTTGACAACATCAGTGATAAAAACCTTTGCAACATCAGGAGCCGAATAAGGATAGCCCAAAGCTGAAAAGTGCGCGTATTTAGAGAGGCGATCCACAATCACTAAAATCACGGATTTTCCTTTAGAGTTGGGCAGTCCTTCAATTAAGTCGAGAGTAACTTCTTCCCATAAACAATGTGGCAAAGGAATAGGCTGTAACAGCCCCACTAGCCGCATAGTGGAGTATTTGACACGATTACATGTGTCGCAAGCAGCTATCATTTGCTTGACATGATCGCGCATACCTGGCCAGTAAAAATGTTCATTGACCTGTTTAAAAGTTCGGAAAATTACTACATGTCCACCCCATATCGAAGCATGGAAATAATCAAGCACCTTGGGAATAAGGTGGCTATCGGAAGGTAACACCACTCGCCCTTTGTAATAAAGCAAGCCATTATGCAGGCTATAGTGAGGAGGACCAGGCCGTACACCCTCCAACTGATGTTGGATTGTGGATAAGGAAGAAGACTCCCTGTTCTGTTGCAAAGCCTCCCGCGATAAAGGATTGACAATGGTAGACATGTCCACTGCTGCCAACACCATTTGGCGGGACAAGGCGTCAGCTGCCCCATTCGCTGCCCCCTTCTTGTACTCCACAGTAAAGTTATAACTCATGAGTTTGCTCATCCATTTTTGGGAGTTAAAATTCACTGCTTCAAGAGATGCCGTAGACTGTTATGATCCGAGCGGACAATAAACTGGTGGCCAAGCAAGTATGGGTGCCATTTCTTGACAGCGAGCACAATCGCCTTGAGCTCCTGTTCATAAACAGATTGGCCATGATTTGCAGAGGATAACGCCTTGCTGAAGAAGGCAACAGGGTGGTTCCGCTGACTTAATACTGCACCAACCCCCTGTCCAGAAGCATCACACTTGACGATAAAAGGGATGGAAAAATCTAGTGGCTGCAAAATTGGCGGTTGACAAAGAGCAGTCTTGAGTTGGTTAAATGCGGCTTTTGCAGGTGGAGACCACTGAAACTCATTCTTCTTAAGCAATTTGGTTAAAGGCGTAGCCATCAATCCATAATGTCGAATAAAACAACGGTAATATCTAGACAGTCCCAGAAACCCCCTCAACTGCTTCACAGTCTTGGGTCGAGGCCAATGTGCAATACAATGAAGTTTATCTGGATCGGCCTCTATTCCTCGGGCTGAAATTAAATGGCCTAAATACCCTATCTGTGAACGTCCAAATTCGCACTTCTTACGATTAACTAGAAGGTGATGTTGCTGGAGACAGGATAAGGTCGAATGAAGGTGAGCAAGGTGAGCTTCCCATGAAGGACTGTAAACCAGTATATCATCAAAGAAAACTAAAATAAACTTCCGAAGAAAAGGCCCAAAGATTCCATTCATAAGACTTTGGAAGGTAGCGGGTGCGTTGGATAATCCAAAGGGCATGACAAGATATTCAAACTGACCGTGATGTGTTCGGAAGGCAGTCTTATTGATGTCTTCAGGATGCATGCGAATTTGGTGATAGCCCGAACACAAATCAAATTTTGAAAAAACAGAGGCTCCTGCAATCTCATCAAGCAACTCATCAATAACTAGAATGGGGAACTTATCTTTTACTGTAATCTCAATCAAGGCCCGATAGTCCACACACATCCTCTAGGAACTATCTTTCTTCTTGACCAGTAATACCGGTACAGAAAATGGACTAGTGCTTGGCTGTATCCACCCTTTTTGTAGCAACTCAGTTACTTGGGATTCAATTTCTTGTTTATGGTGATAAGGGTATCTGTAAGGCCGGATGGAAGTAGGAGCGGCCTTTGGGAGCAATTCAATGTGGTGATTAACTTTACGTAGTCGCGGCAACCCGTGAGGATCAGCAAACACGACCTCAAAGTTGTTTAAAAGCTTATCAAGTTCCGCAGCTCGGCCACTGGAATCACTACCCGTAAGCTGTAGAGATTCCTTAACCCCTTATAACATAAACACTTGGCACGATGACGCATGCAATTTCCTTAGTTGTCGGCAAGAGGCCAACTGAATTTCTGCGGGTTTCAACCCTTGCAGTTGGTATCGAACCCCCGTCAAAGTGAAACTCATAATTCATTTGACCCAATCAGATGTAATCACATCTAAACTGGATAGCCACGCCACCTCGAGAATCACATCGGCCCCTCCCAATGTCAAGGGAAACAGGTCTACGTTATGACTGCCCCCTTCAATCATCACCTCCACATTCCGGCAAATACCCTGTCCAGCCAAGTACGTGCCATCACCTTTCATGACCCGAAACCTGCTGGTATACTAAGTTATCAATCCCAACCACCCCAAAAGCTGGCGATGGATAAAATTATGGGTACTCCCACAATCAATCATGATAACCACCTCCACTCTACAAATGATGCCTTTGATCTTTAAAAGTTGGTATGCATCCATTCCTGCCAGTGCCTGTAAAGAAATGCAACACAATTCTGGCTCGAGCAATTTGCCTGACTCTCTTCCCAATTTGATATCTCTGTGTTCTTCAGAAGAACTATCCTGCCACTCTTGTTGGAGGACACACAGCTGTTTGTTGGAACAAATATGGCCCTTGATGAACTTTTCATCACAAGTATAACACAAGCCTTTCTTGCGACGGTCTTGTAACTGATCCCATGACATTCGCTTTACAGGAACACCTGATCTAGATATGTCCGGTTTGTGAAGCTCCGTTGTCTTTAGAAAGAATTTCTTAGTTGCTCGAGAAACAGGGTCAAGTTGCCCCTCTCGAATAAATTTTCCCATAGGCCGGCCACTGGATTTGTTCCTCATCATTTTGTTATTGAATCGTTTAGCCCATCGAATTGCTTTTGCTAACATCACTGGCCTCATCATTCACACCTCGGACCCCAACTCCTCCCGAAGATCAGCAATGAAGGCTCCCACTAATGCCTTCTCCTTCCATCCCCGAGCACGATTTGTTAAGCTCTCGAACTCTTCCAAGTATGTCTCCAATTTTCCTTGTTGATAAACGGAGCTAATGGCCTCATGTACATCCACTTGGTTACCCTCCTCAAAATGCAGCCTAATACTTTTGCAAAACCCCTGCCATGAATCCACTTCCCGACGACGCCTGGCCCAATAATACCACTGAATCACCTCACCTTCAAGGTGATAGGAAGCCACCCGTACCTTATCTTCTTCAGAAGTATTTGTCAGCTCAAAATAGATTTGGGCCCGGAGGAGCCAAGAATTAGGATCACTTGAGGAACATACTGGAAAATCCAACCTCCCCTGTTGAAAGTTGCTAGGAAAAAATGGCGGTGTATTCATGCGACTCTCCTTTTCTCGCTTTACCCATTTCCGATTAAGATGCAACCTGCCAGCTCGACCCTCGATCCTCTCCCGACCTGTTTCCCCATCCTCAGCAGATGATGAATCCACGTTTGATAAGGATGCCTCACTATTCGATGACCAACTTGACAATTTTTTCTTATCCTTATTAGAATCGAAGAGCAAATTCATACCCGTTTGGAGATCTTTGAGTTGCTGGATCACACTCGACATCTCCTTCTCTAGAGACGAAACCCGACGATCATGGCCTCCCCTTTGATGCTCACTTGCATATCCAGATCCGCTTTCCACCATCGTGTTATGTTGCTCAATCCCCGCAGATGTTCCTTCGGCCATGAGTGTCAATGGAGCTGCCCTGCGTGAACGTCGCCCGCGTCGCGCCAGCCTAACCGATCTGTGCTCTGATACCAGATTGATATGAAATCGCTTATTCTGAGCAATTCATATCTGAATCGATTCCCACTGATCGCTTAATTCGATTCAAGCAGGATTCCTCTTATTGGAGGGAACATTTTCGGACTCTTGGAATACAAGAAAATGTGTAAAAACTCGTCTCTTAGAAAATAACAGACAACGCTTTTATATGCAGTCTATGCTAGGACACGATCCTTCTAACTAACATGCACGGCCTGGCAGAAGTCGTTAGCTGCCCTCCATCATAGGTCCAGCCTCTCCCGCGGCCTAAGTTGCCCACTTGGCCTGAGTGTACGTCGTTGATTACTCGCTTGCTAAAGCGACTCTCCATCCCGCACTTACTGTAGCTCCTCCTCAGCCCCTACTTGTGGCCCGGTCCCTCCAGCATGGGCATTGGCCGTATCACAGCAGCCTGGCAAACAAGGCAGTCATCCCCAGTACAAAGCAGCCACCGATCCCGACCCCCAAGTTCCAAGCACCGACTAGAAATTTTCTGCTACCCCGATTGCATCAACCCCTTGACAGACGTTCTCCGATTGAATACCGGCGAGCTCTTCAGCATCTCCTTCTGTAAAATTGGCAACGACCAGGCTTTCCACCTCACCAACAAATCAATCGCCCTTGCATCCAGGCAAGCAGGGTTGGCTGCAATCTCCATCAAAGCAGCGTGGCCAAACCAAGCAGCTCCATCCTTATAATTCAGCGGACAACAATTTCCAAACCACTCACCAGCCACTTGATTTTTGTAGCAAGCATCAACAGATTCACTGGCCATTTGCGATTCCAATCAAGCAGCAACGAACCGGCAGCTATGACAAGCCAATTTGCTGCATCTCCGTTCAAATTTTGGCAATTGCTAATTCTGCATCTAGCCACCGTACTTGTCTCAGCAGCTAGTCATATCTGATTTTTCAACCTGTGACAACAAGATAGTACAATGGGGCATTCCAATCAACTCCAATCCAATTGCACGGCCACTATTAAATTGATTCAACAGCCACTCCAATTTCCAGCATTCTTAGTAGATGACGATCAACTTTGCTTTGGCACCCCCTTTCACCATTGCTGCGAACACGAAGATGCAATCCCGCGCAGCAATGCAAGGGCAATGCAGAAGAGCAGCCGCAGTAATTTCCACCATAGAAATCCCACATCTTTGGGTGGGAATTCACCTCAGTTGTGGGACAATTTTTTTTTTTTTTTTGATGAGAAGTGGGACGCTTATAAATAGAGGACCCTTCCAACCAACGCATCATAAACAATCAAAATCCCAGCAGTAAAGGCCCATTGCTGTGGAGCTGTGTTCTTTATTATTTCGGTTGCCTTTGCCGTTTTGTTGTTGTTAAGCGTAAATTTACAGTTGTAATTCTTAAATTAGATTTATTGACTTCTTTAATATTTTGTAATATTTAGAGCAAATTTAATGCATTTTTATTTTCTAATTTTTTAGATTAAATTTCATTTTCGGTGTCTTTTAATTGATTTTTTCGATTAGATTTAACTTTTTTTTGAAAGTCGATTAGATTTAAGTTAAGTTGTTATAAATTAGTTACACTTTCCATTTCTCATATCTCGATGTCTCGTTCTTTCTCTCTCCTCTAATTAATCCCTCTCTTTTCCTTCTCTTTGCTTTATCTTACCAATCTTTCTCTATCTAATTTTTCTTTCCTCTTTCTTCTATTTCTAATTTCTCTCTCTTCTGTCTCTCTTCTCTTTTAATGCATGTTAATTTTAAACAATTCAAACTTGCATTGTCTCTTTATGGATTCAACTCAACTCACTATTATTGTATGCTGTCTTCAGCATTGTGTAAGCTTTAATGTGATTCAGTTAATTTAACTAAATTGATTATCATAGTGCTTTTAATGACAAAGTACTTAGTTCATATCATTTTCTATAACTCCATCCCTTGTATGGACAAAGAAAGAGTTTTAAGAAAGCTAAAGTGACTCTATTGTTTGCAAATCTCATTGGCTAAGTTCGCCATAACATGATGATTTTATTGGTGCAATTTTTTTTTCCACACTTACTTATTTGCCTCTTGATAGACCTAAATATGGACTACCCCTCCTCACATTCTGCATACCAAAAACTTTGCATAATCCAAATTTCTTTTTTATTTTTCCTCCAAAATCGTTCATAGTTGAATTACCTAACTGGTTTTCTACCATTGCCACTTGTTTTCAGTATAAGGAAGAGAGGACAATGATCAAAAACCACAGCAAAGATATGGTGAAGCTAAGTAATGGGAAAGAGATTTATCCACTCGGTAGTTGCCAAGGTCCTGTCTAATCGAGCCTATCTCTGTTGTTGTTCTAATGGAGCCCAAATCCATGACTTTGAACTCCTTCATAACGTCTTGAAAGAGATCCATCCTCCCCTGAGCTTGTGGGTGATTGCTAATGTATTCAGAAATGTGAGTGACATCAGCAAAATCTCTGATAGCGAGCCATTCTAAATTGCTTTGGGACCTAAGACATCTTAATAATGCTTAGGATTCCAAGCATCTGCTTTCTTCGTGAAAGCCATAGAACCCAGTCACTACCAAGAACTAGCCAAAAGTTGTTAACCTTGGAGTCGATGTGGTTTTTTCAGTAAGAATTGATGCAAATGTCCACCTCCTTATTCCATAATATAACAAGGCCACCCTTATGGTCACAATGAACAACCATGAAGCAATAATCAAACTTTGGATTCATGCTAATAGCTTCCACCTCCTAGCTTTTCTTTTTAGCTTCAGATTAAAACATAAGCTTGTGGCCTTTTTTCCTGGTTATTTTAAGGAAATTATGAATTGTTTTCAGAACCCCAAAGTTGTACTTCTTCTTTTCTTGGATTCATGCTAAAGTTTCTTCTGAGTTAAATCTCTTTGTCACATCCACATTAGACCACCTTTTCAGCCACACTACCACCTAGCTTTTTAAAAACCAGATCAGACCATCCGGTCGAATCGCGAACCGGCAACTTTATAGTTCAGTTTAGCACTAGTTTATGGTTTTCTTTGGAAATTGTTCTGACCATTCGAATTGGGCGGTTCAATTGCGAAAATTGGTTAGACCACAGTTTGGTTCATTAGGATTTTCTTTTCAAAAAAATAAAAGAGAAAAAGTAGGCATGGGATCCACCAGACCATCTCCCACCTGCGCCCTCACACCTCTTCCCACTCTCTTGACACCCCTTTCAGCTTTCCCAAATCCATCATCTAGCAAGCTTTGCTGCCGATCAATCGCTGAGAGTAGTAGTACAACAACAAGCTTCGGTAGCCTACCACCATCTTTAAACAAGCTACACATAGCAATCAGCTTCATTAGTTCCTTCCCGATCACCATCTTTGTTTCTGGCCACCAACACTCACTATTGGCGACTAACGTCAGCAGAAAGAGGATTGATCTTCCACCTTTCTTTCTCCGAACTTCAGTAACTCTTCTCACCTGTCACTATGTTCTGTTCCGGCAACAAAAGAGGGGGTCATTCAACTCTAAATACCGTCACTAGCAACAAGATCCATGCCTTCTTCCCTATTATTGACTAACCATCTCCACTTTCGATAACTTGGGTTAATGCTAATTCAAGAAGATCCAAAACAAAATAGAAAAATCTGAGAAAATTCATGAAGATTCAATTATGAAGAAGTTTCTTTTTGGATATCTTAAAGATATCAACTTTTAAATTTTTTTGGATAAGATGTCCTAGAAATATACTTTATTCCCGCATAGCCATTTTGTACCCACTACGTTTTGTTAACTTTGTTCAAAATTTGCAACTCCAGCGCATGAAATTTGAGTTTGTCTCAACTTTATCTTAACTCTATTTCTAAAATCTTAATCCTAGTTATAATTCTAATCTTATTTGTAAACTTAAATTCTAACCGTATTTTTAAAGTTTAGGGTCAGGTTCAATTTTGAGATAGAATTCAAATTTGAATTCTTCCAACAATATATATTTATATCTATCTTATACTTATTCAACGTCAAATCTACCATTAAAAAAGTCTAACGTCATAATTTTTATTTTAAAACAAGAAAATACAAAAGTGCTTAAAGAGTATAAAGAAGAAAGTCTCATTTAGACATTTTCTTTACATCAAGTAGACTAGTAGCTTGTTTTGGTAAACAAAGAAGTACATCTTTTCCTATTGAAAAATTTAACGTTAATATCACAGCTATATATATAAACATTAACTTCCAGCTATGAAAAAGCCTTATAATGCCAATCATAATAAAAAGAATTATCCAACAACTACAATATCAAGTCCAATAAAATTACAATAAATTTATTCCACATAAAACAAACATCCAACCCCTAATGCAAAGTTCAAATAACCAAATTACAACATCTAGCATAGGTCCTTAAGTTATAATACAACCAAATAAAACATCCTAAGTTCTCAACATAATTTTCATTTTTTTTTTGTCTTGAACATATTACCAAGCCAAACTCATTTTTCCAAAAAGAAAATGCAAAATCTAATATTATATTATATAATTGGACTTAAGGAGAAATAATACTTACATATGGGGTATAAAATAAATATAATATATATGAGGAGAATGAGACTTGATTTTATATAAGGTACAAAATACATATAATATATATGTTATATAATTCGGTTTCAAGTTTACCTCAATCCGGGACTGAACCACTTTCAATTCAGGTTCAGGTTAAACTTGTTAAATTGGGCATGCGTTCTACAACATGCGGTTTCAACACTACTTTGATTTGAGTTCGATAAGCTAGGTTTGAGTTGAACCCAGATTGCATTGCACCCCTGGTAATTACAAAAATTAGAGGACATAAAAAAGGATTGATAGAGGGCAATTGCGTAAATCAGAGGATAAATACTAGGCGGTAGCAAAATTTTAAAAATTGAACCGATTTTATGACTAATTTAGTTCTTAGTTCAAACTGTTTTGAATCATGATGTCAACATGACATAATTATGGTGTAATAATTATATTTAATATATTTTAATTATTGGAAAAATAAAATAAAAAAATATAAAATTCTATATAATATAAAAAATTACATATGACATCATCAATACACTCCAATGCATTATATCAAATCAAGGACATATAAACCACATATACTAATTAATATGAAATCTTAAAAACTATAACAATTTCTAACAACTTAAAAGGAGTGCACTAATCTGAAATAGGTGAAATACTTTTATTTTTCTTCATTGATATAGAATATCTATAATGAAATCACGAATTATTAATAAAAGATTTTATGAAAATTATATCTTTATTCAACCTAAAGTATTAATAAGAGAAAAGCATGTAAGGTGGCAATTTAGTTGAACATTTTCGAATTACTGATAATCTATGCACCCCTAGTAAGCATGAGAAATCAGAAATGAGATGACGCGATAGCGTGGTCATGTTTACGTGAGAAGAAAAGGTCTTAAGAAGGCACAAGCACTACGGCCCTCCACCCAAGTCGTATCGAACTTGGAACTTGGTAGGGAGGCAGGAACAAGTCCCTTTCAGTCGCCATTGGCTTATTGCCGTTGCAGCTGCTGAAAGTACGGGTTGACGACCAATCGCTTGCGAGGCATTTAATTCTTTCTACACAATTTAAGCCCACTTCCCCATCTCATCCACATTAATTCTTTCAGTCCCCTCCTCATCCACATTAATTCTTTCAGTCCCCTCTTTCCATAATACGGGTGTGTTTATAAATGGAAAAAAATTTTAATGAAAAGTTGTAGAGATTTAAGGGTGTGTTTGAGAAGGAATAAAATTTTTGGTGAAAAGTTTGGAAGAATAAAAGTTGTCAAATGATATGATATGATAGGGGTAATGATGAGGAGTAAAGAAGATAAAGTTAAAATAGATAGGTTAGTTGTATAGGTAATTGTGTAGAAATAATTAAAAAGTAGGGTGGTTTGTGTTGGAAGCAATGTTGTCAGAACCGAACCGGTAAAGGAACTGGTCTGGTTCAAACCGGTTCGAACAGATGACATTAGCATAACATATTTATGATGTCATAAATATTAAATTATTTTTAAATTTTAAATTAATATATTGATAAAATTATATTTTCATAAATCCTAAATATATATGTTAGATCTTAAGAATTACAATTTAAGTTCAAAACATGTTGTACAAATGATTACTAGGATTAACAAATAAGCATTGCAAGGGAATCAATGCTAACACCTTTCAACATAAGAAATTACACAACAACTTGTGAAGAGGTAGGACAAAGTAGAGAAGATCATAACAAGGGGGCTCTGCTGCTCTGCTAGTTGCCGGAAGCGGGCGCTACTCAGTTCGATTGAGAACGAATCTGGCTCGATCCTACATCCATAGAAACTGCTTGGTTGGCCACAAAAACAAGATGTCCTCTCATCAAACAAACATCTTGGTCATCCTCTCTACTGCTACTAATCAAATAGAAACAAGAAATGGATCATGCAGTTCCTATCTGGTATTCAAATTTCCAACTCAAATACTTGTTCCCTTCAAAGCATAATGCCAAAACTGCGATTTGAGGGGACTTCAATGGATAGCTACCGTGGACGAATGCATGAATGAGGATTCTAAAGTGTGGAAATATAAAAAGCGAGATACCGATCTGGCTGGAAGAATAAAAGAAACGAATAGGAGTGATTCTAGTGTATTGACAATATTTTGGATCAAGTAAAACAACTCCTAATGAGTGTCTCCTTTCTTCTATATTCCCACGCTAGCCACTTGCATTTCTTTTTTTTTCAGGGATTGTTTGATTGGAAAAGCCGAACATGCTGTGGGAAAGACAAGAAAGAAAACATGAGTGATTATGTAGTTACGATGTGTTTTGGTATAATGTAACAGTTGAGAAAAAAATTGTAAGGAAAACGGAAAATTATGGAGATTGGGGATGGGATGGAATTTTCGAAATGGAACAAGCACTTTTATCGTTCCAATTATCCGAAAACCTAATTTTCCCCTTTTTTTCATTTTCCATACGATTCAATCTCATCATTTATGTACTTTCTGGATATAACAATGTGTTTTTTCATCCCATCTCATTCCATTCATATCCCATTTCATCAGCAGCGTCGCCCTCTGCCACACCCCAAAATACGGGAAAGTAAATATAAATCAGAGCGTACTCTGTCTAGAAAACAAGACGAAGCAGAATCTTCTCCGTAGTAGTGCACTTGTGAATCAGAGGGTATGCAAGAGGAGCCTCAAAGAGCACGCCAGATCCATGGCAGGGGGTCGCCGATATGGGCAGCAGGGACGGGCCGACGGGGCAGCAAGGACGGAAGTAGCCGACTGGTTGTGTGCTGCTCTGTTGCTGCAGTGACGATTTAGCTGGCGACCAGAGCAGCAGGGACGGGAGCGACCAGAGGAGGAGAAGAAAACGGCAGTGATGCAGAGTAGGGATGGGAGCAGCAGGGGCGGGCGACTGGCGGTGTGTAGCTACTGTTGCGTCGTTGCCGCCATGACGATTTCTCTGACGATGGATCAATTATGGCCGATCTCCGAGAAGATGGGAAGGGTTTCCAGTTTTGTCGAAACTCGAAAGGGGGAAGATGCAAAAATGAAAAAGGCGAGCAAAGGGCGAGCGCAACACTGGCAGCGGGTTTTCCGTTTCTGGGTTTTTTAAAAAATACATATTAGGTTCAACCGACCGGTTGAATACGGTTTGACCGTCCATTCCGGTTGGACCGCCGGTTCGACGGTTCGAACAGTTTTATGCATTCGAACCAAACCGTATACAATCGAACCGGGATTTGGACAGATTCCCGGTCGAACCGGTCCGGTTCTTACAACACTGGTTGGAAGATGTAAAAGAATAATTAAAAAATAGAAGAGTTGTAGATAATGAAAAGTTTTAAATTGAAAAGTTTTAGGTGAAAACTTTTTCTTATTGCCAAACACCACCTTAAAAGTTGTCAAATAATGTGATATGATAGGAATAATGATGAAGAGTAAATAGAATAAAGTTGAAATAGATAGGTTAGTTGTGTGGATAATTGTGTAGAAATGATTGAAAAGTATGATAGTTTTATAGAAAAATGTAAAAAATGATTAAAAAATAGGATAGTTGTAGAGAGTGAAAAGTTTTAGATTGAAAAGTTTTAACTTTGATAATTTTTACACATTAACAAACACGCACATCTATTGACCATCCAACCGTGAAACCAGTTGTAGCAGCCTTTTACTTTTTGGATTTTTTTTTATAAAAAATTGTTTATATCCACGTATCATTTTTTCCGTAAATATTTTTATTGTAGGAAATATTGTTTTAATTGTATAATTCACGGTAAATGAAATTGCGGAGGGTTCCTTCAAATCGTATTTATTATCTTTATCGATTATAATAGCTTCCAATTACGTTATTTTCCAAGATTTAGACTAGTCAAATAATTTAAATATAACAAATATTTTAGATTAAAACAAAAATATAAAATATCCCAAAACCCAACGTGAGAGAATTTCCCTATAAAAAGGAAAAGAAGCTAATAAATGGTTTACATATGTCATTTTCATGACTTATTTTGGTCATAGATGTAGCCACCAAAATCTAGACGACGGTCTTCATCAAAGCCTCGGCAGTCGGCACGCAAGCGTAGTCATGGAAAACGAACTGTTTTTAGTCAATTTCTTTTTTTTTTTTTTTTGATGAAAAACTGTTTTTAGTTAATTAGATCTATGACCTATTGGCATGACGTTACATGAGTTTTTATATTTTTTCCTTCTTCCTTTTGTTTTACTTTTTATTTATTTTTATTATTATTATTTGATATTATGAATCAAACTCATTGGCACCGTGCCATCAAAAGAAAAAAAAAAAAAAAAAAAAACTCATTGGCACCGAGGACAACAAGCTCCCACAAACGGGGCGTGATTCGAATTTCCGTCAGGTATGAAAGCCCCTGCGCCCAACCCTGGCTGGGCTCTATTGGTTGTTATTATTAGAGTGATTTGTAAATACATTTGTTTTGTATGACCATAATTGGAAATACAATTTTAAAAACTGCAAATAATTCCTGTATAGTTTGATTATAATTGCTCATATCATTATAACATTGTTACGGCACCATCACGATGTAGGTATATTTACAAATATACGCAAATTACGTGGGTATATTTGTAATTAAAAAAATTAAGTGGGTACATTTACTTTTCGCAAATATATCAGTGTAGTTTAAATATTTTTGCAAATACACCCACGCTGCGACGCTGAAATAAAGGCATCGTAATGACGTATATATATTTGCAATTACGGTCTAACTATATAGGATTATTTGAAATTTCTGAAACTATATAGGTATATTTACAATTATAATCAAACTAAGTGAACATAGTTGTAAATTATCCTCCATCCTCCGCCTCCTTCGGTTAGGATAGGAGAATGAGAATTACGTGGCTCTTTTTCTTCAGCTTCTTCTTCGGCTAGGACAGGAGAGGGGTAATTATGTCACCACACAAACTATCAAGTTTTAAAAGTGTACGTTGAAAATCTTTAATAAATTTTAAAGAGGTTACACTCTTAAACTTTATATATTTTCTAATATAGGAGACCGGTGTCATTATCTAAAAGTCTCGCCTTGCTCAATAGATGTCAAAATTACAAAGAATTTTCAATTGTGCAGCTGCAGTAACGTACCTCTGCTGCTGTGTTCGGAAACGGAGAACGGTAAAGTAGCGTCTCGTGGTTTCAAAAAAATTGGAAAGTGCGGTAAAAGTAGCATCGGTCTTTGATATAACAATTAATAATATAAGAAGAGTTTACTTCGAAAGAAAAAAATAATGTAAGAAGCGAGTAAGAAAAGTGCAATGCTTGATGCACTGAGTTCAAAATTCATTTTCTTAATTTCTTATTTTTTTTATAAAGCAGTAAATTTAGGTGTATTTAAGCTCTAAATTAAATTCTACTATTTTTGAAAATGTATATATATTTTTTATTTTTAAAAATATGGAGCTTTCAGTCATTTTCGAATGACTAAAATACTCTTACTTATAAAAAGTATTTACGAACAAGTCTCGCATCTTCGAAAATGATGAACCTTATTAATATATAAGTTAAATATACTTAAGTGAACGGTTTTGTTGAAATTTTCAAAAGAAGATGGTACAGTGAAGCAGGACTGCTATGAAAAAGAAGAATGAAAGTGTCCATTTTGAAGTTTGAACTTGACATTCGGCACAATCAAATATGTTTTCTTGATTTATTTGGCTAAAAATTTTGTCTTCAAGACATGGGATATTTGTTGAGGAGTTGTAAAGTAGAAAAAGAAAAAAATTAAAAGTAAGAGAATAATATGATATGATATAAGAAATAATCACATGTGAAGTAAATAAATTTAAAATAGATAAGATAGTTGTTTGAAAAAAATAAAAAAAATGATTGAAATGTGAAGATAATAAGAAAAATGTAAGATAGGTTATAAAGATGTGAAATCATATTAAAATATATATCACAAGAAGTGCAAAAATGATTTTTAACTTTATATATTCCTCCCTATATATGTGTAATATTGTGAATTTCACAGAGATTTATCAGAATATAGAGACAAGCTCAATGGTTCTTGATAGAGAGCTTAGGTCGAATCCTAGAGGGTCTAGATGAATCCCAAAGAGGATAAGGTGAATTCTAAAGGGTCTCCTTAGAGGGGTGTGTCTTCTTAAAGGAAATTAGTAAAAGGGTGAGAGATATAGAGAAAGAGCAGAGGTTTTTTAGGAGTAGAGTTCTTGTCCCTACAGGAGAACTAATCTCATTTTTATAATAACATTCCATATCCGGAACAGATGGTAATGCCCTTGATTATTGCCCAAATTCCGTAATTTTAGAATATTTTATAGGGCTTAGTGGTTTGGGTTTAAGGAGTGTGGTTCCTATTACGGAAAGTAGTTTGGAATTACTCTTTATGTCATTCCAAGTGTTAATTTGTGATTTTATTAAGGGTGTATACCTGCAATATGTAACTGTCATTATTCTTCTACCTTTCTCCGTCTTTAACAATATTTTCAATTATTATCTTTTAGATTGTTTAATTTTCTTCATCTTACGGCTAACGAAATAATATAGCTAATGTTGTTATTCTTCATTGCATAGTGTGATCACTATTTAGTTCATACAAATTTCTCAATGTGACCACCCAATTAAAATTATCAATCTGAGCAGTGGGTCTTTGATCATTAAGCAGTTTGGTAAATTTTCTTAATTCTAGAAAGTGAAATACCAGTTGACTTAGCTATTTATGCTTAATTATGGTTTCTGGATTATGATTCAGACGGTTGGTTAAATAATCACCTAATAACCGTTTAATTTAAAGTAATTTTAATGTATTTGTATAATGTATGCCACTCATTATATTTACCTCAAGATATTAAATTATAATACAAGAAATTATTTTGATTGGAACCTTGGTGAGTGGGTCATTCCAGATATGGGTGGGAATCGGGTGGGTCAACCCATTATTCGAACTATTTTTGATCTAGTAAAATTGATATTTTTTTGACATAATATAAGGATAAGTCAGAAATTTTGACTTGAATTCAAAAATAGGGTCAAGATGAGTCAAGTATATCTCGACCCATCCCACATATATTTATTTATTATAAATTATAAACATATTTTTTAATCTTGTTATTGTTTTATTCAAAATTCTCACATTATTTATTATTAATTAATTAACAAAATAAGAGTCGATAAAAGAAGTTGGTATATATACATATAACTCTTATGCATAATTATAGTTTTTGATCACTTTAGAAACTCATGCAAAAAATGTTTCTCATAGATTTGTCTTTATGTTTACATTTTTACTGGGAAAATAATGAAGCATACAATATCTAAATTTTGCATAGATTTGTCTTTATTTTTAATGTGTATAACTTCTTAAAATTATTTTATTTGACCTATATTTTTACTCAACCCGCCATCCCAATACACCCGAGATCAACCTGAAATTTGTCCTAAGACTTATTAAAAAAAATGATGGTCAAACCAACCTCGTCCTGATCCGATATAAAATTAGATCAAATAAATTTTGAGTAATTTGCATTGACCCAGAGTTTACGGCAAAACCAAAGAGGGGAGGGGTGAATTGAGTTCTTAAAATTTTCTTTTGGTAATTTAAGACTTGACCTCTTCTGTGTACAATCCCCTTGAATGAAACGTGAGGGCAAGAGAGAAAGCAATAGATAAATAAAAACAATAATCACAAGAGACACAATGAATGATAGTGTTTCGGGTAACCTTTCCTATTCTACTCTTCTAAGCACACACTCCCTTATGTCTTAGGTTCCACTATCTCAACATGGGTACTGCTATAACAGTTACACAAGAAGATGGTAAGTTTCACTCTAATTATACACTACTTATTTCAACTTGGCCTTAGTCTCCAACACCAAGCTAAGTACCATAATACAACAATAATGGATAGAAAAAAAGAATTTACACTTTACAAGTTCAGATAGAATAGTTTAAGCACTTGAAAAGACTCTTGAGTAGTTGAAGAAGTTGAAGACTTATAGCTCTTTGCAGTAAAATGAGAGTTTTTCATTATTGAACACTTAATGCACAATTAGTCTCTTGAAAGTAAGATGGTAAAGGCTCAATGAATGCTTTAGTTAACCATCAAAATAGAGTCGACTTCAAATGTGACTTCACCCAAGTCACAGATTGGAATTGACTTGGGGTGTGACTTCGGTCGATCTTTTCCTTTCACTAAGCTTTCCTTCTTATCTTACGCTCTTCAAGTTCCTTCTTAGGTAGAGCAGGTTTGGGTCTTCATCAAAGTCGCAAGTAAAGTCGACTTAGATGTACAACTTTACTAACCACTATAAGCTTGGAACTCTAAAACTTCATTATTTGAACTTCTATACTTTAAGTCTTAGATTTACCTAAGTCGCAAATGAAGTCGACTTGGTTGTGTTGCTTCATTTCGAGTACTTAAATAAATTTGCATGTCTTCCTTCCAGAACATCAAGTCTCAAAATTGAGACGACTTCATATCTGACTTCACTTAAGTCGCGGGGTGAAGTCGACTTCGGGTTCAACTTCAGTTCTTTGGATTTAGCTTCAACATCCAGAAGTCTTCTAAGTCGCATCTTGAGTTGACTTCGATTTGTGACTTCACCTAAGTCGCATGTGGCGTCGACTTCGGTTGCAACTTCGCCTGCTCAAGCATCCACAATGTTCAATCTGTCTCCAAATTGCCTTTCAAAGTCAACTTGGGTTATTGACTTAGCCCAAGCCGATGCTGAATTTTGGTTAGCAAAGCAAATTTAACTATTTCACTTCAAATTTAAAATTCTAACTTCAAGCATGGCACATTAGTCCCTTAAATAATTTCAAATGTAGTTTTTAATCGTCGAAATATAGATAATCCTTGATTTGCAAGTTATTCAATTGAGTTCATAATAATTTGCAAATATATCCACATAGTTTGATCATAATCACAAATACACTCACCTAGTTCTAAAATTTATAAATTAACCCCACATAATTTGACCATAATTGCAAATATACTCACGCCTTTATGACACTGTTAGTACATTGTCACATTGTAGGTATATTTGCAAAGGTTTGCAAATTATGTGAGTATATTTGCAAAAACCATGTATACCTACTTAATTTTTGAAATTGCAAATATACACATATAGTTTGAGAACCTTTACAAATATACTCATGTTTTAATGGTGCAATAATGGTGTCATAATGATGTGAGTATATTTACAATTATGGTCAAACGATGTGGAGTAATTTATAATTTCTGAAACTATATAGGTATATTTACAATTATGGTCAAACTAAGTGGGTGTATTTGCAAATCACCCTAAAATTTTTAAAAAGTATATCAGGGTTGAGCAAACTCTGACTCAGTACAATCCACTCTGATTCCCACCCCTAGAATACCAAAATCCAAAACTATTTGGTTCAAGGACTGTGACATCCACTGATGTGGGGGGTCACTGGTTCTTAATGACTGATTGTTGGTTCGGATTTATAGATGTTGATGTGGCGAAAGGTTTTATATTATTATAATATAAGAAATTATTTTGATTAGGAGTTTGAATAGGTCATAAAATGAAATGATGTTGTTCATGTAAAGCCCATTATGGGTATGTATTGCCAATGCATTATGCATCGAAAGTATGCAAGTGAGGACAGTGTTGTGTATAGTATTAATCAGTAGGCTACAGTGGTTAGGATGCTAATTTTAATGAGGCATGATCTTCACCGACTGGTCTGAACAAAAAATGTATTTTTTGAAATTTTTTATAAATATGTTAATCTAATTATATTTAATTTATAAATCAAGTTTTATCAATTTTGGACGTGTGTATATCTATATTAGATTTTTAAATTGAGTATTTAAGTCATCTTAAATAAGTTAACCAATAGAGTCAACACTATCCTGATCTGTGTCTAGACATTTGAAGCAATGGAGCACCTATGGAGAAATAGATTCTAACGTCTCCCTTCCCATCCAGAGTACTTCTTAAGGGTAATTTCTTCGTGGACCTAGTATATGCGCGTTGTTACAGCTAGGGGTGTTAACGGATCGGGTTGGACGAGTTGGAGCCTAATCCTAATCCTAACCTATTTAAAATATCTCAACACTAATCCGTTTATTAACTCATTTTAAAAACTTCAACCCTAACCCATTCACAACCAACTTAATAAACGGGTTGGTGGGTTGTTAACTGATTGTGTAGCAAATAACCTGAAAGCCTAAACTCTAGTAGATGATGATCTCGCAGGGAGAGACGAGAGGGTGTTTTCGACGTAGGAAAAATGGAAATAGGGCAGTAACGGAAAAATAGAATTATGGCAGCAGTGGAAAAATGAAAATTAGGTGATTTGAGGAAGACTTAGAGAGGAAAAATAACCGAGGGGTTTACATGTATATATATATAACTTTAATGAGTTAAGCGAGTTAAATGGGTTGAACGAATTAAACGGGTTGAACAGGTTATATGGGTTAAATGGGTTCCTAAACGAGTTAACGAGTTATAAAATCTCAACCCTAATCCATTTATTTAATTAAATGGTTAACGAGTTGGCGGATCATAACCCATTTATTCAAAAATCCTAACCCAAACTCATTTATAAATGGGTTGGACAAGCGAGTCGATAGGTTGATCATGACCATTAACACCCCTAGTTGCAGCCAAATAGGATTTCTTTTCTCATGGTGAAAGGTGCTTATATCTTATGTAATGCGGGGCCAAATGAAGCCTAAATATCCATCTACTCCGAAATCCTATTGAATTGACGACAGTTACGTGGTAGTGTGGTGCTTGAATTCAGTATGAATGCATTCCCGATTGTTGAGAACAAGAGCTTAAGACGCCGACAAAAGTTTCAAATTTCTTACTTGGACACAATATGGTCTTCGCAAATTATTTACACTTTATTATTTATTTTCGGATTATTTCCAAATATACTAACTACGTTTGACCTTAATTCCAAATGTACACACTATGTTTCCAAAATCCTAAATATACCTACTACGTTTGCATTTAATCCAAAAAATACTCATTCCGTGAGTTAACACCATTAGAGAATATATGAAATTACTAATATGCTCCTCAAATTTAGGACAAAATTAGAAAAATTGAATATTATAACTTGCTAATGCCTAATTGCACATGAATTCTAAAGTCAAAGCCCCTTAATTTCATTTTCTTTTTATTTATTTCATTATTTATTAATTTACAGCATGCGTTATTGGGCATTTAAAAAAATTTAACTTACGGTTTTTTATGAAATGGACATTCTTGGGATTAAATGCAAACGTAGTGGGTATATTTAAAAATTTAAAAACATAGTGGGTATATTTGGAATAAAGGTCAAACGTAATGGGTATATTTGGGAAAACCCTTTATTTACAACATTAGTATTAGAGTGAGATTGACTGTGTATCTTAAAATGCAGGCATTTTTTACATTAAAATTTTATAGGCTGCTGATAAAACCCATTTTCTTGTGTTTTTGGTTTTTTTTAGAAGGTATATTTATATAAAGTAAGATTTACTATTTTTGGATATGCATTTTATGACTGGTTAAAAATAATATCAATTTTAATAGGGATGCAACTTGGTCCGATTACCCATGGGTTAACCTACTAGGTATACTAAATAGGGTTGATTCAATTTTGCTTGTAAAATACCTATCCAAATTCGGGTAAGGTTAGTTCCAAGAGTCGAATACCCGGAACCGACCCAAATTGCATATTATTTATAATCTATAATAATAATATATATCTATTAAATAGACTATTTCCCTAATAGCTAAAATCTAATTCCTCTCTTGATGTGCTGCTCATTATGTCTTTCTCGATACTCCCTCCTTCACTCCCAAACCCTCACAGTAGTTAGCATGACGATCGGTAGAAACTCCCAGAGAAGAGCTAAACGGGGAGGATGAAATTCCATGACTCCCTTTTTATATTTCATGTTAATTTTAAGGAATAATTATTAATTCTAATACAAATATATGTTGCTAAGATGTTAGTCATCATGTTATTGGATAACGTTAATGGTTCTGCATAACTGTCTAGATTTGTTAAGCCTTTATTGATTACAAATTTATGATTTTTTCTACGTTGATATGTTGTTCTTATAATAAGATAATGAGTAGGGATTAATGTTCTCAAGAAAGCCATCTGAGATATTTGTGCTAATTTTTTAATATGCTATCTTTGATACTTTCTTTCTATTCGAAATTCATGTACTTGTCTTCAATTATTGGTTTTGATTATTGTTGTTTAATGTCTTGATGTTTAAAAAATGAAAACATTTCAATTATCGATTTTAGACTTGGACTTTGGATGTTTGAGTTGCATTGGTTTATCCTCTTGTTTAATGTGTTGAAGTTCTTGTTCTATTGATCCCTACTTGTTTAAATATGCTTGTATAGGTTAATGATTGCAAAAGCTTATATGTAATTGATTATTCATTTTGCAATGTTTGGAAAGTTAATTGCCATGTCTAGATAGTTTTTTGATAGAATGTCTAGTCAGTTCATTAAGCAGATGATATATTTTGCCGTGATTCATGTCTAGACAGTTGATTGCATGTAAAAGATCATCCATTTTGCAAAGATTCATGTCTGGACAGTTAATTTTATTTAGTAGGTTATTCATTTTGCGATAATTCATGTATGTGGATAGTTAATTTCATTTAACAGATTATTCATTTTGCAATTTATACCTGTAGATAGTTAATTGCATCTAACAAATTATCATAATGAAATAGATTGCAATAGATTGCATAATAATATGATATTTTTAGGAACTTATTTGGAACTGGAATCGAAGCTGACCCAATAAAATAGGTTAAGGTAGAGATTTTCTAAAATAGGATAAGGGTAAGGTCCGAACCTATCCGGACCAAATTGCATCCTTAATTTTTGACCGATCATTGATTTGGATTAGGTTTATTAGAATTCCATCTAGTTTCAAGTGGAGTTGTTCAAGGCAAAATTGGATTTGTTGCAATGCAGTTGTCCAAATTAATTTGATACGCAGCCTGAATGGAATAAAAAATTATGGGTCAAAATTATTTTACTAGGATCCACATAAGATATTAGAATTTTGTAAATTGGAATTAATAATTCGGTGACTAGATTAATTTTATCTAGAATATGATTGACTTTCTTTTGGTTTGGATTGATAGCTAAATTTAATTTGATGATTGCATTTACTTATTTGAATTAATTAATTCATGTAGAATTCTGCTAATAATTTTAGACTGATAATCTTTCCATTTTGTTTGTATCTATAAACCTGAAAGCATAAGTTACAAAATTTAATCAAGTGCTGTGATCCGGTGTACCTAGGTGTACTTAACTTCGGTGTACCCGAATGCAATACTTATTATTTAATATTTTTAAATTTTTTTTATACAACTATTAATCTAAATGTATTTAATATATGTGTTATGTTTTACGCTTTTTGGAGATTCATAGCTTTTTAAGATTTTTTAAAATCAGTGGCATTTTTGCAATTCATAAATAACGAAATTGCCACTAATTTTAAAAAATAAAAAAAATCTACAAATCTCAAAAAATGGTAAAGCTTGATACATATGTTAAATATACCGAGGCTAAGTACACTGAGGTGCATTTAAAAATGATCCTTTAATCAAAACATGGAAATCTCAATGGATAAGTTACATGAGTCATAGAATTTAATTTATTTGTATGAAGAAACTTAGAATTTAGTTCTTGTGAATTAAATAACTTATAAATTCAAATTCTTTGTAAATTAAAATAAGTTATAAAATTTTAGTTCTTTGTGAATTAAAACGATTATAAAATTTGAATTCCCCGTGAATTAAAATAAATCATAAATTTTACTTTTTATAAATTAGAATCACCTATAAATTTTTAATTCTTTAAGACTTAAGATAAATCATAAAATGATTTATATAAAAATTTCTTTATAAATTGAAATAAGTCATACGAATAAAATGAGCGATCTGAACAGATATGTTTTATGTTTGAATTATTCCGACCAAAATATCAATATCCTATTTTGTAAATAAAATAAAATAATATTTTCTAAACGCAAGAATATTTGAACCTTTACCTTCAAGCTTAACAAAAGCTCTTAATAATATGAGCTATCTTAATATTTTCTTTAAATTTATTACTTATCACATCCATATTTCTTTGTTATGTAGACGATAATGGTTTTGTATTTAAAATGTATGTTTGTGTCATTTAATTATTGTTAATCATAGATAATCTAGATTATTCTCATACTTTGTTTCTTATCCTTGATACATTGCCAATTTAATCTAGTATCGTATCAATATCACATGAATTGAAAGATGAATTAAAGAAAATTAACAACAGTACTATTTCAGATTATATAAAATTTAAAATGAATATGAAATATGCTATTTTCGAATATTTTTGGACTGCAAAAATTTATTCTTTTGCAATAAGCGCATTAAATTATCCTTAATAAAAACTAAGTGGTTTTATTAATTTTGAGAAACGCAAGATTGACTCTATGATTAGATAATTTCATATATTATATCTACATATCCTAATTATTACTATGCTAGATTTGTGAAAACCAACAGATTTGTGAAGCCAACACAAAAATAAAAAGTTTACAGTGAGTTTGTTTATACCTAAAACTTTTCAATGTAAAATTTTCACTCTCCACAACTACCCTATTTTAAATTATTTTTTAACATCTTCTTATAAAATTACGTTATTTTTCAACCATTTTTACAAAATTACTTATAAACTTAACTTATCTATTTTAACTTTATTTTCTTTACTTCTAAGCATTATTTCTATCATATTACATTATTTTCTTCAATTTCAAAAACTTTTGTGCTAAAAATTTTCATCCAAAATTTCTACCACTTCCCAAACATACAAAATTTATATTAACAGTTTTATGCAAAGAATAAAGTACTATATGTATTATGATTATAATTATAAACCTGAAAAGAGATTATGTAATAGTTTAGATTTTAAAAATAAGCAAACGTGAAAATATCTTTAATTATTTTTGTACTGGAATACATATTAAAAAAATGATTTATGCATTTCATTGATACCATTCAACTCAAGCCATCATAATCTTCGACTTAAATCATCAATTTGTCTAACGTAGGCTGGTATACTGTTCACCTATAGTTATTATGTTGCTCAATTTAAACCGTCATGGTACTGAAATCGTCAAATCTCATCTAATTTTTATGATTCAAGCAACTAGATCATAGTAAATCTTTATAATAGATTTTAGAATCACTTTCGTAGGAGTTATCATGAAAAACTCGATGCTAGCAGTGTGCTTCACATATTGGAGTATGTGTGACTTGCGATATCATTGACTGATAGCGATCCATGGACATTTGCGAAGTAATAAAGATAAGCTACATAACATCGAACAATTATGAGATGCTCTCTTACTAAGTTGGGACTAAGAAATTGCTAGATTTAACATATTCTATATACACAAAATTATAAGTAGCTCGTACTTGGAAAATAGGTGACTTGGTCCAACCGATGTTGTTCTAGTCAACCCAATTAAACCTAGTCAAGTCGATGAAACCTGATCCTTCCAGCTAGCCTAATCAATTCTTCAATTTCATGCATGGGTCTAAATGCTCATATTTCTATTTTGTCTACTGGACATGTGCCCGTTGTTTGTTTTAATTTCTTTTCCATTTAAATTGAAATTGATTTAATTCTCATTAAGTTAGAAAACAATTTCTCTTTCAAATGGAACTATTTTCACATTTTTATGATTAATCTACGAATTTTGATTTGAAGTCAAATGAAGTGAAAAAATTTTCTACTTTACAGGCTTTTATAAAATTGTAAAATAAATACTCTTTGTATAAAAATTCTAAGAAAATTATATAGCTTTTCCTATGATATTTTCTTTGTTCAATATAATTTCAATCCATTTCCGCTTTATTTTCATTCAATTAAAAAGGCATTTTTCAAATTTATTTCTTTCTACACTTTAAAGATATTTTTTTTAATAACTTCAGCAAGGTTTCTCATTCATGCCAAAATATCTCAAAAAGATACTTTATTTAGAACATTTTCACTATTCACAATTTGATTCTCTGAATATTTTTTGAAATTGATAATATTGGTGGTTTCGACATAGGAATATAATTAGAGTTTAGGGTCTAGGTTAAGAGATATTCAAGTTTCATGAGCCTGGATTACATCCTTATGGAAAGTACATAATTATGTCTTCAGTTCGCATTTGTGTTATAAAATTTTGCAAAATAACCCTGCCATTAATGTTCATGAAATAGCACATAAAAGAAAAATAATATAAATCTTTTTAATTAGAATATTAAAAAAATGCTTCAAAGACAATTCATAAGGGCATTTTCCTTTCATTTTCTACTTAAAATCATAAGCTAGCAAAGTTTATTTTACAAAAATTTGATAGCTAAGAGTCTATTTTGCAAATAAAAAATATGAGACTAAAATGTAATTACAAAATTTACGATCTCTATTTTGCACAAACCTCTTAGAACTCCCGCAGAATTCCTCGTAAAATATTACTTTAACTATATCAATACAGGAATATTTCGCTTTAGCAACTAACTTTTTTTTGATAAGGCTTTAGCAACTAAATTAATTAGTAATAAAAGTTATCTAACAATTTATTAGTAAAAGTTGGATTCTCGTTGCTAAATTGTTTTAGTAACAGATCAATTCGTCGCAGGTTCCTTGCTAAACGTCTGATGCAGAACGTCTGCAATAATTGCTAATTATTGTTGATAAATTCAAACTTCAAATCACAAATTAATTCCCAAGACACAAATACTTATAGTGGTTCGATCAACCACATACCTACTCTACTCTCAAAGCACAACTACTTGAGTTCCACTAGTCAACTTTAACTCATAAATTACAGTAGTATAGTCGGTTCAACTGTATTCTAGATTTGTACTAAGCTCTAAATAGGCTCATGAATCAGCGACTTGATTTACTTTCCTCTTGATTTGATCTCAATCAACACTAAGATAATACAGTTTTTGTCTTAGTTTGATCACCATCAACACCAAGGCAATATAAAAAATAAAATTTTAAATAAATAGTAAACCAGTTTAGCGCATCTACAAGAGTAGCAACTTTTCAATTGATCAACACTTTGTAGCTTTAAATCTCTAGTAGCAACACCCTCAAGAATTTACAACTTCAACCTTTTCTTTAAACCTCCACCAAAAACAATCTCATAGTGAAACATTTTGGAGTCTTTCAAGCTTACACTTGGGTGTCTTTCTTTCTACATTTTAGCTTCCATACATCCTCTTTTTACAGCCTCTCAGTTTACTTGAAATGTGGTTAAGAAGACAAGCCAAAAGGGTCACCATCTATATTACAACTCCATAGAGTTAGAAAGTTTATCACCCAAAAAATGTTTCATGTTTTCAAACATTTGATATCCTAAGAAAGGCAGAGAATCTTATACTAAAAATTCAACCTTTTTTCAGACAAAAGATTGATTTTCTTCCGCTTTTACAAAATTCAAATTTTGAAAAAAAAAGTGCTGCTTCAAACATATTAATATATTTAAAATAATCATAAAGACATATACAATACTTTATTCTAAGTTAAGCACACCTTAAAGACCATATTCCGTGACACATTCCTAGTGAGGCTATCACATACGCATAGTCCAAGAGTTATTTCAAGCATTCTAACAAGCATATTTTATTCTCAAGTTAATTCTTGAATTTCAAACTCGTCTTATCACAAATTATATCATAATCATAAAATGATAATTCTATAAACGCGGTACACTTCTCACATTTATAATCTCGCCTTCACCTTATTGACACCACAATCAAAATCAAAATCCAAAATTGCATTTTTTTCCAACATCAAAATCACCAACCATATAATGTAGTAATCACTATTCACATCTAAAATTTATCTATTTTAATTAGGTATATTTTATTTTTTCAAAAAATTATGTATATTTTATTATTTATTTGGTTCACTTCCAATGAACCGGATAACCTAAAAAAATCAAAATGATTGAAAAACTACCCACCCTTAGGATGATGTGAAATTTACCCCTTTTTTGGAATTTACTCTATCTTTAAAATAATTTGTTTGGCTAAGATATAGAATTTCATTGACATTAAAGATGTGCATGAACTACATTCAATAAATGTGTAAAATCAACATGGCAAAATTATTCGATTTATGTATCAATTCCAAAGGTACTGGTGTAACATCTAAACCATTTATGACATTCTTTCTTTATGTATAAATGATTGTACAAATTTTCATAATATTTTAATGCATTTATGGCTAGTGTAAGTATTTTTCATAATTTACACATAGTTATACATTGTTAAATAGGCAGGGCGTACCATTTACTTGGATTGAAATAATTTTTTGGTATTATGATAAAACAATTATTGTAGATAATGTGAATAGTTGAATTTTTTATTTGAGATCAAAGTGGGGCCCATCCAAAATCGGGAACATTGGTTGTTTTGAAGTGCAACAATTATTTCATTGTGAAAAGTAATACTTAATTATAGATCTTATAGATATTTATATTTTACAACTAAGACTCATAATGGTATTCTAATCTTTTACCTATTAATTCAGCAAGTCCTGTCGGATGAACTTTTAGTACTTTATTTTCAATTACGTCTAGTAATTTCTGCTTATTTTAATTTAGCTGCTTCTCGATCAGTTCTGGAGACTTATGAATTTATCAGCTAAGAAGCTCCAGCTGTATCAAAGAAGTCCTCAGCGTTGAAAATTACACTTACACTAACCTAGTTACAGGGACCACAAGCACTTGCCTTAAAATGGGCAAGAGTTTTCAAAGCCGATTTTGCTGGACTTGAAAAGTCAAGCATTGGACGTTGAACCGAAGGTTCCGATCGGCGAAAAATCGGCGAAAATCTTTTCCATCCACGTGATTTTCGCCGCATGAAATTGGATTCCAATTGGGCGCAAGTGGGAGCATGGAATCACCTTTTCATCCTCGCATTCGTTCCCACCAAACCCACTTACTCAGCTGGCTAAACTGGGCTGCGGTGGCGATCTTGTGTGGCTGCTACCTGCAAAAAAGATATTTTTTAAATTATTTTTATTTTTTGTGCATATGTAGGCCCAACCGATCAAATGCAAAATTCGACAAGCTTTTACTTTATTTTGATTTTTAAAATAAAATTATACATGCCCATATATGTGTAAAATCAAAAAAAATTTAGAAATTTTCGCCAACTGCACTGATGCTGAGTAGAATTAGGGTGTGTTTGGGAATGAGTAAAACTTCTGATGAAAAATTTTGAAGAGTAAAAGTTGTCAAATGATGTGATATGATAGGAGTAATAATGGGTAGTAAATATAATAAAGTTAAAATATATAAGTTAGTTGTGTAGGTAGTTGTGTAGAAATGATTGAAAAGTAGAGCAGTTGTATAAGAAAATGTGAAAAAATAATTAAAAAATATGATAGTTGTAAAGAGTGAAAAGTTTTAGTTTGAAAAGTTTTAACTTTGATATTTTTTAACCATTGCTAAACATATCCTTTAATATCCTACGCGGTGGCTTTTTTATTTCTTTCTGCTTTCTTTATAAACTTGTGAGCTCACAAGATCTTTTTTACCGTAAAATTTGGCCTTTTTAAAATTTGAATGGTATTTTTTATTTGGTGCTCAATCTTATACGGTCGCCCGTTTCGCGACAAACGCGCACCGTCCATTTCCGGGGGGTCATCCACAGCCGTCAGATGCAGATTTGCGGGAATTTTTCACAAAAAAGAAAAAAAAGAAAAAGAAAAACCTGCGTGATGGGAGAGACTGGAAAAGGCGCACCACCAAATTTTCAAAAAAAAAAAAAAAAAACTGAAAGTGCTCCATCTTCCCCCAAAAAAACCATTTCATCAACAAGCCTCTCAATTGGCCAAAAGAAGCAGTTCATTACCACACCCCTCCATTAATGCTACTGGTAGTGTCTCTGGAGCCATTTTTAACTATTTTTGTGCCATAATAATTAAATTTGGGCCCATTTTATGAAATGACACTATTTGAAATTATATATCTGGTTTGGACTAATATGCAATTAAAGATGCATAATTGGGATAGATCTGTATTTGTGGGGCTGTTATGGAATTATTGAACTGTCAATACATGAGAATCAACGGCTGAGATTTTTTGCAAATAAGCTGCACGTATGCAGATCTTATACGCCACCGGAGCGTCATAATCTGAAAGTCACCTTCCCCAAATCGCATTCACTCTCTCCACAACAGAAAAGCAATGGTTGCCAGTAGGGGTGCAACTGGGGCTAATGAAACTCGAGTTCATCTCGACTCTAATCCTAACCCTATTTATAAAACATCAACCCTAACCCTGACCCTATTTTTGAAAATCGAGTTCGGGTTGAGTTTCGGGGTAGAATTTATGTTGATGAATTTACATTTTATTTAAAAGTAACAAGTTTAGAATTTCATATAAATAAATAATAATAACAAATTATGTAAGTAAACCAATGTTATTAAAACCGGACCGGACCAGCCGGTCCGTGTCCGGTTCGATTCACTACGGTTCGGTTCAATAGCAAAAAACCGGTCGAACCGGTAAACCGGCGGTCGAACCGGAAAACCGGTTCAACCGGGTTAGACCGGTCGGATAATAAACTAATAATAAATTAATATATTAAAAAAAAATGAACGATATATAAATATATCAAATTTTCAACACTTACTGATTTGTTTTATTTCTTATTTTTTCAGTTATGTTTATAGCGATTCATCAAGGTACCGAGATAAAGAGGAAGAATTCAAGTAACAACAACCAAGCAACAAAGATCATAGCTTATTATAAGTTTAAGTCTTTCAGGTCAGTTAATGTAGTTAATTATTTAAAACTCACTATTAATTTTTTTCCTGCATGTTTTGTTCTTGTATTGTGGTCCTTAAAATTCAACATATATATTTAGGATTTATAAAAATATAAGTTTATCAATATATTTATTTAAAATTTTAAAAAATTTAATATTTATGATGTCATAAATATGTCATGCTGACGTCATCGGTTCGAACCGGTTTGATTAACCGGTCGAACCGGTTCGAACCAGACCAGTTCTTTTACCGGTTCAATCACCGGTTCGGTTCTGACAACATTGAAGTAAACATAGTAATATATAATTAAAATACATATCTTTTAAAAATAGTAATATAAAGAATATTTTTAGAAAAATTTTAACATCAAAACTAAGATAAATGAAGAAAATTAATAAGTGCAAAAGTAAATGATAGAAATAAAAGATAAATATAAATGAAAATATTATACTTTATTTACAATAAAATTACAATATGCCAAATATGTATTCAAATATAGATATAATAACATAAAATATAAAGAATATAAAGAAATATTGTTTAAATAGTATGTATATAATATATTTTATAATAAATATAAAATGGAAATCGGGCTCGGGTTCTTCGAGTTCGGGTTTACTTAAACCCTAACCCTATCATATTTACAAATTGGGTTCCTCGGGTTCGGGCTATGAAAAAGCAGGATTCAACACCATTCAAAATCAAGTTTGGCGGGCCGGGTCGGGCTCAACATGGCCCAAGTTGCACCCCTAGCTGCCACTTGCAGTCTCCTCCAACAGCTACCGAACGGCCAATCAGCACCACTCATTGGGCTATGGCATGCACAACACTGCCCATCTTCTCTGATGCAGCCTGATCTCCACATCTCCGACAAATCTCCCTTCTTCAAAGCTGTGTCCGAAACCCAACTCCCAGCCAGCCTTGATTCCGGCAGCAACCTCCATGGCAGCACTTGCTCCGACTCATCTCCAACCGCGTCCATCATCTCTCCCCCAGATCCTGCAACAACATCGGTCAAAGCACTTACAACCACACACACAGTAGCCACCAATTGACGACCACCTCAAATCCAACGGCCACAAATCCGCAGCCCGCCTCCATCAATCACGTCCAGTAAAATCTAGGCTATCAACGATCCAAGCCGTTCCCAGCAATGTTTGCGTTCCTTCCAACCAAAAGAAAGTTAGGCGGTCGCTTAGCATGTCCCGGCCACTTGAAGATCTCATCCATTCAACAATCTCCACCGTCCAACGCAGTTGCTTGGTTGCTAAGAAAAATTGCTTAAGGACGAAGTAACAAGGAGCAGTCGATTACCCAGCGTGTATTCACCAGCGATGGAAGAAAAGCATGAGAATACCCATCACATGCTTTGCTCCCACTGCTACAACCAATGAGAACGTGCCATGACGGAAACCCCTTGCCAAACGCCTATAAATACCAGCCCCCTCCAGCGTCTCTACACACAAGAAGCTCCCACCGAAGCTAGGGAGGAGAAGTTGTTGCGCCGTTCTTCATTTTGCCCAGCCTCTTTCCTCCTCCATCTCCGTCTCGCTCCTCTTTATCTCCCTCCTTTCCAGCCACCCAAACTTTATTAATAAACCGTTGCCTACATCAATAAATCCAAAAGCTAAGTCTTATGTGACGTTTTCTACCCGACACTACCTCTCTGTTCCAAACCAGCTCTAAAAAAATGTCTCATTTATTTTTTATTATGCCACAGCATGTGAGTTGCCTGTAACCCGTATCTCGGTTTATGTAAACCAATACTTTATCAATCAATGCAATATTTGGGTTCTAATCTTCCCAAAAAGATTAGTAGTGACTCCTCTTTTTAGATTTTTATTACTATTTTTGTTTTAATGTTTTAATCTTTATTTATTGCAAAAATATCTATTGTAGCGCCTATTGCTTGTGAAAGGGGTGCTACAGTCTCTTACCAGTCAACTACCATTGTTCTTAGGTAGTCCTCTTCCTTCGCATTTCCCTTTGTAAAGGACCATTTTCATTGTGGCCTTCTTTTGTAGTTTTCTTCTTCTTTCTAATTTTCTTTTTGTTTTACATCATGCTTGTTGATTTTGGACTATTGTGTGGCCTTTTGCTTGTTGATTGGGCTAGAAAAAATAACTAGCTTTTTTATTTGTTCTTTTATTCGATACTTGAGAACAAGGATAATAAGAAAAGATAGCCGGCATTTTGGACTCTACATTTTTTGCGTTATGTGTATTTGGAAAAATGGAATTTCATAGTATTTATAAAATTTTATTGTTAGTTTAAAAAAGGAAAAAAGTTTGATTTGGTTCATTTGTGTGAAGATTTGTTTATCGTTAGTGATTTTATTTTTAGAATTTAGCTATTACTTTATGCTATATTATTTGCAATTATTATAAATTTTCTTTGGCTATTGCATTTTGGAATTTCATTGCTAGATAATTGATTGAGAATGGAAAAACATGTGGAATCATATCCGGATCCTAATGACCAAAGTATGGTGCTGAATGACTTAATTACATCCCAACCTAATGAAGTTAATGAAGGGGTGGATGCTTTAGTTGGAGGAGTGATAATAGCACACTTAAGGATAAAAGGGTAGTTTCGAAAGGTATCTTGGTGAATGACTCAGATGAGGAGACAACATCTAGTAGAGAAGTCAACTCAGCTAAAGTGAAGAATGATGTGAAAAACATAGATGGTTTGTTAACTCCTAATGTTCAAAGTGAATTGAAACCAAGAATTGACATGGTGTTTGTATCAAAGGAAGAAGCTTTTGGTTTTACAATACTTATGTTTAGCATTGTGGCTTTTGCGCAAGAAAAGACAATATTGTAAATTAGAGTCTAGTCAAATTTCAAGACAATTGTTAAGGTGCTCTAAAGCTGGTTGGAATGATATAAAAACGAGAGATGAAGATAATTAGAAAGAAAGACCCGTTTTATCCTCTGTTGCTCACACCCAACAAAGCTATATATTAATTTGAAAGTGTAGCAGAATGTATATCAAATGACCCAAATTGTTGAGAATTACAATTATCCACTTCATACTCCTATGAAAACTCATAAATTGAGGTTGCATAAAAAATTTACAGAAGATGATTTAAATATCATTGCATCTTTAAAGGAGGTTGGCGTTAGTGTAGCATGGTTTATTAATTTCATGATAAACATGGTGTATTAATTTCATGATAAATAAAGTAGGAGGAGCATCTCATATTCAATTTTTAGAAAGCACTGCTATGAATGCTTTGAGACGAAAGCAACAAACAATGTTCGAAAGCAATGCAAATCCTTTTTTGCGCATGTTTCAAATGAAGACTCAAGAAGATACTCAATTATCTTATGAAATATAGGTTGACGAGGATATGAGATTAACTTCTTATTTTTATGTAGATAGGAAATTAAAATAAGATTATTCTATATTCATTGATATTGTATGTTTTGACACTGCATATAAAACAAATGTCTATGATATGTAATTTGGGTCTTTTGTTGGTGTTAATCACCATAACCAGACTATGTTATTAGTGTGAATTTGCTTTTTAGAGAGACTATTAAAGACTTTAAGTGGTTATTTTAGACTAGTTTACATGCGACAGCTGGAGTCTGTCCTATAACTATCTTCACAGATTAAGATGCAGCTATAAGAGCAGCAATAGCTATTGTATTTTCAAAAGTTGATACTCTATTATTCTTGTGGCATATACAAAAAAAATTTCCAGGAAATTGTCTCATGTTATTCATGAGCATCTTACATTCAAGGCAACATAAAATTAGAGCTTGTTTGGCACAAATAGTAAAGAAGAGGTCGAGAATAGATGGCAAGTGATGATAGAGAACTTTGAATTGTACAAAAACTTGTGGTTGTAACACATGTATGAAATTTGTCAATATAGATTCCAGCTTATATAAGAAAAATGTTCTTAGTTGACATGAGAACCACAGGCAGAAGCAAGAGTATAAATGCCTTTTTTGCTGACTTTGCGAATCACAAATCAAATTTAATTAATTTATTATTGGATATGACAAAGCACTTGAACATAGGCGTGAAGCTGAAATAGATGTAGATTTCAAGACCATCAATGTCAAGACTGAGCTGAAACCAGATGTAGCATTGAAGCTCAGATGGTAGGGGGTGTATGTCATTAATGTATTCTTAGAATTTCATGAAGAAATGATTGAATGTATGTATTATATCCATGAAAAGTTGCAAATGAGGGGGCATTGCAGCATTGGCAAGTGTACTGCTTTGCTAGGGGTGATGAGCACAAGCGCTGAGACAACATGGAATGTTGACGAGATGATCGCCTCTTGTGTATGCAAGAAATTTGAAAGTTGTGGTATGATTTGTTGACACATTATCACATTATTTCATTTTCTAAATATGAAAAACTATGCCTTTAATCTATATTCTATCACAATAGACGCAAGCAACTAAATTCTAGTTTAAACATGGGTCTAGACACATTATCACATTATTTCATTTTCTAAATATGAAAAACTATACCTTTAATCTATATTCTATCACAAATTTGTTGTGAGCCATGACAAACGAAATTGCCTACTTTCAGAGCTGCAAGCTCAACTGACATGTCTAATTCCATTGACGATGTTTGTACAAAGGGTCAAGGCCAAGGTTGAGTCCAAGGTATATTGAATTTTACATTTGTGTAATTATACAATGTATCTTGGTATTATATAAATTTTATAGTGTAATGTGCATATTCATTGATTACTTGTCTTTGTTATGCAGGTGGGCACAAGTAAGATATCATCTTACAATGCAAGAACGGCTGCACATGGAGAGAAGACTTGTTCACGTGGTCTACCAGTTTGTATGCTTACCTTAAACACTCCAAAAAACCTTGATCGGCGTCTTCTTTGATGCCCATGATTCAACATATAACTCTTCTTATTCATTATATCTATATTTTCATTAACCCTATATACTGAATCATCATATTAACCTCTTTATTTGGCATTATACAGGATACTATTCATGACTATAATTTTTTAGATAGGTAGATAAAAGACTTTCCTCAAAGAGTGAGGTTGTTTCGAAGACGGATGGTCAATTTGATTTGCAATCTGAAGCCTAAGGTTCAACCTTCAATCATCGTCAAATAGTTATTGATATGAGAGACTTGATACAATGTATTGATAGTTTAAGAAATCTACACAATGCAGACACACAAGAAATGAAGTGTGAGATTTCTCGACTTAAACAAACATTTGAGAGGAGAGTTGGAGCTGAAAAATGAAATGAGAACGGTAGAGGTAGAGTTGAAATATAAAATTGGAATGAGAGAAGTGGAGCTGCTGAACAAGTTGAAGAGAAATGATATCTTACTCATCACCGTTTGTGGCCTAGTTCTTGCTATTATATTATATTTATTAATATAAGTTGTTGTATGCCATGTATTTATCATTGAAAGAGTCAAGTAGTTCTCCATTTAAATGTAGACATTAAACAATATAGGTAGATGTTAGTTGTTGATTGCGTTTAAACGCTCAACTTGGAATCAAAGATGTCTAGCAAGCTTATGGAATCAAATATGTGCAATAGCTCTTTGGAAATGTCGCATCATGTGTTTGGTGTCTTGACATCTCAACTTGAATGGCCTAGCCCGGTTGAACCTTGATTTTAGCTTTAGTGTTTAGTTTATTGCACCTTCATTTCAATTGTGGTATTTGATTTATTGCACTTTCATTTTAGTTGTGGTATTTGATTTATTATCCTTTGATTTTAGTTTCAGAATTTAATATATTGTACCTTGATTTCAGTTTTGGTGTTTAGTTTATGGCATCTTTATTTCGGTTGTGGTATTTGATTTATTACCCTTTGATTTCAGTTTTGGAATTTAGTTTATTGCATCATCATTTTTGTTTTTTTGATAGTTTATATTTACATACATCTCAACACATATTACATTGTGATTTTAGTATTATGGTATATGATTAGTTGCACCTTTATTTCAGTTGTGGTGTTCAATTTATTACCCAGATTTGCTTGGTGTTTGATTTATTACACCTTTGTTTCAGTTTTGATGTTCGGTATATCAAAGAAAATGATGGCTCTGATTCGCATATGTTCAACCGTATAAATTGAATAAATCTAAAAGTCACTTTCCATTAAATGTTGAATACAATTTTCAACTGAGACACTCAACTTTTTACAAACTCCAACGTGGACAATGCTACAACTTTTACAGCTTCTCATACAAAGTAGGTAGTGCTACAACCTAGGCACTGCTTCCAAACTTCCATCTTACACTTCTGCATAAAATAGACAATGTTCTTCCCCTTTAAATGGAATTTGTGTCTTCTTTTGTTTTCTACATTTGAAGCGAAAAAATCAGATTAAGAAATGATATTGAATTGAAATAAATCTAACCAATCTGCAACTTCAAATATAAAACTAGACAAATAGCATATCAATTCCATGATTTCACTCCTCCAATTTGGTGTTTTAGCAAGAGTTCTTAGTTTAAAAGTATAACAATAACATTACTAGATCCTACTTATTGCAACAATAAATCCCACAACTTCTGCTAGTGATAACTAAGTGAATTGATAGCAATCAATCCCACAACTCTTGTTTATTAGGGTCTCATTTCGTATTCTGATACATTAGAAGATCATCATCATAATATTCACTTGTAAGCTTTACAAGCTTACCGTAGAGTCTCAAATCTCCATTTAGGATCACAGGACAAAATGGTCAATCTCTTAATAAAGATTGATGGAAAAAATAGTACATTTGCGCACCACTGGAAAGCTCTAATATTGACAGTTAAAGAAAAGGTTGTCATCAACATAACATATGCATTTCCACCCATGCATCCAATCAATGCTAACTGTCATAAACATAAGAATATAACATATGAATGACACCTTAGAAAATAGGTCTTATGTGTTTTTCTTCAAATTATTGAACACATTCAAAAAATAAAAACAAATAGAAAAAATAAATTAAGTTTGGAATTGCAACATATTAACAATAGCTTTTACCGTTAGAATATTTAAAAGAATGTTCAAGAGAAGTGCTCCCTAATCGGCTTGCATGAATAATCCATAAAAGAGAAAGCTACAACTAATAATGGTAGAAAATTTTAATGAATCATATATATCTCCTAGTCAACACAATAATGGTATTAAATTACTATTAAATTTTGCAAAAGCAGAAGTTTTACCCATGCCTGTTCGTGGCTTTTTGCTCTCACTTTAGCCATTCAACATAAGCGATCTGGAATTTAACCCCTTTCTCGTCAAATTTCTCATCCTTATTGATGCATAAGCCTGTCCATGCACCTTCACCACAAAATGAAAATGGTGCTTTTCATATCATGACCAAATGCTAGCATAACGAAAATGGTCCAGTACACATTTCGATTTTATGATTATTCTAACTTAGTTTGCACGCTAAGTTGACTTAGAGTGCTACTTGACTTCTCAAGTCATAAGTAGAGTTGATTTGTGATATAACTTCACCATTGATATGCTTTGCCATAATCTTCAATTTTCAAACTCTGATCTTGATCCAAGTTGCATGAAAGTTAACTTGAGATCTAACTTTACCCAAGTTGCATACTAAGTCAACTTGAGATAAGAATTCACCTTCACTGTTTCAGCTTAAAGACCTTTCTAATTTTGGCTTATGCCCTTGAAGTCCCATCCTGATTTGATTTGGAGTGTAGCGTGACCCAAGCCACATATGGGGGTTGATCATCTTAGGTTGACCTAAAAAATATATTTTTAGGTATTTTTCAATTTTTTCTTTACAAACTTGTTAAGCTAAGTGTATTGAATCTATAAGTCAAGTTTTTCCATTTTTAGATATTTTTAATATTTTTAAAGATTTTTAAACACAATGGCATTGTCATAAATTTTTGTTCTCTAAAAATGACGTTAACGCCACTGTATTTAAAAATCTTTAAAAAATATGTTAAAATATCTAAAATTGATAAAACTTGGTTTATAAATTTGATACACCTAGTGTAACATGTTTTTGAAGAAAAAACTGAAGAAAATAAAAAATATGTCTTTTAGGCCGACCTAAGTTTATCATCTTCTGCCACGTATTGCAACAACTTTGAGTCTGACTTTACCTAAGTTGCATGTAAAGTTGAATCGAGGTCCAAGTTCACCCTGAATCCCTTAGCTTGAAAATTAACATAATTTTCATGTATTCTCGAAGTCTCATGCTGACTTGATTTGACTTTTGATTTCACTCAAATTACATGTTGAGTGACTTGGAGTAAGACTTTACTTTTAATGCCTTGAGTCGTTTGAATCCAATCTCTAACGGCCTTCTCAAGTATCTATTGAATCAATTTATAGTGCATCTTTATTGAAGTTGCATATTCAGTTAATTTGAGGTGTGATTTCATATGCCTTGTATAAAATGAAAAATTGCTGACTTACAAAGTGCACCCTGATTTGCATATGGATGCAACTTGACTTGTGACTACACCCGAATCGTAATTAGAGTTTACTTGGAATGCGACATCTCTCCTTGTGATGAATGCCAAATTATGTCTAAATTCTAAAGCTACAAATAAGTTGCAATTGAAGTTGACTTAGCTTGCAACTTCATTCTAGGCGCCAATAAAATTGACTTAAAGTGTGACTTCACTTCTAAAATTTCATGTCCTTAACTTAGACATTCTCAATATTTTGACTTCACCTTCTTTTTCATTTCTTTAAGATTTTGCATGAGTATTTTTTACATTGAAATCCTTTCAGTCTTAATATTTTTTGCTAGAAATATAACAATTTACTTCACATTTCACATAAAACATAATAATTACCTTTGTTAATTATGAAAATCACTTGGAATATGCTTAATCCACCACATATATGCACAAAATCTAAATGGGAATTATGCGTTTATAAAAATAAAAAATAAAAAATAAAATCACCCAGCATATATATAAGATAATAATCTTGGAATTTTGATCCAATACTACAATTGTAAGTTGTAGTTAGTTGTTGTGGTACCTTTTTTAATTTGTCTTTTTATTTCTATTTGGGCCCAAACGTATATAATTTATGTACCAAATTTCAATACATTTGAACTTATATAGTTTTATTTTCATGTACGAGAGATTGAGATGGGAAAAATCTTTTAATTTTTGAAATTTATAAAAATATATAAATAAAAATAAAAAGTTATATATATAAACTATATATATACTGGAACCCATATAAAATGAAAAATAAATTTGAAAATTTGAAAAGAGGAACTACAAAAATGGAGTGCAACTTGTAGTGGGTTGTATTGGATCATGTCCATGATCCTATGCACCCAATTGCTACTTACCTAAGTAACAACCTCATGTGTTATTTGCTTTTTATAATTTTTATACAGCACATATTTATTTAGTTTTTATACCAAATTTTATTATTTTAGATTTTTTATAAAATTTCGAATAAAAAATTTCACTCATCTCACTCTCCCCCAATACATGAAAATGATAAATATATACAATATACCAAAATGATAAATTTTGGTATATGAAATAAAAGAGCCACCATTTTCTGGTAGTAAGGCTTCTTTAAAAGGTACAGACCGGGTACACATGAGCTGGCATAAAAATGAAAAAAAATAAAATAGAAATATATAAAATTCATAAGTTTGTGGCTTAGCTAAATAAGAACCCGGCCAACATATATAATCACCGTCAATAGGTATAGGGCTATGATCATATATAACAACTCATTTTTATGTTTAAAAATATGACATCAGATTTTTTATTACGTTATTTTTATACCTTTTATTTATTTATTTATTTTTTGATAAAAAGAAATTACTCTATCCCGACCCCTCACAATTTGAGAAGGGTTCGGGGCAGAGTAATCTCCGCTATTCATAGCCAAAAAATTGTCTTTACAAATTTTGTCAATGATATCTTGAGGGAGATTTCCCCACCAAGTCACCTGATAAAAAACAGAAGCACAAACCAAATTTGCTATAAAGCTTATAAAAATATATTTGATTTTGATGAAATTTAATAGTTTACTTAAATAAATTATTCTAAATGCAATGAATAGGCTTAATTTGATCTTATCATTTTTATATTAATTGGATTTCATTGTTAAGTTATCCCCATTTTTAGCCAATCGCACCATACAATTCTACACATATAATCAAAATGTTTGTATTGGGCATGAAATTGGATTCTTGCTTTCTAGGTCAATGTCATTAAGGATGAAAATGGGCTAGGTTATACGTGGTCAAGATCAACCAAACTTTTTTTTGATGTAAAAGATCAACCAAACTTTAATCAGATTTAAAAGATATTATTCCCAAATGAAAATCAAATACCTCATTGCTTAGCAGCTTTGCCTCTCATGCTTTGGATGATGACGGCACGTGGTGGGGAGGACCTCATGAATATATCTTCTTGAATATCTATGTAATGAAGTTGCTCATGTAATTGAACGATTGAAAGGTGTATTATGTTCCAATCTTTGCTCCTATGAATATGGAAGGGAAAAGTCGTTTTTAATACGCCACCTGTTCGTTTTGTTATAAAAAGAAAAAAAAATTAAGTACGACAATTTTCATTGAAGTGGGGTAAGCAAGTTTTTGCCGTTGGATATTTAATTTTGCCTTTTCAAAAAATGGTCACACGTAAGAACGGGCTCCAGTCACGGATAAAGGTGGAAGTTGATGGTGATGGATACTGACGTGGGATAGTGTAAGTATGCCATCAAAATTGTGAAAGCAACATGAAACATTTATGAGTACCGATCCGGTTTTTTTTTTTGAAAAATAATTTTATAAACATGTTAATCTAATTATATTTAATCTATAAACCAAGTTTTATCATTTTTAGATATGTATATATATTTATTTTGGATTTTTAAATACAGGGGTATTTAAGTCATTTTAAATATTCTTAAAATGACTTAAATACCCCTGTACTTAAAAATCCAAAATAAATATATATACATATCCAAAAATGGTAAAACTTGATTTATAAATTAAATATAACTAGATTAACATGTTTATAAAAATATTTTTCAAAAAAAATTAAAAAATATTTTTTTTTTGACCGGTCGGAAATCGTAAAAGATCATTCGGCAACATTTATAGATTATAGATCATAACAAAAAACTTATAGATTATAATCATAAAGAGCTATTTGTCTAAGGATAAATATAGAGTGGGAAGTTGACGCAGATGCGCTCCGATGAAGACCGAAGAAGGCTTTTTTTATAAAAAAAAAAAAAAAAAAAAGTCGTAACCATTTTATAAATCAGCAGAAGTTAAAAAACGATGTGAAACGATAAGGATAATGATAAGGAGTAAAGATAATAAATTTAAAATAGATAAATTACTTGTATAGGTAGTTATCTAAAAATAATTGAAAAGTAAGATAATTATATAAAAAGATATAAACAATAAGATAATTCTAAAAAATGAAATTTTTTAAATTGAAATATTTTAGTTTGAAAAGTTATTATTGTAAATAATAATGAGTCGCGATTATATACAACTCATGGTATATAGAATACTTATACAATATTTATTTTTTATTTTTTACTTAATTTTTTAATTTTTTCTTTATAAACATGTTTTTGTAAATATATTTAATCAACATATCAAGTTTTATTAATTTATAACTTTTTCACATATTTATTTTTAATTTTTAAAAACTAAGTTTTTTAAGGGATAAAATTGACTAAAATACCCCTGAAATTGATGATTTTTAAAAGTAAAAATGAATATGTAAAATTATTGTAAAATGGTAAAACTTGGTAGTTGGTATATAAGTTAAATACATTTGCTAAAACATATTCATGAAAAAACTGAAACAAATAAGAGATAAAAAATTTTAAAAAAATAAATATTGTATATAATCCGATATACGAATAAGTCGTATATAAACATGACTCAATAATCATGCCCGTAAGAAGTTGCCCTTCCTTAATGATGGTTGTCGTTGTTACAAAATTTATCATACACGAACAACTTTTGCAGTCAAATTTTAATTTAGCTTATTTTCAAAAAGAAATTTGATTTGGCTTCAGTTGGTACCAAATCTCGTTCGGTTCTGTTGTTATTTGCGGCGAAAATTTAATAGTACTACTTGAAAATGATTATATTTAACTAAATAATACTACTTCAAAATAATGGTTAGATAATTAATTGGAATCCAAATATATTTAATTAACAGATAAAAATTAAAAAATTATATAATCCAATATACGAATAAGTCGTATATAAACATGACTCAATAGTCATGCCCGTAAGAAGTTGCCCTTCCTCAATGATAGTTGTCGTTGTTACAAAATTTATCATACATGAACAACTTTTGCAGTCAAATTTTAATTTAGCTTATTTTCAAAAAGAAATTTAATTTGGCTTCAGTTGGTACCAAATCTCGTTCGTTTCTGTTGTTATTTGCGGCGAAAATTTAATAGTACTACTTGAAAATGATTATATTTAACTAAATAATACTACTTCAAAATAATAAAAGCATTTATGTTTAGATAATTATTTGGAATCCAAATATATTTAATAGACTAGTTAAATATATATGCTATGCTCAAACTAAAAATTTACTTCATAAAAGAATTTTGTTGGGGTGAGAAGACCACTCATGCTCTTCTATTTCATTAAAATTATGATTGCAAGTGTTCCGAGGATACAAGGGAAATGGCATGCATACACCAAAATAAGTCTTTTTTGTGTTTGTAAATTATGAACATTTAAATTTTAAATTTTTTTATTTTTTATAAATACTTTATTTTTAATCATTTCTTTATGTCTTTCGATACAATTATCTTACTTTTTAATCGTTTTTCACACCTACTTATACAACTACATTTTTTATTTTAACTTTATTTCTTTTCTTCTCATTACTATTCTGATCATATCCGGGTTGCTATCATATTCAATGCATCCGGGTGTACTACACCTATTTTTTTATTTTTTTTTAAAAAAAATTATGAAACTGTTAATCTAGGTGTATTTAACATATGTATCAATTTTTAACAATTTTGGAGATTTTTAGATTTGTTTTAGATTTTTAAAAATCAATGGCATTTTAGTAATTCCACTGATTTTAAAAATCTAAAAAAATATCTAAAAATCTCGAAAATTGGTAAAAATTGATACATATGTTAAATACACTTAGATTACCACTGATTTTTAAAAATCTAAAAAATCTAAAAATCTCTAAAATTGGTAAAAATTGATACATATGTTAAATATAACTAGATTAAAAAATTTAAAAAAAATGGTTGTATGCACCGAGGTGCATTGAGGCTCAATGCACCTGGGTGTATACAACTGCAACCCATCATATCCTCCCCATTAAATATCAAATACAAAAGAAAAAATGGAGTTTTTTTATGAATGCTGGTTCAATGCACCCGGGTGTACTTCACCTATTTTTTAAAATTTTTTGAAATTTCTTTAATGAGAGTGTATTTAATATGTGTATAATTTTTTACCATTTGTGTAGATTTTTAGATATTTTTTCAGATTTTTTAAAAATGCCACTGATTTTAAAAAATTCAAAAAAATATTTAAAAATCTTCAAAAATGATAAAAATTTATACGCATGTTAAATACACTTATCTTAACAGTAATATAAAAAAAATTTCAAAAAATTTTAAAAAAATAAGTAAAATACACCAAGATTGAACCAGCATTTTTTATTACCTGCGGAAATTGCAAAAGAACGACCGCCGACATGGAATAGAATACAGGGATCCACTGTGTGAACACGGGATTTCTCACCCAACGTGTTTTCCAACCTTTAACTTTGTTCCTTTTTTCGGTCTTTGTCGAATTCATGGGACCCACAGTAAACTTTAGTTCCCAACAACCATGGGACTTGAATAGATACAATATTCCTCACCGATCCAAGATCATGCCAAATCATGCCAACTATAACGTATTCTAAATTCCTAATTACATATCAATGGTTGCCTCCTATATAGTAACTATTACCTTCAAAGTATGAAATAAAAAGGAAATAAAGTCTCATGGTAAAATAAATTAAAAAAATATTAAATCAGAAAAAATTGAAAAAGATTGCGTTTTGGTAATTAAAGAAGACAAAATGAAATTAACAACATAAATGGGTTTGAGTCGTACTTGTACGTGGAGTGCTGTCTAAATGAACAACTAATTTGAGAGGTCTGGTTAACATCCCAAAAAAAATCATAATAAAATAAAAATTAAGAGTCAACTATTTGCTCCCATAGAGTTGCACTCAAAATTTTCATGTAATTATCTAGTTTGGCTGACCTCAATGTTCATGTAAAGAAGTATATGGGACTCATCTGAAAAATATGGAAAATGAATCTAATAAAATTATTTGATTTATACATTAATTTAAACACCTTGTAAAACATCATTTTTACCTAGATAAATGATTCTATTAAATATTATTATATTCTAATATTTTATGAATTAATCTAAACATTTTTCATAATTTCTATGTGAATATATAGTTCAGAGCAAATGTGGTAAGACCACAATTTTGATCAAGATAGTTTTTACTTTATGATAATCGTAAAACAGATAACGTTGAATAATGTGGACTGTTGATTTCTGTTCTTCCATCAAAATAGTCGCCATCCAAAGTGATGTATCAGCTATGTTACAGCTTAGCAGGACCCAAAATAGAAATTAATTATTATTAGACACATGACATAATAATTAAAAAATAATAAATATCATTTTCTGGAAAAAAAAAATTTTGAGAGTTTCTCTGGAGAAATCCACGGTTTTGATATGATGAGTTGGATTTTTTTAAATCTTTCTAAATCCAAAACATTTATAATTTCCGGGCAAATTCTAAATATATCTATTAGTTTTACCCCTAATTCCAATTATACTTACATAGGTTGTGCAAAATTCCATCCATACTCATAGCCCCTGTGAAATGATGAATATGTCTACACATTAATTATGATTCTAACCTAAAAATTCACATTCAAATGAATTGTTGGTACTTTTGCAATTATAATATATACTTTTATAGCTAGAAATTCATATATAATTTATTAACTATAAAATCACAGTTAGAACATAGACATATTTGTCATTTTATAGATGGGAATGTGTATGAATGTGAGTTTGGGTGAACTATGTAGGTATATTTAGAATTATGGAAATATTATTGGTATATTCAGAATTATGGAAAAACTTATGGGTATATTTGGGATTCATTTATTTAATAAGTATTCGTGTATCTTGTTCAAAATTATTTTGATTAGAAACTTATATGTTTAAAAATTTTGACATCTTTTGAGAGTGAATTTATAGTTGTTATCATTTAAAAGAGGAATGATTCTACACATCCCAATGCAAAAAAACATTTTTAAAATATTTTTGTTTTCTTTTCGTAAAACTATTATTCTAAAGTTTATTTAATCTTGTAATAAGTTCTACTATTTTTGAAGATGTATGTATATAAATTTCAATTTCAAATTTAGGGTATTTTCGTTATTTTCAAATTAATAAAATACTCAAATATTTGAAATTTAGAAAATATGTATGCACATCTTTAGAAATTGTAAAACTTAATTTTATAGATCATAAATACACTTACAACAATTTTTTTATAAAAATAAAAATAAAAAATGTAAAAAATAAATATTTGGGTTGAATGCATGGTTGCTCCCATTAAGGGTATTAACGGATCAGGTTGTACGTATTATGGCCTAATCTTAATCCTATATTATTTAAAATCTTTAATCTTAATTTGTTTATTATTTCATTTTTAAAAAATAAAGGCTAACTCATTTATAACTCATTTAATAAAATGATTAGTGAGTTATTTACATATTAATCACAATAATAAAATGTATAAATTATACAACTCATAATAACAACACAATACATAAATTATATAGTTCATAATAATAACACTATGCATAGTAACAATACGATGCATAAATTAACAACACAATGCACTGAAAAAAGGAGACAAGATGGGACGATTTAATGGAGGGAGGGAGAGAGGAGAGAGCATGGAGACAAGGGTATAACTTGGTATCGGGTCAGTCCGAACCTGCTCAACCCTACCCAGTTTTAAGACCAAATTTGGATTTTTTTGAAAATTTTTCAAATTAGACCCAATTTCAACCCAACCAAGGAGAACCCGAAATGCATGCCGAGTTTACATCAACCTGGTACCAAACTCGAAATTCTCTCTTATTTGTTAAAATAATTTGTTTATATATTAAGCATTTTAACTATAATTATGATACAAATTCTTTCATGTAATCATAATCTAATTAAACTGTAAAACGTTCATTCTAAAGCCTATATATCACCTACATTTGTCCATAAAAGTCTCACTTTTATTAAACTTTAAATAGTGACTTATAATCTCATTTATGTTTTTTACCTTGATTGTTAACAAGTAAATTCATTGCATTCATTGTACTTAGAACTATCTTTTAATTAGAAGACCAACTTTCATCAAAATCGAAGATATCATATGTCATATAAATATATTCTATGTAAATTATTCACATAGGAATGCAATAATGTTAAAAAAAAATTGTTATTTCTATTGGTAATTTCAACTTCTATTTTCAAAAAAATTCAAATTTCAACTCGAAATCAAGATCAAAATCAATGTCAACCCGAACTTGGATTCTAATATTAGGGTTAGGATTTATCAAAGCTCGGTAGGCTTAGGGTTTTAGTTCTCCTAAACCCAGTACAATCTAACCTGAGTTGCACCCTTGCATTAAGCAAAGGGAGAGGAGAAGCTCAGACGAGAGGGAGAGAGTAAGAGATTAAGGAAATAAGGAGGAGCAGTGAGAGAGAAAGAGAGGAAAACAGGGAGAGAGGGGGTAGTCAGAGGCGAAGAGGAAGAGAGAAAGGGAAGAAGTGGCCAATTAGAGATGACAAAAGAGAAAGGAAGAGAGGGAGAGGAATGCAGAGAGGAAAATTAGAAAAAGGGAGACCGATTAGGGTTTAGAACAAAAATTTACATATCATCTCTTAACGAGTTATGGACAGATTGACAAGTTGAAAAAGTTGGATGGTTAATTGAATTACTAAAAAAGTTGATGGGTTGTAAAATCTTAAGATCTATTTATTTATTTAAATAATTAAATGGATTGAAGAATCATAGACTATTTATTCCAAAATACAACTCAAATTCATTTATAAACTGGTTGAACGGACAAGTTGACGGATTAACCATCACTGTTAACACCCCTATGTGTCCCATGCATCCAAATGGATAGAATCATGACACTCATAAAAATGAATATAAATAACATAAAAAAATTTAAATATGTAATTTTTATAACCATAAACAAGTACATATAGGTGAAATGAAAATTTTAAATGGTTTATATTTTTAAAACTACAAAAATTCAAAGGATACTTAGATGGAAGGTTCATTAGATCATGAGTCTCTATCCCACACAACTCCTCGTAAGTCAACTGATTTATACTGTCAATTGATGTCAGTTCCAATAGTCGTGTTACCATCTTCATTGACGAACAAAAGAAATGCTAGAGAGAAGATATAGGGTGTGTTTGGTAATGGAGAAAAAATGTCAAGCTAAGACTTTTCACTCTCCATAACTATCCTATCGTTAATTATTTCTTTACATCTTTTCATACAATTATCCGATTTTTCAGTCATTATACACAACTATTCATATAACTAATTTATCTATTTTTACTTTATTCTCTTTACTTTTCATCATTATCATTGTCATATCACATCATTTTTTTATAATTCAAAAACTTTTCATTCAAAAATTTTATCACTTACCAAACACCCCCATAGTCAAAATTACAATCAGAGGGCTTAATTGAAGGGAGGTGCAAAAGATGACAATCCCAACATCAAAGGTTCAGACTACAATTTTTGCAAGTTTGAGAAAGATGGTCATTTTAGAGTCAAGTCAAATCATATATTGGTAGTTAATGATGATGTTAGGCACAACAATAGACAATTTTTACAGACAGATGCTAGTGTTGAAATGCCTATATGAAAACTTAAAAGTTCAAATAAGATTGATCATTTCAGCTGGAAGTTACTTATGGATGCCTTACCAACAAAATGAAACCTCCAAAGAAGATGGATCACCATCCCAACCATTTGTTTACTGTGTCACAATGGTGAGGAGGACATTGTTCGCCTATTTTGGGGCTATCCAATTACACGGGGAGGTGTCAATCATCATCTCATTCAATCCCCCCTGAGTGTGCAATTCACCAACTTACTAAATATTTTTCAACACCTTGTTTCCTCTACTTCTTGCCACCCCTTTTTATTACTTCTATGTCATTTTTGTGGAACAAGAGTTACATGAATGGTGTCAATCCATGTTTTCAGGTTGTGGCAAACTAAGTGATAGATTATATTCACATCCTCAAATCCTCCTCCTCTTTTAAGCTCTTTGAGATAGAATCCATTGATAGTGGTGTTGGATTTTGGACATACATATATATATATATATAAATAAATGACCCAATTTTCAAAGTAACTATAAGGTTTATGAATCTAAATTATTTAATAGAGTATGGATCTCCTATGCATAGAAACTATATTGCCTATTTTATAATTTATATTTTTATGATGGGCTAAATTAAAAATAAGAAAGATAGATTCTTTATATAAACGACCGTGGTCCTTGAGTTATACATGAGTTTTTTTTTAACATCCCATTATTAGAAAAACAAAAGTCTTCTTCTGCAGAAAATCCTAATACATAATTTGAAAAACTCAAAACCTCAAGATCCAAAAACAACATCTATTCCTATGAATTCATAATTTATTTATTTTTAGTAATTTAACATGAAAGATTCTAGGGTAATTGTGGTTTTAATCAATAAGATTTCCCAAAAAGTGTTGCAAGGTGGAGTAAACTTTTACAAAGATTCATAAAATTCAATGTTGATGTTGGAACTAACTTGCAAATGGGTAGAATGGAACGAGGGCTATTATAAGGAATTCCAATGGGAATTTTGTAGTAGAAAAGACCTAGAGAGAATATGGCATTGTGGACTCCATAGTTATGGAGGCTAAAGCTATTAGGTGGAGCATCGAATGGCTAGCTGAAATACCATATCAACAAAATCATGTGGAATGCGATTCTCTTATTCTCCTTCAATTAATACCTGGTAGGGCTCCTATTTGATCATATTTGGACTTCTTCATTGATAAAATCAAATAAGTAGCAACTACTTTCCATAATCGCATCTTCCCTCACATCCTTAAGAAGGAAACAATAAAGCACATTGTTTTGTTATATTTGCAAGTGGCACTACTAGAAGCTTCCATGCATGGTGGGATTCTCCACAAGTCTCTATTGCTTATGCATTTTGTATTAACATTGGTTTGGATTAATGGATATTTTTCTAACCTTGTTTCTCCTCAACCTCAAACTAAGGATAAATGGGGCTAAAGGCACTAGCCATCTTTGGCCTTTTTTATTAAGGATTGTTGCCTTGATCTTGTCGATTGGTAAGTGTGAATCAGGATCGTTGCCCTGATCATGCGGCGGGTGCTTAATTCGATCTCGTCTAAATTTTTTTCTTTTTCTTTTTCTTTCATCACATAAAAACACATACTTATCATCAAATATCAATTATCATTGATAACATTCATACTTATTTTTGTACAATACAGGTTATTTTAACCTGATCATTTCATACATACAGAATTTGAAAACTCCTTATCATATGTTCATGTCATACCATATATAGATCAGCATATCATACAATTTTCTTCATACCTTCTTTTTCCTTTTCTTCTTGGCCTGTGCTGTACCTGTCTATGGATTGAAAAGCAAAACGTGAGTCGAAACTTAGTAAGCAAGCATTTTTTTCATTTAAATTCATTTCTGCCGTTCAATAGTGGACACTTATCAAGTGATCTACTATCAACCAGTGGAAACCTTTTCATAAAATCTTTCATAAAACATATGTTTGCAAACTTAACATGTAAACCTCTTTTCCATGAACATAAAAACGTTTTTCATAAAACTTCCTTTTTCCAAGGACATTCTCATGTCCTTAAAATATTTTCCATAAAACCTTTTTAAAACAAGCATATGCATCATGCAATACGTTTTTGCCCGTCTAGTAGGTGACACTTACCAAGTGATCACCCTTTCCTACTCAGGAGAGAAACCATTTCATTTGATAACTCGCGAACCAGGCAGTTATCTGTGTTCTTCTCCCATTTCAGGGAGGGCACCGCCGGCGTTTCGCCTTTTGAAGCGACTTGGCCTATGTAGAGGGGGCCCATCTTGCAACCGCGTCTGGTTTGCATATCCTTTACAGTAGACCTAGTATATAACTCATGTGCACATTCTTTTCTCCATATTCATATGCTAGCATGCTTTTTATAAAACTACACAGACCCTAGTCTGTGACTTTTTCTTTTCAAAACTTGATGCTAGCATGTCATTTCAAAATAGCACAGACTTCGGCTTGTATTCCCTTTTCTAACTTGAAAACTTGGCACAACCCAAGTTAACAAGTTAATAAAAATATTTTGTAAGGATGACCAACCTTAAATAATTTTGAAACATTTAAATAACACATTTTTAAATCATTTAAAATATTTGAAGAAAATATTTGAGAAATAGTAATTTCAAAATTTTTCTAAAATATTTTTAAATAAATTTTGAGCTGTAAAACAATTTCGAAAACATTTTAATATCTAAAAACAAAAGATTTTGCAAACGTTTTTCTTCCCATTTCTAGGTTTTTCATGAACAAAGGATATACCAATGCATAATTTATTTTCTTTATATGGTATCATATTCTTTGTCCACATGACACATGAGTTACTTCTATATGAAGGTAAGCTTGTATGATCCTTTGGTCATTACCTTAAAAATCTTCATTTAAATCGATTATTGGTTGGCCTTCCTTAAATTCGTTTCAAAATATTTTAATAAATCATTTTAAATTCATTCGATAAAACCAAATATTATTTGGAAATCAAAAATTTTCCTTTTCCATTATAATGCAACCATTTCCACCTTTCTCCTCATTTTCATAAGGATTTGCTTATGATAAATCAATTCCCACATATCTCAACATTTCTCCTTACTTCCATATGGATTTTCTTATAATAAAGCAATTCTGACATATTTCATGGTTGCAATATAAAACATATAAAATCATTTTCAAAAAGTTTGCTTGCTTACCTCTGTTTTGCTTCAGTCTGAATCCATTATACTTTCCTTTCCTTTTTCTATACAAATGAAAAGGATATACATACTTTATCATACATATGTTATATTCATTTATGACCTTATTTTCCTCCATAATTTCTTATAGAAGTTAACCTTAAAAATACTTGGTCATTATTTCCTTATGTGGATTTTTATCCATAAATTCTTAAAAATTCCATCCTTAGATTTAAATATTAATCTAAAATTTTCTCCAAAATCACGCTGTTTACTGTAGCAATTTACTGTAACAGTTACTGTTCATCCGAGGTTACTGTTCATAGAGACGTGGTTATTGTTCATGGGTAACAAAAATTGAAATTTTTTCCAAAAATAAAAAATACCATGATATAGCTTATGCCTAGTATATCATAGGACATTTCATACGTTTTGAATTTATCATCATTTACTTAGCGAAAAAAATCATTTTCTCCATATATTAAAAATCAACATAAATTCACTTAAGCATAATCCTTAATTTCAAAAATCATGAAATTAATATATCATCATTTCAACATCATATTTATCATAATCATACATCCCAAATCATCATTTATCAATTTTAGAGAATTATTTTCACATATTATATGCTATATTCCAGAATACCCTATATTTGCTCCAAATTTTTGATGTTTTGACATAATTCCAATTACGCATTATATCTATACTTATTTTCTTATGCTTAGGAATTATCTAAGCACGTTTTTACCCTACTTAACATCCAAGAGAAATTTGGATAGAAATCACTTACCCGAATTGGAGATACGCCTCTTTTTCTCACACTTTCTCTCTCTAACTTTCTCCTTCTTTCTCTAAAGGCTAAAAACGAATTTTGGGGGTGGGAATGCTTGAATTTCTCAAGCTTGGAGTGCCTTTGGACGTCCTCCCTGCCCCCTATTTATACTTTTTGATTTTTCACAAAATTGGATTTTACCCCTAGCTTGAGATATTTAATTATAAAAATATATTTTTTATATAATTTCTAAAAATGCATGGAGCTTTGTGCAGCCACCCTAGGCCTGATCCAGCCCCCTATGGCAGCCCTATTTTCCTATATTTTTAATTTATTAAAATTAATTATTTTTAAGCAAATTAATCTCAACCGTTGATATATGATAAGATTAATTTGTGGCCATTGGATTTGACCCCAAATGTCAACAGCCCCTGCACGTCCCTGAATTTCAGCTGCATTTGCATTTAATTTTTTTAATTTTTTATTATTTATTTATTAAAAAGTCAAAAGTGGATTTAAATAAAAAAGTAAGCTACTTTTTCGATTTTCATTTGACACTTCATCTTGACCTTTGATTTGTGATTTTCATCACATCTTGACCCATTCATCATGTTCATCATGAATTTTTAACCATCCATAAAAAATTTCATCGAATTTCGACGCCCGGATTGCAAATTATGAATTTTTTTCTATTTTTTTCACTAAAATCCAAATTTGTATTAAAATAATAAAAAGTAATACTATTTTGTCTTGTAGTGATTAAATTCCTATTTTGTCTTTTTGTGATTAGGTTAATCCAAGCAATTAACTCTTAATCACGTGTCTTAATCCTCGGTTACTATTTACGTTTACTATTCATGTGCACTATTCACATGGGTTAAATTCTTAATTGCATTATTTTAACCTCTAGTACACACATTTGCAAATATAACATATTTCGTGAATTTTATTTATCATAAAAATCAATACAAAAATCTATGTGTTATTCTAGGATTGCGGGTTTCACAAAAACTAAGTGAGGTTATTCATAATCTTTCAAACTATGGGTGTGTTTGGGAATTGATAAAACTTTTAGTGAAAAGTTTTGGAGAGTAAAAGTTGTCAAATGATGTGATATGATAGAGGTAATAATGAAGAGTAAAGAGAATAAAGTTAAAATAGATAGGTTAGTTGTATAAGTAATTGTGCAGAAATGATTGAAAAGTAGGGTAGTTGTATAGAAAAATTTGTAAAACTGATTAAAAAATATAGTAGTTATGAAAAGTAAAAAGTTTTAGAGTGAAAAGTTTTAGCTTGACATTTTATTCTCATTGCCAAACACACCCTATATGAGTATGTTTGCAATTATAGGATATGTTTTAAAAGAATTGATTCGATGCACCCTGTTGCATTGAAATTTCAATGCACTAGGGTGCAAAACTCCATTTTCTAATTTTTTTAAATTTTTTTATAAGATTGTTAATATAGTTATATTTAATCTATAAGCCAAATTTTACCTTTTTAGATATGTGTATATATTTTAAAAATAAGAGTACTTTAGCCATTTTTAAGTGACTAAAATACCTTGTTTTTAAAAAATCAAAAATATATATTTATATATCTCCAAAAATTGTAAAATTTAATAAGTAAGTTAAATACAACTAGGTCAACAATCATATAAAAACAAATTTAAAAAAATATATAAAAAATAGGATTTTTCACCCTAGTGCATTGAAATTTCAATGTACTCTGGTGCATTAAATCAGTTCTTACGTTTTAATACACCTAAAATTTTTAAATAAGAATTTTTTAATCTCCATATTTATCCTATTTTTTCAATCATTCCTTCTTATCTTTCTCAACAACTACCGTGGTTTTCAATCATTTCTATCTCATATAATTTATCTATTTATTTTAATTTTATTTTCTTTACTTCTGATAATTATCTTTATCATATCACATTATCTTTTATTATTTCAAAAACTTTTACATAAAATTTTTCATTTAAAAATTTTATTACTTTTTTGGGCACAGGTATAGTCAAACTATATAGATATATTTGCAAATTACCAAATGAATTTGAAAAATTACTAAATTTGCATGTGGCCCACACACTTATAAAAGAAATATGATCTTTTCCGATTTTCCGGCGTCCTAATGGGATCGTCCGCCCGGGATGCAATCCCCCTCGCGTGGAAACACCGTTGAGCAAATAATTCGAAAGTCAAGGCGATCCAGCACCGTGCCTGCCACGCGTACGGGGGATGTGTGGCTTCCCCGTCTACAAAAGGCAGCGCAATCACTCGCTCTGTTCCCCACCCATTACCCCATCCCACCTTTGCTCTTCCTCTTGTCCTCTTCTCTTTTTCATCCACTTCCTCCGCCACAAAAAATAAAAAAAAAGAAGAGAGCAGAGGAGAAGAAGAGCATTTTCAAGCTTCAACTAGATAATGGCTTCTTTTTTCCACTTCACGCTCGCTTCTTTTCTCATTCTCTTCTCCATCCCCTCCACCGTCACCGCCGACTGCACCTCTCAAACCTTCTCCAACAACCAGAAATACGCCCTCTGCGCCGACCTCCCCGCCCTCAACACCTCCCTCCACTGGACCTACACCGCCGCCAACTCCTCCCTCTCCATCGCTTTCGTCGCCAAACCCACTTCCACCTCCGGCTGGGTGTCCTGGGGCATCAACCCCACCGCCAGGAAAATGATCGGCTCCCAAGCCATCCTCGCTTACCGTAACTCCAACGGCTCCGTCACCGTCGACACCTACAACATCTCCGGCTACGAAAACATCGTCCCTTCCCCCATCGCCTACGATGTTCCCCACAAGCAAGCCGAGTATTCTAACGGCGTCATCACCATCTTTGCCACGCTCTCGCTCCCCTCCAGCACCGGCACCACCGTCAATCACGTCTGGCAGGTCGGCCCCGGGATGGACGGGACCAGCCCTAAGGTGCACGCCCTGGGCCCCGAAAACAAGGCCTCCACCGGCAGCTTGGATTTCTTGAAGAGCGGGACCGGCGGCAACGGCACCACCGCTGGTAACGGCAATACCACCACCCCCGGTTCCACTCCCTCCGCGGCCGACGTCGCTGCTCGGTTCCCTTCCCCATTCTTGATCGCTTCTGCTGCATTCCTCGGTCTTTTGGTGGCCATTGCTGCCTGATTTTGATTTTTTTTTTTTTTATGAAATTATTGTTCTATAGGTCTAGAGTTTCTTCTTCTCTCTTTCTGTGTTTGGCATTTGGTGGAACTGGAGGGGCTGCGATTGGGCGATGTTGGTGTGGTTTGTGGGAGTAGTTCGGTGACTGCGATCCACGAGTCGTGAAATTGAGAAATTCTAAAGACTCACGCCGATAAATTTTCTTTTCTTTTCTATATATGTTATTGTTTTTTGCCTTTTTCAGAAATAGGTTTTGATTGGATGCCGACTTTTCAGTCGCATTTTTGTTCCGATTTCCGAAATAAAAGAAAGCATTTCGATGTCATGTGACTCATGTCAGTGCAATTTGATACACAATCTCAGCCATGACAAATGCATTCTCCGGTGGATGAGATGAGAGACGTGGACGGCATGAAATTTATTATTAATTTTTTTCAAAGTCTTATACAAAATTTTTTCATTTACATTACATGCTATTACTAATACTTTTTCTGTCTAAGGCATCGTTTGTTTCGTTGCAGTTATGATACCCGGTGAGAAAAAGCCAATCACTTTTTCAGTTAATTAATATTTTCCACTTTTATTCTTATATTCTAATCTTTTTTGCCATCAATTATCTCCATTGTATCTATTTATTCAAACTTTACTCCTATAATTTTATATAAATCACATAAAATCAAAAATATTTTATTTTCCACTCCTCACCTCATCCCACCTTCTCCACAAAATTTTAATTATCAAACATCTCCTAAACCTCACGCAGGCCAACATGCCTTTATCTTTTTAAAAAAAGTTTTTATCTTTTTAATATGTAAATTTAGTTGTATTTAATTTATAAATTAATTTTTACCATTTTGTAGCTATATTTTTTGAACTTTTAAATATAAGGATATTTAAGTTTTTTTAATAGTTGAAGATGACTTAAATACCTCATCGTCTAAAAATCTAGAAATATAATTTTAAAGAAATAAAAATTACTTTATAAGTTAAATATAATTAAATGAACAAGTTTATAAATTTTTTTAAAAAAGAGGTTTTTAGCCAAAGCTGACATGATCATATCTCTAATATTTCGCTTGGGAGCCTGAATATGAATATCATGAAGTATTTTAAGTTAAAATACATTATTTATTTATTTTTACCATGAAGTATATTTTTTAATTTTTTCTTCATAAATATATTTTAAGCGTATTTAATTCATATATCAAGTTTTCCCATTTTATAATTTTTTATATATTTATTTTTTATTCTTTAAAGATCAAAATTTTAAGGGATGAAAAATGATTTAAATGCCCTTGAAATTGATGCTTTTTTAAAAAAATTAAAAATAAATATAAAAAAATATTGTAAAATGACAAAAATTGATATATGAATCAAATATACTTAGTAAAACGTGTTTATGAAGAAAAATAAAAATATAATTAATTGTAAAAATAAATAAATGATGTATTTTATAATGTTTATGATGTGACTCCACCTACTTGATTGCAAAATTTAAGTCTACTGGACGTCGGAGAGAGTGAAAGTTGTAGGAACGTGAGATCAATTGGAGTAGAAAATAAAATATTTTGAAAATTATGTGATTAATATGAAATGATAGGAGTAAAATTAAAATAAACAAGTTTGTTGGAAGATAACTTATAGAAAAAAAAATAAAAAATACAGAAATAAAAATAAAAAAATAATGATTGACTGAAGGTAATAAACCTCAAATACTGTACTACAATGATTTTTCACCGCACCTTTTCCCACACATTACCAAAGGACTCCGATTCAGTGCTCCCGGGAGCGTGCAGTACTGCATGCTCCCGGGCGCATACATATATTTTTTTTTATTTTTTTTTAAAAATATTTTCATAAAAATATTAGCCAAAGTGTATTTAATATATATATCAATTTTTACCATTTTTGGAGATTTTTAGATATTTATTTTTTATTTTTGAAAATCAGTGGCATTTTAGTAATTTAAAATTACATAAAATGCTACTAATTTTCAAAAATAAAAAATAAATACCTAAAATATTCCAAAAATGGTAAAAATTTACACACAGATTAAATACACTTGGGCTAACATGTTTATGAAAATATTTTCAAAAAACAATAAAAAAAAATATATATATGCTCCTGGGAGCAGCACGGCACGCTCCTGGGAGCACTGAATCGGGGTCCATTACGAAACGAGTCCTAAATCTTCTAGGCAGCTATACTTGCGCCATAATTGCACAACTGTATGCGTCTTTTTTCTTTAAAAAATTATTTTTCCTTTCAACCTTTCGTGGTGTCTGAAACCCAAATTGATGGAGGGACAACATGGTCCGTGAGGTGGTCCCGCTACGCTGGCTTCCACTAGCATAGCAACAAGGGACGGTCCACGGCTGACGGCCGTTGGAATAAATAAATTGAGGCCCTGGTAGACTCTACTCGGTCTCCTCAAACTCAAGGCTTATTTGTTATTCTCCACGGGTGGGAAACCATGAAAAATAGTGGGAGCACTCTTAATTCCATCAATTATCATATTTTTTTTTGTTTTTATCTTTACGTTTTAATTATTTTTCTTACCAACTATCTCAATCAAATCTATTTATTCCAACTCTACCCCTATCATTTTCTAGCAATCATACATTTATCAAAATATTCTATTTTTTATTTCCCACCCGATCCCGCGATCATATAAAATTTTACTTTCTCAAACGTCCCTTTAAGACAAAGAGGTTTTAAATAAAGAGTTTGTTTGTGAAGTGATAAAAATTTTCAAAAAAAATTAAGTACAATAATTTTTGAAATAAGAGAAAATAGTGTAATATGATATGGGTAATAGGAGTGTCAACTTGGGTTGGGTTGAGCTCGAACTTAGTCTGCCGAATTCGAATTCCAATGGTGTTAAAACTTGCATTTTTAAAACTCGAATATGATGAACTTGATTTATAAATATGATGTGGTTAAGGTTCAAGATGAAGAACCTGAGCCCGATTTCCCATTTTATATTTTTATAAAATATATTATATACATATATCTAAACAATATATTTTTATATTTTGTGTATTTTATGTTATTTATATTTATATTTGACTACATGGGTTGTCATATTGTAATTGTATTATAAATAAAGTATATTATTTTCATTTGTCTTTTAACTCTATCATTAGCTTTCACATCCATTATGTTTCTTCCTTTATCTTGTTTTTTATGTTAAATTTTCTTCTAAAAATTTTCTTTATATTGCTATATCTTTTTAAAATATGTAATTTAATTATATATATATTTTTTTGATAATAGGAAGCACTTTATCCCTGCTCCCTTTCAACGTGAAAGGAGTTAGGGATAGAGTAGTCCAAGCAATTCATTGCCAAAAAATTATCTGTATAGATTTTCCCAAGTATAGCTTGGGGGGGTTGCCCCACCAAGACTGGTGATCCAAAAAAGAAATAGAAACCAATTCGGCTAAGGAATGAACAACTGCATTTCTTTGCCGTAATACATGATGAACTGAAAAAAAAGCATTCACATTGAGAATAGACCTGATTTCAGCAATAATAAAACCCACCAGGGAGCTAATGGGTTCAACGTTGGACAGATAGTTGCAAAGAATAGTTGCAAAGAATGAGAGAGTCTGTTTCGATCTGTGCATGTCTGACATTAAGCTAGAGAGCCCACCTAAGTCCCAAAAGGAAAGCGGTAGCTTCCATAAGTAGCGGTTCCATCACACCAACCTGTCTCCACCCTTTGGCTGCAATAAAGAAACCACAGGAGTCTCTGATAACAGCTACACAACTAAAAGCCTCCATATCCCCCTATCTTCAAGCATCCACATTTATCTTGACAACCCCCCGCGGCGGTTTGAACAAGCGGGGCACAAGGGACCTGTCTAAAACACCCGCCTGAGCGAGGATTTTAGCACTCTTATGCTGGTCAAGAAAATCCACACACCCGGCCAAGATATCCTTGAACTTCGGTTGAGTACCCTCCTCTCTGAGTTTGTTCCGTAAATACCATACCCTCCAACAGCTCAAGATGAAAAAAGCAAGGTCCTCGGACCTGTTCTCTCGCACTAAAGTTTCCAAAATCTCCTGGACAGTTACCCCCTGAGAGACCATCCTTGCTGCTTTCCTACATACCCCATTCGTCGTTGCACATCTCAGGAAAAGGTGATTAGCATCTTAGGTATCATTCTTGCATAACACACAACACGGGTCCACCGCAATGCCCCTATGAATCAAATTTTGCAAAGTAGGAAGAGCATTTTTTAGAAGTCTCCATCCAAAAATTATGACTTTGCTTGGGAGTTTCGTTCGCCATATTGCCTTGTAACTCCCAGAGAGGGCTGGGTAGTCATCATCTGAGCACAAGAGTCTGTATGCCAATTTGACCGTGTAGAATCTGTTCGGTTCATGTTTCCAAAACATACTGTCCTCCACATTCCATTGGGGAAGGGGAATCAAATTGATCTCATGCCATCGAGCCTCCCCCACGACGGCCACTACCCGATCCTTGTTCCATGATTTTGTTTCACCATCGATAAAGTGGCTTACCGTTACATCCTTCGGGATTGAAGGCGGAAGGGGTCCCGCCTGTTGGTCCTAAGTTTATAGCAAAACCCAAAAGGGAAGGGGTGAATAGGGTTCTTAAAAAATTCTTTAGTAAATTAAAACTTAACCCCTTGTAAGTTTAATCCCCTTAATGAAACGTGCTATGAAATAGAATGAGAGGGTGCAAATGAAATATAAAATACAAGCAATCAAACCAAATAAGAGACAACAATATATAGTGGTTCGGGCAACCTTCTCTACTCCACTCTTCCAAGCACACATCCGTTGTGTCTTGGGTTTCACTATTGTATATTCAATACAATCTAGAACACCTGTTCTCTTCTAGATTCTAGCTCTAGGGGGCATATACAACAATCACTTGTTGGTGAGACCAACTCCAACCAACCAAGTTTAATATGTTGGTGGACAAACTCAAACCAAACAAGCAAAACCCATTAGTGAGACAAACTCAAACCAACTCCCCATTTTGCTTCTTCTTGAATTCGGTCTCCAACACCGATTCAAGGCAACAATACAAAATAAATAGATAAATTACACTTTACAACGTGTATTCAATAAGCTCTAGAAGCTCCTTGTCATGTGGAGATGATAATCTTGAAAGCACACTTGGAAGATGTAGCACTTGAAGCTTTAATAGTTGTTCAAATAACTTCAACACACTTGAATATTAGAAGATGAAAGCCCAACTTGTGTTTTTCTCTTTCTTTCCTCCTTTTTTCTCTTCACGTTCATACATCAATGTTATATATAGAGGAAAAATGATCTAGCCGTTTGAAGTGGAGGTTCACGTGCATCTAGAGCTCCAACGTTCAAATTTTCGACCGTTACGAGTTGAAGTCGCAAGTGGAGTCGACTTCGGATGAGTGGAGTCGACATCGGATGGGTGAAGTCGACTTGGGATGCGATTTCGTCTTGTTAAAACTTGCTGTCCAGAATTTTGCCTTCGAAGTCGTAGGCGAAGTCGACTTGGGTTGAGACTTTATTTTGCTGTCTGTCCGAAGTCGCAGGCGAAGTCGACTTGGGTCTGGGACTTCACCTAAGTCGCAAGTGAAGTCGACTTGGGCTGAGACTTCACTTTGTTGAACTTGCAATTCATGAACTTAAGCTCTTGAAACTTAAATTATTTCACATTTTCATTTTCATACACATAATTAGAGACAAAACATCTGAGAACACTTAGATAAATTTATTATAACCTTTTTAATGATATTTCAATTATTTGTTAATCATCAAAATTAAATTAATCTTTCTTAAAGCAAGCATATGATCAACACCGCCTCACCCACCATAGACTCAAGCCAGATATCGGCAAAGAACTTAACCCTTTTTCCATCTCCAATCCTCCATTTGCAGCCCCTTTGAATCACATCTCGTGCCTTCAAGATACTATTCCAGGTGAAGGAATCAGATGGCTTCGCCTTACAGGTCCAAATATCAGAGGTTGGGAAGTATCTAGCTTTGAGAACTTTGTGACACAAGTATGTAGTACATGATACTAACCTCCAAACCTGTTTTGCTAGAAGGGCATAGTTGAATTTGTGGAAGTTCCTGAATCCAATTCCACCCGATCGCTTTGGCTTGTAAATATCCTTTCATGCCACCCAGCTCAATTTCCTTTTACCGTCCTTCTCACCCCACCAAAATTTGCTCAGCATCTCATTAATATCATTACAGAATGATTTGGGTAGTAAAAAGATACTCATTGTATATTATTATGTTTACTTACACGATTTGTTATTATTATATATTTACATGAAATTCTAAACTTATCATTCTTAAATATAATATAAATTCATTAACCTAAATTCCAATCCGAAATTTAACCTGAACCCTATTTTCAAAAATAAGGTTAGGATTTAGATTTTACAAATAGGGTTAAGGTTAATATTTATAAATAGGGTTAGGGTTGGGATTAAGGTTAGAATTAGCGTTAAGGTTTGGGTGAATCTGAGTTTTATGAGCCGAATTGCACCCCTAAGGGATAGTAATGAATAATAAAGAAAATAAGTTAAAATAAATTAGTTGTCAGGATAGTTGTATAGACATGATTAAAAAGTAAAATAGTTTTTATAAAAAAATTTAAAGAAATAATTAAAGGCCTGCTCTAATTGATAGTAGATTCTTGAATTGAATCTATAGCATCCTTCCCAAAACAAATTTTCAATTCCCAACACAGGTTTTTCAATTTTAAACACTACTTTACCAATTTCCAACTTTACTCATTCCTAATGAACATTCTTACATCATCATTCCAAATACAGATTTGAGCTAAAAATCTTATAAGGTAAAATAGGACAATTATGGAAAATAAAAAGTTTTAGTTTGAAAAGTTTTATCATTAAACAAATACAGACAAAAATGCAACGAGACTAAATGAGGGTAAGGGGGAAAAGAAAGTAATTTTTAATATAAAGTTATAAACAAAAACAACAACAACATGTGTATTTCATTTAAATAATAAATTTAATATTATTAATAAGTGATATTTTTAAAAATTTATTTATCGAGGGCGCAACTTATAAATTCTGAGATGCAGCGGGATAGAGACAGAGTGCGTACCAAATACTACCATGACCCATGAGATGGATTTTCATATTTTTACCGAGACTTATGACTTCATGTAATATTCCCTTTTGCCTCTAATTTTTTCTTTTCTCTTTTTTGAAAACTTGCTCCCTTGCTACTGTTTTAACAAGAACGTGTTTGCGGTTTTACTAGGGGTGGGGATCGAGGCGGGTCATATCGGGTCAAGGTTTGCCCAACTCTGACCCTATTTTTTTAAAAATTGAGTTTTATTATCTTTTTTATACTGGGTTGGGACAATGTCGGCTTGATCGTTATTTTTTTTAATAGATTCCGGGACAAACTTCGGGTTGGTATCGAACCAGTTTCGGGATAGCGGGTCGGGTAAAAAATACGGTTCAAATAAGATGATTTTAAGAATTTATATACCTATCAAACATAAGTATACATCTATACTAAATTTAAATTTTATATGCTTCAATATTTCACTGCTTATTAAAAAACACATAATTAAGAAAACAAAACATTTGAAAATATGGTATAAATTTATTAAAATAGGTTAATATACAATTACACATAAGGGTGATATATGTACAAATTCTTTTTATTGATTTTTATATTGCTTCCTGAATAAATTGATTCTTCTATTGTTGATAGAGTTAATTATAAAAAAAAGTGAAATTTTTGAATGAAAATAATAATAATATTTAAACATAGTTTATAATTTTTAATAAATTAATATATACGGGGCGGGTCGGACTCTTCGGGTCGGGACATGGTCAACCCACCCCGACCCTATTTTTGAATTTGGGTCAAAATTTCTGACCTGTCCCTATACCGGGTAAAAAATATATTGGTTTTACCCGGCCAAAAACAGGTTGGGTCAAAGCCGGGTTACCGGTCGACCAACCCTAATTCCCACCTGTAGGTTGTACTTGTGAAATTTGTTGTGAAAAAATTACCTTTGCATTTAATCACAAGTAAGATTTCATTGTTGTTAATTAAACTAAAACTCAATCTACACATTTTGTTTTAAATCATTTGTTTTACTATGGTATATGAATGATTTCCATCAATGTTTTTGTGAACTACATTTTCTTTAAAATTTTTATAATCATATATAAATTATGGAAATAACTTAGATCTATTCATAGATTCATGGAAATGTTATTATAATTTATAAAATTATTTATTTATACATAGAAAGAATGTTTAGATGATAGATATTGAATTAATAATTCTAAAAAAGACACAAATTAAATAATTTTATTAGATTGATTTTATACTTTTGTTAAATGAGACGGAGGAAAAAAGGGCTCCGCGTATATGTAACCAGGTTACATAGAAGCGTTTTCATGTAACACCTTTAAATTTTAAGATATTGATCCTTGATGGCAAAATCTAATCCATTCATTGTATTTAACACCATTTGTTTAGTTAAGAGATCCATTTTCATCCAAATCAAGTATATGCATAGGACACATTTGCTAAAAATATATATATTCATGTTTAAATTATGAAAATACTTAGATCCATTGACACATGTATTAGAATATAATAATACTTTATACAATCATTTATCTACACAGTAACGATATTTTAGATGTTGAAAAACTACTTTAAAGTTGATATTTTAGCATCGAACCATTTTATTATGTTCATTTTATACATTTATAAATAGAACCGATACATAGTGAAATTAAAAAAATAATTAGATTTCTAAGATACTATAAATGATAATAAATACAATAGATGAAGTGGATTTTTCATTTTTTCATCAACCATCAAGATTTTTAAAATGGATGGAGTTATGTAGAAAGGGGATTGCGGGACTGGAGGAAAAATATTTGATCAATATGAAGTTTGATTTTCTAATTAAAAAATTGAACGCAATGGAAGATTAGATTTTGATTTAATGTCTACTTGGGCCCAAAATGAGATGGCAATACCGAAAATTTTCGATATTGTCGTCATCAAAGTAGTTTGGCTATAATAAATTTTGGTCAACAATGAAGGGTCCATTTCTTATAATGCAGCTCCTAAATTGGGCGATTCAGATAGCATTAAAATTTTTATTTTGGGAGTTTTATATTTATCCCAAAAAAATTTCGAATTAAAACTTTTTAATCTAAATTTTTTATTTTTTACAAATGTCTTATTTTTTAATTATTTTTTTTTACTTCTTTCTGTACAACTATTCTACTTTTTAATCATATCTACATAACTAATCGTAAATCTATCTTATGTATTTTAACTGTATTTTCTTTATGCCTCATATTACCCCTATTATATCGGATCATTCTCTCCAATTTCAAAAATTTTTACACAAAATTTTTTTTATCAAAAGTTTTATCTCTTTCCAAGAGTACGATACGAAATCACGAAAATATTTCAATATAAAACTTTGCAATTTAAGTTATAATGCTACATGTATTGGTACATCATTAAGTTCAGTATGCACTTTGCATTTGGAAAATATGCCACATAATCAGGCTAACATTGCAATCATATGTGTTAGTTAATCAAATTATAAATATAGTCACATAGTTGGACAAAATTTTCAAATATTTGCAGAATTTGTATTTCGTCTTGCCTCATTCTACATTATAAAGTTGGGTACTTCTATTAATCGGTTTATATAGAAACAGTTCCATACAACCCTCTCAAATTTTAAGATTTCAATGCTTGATGGAAAATTCAATCAATTCGTTGTACTCAATATCATTTGCTTAGTTATAAGACCAAGTTTCAACCAAATCAAATGTATGCATAAGCTACATTTGCTCAAAAATATATATATTCATGTGTAAATTAAGGAAAATATTTGTATTTATTCACATATATGTTAGAATGTAGTAATACTTTATAGAATCATTTATCTATGTAGTAATAATATTTTAGATGATTTAAATGTTGAAAATACTACTTCAAATCGATATTTAGCATTAAATTATTTTTCTGGTTGATTTTATATGTTTGTAGACAGAGCCCATGTATAGTAATATTAGACAAAGGAAAGGTTTCTACGATAATATAAGTGATATTAAACACAATAGATGTAATTAATTTTTCATCAACTATTTGCATGTCGAAAATGGAAGGGATAACATAGAAAGAGAGTTTTATAGAAGCATTTCCTTATAAATTTGCCAAGTTGTTATGACTCCAAAAATCACTAGTCACAACCATTTATTAACACTAATCATCAGTATATTTGTAGGTTCCGGTTAATGCTTGCTACAAATCTTCCATCTCAAGTTTCTGTCTCCCCAATCTTATAGTTTTTCTATGAATGTTTAGCACAAATTAATAATCTGTAGTTATCATAGAAATATTTGTAATTTGAAATTTTGAAACTTTTTTGATTAATCTTAGAAGTGCAACTTAGGTCAAGTAGGTTCGGTTTGAGATTGACCTTATCCTTATCTTATTTTTAAAAATTTCTATCCTACTTTATTTTAGGTCAAGGCGATTTTAAACACAATCTACCTTATTTTTTAAGATTGGATCGGTCCCGGTTTCGATTATAAATCAGTTATTTGAAATAGTTTTTATATTATAATTGAAAACTATAACTTTATTAAAAGTTTTACTTAAAAACTTAAAATCAAGATAATATTGATATAATTTTTAAAATACATTCCTTAAATTTACTAAATAATTGATAAATTAACAAGTTTATATATATTGAAAGAATATATTTATATCTTTCACTATAAAAGATATTTTATAAAATTTATGTTAAACATATATTAATAATTCAGGTTGGTTGCATCTAGGCCTTGAAACCTATTCCACCCTAATGGGACTCGATATTTTTTACTTGGAACCTACTCTACTATATGGGTATAAAAATAGGAACCTGCCTTACCCATTTTAGGGTACCCTATCTAACTTGCATCCCTAATTTAATCAATATTTACAACCATATCAATATCTATTATAATATAACCTTGATATATTCTTGCAATTTATAAAGAAAAGACAACAAGCTCTCGATATCAACTGCCAAAACTCCCAAATATGAGAGATAAATCCCACAGAATAAATGGAGAGACCAAAGCTCCGGTAGAACTGCTCCTCATGAGGGGATTGAACCCCTGAACCTGCAGCGTGTAGGCTGCCGCTCTTACCTACGGGGCAACTACCTGGTTGTGAAAATTTGAAACTTTTTGGCCATAGTGATGGTAAGGGATCTTAGTGGTATGTCATATTTATAATTCTGTCAAATTATGTTTCTGTATTTGTAATTTTGTTAACTAGCAAGATGGTTATTATAATGATCATATGCGAATATTTATGCATTGTTAATTTCTCCAACTAGATCGCATTAGCAAATTCCGAAAACTCTATTAATACCACAAGAGATGTTATAAAGTTATATGGTTGTAGTTATGAGCGATCAGAAACAATAATTTTTTTATTTAAAAAAAAATTATACATGCGAGGCTTCCACCTAAATCATTAACTTTGTGGAATTGGATAAATTTAAAATTTTCAAAATAAAATACCACATAAATTAAAAATTTTGTCAAATTTCACCTGCTAAAAAATTTAGATGAGAGTCACATATGTATAAAAAAGATTTTTTTAATAAAATATATTTTCTATTCACCCGTAAATGGCCAATTTATAGGTGACTATGTAAGATGGCAGCAACAACTGTCAATATAGCACGTGTATGAAAAGATACATGATCTTGTTAGTTAGAGCTAAGCAAGTCATTATTTAGTCTGCGTCAATAAATTATTTTTTTAGTTTTTTGTTTCTTTTTTATGGATTTATTAATCTAGATATATTTAATATATAAATTAAACTCTACTTTTTTGAAGACGTGAGTATATATATATATATGTATATATATATATGATTTTTAAACGTAAGAATATTTTAGACATTTTTATGGCTGAAAATTACTGAAATAACTTTATATTTAAAATTTTATAAAAATATAGACACATTTTTAAAATAGTAAAAATTTATTTATATGTTAAATACACCAAAATGAACAAATTTCAAAAAATTAAATAAATTTTCTAGCCCAGGGTAACAAGATTATGTCTCATAAGACTTTGGAATTGCCTCTCGAGAACTGTCAGAGTGATAGGCGACGTCGGCTGGCGCCGTGGTGCGGACGTAAAATTGAAGCACGTCCTCTGCAGTTGGAGCATTTGATCTTCTGTTTTCATAATTGCGGGCATGCGGTCTCTTAAAAAATTGTAAAAATTATTTAGCTTGATTGTAACATAAATTGAGACAATTATAAAAAAAATTAGAACTGCTTTAGCCCTTGTGTCTGAAAAATTGTAAAAATTATTTAGCATGATTGTAACACAAATTGAGACAGTTATAAAAAAAAAAAAAAAATTAAAACTGCTTTAGCCCTTGTGTCTGAGCCATTGGATGCACCGGAATACTGTGATTATTGGCGACTAGTCTAAGTGGAAGAATGTGATCTCAGTTTTAAAAAAAAAAGGAGTTCAGAACATTAATATTTCTAACACAGCCTGATTTATCTTTGCTTTTTTAGTGTCTATCAATCAATTGTTTTAATGAAAAATACATAATCACTGGTTATGATATTAAACATCAATTGATTGGCATTACATAATTTTTGTCCAACATGAGCTCGGCCGATCTGAGTGGAAGATGCAATTATTATTCTCCCCTGTAATGCACAGAAATCAATAGAACCTAGAACTAGCTAATGGACAAATGTGATTCTTCATCAGAAAATTACCTTTTATCCCCTGAAATATATTGAAATCCAAAAAAAAAAAAAAAAACCTCCTCCAATGGAGTATATTCCACATAAACCATTTTTATAGCTGAAATGGATAATTTAATTGCCTCTATCCTTTTGATAGACATGCTATCCACATTCAATTATCTTTTTGTAATTCAATTATCTTGATCATGAGCCACTTGGGCAATGCCACTAAAGTGAGTCCGATGGAAAAAAAAAATACATCAATGAATGTGGATAGCATGTCTATATGTTGGAGTGCTGACAACCCACCCTATCCAGTAGGACAAGCTTTTGCTTTTTGAAAAAAAAGAATGAAAAAGAAGGGTACTTTGCAAATGTATCGCATAGTTTGAACATATTGTGTAGATATCTATTTAGTTTCAAAACTTGCAAATAATTCCTATATAATTTGACTATAATTGCAAATATACTTACACCATCACAACTCTATCATAGCGTTTTCGCATGATGAATGTATTTACAAATGTATGCAAACTATATAAATATATTTGCAAAATTGAATATAATCACGTAGTTTCCGAAAGTGAAAATATAAGAAAAATTACTTTCATACCCATAACATTTGCCCCTAATTCCTTATATATGGACAATGTTTCATAATTTCCTCTCATATCCATTACATTTAATTTTAAATTTCTCTCATACTGATGTCATCAACGCAACTATTATTTGCCTTAATGACAAGACGATTTTACCCATTTGAAATTTTCTAATCGAGACAATTCAACCCTAGTATGATTAAATCATCAATATATTCCATTAGATGACTCAAAAGTCATACTAAAGTTGAATCGTTTTAATTAGAAAAATTTTACAAGGGCAAAATTGTCCTTTCAATAAATAGATAATGGTCGTGTTAACGGCGTAAGCGTAATAGGAATTTAGGTCCAATATTATGGGGGGAAGAGGAATTAATAAAATGTTGTGGTTATATTAAGAATTAGCTGCAAATGTTATGAGTATAAATGAAATTTTCCTGAAAATATATCTATATAGTTTACATATAGGGCAAATGTCACACACTCGCAAATTTTACTTCTAATTCCACTTATACTCACGAATTTATAAAAATTCCTAATACACCCATGTATTTTACTTAAAATTTCATTTATATCAACGCCGTTAGAAATCTGTTAAAGGGTACATTAACTCCATTGTAAAATGACAAATATGCCTAAGTCTTAATATAATTTGAGGTTAGTTTGCTCAAAACTAAAATTTTACATTCAAATAATATATGATTTTTATAGTTGTAAAAGTGCTAAAAATTCTATAACATTATAATTAAGGATAAGTATTTTCAACATTTTATAAGGATAATAATGGCCCATTTAATGGATTTCTAATGATGTGAGTATAAATGGAATTTTAGAAAAAATATATAGGTATATTAGGAATTTTGAAATTTCATAGATATAAGTGGAATTAGGGAAAAAATTCATGAATATATGTAGAATTTGCCCTTACATATTTATAAATATACTTATGCTAAGTTTCCGTGATGGAACGAGTATATTTACAACAATGGTCAACTTATGTGGGGTTATTTATAATTTTAAAAATTAAGCAGGCGTATTTACAATTATAATAGAATTATATGGATATATCTGCAAAGTATTAGGGGAAAAAAAAAAAGAGAAGGTGCAGCATAGCATATCTATGCGACTGCGCATGTGAAGTTTCTGGGCCCGGATCATTTAGCAACGGGAGTCCGTGTATTCCTGTCCTTTTATTATTTTCAAAGTTCATAATAAAATATTAAATAAATTTTAAAAATAATAAAAAATTTAAATAGATTTTTAAAATTATCAAATTTGAAAAAAGAAAGCATATTTAGGGTCTGCATCTAGATAAAAAGTCCCAAAAAAAAATCCAAGGTCAAACAAACGTAACTCCTTCGAGCTGCGTCCGATTGTAAATGATCAGGGCCCCATGTCCTGAGGCAGGTGTAACATCGAATCCAAGACCATATGCACGATTTTCAAGCACATCAAAGTAAACGGTTGTTTCATCCAAAAGAAAAAAAGAAAAAGCAACCGGTTCTAACGTGTAAAAGCTAAAAAATAACTAAAAATCCCACTCCTTCCTTACAACATGGCTACCCAACTTATGATATGATTTTAGATATTTATCTACCTAGCTATCCTACTATTTCTATTTTTTTACATTTCAATTATTTTTTTTATATCTTTTCAATTATTTCTATTTTAATTTTATTATATTCACTCTTTTTTAATATATATTGCACTCACTGTAAATCCTTACATTTATTGTATCACATTATACTTTAATTATTTTTGAAAACATTTTCCATTCTTACTATTGCTTTTACAGCTTTGGATCCTGAGATTACTCAATATTACTCACTGCTCATTTAATTTCACATCCCTATGTTTTATCGTGATCCCTAAAACATTTAGTGATTCCCTTAAATATGGTGACTAAAGATATCAATTTCTTAATAAAATGTTCTTCGCTAAAGAAAAGTGGAAAGGACGATGCTAGGGGTGCAACTCGGTTTGAGAACCGATGGGTCGACCCACTGAGTACCCTAAATAAGGTCGGTTCGGTTCCGGTTAAAAAATACCCGTAGCAATTTGGGTCGGGTCAGTTCTAGGTGCCGGGTACCCAGAATCGACCCGAATTGCATATTAATATTATTATTATAATATATATATATATATACTCATTCACATGGTTGCCTTAATCTTTTCAAACCCTCGATAGCTGAAGCCGAGTAGTCGACGCTTAACGCCTTCACAGTCGCACTGGCACAACAGCATCTCACGCAGTCCTCGTTCTCTCCGGATTCCAGATCTCCCATTCAGCCATTCGTGACTTTGACCGTCGACGGCAACATTTTCGAGCACACAACAGCAAATAGTCTCCCTCTTCATCTGCTATCAAGATTGGAGAAGAAAAGCCCCTTCCACTGCCAGCTCTTCCATTCGTTCGACGGTTGCTGCCCCCACAACTCCTGCTTCGGCGATTTCTTCAACCTCCATTGCATCCATCAATAAGCTGTAGCCATTTAAGGTTTTTCATTTTTTCCCAAATCCGAACATGCATGCTTAATTAGACAGTGTTTGAGATTTGTGCTGGTTTAAAATAAGTTAATTATTTTTCAAAAAGCATGTTTTGTTGGACAGTGTTTGGGATTCGAGCATGTTTAAAATAGGTTAATTGCTTTTTGAAAAACAGGATAAAGTAGTTGGGTTTTGATTAGAAATAAGAGTTAAGTTTAAAATGTTTGATATTTTACCCTAATTGCAAACTAAGTCACATCGTAATTGAACCTAGAAGCCGAATACTAAATAGATACTAGACTAAGTCAAACGAAGCCATCGCATCCATGGATGGTTTATTAATGACAATTTGTTGCCTTTTGTAGGCATTAAATAGATACTTTAGTCACATGACATATGATAGTTTGTTGCCCTTTTCGTAGTCATTAAACAGATACTGTGTCACATAACATTGAGGTAAAAAAATTTCTGTTACCCCTACTTGTATTAAAATTTTCTATCATTAGTTAAATATTTTAATCAATGTTGTAATGTTACTATTTTAAGAGTGAATATAATATTAAGTATGAAAGATGGCAGCAGTGTGAACAGCTGTATTGATTTAAATATAAATGACACAATTAATATAATAGAGGACTTAGAGGTTGAGAATGATGACGAGAATATGGTGAAAGGGGATTTAATGGGATGAGTGGGTGTGAATGAGAAGGATTTAAAGGGCGAGAAAACTACAAATGATATTGCTCCTCTAAAACTGAAATTTCAATATAAAGTTTCTTCTAATGCGTGACAGCACTTTGCTAAGAAAGTTAAGCAAGTTTTAAACAATGGTAAGAAAGAGGAAAAATAGGAAGTGACATGTAATTACTGCAAGAAGGTTTTAGCTTATTCAAGTAAGAATGAGACTAACTCAATGAGAAAACATCTAGATAGATGCACTTATTATGATCGTGGGCGGGGTAACAAGAAGCAGAAATTGTTGAATCTATCGTCTCCAATAAGAAATTCTAGTAGCCAAGTAGGTAGCTTGACTGTTTGGCAATTTGATCAAACTGCAAATAGAAAAGGTTTTGCTGAATGATAATAAGAGATGAACTTCCATTTAAGTTAGTTGAGTGTGAGGGTTTTCGCAGATATATTACTAAAATTCAACCACTTGTAAAATTTGTATCTAGAACAACAGTTGCTAAAGATGTGACTTCGGTGTATGAAAGTGAAAAAACTAAGCTAATGAGTTTTTTTCATGACTAATTGCATAGAGTGTGTTTAACAAAAGATGTGACTTCGATGTATGAAAGTGAAAAAACTAAGCTAATGAGTTTTTTCCATAACCAATTGCATAGAGTGTGTTTAACAACAGAAATGTGAACATCTATAGCTAATGAAGGTTATCAATGCCTCACTGCACATTTTGTAAATGACAACTGAAAGCTAAATAAGAAAGTTATTAACTTTTGTTTGTGTCCACCTCCACACATTGGTAAATGCATTGCTAATGTTGTTTTTGATTGCTTGATTAAATGGCACTTCAATGAAATTTGTCCTATAACTATGGACAATGCATCTAATAATGATGTCGCAGCCAGAAAATTAAAATCAAATTTAAGGGAGAAGGGTTTACTCATTGGGGATGGATCCACATTTCATATTAGGTGTGCAACACATATTCTTAACCTAATTGTGCATAATAGAATAGATGAGATTCAAGACTTAATCAATCGAATTAGAAATGTGATTGAACATGTAAGGGCTTCACCTACTAGGAAAGATAAATTAGAGAAATAATATCAGAAAGCAGGAATCAAAGAAAAAGATGGCTTGTGTTTAGATGTTCATACTAGATGAAATTCCACATATTTCATGCAGGCTAATGCTTTCAAGTTTAGAGAAATATTTGATAAATTAGGGGAAAAGGATGCAGTTGTTGCTAGGGAAGGACCTCCAATAGTGTTTGATTAGGACAATGCATAAGTTTTGTGTCAATTTTTGAAAAACATTTATGAGATTACAAAGGTTTTGTCTGGCATATCCTGTGTTACTTCTTCAATATTTTTGGTCCAACTATATGAGGTTGAAAAACTTTTACTCATGATCTCAACATCAGATAATTATCTTCTTCAAGACATGAGTAAAAGAATGAAAGACAAATTCAATAAATATTGGGAAAGCTTAGACATAATTAAGATCATTTTGTTGATGGAAAATGCTTTGGATCCGCAATATAAGCTTAGATTTATAAGCTATTTTTATGCCAAGTTATTTGATAAAAGTAAATTTCTTGAAGCCACTCAAATGGTCACTTCTGAATTGCATAAATTGTTCAAGTTTTATGAATCTCATTCTATTCTAAGAAAAGCTTCAAATGAGGTTGGAGAGTAGATGTTGAGGCTTGTACAACTGTTAATTTTCTAGAATTTTGCAAAGTGAATGATGAGCAATGGTCGGAAACAGAAATTGATATGTATCTTCAGGAACCTGAATTATTGCCAACTAGCAAAATTAATGTTTTAGATTGGTGGTTAGCTAATGCATCCGGATTTAGAGTATTATCTTTGATTGCTCGTATTCATGTTTTTACTGTGGCATATGAATCTGCTTTTAGTAGTAGCGAGTTTTTGATGCATATAGAAGTTCTTTATCTGCAAAAACTATAGGATCATTAATATGTTGTCAAGATTAGCTAAGGATAACCCCCAAATCATTTAACATTGAAGAAGTATTTGGAGATTTTTCCATTATAGTACCAGGTACCAATTTGAATAGTACAACATCAGGTAACATTTTACATTTTTTTTCTTTTTTACATATATTAAATATGTTTCATAGGTAATAATTTTATAGCATAGCTTGTATGATAAATGATCATTAATGTATGTTTTCTAATTATTTTGCAGAAAGTACAAGTGTTCATTCCAATGCTACTAATGTTGCACCATTCCTAATAAGTTTGTGTTAATTTTTATTTTTCATTCTTTAATCTTCATATTTAAAGGTCAAATTTTTCTTACTAAATTTTATATCTTCTACTTTCAGGGAAAAGACATTCTAAATGAAGGATGAAAGTTGAGAGATAAGAAGAGTTCTTGAATTCTAATATTATTCACGTTTGAACTTTGATTTTAATTATAAGATTTATGATCTGATTTGTGTTGTGCTTATGTTGTATTTGACTTTCAAATAGTTTTTTTAATGGATTGGCTAGACTTAAGATTTTTGAATGTAGTATATTCTAATGGATAATATTCCTTATACTATTTGATTCTTTTATACAGATTTCATTATGTAACGTCCTACATTGGTTAGGATGAAGGAGGGAGCTTGGGCTATAAGTGGAGGCCGCTGGTAACTCTGTCGAGACGCCTTTTGGGGTACATTCAAGGTACCCAGAAGGACAAAACCGTGCGGGCTAAGGTCCAAAGCGGATAATACCTGCGATAGTTGGGTCGGGGCGTTAGAAATGGTATTAGAGCTGACTCCCAATATCCTGCTGGTGTATCAAACGGGAACTAATCCAGCGAGGATGCTGGAGCCCCAAGGGAGGTATATGTAGCATCCCATATCGGTTAGGATGAAGGAGGGAGCCTGGGCTATAAGTGGAGGCCGCTGGTACTCTGTTGAGGTACTTTTGAGGTACATTCAGGGTACCCAAAAGGACAAAACCATGTGGGTTAAGGCCCAAAGCGGACAATACCTGCGACAGTTGGGCTGGGGCATTAGACATTATTTACATATTGCATTTTTTTAACGGATTTTATGTTTTAGTACATATAAATTGAATTTTTTTACAGGCAGATTGCATTTTCTTGTAGATTGTGTTCTAGTATGTACAATTTGTATTATTTTACAAATTATATAAAAATAGATTACATGGAAACAGATTGTATGTATTTGACAGATTTCATAGAAATAAATTATATGGATTATGGTAGTGTATGGATTGAGCATTAATATAACAGATGTATTTGAATGCATGACTTCTTTAGGAATCGATTTGGAACCGACCCGCTCTTGAAAAAATTGAGTAGGGTAAGTTCCGGACCGACGTGGTCTAAAATAGGGTAGGGTAGAGGTTTTTAAAAAATGGGTAAGGGTAGGTTTCACCCTTACCTGGACCTATCGACCCAAGTTGCACCCCTAAACGACGCAATATTAGGCTATGATGGGAGCCTAACGGCTCCCTTATATTTCGATTGAGTCCAAGTTAAAGATAGGTGTTCTAAAACTATATGTATTTAGAGATATATATTATTAAAACTGGACAAACTTGAGACTGCACAACCGTTCTATTAGATTTAATCCATTGTAACTATTTGTAAACTTTTATTTATTATCAATTTATTAAAAGATACGCCCATTTGGCAATTACGAAAACTAACAATTTTTTGTAAAACTTATCACAAGCTAGGGGTGCAAGTGAAAAATCATCATTTCAATGCATTTTCAACGGCCGTTGTGCTTTGACCATCAACTATGACTCCAAATGGGTTTTCAATCATATCCCTACATCGACATCCATCTCTTCAGTTTCTAATCGCATCCATACGCGAACAATTGCATGAACAATTAATGCACCCACCAATAGTAATGACAACGGTCGTACCTTGTCAACATGCAATTAATGCTAAATGTTTTCATTAGCCAAAAAACATCACTAAAGTTTTTTAACTTTCCAAACAGCCCATGAAAGAAAACATTAAATGATACAGGGGTTTTAGCATCCTTACCTGCAAGCCTTGGGCAAGGCTATAAGTGTTTCACAACTTTTGGAAAATTTGCATTATAGATACAAGATTTGTATGAAATTATAAGTGTATGTACATACCCTAAACTTTATTTTAAAATGATGACAATTCCCCATAAACAATAAAATAGAAAATAAAAGTAAAAATTTTAAAATATCGAAAAATTTATTTTTTGACAATATTTCTCTCTTTAAATCATCTATTTAATTTGAGGAATATTTCAAAAAATATTTTTTGTATATTGTCAAGGTATTTTATTATGTTTTAATAAATAAAAGTAAAATAAAATGCCTTTAAAATACAAAAGATAATGTTTGACAAATATTCCCCACTTCCGATAGATCGATTTAATTTAAGAAATATTTGAAAATAAATTTTCTTGTATTTTAAAGGTTTTTTATATTTTATTTTATTGTTTACAATAATATTTTTTGTTATTTTTTTAAAAAGTTTTAGGCTTTGTAAATATATTTACAATTTTTGGCTAACCTTGTAGATACATATGCAAAATTTTAGAAAGTTATGACATGCTTTCAATTTCATTTAAACCTTGCAGATACAAATGAAAACCTTTAATGATATAATTATGTAAATTGTCCCAAATTACTGTAACTTATTCCACCAAGTAAATTTGAGAGACTCTTTTTTTATATCACCTTCATGTTGAGATACATTTATAGGGTTTAGTGAGTTTGTGATTTTATGAAATTATCTCTTGTATATTCCTTTATGAGATTTAATCTTTTTAAGAGTTTTTTGCGATGTGATTATGTCTAAGTTTTCCTTTTGAGAGTTTCATCTTTTGTGATCTCTTTATTATGGTGGATTTTTTCATTCACCCTTAGTTTTTAACTTCATATTAAAGAGTTTTCTAAATAAATTTGTCTGCTCTATTTGTCTTTCTCTTATTTTTTGCAGTACTTTGTTATTTATAAGATTTTCTCCTAACAATAAGTTTCAATTTCTAGAGATTGTTATAAAAATATTATCCCACAGTTCGTTATTTTCAGTTAGAGGCTTATCAATTTTAAAACTCTCCTTCAAAGTCAACTTATCAACAGACATAAATCTAAAGGAACGGTCTTATTCTAGAGTCTAGAAAAGTATATCTTTTCCTCCATTGATGGCTGAGGAATCGAGTTAATCATATTCCATCCATCTTCCCCTATGATTAACGGTTTCTTAGATTTGCTCCATTGTATCCCTCCATTAATGAAATACTGCAATTCAATATCTTCTAGGATGTTTGATGGTAATGGACTAGATTTGCTAATAAGTTGTGCAGTCAACTTGTTTTGAAAAAATGTACAATTTTTCATCCCCAATTCTCCAATTGCATCTCGCTTGCACAAGATTTCTCACCTTGATGATGCACTTCCACATATCAAAACCATTAGCTTGATGTTTGTATTTTGCTAAAATCTATTGTGTTGAACATACATTGATTAAGAAATCTTGTAGTTAAAAGAGTCGCTGTTAATTGCTGACCTCCATGCCTATTGTCCAAGTAAATCCTTATTAAAATTGACTAATTTCCTGAAGCCGAGCATCCCTCTAATTTAGATGTGCACATTTTTTTCAATCCACTCAACTTATTTTACTATTCCTGTCCTTTTTCCCCATCAAAAATAACTCGACATTGCACTATCTCATCATATAACCTTTGATGCAATAGAAATAGATTTATAGCATAAAAAGGTGTTGCTTGAGCTGTCGCTTTGATGAGCATTGCCTTTTCACCAGTTCTAAAATGAGGCTCATGCCCTACTTAAATAGATGATTCTAAATACAACGATTAAGTAGGATTTTGATTTAAACACCAAAACAGGTCCATTTTAAGCCCATAACACCTAAACAACATCTCATTGTATCCTTTTAATTAAAGGGTTAAAATTCTATGAAACTAATTTTATAAAAGCAAATTCATGGAATATCTTCATTTAGGGCCATATGGATGATTAAATTCGAATAACCTCTCCATTTGATTGCCATTTTGATGATATGTCATGTCGATCACGAATAGATGGCTTTACCAAGAGAGGAAAGGTGAATTAGGTATATTAATGTAAGTCCTGAGTATTAGCAAGCATGTAAATAAATGGTAATGTGTATAATGTAGCCTAAGAAGCCACATAATAGTAAGACTTTGATGAATCAAGGGTGAATATATGAAAGATTATGCGAGTTGTGGTGAATATGCAATCCTAGTTATTGAGAAATGGATGAGTAAATTTTAAAAATGACTTAATAAAAGCCCATGATAGATTTACACATGTTTGTTAGATGATTTTACATATGTGGGAGCCCTTCTTGATTAAATGGTGAATGCATGAGATTTGACCATCATGTGTGGATTTTTGAAATAAAAAGGGCATTATTTGGAGTTGATTCATTTTGAAATATATTTAGGCATGTGTGCGATGCCTAACATGTTTGAAATAGATATATCTAGTTATGAGTGAGATTTGAAAGATAGATTTGATAGGATGATGAAAATAGGCTTAGTTGTATAGTTGAGCTCAAAAGAACTGAGATAGTAAAAATGATCAGGGTTCATTAATAAGAGTCGTAATTTGCATAAGAATGACGTTAATCATAATCGAAGCGTACTCATGATCCTTTGCAATGAAATTTAGATGATAATTTTGAGAATTAAACTACTAGGGGATAATGTTGAAAATTTGGTAGAAAATGAACTTAGTAAGTGAAATTTTGGGATGACATGGAACATGATGGTTTTTAGCATTATTCAAAAGTTATATATATGTAATATGTAAGAAATGATTTCGGAGGCATTAAAGGTGATGGACATGTTTTGGGCCAAAGAAACCTATTGTAGAGGCACAATGACTGAAAAATAAGCCGACAATTCAAGTTTTGTACATGACATATTTTTATCAAACAAATGACATAAAAATGTGATATTATAAAGTTAAGAGATGTGTGTGAATAATACGTTTGGTGTTTAGAAACATTTTTGTATGAGGTAACTATGTGTTGTGAATGGGTAAAATTTTTGGTGAAGTTGTATAGTAAAATATATACCAAAGTTTGTGGTAATGGATTTTGAGTTGAAATATTGTGAAGAGATAGTACTTGAAGTTAAGAATTCGAATTAAAAAAATTATCTCAATCGGAGTTGTGTAGAGAAAATTATGAGCAAAATGACACATAGTTGCTGAAATTAAGCCATTTATGGGCCCACTAAACCATGTCATTTTTATAATCAAATGGCTTAGGCCTTATTAGTGACTATTTTAAATATGGAGGGTCCGAACCTACCCTATTTGCATACCATTTTCTTTTTCTCTTTTTTCTGGATGACCATAACTTACGTTATGTTTAATGAAATGTCTAAGTGAAACTAAAGGTGAGAAAATGATATATGAATAGGGGTGTAATAGTCATAGTCAACCCGTCAACCCGCTCATCCAACCTATTTATAAATAGGTTGGAATTTTTGAATAAATGAGTTATAATCCGCCAACCAGTTCAACCATTTAATTAAACAAATGGATTAGGGTTGAAATTTTGTAACCCATCAGTAACTCATTTAACCCGTTCAACCCATTTAACTTATTAAACTCTTTAAAGTTTTATTTATAAAAAAGTAACTCTTTGGTTATTTTTTCGTTAAGTCTTCCTCCCGCCGCCAAATTTCAATTTTACATTGATGCTATAATTCCATCTTCTTGTTACTACCCTCTTTTCATTTTTTTTGCCCCGAAAACACCCTCTCGCCTTTTCTTGCAAGATCATAGTATGCTAGTGTCTAGGTCTTCAAGTTTTTTTTTACCATACAACTCATTCACAACCTGTCAACCCGTTTATTAAATGGATTGTAAATGGGTTAGGGTTGAATTTTTTTAATGGATTAATAAACGGATTATAATTGAGATATTTTAAATGGGTTAAGATAGATTAGGTTTCAACTCATCCAACCCAATCTGTTAAAACTCATATTTATGAATGAGTGTGTAAGACCTTTGTGATGCAAAGGATATGTTACAAACACTTGGAGACATATGAGATGATGAATTATTTTGGAATAGGACTTGTGATTACTTGATGTGTGTGGGGTGCTAGGTGTGCAACTCGGTCCAAGTACCCCGAGTTGACCTGTTGGGTACCCTAATGTGATACTAAGAATAAATGTGACCCACATATGTAATCTAAGTATGTAATTATTGTTAATTATATAATTGAAGTGGATGAATGGAATTAGGGCAAATGACCAAGTGAGGTAGTTAAGTTAATCACCTTAACGCAATGTGGATTAATGCGTACAAAGAGACAAAATGAGGTATGAAAATGATGATTTGGCATGATTTTTAATTCTATTAATTATAATTAAGTTGATGATAACGATGAGATAAATTAGGTCATTTTATTGAAAAATTCATAACTTGACCCCCATAAGGCGGATCAATGTGAAATTTAAAAGGTAAGCACAAGTTGACATGCTCTAGCTCATGAAATCAATGGATTATGTTAATCAAGAATGGATTATGGTGATAATGATTTAATTTCATCAATTTCCATATGATATTTTCAAATGCTCATATCTTGAGCTAGGATGATCATTTTGAGATGAAAATTTTCACGAATGGTTTAAAAAAGGTGTTCTATCATATGGATGGATTTGATTAAGTTAAATATCATGAAAAATTACTTAATCACATAAGGACAAAGGCGTTCAACTTTTCCTCATGAAAAGTAACATGTCATTAATGAACCAAAAGTGATAAGTGACACGTGTCAATATGGGATTCATTGAGCAAGATTTAAAGTCAACCAAATAAATGAAAAGTTTACTTTTGAAAAGAAAACGGGACATGTGTCAAACAAGGATTCGTTAAGAGAAATGAAAAGTCAATGTGTTTAATGTCTTGCATGAGGTGTCGAAGGGAGAGAATTTGGAGCAATTTTTGCAATTTCAAAATTTTGAAAAAGGCATGATAAAGGGGCTGCATCAAGGGACGTTCCCAACAAGTTACTTGGGCATCAAGTTAGTAGATAAATTGTTTATTTAAAACCCAAATATGAGGTGGCATGATAGGATCAAGTTTAACCCTTATAAAAGGGCAAATGGGGGGGCTATTTGGGACTTTTGGGGCATTAGCACTAGCTGGAAAAAAATTCCAGCAAGGTTCCGTCCCAAGCAAGAGGGAAAAAGAGGATAAAAAGAAGAAGAAAAAAGGAGAAAAAGGAAGGGAAGAAAAGAGGAAACCAAGCTAGGCGAGGAGCAATCGAAACCTAGCAACATCAAGTAAGTTGTGGTTTGTTAATTTCAAGTTTGATAGCTCAAGTAGGGTTTCATAAATTTGATGCAAATATGAATAATTATTGTTGATTCATGAAGCTCTTTGTAGGATTATTAAAGGCTAAAGGAGTTGAGAGATTCAACTAAAGCATCAAGGAGATAACATGCGTGACCTAAAGTTGTTTACAACATGTGCATTAAGCTGAAATTTTTGTTAAATTCCATTTAAAGTTGCTGTTTTGAGCATGTTATATGTATGGATTATGTGAATAATTTTCATGTTTAATATATGTTAAATCAAGCATGTTTGAAGGACCTTAGATAGGTGGAACTTTTGTTTAACAACTAGGTGAAAATTCCATTAAAATAGGGTGGAAATGATGCATGACTCAAGCAACATGACATGTGGGTGATTATAAGGGTAAAATACCCTAAATATGGAGCAAGATGGGATATCCAAATGGTGGAAATGAAAAGATAAAAATTTGTTTTGTATGAACATGTTGATGCGCACATCCAAAGGGTAGAAAATTGAAAAGAAAGTTGTTCTTTTGGAGCAACTTGATTTCTGGGTTCTAATTCCATGAATAAACCCTAAATTATGTGCAAAATACAATGTGTTGTTTTATATAAACTTGATTAACATATAATGTATGTATTGTTAGTCCCGAGTTGATGACAATTACTCAAGAGGGGAGGGGTGAATTGGGTATTTTTAAAAAATTTAAACTTAAATTAGAAACTTTACCCCGGTATAATTTAATCCCCTTTAATGAGATAACTGAAAAGCAATAAGATAATGAGATCGGAAATGAAAAATAATAGATAAGGTTTATAGTAGTTCGGGCAACCTTCCCTACTCCAATCTTCCAAACTCACACCTCTTGTGACTTGGGTTCCACTATGTATTCCGCGAATACAACTAGAGCATCTGCTTTCTTCTAGATTCCAGCTCTAGGGGGCATATACAACCAGAGTCTCCTCTCTCTTCTAGATTCTAGCTTTAGGGGGCGTATACAAAAAACAGCACAAGTAGGTGACGAGTTTTACTCCAATCACAACCCTACTTTGCTATAACTTGGTTTGAAACACCAAAATCAAACCAAGCACTAAAAACCAAATAACAAGATGAAATGAAAGAATTCTACACTTTACAGATTTGTGTAACAAGTTTCAGCTCAAAGAAGAACACGTAGAAGTGATGAATCGATTGGCATTATAGCAAACAGCAACTTTGAAGCTTGTTCTTCCTTTGAAAGTGTATAGATACTCAAATGTAGAAGAAAGTGGAGTGTAAGTCTTAGTGGCTCTTCATTCCTCTTTTTCAGCTCTAACTTGTTACTTTCAATGTTTGCTTGAGTGTCTATATATAGAGGAGGGAGAATTTTGAACGTTATGGAGTTGGTTGGCGCATAATAAATGCACCAACGTTCAAAAATTCGAACGTTATGCTTTCAAGTTGCAGATGGAGTCGACTTCGGGAGCGACTTCGGCTGTGATCAGCTTGTTCAAGTTCTTCCTCAGGTCGACTTGCCTTGGACTTGACCCAAGTTGCATATGGAGTCGACTTCGGATGCGACTTCGAGTTCTTCCAAATTTCAAGTCGGTCTTTTAGGTGGACTTGGTCTGAGACTTGACCCTAGTCGATGCTGGAGTCGACTTCGTTTGCAACTTGACCTTCTTAACTTGCCAAGTGAACTTAAAACTCTTTGAAAATATCTTTTACTTGCTTGAGCTTCTTTATATTAGCTGTTCTACCAAATATTTTCATTATTTAATACTTAGTATTTTCATCCTTGCTTTTACGCTTCGTGTCTTAAATCTCAAGTCCTTGAATAGTACATGAAAGAAGTCCATGTATGTGATCTTGATCCTTCATGATGAATATATGCAACTTTGCTTGCTTTGAACTTGGTTTAATCTTCATTTGATCCAAGTCGAGTGTTTGAATCGACTTGGTCTTCAACTTGACTCAAGTCTGGCATGGAGTCGACTTGGTTTGCGACTTAGCTTTTCAAAATCTGCACTGTCATACTGAAGTCGACTCTGGAGTCGACTTGTCCTGCGACTTCGCCCAAGTCGCAAGTGGAGCCAACTTTGTTTGCGACTTCGGCAGCTTTTGTTCTCTAATTTCAATGCTGGACAAAAATGAGGCTTTGAAGTCGCTTCTGGAGTCGACTTGGCCTGCGATTTTACCTAAGTCAATGTCTGAGTTGACTTGGAAATTGACTTAGCCTGTCATGCTTTATATTTTCCATTTTTATAACCTTAAACACATCAAAAAATACATTAGTAGCTAAAACATACTTAAATTGAGTTGTTAATCATCAAAACATATGCTTTGGGTATTTTGCATATGATTTCAATAGTCGTTTTCAATAATCTCCCCCTTTTTACTGATTGACAAAACCAATTTGAGTTTATACCTTTCAATATGTCATTTTATCTTGTTTTGACATTTTTAGGACAATCATAAGTCATTTACCTTTTGAACTTGGTGAAATTGTCATATATATTTTATTTTCATTATTTGCATATGTTGTTTCAAATATTCACAAGTATAATCTTATTCAACCAACCATTTCAAAAATAGAACATTAGTGATCAGAGCAAAACATAATTAATCAAAGCATAAAACAGAGCATTTGTAATCAGAGCATAATACAAGTGATAAACTTTGCATCAGTAATCAGAACACAATCAACCTTTTTCATAAACAACTTTTTCATATAAAAATCAAAAGTTTCATACAAGTTTCAAAAGCATAATATAAAACCTATATACAAGCTACCCAAACCAAAATTCTAAAAATCTAAACTCAAAACTCAACTATTCTCCCCCTTTTTGTCAATCAAGCAAATAGGGGTTGACGTGCAAAGATTTGATAAACTGAAAAGTAGATATCGGATATGAAGTTTGGGTAGGTCGGATATGGAGTTTGGATCTTGGCAAACCGATCCTGTGTCAAATGGATCCAGTTCGGGAATGGGCTGATCTCGATGGTGCCTGGATGCCAGATGGTATTGGATCATCCTCAGTTTTTGATCCATGCGATCCTAGCGGGAATGCATATCCATGATAGCTGTTAGAACCCCGGAGATCTGACTAGTCAACTGGTCTTCTATTTGCTCTAGGTGTTCTCAGATTGCATTCACCGAGTTGTCCCATGATGAAGGCCTAGGTGCGAGATCTGGGATTTCGGATCCACGGGGTGAGCATGATCCATGTGAGACAGGCGAAGCAGGCGCCTCGGGAGTGTCCTGAGGTGGAGCTGGTTGCTCCTCTGGAGGTGACGGGGGCTGCTCCCCCTGAGCCTGTGCATCCCCGGCTTCGGCTTGAGCTGGTAAACCCATCCTTTCTTGGATTCTTTCGGCTCTAAACTGCTCCACATTGATTTTCATGCATTGGAGCAGGGCTTTGTTGATGCCGTTCGTAGATTTTAGAACCTCGAACGACTCGCCATCGATGTCGACCTCAAAGTGCTTAAGGATCTTAGTGATCCATGTCCCATATGGTAGAACCCCTTGTAGGTTGTCCTTTCTTGAGGCCAATGCTTTTAGGAATAGTCTTGGAAGGCTCACTTTGACCCGATTTACGATGTTCCACAAGATTCCTGCCTCCTGAGGGTTTAATTGGTTTCTGCCTCCTCCTTTTGGGTAGATGCAGTGGGCAATTAGCAGCCTTAAGACATGTAGCCTTGGGGATAAGTCCATGAGTGCAGGAACTTAATCCCGAGATGATACTTGTTGCTCCTGGTGAGCTAATTGTACATTTGAGTGATGGAAAGATCTCCAAGTAGCCGTTCATCATCATAGGGGACCTTTAGGATTCGTCCCACCTCCATAATGACATGTTCTAGACTGTATTCCCCTGGAGTACCCAAAAACATCTCGACTCCTTTAACATAGGTACTAAAGGTCTCATCATCCCATAGATAATAAAATATTCTAGTCAAATCTGGATAGACCCGGTCATCTGCTTTCAATAGTCTAGTCCATCCTTGGAAATCAAACAACTCTTCAATATCAAATTCATAATCGCTCAAGAACTTGAAGTCTATGATCTTTGGAATGAATACCTTCCGTTCATAGAATGATTTGTAGAATCGGCTGTGCTGGAGTTCTATCTTGAAGTATGTGGTTGGCATCTTCAAGACTTGGGCTTTAGTTGTAGGGGTGCCCTTCCTTCTGACCCCTGTATCCGTACTTCCAGTCGTTTGACTTTCTGCTCCCCGAGCAGCGTTGTTGATGTGGTTGCAGCTTGAAATCGGACCCTACGGCCAGTAGAGGTCAAAGGCTCTTCCCGAGCTCGATTCGAGGGGGTTCATTCCTTCTAGGTACGTCCTCCTCAATTTGGGAGTTGGTTTGTCTGGGAACCGGCTTCAATGATGGTTTGGACACTGCCAATTTTGGAAATCTAGCTTTGGGTGCCATTGATGTGATTTTTGGAATTGGGATTTTTCAAAACAGAGCTTAAGAGAGATGGAAAGGGAGAAAAATAGTGGGTTTGAGAGGGAGTGAAGGAGACTGTGGGAGATAGAAAGAACAAGAGAGAGAGAGAGAGCAATGAAGAGATGCAGTGAGAGGGAAATGGAAGAGAGGAAGAGAGAGAGAGAGAGGCCGGAACAGAGAGAGAGCCGGACTGAGACAGTGAGTTGAAAATGGGAGGAGAGAGAGTTAGCTATGGGAAGAAGGAAACTGTGAGAGGGAGAGAGAGAGCCGGAGCAGCCCGGAGAAAAAGAAGGAGAGAATCCGGAAGAGAAGGAATCCGAGAGAGAAGAAACTGAGGTGGTCGGAGAGAAAAGAGACCTGAAAAACGGCGTGAGATAAATGAGGAATGGGAAGAAGAAGAGAGAAGAGAGAAAATGGAGAGGAAGTCTGACGGTCGCGCGCTGAAGTCGACTTGCCATAGGCTAAGTCGACTTCGCCCCAGCGGAGTCGACTTAGCCTTGACACGGAGTCGACTTCGCCTTGCCCAAGTCGACTTCACTGGAGTCGACTTGGGGCCCTGGAGTCGACTTGGCTTATCGACTTGGACTTTTCTAATTCCATTTTTCCATCTAACTATTCCTAATTTAACTCAATCATCCTCATGTCATTTCTAATTTTGTAAAATGATTCCTTTGCTAAAGGTTTGGTAAAAATATTTACAATTTGATCCTCGGTTTTCACATATTCCAAACAAACATCATGATTTACAACATGTTCACGAATAAAATGATGTCTTACATCTATATGTTTAGTTCTAGAATGTAATACTGGATTTTTAGTTAAGCAAATTGCACTTATATTATCACATCTGATTGGAATATTATAATAATCAATATCATAGCTTTTAACTGTTGTTTCATCCAAAGTAGTTGGGCATAACAGCTCCCAGCGGCTATATATTCGGCTTCCGCTGTAGATAGTGCAACACTAGTTTGCTTCCTTGAATACCATAAAACCAACATGTTTCCAAGGAATTGCCATGTTCCACTAGTACTTTTTCTATCTACTATGTATCCAGCAAAATCCGCATCTGAGTAGCCAATTAAATCAAAAGTTGACCCCTTTGTATACCATAATCCAAGATTAGTGGTATTTATTAAATATTTAAAAATCCTTTTTACAACTAATAAATGTGATTCTTTAGGACATGTTTGAAATCTAGAACACATACAAACACTGAAAAGAATATCCGATCTAGAACCAGTTAAATACAACAATGATCCTATCATACTTCTATAAAGCTTTTGATCGATACATTTACCGTTTTCATCCGTGTCGATCTTGATTGTTGAACTCATTGAAGTATTTTCTCCCTTGCTAGTTTGCATTCCAAATTTCTTTAGCATTTCTTTGATATTCTTGGACTGATTTATGAATATTCCTTCAGTTTGTTGCTTGATTTGCAGTCCAAGAAAAAAGTTTAATTCTCTCATCATGCTCATTTCGAATTCGCTCTGCATAATCTTAAAAAATTCTTGGCACAGAGTTTCGTCAGTAGCACTAAATATTATATCATCTACATAAATTTGCACAATTAAAATATTTTTACTTTTATATTTGATGAATAAGGTAGTATCAACCTTTCTTCTTTGAAATTCATGATCAATCAAAAATTTGTTCAACCTTTCATACCAAGCTCGTGGAGCTTGTTTTAGTCTGTATAATACTTTAGTTAATTTATAAACATATTTTGATTGATCCTTTTCTTCAAATCCAGGGGGTTGTTCAACATATACTTCTTCACTCAAGTATCCATTCAAAAATGCACTTTTCACATCCATTTGAAACAATTTGAAATCCATGTGAGAAGTAAATGCTAGTAAAATGTGTATAACTTTTAATCTAGCCACGGGTGCATATGATTTTTCAAAATTAATTCCTTCTTCTTAGGAATACCCTTTAGCTAATAGTCTAACTTTGTTTCTTATTACAAGTCCACTTTCGTCCAATTTGTTCCTAAATACCCATTTGGTACCAATAATAGTGCAATCATTGGGTCTAGGAACTAAATGTCATACATTGTTTATTTTGAATTGATTTAGCTCTTCTTGCATTGCAATAACCAAGTTTTCATCATTAAGAGCTTGATCAATAGTTGACGGTTCTATTTTTGATACAAAAGCATATTGTCCACAAATGTTTTGTTTTGACCTTCTAGTCTTTACTCCTTCATAGATATTGCGAATAACTTGTTCAATTAGATGAGAATTTTATAATTTCAAATCAGTTGGAGGTTTATGGGAATCATTACCTTCACTTACCCTTTCCTTCGTGGAATTTTCTGACTTGGGCTCGGTTTCCTCTAGTTGTTCGTGTTATTTTACCTTTGAATTCTTCGATGTGTCATCTGCATCACTTAATTCATCCTCCTTTCTGGGAGTTTGGTTAAATTTATCAAAAACAACATGTATTGATTCCTCTACTATTTTATTTCTTTTGTTGAAAATTCTATATGCTTTTCTATTTGATGAATAACCAAGGAAAATTGCTTCATCACTTTTGGCATCTAATTTTTTTAAATTTATTTTTTCATTATTCAATACATAACAAGTACATCCAAAAGTATGGAAATATGATATGTTTGGTTTTTTATCTTTCCAAAGTTCATATGGGGTCTTTTTCAATATTGCTCTAGTGGTAACTAGATTTAATTCATGACAAGTTGTACTTAAAGCTTCGCCCCAAAATCTCTTGGACAATTTACTCTCATTTAGCATAGTTCTAGCCATTTCTTGTATTATCCGGTTTTTCCTTTCAACAACTCCATTTTGTTGTGCAGTGCAGTTCTTGGTGCAGAAAATGTATGGTGAATTCCTTTTTCATAGCAAAATTCTATGAATCGTTTATTTTCAAATTTACCACCATGATCACTTCTAATGGAAATAATTGAACTTTATTTTTTCATTTTGCACTAAATTTGAAAACGTGACAAACATAGAAAATACTTCATCTTTGCTAGCTAAGAGTATAATCCAAGTAAATCTTGAAAAATCATCAACTATTACATACACGTACTTTTTCCCACCAAGAGTAAAAATGTCCGATGACTCATAAAGATCCATATGCAACAATTCAAGTGGTCTAGTCGTTGAAATTTTCTTTTTGGTGGAAAATGGCATTTTGGGTTATTTAGATAGTTGACAAACTTTGCAACTCTTATCCTTGTCATATTTAAGCTTTGGTAACCCTTGTACTAGATTCTTTTCCCACAATGTTTTGATATTGAACATATTTATATGTTCAAGCCTTGTATGCCATATCCATGGATCATTTTCTATGGCTATTAGACATTTTTCTTCAAGTTCATCAAGACAAATCAAATATATATTTCCATGTCTTTTGCCACTAAATACTATGTGTTCGTTATCAAAAACATTGCATATAGAGGATTCAAATACAATTTTATATCCTTTATCACATATTGGCTAATACTCATTAGGTTGTGTTTGGGTCCTTCAACAAATAGTACATCCTCAATGCATGCATTTGAAATACCATAAACATTTTCTTTACCTTTTATTTTACCTTTTTCATTATTTTCAAAGGCTACTATTCCTTTATCTCATGGGTTGATCTTATGGAATAGTCTTTTTTCTCCTATCATATGTCTTGAGCAGCCACTATCCATAAATTATATGTTATTGGTCTTAACTCTAAGACAAACCTACAAAAATCAAGTCAAGTGGAGCTCATCCTTTTGGTACCCATTTTATGGGTCTATTTGGGTTAGTTATCAATTGGAGTCTATGTTGATCCTCTTTTGAAGCCACAAATCCAATGCTTTTGTCATCCAAACAAATTTTGCACCAAGGTTTTATAATTTTCTTAACTTACGTTGATAAACCTTGTGTCCTAACTGTTGGAAATATGTGGAAAACTAGCTAAATCTATGTTTTGATGATTAATAAATCAATTTGAGTAAGTCTTGGCTACTAACATATTTGTGAAAGTGTTTAAGGGATATACATCTGAAGAAAATAGAGCACGGAAGCCAAGTCGTTGTCCAAGTCGACCCCAATATCGACTTCAAGAAGAAGAATTTGTCCAGAATTGAAATGGGAGAAGAACAAGTGAAGTCGCAGGCCAAGTCGACTCCACTTGCGACTTGGGAAGCCAAGTCGCAAACGAAGTTGACCTCACCATCGACTTCAGTCGGGAAAAACACTCCAGAGTCGAATCCGGGACAGCAACATGCCGAAGTCGCAGACGAAGTCGACTCCAGTTGCGACTTGGGTGAAGTTGCAGACGAAGTCGACCCCGAGTTCGACTTGACGTTCTTCAAAATGCAGATTCAAGCATGTTCAAGACCAAACCAAGTCTAAAGCAAAGAAATGAAGAGATAATCAAATCATGAAGACCAAATGAGTCCAATGCAAAGCAAGGTGCATGAATCAATCATGCAAGGATCAAACCCTCCTCAGATTCTCAAGATTCTAGTTAATCCAAGAAGAATCAAAGTCAAGTTCTTCAAAGACTCACAAGGTTCAAGCTATCCAAGATAAACTAAAGACAAATACTTCAAGATCAACAAGATCTACAAGTATGAGGGATTATTTCAGAATGAAAATGATTAAAGGAAACAAGCCAAGCAAGATAGAGGAAGATCAAATGAAGATCAAAGCATATTTTGCAAAAGACCGAGTCAAGTCGCAACCCAAGTCGACTCCATGATCGACTTGAGTTGAAGTCTAAAGCCAAGTCGACTCAAGACTCAAGACTCGGAACTTGAAGAGGTGAAGTCGCACCCGAAGTCGACTCCACCTGTGACTTGGGTCAAGTCGATACCCAAGTCGACCCGACCTGGAACTTGAAGTTTCTACAGAGAAGCGAAGTCGCACCCGAAGTCGACTCCATCTGCGACTTGGGCGAAGTCGCATCCGAAGTCGACTCCGCATGCGACTTGGATCGCAACGGTCGGAATTTATTCGAACGTTAGCGCATTAAATGCGCGCCACCTACCTTCTAACGTTCGGATTCCCTCCAAAATTATAAAAGGCATTCATGGTGGTCGAGGGAAGTAGCTGAGATTCATTAAGTGAGCATAACTCCTATCTACAAGAGCTTTAAAGAGATCAAGCCATTCAAGGAGGAAGAACTTTGCTTCAAAACTGCAAGAGCTTTATTTCAGATTCTTCAAAGCCTACTACAAGTTCTTCTCTGCGCCAAATTGTCTCTACACATCTGTAAAGTGTAGATTTCTTTTATTATTTCGTTTGTTTGTGTTGAACTTGATCTAGTTTGAGGAACTAAGATCAAGTGTATGCAAAGTAGTGTATGATTGGAGTGAGACTCATCACCTACTTGTGCAGTGTGTTGTTGATGCCTCCTAGAGCTGGAATCTAGAAGAGAGCAAGAGGCTCTGGTTGTATATGCCCCCTAGAGCTAGAATCTAGAAGAGAGCAGTGGCTCTAATTGTATTGGAAGAATACAATAGTGGAACCCAAGTCACAAGGAGTGTGAGCTTGGAAGAGTGGAGTAGGGAGGTTGCCCGAACCACTATAAAAATTCTTGTCTGCTTGATTTACATTTCTGCTCTCTACATTACATTGTTTTCCATTTCGTTTCTTCATTAAGGGGACTAGATAAAGTTTCTGTTTAAGTTATAAATTTTTAAATACCCAATTCACTCCTCCCCTCTTGGGTTTTTCCATAAACTCGGGGCCAACACTAACTTGTTGCAAAAATTACAAGTTTCTGGGAGTCTAGTAATGGGAAGCCATTTGGTAATTGGTTCCTCGGTTGGTCTTTTGGTCCAAGCCACATGATTCATTTTCGGTTTGGTTTTATTCCTTGAAGCATTAGATTTCTCTTGCTTAAATATGGTGTACCCAAGTCCTTTCTTACAACTTTGGGAGGTCATGTTCAAAAACGTTCTCACACTTTCTCTTGGATTAGAAAACTTGGCAAGCGATTCATTTAATGATTCATTTTCATTTTTGAGTTTTTCTATCTCATTTATCAAGGTATTCTTTTTATTTTTCAATTGTTCAACTCTTTCAGCAAGTTTACCATTTACAATTATTGTAGCATCACATTGTCTTTTCTTAATTGTAAACTTGTTTCCTAATTTCTTTATTTCCTTATATAATGAATCATAGGCTTGTTGAAGTTCTTCTAATTCAGCACATTTGAGGCATTCATTTGTAGAAGAAAAAACTGAAAATGATTTTTGTTTGGAGGTTACCTATTGACAACTTGTGTAGTTTGTTGAAGTAGTTTGATCCTTCAAGATTTCCATTGCTGCAAAATATACATCAAATTTTTCCATACAATAAATTCTTGCACAATTCACTTCACATTCTTCACTTGAAGAGCTGTTTGTCGTTATTTCTTCTTTGTTTACATACATGTCTCTTTCTTTGTTTCTTTAAAATTTTCTATTGTCGCCTCGATCCTTTCTTTGCTTCTTTGCTTTAGTCTCTTCGGGCGTTCGGCATTGGGCTTGCATATGCCCTGAACTGCCACATCGGTAACATTTTGTTGTTTCTTTCTTCTTTTCTTTAGAGTTCCTTTCTTTGAAATTTCTGAAATTTCTACCTTTCCTTGCGAATTTTTTGAATCATTTTGTAAGTAAGGCGATTTCCTCGTCGTTTTGTGATGATGAGGTGGTGTCATCCGAATCTTGTGCGGCCTTCAAGGCGATGACTCTCTTGCCTTTGTGGTGATCTTCATTTCTTTTCTTGATTATCTCATGTGACATTAATGAGATAATGAGATATTCTAACTTCAATGTGTTTAGGTCCTTAGCTTCTTCTATTGCAGTAATCTTTGGAGTCCAAGATTTCGGTAGAGCTCTTAGAATCTTCATGACCTGCTCAGATTCAGAAATTGCTTTTCCTAGACCTTTCAAGGTGTTAGTAATCTTAGAAAATCTAGCAAATATTTCAGAAATATTTTCTGTTTCTAACATCTTAAAACTTTTCAATTCTCCAATCAAAATATTTCTCCTTGTCCCTTGGACTTGAGAGGTTCCTTCATAGATGGATGTTAGTGTATCCCATATCTCTTTGGCAGTCAAACAAGAGGATATTCTATCATATTCGGAAGCAGTAAGAGCACAAAATAATGAATTCATAGCCTTAACGTTGCTCTTAACAATTTTTCACTTCCTCATCGGTCTATTTGGAAGCTCTTTCATCAATAGGCAAGGTCACACCGTCTTGGATTGCAATCCAAGAGTCCATATCTGTGGCCATGATGAGTTGTTTCATACGTAGCTTCCAATAACCAAAGTTGTTCCCATCAAACAATTGTGGCCTAGTAAAGGATTCGCCTTCGGAAAATACGAAAACGGAAGTGGATTGAGAGGCCATATCAAAAGATCTCTTTAGTAAAACTCAAAGACCTGCTTTGATACCACTTGTTGGTCCCGAGATGATGGCAATTACCCAAGAGGGGAGGGTCGAATTAGGTATTTTCAAAAAATTTAAACTTAAATTAGAAACTTTACCTGGTATAATTTAATCCCTTTTAATGAGATAACTGAAAAGCAATAAGATAATGAGAGCGAAAATGAAAAACAATAGACAAAATTTATAGTGGTTCGGACAATCTTTCCTACTCCACTCTTCCAAGCTCACATTCCTTGTGGCTTGGGTTCCACTATGTATTTCGCGAATACAACTAGAGCCTCCGCTTTCTTCTAGATTTCAGCTCTAGGGGGCATATACAACCAGAGCTTCCGCTCTCTTCTAGATTCTAGCTCTAGGGGGCGTATACAAAAAACAGCACAAGTAGGTGACGAGTTCTACTCCAATCACAATCCTACTTTGCTATAACTTGGTTTGAAACACCAAACTCAAACCAAGCACTAAAAACCAAATAACAAGACGAAATGAAAGAATTCTACACTTTACAGATTTGTGTAGCAAGTTTCAGCTCAAGGAAGAACACGTAGAAGTGATGAATCAATTGGCATTATAGCAAACAGCAACTTTGAAGCTTGTTCTTCCTTTGAAAGTGTATAGATCACTCAAATGTAGAAGAAAGTGGAGTGTAAGTCTTAGTGGCTCTTCTTTCCTCTTTTTCAGCTCTAACTTGTTACTTTCCACGTTTGCTTAAGTGTCTATATATAAAGGAGAGAGAATTTTGAACGTTATGGAGTTGGTTGGCGCGTAATAAATGCGCCAACATTCAAAAATTCGAACGTTATGCTTCCAAGTTGCAGATGGAGTCAACTTCGGGTGCAACTTCACCTAAGTCTCATGCTGGAGTCGACTTCAGGTGCTACTTCGGCTGTGCTCAGCTTGTTCAAGTTCTTCCTCAGGTCGACTTGGTCTGGGACTTGACCCAAGTCGATGCTGGAGTCGACTTCGTTTGTAATTTGACCTTCTTAACTTGCCAAGTGAACTTAAAACTCTTTAGAAATATCTTTTACTTGCTTGAGCTTCTTTATATTAGTTGTTCTACCAAATATTTTCATTATTTAATACTTAGTATTTTCATCCTTGCTTTTACGCTTCGTGTCTTAAATCTCAAGTTCTTGAATAGTACATGAAAGAAGTCCATGTATGTGATCTTGATCCTTCATGATGAATATATGCAACTTTGCTTGCTTTGAACTTGATTTAATCTTCATTTGATCCAAGTCGAGTGTTTGAGTCGATTTGGTCTTCAACTTGACTCAAGTCTGGCATGGAGTTGACTTGGTTTGCGACTTAGCTTTTCAAAATCTGCACAGTCGTACTAAAGTCGATTCTGGAGTCAACTTCGCCCAAGTCGTAAGGGGAGTCGACTTCGTTTGCGACTTCGGCAGCTTTTGGTCTTCAATTTCAACGCTGGACAAAAATGAGGCTTTAAAGTCACTTTTAGAGTCGACTTGGCCTGCGACTTCACCTAAGTCGATGTCTGAGTCGACTTGGGAATCGACTTGGCCTGTCATGCTTTATATTTTTCATTTTTATAACCTTAAACACATCACAAAACACATTAGTAGCTAAAACGTACTCAAATTGAGTTGTTAATCATCAAAAAATATGCTTCAGGTATTTTGTATTTGATTTCAATAGTTGTTTCCAACAATCTCTCCCTTTTTGATGATTGACAAAATCAATTTGAGTTTATACCTTTCAATATGTCATTTTATCTTGTTTTGACATTTTTAGGACAATCATAAGTAATTTTCCTTTTGAACTTGGTGAAATTGTCATATATATTTTATTTTCATTATTTGCATATGTTGTTTCAAATATTCACAAGTTGAATCTTATTCAGCCAACCATTTCAAAAACACAACATTAGTGATCAAAGCAAAACATAATTAATCAAAGCATAAAACAGAGCATTTGTAATCAGAGCATAATGCAAGTGATAAAATTTGCATAAGTAATCAGAACACAATCAACCTTTTTCATAAACAAAATTTTCATATAAAAATCAAAAGTTTCATACAAGTTTCAAAAGCATAATATAAAACCTATATACAAGCTAGTTTGATGTAAATTCAAACGGATTTATGTATATTGGAAAACCTTAAGGGATGCAAGCATTTAAAATTTATGTATATAAATGAAATGTTATTTTCATTTATCTAGACAAAAATAAGGAAAATTATGGAAAAAAGAGATTGAAGCTATTATAGGTAAGCAAGCAAACTTTTAAAAATTATTGATGTCATCCCATGTGTTGAAATGATTTAAAAATGTCTTATATTTATGCTTTTAAAAATTTCTTACAAGAGGGCGAGTATAAGCTTTGAAAATTATGGCTTTAATGAAATGTCTCAAGGATTGCTTCATTGTAAGCAAGCAATACTTCTTGAAATAATTATTTTATTTCAAGTGTTGCAATGATTGAAAATATTTTATGTTGATGAGTTTAAGAATTGCTTAGAAGTAAGCACATTCTTTAAGATATAATTTCCAAAGGATTTTATGAAAAAATGAGTTTTGACTGTTTCACGAATAAATATTTGCAAACAAGTTTTGAGGTTATTCTCACAAGATTTCGTAAAAAACATGTGTGTTTATGAAAGAAAAAAGAGGGATTTGATTTATAGAACGAAATTGTTTACTCTATGACATGACACTTAAAATAAATGATGAATTGAAAATGACCTATTTGGTCAAAACAATTTATTAAAACAGTTTTAATTTCCTTGTAAAATAAAAATACTTTGAAAATGCTTTGAAAATATTTATACAGATGTTCTAAAGAGGATTTAAGGGTGCCAACCCGATAAGTTAATCTTACAAAATAAATTGAGTTTTAGTTGCTTAAATAGTATCCAACGGACATGAGTTTAAAAAGATTATTTTCTCAAACATTACAAATGTTGATCAAAATGTTTTACTCAAATGTTTCTAAAAGTATTTAAGGTTGATCATCCTAAAACTTCATTTCAAATATGTTAAGTGGGTGCGCCCACTTTTCAAGATGGTTTAGCAGGATATGGACTGCGATCTATGATATTTTATGAAATCATGTTAGCATGTGGACATCTATGATGATGATGTATGATGCACCAGAACAAATGATAGGTCGATTGTAAAAATAGTTGGAGATAGACCGGAGCCCACTCTATATATGACCCAGTCGCTAAGGGATGGAAATAGGTCAGCGGTGCCCTACCTGAGATGGGAGAAGGATTAAGGAACAACCACTTGGCTAGCATGCTGTTATATGATGGATTCTCTTCTAAAAGATAGAATGATTACTTGATAAGTGTCACTACTGGATGGGGAGAAATGTGTTTGCATATATTTTGCTTTTGAAAAACTCAGAAACTAGGATATAAAATCATTTATACGAAAAGTTGCCCTAAATGAAATTTGTGAGCCTATGCAAAAAAGTTACCCTAAAAACAGGGTGTTTTACACGAAAAAGTGTAAATATCAAGGTTGAGATGAGATGTTTTCGGTGCAAATGCTTTCGTGAAAAAGGATTACGTGCATATGCCTTGTTTGTTTTAAACACACCCCAAAATGAGATTATAAAAAATGATTTACAAGAAAAATGATTTAGGACATAACAATGTCCATTGCCAAAAGAAAGTTTATGTAGAAAAATATTTTAGGACATAAAAATATCCGTTGCTAAAAAAGGTTTACGTGAAAAATATTTTAGGGCATAAAATGTCCACCAGCTAAAAGGGTTTATGTGAAAAATATTTTAGGACATAAAAATGTCCACTGGCAAAAAGGGATTTATGTAAAATGTCTTAGAACATTAAAAAAATATTCAAACAAGAAAAAAAGAGGATTATCTAAAAAGGTTATAAACATATGCATTGCCTTTGAAAAGCCCATACGTGTTATATAAAAGATTTATATGAAAAGATGTTTGTGAAAATATTTTACAGGAAAGTGTTTACCTAAAAGATAAAAAGCTTGTTTACTGAGTTATCACTCACGATTTATTTTCCCAAACCTTAGACAGGTACCGGGAAGCTCAAGATGTTGAAAACCTGAGCAATTGAGAAAATGTATAAGATGGTATTCATGTGTGCTAAAATGATTAGCTATGATGTACAGGATGGTATAATTGAAAGTTTTAAGGTATGTTAATGTACGTGAACTTATTGAAAGTTTTAAGTTCTATGTAAACTGATAGTTGAATATATGTATACAAGTATAGATGTTGAATAATTGATGATGAGTGAATTTTATATGACTATGGCATGGCCAGGTTGATAAAATGAATGATGTAAGAGAATAAGATAGAAGTTTATAAATGATATGCGTAGTTGTTAACAACTATTAGGTTGTAAGATTATAAACTTGAATAAGGATAAAAGGAGAGCCAAAGGGTATTTTTAAAATACTAAGTGCGACGATTCACAAATGTATCGTCACTTATGATATGAATGGAGTGAAATGTAAAGAAATGAAATGATGAAGAAAAAAGAATAAAATAAAAAAAAATTTGGATGAGATCTAATTAAGAACCTGCCGCGTGATCAGGGCAACAATCCTGATTCACATTTATCAGTCAACAAGATCTTGAAGTAAGGCTCAGGATGTGACGTCTTGGGTTGGGGGCACCACACCTAATTAGGATAGAATCAGTTCTAAAGAACCCAACCTTAGGGTCAGTTCGATTGCACTTGTAAAATAATCACTTGAATTTAGGTAGGGTCAATTCTAGGTGCCGGGTACCCAAAATTGACCTAGGTTTCAGAGAGGCTATAATATTTTGATATAATATATCAGATTATCTCCCCGGCCTTATCACTTATCACATATCCTATCTCCCTATCTATTATATCATATTATCTCCTTGATTTCATATTTTTCCAATCCCCTACCCATCTCTCCTCCTTTCCCTCTCAATTTTTCGAACCCTCTCTTCCTTGCTGCATCAATCTCTCTCTCTCTCTCTCTCTCTCTCTCTCTCTCTCTCTCTCTCTCTCTCTCTCTCTCTCTCTCTCAAACTCCTTCCATCCCCTAACTTTGCCTCCAACGACGCATGTTCTCTCCCCTTCCAGCACCAACCCCTTCTTTTCTATTCTCTTCCTTATAGCATCTATTTCTCTCTCACAAACTCTTTCAATCCCCTAACTTTGCCTCTACCACTGCATTTGTCTCTCCCCTTCCAGTACCAACCCCGTTCTCGCCCTCTCTTCAGTTTCTCGAGCTCTCTCTGTCATTGGTTTCGTCTCAAATAGCCTCCATCCCCTGACTTTGCCTTCGTCATCGACCTCTTTCTCAAGCTTTTTCTTTGTTATTGATTTCCTCTCAAACAATCTCCATCCCTAATCTCTACAACTATCCTCCAATTGCAATCTCTTCCTCTTCGAGTTATTTTTTTCAAGGTAACAGTAAGCCTCATTTTTTCCCTATTTTGTATTTTTTATAGAAATTAGATGTTAGATTCATCCTATTCTTGAAATAATGTTCCTGTTCCTAAGATTTTCATGCACCATGAAGGAGCATTTATTACCACAATTTTGTGTTTTCTTAGGCGTTGAAGGGATATTGCAAATTTGCAAGCAACCAAGGGGCTTGTAGCCTCAATTTTTTAGGCGAAAAATTACTATTTTTAGAATTGGGATTCTCTAACTTGTATTTTTATTAGGTTGTTATCAAATTTTCAGACTTGATTGCATATTACATGTTTTCATAGAGAAATGAAGCTAAAATTAGATTTTCAAATTTAAAATTATTATATATTAACACATTATAGGTTGCAATAGGTTGTATTAATCTATTACACATTGATATGATAGGTTATTTTTGAAACATTATTTTTGGAAGCCAATTTAGAATCGGAACTAACTTGCCTTTGTAAAAATAGGGTATGGTAAACTCAGAACCAACCCGACCTAAAATAAGGTAGGGTAGAGGTCTTCTAAAATAGGGTAAGGGTAGATTCCACCCCTATTCAGACCAAGTTGCACCCTTATGAGGTACGTATATCAAAATAGAGGTTTGAAATTGGTTGCTTAAGGTTTTTCTTGGACTGGTTTTGCAATTATGTAATCGTCATAATGAGGAGTAAATGGTTTCTTAGGGTAAGACTTTGTTGTATTTAATATGTATGAGGATAAAACATTGTTTGAAGCTAGGATTGATAAGATCATTAGAGAAAAAATTTTACATTTGTACAGTTTGCATGTTTATAGGTGCTAGTATTTGAATGGTTTTGACCTCGAGATATTTGGATATTAAATTTTTTTTCAAATGTTGGCTTGATGATTTGGGGCTATAACCATTGAAAATGGTTTAGTTGTATTAGCTATGTGTTTAGGCATGGTTTTGAGAAACTGATGATGCATGGTTGGAAATGAGCATGAGGCATGATTTTAACATAAGCATGATCCATATGACATGAGTGATGCACATGAATGGTTGCATAAGGTTGTTCATGACCCTTTATTGACATGAGGATAACCTGATAAGGTCATTCATAGTCCTTGATGGACATGAGATTGGTTTGGATTCATGTAATTTTATTGCATGACATGATTGCGTGAGGCTAATGAGAGCACAACATGTGCATTACATGCAACAGTGTGGATATGATGGTTTTGGCGTGGTTTGTCATCGTTTATTCTATTGTACCTACTTACTGAGTTAGCCTAAACTCATGTGTTTGTTTTTTATATTTTTAACAAGATTAACATTGTAGATACCTATGTCTAATCTTAGGCTACGGTAGATTGTTCCAAATATAAGTCATGGTAGTTTTAAGTTATAATCATTTGAAATAGATGTACATGGGAGACATGATGTGTACATGTGTATTTGCAATCTATTAAGTTGCAAGATGTGTTTGTGTATTGACATTACGAGTTATGGATATATGGGTTGTTGAGGCTTACTATGATAAGTATGATTTGCAAATGATGAAGATAATGTGATTTTAGTAGTTTCTATTACCAATTGTACATTTGATGTATTAGTTGTGGATATCTAGAGTTGTTTTAAGTGAAGTTTTATATATATGTGGTCCTTTACTTGTAAAATTATTGTAGATCCTAGGAAAATGCTAACAAATCTCTGTCGTGGAGACTGTCAGTTTGAGGCAATGGCAGGTGGAATGCTACAATTAACATTTTCTATGGAGAATATTAACCCCTATTTATATCAAATTTCCTTGAATGAAACATATAGTGAGTAAGAGCAATGGAAATCAAATGCACAAGAAGATATAGAGAGTTTTTATAGTAATTTGGGAGACCTCCCTACTCTACTTTTTCAAGCACACACTTCTTATGTCTTGGGTTTCACTAATCACTTTCCAAATATAACTCAGAGTCTTTGATCTCTTCTAGCTTTTAGCTCTATGGAGCTTTTTATAAAATAACACAAGAAATTGGTTACTATCATTCTAACGAAATCTCTGCTTGCTTGCCCACCTTGGCCTTGGTCTCTATATTCAACTTTGAATGCAATTTCACATAAGTCACATGTGAGGTCAACTTTAGGGTGACTTCGAACTGGATTCTAATAGAGACTGTGTTCTTCCTATGCTTTTTCTAATTCACTCAGGTTGCATATTGAGGTTAACTTTGAGTATAAATTCAAACTTAGTTTTCTTTATCCAGATTTTATCCTTTACTTTTTCAAATCACGAACTAAAGTCGACTTTAGTTGTGACTTCACCCAAGTTGCATATGAAGTCAACTTCAAGTGCAAATTTGCTTATGCATTTTATCTTTCAAACTTTTATTGTTAAAACATCATTCGAGATCATTTCTAAAATTGACTTAGGTTGCGACTTCACCTAAGTCCTATGGAATTGGCTTGAGGTGTGACTTTAGTTGCTTGTACTTTGATTGTTAAGTTTCTATATTGCATACGCAGAATCCAAATTATATTAGTAGTCACAAATCATTTCAATTTGGTTCTTAATCATTGAAACTTAATATCTGATTTGCAATTTCGATAGTCGAGTTCACAAATTTAAATCTAATTGGTCATAATATTTAATTTTATTAATTACTTAAGAATATATTTAGTCGTGTGTAAATTATGAAAATATTGTACTTATTTGTTTAATTGCTCTTTCTCATCATAGTAAAAATGAAGATGACTATTTATGTTTCAAAACCTCTATTAAATGATGTCATATTTTGATGGTATTCTTCATGCATATTAGAAAGGATTGAGATTTAACACACTAAGTAACAACATCATACATTTTATATTTTAAAATTTTTCATTGTATGTGGGCTTATTTGTATTTAGGTCATGGACCTCAATCATATGCTTTTGCTTACACTTAGCTATGGTGCACCTAAGTGCAAATACTCATTTTTTATTTTTTTTTAAAAAACATTTCACAACTATTAATGTAAGGGGGTATTTGTAATTAGTTAAAATTTTATTCAAAACTTTTCAATCTAAATCTTTTCACTCTATACGGCTACCCTATTTTTAATTATTACTTCACATCTTCCTATACAAACTACCATACTTTTCAATCATTTCTACATAATTACCTATACAACCAACCTATCTATTTTAATTTTATTATCTTTACTCCTAATATTATTCCTGTTATATCATATCATTTTCTATCAATTTAACATCTTTTATACTAAAAAATTTTCATCCAAAAGTTTTATCACTTCCCAAACATACCCTAAATGTATTTAACATACATATCGATTTTGACCATTTTTAGAGATTTGTTGATATTGTTTTGGATCTTTTAAAAATAGTGATATTTTTAGTAATTCAAAATACTAAAAATGTGTAATGTCTCATTGCCTAAACATCCTCAAAGGCCAGTCAACGAGTGTCATATAACCTAAGAAAAATTCGACGGCATCTCCCCATAATGTATAAGGGGATGTATGAAATACAAAACCTGTTATCTACAAGCATCCTAATTTTATTCCAAACTATAACATTCAAAACTACATTTATGCATTTGCATTCTCATACTATAAACATATCCATACTAAGAAAATTATCATAATTTATCATTACATAATAAACAATCAAAAAGATTATATACATATGCATCCATATAGATTATAATTAAGTTCAAAATACCCAAGTATAATATATTTGTCACAATTGGATCTGACTTAATAAATTTCTACATGCATCAGTATCAAAAAGAAACATAAAATCTAAAATAACTAAGAACACAAATGTTAATTTACCGGTCTCCAAAATTACGTCCTCCTTTGGTCTCATCTTAAAACTCTTCACCTAGCATGTGATCTAAAGGCTAAATAATAAATCATGTGAGTCTAAAGAGACTCAACAAGTAGATAGCAGTTAGCACAAAGTAAAAATAAGTAAGACTCCAGATGCACATGTCATGATAGTATTGTAGAAAGATGATTCCTAAATGGTCATACAAGACATTTGAGTCTATCACTTATATCTAAGAACATATGCATATAACCGCATATAAATGAAAGAGCCACAAATAATTCTCTCTTCATGTCAACCAAGGGTCATGAACAATCATTCCTCGTGTCATCCAAGGGCCATGAACAACCTTTTTCAACTATCTATCTTGATTAACGCATCAACCATAAAACACAAGAATGAATGTTATAAACCATGCATATAGTATCAAAGTTTACTTTAAATTTGACATATTTACTGTCTTACAAGCATTTCACCAAACATATGGTAAGTGCCAAAGGAAAAACCTCTAATTCATCCTCTCGGTTCAACTCACTTGAGCAACGTCATGTTCTAATGATATAAAAACTAGTAATGGGTCATCTATGTCACAAAAATCGTATAATAACATCTGATTTCCCATAAACTCTACTAATCATAAGCTGTCACGAACCCTAATGCCCTAAACTATGAAGTTGTTGGACACTACCCCTTTTCGCCAATCTGATACCATGTTTACGATGAGATTTTATTACTAATTCGAGAAGAGACAGCATCTACTTATCTCGATTGTGATTTCTCCTCAAAATAGTGACCCTAAACTCGGATCTTTGGGATTTTGAGCTTCCTTGATACAAATTGACAATCTTCAAAGTAATTCGAAGAGTTTTTGGGAAGGTCTAGGGCCAGAACAAAATTGAGAAAAGGGGTAACGAAAAGGAGAAGGATCAGAAAATGAGAGGAGGAGAAGGGGAAAAAGGGTCATGCGCAATTGAAGCCCTAGCCAAGGTGAGCCTTTCTTTTAATAAGGCTCTTGTCGAGACAAGTTGAGCCCAATCACGGTTTACAACTTAATTTTTCACTCATATAACCTAGTAAATTAAAAAAAAATTAGGAACACTACCCCCTTCGCCCTGTACCTACTCTGCAAGGTTGAAGACAGTCATAGCGCCCTTAATGGTGCGTCAATTGTATACTTCTAAATCAATATCTAATAAGTCATATAATAACCAGGTAACGTAGCTAAAGAAACATGCCAGTACACAAGTTGTGCTCATGTCTAACATGCTTGTAAATGGTGTATCATACAACCCAACGTGCCTAAATCATAATACATGCATGTGTGTACTATACATCCCCTAGATGCCATATTTATATATGTTGTGCACCACGCTTAAATGCTCTGCTTGAAGATGAAACAAGTTATTAGCAATAGAGGTCACATCTGAATTGGCTACAGGCTGGTGATAGAAACACTAAATTTTTCCACAATGTTGAATCTGATAGAAGGAGATGTAACCAAATAGATATTCTCTTAGATGAAAGGAGCTAAGCTATTTTAGAATAGGGGAAAAGGGGAAATTGGTGGCAGAATATTTCACCCAACTATTTACATCTAATGGCCCTAGGGTGATGGATCACATTTTAAATTTGGTCCAGAATGTAGATCAGAGGCAGAAAATAGGGTACTTACGGATTCTCTCACAAAGAAGGTAGTTTTCAAAGCTCTAAAGCTAATGGATCCAGGTAAAGCCCCAAGTCCAGATGGTTTGCCTGCAGATTTTTACCAACAATATTGGGTTATAGTTGGAGATGAAGTTTTTGTTGCCTGTAAGGATTTTTAGAAATAAAGTCACAATCTGAACAACACTAAAAAATGGGGACTATCAACCAAACCCATATTATCTTAATTCCAAAGCAACATGGTACAAATAAATTGGTGGATTTTAGACCAATAAGATTGCGATATGATTTATAAGATTTTGGCAAAGGTATTGGCTAACAAACTAAAGATATGCTTTGTAAAAATCATCTCATCAACTCAAAGTGCATTTGTTCCTCGAAGACAAATCTCAAATAATATTCTTAATGCTTCGAAGCCCTCCACTAGTTTAGGATGAGAAGAACTAGTAGTAATGAGGAGGTGACTATTAAACTAGATATGTCCAAGGCATATGATAGAGTGGTGTGGAGATTTATATAATATATCATGAGAATGATGGGATTTATATAATATATCGTGAGAAAGATGGGTTTCTCAAAAAAGTGGGTTGGGTGGATATATAATTTCATATCCTTTTTTATTTACTGTGTGACTATTAATGGCTTCAAATCTAATTCTTTTCAAGTAACTAGAGGGCAAAGACAAGGGGACCTGCTCTCCCCTTATCTTTTTCTTTTCTACTTGAAAGGATTATCACTGTTACTTTTGGAAGCTCAAAGAAAGAGAAAGATAACAGATGTCATTAATTTGGGATGTCCATGACTTACTCATTTAATTTTTGCAAATGATGCTCTTCTCTTTTTAAAAGCTAATGGGAAACAAGTGAGCCATATGCTATCTCTTCTTCAAGTCTATTCGGAATTCACAGGTCAAAAGGTCAATATAGGAAAAATGGCTCTGTTCTTCAGTAACAATACAAGGGAAGACTGAAGAAGAATGGTAGAGCGATTAATCAGAGTCCAAGGAAAAGTCATCTAGATCTATTTAGGTCTTCCTACGTGGATCAATAAATCAAGAACAAGGATCTTCCAGAATCTAAAATCCAAAGATGAAAAATGAGGTTTCTCTCATTAGAGGAAAGGAAATTCCTCTAAAGGCAGTCACGTAATCAATCCCAAATTATGCAACGAGCATTTTTAGACTACCAAAGAAGTTTTGTGAAGCAATAAACTCAATGATAAGCAAATTCTTATGAGGAGACAAAGGGTAAAAGAAAGATTAGCTGGATTTCTTGGAATAGGATGTGCACATTAAAAGCTAGAGGAGGAATGGATTTTAGAGATTTAACTGATTTCAATCTTGCTCTCCTAGCAAAGCAAGTGTGGTGTATTGCAATAAATCCATAGTCATTACTCCACCAAATTCTTAAAGCCAAGTATTTCTCACAAGGTGATTTATAGAGCTGCTCATTAAAACTCTCATCCTTCACATGGCGTAGTATCATTTTGAAAAGTGATTTCCTTAAGAGAGATTGCAAATGGAAGAGTGGTGATGGCCAAACAATCAGATTTGTGGTAGACAAGTGGACTCACATGATTTAACAAAGATTGGGCCTTTACTGCAACATGTGAGGGAGGACATAAAGGTTCATCATTTTATTGAGTGGAATCAAAGAAGCTGAAAGGAAGACGAGGTCATGCTAGTGGTTGGTGAAGCTAGTTGGAACATTATCAAACACAATCCAATACCCAAGATGTGGAGAATAACGTCCTATATTGGCTACATGAACCACGTAGGCAATTCTCAATAAAATTAGCATACTGAGCTCTTCATGCCAAGTAGGAGGTGATTGAGGCACCCCACCATCAATTTCCTCTAAAACAGAAGATCCTCAAACAAATTTGGAGACTAAAACTTCCACTCAAAATTTCTATCTTTGCATAAAAACTAATTTTAGACACCCTACTCACAAAGGAAATTCTCTAAAATCAAGGAATTCAGATTGATTCTATGTGTTCTTTATGTAACAATAGGCAAGAGGAATCCTTCCACTTGTTTTTTACATGCCCATCAACATCCCTTGCTCATGACCAAAGCTTTGTGACCTTTTAGCTACTAGTACATCAATTTGCATTGTGGATCTATTAACTAGCGTATTACACCTAAAATAGTTCATTTTTAAGGCTATTTGTGGTCACTTGTTGGATGATTTGGAATTATAGAAGCCTCAATTGAACAAATGGTCATGCACCTCCATTCCCTACAATTCAGGACAAGTGTTGTATACTGTTACATCAATTTGTCTCAACTAATTTCATCATTGATAGGAGACAGATTACACAGGAGTCCCAGCCACATTGGAGGCCTCAAGGTTCTAGTCAAATGAAACTTAATATTGACATTGGGTTTTGCAAGCAGAATGGTGTTATTGGCATAGACGCTATTATCCAAGATTTTATGGGCTACTTCATTTCAGCAAGATGCTGGTCATGGCATGGATGGGAAGATCCTTTATGGATGGAAGCTCAAGGAATGCTACTTGAGATTGAATAGATTTTAGACATAAATCCTTTATGGATGGAAGCTCAAGGACTACTACTTGAGATTGAATGGATTTTAGACATAAATGCTTCATGGATGGAAGCTCAATGAATGCTACTTGAGATTGAATGGATTTTAGACGTAAACATCCAAGATGTTATTGTGGAAAGTGATTTTCTATTTCTTCATACTTTCTTGAATGAAGATTTAAATATTTGCACCATGTTGGGCTATTTGATTACAAAAATTTAGAAACGAAAGGCAAGATTCAACAGCTATGAATTTTCTCATGTTCTTAGATCGGGTAATTATGTTGCCCATGTTCTTGCAGATTATGTCATAACTTAGGGGGCTTTCAAGTCATGTATGGATTAATTGGCCCCCTAATTGTATATCTAAACATATGTGTAAAGATTGTTGTTTCTTTTAATTTAGAGGCTCCTTCTTCTTCCTTCTTAGCCCTTTGCTGGGAGGAAGGCAAGGGATCCCGTGTTTATTTCCAAAAAAATGTAATCCATTAGTTCTATCATGATATATTTGGCTAAGAAAAAATCATTCTAATCTATGATTAACAATATTCTCAAAATTAAGAATATTTTAAAGTATTAAAATCATTTGTTTAATCTAATGACCTATAAGGTTTAAATTCAATACCTAACTAACCTACCTAGAATGATGATTATATATGATTTCGTAATTTTCTAAAATTTTATTGCATTGAAGCAAGTGTTTTTCTAAATTTTATACACATTTTCAGATAGTTTTCTAATATTTCTTCCATATACAACTGCAATTGATATGATTTTAATCATTTTAGTAAAATGAATAGTGTTGAATATAATGGACGGATTGGATTTGACACAAAATAGAAAAATGAGGCTCAAAATTAGATGAATGTACCAATTCACTTTCACTAAGATTGATGTGCTAAAAATAGCTTCTTTAGAATTTTCATTTTCATGTGAGCCCTTGTATAATTAGCTCATATACCAAAATTTATTATTTTAGATTCACTACAAAAATTTTGGTTTTTGGTAAAGAAACTTTTTTCCAAAAGGTTAAATTTTGGCTGTTAAAGAAAATTTGGTTGCCAATACTTTGTGGTGTATTCTTCATACAATCGTTAAAAAGAAAAAAAGAAATTTAGTTGCCAATAATTCATAATTTTTTTTGTTCAAGTAAGAAACATTATTATAAACAAAAAAAAAAATTCTCGGCCTATGAAAGCATCACCACAACAAGCAAAAACTTTTATTGTCTATAAATGCATCATTGTAATAAAGAAAATTTTTCTAGCATATGTATTTTCTTTACTAATAAAGTTCTTTCCTTGGTAATAAGGGTTACAAAAAATGTATGTTCTTACAATGATTGTTATATATTAATATATTTATAGAAAATTAAAAATAAAAATTTGACCATTTTCCATATGCTTAGAGAGTGAGATGGTGAAAATTTTTTATTTTGAAATTTTATTAAAAATATGTAGTAATCCAAAAAGGTAAATTTTGGTATATAAACTAAATAAATGCAGGCTCCCTAAAAAAATTAAATAAAAATTAATAGATAAAATATTTTACATGATCATCTTTTATTTTACGAAATCCCTCTCCTATATGACCTCATTCATTTTTACACTCTTAATAATATTAAGATAAAAAATCAATTTTATTCATTATATTTGACATTAGTTATATTTTTCCTTGAAACCAGCGTCATTGTGAATCTCCAGTCTAAAAATATGTAAAATCAAAACAATAAAATAGTTTAAAGTTAAATATTAATTTTAAAGTTATATTTTAAATATTAATCCATGTAAAATATTATTAATATATGGATAAATGATTCAATAAAGTATTATTACATTCTCATGCATATATTGATAAATATAAAAAAATTATAATATACATATAAATATATTTTTAAGCAAATGTGGCCCATTTGCATCTTTGTTTTCAATGAAACTTAATCTTTTAACTAAAAAATGGTTTTAAATACAATGAACATAGTGTTTTTTCTATCAATAATCAACATGTATGCATGGATAATGGTCCTATATATCCAAAATTTATACAGCTAAGTAATGACTTTATGCATTTTATCCATCTCCAAACCACGCATGAAAAATAGTAAAATTTTTATTTGTATAATTTGCAGAAAATATAGACATGAATCCCAAAAAAGTAAAATTTGATAGAGAAGTAAAGCTATGTAAGCCTACACGAAAATGAAAAAAAGATAAAAATATATAAAGTATACTATGTTGTTAATTAGATAAAAATGTGGATGGTCCATCACATATGCCTATTCATGTAAAATTAATGTAAAATTGGAAAAATAAGATTATTAAGGGTGTGTTTGGTAATCAATAAAACTTTCTATGAAAAGTTTTGGAGAGTAAAAGTTGTCAAATGATGTGATATGATAGGGATAATGATGAGTAGTAAAGAGGATAAAGTTAAAATAGATAGGTTAGTTATGTTGATAGTTGTGTAGAAATGATTGAAAAATAGGGTAGTTGTATAGTAAAATGTGAAAAAATGAATAAAAAATATGATAGTTGTGGAGAGTGAAAAATTTTAGATTGAAAAGTTTTAACTTGACAGTTTTTATCAATTACCAAACACACCCTAAATTACTAAATAATTTGCGAGGAAATAGGGAAGATGAGATGTTTCCCACCTCCATCTTATCCCACACCACCACACGCATTGAGGTTACCCAACAAACCCTCTATTGAGGGGCGTTTTCACACAATTTTGTGCGTACTTATTTGATCTTGATTGATACTGATTCTGTCACAACAATTTGGAAATTAAACCCTCTTCGCAAAAGATTTTTGCAAGTGGAAACCACTAAAGTTTTCTATATATTTGCAATCGAAAACCTGACTTTTGGGGGATAATTTTGCAAATACCTGAAGCATAAACTCGTCATGAATTACATCAGATACAGACAGATTAGGGTCCACAGAAGTTTGGTCCTTGTCACCCATTCCAGGTAAAGGAGGCTGAAGATTCCTGATCATTATCAGAGCATGCAAGGGCCAAGGTATCCTTGTCGTTTAACGACCAGTGACGAATTATGGCTCATGCATGCGAGGACAGAAGGCTTTTGTGGGGACGATTTTTTCCGTGCCAATGAAAATGAAGTCGCGCTTGCAACTACTGCTCATTCAAGCATGCACAATATTAATTTCTAGCCCCGAATTAAAAATGGCCCACCATCATCTCCAAATTCAAGCATCCATTTCACAAACAGACGAGACAGGCACAGTACTGTTTATTTCTGAATTGGTCATTATCCGGATTCTGGAGTCCACATTGGAAATCTCGATTCAGCAGTCACATTCTTATTTCCCAAAAAATATACCCTTCTTACATTTTTTTGGGACGTGTGAGTGCCTCGCTTATATCTTTTTTTATATAATCATTTATATATGTATAAATTTATATCTCAAATAGTTTACATATTTTTTTTTTTTTTGAAAGCAAGTTTACATGTTGAAAAGCAGTTTTAAAATTATTATTTACATTAAACTATTTTATTATAGGACCCATATGTATGTCTACTTTGAATAAAAATTGGTATGCTAATAAAATAATGAGTCTAAATACAGTGGTGGAATAGATAATAATTTTATGATTATGTGGGGCTTATTTTGAGCTAAATATACCGTAAATTACCATACATGTCAATGTACATGATCCAAACTCATATACAAAGTTTATTCTTTACATTTACATGTATCATAAATTATGATATATTTAGCTCAAAATGGGTCTCACATGCCCTTAAATATATCAATACTTTGTATAATAATTTATATATGTATAAATTATATCTTAGATAGTTTACATGTGAAAAAAATTATTTTAAAATTATTATTTAAAATACATATATATGTATATGATCAAAACTCATATATGAAGCCCGATTGATTATATACAATATGTTGTATTACGCTTGAGTTACAATATTTATTTTTATTTTATTTTTTGATTTTTTCATAAACTTATTTCATTAAATTTATTTAGTCTATATTCCCAAATTTATCATTTTACAATATATTGACATATTTTTTATTTTTGAAAATCATCAATTTCAGGGGCATATAGGTTATTTTCATCCCTTAAAATTTTAATTTAAAAATAAATATATATAAGTATTGTAAAATGACCAAACTTGGCACATGAATCAAATGCACATGGAAAAACATGTTTATGAAGAAACATTAAAAAATAAAACTTAAGCATATATACAACATATTGTACATAATCAAGCCTCGTATATGTAATATCGAGAATGCTTAATTCATAGAATTGACTTCATAGAACCCTCTCTATTTTGATATTGATAATTGATGCAAAATTTAATCCGTTCATTGTTTTTAATATTATTTGTTTAATTAGGAAACTGAGTTTCATCCAAATTAAATATATGCATAGGCCATATTTACTATAAAAAAAAATGCATTCACGTGTAAATTAGAAAAAATGCTTAAATTCATCATATAGGTATTAAAATATTATAATACTTGATAGAATCATTTACCCGCATAGTAATAATATTTTAGATAGTTTAGATGTTGAAAATACTACTTAAAGTTTGATATTTAGCATTAAATTATTTTACTATGTTAACTAGACAAATGATAAGATTTCTATAATAATATAAATAATGTGAAATATAATAAGTAAAATAGATTTCTGTCAACCATCTAAATATTAAAAATGAAAAAAGATACATATAAAAAGGGGTTTCATAGAAATATCCTGTAGATCCGTTTGTAGGATTAAGCCCGTTGTGATGTTTGTAATTTTTTAGGTCACAATGCCTGTTTGGCCAAGCATAAGCGGGAAGCAAATCTCTCATCAGTCTTATACGGTCAAACACCCTAGCATTAGGAGGTAGGTTTTTTTTTTTTCTTTCTTTTTTTTTCTTTTTTTTTTTGGATTTTTCTTTGGATAATAGGAGGCAGTGTTTTGAAGTGAAAAAACATGGCTTCCCTCCTAAACATAAGGACCAAACAGGTCCCATTGATGATACAATCTTTCTGTTAATGAGCTTCCATCATCTCCAAAGTAAAACAAGCTTTCTATTAATGACCCTTCAAAGGCTTAACTGATTTGACAACCAGGCCCAGACCCGAATCCAAATTATCTATGAGTTGGGCGGATTATCAACGTGGACTCTCCACCCAATAGATGAGCCGGTCGGTCATGAATCAAGACATTTATTTTTAAATCATGTGTTATGAAATGAAGACGAAAAAATACAGGAACAAGTAGATGTCTAGATTAATTAATTATAAGTAAAACAATTCTCACTTGGAAATCCTCTATTTAGCTACTATTAACACCTTTTTTCGTTTATTTTTTACATATAATTTTTATGTAGGTTTAATTTATTTTTTTTAAGGCTCGATTATTTTACTAACATCTATTGAACTTTCTTTACGGCATCTCTATCTGCTAATGACAATGTAAACGGACCATGATTGGGTTGTCCCGTCAAAATATGGAATATGAAATATAGAAATAGGATAATTCCTCTCTTACCCATACAATCGCACCTAATTCTTAATATATCTACAACATTTCATAAATTTCTCTCGTATCCATACCGCCAATACAATCGTTATCTACCCTATTAAAAAGACAATTTTTCCTATTTAAAATTTTCTAATTAAGATAATTTAACTTTAACATGATTTAATTAATAATAGTAAATCATTATTACAAGATATTAAATAACTTAAAATTCATATTAAGGTTGAATTATTTTAATTAGAAAAAATTTTAAAATGGCAAAATCGTCTTTTCAATAGGGCATATACCAGTGGTTTTAATGGCGTGGGTTTAATAGGAATTTAGGGTGAAATTTTATACGTATAAAATGAATTTATGAAATGTTATAGGTATATTAGGAGTTATAATCAATTGTCATGGTATAAAATTAATTATCCCTATGGAAATCAATTAAATTATATCTTGGGATAATTCCTCATATACTCATAATAATTGCACATAATTCCTAATATACCCACAATATTTCGTAAATTTTTTTTATACCCATAATATTTTATCATAAATTCCTCTCATACCCACGCCGTTAAAACCACCATTATCTACTCCATTGAAAAGACAATTTTGCCCTTTTAAAATTTTTTAATTGAGATAATTTAACCTTAACATGACTCAATTAATGGTAGTAAATCATTAATATAAGATATTAAATAACTTGAAAATCATATTGAGGTTGATTTATTTTAATTATAAAAAAAATTAAAAGGGCAAAATCGTCTTTTCAATGGGATAGATAACGATGGTTTTAACGGCGTGGGTATGGGAGGAATTAAGGTGAAATGTTGTAGTCATAAAAGAAATTTACGAAATGTTGTGGGTATGTTAAGAATTATGCGTAATTGTTACAGGTATTAGAAGAATTATCTCTTATATATTCGGTGAAACGTTGAGATAGGACTGCAATTTATTAAATCATTGACTTATAAAGCGTCAATGTAAGCGCACAGATCATACAGTTTTTATGAATTTTCAGACCGGATGATTTCTTTTGCTAAAAACTTTGCAGAAAAAACCAGTAAAAAGAGGCGCGAGATTCGAAGAGCTTGAATATTTGGATAAGAATATAATAAGATATATTAAGAATACGAAAAGTAGCATTCGTAATGTAAAAAAATTGCATTAAAAATTAAAAAATTATAAACCGTCATCTTATATAAATCTCGTTCAAGATCCTGGATTTGTAGGGTTGTGCGATAATCTTGCTACAGGCCCTAAAAGACTTAATATAATTATAACCTTTAAATTCGCTGAAAAGGAGAGGTTTTGCTTTAATAGTGGGCTTTGCAGCTATGGTATGGAATGCAATTTGTACCATTTTTTTTAACCCTTTTGACTTCCTATTTGTGATTTTTTCAAAATCCAAACCATGCATCATGTTCTCCACCATGAATATTTGTGTGAGAATTATTTCAATTAGACTTGTATAGAATATGATGCATGGCTTGGAGATCTAACAAAATCATTAAAAATGAAGGGAGTTTCTTCTATGAGGAAGATCTCCTCTTTATATTATTTGACTTCAACCTTAATAGTCGACTGTTGGTGTCTACAAGTCTATGATAATCGTGTTTCATGATTTATATTATATCATATCAAGCATAATTCTGACTAATACATATTTTATATCATATACATAACATGGCTTTAAGCAAAATTTCATTTAAAACATGCTTTTATTTATAGAAACCACGGTTGAATGCAAGTGTTTATGATATCATAAACACATTTGTAAAAATCACATATCAGCCATAACATTGCAAACTTCTTTTATCTAGATTAACGTAAATTCTTTGGGAATCATATCTTATGTTTCTTATCCCATCACTGTTATGTAATAGCTAAAATCATTTTCGTTATATGGGGAAAGACTTATTATCCTCTTTCTTGTTTCACCTGTTCAGCGATGAGCCCTGACCAGCGCCGGCGCAAAAACATATTTTTTATTTTTTCATTTTTTTCATGGGCAAATAAATCTAGGAGTATTAAATTTATAAACAAAATTTTACTATTTTCGGATATTTTTAAGTATTTTTTATTTTTAAACATAGTGACATTTTCTGTAATTTTCTGAGACCCAAAAATTACGGAAATACCACTGTGTTTAAAAATCCAAAAAAAATATTTAAAAATATCCAAAAATGTTAAAACTTGGTTTATAAATTTAATACACTTAGATTTACTTACCTATGAAAAAATTAAATTTTTTTTTTTTTTTTTGGGCCGGATGTACGGAGGCAGCCATGCGTTCGGCCACAAATGATCAACCGGCTTCAGTGCTAGCTTATGCTTTTCCTCTCATAACAGCTTTGCCTTTGTTTTGCCTAGTTTTTGTTCTCGTCTCTGGCAGGGTTAAACACAATAATTATCATAATTGTATTCTCTAATTGGCACCATATAGTGCAAACGTGTTTTTTATCAAAACAGAATTTTATTCATCACCCAATTCATATTTACATATGTGTATAAAGCAAAAGAAATATGTTGAACAAAATACCAATCATAAACAACCATCGCATATATAACAATTACATCCTAGTTGGTAGTGCACTTCCTTTTCCTCTCCTAGTAGGTTCAAATGTGGTAGTACCAGTATCAAATCATGGAAGTAAGTCCTCATCCTCTAACTCCATCACGTCCAGTTCCTGACCTTGATAGTGCCCACCACCGGTAGGATTACTTCATTTTCATCATGTAGAGGAGATACCTCTAAAGCATTTATTCTTAGTACCCTGTTATCTTTCCTTTATCTAGCTAACCGTTGTTCCTAACGTGCTTTCTTTGCACCCAAAATCCCGTGCCCCCAACAAATCCTATACAATGGTCCTTGATTTGAGGAACTGGTTAGGGGTGTAACTCAAGTCACGTCAGCTTGGTTTTTCACTATTTTATCCATATTTTATTTCTAAAGTTTTACTAAGGGTGTTAATGATGATGGTTAACCAGTCAACGTGCTCATCCAACCCATTTATAAACAAGTTTGGGTTGAATTTTTTGAATAAATGAGTTATAATCCACCAACCCGTTCAACCATTTAATTAAATAAACAGATTAGGGTTGAGATTTTATAATCCGTCAACCCATTTAATAACCTGTTTAACTCATATAACTCATTAACCAATTTAACTCATTTGACCTATTAAAGTTATATATATATACATACATGTAAATCTCTTAGTTATTTTTCCTCATTAAGTCTTCCTCATGTCATCTACATTTTATTTTTTAACTGCTTCTCTAATTTTAATTTTCTCTTACTACCTTATTTTCGTTTTTCTAGACTAAAAATACCCTCTTGTATCTCCCTATGAGATCATCGTCTATCAGAGTCTAGACCTTCAGATCGTCTGCTATATAACCTATTAACAACATGTCAACCCGTTTATTAAATAGGTTGTAAATTGGTTAGTATTTAGGTTTTTTCAATGGGTTAATAAACAGATTAGGGTTGAGATATTTTAAATGGGTTAGGATTAAAATTATGCCCGAACTCGATCAACCCTATCCGTTAACACCCCTAAGTTTTACCCTATCTTACTTGTGTTATGATTCTGTAAGGTCACTTGCTCTCATGCAATTGGCCCAAAAATGTATTTTTAAATTTTTTTCTTTTTTCATAAATTGTTATTTTAAGTATATTTAATCCATATATAAATTTTACCATTATTTAAGATTTGTATATATATATTAATAAATTTCAAATATAAGAGTATTTTAGTCATTTTTAACTGATTAAGATATCCTTATATTTGAGATTCAAATATATATATGTACAAATCTCCGAAAATAGCAAAAACACATTATATGAATTAAATATACCTAGAATAATAATTTTATGAAATAATTTAAAAATATATTTTTTGGGCCGAATTAGTTGGCTAAACCCAAAAAGAGTAACTTGGGTTGTTAAAAAAAATTTCTACTCAAATATAATACTCCTGTTCTAATTTCTTCCTTAGGAATGAAACTTTCCTACAATAAAAGAGAGCAAATGAATGTAAGAAATTTGTAGAATGAAGATACATAAGCAAGTATGCAAAGAAAGAATTTTATAGTGGTTCGAGCAACTCTCCTATACTCTTTCAAATACACATCTTTTATATTTGAGTTATACTATGTCATAATACAATATAGAGTACATGCTCTCTTCTAAATTTTAACTCTAAATGGCTTGATACAATGCAAGCAAGCTAGTCGTGAGTACTGCTCCAACTAACCTCAACATTAATCTCTTCTTAAACTTGGCCTTTGATACCAATCCAATAAAAATAAGAATTAATGCACAAACCAAAGATAAACAAATTTTGTATAGACACGTAAAAGCACAGCAAGTTCTTTGTAGATTGTGAGAAATGATGTTGACTTGAAAGTTTTTTCTTGACAAGTGCACTTGAGCTTGAAAATTTAAATGCACGGCTTTTAATGGTTGTTGAGATGAATGTGTAAGTTTATTCGATGTCTTAGGTAATCCTCTTAACTCCTTTTTACATCGTTTTTAAAGCTTGAAAGGTAATAGAGCCAGTTGGTTGTATGTAATGTGTATTTAATACTTTAATATTTATATTTTTCTAATCATTATGATTAAAGTTGCAAGTGAGGTGGACTTTAGGTGAGACTTCATTTCAATGTCACTAATGAGGTCGACCTATGATGAGATCTCATATCATAAATACTCATTAGTGTAGATTTCACCTCCACTTTGCTATCCAGGTCGAATTTGAGGTTGACCTAAGATGTGACTTCACTCAAGTCACAGCCAAGGTCAACTTCATGAATGACTTCACCTTCATAGCCTTGTTTTTCCGGTACCTTTCTTGCTTTGCACTCGAGCTCACATATAGGATTGATTCAAGATGCGCCTTCAACTAAGTCGTGAATGGTCAACCTAAGGTCCAACTTCACTTTTTGTAAACCTAGACATCCAAGGTTTTAATCTTATGTGGTTATCTTAGGTCAAATGATAGGTTGGCCTAAGTTTGCAACTTCACTCAGGTCACATGTGAGGTCCACTTTGGGTAAGACTTCACTCCTTGTGCTTTTTCATATTTGAAATCTCTTCTAATGTATATCTTTAAGTCACAGGTTAGGTTGATCTCGGATCCAAATTCACCTTATGAACCCCTGCATCTTGTTGAGATGTACGCCATTTCCCACTTGAGGTTGCAAGCAAGGCCAACCTAAGTTGCTACTTCACTAAGGTTGAAAGTGATGTTAACTTGACAAGTGACTTCAGTTGTTTTGTATTTTCATGCAAGTTGGATTTTTCTTTTTGAGCTTTCTAACTTGATTTTTGGAGTTGGTACTTATATTTTACTTAGTACAAAATTCCTTAAATTCACATTTTTAATTGGCTTATTAATCATCAAAATCAATATGATTTATAATTATCCATACATATATTTACACTTTTGACATCCATCTGAAGCAATTTGAAATTCATAAGTATGTAAAAACAAGCAAGATTCTGATGACATCCAATCTAACTACAAGAGCATAAGATTTCTCAAATTTTATTCTTTCTTCTTATGAATACCTCTTGGTTACAAGTCTTGCTTTATTTTGGATAACTAATTTACTTTTATCGAGCTTGTTCCTAAAGATCCATTTGATGTTAATGATTGGATGATCTTTTAGCTTAGGAACAAATTGTTGCACTTTATTTATTTTGAATTAATTTAGCTCTTTTTGTATGACAATGAACAAATATCATCATTTAAAACACTATCATAGGAGTTAGGCTCAATCTTCAAAATAAATGTAAAATAACTACATACATTGCAGCTAGATCCCCTAATTCTCACACCTTTATAAATGTCTCAAACAACTTGATCCCTAAGATGATCATGCTTGAACTTTAAATCAGTAGAGGGTTTATAGGGAAAATTACCTTCACTTATCATTGATAGTGATTCTTCTTCATCTTACTTTGCATCTTCCTCTTTGTTCTTGACTTGCATGTCTTTAAGCTTCTTAGTTGCATTCTCTACATTATTTAAATCCTCTTTCCTTCTTGCAATTAAACGCCAATCTCATCAAAAGTAACATAAATGGACTCCTCAACTATTTGAGTCCTCTTATTAAATACTTTATAAGCTTTGCTATTTATTGAATAACCAATAATAGTTGTCTCATTGCTTTTGCATCTAATTTTTTAAGCTTATTTTTACCATTATTCAACAAATATCATATGCAACCAATATTTGGTTTTTCCTTTTTAAAACTCACATGGTGTCTTTTTAAGTATGACTCTTATGACTACACAATTTAGCATATAACAACCATTGTTAATTATTTTTCCTAATATTTTCTACGTAATTGACTCTCATTTAGCATAGTTCTAATCATATTTTGTATCATTTTATTTTTTCTCTCTACAACATTATTTTGTTGTGCAGTTCTTGTTGTAGAAAATGTATAGTGAATTATATTTTCTTTACAAAATTTTATAAACTGTTTGTTCTCAAATTCACTATCATAATCACTTTTAATTGAGATAATTAAACCTTCTTTTTCATTTACACCATTTTTGAAAATCTAAAAAATAAATAAAAGGTTTTATTTTTACTAGCTAAGAGCATTGCCCAAGTAAATTAAGAGAAATTATTCATGATAACAAACACATATCTTTTGCCTTCAAAACTAATTATATCCGATAGTCCATATAGATCCGTGTGTAATAGCTCAAAAGACCTAGACGTTAACACTTTATTCTTCGATCGAAATGACGTCTTGAGTTGTTTGGACATTTGAGATGATTGTAAATCTTATCTTTGTCATATTTGAGTTTGAATAGTCCAATTATTAATCCCTTTTTTCAATTATGATTGGTATTTGGCATATTAATATTTCTAAGCCTTTGTGTCATACTATGGGATCATTTCAATGGCTATCAAATATCTACTATCAAACTCATCAAGACACATCAAAAATATATTCTCGTGTCTTTTGTCACTAAAAAGAATGTGTGCATCTTCTATTGTATTACATGAAGGTGATTCATACATAATTTTATAGCATTTATCACATAGTTGACCACCTACAAATAACACATCTTCATATCATGCATTTGTAGAACCAAAAATTTTACCTTTACCATGTATAATTCCTTTATCATTGTTTCTGAATGCCACTATACCTCTATTGTATAGCTTCAAGATGTTGAAATAATGCTTTGTTTCTGGTCATATATCTTAAGCATCCATGAACTATATACCAAGTATCGTTTATTGTGGACTTCAGTTGCATGCACCCGTGTTGCATGCTCCCGAGCGCATGCAACTATTTTTTATGTTTTTTGAAAAAAATTTCATAAACTTGTTAGCTCAAGTGTATTTAACGTATGTATCAATTTTTACCATTTTTGGAGATTTTTAGATATTTATTTTTTATTTTTGAAAATCAGTGGCATTTTAGTAATTTATACACAAATTAAATACACTTGGGCTAACAAGTTTATGAAAAAAATTTCGAAAAAAATTTAAAAAACAGGTGTATGCGCCCAGGAGCATGCAGCACTGCATGCTCGCGGGAGCATAAGATGAGAGTCCGTTTATTGTGGACTTAAGGCATACCTATAAAAGAAATCAAGATCTAACTCATCTCATTGGTACCAAATACTTAGATCCATCAATGTTAGTCATAAAACCCCCTACATGCTTTTGTCTTAAGTACAATATAGGAAATATTCTTGGGCATCCACACTAAGTCCATATTCAAATAATTTTTTGGCCCTACATTGATAAACTTTATGGCCAAACTTGTAATAAAAATTACAAGTATTATGAGTACTCAATATGTTCTTCAGTTATCAAGTACATTTCGTTATTCACGAAGTTCTCCTAATGGGCCTATGAGAGTGATGTGCAACTCTTTTCACGTGTGAATCATTGGAGGGCTTGACCTACATTGGAGCTTTTGTGTTGTTGCACTCTCCTACTTCATATGCCGAATATCTAAGTTTTCTTTTTTATTTGAGTTGTCATTTTAAGAAACTTTTGTACACTTTCACCTAGATTTAAGTGATTCATTTTTAGAGTTTAGCTTTTCTTTTTTATTTTATTCAATTTTTCTATTAATCCTTTCACCTCCTCTAGTAAAGGTTTTATACTCTTACCTAATTTTCCATTCGTAAAGAGTGTGTCATCATAATGTTTTTATTTCTTTGTATATTTGATGTCAAGCCTTTAATTCCATGATATAATACATCATAGCCTTATTGAAACTCCTTTAACATTACACATTTACCACATATACTTAATGAATATGTTGTAGAATGAGGTATAAAATAACGTGGTTTAGAGGATACCTTTGCATCACTAGATGCAGTTGAAGATTTAGAATTGACATTGTTTATTTTTTATATTTTTCTTAATGATTGTGAAGCAAACATCAAAGTCACACTCCTCGATATAAGTTATGCAGCAAATTCTTACACAATTTGCTAAATACCTATCTTCTCTTAAAGAGTTGCTAGACAAGGAAGGTGATTCTTTATTAACATACATTTCTCTTACTTTTTGTTGAGAGGACTTCTTCTAGCTCAACTCCTTATTACTTTTTCTTTTTCTCATACTTCTCCTTTAATTTATAGTTATTTAGAGTAGAAGAGCTTTTTGAAACACTTGATGTCTTTTTCTGAAGACCTATCTTGTGTCTCATTCTACCATATTTGAAACACTTGATGGGTTCTCTTCTTCTTTCTTTTGTTTTTATTGTCACCTCGATATGGTTTAGAGGAGCTTGTATTCTTCCTTCTTTTTGCGAACTTCTAGAATTTCTTTGTGATGAATGTCATATCCTCATTGTCAATATTTGAACTTGTGAAGGTGTCATCAAAGCTTTACTCAATGGCTTTAAATATAATTATTCTCTTGGTCTTAGTTTTCTCCTCCTTTTTATTCTTGATTAACTCATGAGACATAAGTGACTTAAATCAAATCTCTATCTTGAGTATGTTTAAATCTTTTGCCTCTTCTATTACAGTAATATTTAGTGCTCAAGAGTCTAGTAGAGCTTTTAAAATCTTCTAACCTACTCGAGTTTTGTAATGGGCTTGCCAAGTTCTTTTGAGATATTTATTAATTTTGAAAATCTAGCAAATATCTCTTAAATGCTTTCAGCCTTAAGCATGTGAAATCTCTCTCTCTAATGAGGATATTTCTCCTAATTACCTGCACTTGAGAGGTGTTCTATAAATCGATGCTAGTATATCTCATATTCTTTAATGCGCATACGATAATCTATCATACTCAGTCATTTTTAATGCACAAAATAAGATATTCATGGCTTTTGCATTACTCTTAGCATTCTTCACCTCATCTTCCATCTAAAAGAAAGCTTATTCGCCTTTGGGTAATGTAATGTCATCTTGCATGGCTATCTATAGGTTTATATAGTTGTCATAAGTAATTGCTTTATCCTCAACTTCTAATAGGTAAAGTTATTGTCATTAAAGAAAGATAGTCTAAAAAAGGATTAGCCCTCTATGAAAGCAGGTGCAGAAGTTGAGTGAGTTGCCACATGAAATAGAGATCACTCAAAGAGTTAAGTCTTGCTCTGATGTCTCTTGTTACTCCTAATTAGTTGGTTAAAGCCAAGAGGGAAGAAGTTAATTGGGTTATTAAAAAATTATTCAGTTCAAACACACAACCCTATTAAAATTAGGGGACGTTTGAGAATTATAACTTTTGTGGAATTGTGGGATGTGGTGGGAAATAAAACATTGAATATTTTAAAAATTGTGTGATTGATAAAGAATGACAGTGGTAGAGTTGAAATAAATAAGTTTGATGAAGGTAGTTTGTAGAAAAAATGATTGGAGAGTAGGGGTAAAATTAGAGAAAATATCATTATTGATGGAATAAGCATCAGCATTGGGAAACGGATTCCTATCCCTTCTTACTTTCTCCCACTTTCGTACAATGTCAAACGTCACCTTACTTTCCAGTGAATGAAACGTTGTTGGAATAAAGAGAGCTTATGAAATGTAAAAAATAAATAGAATGAACACACATAAGCAAGTATGCAATAATAAACACAATATTTATAGTGGTTCGAAATATTCTCCACTTGACTCTCCAAGCATAAACCCTTAAGTCTCGGATTCCACTATCATATCAACATATAACTTAAAACACATTTTTTTTCTAAATTTAGCTTTAGGAGGCCTAATACAGTTAGGTAAGTGATTAGTGATCACAACCTCAATCTCTTTTTGGACTTGGATTCCAACAACAATTCAAGAAAAATACAAAAAAATAAATTTAAAACAGCTACACTTTTATAAATTGTGTAAGTCGATGGAGGTCCAAAAATTTTAAGAGCAATGTAGCATAAGATGACGAGAGTTAGAAGCTTCACTTCAAGAATAAATTATGAAGTTTCTCTTAGTTGTGGTAAAACACTTGAATGCTTAAAAGTAAGAAAGGTGAGTGCTTAATAAGTGTTCTAGCTCCTTCTTACTCATTAAATCGCGAAATTTATGCTTCGAGAGGAGTTGAGGCTATTGGTATGCAGTGCACATCTAATATTCTATCATTAGAATTTATTTAATCATTGGAGTTAAGATTGCTTTTGAGACCGATCTCATTGAGATTGATATCAACATCTATCTCACTTCAAATTCTCATCTTTCAATAGCTATCTCCTTTTAAATCTTTATTCTTGTAAGTCTTGAGATCGACTTTATTATTGAGATTGATTTGCTGAAATCAATCTCAATATTAAGATCGATTTGACCTTGTATTCCTTTATCTACTGAAGCTTTCATAACTTGATAACTCAATGCTAAGATGGATCCACTTCTTAAATTGATGTCACTTTTGAAATTTTTTTAGCCACCTCCTGAGATTTGTTTCACCCTTTATATCGATGTAGTGAGATTAATCTCAAACTTCAGATCGATTTCGCACTTGAAATTCCATAATTTGTAAGTCTATGCTACCTTTTGAAATCCATCTCATATGGCGCAATGATGTCATGAGATCAATCTCACTCCTAAGGTCGATTTCACCCTTGAACTTGAATTTGATATAGCAACCTGACGTGCTTCTAAATCTATCTCTATAGTGAGATCGATCTTACACTTGAGATTAATTTCACAATTGAAGTTCCATAACTTGTAGATCTCTGCCACATTTTGGAATCCATTTCACATGCCCTCTTGATGTCATGAGATTGATTTCACTCTTAAACTTGAATTTAATGTGGTAATTTGGAATGCTTTTTCACTCAAAATCAATGTCATGAAATCAATCTCACTCATAAGATTAATTATACACTTGATATCCCTTTTTATTTTTCTGCCTTGTATACTTGACATTGATTTGACTGCTAGGATTGATGTCATGAGAACGATCTCATGTTTGAGATCGATCTCGAACTCATTACTAAGACTTTAGTTCTTCCTTGAACTTGATGCCATGTAGATGGTAGCTTTAGACATTTGACATTAGTCCTTCAATTTCTCTATTTTGCTTGCCTTCACAACTTTTATTTTTTATTTCTTTATTAGACTCATATATATGCTTCACATTTGTACAAAAATATTAGAATCTTTTTTTATATTTCAATTAACTTTTTAATCATTAAAATACAAATAGGATTCTCTTAATCGCAAATACATATTCACAAATGTAACTAGTTTTTTGGGCATCCAAGATTGGACTATGGATTATATGGATAGATACAAGGAGATTAGTTTGTTTATGTACATGAGTATTCAAACACAAGAAGTAATAGCCCATTAGATAAAACAAAAACTGGAGAGGTTAAAGCTCAATACTGATGGGAGGAGAAGATCAAATTAGTTTATCATTAGCTTTAGGATAATTCTTTGGGACTTAAAATGTTCTAGCATGTGTGGATACTTTGGTGAAGGAAATTCATATGTTATGCTTAAGAAAGGGGGCATAAAATTCACACCTGTATTAAGAGAAGGTAACCAAGTTGAACATCAATTTGCTAATTATTCTCCGGAAGGTTTGTCTAATAATTTTATGTGGGGGTGAAGAGAATTTTTTTGGGCCCAATTTTGGTCTAGAAAGTTATATGATCATACGCGAAAAAAAAATATGCCCCAAAAAATTGCAATAAAAGAATTACATATGGCAAAAAAATAAAAAATATTACAAAAGGAAAAGATTACAAAAAAAATTTACAAATTGCCGAGATTGAAAAGAGAAAAAAAATACATATGGCAAAAAATATATAAACCAAAAAAATTTACAAATGGCCAAGACTACAGAGAAGGAATTCTGGTGTGGTGCGAAAGACCAAACTGGGTCTCAACAACAGCGTCAGGATGATATGACATGAGGTGTTTGGGTTAATGATGTGACGTTATTAAAAAAACCAGAGAAGGGATCCACATTCATGCCGAAAAAAACAAATGAAGAAGAGAAAAATGGCTACAAAAATAAAAAGAAAAAAATGGATGGCGAGATATGGAGGTGATGGCTAATCAGGACAAGCCATCCATTCTTTGAAGTCATGTAAAGTTAAAATTAAAGAAAAAATGATGAATGACACTCAAAAAAAAAAAATACGCCCAAATACATTGGACGTCCATTGCATGTAAAATTAAAAAAATGGACGTCCATTAAGACCAATGTTATTAAAACCGGACCGGACCGGTCCCATGTCCGGTTCGATCCAATACGGTTCGGTTCATTAACCAGAAACCGCTCGAACCCGTGAACCGGCGGTCGAACCATATTTACCGGTTCAACCGGGTTCGACCGGTCGGTCAATAAACTAATAATAATTAAATATATATATTTTAAAAAAAACCAAAAATCGGAACGCCTGCCTGCCCGACGCCCTCTTCTTCTTCCCCCTTTCGAAACCCTGGCGCTGCCTCGCGCCCGCGCCCGCCTGCCCCGGCCCAGTCCTCGCCGGTCGCCCTCATTGCCTTCATCTTCCTCAACGATTTGGCCTCGATCTGGGAGCGAAAGATTGGAATCACACTTCCAAGAGTCACTGTCACTGAAGAAGATTTGCTTGCAGCCGCAGCAGGTCTTTCCTCCCCTGCCGTATATATGCCCACCTTTCCACCGCGGTTGCCCATGGATAAAAATGATTTTCTTTTCATTTTTAATACATGTGTGAGCCTGACTTAAATTTTTATTTAAATTTTGGTTATTTTTCAAATTAGACTAATATTTTTATGTTTAAAAATCAATCCCGTTTTTTGTTTTCAAAAATAATATATCAAATAAATTTTTAAAATTACAATATTTATTTGAAGAAAAATCTAGGCAGGGCACGCGCATCTACAAAAAATGGTCGCTCGTAAATCTTATGATTTATGAGAGATCGTAAAAGAAACGGAGCCTTTACATATTCTTCCCACTCATTATTTTAATGTATATTTATATATTAGACATCTATTTTAACGTCCTTCAATTTTTTTTCATCTTTTAAATTAATTTTACTCTGTTAGTCTGTTATGCTGTCCTCAATAATATACCCTATTTTACATCTAACCAAATATATCTTGAAAAAAAAAATTCCGTTTAAGTACTTTTTTCCTAGAGTCTTTCTTTCTATGCTTCATATTTTCAAAAGAAAAAACCCAAAACTTCCACCCATTTCTAGCCTTTTTCATACATTTTTATGCGCTTAGTATCTTTTTATACAATTAATCTCTCCATTTTTTTCTTTATTCTCTTTACAGTATCTTTTTATACAATTAATCTCTCCATGTTTTTAGTTAAATAATTTTATGAAAATAACCTAAGTACATAATTACATATTGCAATCCTAGCTCAAGGTGTAAATTTAATAATATTGCTAACAAATTAACTATAGTTAATAAAATATTATAATTAATTAAATGATATCGCATCTTGCGTAAATTGAAGCCTTTTCTTTTAATATTTGTAATGATGTAAATGGTGGATTTTCAGACAAGAATGTGTGTTTGAATGTTTGTAGACTTTTAAAATTTTATGTTTGGTGGGAATGATGTGTGTTAGACTTTCAAAATGTTATATTTGGTTGAAATGAAGTATTTATATACTTTTAAAATCTATGTTTGATGAGAATGATGCATTTAATGGTCTATAAACTTCTAAATTTTCATTTTTTGCTAAACATAAGAGATATTCTTAATTTTCATATTATTATAGGTTATTTAATTATTCAAATTTTCAACACTTACTGATCTGTTTTATTTCTTATTTTTTTAGGTATGTTTATAGCAATTCATCAAGGTATCGAGATAAAGAAGAAGAATTCAAGAACCAACAACCAAACAACAACGGTCATAACTTATTATAAGTTTAAGTCTTTCAGGTCAGTTAATGTAGTTAATTTTTTAAAACTCGCTATTAATTTTTTTCCTGCATATTTTATTCTTATATTGTGGTCCTTAAAATCCAACATATATATTTAAGATTTATAAAAAATACAAGTTTATCAATATATTTAATTATTTATTTAAAATTTTTAAAAAATTAATATTTATTACATCATAAATATGTCATGCTGATGTCACCGGTTCGAACCAGACCAATTCCTTTACCGGTTCAATCACCGGTTCGGTTCTGACAACATTGATTAAGACTAATAATAATAATAATAATAATAATAATAATAATAAAATTTACTAGATGTCTAGATTCACATCTTTTGCAAAAAAGAGAGAAGGACGATGGCATGCAAAAAAAAAGTGGCAAAATTTTTTTTCGAAAAATCCAAGTTAAGGGTGTGACCCGAATTCCATTACAGAAAATTGCTCCCTATGCCAAAGAAAAAGTGAAAGAAAATTGGCCAATGAAAATCATGCACAATTTTGATGGCAAAGATCCTCACAGAGAAAGCAAAACAAAGACTAGGAAGATAGCAGCGGCCCTTGCAGGCAAAATTCAAAGCCACACTTCAAAGCAAGTTTCTTCAAAAATCAAGCAAAATGTTGTAAAGTGGCGGTGCTATAATTGTAATTTCAAATCGAGGATGGTTGTGCTGACGTGACGACCGGGCGAACCCTTCGCCTTAAAGTTCGAACAGGGTTGCACGAACCTGCGGCACCTGTTCTCCGTGCCACAAAAAAAAATTAAAAAAAAAAACAAAAAAGCTTAGGACAGAAGTTGGGGAAAAAAAAAAAAAAAAGAGCAAAACGATGGGTCTGAAAGACGACAACCACTTGTAATTTTTGAAGATCAAGCGGGCATAGTCTAATACCGAATTCCATTGGCTAACTTCATTTGACAAATCTACCAAGTCCAAGTAGAGTTCCCTAAGTCTTAATTAGGAGTGCAACTTGGGCCGGGTTCAGCTTGAATCCAGCTGGAAGCAGTGTTGAAACTCGGTAATTATCAAACCGAGTTCGATTTCTTAGCCCGAACCCGGACCCAATTCAATCAACTCTTGGTTTCGGGTTCAGGTGAACCTGAACCTATATTTGAAAAATATTCATATTTTATTATTATAGTTAATCAGAATTCAGACCAGTTGTCGTCCCGTCTCTGTCACTGCCAGGCGCACCAGGTGCACCAAGCCAGTTTCGAATTTCCATTTCGCGGCGCCCTTCCCTTTCCAGCTCTCCTTTCCTTTCTGGCTTCCGGCGGGTTTTGGGTTCTGGCTTTCCATTTCCGGCACCCCTTCCCTTTCCAGCTTTCCTTCCTGCCGTTCTCGCTTCTGGTGGGTTCTGGGTTCTGGGTTTTGGCTTTCCATTTCCGGCGCCCTTTCCAGCTTTGAGCTTTGCAGCCTTTCCGCCGTTCGCCAAAACAACGCCGCTGCCCGCTGCATTTCCATCGTTTACCAAAACAACACCGCTGCAGTTCGCCAAAACACTGCTGCCGGTTTCGGGTTCAGTCTCCGGCCTTTCGACTGCCACCTTGGATCGGACGGTATCCTGGCATGGTCGGAAACATCGGCTCCTACAACCAGTCGTAAAAGATCACAACGCAAGATCCAGTGCGTAGTCGTAGTTTCCTGTCTTGAAGTAGCAAGAACGAAACTCTTGGACTGTTCATATGGGTCAATAGAAGGTCGACCATGATGCGAAGTGGGGCAACAACGGCTACAAGGGGAGAGCAAGGCCTGGACTAGTTGTTGAGGACGATGATGCATGTGGGGCAACAACGACTATGAGGGGAGAGCAAGGCTAGGACCAATGTTTTAAAAACCGAACCGGTAACTGAACCGTTTTTGTATCCGGTTCAGGTCCAACCGGTCCAACCGTGGTTCAAACCGTTTTGAACCGTGACGTCAGCATGACATAATTATGATGTCATAATTATATTTAATTTATTTTAATTATTTTAAAATTAAATTAAATATATAAATTATATGTAATATAAAAATTACACTCGGCATCAATAATACATTCAAGTTCATCATATTAAAATTATCATGCAAATCAAGAAAAAAATAAGACCGACCGAGCGGGAATCGAAACGGGACGGCGAGACGGGAGAGATGGGACCTACAATCGGTCGATCGAAGTTCGTCTCATCTTCCCTGTTTTCTATTTCGACTTGGCGGAAAAACCCATTTCCCGCAATTTCGGTCCAAGTTGGTTTTCCCTCTTTGCGATTTCGATCCAAGCTTGTCCTCTGTATTTGCGATTTTGAACTGGCAAAAGATCCATTTTCTCCTTTGCATTTCGATCGATTTTGACCTGGTAGAAAACCTTTTCTTCTTGGCAATTTCAACCGGCAGCTCATCCTCTTCATATCTAGCTTTTTTTTTTTTTGCGGCGAAGCGGACAACACCACAACAGGGACTCCTCAATAGACAACTCAACGGCGTCTGCTTCTTCCCTCCAGCAGGCGATGCCGCAGCAACGAGCATGAGCAGCTTGCCTCCAGTTTTTGTCGACGATTTTGGCCGGCGGAACGATGTGGAAAGGAGCTGCCGGCGATGGGTTCTCGAAACCCTACAGTCTGTGAGAGAGGGGCCGACCGAGCGGGAATCGAAACGGGACGGCGAGACAGGAGAGATGGGTTTGCGCCGCTGGAGAGAGGGACCTTGCCGGACGTCGATTCTCGCCGGCTGACCGATGGGGAAAGGTTGCCGGCGATGGGTTCTGGAAACCCTAACGCGGAGAGATGAGCGAGAGGGGAAGAAGGAACAGAGGCCAGGCAGAGCGGGACGGCAGGGACGGTCTGGGTCCCCTGCAATATTTTTTTATTTTTTTATTTTTAAAACCTGCGAACCGAACCGCGGTTCGACCGCCCGGTTCAAACGGTTCGCGCGGTTTTCTGTAAAATCCAAGAACCGTAGCCAAACCGAACCGTTCAGCTGCCGGTTTGCGGTTCGACCGGTCGGACCGCCCGGTCCGGTCCGATTTTCAAAACACTGGCTAGGACTCGTTGAGGAAGATGGTGCGTATCTGATCTAGTGCACTAGCAATATATGGAAGTTTATACACATGCAACCCATGTTTAGTGATTCAAACCGATGATTAAAACTTTGATCTTGCTTCAATGATTTTGATAGCCTAATGCCATTGCCAGACATCTGGGTGCATAGAATGAAAATGTAAGGATTTTAATATAGAATCCAATAATATATGATCTAATAGGGTTTGCATGAAATAAAATCAGAAGAAAAAATCAAGCAGCGCAAGGAGTGCAAGTTCTTGTATAATTTTTACAAGGGTCTGTTTCTTATGCAATCAATTTACAGTTCGTTCCGCCTGTCTGCTCACTTTCTTCTCCGTCCACGGCGTCGCGCCTATCCCTGTAGCTGCCCGGCGCAGCGGTAATAGTTCTATTATTGACAATTTTTTAGAAAAAATCCTTGCTTATTATTTAATATACAAATTAACAGTACATGATTAATTATTGAAATCTGGTGCAATGAAACCCTATTTGAAAATGAGAGCAAAAGAGGGAGGAAAAAATTTATGTAATGTGATTATATATAGGTAGAATGAATTTTTAGAAATAAACAAATAAAAATAACATTAATTATCTAAGAATTAATTGTTAGAATTAAATTAAATAGAAACTGCGTAAATGGTAATTTAGAAATATCTATTTTTACTCAGCATGCAAAATCATTCAAATTTCAAACTATGTAAATGGTAATTTAAAAACATGTGCTTTAATGTTGAAAAAGATGCACTTGTTTTGCATTTTTTTAGAACAAGTATTACTATAGCTTGAATGCTTGCATTTCAAATATTTTTGCAATTTGAAAAAATTATTTCATTTGTTTGTGTTTATAATAGTTGTTGATAACTTGATATGCATTGGTTAATATTTTGATTTTTGAATTAGTTTGTTATTGCTTTGAAATGAGTAGAATTATTGAAATTCACATGGACAATCTCTAATTATTTTTATATATTATATAGTTATGATATTGGTGTTAAATTGCAAAATGAAAAACGGTTGTACTTCTACGTTCTCCAAAATACAGCTATTATTCTACTTGATGCGAAGAGAATGCTCAAAACAGGTGTCTTTCTTTCTACTCTTAAGTGGTATTTGAATGTTTCTTGCTTTCGTATCATAAATTATTTTTTAAACTTTTTTATACAATAGGTTTGTGATAAAAATTATATATAAGATGAGTAATAAAGACATATTAATATGAGAATGTTAACCCGAAACTCAACCCGAGCCTGAATTTTAAAAATAAGGTTAGGGTTGAGGTTTACAAATAGGGTTAAGATTAGGGTTAGAGTTAAAGTTTTACAAATAGGTTTAGGGTTAGAGTTGAGGTGAACCTGAGTTTTATGAGCTCGAGTTGTACCCCTAGTCTTGATAGATTATAGAGGAGCCCACTTATGCCTGGGCTCTTGAAACTTAGAATAGAATCGCAATCATTTAAATAAGCCGTACATATCGTTGGCAAAAAATCCAAAGAAATTAACCTTGTCAAGCTGAAGATGTCCACCGAGTTTGGCTACTAAAATAATAGAGAGAGACGACCAAGATGGGAATATGCTGAAGGTCTGGATCGAAATCCAAGCTGCTACAGGCAATGCGTCTCAAGTATCTGCAGACTATGGAAATACTTCAAGGGAGTTAGATCCACGATGGCTTGAAAATAAAATGATGAAATGATGAGCAGAACTTGCTGCTAGATGAAATGAGCAGATGGGCAGAGGTGGCGGAAGCTCTCTTTCATGCACGAACGGCATTTAAGAAGGAAAAAAAAAAAAATTATCGTGGGGAGGAACTTTATAATATGAAATTCGGTGATGGGGCGAACGTCCAAAAGCTGCGGCTAAAATGGCTGCAGTCGCAGATAGGATTCATGAGCAAAGAGTCGGCCCTGTTCGCAACGTCTGTCAAGGAAAACATCCTGTACGCTTCGCTCATTCGACTCCAGCAATCTGCTGGCGAGGACGAACATGAGCCACAACAGCAGCATGGAGAAGCCTGCTCCTCGTCATTTGCCGACTCTGGCAGCAAGTCGAGCCCCTCAAACTTATCCTCAGCAAACCAGTTGAACAGTTCCGCGGGGCAGTTTCTTGGAGCAATGTACAGCCGCGGGACTGCCACCCTTGCTATCGTGACTCTATAAATGCTCCCCTCGAGCTCTCATTCAAGGAGAACACCCAACCGAGACAGCTCCCAACTCCACAAACCGAGCTCTTCTAAGTGCTAAGTCTTTTTAAGATATTTTAGCTCTCATTTTTTAGCCTTTTCTACAAAAAGGTCCTTCTCTAAAATAAAAAAAAAAAGTCTTTTCCGTCCTCTAGCTTTGGATATAAAAGTAGAATTTTTCTTATCCTATTTAAAATCTCTATGTGATAAATGATTTAAAATTTGGGATTAAAGTGTTTCCACATTATTTTCTTGTTTTAAAAATCATTTTTCTAAAATTACTTTTCCTCATATAGATACTCCCAAGTAGCGAGTTGAATTGAAACGTGGGGTTAAGTATTTTCTTCCTGTTTTAAAAATCATTTTCTAGAAATACTTTCCCCATGTAGATACTCCCCGGGTAGCATGTTGAATTGAAATATGAGATTAAGTATTTTCCTTCTATTTTAAAAATTATTTTCCAAAAATATTTTTCCTTGTGTAGATACTCCACCAGTGGTGGGTTGTATTGAAACGTGGGGTTAAGTATTTTTCTCTTATTTTCAAATTTATTTTTTAATATTGCTTTTCCCCGTGTAAATACTCCCCGGGTGGCTAGTTAATTGAAATGCGGGATTAAGTATTTTCCTTCTGTTTTAAAAATCATTTTCTAAAATTACTTTTCCTCATGTAGACACTCCCCAGGTGGCGAGTTAAATTGAAACGTTAGGTTAAGTATTTTTCTCCTGTTTTAAAAATTATTCTCTAAAATTACATTTTCCCATGTAGAAACTCTCTGAGTGGCGGGTTAAGTTGAAATGTAGAGTTAAGTATTTCTCTCTTGTTTTAAAAATTATTTTCTAAAATTACTTTTCCTCATGAGATACCTCTGTATGACAGGTTGAATTGCAACGTGAGGTTAAGTATTTTCCTCTTGATTAAAAAAAACATTTTTATTTTTACCCAACCCAAACTTTGTATTCAAATATAGTCATTGTGTCAACTTGTTGTGCTGCTGGAACAGAATCGTCAGACCCCACTTGATTTTTACAATTTGAATAATCAAATTACGATGGATCCACGTAGATCCTATTCTTGCTTGAGCAAGAGTTTTTTTATAGCGGATCTATTACTAGTACTTTGTCCTCACATGAGAAATACGCAAGATCCGCGAGGCCTGCTAGATGGTAGTGACTTATGGACATGAAGCTTCAAAAGAGGACGAAGTTGCTTTGCATTGAAAAGCTATGAAAATTCTCTTCTTAAGCTAAGATTTGGAACTTATAGATTCATTGTGATTTGTATAGTGTAAATTTTACATGGCTCACGTCTGAAAGTCAAGCAGGTAATTTCTACTTGTGTCCCTCAAGTAGCCCAAAACCTTTCAACAAACTCAACTAGGCCCAAAACACTTCAACATGCTCACTTGAGCCCAAACATCAATCAACAGACCCAATTGGGCCAAAAATCTTTCGACGGGCCCAAATGAGCCCAGAACTCTTCGGCATGCCTAGTTTAGCCCAAAAACCTTTCAACAAACCCAAGTGGACCTAAACACCTTTAGCAGGCCCAATTGGACCTAAAATTCTCTAGATGAATTGAGTCTAAACTTACCAAAAAACCTAGTTTGGCCCAAAACTTCCTAATAAGCTTACTTGGGCCTAATACTCCAGATTTTGGGCCAGTAACTTCTAGCTAGGCTCAAACACCTTTCAATAGACTTGGTTGCGCCTCAAAACTCTCCAAATAACCTAGAGTATGCTCAAAGTTCTCCAAACCACCCAGATCGACCCAAAACTTCCCAATGAGCCTACTGGGCCTAATACTCTATAATTGGGCCATAACTTCCAATTGGCTCACCTGGACTTAGAACACTTCACTTGGGCCCAATCTAGCCCGCTTGAACCCATTTGAACAAAAACTCCCCCAGTAAGCCTACTTGGGCTCAAATTTGTTGAGTCAAATTCAATTAGGTTCAAACTCTTTTCAACAAACCCAATTGGGTCCAAACATATTCTCGAAATTCGGTTAAATCCAGTTTTTGGTAAAATCACTCAATTTTCAATCCGAAGGTTGTATGCGAAACACGCTAGCCTACTGTGTAAATCCATAGACTGAATTTAGGACATACTAACTTATTAAGTTGAAGGTGAGACATGTTGACTTATTAATCTGAATGTGGAAGACGCTAGTCTACTATGTAAATTTAAAAGCTAAAAGCGTACTTAGCTTGCTGTGTAGAATCACTAGTGCAGCCGAGAGCCTACACTAGTCCAAACTAAGTCGTCGCTGATCAATAGGCTAAGTGTAAACTTACCTTTGAGTCATGGCGCGTGGTGTCATGTACTTCCTCCTTTTTTGAGTCACAACATGGGACATAGTATATTCATCCCTTTTAGGTCATGGTGCATGGTGAAGTGATCAATATTTATTTTTGTTAGTCATATAGCATGGTCAATATGTAATCCACTTTCAGTCATGGTGTGTGGCGTCATGTACTACTCATTTTTGAGTCACAGCACGGGGCGAAGTGTACTCATTCATATTTGCATTTTGTCAAACACGATTTTTAGTATATTTGTAAAGTTGTAGAAAGTCATTCTATGCATTTTATCATCATTTTAATGAAATCATTAGTTTTTTATGGACTATTATATTCAGCTCTTTTAATCAAGGATTTTCTCGTTATGAATGTAAAATCAGAGTATAGAATACAATGCAAAATATTTTTGTAATATATTTTTCAGACTCGGTTAAAGGAATTAAATGCTTTAAAATGTTACTGGGGAATTAATTGAGCATTTATATTCTAAAACCACCAATACAAACAAGACGATCCAAATTGAGGCCGAAACACGGGGTTTTGCTAGTTTTTTAAATTATAAATTATGTAAGGATATGGTGATTTCATAATTAATTGATTATGCTCGTAGGCCCATACTCAGTAACTATATTATTATCGGGTACGAGCTCATGGGCATCCCATTCCCAAAAAAATTTTAAGTCAACAGATAATTTTAATAAAAATCTCTTGTGAATTACCAATTTAAAAATCATTTCGAAATCCATATTAAAATCTCAAGAATAATTTTATTTTTAGGAGCTTTGTGAGTCTGTAATTATAAGTACCCATCCCTTGGAATGTTATTTTCTCAATCAAAAAGTATAAGATTATCTCATTGGATGAGATGGGAGTATAACGACAAAATTATAGACATGTCATAACTTTTTCAAAATTTGTATCAATACTTACAACGTTTACTTGAAATTTCAAGAATATCACTTGGGGTAAAAGAAAAACTTTTTAAATAATAAAAATAACCCTAAAAATAAATAAAATACAGGAAAATATCTTTAAAATATAAAATTGTAAAATCTTACATTCGGTAATTATACTATTTACTATGATGTTTTCGTTATTTTATAAAAATTTACCTTTAAGTGATTCTTTACAATTTCAACCAAACCTTGTGAATACGGATTCAAAGTATGCAGAATTTATGAATTTGCAGTTTAAATCAAATCTAATAGCCATAAATGCAAAGCACTCTGTTACATCTCTAATACTATTTTTCTTATTCTCACTAAATAACAATCATTCTCATGTTATCTCATTCAATTAAACTATTCCCATATCTTGACATAACTAGTTTTAGTAGCAACAAAATTTTAAAAATAATCTCGCTTTATCCATCTTTATTGATATGACTTGATATCTTTATTAATTAATTACCTTACTTTTTAATTATCTTTACATTTAAATATTTTTATGGGGGAATGATTTTATGAAACCTCAATTCTATGTGGTCCCTTTCATTTTTAATATCTTAATATCTGATAAAAATTCGCTCAGTCTATTATATTTAGCATCCTTTATAGTATCTTAGAAACTTTTTCATTTGTTTAGCATTATTGTACATGAGATCAATCTACAAATGTGTAAAATCAATGTAATAAAATAGTTTAATATTAAATATTAACTTTAAAGTTATATTTTCAACATTTAAACTAGCTACAATATCATTTTTACATGGATAAATGATTTTATAAAATATTATTACATTCCAAAACACATATGACTAGATTTAAAGATTTTTCATGATTTACACATAAATGTATATTTTTAAAAAAAATATGACCTGCACATATTTGATTTGAATGAAACTTTCTAATTAAATAAATGATGTTAAATACAATAAATGAATTACATTTTTATCGCTCATTAAGATCTTAAAATTTGAAGGGCTATTTATTTTATTTTTTACTTCTAATTTTTATTCTTGAATAATTGAAATAAACGCATAAAATTTTTTAAAAATGAGGTAACGGGCCGTGATCTAGTGCACTCTGTGGACTGTCCCAAAATTTTTAATTATTTTGCACCGTTACAAGGGCCGAAGCATGCTCCTTTCATATATGTGGTTTTATTTTTAATATTCTAAATACGTTTTTAGAATTTTAAAAATAAAAGTAAGACATTTCTCATGTTCGTCACATGAGAAATGACTTTTTATTTTTAGAATTTCAATTAAAATATTTAAAAGCATCAAAAAATATAAAATCTAAAAATACATATATGAAAAAAACCATGCTTGCCCCTACAAATGAAATTGAAAAATTTTTAAAATGTAAAAAAAAAAAAAAAAAAAAAAATAGCGCAAGGGTGCACGAGATAAGGGCCCATTAAGCAATTCATTCTTTTTACTTTTCCATCTTGGCTTTTTCCGTTAAGTAATTTATGCAAGCATCTGAAGGGTCTAGCAAGTAATATTGCAGTTTTAAATTCTTTATTATTTGGCCTAGATCATTTGCTCACGAGTTGGGACGAGGTGAAAAGTATATTTAAAATTTTTTTTTTTGTAAATGAGGAATAATTTTGTTAACTCGAGCTAAGTAGGAATGTGTTTAAGAAGTGATAAAACTTTTAAATGAAAAATTTTTATATAAAAGTTGTCCAAATGAAAGAGAATGATATGATATGATAGGGTAATAATGAGAAATAAAAATAATAAAGTTAAAATAGATAGGTTAGTTAAATAAATAATTGTATACAAATGATTGAAAACTAAGATAGTTTATACATGAATATGTGAAAAAATAATTACAACATTAGGCAGTTAGATAGTTATAGATAGTAAAAAGTTTTAGATTGAAAAGTTATAGAAAACAAGTTTTATTTAATGGCAAACACACTCTAAATGTCTTGCTTAGCCCACCTCCATTTATAATATTTGTTGTTTTTTTTTCACACACTTTTTTATCTAGATGTATTTAACACATAAATGAAGTTTTAACATTTTTAGATATGTGTATATATTTTTTTGAGATTTTTAAGTATCTCTATATATATGTATTTAAAATACCTTTATTTTTAAAAATATCGAAAAAATATATACACATGTCAAAAATGGTAAAACTTGATTTATATTTTAAATATTAGATAGACAAATGTATGAAAAAAGTAAAAAATGTGTTTTATATTTGCTTAGCCCAGGCAAACAAGATTATTCCTCTTTATAAAATTATCAATCTAAAACCAAATTTTAATATTTTTGGAGATGAGTTTATTTTGTATTTAAAAATATTTATATTTTGTTGTGTTCAACAGTTTAAAATGACTAAAATACTTTTATATTTAAAATTCTACACTAGTGTGTTTTGAAAAGTGATAAAACTTTTGATGAAAAGTATTTTACGTAAAAGTTTTTAAAAAGAAAAAATAGCATAAGATGATATGGGTAATAATGAGGAGTAAAAATAATAGAGTTAAAATAGATAGGTTAGATATAAGAGAAGTTGTGTAGATAATTAAAAAGTAAGATAATTTTATAGAAAGAACTGAAAAAATAATTAAAAATAAAATACATATGGAAAGTAAAAAAATCTAGATTGAAAAATTTTAAGGCATGCTCATTTTTAACAAAAAAATCAATTTAAAACTTTTCACTTTTTATAACTATAATATTTTAAAATTATTTCTTGATATCTTCTTATATAATTCCTTAATTTTTTAATCATTTATACATAACTACTCATAAAACTAATTTATTTGTTTTAACTTTATTCTGTTTACATCTCATCATTACTTCTATCATGTCATATTATTTTCTATCAATTCAACAACTTTTATATCAAAATTTTTTATTCAAAAGTGTTATTATTTCGAAAATAATGATAAAATTTTTTGATTAAAAGTTTATGGTGTAAAATTTGTAAAATTGATAGAAAATGACGTGATAATATAAGAATAATGATGCGGTGTAAAAAAAAAAGTTAAAATAGATAAGTTAGTTATATAGATAATTATGTGAAAATAATTAAAAAGTAAGGTAGACAATGAAGCAGAATATGAAAAAATAACAAAAAATAAAATAATTACACAGAATAAAAACTAATCGTGCCCTGTGATTATGAAAGCAGTATGTTATAAAGTCGCCTCCACGAGACGGCTTTTCTCACATGATTACGACAGTTGGAGTCCAATCAGATATGGGAAGAAAGTTATCATTACTGTATATAGGAAAAAAACAGCCGGTAGAGCTAAAGGATTCTTTAATTAATCTTTTTCCAAGTTGGAGATTAATTAAAGTATTCCAAATGCGCAAATACGTCTAGACAAGAAAATCTCGATTATAAATGCTAAAGGACTTATTTCGCAAAAAATAAAGGCCAATTAAAAAATAGAAAAGCGATTTGTTCATGAACAGAGGTTTTTACGAGAAAATAACAGCTCAGCGGCTCGGGACCCTCGTGCTAATTGCGTGTATGTATTGAAATTTCAACCATTACGGCTTTGTACCCGAAAGTTCTTCGAATTTAATACTGGAAAATTTCAAAACAATTAAAAAAGCCATGGAACAACCTTTAGGATTGGACAGAATGACGTCATATCAGGTGTATCCTGCGTCACGTGTCCAGCAGAGTAGAGTACGTAGTACGTACTCGTTTCCCAGCGAGCATGAATGACAATCTCTCTATCTCGCCTTTTCAGTTTTCACCACACTTTGTTTGTTTATTTAAATGGTGTAAATAAATCACATCTCAACTTATACTCAAATTATCAAACTTCCACCATTTTTCTACATCAATAATCAAATTATCAAACTATCAATTACTATCTTTCAAATTTCACTTCTGCGTGGTGACCGCTGACATGGTTTACCACTTGGACAATTCTCGAGTGTCATCTACACTGTTTTTTAAGATAAACTAGTTTTTATAAGATGCAATATATTATTTAATTACTTTTTGGAGTGTTTGTTTATGTATGAAACTTTTCAATTACTTCATTATATTTTTCTATATAACTGTACTTTATTTAATTATTTTTTCATAATTTTTCATGCAATTAACCTATTTTTTAATCATTACTCATATGGTATGAAATCACATTTTCTTATTTCAAAAACTATTTTATATTTAAAAATTTTCTCCCAAAAGTTTTGTCACTTTCTAAACATACCTTTTTATTTTTATGTTTATATGTTAATCATTTTTTGCATATTTTAATCCTTTTTACATAACTAAGTTATTTATTCTCACTTTATCCACATTATATTGTATTTCTCCTGCTCTTTTTAAAAATATTCTTTTTTTCATACTTTTTGATTTCCTTTACAATCACATTATCAAATGAACTCCTAGTTCTATTCTTGTTTATGAAATCCACCATGATCCTGTTCGAATAAATCCAAGACATTAAAAGGAGATAAGAATAAGATGAGATTTCTTATTCTTAAGACTACTTTTTAAAATCTCAATATAATTTTATATTTTTCTTGATGAACTACACCATTTTTTATTTTAATATTGTGCTTTTTATTTTCAACACATAACAACCTTTTCTTATCTCATCTTAGTCTCTCGATTCATATTGAATAGCCTTTCGAATGAGGATATTTCCCATTGATAAAACTTGGTCTATACATTGAATGAGTTAGGATGAATTTTTTATTCCCAAAAATATTTTTCTTATTTATCATACTAACTTCTTCTAATTTTATATAATATTTCTTATTTCAGCATACGTAAATATTTTTCCATCGTATTCCCTTTTATTGGTCCCGAGTTTATGACAAAGCTCAAGAGGGGAGGGGTGAATTGGATCTTTTAAGAAAATACTTTCGTATCTCGAAAACTCAACCCTTTGAGAGTTTTGTCCCCCTTGAATAAAAAACATGAAATATAAAAACAGTAAATAATAGAACTCAAGAAGTTATAGTGGTTCGGGACAACCCACCTTACTCCACTCCTCCAAGAACACTTCTTAGTATCTTGGGTTCCGCTAAAACAGAATTTCAATACAACAGAGCCCGTGCTCTCTTTTAGATTTCAGCTCTAGGAGGCCTTATACAAACTCAGCACAAGTAGGTGGTGAGTTCCACTCCAATCACATGTTATTTTGTCTTCGCTTACTCGTAGTCTCTAATACTGAACCAAGTAGAATACAAATGATTAATGAATAAAGAAATATACTACACTTTACAGTTGTGTAGGCAGATTCAAGCACAGAGTAGATCTTGTAGAAGAAGTTGAAGATTGAGCAATTCAGCACTTAGCAGTTTGACGCAATATTCTTCTTGAAAACTTTCTTGTAGATCACTTAAATGCTATAGAATGAGGAAGTTGAACTCAATCAATACTATCTTATCTGTCTTTTCTCGTTCATTTGAAGTTTCTTAAATAAAGGAGAGTAAATTCGAACATTTGGAGGTAGGTGGCGTACATTTAATGCTTCAACACTCAGATTTTTCCGACCACTGCGATTCAAGTCACACTTGGAGTCGATCTGGGATGTGGCTTCATTCAAGTCGCAAAGTGGAGTCGACTTCGAATGCATCTTTAGTGAAGTCGCAGACTGGAGTCGACTTCGGATGTGACTTCACCTTCTGCTTCCCAGTCAAGTTCCATACTTAAGTTGACTTAGTCTTCAAACTTGACCCAAGTCGCAGGTGAAGTCGACTTCGAATGCGACTTCACCAGTCATCTGGCGTCTTAGAACTTTTGACTTGTTGTGATCTTCTTTGTGTGTTAGCCTTTCCTTGTTCTTCATATTTCATGTGTACAGATCTTCATTTGATCTTTAATCCTTATCATTTTTCATGACATTCGAGCTTGTTCAATATTCCTTGATCACTTGATATAGACTTTCTAAGTGGTTTTGATTTAAGTGTGTCATTGTCTCTTAAATTTGACTTCACTTTTTTGAAAGTGGAGTTTAGAACCATCTTAGTCTTTATTTTCACTCAAGTAATGAGTTTGAGTCAACTTTAGGTGCGATTTTACCCAAGTAGCATGATAAGGTTGACTTGACTTTATCAGCTTTAACTCCTATCACTAAAGTTCTCCCAGGTCGCAGTTAGAGTCAACTTAGTATTGCAACTTCACCTAATTTGCAAATGAAGTCGACTTTGGTTGCACCTTTACCTAATTCGTAGGCGAAGTTGACTTCGGTTGCATCTTCGTCTGTTTAGAAGTCCAGATTTCAGCGCTGTCAAATTTTTGGACCTTGAAGTCAATACTGAAGTTACCTAATTCGATGCCTGAGTCGACTTGTTATACGACTTGACTTGCCAATCTTTTGACTTTTGAGTGTTTATACCTTGACAACACTTAATCAACACATTAGTACTAAAATGATTCTTAAATTGAGTTGTTAATCATCAAAATATGGATTGTGCTTAATTTGTCATATGTTTACAACAACTTTGTGAGCAACAACTATTTAAATTTTTTTAATCCTAAGCCTATTTAATGATTTTGCTTTTGAGAAACTTCTCTAGTATGTAACCTCATTTATTTTTGCACTCTCGGTGATTAATAAGAAATACATTCTGTTTATTATATTTAATAATATTTATATTATCTTACAAATCCTTTTGTCTTTTATAGTATCATTGTGCAAAACGTCATCTAAAAAATATGAAATCAAATTAATAAAATAATATGATATTAAATAAAAATTTTAAAATTATATTTTCAACCTTTAAATCATTTAAAATATCATTAGTTTGTGGATAAATAATTCTAAAAAGTATTATTACATTCTAACCCATATGTTAATGAATCTAAGTAATTTTTATAATTTTCACATAAATATATATTTAAGTAGAGATGGCCATGCACATCTTTGATTTAGATAAAATTTGATTTATAACTAAATAAATAATATTAAATATAACGGATGCAGTAAATTTTCTATTCAAAATATTGAAAATGGAAGAGTTACATAAATTTTGAAAATGAATTTTAATAATTAACAAATTACGTATGTAAAAAAAACAGTGCATCATCTAATAAATAAGATAAAGAAAAAATTAAAACGTAGAATTAATAATATAAACATAAACATAATGTAAACAAAACTAATAGAATGTGTCTATATAATTCTTAACACGAAAAGCATGTATTTAAACATAATTTAAATAATATAAAATATATAAATATAAAAATGTTAAGTAAGTTGGTTATATATAATATTTTTATATTAAATATAAATAACTACAACCGGGTTCTATTATTAAATTTTAACTCTAGCACGATTTACAAATCGGGTTGTAAACTAACACCATTTACGGATTAGGCTCCAAGTAACAAAATGCAAATCATGACGAAATTTTTTGAGACTGAGTTGGGCTCAGCCCTATCCAATTTACGCCCGTGCAATCACGCTTCACGTCTTAGAACCTATTTTAGAATGATCTAAGGAGATAAGATTTTCCGTTTTCAAAAATTCTTTTCAATTTTCAATATAAAATTATAATACTCTTTACATTTAGAATATCACTTTTTCATGCACAACACGCAGCATTAATTTAATTTCTACATCCCATAATCATTACGGGACCATTTAGTAACATAACCTTCACTTGACCTTTTCATCCTTTGCTCATTATGGGACTATTTATGGCCTGTTTGAAATCATACAAGATTCTAGAATTAAATCTATATTGTCTTTTCCAAGATAATTTCTTAATTCACGATACAACTTTTTCAATTTTCAATATAACTTTAATCATTTTCAATTTACATCATTGCATTCTCATCCTAAATACAGATTTGATCCAATAATCTTATATAATAAAATGTAAATGGTAAAAATGAAATAAAATATATGATAAAGGTAGGGGTGTTAAAGGATCGGGTTAGACAGGTTGGAGTTTAATCATAATCCTAACTCATTTAAAATATCTTAATTTTAATCCGTTTATTAATCCATTTGAAAAATCTCAACTCTAACTTATTTACAACTCATTTAATAAATGGGTCAGCAGGTTGTTAAAGGGTTGTATAGCAAACGACTTGAAGGCCTAAATTATGTCTCAACTCTAGCAAACGATAATCTCGTGGGGAGAGACAAAAGATTGATTTTTATTTAGAGGAAACAGAAATAAGGTAATAATGGGAAAATAGAATTTATGCAACAATCAAAAAATGAAAATTAGGTAGTGGGAGGAAGACTTAGCGAGGAAAAATAATCAAAAGATTTAAATTGATATATATATATATAACTTTAATGGGTTAAACGAGTCAATATATAACTTTAATGGGTTAAACGAGTCAAATAGGTTGAACAGATTAGATGGGTTAAAGGATTATTAAACCGGTTGACAGGTTATAAAATCTCGACCATAACCCATTTATTTAATTAAATAATTAAACGGAATGGTAGATCATAACTCATTTATTTAAAATACAAACCCAAACTCATTTATAAGCCGGTTGAAGGAATAAATTAACAAGTTGATCATCACCATTAATATTCCTAAATAAAGATAAATGAGAATAAAGTGGGAACAGGGTAACTATGGGAAAAGATACAAAAAGTGATAATAATATATAAATAAAAATAAAAATATAACGGTTAGATAATTATTGGCATTGACTTTGTCCATTATACTCGTTTTCATTGAGTTGTGATTCTTTACGCCTGGGCGAAGTCCCCGTTTCTGCGCCCGCTGCCCGTACACTGCATACAGGCCGTTGGATCGGGCGGGATGAACGTGCGCCGTCAGATGGGAAATTTGCATCGTCGTCCCTGCGCGCTAAACCGTTTCGCAGAGAAAAAATTCAAAAAAACTGACGAGTACGGCAAAAGCAAATCAGTCTCTCTCCCGCTCGATCTCCCGCTCCTGCTCCCGCGGCCTCCATTCCTCACCGGATCTCTCTCAGAATCTCCGGATCTCTCTCTCCCATTCCGCCAGGGCAGGGACCTCTCTCCCTCGCCGGATCTCTCTCAGAATCTCCGGATCTCTCTCTCCCATTCCGCCAGGGCAGGGACCTCTCTCCCTCGCCGGATCTCTCTCTCCGGATCGCGGCGCAATCTCTCTCCCTCTCCCTCTCCGGCCACGACGCTGCTCCCACCGCGCCGCGATCTCTCTCCCTCTCCCTATCTCCCTCGCCGGCCACAACGCTGCTCCCACGGCCTGCTCTGGTTCAGCTACTCGGATTGAGGTGAATTTCTTTTCCTTTGATCTCCATTCTTCTTCCTTGGCAGATTTATAATTTTTTTAATTCAATCTTCTTCCTTTCAACTGCCTGAATCACTAGGCACAGATAGTTATTATTTTTTATGTTTTAGTTGTGGGGAATCATGCCTGGTTAGGCTGCTGTAATCGCATTGGCATTAAAGTATAGTTGAGGCGCTGCCATGATTGAATTATTCATACTTCATGCATCGGTCTATGCATTGAGGATATGACTTTTCTGTTGAATCGCATCCCAAATTTTGGCTCATTGATAGTTGCTGAGGTGGTTTTCTCTGCCAATGTTCGGATGCTTTCTCACTCTGGGTGTAGTTAATTCTGTCCATACCTTGATAATGGATCGATCATTACGGTTGCTCTAGCAATTATCTTGGGTTTTACTGAAGTTCCAATTGATACATAGTCCCTATTTATGCGTCCAGATCAAAGCATATTGGGTTCCATGGTAACTTTTTGCCTTTACATCCCTTAAGAATGAATTGTGTGTCCATGGCTCTACTCCCTCGTGCAGCAATTCATTCCCTCTACAAGTTGACTTGCAATGCAAGCATCCTGACATGCGATGTCTGACACCATATCCTGATGTTAGGATACAAATGCTATGATTTGTAGGCCACAGCTGAGTGCATGGCTCATTGGCTCATGCCATGTGCACATGCGTTCACTTTCTCTAATCATTCGGGTTACCATATCAAACCTGTTGGTTCAGCTTTCACTGCAACTTAAAGCTTTCCATAAAGAATATAATACATGAAGCCTAAATGTAGCTTGGGTTTGAATATTTGTCCGGTCAGACTCACTTCTACTGAGATACAGGAACTGGAGTAAGCTTTTAACAAAATGTAGCTTGGCTTTGAATATTTGTCTAGTTAGACTGACTTCTATGCACAGAGGAACATGGCTAAAATTTGGAGGGAAGCAATCATATGCTGTAAGTATGTGAACTTGTCTTACCGTCCACCTTCTTGTAGTCAAGTGCAAACTATAGGTTCTGTTTCTAGACATGAAAATCACCTAGCATGGAAAATTTTTGTGGAATCCTGAAATTAGCTGCTATTCTCATAGGAATCGGTGCAATGCAGATAATCTTTGTCGAGATTCAAGAAGCAGGAGCAGCGTCATTGATTCATGATGTGTATTTTCTGAATTAGGAATCTGTTTCCATCAAATAGGAGTATAGATGTGTATTTTTTTTAATTCTATATTTTGGACAATTCTAAGAAATTAGTTCTAAATGATACTATTTTGAATGCAGACTATTTGCTCAGCGCTCCCGAGTTTGGAAACTTCAGTATAAAGCCAAGCTGGGTAGGAATGTCCAAGTTTTACAGGAAAGTGTAAAACAAGCTGTAATCAATTTGGAGGAATTTTCTCCTAGGAAAAGAAGATGCAGGGTATTTTTCTAAAAACATTGTGTAGACTAATCATTGCAATTTCCTAATCTATCCATCTAGAAAAATGTCTTTGAAAATTTTTGATATTGATTGCATGATGAAATCACAGTTTACGAATCAATCCACTATTGAAAATTAGAGACTTATACATGAATAAAGAAATGAGTTTCATTGATTGTCAGAGCTAATCGATACTTTAAACAAAAAATTTCAGAATGATTTTTATCCACAACAAAGATATGTGTATAAGGTCTAAGTTTATCAAATTGTGTTTGTTCATAATGATTTAAAGAAGCTAGTGTATGCACAATGTTCTCACAGTTTGGTTTTTGATACGGTGACCTGATGAAGATCAGTCCTAAAGTGTTAAAATTGTCCTAGATTAGAGGTTCCGAGTTAATTTTACTAGGAATTGATTGCTTAAGAGTAAAATTGCTGAAAAGTTTGACGGGCCCAGTGCTGCAAATTGACAATAGGAGAGTCCAAACAAATTCTTCAGGTCATTGAACTCTGCACCTCACACAGGCTAAAATATTGATATCCATGCCATCTGTGCACCTACCCTCTTAGTTCATGCTCTTGTCCTTGCATGATTGTTTTTTGGCACTGATGCTTACCTGTGTTGCATCCTTCTCCAGGAATTCAATTCTGCTGCAGATGCTCAATCAAACCTTGCTGTTAAGCTTGAGAGTGAGAACATTAACTCTGGGATTCCTTCTAAAGTGAACAAATTTTAAGCTAATCTCGATGGTCTCGATGGTCTTTCAAGCAACAGCAATTTTTTTTTTTTTTGTAATTTCTCACAATGTGTGAGTAGACTTGTCCTTGTTCCTTCCTTTATTTATTTGTCTGGTAACCTCAGGTGAAGGTTTATGGAATTCTGTAATGACAAAAAGTTGCATCGGCTTTATAGACGTTTCTTTCAATTGCCCTGTCATGTTGGCATTTCTTAATTGGATTGGACAACAACAATGAATACATCACCGACCACTGGACAAGGGGTTACACCTTCCCTTAGATCCCATCACTTCAAGTGATTACTCCCTCAGAATACAGTTTATGAAATACCTTTTTTGCAGCAACATCCAAGGTTGATAATTGTTGGACATTTCAAGTGAAACAAAAAGAAAAGCCATCTCAAACCGAAGTGAAATATCCTGATCCAGTTGACCATGCGGGTGGCGCAGTGCAAGTATAGACCATTGTACATTTACAAACTTTACAAACTACAGAGAAAAATAAGAGAACCATAGAAATATGAAAATGAATTGACAAAAGAGTTTGCCAAATCAAGTGTCAACCACACTGAATGCTATCTGCCTCATCCTCCAGTAATGTTGGTCCTATCAGCCCACCAGTGTGCGCCTAATTCAAAAAACTGAAGATTCAGGATATCACACAGCTGAATGCTTCTCAAGATCTGAATTGAAAGAAGAACATTCTATGTGGAATATAAACAGATGAGCTAACAACAGCAAAGTCTACACAAAATTCTGTTACCTTCAAAATAAAACTTTGTGAACATTCATGAAATAGATTGCATTCCACTCCTCAGCCCAATTTTACAAAGTTCTCGTAGGTTACTTGCTATCTCCTGAATGAATTGTAATCCTACAAAGTTCTCGTAGGTTACTTGCTATCTCCTGAATGAATTGTAATCCTTCATTTCCATTCTGAAGTGAATTGATGCTATGTTCAAGAAAGTTCCGTTCTACCATCCAAGGATTCAAAGCCGGATTCATTTCTTTCAATTGAAAGACTTTTCTTTAGTACCTGTGACTGCGATTCAAGCAACCTGAGACATTCGACATTCAATTCCACGCCATTGATCTGAAGCAACATCTAACAGATAAAAAACAGTCTTTAACATTAGCATTCAAGCAACTTGCCACATTTGACATTCAATTCCACACAATTTTTCTCAAGCAACACCTAACAGATGAAACAGTCTTTAACATTAGCATTCAAGCAACGCAATATTAATGACTACTTTCTTTCCATTTAAACAAGTCCAAACCTAATATATCCCATTACAGAAGACTTCATTAAAATAAAAGTGTTGCAATTTACTTAAATTCTTTCACAAATATGAGACCTTCACATTGCTAAATAAATAACAATCACAAGAAAAAGACCACATAGAGTCATGAGTAAGACTTCGTTTCTCTTGATGCTCTTAACCAGCTCCATCTCTCTCTTATCCCGCCTTTCATTTGCTTCTCTCATTTCTAAGGTTCTCATATCTACTGTTTGTTTCAATTGACGCATTTCCATCATATGACGCTCCCTTAGATCATCAACACAACGGACCAGCTCTCCCATATCTACCACTATTTGCTCCGGATTGAACATTGAGATTTGGTCTTCGGATTGGACAATAAGTGGAACATCGTCCTCTGAAACAAACTCAGTTTTAGGCAAGACTTCATCGTCAACCCATCTAAAAAACTTACAAGCATGAGAAGCATCCTACAAAACACAAGAAAACACAAGCAAAATGAGTGATAATGAAAAAAATTTCTGAAAAACACAAGTAAGAGTACAATGTACACGCAATTAACATATTTGACTTACACGATATTGCGGGCATCGAAGAAACCGCCGACCTGGATTTCTTGCGGTATGGGAGGTTAGAACTACAGCTGGTAAACCACACGAGCAATTACAAGTCCTACCACCACGCGATCTAGTTCTTGTACCCGAAGATGCCATGTCACATATGCCCACCTACATATTTAAAATAACATAAAATGGTTAATTTAATATGTAATTGTACTTATTAATTGTAGGTAACATGAGGTAAAAAAGAGAAATGATAGTGTAAGATGGAAAACCAAAATATACCATGGCCTCGGCCTTGACCTCGGCTAATAGAAGTGACAAGATTATTATTAACTGAAGCGGACACATCAGTTGAACTTGGAACCTTCAAAGCGGGGCAATTCCTTTTGTCATGACCAACAACAAATTTTTTACAACCACGACAAAATTTTGTTCCATTGCGTGCGACTTCTAAATGTCCTTTTATACGTTTAGAAGATCTTCCTTTTGTGAGTGAAACATGTGCAGGCAAGATGCCACATGCCTGAGAACTTTGTGAAGCTATAAGGTTAACTTCAGTACCAACAGTTGCACTTTGACCTTGGGCCATAAGGTTAAAGTTATCACTTGATATCACGGCAGGACACCTCCCTTCCGCAACTTCATCCCTACCAACAATCTCTACACATGGGGGCTTGGGCATTTCAGAAAGTGTAGCAATCAACTTCTCCATATTATCTCTAATAACTTCAAATGCAGTTGGGTTATTCAAGGCTTCAATTCTAACATAAGACCACCACTTGGATAATGTGTGATTGCGAACAGCAAGAGATTGCGTTCCTCCCCTATCCGTAGTTGTGGTCGGCCGTTTGAACTGAGACTTAGCATCCTGTGTCCACCGTGGTAGTATATGATATGAAGGAATGGTATTCATCTTTAAGAAACGGAACAATGCGATAATATGCCGACAAACAATACCCGACGACTCAAATTTCAAGCACGGGCATGAAGCAATCATTTCTTCTGAATTCCATGTTAAAATCTTCCGCTTGCTCTCATCTTCCCCCACTAACAAGAACACATGCCACTGTTGAATTGCCCCTTCAACTGTGACCTTCTCAGCAACATAATACATACATTCAACCACTTCTTTTTGTAATTCTAGAAAAATGTTTCGGGTATACACCTTTGCCAGGTAACCTTCAATGCTAAATTTAGTTCTCAACTCAGGAATAGCATAGAAAGTCTTGAAATCAGCATCAGCCTCGGCCTCACGCCTTCGTTCAAGTGCTTTGTCATAGCCATTTGAAAAATCAACTAAATTTGAATTTCGAGACACAAACCCATCAAAAAAAGCATTAATACTCTCACTTCGTTGAGTGGTTCTCATGCCAGCTGAGAATATTTTTCTTGTGTAAGCAGGAATCCACATTTGGCGAATCTCATACATATGTCGTAACCACGAATTCTCATGCAATGCAAACTCCTCTATGATTGCTTGCCAAGCGCTCTCAAATTCTTCCTCGCTGTTGGTACCAAACAAACAGTAGTTCCATTTTGCCTTGAAGGTAGGGTGCTGGTTGATGATATGAGATAGCTTTTCAGGCAATTTTTTATGAATATGCCACAAACACAACAGATGATTAGTATTTGGAAATACGATTGCTATTGCTGCTCCTATTGCTGCATCTTGATCTGTAATAATTGTCTTAGGATGAACTCCACCCACTGCATCTAACCAAGTTTGAAACAACCATGTGAAGTCTTCAATTGTCTCTCCGAAAAGTAAGCCTGCACCAAATAAGCATGTTTGTTTGTGGTGATTGACGCCAACAAATGGACCAAATGGCATATCGTACTCATTCGTTTTGTAAGTAGTGTCAAAACATACAACATCACCGAATACCATATAATCTTCTTTTGATTTTCCATCTATCCAAAAACATGAGGTGAATCTCATATCCTCGTCAACTTGGATTTCATAAGAGAAATGACTATCATCACGACTCTTTATTTGAAACATGTGCAGAAGAGTATTTGCGTCATTTCCATACATAATTTGACGCTTTCTTCGTAGAGCATTCCTAGCGTCTCTTGCTGAATACTGGAGGTGAGAAGAACCACCTACTTCATTCATCATAAAATCAATGGACCTCGCAACACCAACACCAGATTTTTTCAAAGATGAGATTATACTGAGATCATTCTCTGTCAATTTCCTATGTGATCGCAATTTACGGGTCTTTGTCGGGGTACAAAGTGCATGATTATGTGTCTCTTCAAATTGAGACACATAATATAATTTTTCTCCACATTTAAGTTCAGATATAGCTTAGCCGGGCATGAGCAACGACTGATAAATGCAATCTTCTGTTTGCTTGGATCTTCATTTATTGCCTTTTTTTCAGACCAACCAGCCTTCGAACATCTTAAAACACGCCTTGCAATTGCCCCGGACTTTAACTTACGAGTGCTGTCCTTTCGAACACTAAACCCACAATGCCAAGCATAAGTATTATAAAAATTGAAAGATTCTTCTAGAGACGCAAATTCCATGCCAACTTTTGGTTTCAGTTCGCTTGCAACGTCAACCATAAACAACCTATCTGTATTTTGAGATGCACGTGTGTTGACTGGTTCAGTAGATACTTCCTCACCATCCGACACATTCACCAAACCACCTATATAGGCTACCTCATCCTTGTGTACAGGTGATACTGATGTGACACCAATAAAGGCTTCTACTTCCTCGTTCATTGGATCAGGTATCATTGTGCAGAAGTCATTTTGTATCAAACCTTGGGTATTTTCATCTGTTCTCATATATTCCTCCATAACTAGTAAGGACAAATACTATGTTAACAACTACAATTTCACATAAAAGATAAGTTTTCAATGATATACTCAAACTACAATACATGATAAAGCAAACATTCAAAGTCATGCCATTGAAAAGTTTGCATTTGTGGAAGTTCATATATTCTTTATAATCAGATATAGATTCTTCAATGGGGGTTATCAATTACATTTCCTCTCACTAGCAATATCAAATCCTTGGATCAAGTGTTAATTGAACTGAAAACTGTTATCCCTAATATCCTAAATCAAATGAGCACAGTGATGAATTACAGCAGCCTAACCAGGCATGATTCCCCACAAATAAAACATAAAAAATAATAACTATCTGTGCCTAGTGATTCAGGCAGTTGAAAAACAAAAACTGGTGGAACTCACTGGATCATTACCTATTGAATTGTGGAGATTACTGGCGATATTGGTGCATCCGAGATTAGAAGAATCTTGGCTCCTCTTTTATAACAGTTAAAACTAGCTATGATATTTTTGCTCAAGAGCAGATTGATTGTGTTTTTAGACTTCACATGGTGCCCTTCGTACTGACAGTACATATTTCATTGTGCAGAAAACTGAACGGGAGAAGCTGGAGAAGCTCGCACGCAAGGTATATAATGCTTCGAGGCCATTTTTCCATCTTTCATAGTGATGCCTAATGAGGCGCTGAAGTTAAATGGTTCGGAATGAAACTTGCCAAGAGAAGAAGCGGGAATTTGCCGACGAGTCGAGGAAACGGGTAACGCTATTCACCAGCGCCGTTCATTTCCTTAAAATTCAAGCGCCAAAATCTTACAAATTCATTTCCTCCAGCTGTACCCATTGCCTTCTTATCAATTCGAAGCTCCGCTTCTCCCTTTCATCCCATCCCCTAATCCTCGGAATTAGCATATGCTCTCCCCTCCGCCATTTTTTCCTTCGCAGCTCTCACCACGCTTCCTCAAGCGACTAGGCAGCTTCTCCAGCCTCTTCTCTTGGCAAGTTTCACTCCGAACCGTTTAACTTCAACCACGACAAAATGAGCATAGTGATGAATTACAGCAGCCTAACCAGGCATGATTCCCCACAACTAAAACATAAAAAATAATAACTATCTGTGCCTAGTGATTCAGGCAGTTGAAAGGAAGAAGATTGAATTAAAAAAATTATAAATCTGCCAAGGAAGAAGAATGGAGATCAAAGGAAAAGAAATTCACCTCAATCCGAGTAGCTGAACCAGAGCAGGCCGTGGGAGTAGCGTCGTGGCCGGCGAGGGAGATAGGGAGAGGGAGAGAGATCGCGGCGCGGTGGGAGCAGCGTCGTGGCCGGAGAGGGAGAGGGAGAGAGATTGCGCCGCGATCCGGAGAGAGAGATCCGGCGAGGGAGAGAGGTCCCTGCCCTGGCGGAATGGGAGAGAGAGATCCGGTGAGGAATGGAGGCCGCGGGAGCAGGAGCGGGAGATCGAGCGGGAGAGAGACTGATTTGCTTTTGCCGTACTCGTCAGTTTTTTTGAATTTTTTCTCTGCGAAACGGTTTAGCGCGCAGGGACGACGATGCAAATTTCCCATCTGACGGCGCACGTTCATCCCGCCCGATCCAACGGCCTGTATGCAGTGTACGGGCAGCGGGCGCAGAAACGGGGACTTCGCCCAGGCGTAAAGAATCACAAATCGTTTTCATTTTATTCTCAACTTCTCAGCACCTCAAATCATCCCAGGTACACCCCGAGCTCTGAGACGGAAGCTTGTGACTGCCACGACTGTTGAAATTCCGAACCATTGGCCTATCAAAAGCTTGCTCGTGGGTGTTTTAGCGTCTCACTTAGTGTCCGGATTTTACAGATTGCTCTAGGTATGAAAATATTTCTTAATAAATATCCCTTCGTAATCTGAAGGTTGTAAATGTACTTATTGTAATATCAGTCGTCATATGGTATAAACACTGACTAAAAAATATTTTAGATTTTAATTAAATACTAAATTAAAGATAAATTATCATCATGGACTGTTCAGATAAGACACAACAGCCGACAGCTGGCAGCGTCACGCTGAAGTCATGTCGTCTAACATCACTGCAAGATCAAAAGATCCTAATGAATTTACAAAATACCCCTTCCAACGTTTATAATTGTGAATGAACGCATATAATTTTTTTTATTAGTAGTATACACAAACCATGACATCTGATATTGCAAATCAAGTACTTTCCCAATCCTCATAGTGGAGGTACATTTTATAAATACCCCACATTCAAGGGAGGACAACTATAACAGTTTGACAACTTACAAAATAATCCCTAAAAGTTTCAAAATATTGTAGATTCAACCTTATCAATTAAAGGAGCCTAAAGAGGTTGGTCGTTAGGGTTAAATGCAAGAATAAGAAATATATAAAAAAAAGTCACAACCAAATTTCAAAAAATGAGTAGCTATTAGTAAAATCAAAAGTCACGGGTTGGAAGTTTTCAAGTTTGAAAATTTAGGTAATTTGTAAATATCTTAAAAATCTAAAAGTCTATTTCGCAGCATCGAAAATACAGACTATTAGCTCCGTTTACTATTTTGCAGAGGGAATAACGATTGTTATGCCTCATTTTCAACCTTTTTTATTTGTGGTGCATTCAACAACTTTACTTTTCAATCATTATCTTTGCATTCTAATCAAATTTTTTTTTCTATTTTAATTTTATTCTTTTTATTCCTAATTATTATATCTCCTATCATATATTTTCTCATTTTTTAAAAATTCAAACACAATTTTTTACACTATAGCAAACGAAGTTTTCAAGGGTGTGTTTGTTTAGGGCCAAAATATGTCAATTAAAACTTTTCAACCCAAAACTTTTCACTCTCCATAATTACTCCATTTTTAATTATTTTTTCACATTTTTCTATATAAACTACCCTATTTTTCAATCGTTTCTACACAACTACCCATACAACTAACCTATCTATTTTAACTTTATTCTTTTTACTCCTCATCATTACCCCTATTATATCACATCATTTTCTATCAATTTGACAACTTCTATCCCCAAAACTTTTCATCAAAAGTTTTACCTCCAACCAAACACACCCCAAATAATATAAAAGCAAAAAGAAAGTAGGAATGTTAATTTTTTTAAAAAATAAAAAATAATGAGATATGAAAAGAATGATGATTAAGGTTGTGTCTGGAAAGTGATAAAACTTTTAATGAAGTATTTTTAGCGCAAAAGTTTTTGAAATAGTATAAAATAATGTGATATGATAATGAGTAAAGAGAATAAAATTAAAATAGATATGTCAGTTATATATATAGTTTTCTGATGTTAGGGGCTAGAAGCAATTTCATATAATTCCCTCAAATTTTAAAATTTTGAAGGTTGATGAAAAATTTAATCCATTCATTGTATTTAATATCATTTGTTTAGTTATGAGAACAAGTTTCATCCAGATTCAATATCCGTATAGGCCATATTTGCTCAAAAATAGGTACATTCATGTGTAAACTAGAGAAAATGCTTAGATTCATTCACATATATATTAGAACATGATAATATTTTAAAGAATTATTTATCCATGTAATAATTATATTTTAAATGGTTTGGATGTTGAAAATACTACTTAAAATTGATATTTAGCATTAAATCATTATTATTACATTGATTTTGTATATTTGTAGATGATGGCCACATACAATAATATTAAATAAAAGGATTTTCATAATAATATAGGTGATGCTAAACACAATAAATAGAGTGGATTTTCATCAACTATTTAGATGTTGAAAACAGAGAAAGTTATATAGAAATGAGGTTTCATAAAAGCATCGTTGATTATGTAGAAATGATTAAAAAGCAAGTAGTTGTATGAGAAGAGAAGAGTAGAAAATTTTAATTTTTAAAAGGTTTTATGTTTATCCAAACATAGTCTAAGATTAAAGAGAATAAATTTACGAGCCTATTGCCATTGTTGCTTTGGCCCAGTGGTAACACCACGACAACTATGGATGGGCGGGTGTTCAAATCTCCTTTTGGAATTTTTACAGTTTAGTTACCTTTTCTCAAGAGGTCTCGGTTCGACACTCGAGACAAACTCGTTGTTACTTAGGATCAAACCTGGGTCGTGAGGAAGGGTGTGCCCTTGATGCATACCAACAGCAATAGAAGCGTGGATGCACAGTTTAGTCCCCTTGAAATAGAGGTTTTACAATTTTCCCTTTGATGTGAGGTTTGTACAAATTTTCCCTTAAGGTGGTGGTTTATAAGAAAAATTTCCCTCCATAGTGTGATGACGTTAATGCACTCTATTGCAATATCGAGATGTCACGATGTATGCTGTATAAAAATATCAAAAAAAAGTTAAGAGTCTATTTACAAATAAGCTAGGTGAGGAAGTGAGTTCAGTGTTGTAAGAACTACACTCGACGGACTGGTTGGACCGGGAATTGGTCAGGATCCAGTTCAATTAGGCTTGATCTGATTGCAAACCTTCAAACCACTAGAGCCGTCGGACCTAGTTCACCTGGTTCGACCGAAATGAAAAAACCCATCTGCTGCATGTAGCCGCTTAAATCATTCCCCAAATCGCTTCCCCCCATTTTGAAAATCATTTTCCCTTAGCTCCCTATAACTTGCAGTCGCTGTAAGCCATCTCGCCGTCTCACTGATGCTCTCCAATCGTATTGCCGGCCATCTCGGTGCTTGGTGCAGTGAATAGTAATCGCCTGCTTTGTGATCCGTGCTCATCGACCATCGACGAGCCTCCAATTTCCATGCCTGGTAGTTCGGATCTCCTCCTCCTTCTCCATCTCAGTGTGCTCGATGCTCATCGGCATCACCCTTACAACCTTGCTCCTCTTCAAGGTTGCCTGTTGGCGCTTCAACTTGTCTCCTCTTCTCTGGTTCAAGTACCCATGCCTCTCTGCGGTGTGGGTCATAGGTTTGCCATTCATCAAAGCTTCTTGCCTGCTTCGATCGTCTGGTGTATCCCTCTTCACAGGCTCATTAGTCACAGCTCATCCTCTATTTTTATTCTTCATATAGACGTCCATGCTCCAGGCTTCAACTCATCTTCCAAATTTCAAATTCTAAAGTGTAGCTTCAACTTGCAACTATAAAATATTGAAATATGCTAATGACATCATTTAGAAAAATGCAACTAACAATCTGTTGGTTGCATGATATTTATTATCTGTTGATTTCATGATTGCATGATTCGGTCCAAATTTATAATCTATTGATTTGATGATTCCATATTTATAATCTATTGGTTGGATGATTCTATAATTTATAATTTGCTTATTGGATAGTTGCATGATTCTGTAATTTATAATCTATTAATTACATCATTCTATAATTCATAATCTGTTGATTCATGATTCTATAATTTACAATATGTCCAAATTTCTTGATGCAATGCAACTAATAATATGTTGATTTCATGATTTATGTTTGGATACTTTTAAAATTTTATGTTTGATGAGAATGTTGTGTTTGTAAATTTTTAAAATTTTCTATGTCATAAGCATGACGTATTTGTAGATTTTAGATATTTATTTCTGTTGAGCACATGAGTTGTTCTTAATTCTTGTATTATTATGAATAATTCAATTGTTCAACCCATCAACAATTATTGATTTATTTTATTTTTTATTGTGGCAAATACTTTGATATGTTTATAAAAGTGGAATTCATGAACACACTTAGATAAACAGAAAGAATTCAAGAGTCAAGCGCCAATGTTCAAGGCTTATTGCTCCGGAAAGGGATTGAACAGAAACAAGGAGAAGTCGAGGCCCTCTCAAGCAAGGACCCAAGTGACGAAAGGGACAGTGTCATTCAAAAACTGAACCTCCAAATCAACCTTTCACTGGAGGACAAAGAGCAACTGTGGAGGATGCGCGCAAAGACACATTGGCTCCATCAGGGAGACAGAAATACGAGTTTCTTCCACCGTATTGCTTCTAATAGAAGAAGAGCAAACACCATCGAGGCATTAAGGGATCAGAATGACAATTGGGTAAGGGAGCAGGACCAGCTCTTGGACTTGGCTACCAAGCATTCTTCGGAGATTTTCTCTTCAACTACACACTCGACGGCGCCATGGGTGGAGAATAGTATCTCGAGAAGAATCTCTAATGATCAAAGGATAAGTCTGACCAAACCTCTTTTGTCCGATGAAGTAATCAAGGCGGTGAAAGGAATGAGCCCTACCAAAGCCCCTGGACCGGACGGAATGTCGACCGGGTTTTACCAACGACACTGGAGTACAGTGGGAAGTGATATTATCAAATGGTGCAGACAGTTTATGGTGGAGAGGAATCAAGATCAACAGCGCAGGCTTATAAAGGATCTAAATACAACCACGCTGATCTTGATCCCGAAGAAGGCTGGAGCTCAAAACCTCTCTCAATTCAGGCCCATCAGTCTATGCAACGTGGTTTATAAAATCTTGGCCAAAGTCCTAGCTAATCGACTTAAGACGATCCTCCACGATGTCATTGGCGATGAACAAAGCGCGTTTGTCCCGGGGCGACTCATCACAGATAACATGCTTATCGCCTAGGAAGTAATCCATTCCCTACGCAAGCGAAAGAGGGGGCGAAAGCACGAGATGGCAATCAAGCTCGATATGTCCAAAGCATACGACAGGGTGGATTGGAATTTCCTAAAGCAGGTTATGGTGGCCATGAATTTCTGCCCGGTGTGGGTGAACTGGATTATGAGCTGCATCTCTACTGTTACATATCGTGTGAATGTAAATGGGTTCAAATCTCCATTCTTCCAATCCAAAGAGGCCTAAGACAAGGGGACCCGCTATCCCCCTACCTTTTCCTATTGTGTGCTGAGGGGCTATCGACACTGATCTACAAGGCGGTTGACAGTGGCTTTATTCACGGCATCAGACTCAAGGAGAGGGGTCCGACGATCTCCCATTTGCTGTTCGCTGACGACGCCATCATTTTCATACGGGCGAATGAGAGGGAGGTTGGGCACCTGCTCGAATTATTAAGCCAATATGCCAGCTACTCGGGTCAGATGGTAAATGTGGACAAAACGGCCTCTTCAGCTCAAATACAGAGTCTAACATCAGAACAAAGCTAATCCAGATGTTAGGGTCCTCAGGGCAGAATCTTCACCAATATTTGGGTCTCCCGGCTTGGCTTGGAAGATCTAAATCGAAAATTTTCAAGGGAATTAAGGAGTGTGTCTGGAATCGCATTCAAGGATGGAAAGGCAAGTTGCTCTCGGCCGGAGGAAAAGAGGTGCTAATCAAGGCGGTTTGTCAGGCAATACCGTCATATGCAATGAGTATATTTTTAATGCCCAAATCATTATGTAATGACCTCAATGGATTTCTAAGCAAATTTTGGTGGGGGGAGAAAGATGGAAAAAGGAAGCTGAGTTGGGTGGCCTGGAAGGACATGTGCAAGACCAAGCGTGGTGGCGGGATGGGTTTCAGAGACTTCCACAAATTCAATTACGCTCTCCTAGCTAAGCAGGTCTGGCGACTAGTAACATGCAACACCTCCCTTTGCCATAATGTCCTTAAGGCCAGATATTTTCCAAATACCGATATTTGGAATTGCAAGGAGAAACCATCGGACTCCTTTACTTGGAAGAGTATTCTGAAAGCGAGAAACGTTATATAGATGGGGTGCAGATGGAGGATTGGCATGGGGGACCGGGTGAAGGTTTTCTCGGATACTTGGTTGGAATCAAAAGCGCAGAAAGCAGGACCTCTCCCATTATCATTGCCGGAGGGTATGACGGTCAACTACCTTATCGATAGTGATTCTAAATCTTGGAACAAGGACCGGGTGGTCGTGGCATTGGGAGAGGATCGGTGGCAGGAGGTTAGCACGATTCCTATCCCGGAGAGGCAGGTCAAAGATTGTATGTATTGGATACACGAACCCAACGGGAGTTACACGGTCAAATCGGCGTATAGACTACTATGTTCTGGTGCCGCTTTTCCTGAATCCCTGGGGATCTTCAAAGCAATTTGGCGGCTGCAACTTCCAACAAAGGTCATTATCTTCGGTTGGAGACTGGCAAGGGATGCTCTTCCTACCTTGCAAAATCTGAATCACAGGGGCATTGAGGTCGACTTACGGTGTGTATTATGTGGAAACGAGTCTGAAAATGCAAATCACCTTTTCCTCGGATGTGATGTGACCAGTGGGGTATGCAGGATGGCCGCGGGGGTAGGTCCTCATGGGATTACCGTTCTGGAAATCTTGGAAGCCTGTGTGCGTGAGAGGAGGCATGATGACCTGGCTTTCTTCATTTTGTGCTGCTGGAGGATCTGATTTCTGCGGAACAAGCTCAGAGAGGAGGGATCTCAACCGAGAATATCGAAAACCCTGGCCTGGTGCGCGGAGTACCTTAATCAACACCGAACGGCAAAGTCGTTGGTTCAATCGGGGTCGCTTGGTAAGGCCATGGTCACCAGATGGTTCAAACCGCCCCAAGAATTTGTCAAGATCAACACGGACGCTTGGAACCTTGGGGAAAGGGACGGATTCGGATGTGCGGTCGTGATCAAAGATTCCAAGGGGTCGTTTATTGCAGCAAGGGGATGGAGGCGGTCAGGTGCGAGGGAGCCGTTACTTATTGAAGCGACTGCCTTTCTTCTGGGAATCAAATGGGCTACTCAGCTCAACATCAGATACGCGCTTTTTGATTCCGACTCTCTAATGCTCTGCAACTACCTGTCCAATGAGGAACCCCTCTCCTCCCCGGTTGGTTTTATAATCGATGAAATCAGATCGATCCACAGGGGGAATGAGTCCTTTTCTGTTCACCATGTATTACGGCAGGGAAATGCCATTGCGCACTCCCTTGCCGATTTGGTCTCGTTATCTCCCTTGAACCATATGTCTTGGTGGGGTACCCCTCCCCAAGCTGTTATTGGGAAAATTTGTACAGACAATTTTTTGACAATGAATTGCTTGGATCTTTCTATCCCTACTCCCTTTCAAATCGAAAGAGGGTAGAGATAGAGTAGACCCGTTATAAAAAAAAAGGCTTATTGCACATTTTAGGTCCGTTAATATACGTAATTTATTCTAATTTAATATACTATATTTACGCTTATTTGATGGTTCTTGAAAATTTTCTATTAATTTTTCCTTGCATATTTTGTATGATGTCTGGAGTCTAATATATAGATTTAGGAGTTTAGACTATATAATTTTACCACTATATAATTGACTAAAAATAATTAAACATTTATGACATTATAAATATGTCTAACGTCACTAGTTCAAATTGATTTGATTAATCGTTCGAACAAAATCAGTTCTTTTACTAGTTCAGTTGTGACAATATTTAGCGGGTTTATAATTTTTTCGTACAAAATTTTCAAAAAATAATATAATATCACATTATATTTTTTTCATTTTTAGTGTAGCACTCTAATAATTTTTTAAACAATACTCTATTTATTCATTTTACCCTATCATATCATCTCACCACTACGTTTTTCTACCTATATTATCAATTAGAACCTAAATAAATAAGATAGTTGTCCAGCTAATTGCGAAAAATGATGAGAAAGATAATGTAATATATAATAGAAAAAGCCAATTATTTGATTCGTTAAAATTTATATGGAAGAGAAGTTGGACTTTTCTGAAAATACTTTCACGTGAAAGCGTAATCGGCAAATAGAGATCCCCCGCTGAAAATGCAATGGTACCAGCATGTAGCATCCCGCTGTAAAGCAGGCCAAAGCCGGAGTAGCAATACATGTCGGGCCGAGTTAAAAAAAGAGAGTGCTTTGCTATATAAAACTGGAACTTTCTCTTCCACTACTAAAAAGGATAATAAATCGATCCGACTCCCACCAAAAGCCTCTCCGCCAAATCCATCGCAACGCGCCAACGCACAACACACGCTCATGGCTGCTGCTGCGTCCACTTCCCTTCTCTGCTTGCTGGCCCTGCTCCTCTGCATCCAATCACGCGCCGCCACTTGTCCTTCCCAGACATTGTTTGGCAACAGAGCCTACGCCCTCTGCGTCGATCTTCCCCACCTGAGCTCCTCCCTCCACTGGACTTACAACGCCACCTCGTCTACCCTCCGCCTCGCCTTCGTCGCCGCTCCGGCGTCGTCTAAGGGATGGATCGCCTGGGCCATCAACCCCACCTCCGCCGGCATGGTCGGCTCGCAGGCTCTCATCGCCACCCACCAGTCCAACGGCTCCATCGCCGTCCAGACCTTCAACGTCAGCAGCTACGGGCCTGTGAGCCCTTCGCCCATCGCCTACAACGTGACTGAGATGGAGGCAGTGGCGTCTTCCGGCGGTACGCTGATGATCATCTTCGCGACGATGAAGCTTGGGGCGGGGATGACGACACTGAATCAGGTGTGGCAGGTCGGGCACAGCGTCACGGCTGGTTTGCCGGACAAGCACGACTTTGGGACGGAGAATCTAAACGCCAAAGGGACGTTGGATTTGCTTAAGGGCGAGAGTACGACGGCTGGAGGAGGGTCCAGGTTGAGGAAGCGAAATGTGAGTGTGAATCGCGCTTTTCCTTTCAGTCAGTCATCTTCTTCGTCTGCTTATTTGTTTTTTTTTTTTTTTTATTGCTTTTTAGATTTTTTCCCCTTCGTCTTGTTATTAAACAATCGAAAATTTCGTTGAGTTTTTGTGTAATTATGCAGTCGTTTTCGCCGTTTAAATTTTTTAGTTTTTGCTGCCACTTGTTTAAATTTTGATGTAAATTGTGCTATTTTCCCTTCTTTTTTTTTAGATAAAATTTTCCTGCTCTTTAGTTTCTATTTGGTTTCCTTCAACTTCGGAGTCCACATTGTTGTTAAACAGTAAATTTCCTTTAACTTTTCGTGAATTGCGGTTTCGTTTATGTCCATTTTCCGAGATTTTTGGTGCTGTTTAATTTCTGTTCCCTTGTTCTAATTTCTTTCAATTTCGGAATCCATATTGTTTCTAAACAGTACTAAATTTCCTTAGTTTGGCGTAAATTACGGTTTCTTTCCCCCCTTTTTTCCCAAGATTCTCGCTGCTGTTAATGTTTTCCCCCTTTTTTTTCTTGCTCTTTCTCTTTCAATGGTTTTCTTCTATTTCGAATTTTTTATGTTGCAAAACAGTAATTTTCCTTGGGTTCTGTAGTTCTCTTTGGTTTTTCATATTTTTCTGCTCTGGTCGTTTCTCTTTTCCTTGAAGGGCAGTTATCACTTACCTTTTTAGTTTTTCTCTTGCTTTCTTTCTTTCTTTCTTAGATTTTGATTGAAGAGGAGAATTAAGTAATTCCTTTAACTTTAATTTATGTTTTAATTTTTACGCTTTTTTCCCTTTTCTTCTCTGGATTTCGATTCGTTTGATCTCTTTTCTAAAATTTAACCAGTAACTAACTGGTCTTTAATTTCTTTCTAGATTTTATAAAAGAGGAAATTATGAACAGTTGCCGTGATTTCTGTTGTAGTAGCTTCTGAACAACTTTTTTTTTTTTTTTCTCTTTTCCTTCTTAAGCAGAGCAATGAGCTTTTCCCTTGGATTGTTTATTTATTTATGAAGTTTTTTTTATGGGTTTTCTCCTCATCTACGGAACTTCTTGCAGATCTCCTTAATTGCCAACTTTTCATGAATTTTTTTCTCTTTACTTAAAAAGATGTTAATTTTATATATTTTTAAAAATTTAATGTTTTTTATTTTTGTTTTCTGAAAATTGTAATTGGGAATTAGCTTGGAGAATTAGGGTGCAACATAAGTTAACTCTAACGCTTTTAGGGTTTGGGTTTGGTAACGTCGGGATTTAGGTTTAGTAATTGGGTTTGAAACTAGCCTCAATTAAAATTGAGTTGAGTTGGGTTGATGGAAGCCCAACCCAAAAAGACGAATTCGAGTATATATTTGGAAAAATACGCATACGTGTACAGAAAATGGGGTCTAGCATAACTGTATAACATGGGGGAAGCATAGAAATATGTGTAAAAATTATTGGCACTTGAGAGAGTTCATAACCAAAAAGTAGAGTAGGCAGTTAAGATGTCACATGGCATCAAAAGGATGTAGAAATTGAAAGAATAATTGGGTTTTGTTGTTTAATAATACCAGAGAGGAGAGCAGGGCTTAGGAAAGGGTTGGGAAGGGCAGAGGGGAGGGTTGGGAACGCCTTAATAATGACAGAGAGGAGAGCAGGGCTTAGGAAGAGTGGAACACGAAGCAGAGTTTAGGTTTCATTACTCTTTTTGGGTTACCCATAGAAAAATGTGAAATAATAATAAAAAATATAGATAACAATTGAAAAAATAAGATTTTAAAGCATTTAAAATTTCAAAACACATCAAACAACGTGAAGAAGAAGTGGAATTTTTTTTTCTTTTTCCCCATTACCAAATGGACCCTATAGAGTAGAAATTCCTCATTTTTCCCATTTAACCCGTTGAAAGGTATCTATGCGTTGCAAATGTATCTATTTACCAATCTGTGTTTCATCAATATTGTCACTTGATTTCATTCTCATACATCACTATCCTTTTCTCCGTGGCTGTTTGTTTCCATTTCAATGATGTGCTGAAATTCATGCTCATGCTGTTATTGATCTAGATTCATGGTGTGCTGAATGCTGTGAGCTGGGGAATTTTAATGCCTGTTGGAGCAATCATTGCAAGATATCTGAGGGCATTTAAGTCAGCAGATCCTGCTTGGTTTTACCTTCACGTCACCTGCCAATTTTCTGCCTACGTTGTTGGAGTTGCTGGCTGGGCCACCGGACTCAAACTTGGTAACGAATCAAAGGGAGTCCGGTACAATGGCCATCGCAACATCGGTATCGCACTCTTCAGTTTGGGAACCTTGCAGGTATCCTTTTTACTAGTTGCTGAACCTGCCAAACATTCTACAATTTTCCTTTTAAGCTTTGTGCTCTTCATTCTTCTCTTGCATTTTAAAGGCTTCATTGAGGTCTTTCATTTTTCTTTAAGAATACTTCCTAGGAGAGCAAAGTACCTAGTTTCTTTGTATGTAACGTCTTGACTGATTAATGAGGTAGTGGTCAATGAACATCAACTGGGGTCATTGACCAGCAACATATGAAAAAAGAGGACACCAGCAAAATGTTGTCGCTGTATAGCCCTAGACTTGATTTTTGTTGAGGTCTAACATGGGTTATACAAATCACTCCCCAGTTAGAAATCTGCTGGAAAGTCCCTTGTCTGGCGGCCATGATAGAGGGTTTTCTGCTCTGATCCATCTGATGCATGGAGAGCATTCATTGTTTCTGCCAGCAACCTACCCAGTTGATCTGGTAGTGTGTGGTCTAGGCATCCATTCATTTCAGATCGCTAAGAACAGGCTATCATGCAAGGCCGTTTATCTCTTGTAGCACAATCCTGACCCCACTTCAAAGACTTCCTATGTTTCTCAATATCTATCCTGTTTTTCCTGCAGTAATTGTTGGGGTTTGATGCTCAACATTCACCTGAGCATTGGTTGTACTGATTGAACAAATTAGTGCAGACATTAGCGTGGCCTATTATGTTCATCCGCATGATTTTGACATTATTTTATATATTCGCAATCATTGTCTTTTCGAAAAAGATCAGCCTATTTTATATTTAAGGGGTGTTTGTTTACACCAAAAACATCTCTCTCCACAACTACTATATTTTTTAATTATTTTTTCACTTTTTCCTTTGCAACTACCATATTTTTCAATCATTTCTATACAACTACTCGTATGTCTAACTTATCTATTTTAACTTTATTTTCTTTACTTCCTATCTACCCTTATTGTATCACACAATTTTCTTTCATTTCAAAAACTTTTGTACGAAAATTTTTCTTTTATAAAATTTTTTATCACTTTTCAAATACACCTTTAATCATCACCCTTTATCATATTTCATTACTTCATTTTCCTTACACCTTTGAATTTTTTCCTCCATCTTTTCCTCATTCCTGAACGAGTGCACTATGCTAGTCATTCTACTGTAATGCCGAATTAAAATGGTCAATATGGAGAGGCTATCCCTACATGTCATTTATGACTATTTGGGATGCGGTCGATGCTTACATTGCCATGAAAAAGTCCCAATCATAAGGTCGTGTCCTTTTTGGTGATGTGCTGGTGGCAGGTGCATCACATCTTATCCATGAAACAAGCTGCCTGTCTAGATGAATTATTTTGCATCCCGTTTCAAATTAAAAAAAAAAAAAGAATGTGGGGACATCATTTGCGTGGTCTTGAAGCTGCAGAAATTGCAATATACCAACCAGTAATGATATCCTCTTGCTAAAGCATGAGGGCTCTGTCTGGAACAACTACAATCATTCTGTCTGGGTTGACCATTTGGTTCAATCAATACATCAGGAGCCCTCAGACGCGGGACAGATCTAATCCCGGTTATGGGCATGGATCACTTCTAGGAAACCAGAGTTGTCGACCTGCAAAAACTGTCGTGATCAAAACGAAATCAAAGAATATTATAATTTTCCACATCATTTCATTTATAAAAGAAAGAAAAAGGTCACATGATTTCAAAGGGACTGTTCATCCTCCATTCTGCGTTTTGTACAGCAAGTAATCCTCAGGTTAAAACATTTCAGTTAATTGATGGCATGTTGATATCGAGAGAAATTTATCAAATCTGGCCAACTGTACTAACAAGAGAATCAAAATAAGCAATTTCCTTGCAAGTCATTAGGGAGGGGTCAATTGAAAATTGTAGCATTTCCCCGGAAGATTGCTCCACTAGCATATATTGAGATTCCTGACATGAGTATGACAATGAGAGCTTAGCCATTCATATGATGGGAAATATATCCATTTGAATTTGCTTATAAATATGATTTTCCTTTTATTGAAAGTCTTTATTGAAAACCCGTCATCCACTGTTGGTTGTAAACTAAAGCAATTGACTTTGACATATGATTTGAATCCTGCTTTAATTTTGTAGTTGTTTGCATTGTTCCTAAGACCAAAGAAAGATCACAAGTACCGAATCTACTGGAACTACTACCACCATTTCGTTGGATACTCAGTGATTGTATTGAGCATCATCAACGTTTTCAAAGGATTCGACATCCTCAAACCTGAAGAGAAGTGGAAGACTGCATATATTGTTGTGATCGCATGCTTGGGTGGGATCGCGGTTCTTCTGGAAGCGATTACATGGATTCTTGTTTTGATGAGGAAGTCGGACACCTCTAACAAACTGTATGATCAATCAGATCCTGCCAATGGTCAGAGAAGTAGGACATGATAACTGTGCACTGCACGAATGACACTATGCTCCTCTTCCCCTCTTTCATATATACACATCTTTGGTTTTTTGTCTTTTGTTTCTTTTTCACTAGCTGTTCATATGGAGTGGGTTTCATAATCTGTACTTCCGTGTGCTGTCAGAATTTGCATGGATTTCGCTGAGTTAAGAGTCTTACTTCCAAATGATTTGTATGGTTATGATCTAGTTAGATATAAAACTCTAGTTCCGATTCTATGGAATCCTCTATATATTTAACTCCATCTATTTTTTTAACCTTTATGATTGATGGGAAATCGATTTAATTTATTTTGTTGTATTTAATATCATTTATAGTGTAATGAAAATCCCACCTCTTTTTAACATCATTGTATCTGCGCTTCATCTACTGGCATATTTTGCTCCATATAAAGGGCATATTTGAATAAGTATAAAACTTAAAAAAATTTCAATTTAAACTTCTTAATTATCTTATTTTTTAATTATTTTTCATATTTTTTTTATATAATTATCTTACTTTTTCATTAATTTTATATAACTAATCTATCTATTTAAACTTTAATTTTTTTACCTGTTATTATTACCCTTATTATATTTATATCACATTATTTTCCTATTTTAAAAATTTTTACAACAAAAATTTTTCTTTCACTTCTCAAACACATTTCAAAATTTTGAAATGAGAGAACTTTTTGATCCAAAATTTTTCACTTTTTATAACTATTTTATTTTAAAATTATTTCTTGGGAGAATTCCTTTTATAATCCTAATGTTTGCATATAATTTCTATTATATCTACAATATTTCATAAATTCTTCTTATATAAATAATTTTTCACTCTTCTCTAGTGACAGACTGACGGGACCGATGGAGGGACCCATTGACCCATATTATATCTATATTGTTAACATAATTGTTATCTACCCAATTGAACAAATGAATTTGATCTTCTAAAATTTTCTTAATTAATATGATTCAATTTTAATATGACTCTTGAATCATTTAATGTCACATTAAATGGAGTCATATTATGATGGAATTATCTCAATTAGGAAATTTTGGAGAAAAATTATTTTTTTAATAGAGTAAATAAAGGTTCTGTTAACAACTTACGTATGAGAGAAATTTAGGATGAAATGTTATGTACACAAAAGAAATTTATAAAATATTATAAATATAAAAAGGATTAAGGACAAATATTATGGGCATGAAAGGAATTTTCTCTTGTTTCTTTACATCTTATATAACTGTTACACTTTATAATCATTTTTACACAAGTGCTCTTGAAATTTATATATTTATTTTAAGTTTATTATCTTTATTTTCATGATTACTCTTACCATATCATATTATTTTTCTATGTTAAAAACTTTTACATCCAAATTTTCTATTAAATTTTTTTTATCACTTATCTAGCACACCCTACAAATGTAGAAAATTAATATAGTAAAATTGTTTGATGCTAATTATCAAATTTATAGCTATATTTTCAACATTTAAACCATCTAAGGTGTTATTATATTCTAGTAAGTATATAAGTTGATCTAAGAATTTTTAAAAATTTACTCATAAGTATATAAATTTCTAAACAAGTGTTGCTAAATAAAATAGATGGATTAGACAAGTGCTACTAAATAGAATAGATGGAATGTATTTTCCATCAATTATGGAAGAAGAAAAAATGAATGAAGTTATATTAAACCACATTAATGGGACTCATTAAATTGAATTACTATAAAAAGTCAGTCATGATCTTACTCAAAATGCTATCATTTAGCAAGGGCAAAGGAATGAACTACTTTTCCTTTCATAAATAGAAAGTTAAAATTTCCTATTATGAATTCTGCCTTAGAAGGTTAGATAACTGAAAAGAAAAAAAAAATTGAAAATAGATTAAATCATCATGGTGGTACGTTGGAATTTGTTTACGTTCGATTTTTCTTTCTATGCGAATACTAGCGTTGTTTGACTATACCTCATTCTCTATTTTCTCATGAGAAAAGGAGATTTTAGGCCAACCTCAACCAATCTCAGAGCTCGGAAGGTTGGGAGAGGAACCTTGAGCCTTGTTTCCTTTTTTAGAGGGATTACCCAATGTGGGAGTTTTACAATTTCCCCCTGAAGTGCGAGTTTTTTTTTATATCGATTTTCCTTATAATATGGGGGTATTTACAGATAAACATTTTCTATGGTGTAAGGGTCATGAATGTGTTAGATTTATCACATTGTATCAATACCAATAAAAGAGTGTAAGTCCCATTTGAAGTAGATTTCATACTAGTATGTCATTTATTTTATATGCTTGGCATCCCCCTCAAATTGGGCAAGGTCCATAGCCCAAGTTTGACATGAAAAGCAATAAAATGGTCACTTGATAAAGGTTTTATAAAAAAGAATAGCAACATTAGATGAGAGGAAACACGATGAAGATGATGTGACCAAAGGAAACCTACTCTCAATCAAAATTATAGTCAATTTCAATGTGTTTTGTGCAAGTATGAAATACCAAACTAGTTGACACTGGAACGTCGTGAGAGATGTCAATTGTGGCGAGGTTGAAAACTCCATTATGGAAGGATAGCCAATAAAATCACCTAGAGCAGCCAAGCCAAGGATATTTTAACCTAATAAGAGGAAAACAAGCATTATGCTTAATAAGCAAGACTTGTAAATAAACTTTAATTCACAAATTCATGTCTTACAAGCTCTCAAAAGGGTTTCATTTATAACTAAGCTTAGAAGAAGTCTTCTACTATTTTTTCAATGTGGGACAACGAAATATAAAAGCAAACATTAAAAAATTTATTTTTTGACTTTTCAATGTAGGATAGGACTAGCTCCCGTGTCACTAGTAATTAGATGTAAAGTAGATAAATAATCAGAAAAGAGAAAAGTCGACTAACGTTGTGGATCACCAATATCTTGTAAAATATAAGATACCTAAGTGAGCTTAGTAGTAGTGAAAGCTAAGTGCAATACTTGACTTCAATGGAAGAATGCTACTTTGTTTGTACTATGAGAAATGCAATTTATACAGAAACACACAATAGTTAGAGGTAAAATGACGAATATATTGACAACAACCTAATTAACATCAACAAAAGCAAATAAATCAAGAGAATTGTGAGCAAGAAAGTGTAAACCCAATATAAAGGATGTCATGAACATAGCACAATATTCGCTTGAGAGATAAGAGTTAGTGGGAGTAGCAAGATGTTGACAACCAAGATTAATCGCAAGAGACAAATTGGACATTGTAAGAATCAAATTCTAAAGACCTTTACAATGCTTAGAAAAAATGAATTGAAAAAACTCTAATCATGGCCATGAGATGTAGACTTGATTGCTAAATGAGTACTAAGAGGTTTAAACTAATGCATGGGAGCCTTATTAAGCACATCAGTGACATATTTATGTTGGGAGAGATAAAATAGTTGAAGAATGCTTCACTTCAACTCTAACTAAATGTAGAGGACAAGTGTTGCATCCAAATCATGGATTTACATATAGCTCACCAATTAAAGTATGATTATATAATTAGTTTTGATGATTAACAAAAGCTTAAATGATAGTTAAAGGTATTAATAGTGTTATAAAATTATTTCAGTGATTGGATTGAATTTATAATTATTTTTGAAGAAAATAATTTTAATAACAGATAGTCCCACGATAAAAGATACAAACATGTTCTAAAATAAATATTTCAAATTTTTTCAAGCAAAATTCAGATTTTAGAATTTTGAAGACATCATATGAAAGCCTAGACAATATTTAGGACTTGCGAAAACAAAGGAAATAAGACAAAAGACTGTAGCCTGTGTTGATAGAATATCTGTTCCGATGTTTTCTAGTTGATAATGTTGTGAACTCAATTGAAAAATTACAATTAAAGATATATCTATGTTTTGATGATTAGCAAGTAAATTTGAGAGTATTAAATGTACTAATGTCTCTTTATAAAAAAAATGTACTAATGTGTTTTGGTTTAGTGTTTGAGGTTAGATATTTTATAATCAAAGTAAAACATATCAAGTCACATAGCTAAGCCAATCCAGCAATCGACTTAGGTCAAGTCTATGATAAAGTCGACCTTAGAGAACAACTTGAAATAAAATAAATAAAGATTCAAAGTACAGACAAGTCAAGTCACAACCCTAAATTTACTCAGGCTGCAACTTAGGTGAAGTTGATGGTCAAGTTGACCCTAGAGGCCAATATTTTTATTGACTTGCTCTGTTGTAAGCGAAGTTGTACCCCAAGTTGACTCTATATTACAACTTAGGTAAAGTCGCAGACCAAGTTTACTCCAGTCAGTAATAGGAATTGCATATTTCTTCTGATTGGTTTAGAGCATGAGAAGTCATGTACGAAGTTGACTCCATCTTGCAACTTAGGTTAAGTCTGAAACTAAGTTGAATCAAGGTCAAGACTTGAAATTGAAGAAGCATAAGAGCTAGAGTACACACCCAAGCCAACTTCACTTAAAACTTAGGACTGTTGGTCCCGAGTTCGTGGCAAAACCTAAGAGGGGAGGGATGAATTGAGTTCTTTTGAAATTCTTCTGATTTATTTATATTAACCCCCGTGTGAATCAAGTCCCCTTCAATAAAAAATGTGAAGAATAGAAATGAAAACAGAACAACAATATCTGACACACAAGATTATAGTGGTTCGGGACAACCTTCCCTACTTCACTCTTTGAAGAGCACACCTTTATGCCTTGAGTTCCATTATATCAATAGGATTACAACTAGAGCCCTTACTTTCTTTTAGATTCTAGATCTAGAGGGCCTTTACAAATATCACATAAGTAGGTAATGAGTTACACTCAAACTATACACTACTTGTCTTTACTTAGCCTTGGTCTCCTACACCAAGCCAAATAGAATCACAAGAGAATGAGTAAAAGAAGGAATCTACGCTTTACAGATTGTGTAAAAAAAGTTTCAGCATGAAGAACTTGTAGAGTGAGATGTGATGGAGATGACTTCAACACTAGCAATGAATGACTCAGTTTGTCTTGTAGAGCACTTAAAGGATCACTTGAATACTTGTAAGTTGGAAGGTGGAGGCTTAATCAATGCTCTGGCTAACCCTCTTCACTTAATTTTACGAGTCTTAAATAGAGAACGAATAAATTCGAATGTCACGAGGTAGGTGGCTGTGAGGACCAGGTATTTTTATTCTATTTTTATTATAACTTTTCTCTATTTATAAGGTAACTTATGAACATGCTAGTAAGAATTTTACGATATTAATGGATACATAACATACATGGACACGACATTTAGGAGATGTATAGTGCATATGTGCATGTATGATTAGCGTTCCATTGATGGGCACTACGACTATTGTTTCCTTCGCAGAGTAGGTACGGGGTTCGACCTGCCCGGTCAGGTCGCGGGGGTCAAGGGGGAGACGCCCCTTGCGGGGGTGCAGGGGGCAGCGCCCCTGAAGAAAATTTTAATTATTTAAGTCATAGGAGTGGAAGAGTAAATTACCAAATGCGATTAGACCCGACTCATGCTCCGACCCGTCCTGGACCCGATCCCGACCCGATGGGGGTTCGATATGAAGCGAAGCCCGCGCGTTAGACTCCATTTTCTCACCTCACGCCCGACTGTTTTTCTTCTTCTTCTCTTCCCGATCTCTGCGTCTTCTCTTCTTTCTCTTCTACTCAGTACGATCTAGCAATAGATCTCTTCGAGAAAACCCTACTGACTGCCTCGAAGGTGATCGATTTGAATCAAGGAAGCTCCAAATCTCTGCAAGCTAAGCCTAGGGTCGCTGTTTTGGGGAAAATCACGATCGAGGTAAGTAGATGTCGCCCTTTCTCGATTTAGTGATGAAATTTTATGTTGAACACGACATGAGGCTAGAGGAAATATGTAGAGCTTGACGACTCTATGGTATTAGGAAATGGGTTCGTAACAGTTAGGGTTTATGGGAAATTTACTTTGAATGTGCGATTTTTTTTGATGTGAAAGATTTCCTAGAAGTTCTTATATTGTTGAAATGTGACGTGAATTGATTTGCCCCAAAAGAAAATACGAATAGAAGGTTATTTCATTTCGCGCCTATCATGTGTTTGATAAAATGCTTGTGTGACAGATCTATGTGTTGTATCTGAATTGTGTTGATGTTGTATGTGTGGTTTGCGATGTGTTTCATTGTCTGTTATGTATGATGCGTTATCTCAAATAGTTGGTTGTAAGGGTTGTTCATGGCCCCTGATTGACATGAGGAGAGGGTTGTTCATGGCCCTTGATGGACATGAGTAGATGATTGGTTGTGTTGGTCAATTTGTGTGTATGGTTATATGTATACGATCTTGGGAGTGGGTATTGGACCCATGTGTATTAGCTTCATCACTCTATGAGTATCCATCATTATGCTTATTTGCACTTTGTGCTAACCACTATCTACTTACTGGGTCTATTTAGACTCATATCATTGTTATTGTGGTTTTAGATCGCAGGCCAGAAGGAGAACTTAAGGATGGGACAAGTTGAAGATCAAACATGAGAGACCCTAGCACAATATGTTGATTCCAGTTCTTTTAGACTTGTGCTCTTTTGATAATCATATATGTAGACAATTACTTAGGCGGATTCGTTTTGACAACTTTAATGTATTTGGTATTTCAGATTGGATTATAATCCTTGTTGATGCACATATGCATGGCTATTATATCTGTTTGTTGTGTAAGGAAAATATGTAATGATTTCCTTCTATAAAAATGTTCTTATTATATGAAGATGCAAGTATATAAATAGGATTGAATGTTACAGATGGAAATGTAATGATTATCAGGTCATGTATTCCATATGATCCCTTGTATGTTATGGGGAGATGCTGCCGAATTTTTCTATGATTGTGTAGCGCCGTTGATTAGTTATTGAGTATTTTTATGAATGGGGCGTTACAGTGGCGCGCGTTAACATTCGAATTTTTCTGACTGTTATAGTGCAAGTAGTGGCTGGAGTCGACTTCGGCTGCAACTTCACCCAAGCCGAACACTGAAGTCGACTTGAAGTGTGACTTCGATCAGGATTTTCCAACTTTTTAAGTTCTCCTCTCATATCTTGTGCTTCTGAAATTTCATATAAAGTCGACATGATCTTCGACTTAACCCAAGTTGCATGTAAAGGCGACTTCAAGTGCGACTTTGTGCATTCAATTTTTAATCAGATAGTTTATGTAACCCTTGAGTCAACTTGGCTGTGGGACTCTGCCCAAGTTTCACAATTTGTACTCCATTACTTTTGTTCTTCCAAGCCCTTGCTTTGAGTCATCTTCGGCTTGAACTTCATTCAAGTCGTATGATGGAGTCAACTTGACTGTGCGACTTGACATCCAGTGCTTTAGCCGTTGAGAATTGCTTCTATTCATAAATGTGGGTCAAAGTCTTGAGTCAACTTTACCTTCGACTTTACTCAAGTCATAAGGTGGAGTCGACTTGGATATCGACTTCAAATGTTCAACTTTCAATCAGACGGTTTATGCGACCCCCTGAGTTGACTTGACATTACGATTTGACTTTTTTGCACTTTAAAACTTACAATCCTTCATCTTAAGTTGAAGTTTGAGGTCAACTTGGGTAAAACTTGACCCAAGTTGTATGATTGAGTCGACTTGACTTTAAGACTTGGTCTGCTATGCTTTATTATCGAAAATTCTATCTTTAAAATATTTCACCAAGTATGTTAATAATTTTTATCACTCAAAGTTGAGTTGTTAATCATCAAAATATTTTTTAATTGAGTTCACAACAAGGACAACTCTAAAGCTCAAGTTGGTCAAGCAAATAGGCAACTTGGGTGAAGTTGCTCCCGAAATTAACTTTAGATGCGACTTGTGCCGTAACAATTGAAAAAATTTGAACATTGGCGCATTAAATGCACATAACCTGACCTCCAACGTTCAAAATAACTCCACATCTATTTAAGATACATCAAAAGGAGTTATGAGGGTTAGCTATAGTATTCATTGAGTTTTTATCTTTCTTCTACAAGCTATTAATTATGTATTTAGTGCTCTACAAAGAGAGACTCTCATCTACACTGCAAGTGCTGCAAGTTCTAATCACTCTCAAGAATTCAAGAGTCTTCTCAAAGTGTTGAAATCGTCCTACATAAACAATTATTTTTATTGTATTGTGATACTTGGTCTGCTGTTGAAGACTATGACTAAGTTGAGATAATAAGTGTACAGTTAGAGTAGAGTTCGTCATCTATTTGTGCAATTATTGTAAAGATTCCTTAGAACTATAATCTAGAAAAGAGTAAGAGCTTTAGTTATAATCTCATTAAGATAGTGGAACCCAAGATACAAGGGAGTGTGTTTTGAAGAGTAAGTAGGGAAGATTGTCCAAACCACTATATGTCGTTGTGTCTCTTGCATTTATCGTTCTTATCTATTTATTGCTCTCTCTTGCTCTCTACATTCCATTCAAGTGGAGTAAACTCACAAGGGTTAAAATTTTAAATTATCAAAGAATTTTTTAAGAACTTAATTCATCTATTCCTTTTTGGGTTTTGTAATAAACCTAGGACCAACAAGTGGCATCAAAGCAAGTCTTTGAGTTTTTACCAAAGAGTTCTATTAGACCTGACAAACCAATCAACTTACGTTTGACTTTTGCTGAGGGTCAGTCTTTCACAAGACCACCCCTATTTGACAAAAATAACTTCGATTATTAAAAGTTGAGAATGAAACATTTGATCATGATTAGTAATATGGACTCTTAGATAGTAATTCAAGATGGAATTACTCTACCAATCAGTGCAAAATCCTCCGATTGAATCGAGATTTAATCTCTAAAGAAATTTGAGACACTTGACTTCTATATGTGAGACACTTCTCAAGTCCAAAGGATGAGAAGGAATATTCTCAGTAGAGAATTACAAAGTTTCAAGATGCTTGAAATCGAAAATATTTTTAAAATATTTGCTATATTTTCAAAAATTACTAATGCACTCAAAGGCATAGGAAATATTATGTCTGAATCTGAGCAGGTAATGAAGATCCTACGAGCATTACTGGAGTCATGGATGCCAAAGATTACTACCACCAAAGAGGCAAAGGACCTAGACACCTTGAAGATCTTGATGTCATATGAACTAATAAAGAAGAAGAAAAATGAAGAACACAGAAAAGGGAAGAAGACTTTTGTTGAAGGCTACGCATTAAAGCTTAAACGGGTCTACCTCATCATCCCAAAATGAAGATAAAAAGATCACTTTTCTCATTAGAAAATTTGTGAGAAAAAGAAAAAATGTAGGTTCCACCAAGACCTGCAATGAAAGAAATAGAAGAGAAAAAAGAAAGATGTTCTCAAATGCTAAAAGTGTGATGGAGTTGGACACATGGAAACACAATGCCCCACACCTGACTAAAACAAGCATAAGGAGAGACGAGAGAGAAAAGAGGAGTAATTCAAAGAAATTCTTAAAGCCTAAGAGTAGAAGAATGTATGTGAATAAAGATTTATCCTCATCAAGTAGCTCTTCAAATGAAGATCAAGAAGCTGCAATCTATGCAAGGATCTATTATGTGGCAACATTGAAGAGGAAGACTCTCTCAACTGCTTTACATCTACAAAAATGATTCAAAGCAATGTCACTTCAATAAATTACTCAAGCAATGATGTGGTAACATTTAAACCAAATGATTCTCTTTCCAAACCAAATTACTTTTGTACAAATGAATGTCTCGAATGTGATAAGTTAAAGAAATTATAACAAGCTTATGATTCATTATTTGAGGAAATAAGAAAGCTTAGACTCAAATATGCTTAAGAGAAGAAATAGTGTGACTCTACAATAATAGTAAATGAAAAATTAGTTGGAATAGTTAAGTCTTTAGTCGATGAGACAAAGACTTTATCAGCTAAAATTGAGAAATTAAAAGGGGAGAATACTAGGGGTGCAAGTCGGTTCGGGTACCCATGGGTCGACCCGATGGGTACCCGAATTAGGATCGGTTCGGTTCCCATTATTCTACCCACCGGGTCGGTTCGGTTCCGATTTTGAAATACCCGTGGGAAAATGGGTAGGGTCGGTTCCAGGTTCGAGGTACCCGGAACCGACCTGGAGTGCGTATATAATATATTTATTTATATATTAATATATATATCTACACGGACATCAGCAGCTGCCCTAGCCGACCAGCCCGACTCCCATTTTAGTTTTCCACTTCCAAATCCCTGGATCTGCGATGGTGAATCGGTGATCCGGCGAACTGCTGCCTCTCTGCTCTCTGCTCTGCAACGGCGAATCGGCGACGGCAGGTGTTGGCTAATGGGGGAAGAATATGTCCTCTGGTCCTTCTCTGCGACCGCAGCACGGTATCAGCCAAAATACGGCAGGTGTTTGCTGATGGGGGAAGAATAAGATCGTCCTTTGCTCTCTACTCTCTGCTCTCTGCTCTGCGACGGCGAATCAGCGATCCCGACTGCTGCCGTGCTGCGTCGATCGTCCTCTGCTCCCTAGATCTCTCCTCTGCGACTATCTGCTGCCTCAATCGTCGTCTGCTATTTGCTTTGATCGTGAGAGGCGATTGCCTCAATCATCTGCTTCAATCGTCTGCTATCTGCCTCAATCATCTGCTATCTGCCTCAGGCTATCTGCTTCGATCGTCTGTTATCTGCCTCAATCGTCGTCGACTCGATCGTGGGAGGCGCTTGCCATGGTCACGTTCCCCTGTTTCTCTCGCATCCTTCTCTGAAGCGTTTCTGGTTTGTATAGGAAGTCTCTTCCTGCTCTGCTCTGCACTACCTCAGCTCCATTTCCATGACCGGCACGCTGCGCAACTTCTCTGCACGAGTGACCGGATCGTCCCTCGAGCCTTGCATCTTTCGGCCTGCCTTTCCCTCCTCCCGCTAGAAAACCCCTAGAAGAAGCAGCTGTGCTTTTGCTTCCGGAAATGGGAATTCAGCTTCCCTTGCCGAAGGCCCTTCTTGCATCTTTGTGGGCCCCATTGAGACGGCGGATCGGGAGCTTCTCGAAGCTCTGTATCATCAGGTTCTTCTTTTTCAGTTTTATATTTTCATTTCCTTCTATTCTTCCTATCTAGCGCTAGGGCTTTGATTGTTTTGAACACGGAAAAATATTAAATAGACTAAAGTTAATTGTCATGTGCAATTTACCCAACAGAAATAAAATCTACACATGGGGTTTGGATTCATATGCTTGCATGTCTAATGTTGGGTGGATGCACGTCACCAATTTTATCTGTTCCGTGCTTGTTGTGTTGATATTGTGTTTGGTTGAAAATTTAGAAAATTTAGAAGGTTGTGAAATTTTATCAAGTGAAACAGGTTATTTGTATATCAATTGCTATTTGATTTTGAAAATTTCTACATGTATCAATGTCTCCAACTTGATATGTTTTTTCATATATTCAAGTTTACAGATTATGTGTTGTGTATAAGTCTTATTGACATTTCTGTTTTATTGTAAAATTCTTTTTATATAATAGTATTTCTGTATTTGGAGCCAATTTAGATGCATGACATTTTTAGGAACCGATTTGGAAACGAACCGGAACCGACCTGCACCTGAAAAAATTGGGTAGGGTAGACTCCGGACCGACCCGGTCTAAAATAGAGTAGGGTAGACGTTTTTAGAAAATGGATAAGGGTAGGTTCCACCCCTACCCGGGGGTACCCGGACCGACTTGCACCCCTAGAGAATACTGTTTTGAATGTATCGTTGGTAAAATTCTCTAACTTGGAAGAGAGTATTAAAATATTCTTCAATTTGAAAACTCAAATTAGCAAAAAAGGACTTAGATACTCCACATTTGAGCAAGGTAAATGCAGCAAAATGAATGCTCCTAAGTGGGCAAAATCCTAAGATAAACTTACCGCACTAAGAAGCCAAGTTAGAATGATAAAGGCTAGTTCGGTAAGAAGACCGATTTGGCAACCAACAAATACTTAGAGTGCTCTCCAAAGAATACATGAGGTATGTAATTTCTGTAATAAATTTGAACACAAAGTCTACCAATGCAAATCAAGAAATTACTTAATAGAGGAGCTAAATTGGTTTGGGTATCAAGGAGTCTAGGTTTGTTCCTCTTAGACATGAGCAGCGCTTACTTCAAATGTTTATTAATCAAAATGGACCCAAACGATGGGTACCAAAGAGATAAAATTTATTTAATGAATCTCGCAAGTGTGTCTTAGAGCGAAGGCAAGCAACACTTGGTTTATGGACAACGGATTCACAAGACACATGATAGGGGACAAGGGACCGCAATCTCCTACACCCGAGTGCATTAAATCCATTTTTTATACAATTGTTAATCTAAATATATTTAACATGTGTATTAATTTTTACTATTTTTGGAGTATTTTAGATATTTATTTTTTATTTTTAAAAATCAGTGACATTTTAGTGATTTTAAATTACCTAAAATGCCACTAATTTTTAAAAATAAAAAATAAATATCTAAAATAATCCAAAAATGGTAAAAATTGATGCACATATTAAACACACTCAGATGAACACATGTATAAAAATTTCAAAAAAAATAAATTAAAAAAATGGTTTAATGCACCCAGGTGAGTGTAGGAAATCGCGACCCGGGGACAAGGCCTTATTCCATCATCTCAAACCTTACAATGGTGGAACCATTGCTTTTGGTAATAATAAGAAAAATAAAGTCAATGGTAAGGACAACATTTATGGTACTTACAAAACATGTATAGAAGAAGTTATTTTTGTTAAATGACTCAAACACAATTTGATGAGTATTAGTTAAGTATGTGACAGTCGTTTTAAAGTTATATTTGAATCATTTGTATGTAATATGCTAGATGGAGAATACTTACTTTTAGTGGTAAAAGACATGAAAATATGTAATTGATATGCCTTAATGAACTAGATAGAAAATGTTTACTGACAGTTGATAACAATCCATGGGTATGACACAAGAGATTTGGAAAATTACCTCATATGAGCTATGTAGAAGTAGAAAGTGAAACATATTATATTTTCATGATTTTGGTTATGTATGCTATGTGTTGAATAATGGTAAGGACAACCCTAACAAATTAGATGTCAAAAGTGACGAAACTATATTCCTTGGTTATTCCTCTAATAGCAAGGAATACAGAGTATTCAACAAAAGAACTCAAGTAGTAGAGAAGTCACACATGTTATTTTTGATGAATTTAACCAAATTCCAAAGAAAGAAGATGAGTTTTGTGATGCAGAAAATCTATCAAAGCACTTTGAGAAGCTACAAGTGAAAAAGAAAGGGGGAGAAAAGCCCAAACAAGATATAGAAAATTAAAATTTAGACTAAGAGGTAAGTAAAAGTATTGTTCTCTATAAGCCCCCAATGATCTCAAGTTAAAAAATGACCATCTAATTGAATGGGTTATTAGAAATATATATGATGGTGTAAAGACAAGAAGCTGAAAACAAAATATATATGGACATTTTGCTTTTATATTAAAAATTGAGCCAAACACCATTAATCAGACTCTAAATGATAAAAACCAGATTGTTACAATGTAAGAAGAGTTAAATCAATTCAATAGAAACAAAGTATGACAACTTGTTCTTAGACCTAAGGATCAAATTATAATCGGTACTAAATGGGTATTTAGGAATAGCTTAGAAGAAAGTGGTTTAGTTATGAGAAATAAAGTTGGACTGTGGCTAAGGGCTACTCCCAAGAAGAATGAATTAATTTTGAAAAATCATATGCCCCTGTAGTTAAATTAGAAGTCATATACATTCTACTTTCCTTTACATCACATATAGGTTTCAAAGTATTTCAAATAGATATTAAGAGTGTATTTTTGAATTATTATCTTAATGATGAGGTATATGTTGAGCAACCTCCAGGCTTTGAGAAAAATAATCAATCAAAATATGTATAGAAGCTAACTAAGGCCTTGTATGGTTTGAAGCAAGCTCCTAGAGCTTAGTATGAAAGACTTAGTAAATTTTTAATTGATCATAATTTTAAAAGAGAAGAGATCGACACCACTTTATTCATTAAGCACAAGAACATTGACGTTCTAATAGTGCAAAAATATATTCATGATATTGTGTTTAGTGCTACTAATGAATCCTTGTGCCAAGAGTTTTCTAAGTTGATACAGAATGAATTCGAGATGAGCATGATCGATGAACTCATTTTTTTTCTTGGATTGCAAATAAAGTAACAAAGAGAGAAATTTTTTATAAATCAGTCCAAGTATATTAAGAAAATGCTCAAGAAATTTGGAATGTAAAAATAGCAAAGGAGTGAGCACACCTATGAGGTTTTTAATCAAAATGGACAATGATGAAAAAGATAAACAAGTGAATTAACGATTATATAGAAGTATGATTGAATCTTTGTTGTACTTAACTACTTTTAGACCTGATATCTAGTTCAGTATTTGTATGTATTCTAGATTTTAATTAAATTTTAAAGAATTTCATATGATAGTTGTTAAAAGGATCTTTAAATATTTAATTGATGCAAAAAATCTAGGACTATGGTATCTCAAGGATTTAACATTTGATTTAATTGAATTTTCGGATGCAGACTTCATTGGCTACAAGTAGATAGACAAAGTAGTAGTAGTACTTGTCAATTTTTTGAAAGCATAATGACATCATGATTTTTAAGAAAATAAACTAGTGTTGCTCTATCTCCTTCAGAAGCCAAATATATTGCAACCGATAGTTGTTTTGCCCAACTTCTATGGATAAGACAACAACTGAGAAATTATAACCTAGCATATAAATATATGTCAATTAGCTGTAACAACATCAATGTCATTTGTCTAACCAAGAATCGAGTATTTCATTTTATGACCAAACATTTATATGTTAGACACCATTTTATAAAGGAATATGTTGAAAATTATGATAATAATTTATAAAATGTCAAAACTGAAAACTAAATTGTAGATATATTTACTAAACCTCAAAAAATAGAATTATTTTATAAAATTAGAAAAGAAATAGGAATGATTGACATTGATGCTTGAGAAGACTATATGCATATGTTGAAACGTGTTATTTATGTTGAATGCATGTTTTGAAATGTTTGATGGGTTTATTAGAATATTTGAAGTTAGAAAGTTGCATTAGAATTTGCATTTGGAACTTGGAACAATGGAGATACTTTTGAAATTTTCTTCCAAACCCCTAAAGTAGTTTCTCCAAGACTCTGAGCTAGTGCATTCACAAATCTTCCTAACATCCACTTTCATATCTTTTGCATTTCCTCTTATTTCCATCCTATTTCCAACATGGCACCCAACAAGATGGCAACCAAGCTTTCAAAGCTCAAAGATGTTCCGAGAAAGCAAAAGACTCCCTCCAATAGGTGTAGAGTCCGATTTTAAGAAGGTAATCAAGCTCCAAATATCCCCAAAAGAAATCTTCAAGTAGTGAAGAAGAGATTAGGGCTAGCAAAAAGGATACACCCATAGCCCAAGTGAGAAAAATGCATGTGACGTATTTTATAACTCTCAACAACATATAAGGTTCTATAGTCATTTCTATAAAAGGAAGATATTTGCACCAAAGGTTATAGATTTTGAATTTCTGAGAGACTACAAGTTTGGCATTGAGGAATTATTAGACCTTCAAGGATGGACAACGCTACTCAAAGAAGAAAGTATAATATATCCTGATCTAACCAGACAATTTTATTATGCATAGAGTCAAGATAATCTTTATACATTTTCCAAGGCCGTCAAAATCATATTAGGAGAAGACAAAGTGAAAGAAACCCAAGCAATTGGCCAAATTCTACAAGTGCCACATGACAAAGACAGGATTCTCAAGGAGTTAACCCTTCCTAATATATATAATGGGTTGACTCAGAGCAATAAATATGGAGAGGGGACAAAATTCTTGCACTATATGGATATGCCCGCACAATTCAGAGTTATATATGATTGTTAGTGGCTACTGCATTTTTTCAAAAAGTGGCAGGAGAAATGTAGTCCATCCAGATAAGGCAACTGTCATTTGGCAGTTAGTAAATAAGAGTCATATCTCCCTTCCACGATTGCTCCTCGATGCTCTAGTTGTAAGGAAGGAAAACCTAGAGGAGTTCTCCCTTATGGTGCTTGGATCACAAAGATTCTTGAACATTTTGGAGTTGATCTTAAAGGAGAACTTTTTGAAGCATTGAAACTAATAAAATGCAATTAATAAGACTCTTTTGACAAGAATGAAAACATTGAAGCCTTCAAACAAGCCTAACTACAAGAAAGAATGGGAGGAGAATTTGTCACTGTCCGCCCCATCCCTTCATTACATCTACATTACTAGAGTATCTTCAGGCCATGAAGAATAGGACATCCTAAGCCTTAGATTTCATTCATATATCACTAATGGGGATGCACAATGAGCAAGATAAACTAAAACAAGAATTCAAAACTCTCAGATATACTCTTTCCTTTGGGACTAGGCACACTCAACTCATCCCTAGTCTTCTCGATTTTGATGCCTATAGGGAAGAGTCTAGAGTCTCTCTCTCTCTCTCTCTCTCTCTCTCTCTCTCTCTCTCTCTATGACGAAACATCCTATCACATGCCTCCATTTACTTTTCATAAAGCATCCATGATCCCTTTTGATGAATGTCAAAAAGGGGAAGAATAGGTCATAGGTTCGGGGGGAGTGTGCAGGGGATTGTGTGTATTTTTTGGTTTTTGGGCTGAAATTATATTGGTTGACAATCCTATGTAATTCCTTGTAAAGTTTTGATATGAATTATATGAATGTAATGCAATGCAATGATTTCAAGAACCTTATCTTCTGTTGTGTCATTTGTCAATATGTAAACAATTGTTACATAAGATGAGTGAATGCCTCACTTGTTGAAATGAATTGGAATGAATTATAAAATATCAGGTAACTAGTGTTTATATTAATCTCAGGACTTGAATGATTACATAATAAGATCTTAAGTTAAAGCGGCAAAATAAGCACTAACTAAGACTTTGACAAATTGGTTCATATATATTTTCATCATGGATATACTATGGAAACTTGCGACTATTGAGACATTAACAATACATGAGCCCACATATATGTCGAAGTTATAAGTTGAAATTCTACAAATACGTTTATAGTAAAAGAAAGGTAAATCTTAAACTTAGTTTTGTCAATCATCAAAAAGGGAGAGATTATTGTGAACTCAATTGAAAATTTATAATTAAAGATATACCCATGTTTTGATGATTAACAACTATTTATGAGTATTAAAAGTACTAATGTCTTTAATTTAGTATTTGAGATTAGATATTTCAAAATCAAAGTAAAACAGATTGAGTCGCATAGCCAAGTTGACCCAGTAATTGACTTGGGTTAAGTCTATGATGAAGTTGACCTCAGAGAACAACTTAGAATGAAATAGATGAAGATTCAAAGTGTAAATAAGTCAAGTCACAGCCCCAAGTTGACTCAGACTGCAACTTGGTTGAAGTTGATGGCCAAGTCCACCCCAGAGGTCACATATTTCTACTAACTTGCCCTGTTGCAAGCAAAATCACACCCCGAGTCAACTTCATATGGTGACTTGGGTAAAGTTGCAGACCAAGTCAACTTCAGCTAAGAATAAAGGTTGCATATTTTTGTTGACTGGTTTAGAGCATGCAAAGTTGTGCACAAAGTGGACTCCATCTTGTAACTTGGGTTAAGTCTGAAACGAAGTCGACTCAAGATCAAGACTGGAGATTGAAGAAGCACAAGGCTAGAGTTTAAGGTTCCAAACTTACAATGTTTAGCAAAATCTCATATGTTAGTCGACTTCACTTACGACTTGGGACAAGTCTGAAACCAATTCAACCCGAGAAGGACTTAACTTGTATAGACAATAAAGAAAATGTTCGGCAATCAAATATGCGACAGAAGTCGCACCCCAAATCAAACCTAGGATGCAACTTGGGTGAAGTCACTTTCGAAGTTGACTTCAGATGCGACTTGTGTCGTAATTGTGGAAGAAATTTGAACGTTGGCGCATTAAATATGCGCTATCTACCCTCCAATGTTTAAAATAACTCTATATCTATTTAAGACATGTCAAAAGAAGTTATAAAGGTTAGCTATAGTATTCATTAAGCTTTCATCTTCCTTCCTACAAGCTATTAATTGTGCATTTAGTGCTCTATAAAAAAAAGACTCTCATCTTCATTGCAAGTGTTGCAAGTTCTAATTACTCTCAAGCATTCAAGAGTCTTCTCAAATTGCTGAAATCGTCTTACACGATCTGTAAAGTATAGATTTCATTCTTTTGATTATTTTTACTATATTGTTATACTTAACTTGGTATTAGAGACCAAGACCAAGTTAAGACAAGCAGTGTACGATTGAAGTGGAGCTCACCGTCTACTTGTGCAATTATTATAAAGGCTTTCTAGAGCTACCATCTAGAAGAGAGCAGGGGCTTTAGTTGCAATATTGTTGAGATCGTGGAACCCAAGATACAAGGGAGTATGTGCTTGGAAGAATAGAATAGAGAAGGTCGTTTGAACCGCTATATATTTTTGTATCACTTGTGTTTATTATTTTCATCTATTTATTACTCTCTCTTTCCCTCTATATTCCATTCAAGGGGAGTAAACTCATAAGTGATTAAAGTATTAAATTATCAAAAACTTTTTTAAAAATCCAATTCACCCCTCCCCTCTTATATTTTTGCCATAAACTCGGGACTAATAGATAACTGATAAGTTAAACCAACGGACTGACAGTAGATACATAAGTCCCAGAAAAATGAGTCTAAAAATCTATATGTATTGAAAGAAATCTATTTTCTAATTAATTTTGAGAAAATAAAATTGAATATAAGAGGAACATATATTGCTTGTTTTCAAAAATAGAAATCTAGCAAGATTAAAGAAATGAGCCAATAGAAGATGCAATAGCAAATAATTGAAAGATAAAAGCAGCTAATAATAGTTATATCTGACATATGTCAAAGGAACATTTGAGATTGCATTTAATGCTTTACTAGTCGTTCACCCACCTCCAACTACCAAGTAGCAATATTACAGAAATATATTTAAATTAAAAGCAAAGAAGAGACCCAACTAGCTTTAGTATTTATTAAGTCACAAATTTTCAAGAGATCAACAATTCATTCAATATCAAACTCCAAGTGTCTTTATTCTAGCACTCAAAGCTCAAGTATTTAAAGTGTATTCTTGTCTTATTCATTTTAATAGTTATTGCACACTATTAGAGCTTAACTCATAAATTCTTTCTATAATTTTATTGTATATATGCTTTTTTACTCATGAAACTTTCTACTTTCAAAAAGAGATTTTACATCTTCTGTTTATTTGACAGAAGCTGGTTGTAAGCGTTAAATGGTGAATCATGAAACCAATAGGAGATTATATTCTTGTAGTAATAGTGTAATATGTGGCTTCGATCACAAATAGTGGAGTAGGCACTGTAAGAGTTTTAGGTTGAACCATTATATGTGCTTGAGTATTTTTTGCATCAACCCACAAAAAGCCTCATCAATCTTAGCTTCAAACTAGGTTATGTTAGGAGTTATCCTCATCCATTTCAATTATTCTCTTTTCAACATGAGGGTTATGCAATTCCAATACCAATCAAACCTTAACCTTAAGTTGCAAACTCAAGTGTCTATATCAAATCACACATGCCATGCACATCAAGCCATTATGAGTCCCATCTCATAATATATATAATTTGATATATTTTGAAGTATTTGTTCGCAATCTCACTGTAAGTGTATGGGTCGTAAATTATAGTATATAAAATATCGATCCACAGGAAATTTGATACTATAAACTTTGCTTTTAAACATTTTTGTATGTAAAAGTGAGTAAAGTAAGTAAAAAATGGAATAGAAAATAGAAAGATGGGAAGAAAAAATAGAATTCAAAACTTATAACAAATATTAGAAAATAGGGCTGCGAGTACCTAGGGTCTAGGGTTTCATATGCATCTTTTACAACAGTTAGTAGTATAATTATTTAAACCAGATATTGTTTGTTAAAGGAGAACAAACTCTAATTTATCCTTGCACCTTCTATCAAAACTTACAAGATGTATTCTAATTTTCATAACCATCTATTCTCATGGGATTAAATTAATTAGAATCTATCAAGTTCTGTGGCTTATTCATGAAATTTCTCAAGGACATCATGTCTATTTTCATAATCTTAGATTTTTAGGTTTAATACCTTAATTATCGTATATTAAATTTTCGCCTCTCGGTTCGATCATATAATATATGGAATCATATCAAAGTACGAGCCTATATACAAAGCAAGCATTAAAAGCATAAGATATTAAATTAACAACAATATCCGTCATAAATAAATTAAAATCGCACACTACACTATATTGTATGCATGCTACATTTTAAACCCTAGATTTAGGGCTTAGCCGAGCATGTTTAAGTCCAAAGAAAGAAAAACTTATTGGTTGGAAGCTCTGATAGCCACTCCAAGCAACTCGCCACTCCACCTCTTGCCTCATGCTCTTTGCCTCCTCTCCACCGCAGTGCTCTCTAGCTCTCTCTAAAATCTCTCCTCTATTTTTTTCTCTCCGAACTTCTGTCTCAATTCCCTTGCTCAACCCCTTCTTAATTCTTACATCTACAGATTCCACATCTACTTAAATTAACACAATTCGAAATTGTGTAAGCTTAGTTTTCTACGCATAAGTTGATGGACCCCACAGCTAGATCGAATAGTTTGGATGATTGGATGCTGCGGTGCTGGAATTTCAAAGGCGGCAAGCAGCTGTTGGGATTGTGCATCTGTTTATTTGGTTGGAATGTTGTATACACCAATTAACATCGCATACTAAGGCTTAGATTAAAAGCTTGAATGGACTGCTTGGTTTTAAATCTGGATGGTTGGAACATCTTGGATTAATTGGACAGTGCTAATTAATTGGATGATTGAAAATATCGCAGCTTATTGGATTTGATGGATGGCTTTAACTTGAATGGCTTGGATTAAACTAGAATTGCATGATCTTAGACGATGGACAGTTTTTTGAAAATTGAACGGTGATTTAATTGCATGGATAAATGGATGGACAGTTGAGATGTGCTGATTTAAGCGGTGACAGCTTGAAAATATCATATGGATGCAGATTTATGGTGGGCCTTGATGGTTGGCTGGATGAGCCGCAACATCTGGACGGTTCAGGTGGAATTTTATAGTTGCTGACATGGAAAGCAAGAACTGGCATGCATGTACAATTGATCAACGACTTGATTAATCGAGACGGTGTAGATTAATAATTTTTAGCCGAAGATTTTTTTTATGGTAGACGATGTATGAATTTTGGACGGTTGGATTTGCATGCTAACCTACATTAAACAAATATTTAAATTATTAATTCATCCAATTAATAAATAGGTGATAAATTAAAATTATTTGATGCCCAAAACAATTTTTTAATATCGAACATATTTGATTTTGTAGTAGCAAATAAAAAATATAATTTTAAGCCAAAAGATCACAAAATTATGTAAATCACTTGAAATTAATATTTAATAACCAAATGTTGCTAAAATACTTTTTAAAACAAATTTCACATTAAACTCAAATAATTATCAACCAAATTAGCACAAGATACCCACAAAATATATTATTTATTATCAATTATCAGATACCCATACACTAAAACTTTTGCTTGTCCTTAAGAAAATACAGAAGGATTCAATAACAGATTGCACAATTTCAAAACTTTAAGCAAAAAACAAATGTGAGAAATTCACAAGAATGTTAAATCAAAAATTTTAAACATAACACTTATTAAAAAATCTGATAAAAAATCCCTTCTTACTTAACTAATGTTGTACACACTATTATCTATTTTGCTTTCAATCATTAAGTATTTAAAAACTCCCTCAATAAACTCCTAATTATCAGGTATCCTCCTCTTTTATCTGGTTATTTAATATCCACATTCAATAATTCAATTAATGGTAATAATTTTAGAAAAATGTTAGTTACGTTACCTCACATACATTTTATCAAATTTTGCATCTAAACTTCCTCAACCAACTCAACCAACCAATTCTTAGGATCATAAGGACTTGGTAAGACTTAAGATCACAAGAAATAGAATTTCAAATTTTCAAAAATTGAAACATCTCCATATTGATTTGAGCTTTTTTTACAATAGAAAATAATGTTATCCCCACACTTAGTGTTTTTTTCAGCCTGCTCTTATCATTATTTAACATACTTTTTTTTCAACCAAGTACAACAATAATTCTCCTCACAATATTTCAAGGTATCTAAAGAACTTTTTTTTTTCCACAAACAACTTCCTTCACCATATTTCAGGATATCTAGGAAGTCACTTTCATCATTTACACAAGCCAAGTGGTTCAACTTTATTCTTATTATACTTTTCAGCTCAAAATTCAAATTCAAAGTCGACTTGATTAAATAAGTGAGAATTGAGGGTTAGAGAAGAATTCTAAGCTCAATAAGAGTAAACAACAATCATGCTCTTAAAGATAAGTTCATCGAAAAGAGGAATGCCTTAATCATATCCATAAATAGGTTAATTTAAGTTTTAGCTTTGAAAATCCTACAACTAGAATAAGATTTTCATGTATATGGGAAAAAAGCTACCTTTTTTAATAACTAATTGTGCTAGAAATAACCTTTGAGAAACAAGAGAGGATTACTCTGATTTTTAAAGAAAATAGAATTGATTCCTTAGTATATTGGTTTCATCAAGTGATTCAGGATAAAAATCTAAGTATTTTTTCAACAAGTATTTATTCAAAAATAAATTTAACATCTCATTATGGTTCAGATATTTGCATCATTCAAAGATTGTGAAATTCCAGGTTTTGTATGATTATAGGACTTACAAGAGTTCAAAGTGGGGTTTCAATTAGTCCATTGTCAAGATTTGTCCAAGAATTGCCAAAAAAATTATAATTTTTTTTTCAAAATATGAAAAAAATTAAGTGTAATGGTTCAATCAATGTAATCATTGGGTGGTGAAAGAAATAGTCAGAGAAAATAATACAACGCATTTACCCCCACTCTTGAAACTGACATTGTTCTGAATGTAAATCATATCATCGAAAAGATATATCAAAATTAAAGGAGTAGATGTAAAGAGGGTAATATGTTAACTTCCTTATTTTGCGAGTTGAATTGAATCTTCACCCCATGTTGCTTTTTGTCCAGGTAGACTTTGAAAAATAACTAATAAAGCTCCAAATTAAAAAGTATCAAAATTTTAAAATAAAAAACTAAAAGAAAAAAGAAACTAAAACTCTTCTGAAAGAAAAAGAAAATTCTTGGGTTGCCTCCTAAGAAGCGTCTGGTTTAAAATCATCAGCCTGACTTTAGATTCTCAGTTTGGTAGTGTGATTTCAAAGAAGAAGTGGATGACTCCTTTTGAAATTTGATCTCCTAAGAAATAGGGTTGAGGCGTTGCCCATTGACTTTGAATGCTTCAGTCCTCTCGCTCTAGATTTCAATAGCTCGGTGAGGAAATACTTACAGTACTTTGAAAGGCCCGACCATCTCGACTTCAATTTACCTAGAAACAGTTTAAAATGTGAGTTGAATAACAGAACTAGGTCATTGACTTTGATTACCTTTTATCAGATGTGTTTGTCGTGCTAGAATTATCTTTTCCTTGTACATCCTTGAATTTTGATAGGCAACAAGTCGGATCTCCTTGAGTTCATTGAGTTGTAGCAGACACTTTTCTCCTATAGATTTTAGATCATAATTTAAAATTTTGTGCTCCAATTCAACAAGCAGGTGGCAGGATTTACCATTGACAAGTTGGAAATGTGTTGTCTTGACCGATGTTTCGAATGCAGTGTAGTAAGCCCAAAAAGCATCATTGAGTGGCCTCGATCGGTCTTGTCATGAGTAGGATACCATCTTCTCAAGCATGTGTTTAATCTCACGGTTCGAAATTTCAACCTGGCCACTCATTTTTGGGTAGCATGGGGTGGCGATCTTGTGCATGATCTTATATTTCTTGAGCAGTTGATCCATTTACTTATTGCAGAAGTGGCTTCCTCCGTCACTTATGATTGCTCGTGATACACTAATATCTAGTAAAGATGTTACGCTATAAGAATTTGACGACCACCCATGAGTCGTTTGTCAGAGAAGCATTTGCCTCCACCCATCCGATTACATAGTCGACCGTAAGGGGTATATACTGGTTGTTGAATGAGGATGAGAATGGTCCCATGAAATCCATACCCTAGACATCAAATGGTTCGACCTCGAGAATATTTGTGAGTAACATCTCGTTCTACTTTTAGATGTTTCCTGTTCTTTGGTACCTTTCAAATGTTAAAAGTAAAAGTTTGATCATCTTTACTTAAAGTGGGCCAGAGAAAACCTGATTGTAAGATTTTAGCTGCAGTTTTGGTGGGACCATGTGTCCACCATAGGGTGAAGAGTGGCAACGATAAAGAATACTTTGGATTTTCTCGTTTGGTAAACATCAACGAATCAGATCATCGCCACATCTCTTGTACAGGTATAGGTCCTCTCAAATGTAGTGTTTCATGTCTGCCATGAATTTCTTCTTTTTTGATAGTTGAAATTGAATGGAATTGCTTTACAGACTAAGTAATTGATAATGTCTCCATACCAGGGCATTGACACTTCCTTTAGGGCAAGCAGGCAGTCGTCGGGAAAGTCCTTATTGATCTGCTCATCTTTTGTTAGCTCAATTTCTTCAATTGATGGTAGTCTGGATAGATGTTCAGCTACCGCATTCTCCGTGCCTTTCTTGTCTCAAATTTTAAGGTTGAATTCTTGTAACAACAAAATCTAGCGAATCAACATTGGTTTAGCATCTTTCTTAGTGAGCAAGTAGCGAATCATGGTCCATATAGATAAACACTTTTGACCCTACAAGATAAGAACAAAATTTATCAATAGCAAACACAACAGCTAGTAATTCCTTCTCGATGGTTGCATAGTTGACTTGAGCATCATTCAGGGTTTTGCTTGCATAGTAGATCACCATTGGCTTGTTGCCTTTTGTTGACCTAGAACTGCCCCAATTGCGTGATCACTTGTATTACACATGATCTCAAATGGTAGGCTCTAGTCAAGTGGTTGTGTAACTGGGGCAATAATCAAAGCTTCTTTTAACCTGTAAAATGATTTCAAATAGTCATCAAAGAAACTGAATTTTTCATCTTGATTTAATAAGTTAGTCAATGGTTTCGCAATTTTAGAAAAATATTTGATAAAACATCGATAGAAACCGGCATGTTCCAAAAAACTTCGAATTCCTTTAACTGAATTCGGTAGTGGCAGTTTTTCAATGACTTCAATTTTTACCTAGTCAACTTCTACAGCCCTGTTTATAACTAAATGTCGCAAAACAATTCCTTCATGTACCATGAAATGACATTTTTTCTAATTCAAAACTAAGTTGGTTTCTTCGCATCTATACAAAATCTTAGATGGATTAGACAAGAGTAGTGTCATAAACAGAAATTTTCCATAAAAAATTTCATTATATTTTCAATATAATTAGATAATATTGCCATTATGCAGTTTTGAAAATTGGCAAGTGTTTTACAGAGGCCAAAGGGCATGTGTCAATATGCAAAAGTGTCGTATGGACAAGTGAAAGTAGTTTTTTCTTGATCTTATGGGTGAATGTTGTTGGAAACAACATTTAAAAATAAATGCAAAATACCCAAAGCATATGTTTTGATGATTAACAACTAAATTTGAGTTAGTTTTAGCTACTAATATATTGTGTGCAATGTTTAAGGATATAGAAATGAAAAATATGAAGCATAGCAGGTCAAGTCGATCCCTAAGTCGACTCAGACATCGACTTAGGCGAAGTCGCAGGCCAAGTCGACTCCAGCAGCGACTTCAAAGCCCTATTTTTGTCCAGCGTTGAAATTGGGGAGCAAAGCTGCCGAAGTCGCACATGAAGTCGACTCCACATGCGACTTGAGCGAAGTCGCGGGCCAAGTCGACTCCAGATTCGACTTCAGACTGACAGTGCAGAACTTGAAGAGCAAAGTCGCAGACCAAGTCGACTCTATGCCAAACTTGAGTGAAGTTGAAGGCTAAGTCGACTCAAACACTCAACTTGAAACAAATAAAAATCAAAACAAGTCCAAAGCAAGCGAGGTTGCATGAATTCATTATGATGGATCAAGAACACACACTTGGATAGTTTACATGCATTCCAAGACTCAAGTACTCAAGAATTCAAGATAAGGAATCCAATGTTTTCAAGATAAATACTCACACAGAGTTTCAAGAAATATAAAACAATGGAAGGATAATTAAGCATGAAGAAGTTAAGCAAGAAATGTCATTTCAAAGGAGTTTAAGCTCACTTGGCAAGATAAGGAGATCACGTCGCAAACGAAGTCGACTCCAGCATCGACTTGGGTTAAGTCTCTGACCAAGTCGACCTAAAATACAGACTTGAAAATTAAAAAAATCCGAAGTTGCACCCGAAGTTGACTCCAACTGCGACTTGGGTCAAGTCCAAGGCCAAGTCGACCCGAGGAAGAACTTGAACAGCCCGATCACAGCCGAAGTCGCACCCCGAAGTCGACTCTAACATGCGACTTGGGCGAAGTCACGCCCGAAGTCGACTTCACCTGCGACTTGAATCATAACGTTCGAATTTTTGAACGTTGGCACATTTATTACGCATCAACTAACTCCATAACGTTCAAAATTCTCCCTCCACTATATATAGACACTCAAGCAAACGTGGAAACATATAAGATAGAGCAGAAAAAGAGGAAAGAAGAGCTACTAAGAGTTGTATTCTACTTTCTTCTACATTTGAGTGACTCATACACATTCAAAGGAAGAACAAGCTTCAAAGTTGTTGTTTGCTACAACGCCAATCGATTCATCACTTCTACGTGTTCTTCCTCGAGCTGAAACTTGACTACACAAATTTGTAAAGTGTAGATTTCTTTTATTTCATTTTTTTATTTGGTTTTTTATGCTTGGTTTGATTTTCGTGTTTCAAACCGAGTTATAGCAAAGTAGGGTTGTGACTGGAGTGGAACTCGTCACCTACTTGTGCTGTGTGTTGTATACGCCCCCTAGAGTTAGAATCTAGAAGAGAGCTGAGACTCTAGTTGTATTCGCGAAATACATAGTGGAACCCAAGTCACAATGGAGTCTGAGCTTGGAAGAGTGGAGTTGGGAAGGTTGCCCGAACTACTATAAATCTCGTCCATTGATTTTTATTTTTGCTTTCTTTATCTTGTTGCTTTCCATTTGAATCACCAAAGGGGACTAAATTAATCCGGGGTAAAAGTTTCCAGTTTAAGTTGAAAAATTTTTAAATACCCAATTCACCCCTTCACTCTTGGGTAATTGCCATTAACTCGGGACTAACAAATATAAATATGAAAATAGCTGAAGTACTCATCTAAATACAAAAGTAGGAGTGGTTGGCAAGTTGTTCAAGCATTTGAATAATGAAAGGCAAAGGAAAATGATCCGTTCGGGTTTAATATTCGGTTTGTGGTAATCAATGCACATTCGTTAACCCGTGACTGTCTAGTTGTTATAAGTTTATTTTTATCATTTTTTATGACAATCATACCTCTTTTCTTTAGTACCATGTGTATGGGCTTATCCAACTGCTATCTGAGATAGGGTAAATTATTCTAGCGTCAAGCAGTTTTAAGATTTTCTTTTTCCCTACTTCTTTCATGTTCGGATTTAGACACCTTTGGGGTTCAATGCTTATCTTACAATTGTCCACTATGAGAATCCTGTGCATGCATAGAGAAGGGCTAATACCAGGTAGATCACTGATGCAGTAGCCAATTGCATTCATATACTTCTTAGTTTAGTTAAAAGTTCATCAGATTGAGATTCAGAAAAATTGACGTTGATTATGACTGGATAAGTAGAATCGAGGCCAAGAAATGCATACCTAAGGCTTTTTAGGAAGAGATTTGAGTTCTACCTTTGGTGCTTCTTCCTTTAGTTGCGCCGAGTTCAGAAAATTGGTGTCCATGTTCAACTTCTCATAATTCACAGTAGTAGCAGATGAAATAGGAGGGCTTTGTCTAAGAGACTTGCATAAGCAGAAAGTTTTGGATTATCATTTTCAATTATTACACTTTAAATGATACGTACCCCATTGGGTCACCTTTTTCTTCTATCGATAGAGGGTTGATGACGTTGACTTACAAGCAAGAGTTGTCGGTTGATGGGTGCTTTGTGGCTTTAGAAAGGTTGAACTCCACTTTTTCATCTCCAATTGTCAGCGAGAGTTGACCATTCTTGATGTCTATGATGGCTCTAGTGGTGGCTAAGAAAGGTCGTCCAATAATGATTGGACTCTGGTGGTCATCCTTCATGTCGAGGACTACAAAGTTGACAGGGATGACCAGTTTGCCGGCTTTCAAGTGTACATCTTCAAGAATGCTGACTGGAAGTTTGATTAATTGATTGGCCATTTGGAGTGACACAGAGGTTGGTTTTGGATTGCCCATGTTTAGCTTTTTACAGATGGAGAGAGGTATCAAACTTAAACTAGCTCTGAGATCACATAGTGCCTTGCTAATCTGGACATTCCCAGGAGCACATGGAATAAAGAAGCTCTCTGGATCCTTTAGCTTTTTAGGTAACTTATTTTGGATAGCTCTATACTCTTCAGTAAGTGCAATGGTTCCATACTCCTTGAGCTTTCTCTTGTAGGACAACATCTTCTTTAGAAATTTTGCATAGTCTGGTATTTGAGAGAGCATGTCGATGAATGAAATGTTGATTGACAAGTTTTTGAGAGTAGAGATAAACTTCTCAAACTACTTTTGAAGTTTAGTCTGTCATTGCCTTTGCAGAAAAGGAAGAGGAGGTTGATATAGAGGTGGTGGGATATACGATTTCTCCACCATGGGCTCGAATTGTGGATCCTCTTCGTGCTTTTGTACTTGCTTGACCTCTTTTTCAGTGTCGATTTGAAGTAGTTGAGGTGAGTTGAGCTACTTTTCACTCCTTAGAGTGACTGCCTGCACTTGTTTCCTAAGGTTTACTTCAGATTGCCTAGAGAGTTTGCCCTGATCTTTATGGGATGAGGCTATGGCATGTTGGACAATTTAGTTTTCAAACAACTTTACGTGGGTTTTCATTTGGCTCATTTCTTCATCATTTCTCTTGAGCATGAGAATAATATGGTCTAGGGTGGATTCAATGGACTGTGCTTAAGGTGGTGCAGGTAGAGCTGATCGTGTAGGTGGGTTGAGAGGTCTTCTTGAGAAATCAGGTGGCTTGTTATTTTGAGCATAGTTTTGAGTGTTGGACTGGTTTGTCCAAGAGAAGTTGGGGTGGTTTCTCCATCCAGGGTTGTAAGTGTTAGAGTACGGATTGTCATACATGTGAGTGTTGTATTGGTTGTTAACTACATTGGCTTGCTCACTCGTGGGGTCCTAGATGGCAAAGCTACACTTAGACATGTAATGTGGTGCTCCATAAATCTCGTATGAAATTTGTTGTGAGTAGACACACATCGGTCTATGGTATCTTGCTTCTTTTGTTGCAATAGTTGGTCTGTTTAGCATGAATAGAATGCATGGATTAAATATTATATGCATTGCCTCGTTGAGAAAGTCCTCTAATATAATCGTATTTAGAATCATAGAGGGCCAAATCATCGAGCAGTTCGAGAGCATCTTCGTTAATGAATCTCATGAATCGGCCACCAGCGACTAAGTTGATGGCGCTTCGGGTAAGTCAGTCTCCATTGAAGAAATTCTCAATAATGTCACCATGCGAGATGTCATGATGAGGGCACTTGCGCTTCAGATCTTTCATTCTCTCACATATTGTAGAGAGTTTCACCATCTTTTTTGACGGATTAGTTAACTTCATCCATGATCATCTCAGTTTTAGTAGGTGAAAAGAATTTCTCTAAGAAAGTAGTAGAGAGCTTGTCCCATGTGTTGAAAGTGTTGAATGACATAGAATAGAACCATTCGCTTACCCTGTCATGAAGAGAAAATGGAAAGAGTTGAAGACGAACTACCTCACATGGGATTTCTTGTACCTTGATTGTATTGTACAGCAACAGGAACTTAATGATGTGTACGTTAGGGTTTTCAGATGGTAGTTTTGCAAATTGGTCCTGTTGAACCATTTGAATAAGCCCTAGATTGAGTTCAAAGTGTCTTGCACCGATCTTAGGTTCCACTATGCATGATCGAAAGCCTTGTCGATTTGGACAGTTCTGGACGCTTAAGGTTATCCTCCTTGGTGGGTTGTTATTCTCCACCCAAGCTTCCTCCTGCTCCTGCTATGGCGGGTTTGGATTATTGCAGTCTGCCATTTGAGATGATTGTTGCTTCCTATATTCCCAAACTTTTCGCCTAAAAGTACGTTCAATCTCTGTGTTAGTAATAAATAATTTCTCAGCTAGTTGTTTTGCAAAATTCTGAGTATGTGGGTGCATATAATGACAGAGAAATTTCAGTAGTTGATTCAGAAAAAGAAAAGAAAATATGAAGGAAAAATGGAGAAAAGAGAAAAGAACAGATAGAGGAGATGAAGGTAATAAAGAGAAAAGAAAAGTATCTAATAGTAAAGTTCAAAGTAATGTCGAATTCCCTGACAACGGCACTAAAATACTTGTTTACAATCTCACCACAAGTACACGGATCATAGATTGTAGTATATAAAATGTCGGTCCATAGGGAATTTTAGACTATAATCTTGCTTTTAAACACTTTCGTATGTAAAAGTGAGTAAAAAATGGAATAGAAAATAGAATTCAAAACTTATAACAAAGATTAGAATACAGGGATACGAGTACCTAGGGACTGAGGTTTCATATGCATCTTTTGCAACGGGTAATGGTATAATTATTTAATCCGGATATTATTTGTTAAAAAAAAAAACAAATCCTAATTTATCATTGCATCTTTTCTCGAAATCTACAATTCATACCTAATTTTCATAACTACATATTTTCATGGGATTAAGTTAATTATAATTCATTAAGTTATGTGGCCTGCTTGTCGAATTTCTCAAGATTATCATTTCTACTCTCATGGTCTTAGATTTTTAGGTTTAATATCTTGATTATAGTACATTAGATTTCCACCTCTCGGTGTCATCACATAATATATGGAATCATGCCAAAGTACGGACCCATGTACAAAGCAAGCATTAAAAGCATAAGATATTCAATTAACAACAATATCTATCTTAAATAAATCAAAATCACATACCACGCTATATTATACGCATGTTATATCCTAAACCCTAGATTTAAGGCTTAACCGAGCATGTTTAAGTCCAAAATAAAATTAAAAACCAAATATATCTTAAACAAGATAATTAAAAATAAAAATGACAAAAGAAATAAAAACTTTTTGGTTGGAAGCCCTGATAGTGTGTTGCCACTCCACGCAACTTGCCGCTCTACCTCTTGCCCTGTGTTCTTTACCTCCTCTCCACCCCGGTGCTCTCTAGCTCTCTTTAAAATCTCTCCTCTATTTTTTTTCTAAGAATTTCTATCTCAATTTCCTCACTCAACCCCTTCTTATATCTACAGATTCCACATTTACTTAAATTAACGCAAGTTGAAATTGCGTAAGCTTGGCTTTCTACGCATAAGTCGGTGGACCCCACAGCTGGATTGGACGATTTGGATGATTGGATGCTGCGGTGCTAGAATTTCAAAGGCGGCGAGCAACTACTGGGATTGGGCATCTATTTATTTGGTTGGAATGTTGTATCCGCCAATTAACATCGCGTACCAAGGCTTGGATTAAAAGCATCTGGAGCAGAAGTCTAGAGTTCGAATCTCACCTTGGGATTTCGAAGAAAAAATTATTGTGGGAGCAGTTGGTCTCCCGTTCGGTTGGTAGAAACTGTGTCTTCCTAATTCTTTGGTGGAGTTGTGTCTCCAGATTTCCTGGGGGAGCTGTGTGTCTCCCGATTTGTATAAATGTCTCAGAGCTTCAGTGTAATATGTGTTGAGATGTATGTAAATATACCCATCAAAAAAAGCTTGAATGGACTGCTCGGTTTTAAATCTGGATGGTTAGAACATCTTGGATTAATTGGACAGTGCTAATTAATTGTATGAGTAAAAACATCGCAACTTATTGGATGTGATGGATGGCTTTAACTTGAACTGGTTGGATTAAATTAGAATTACATGATCTTAGACGATGGACAGCTTTCTGAAAATTGAACGATGATTTAATTGCATGGATCAATGGATGGATAGTTGAGATTTGCTGATTTAAGCAATGACAGATTGAAAATATCAAATGGTTGGGATTTAACTCAATGCAAATTTCTGGTGGGCCTTGATGGATGGTTGGATGAGCTGCAACATTTAGAAAGTTCAGTTGGAATTTATAGTTGTTAATGTGGACAACAAGAACTGACAACATGATTAATCCGCACGTCCAGATTAATAATTTCCAGTCGTAGGTTTTTTTATGGTATACGCTATATGAATTTTGTATGGTTGAATTTGCATGCTAACCTACTGACGAGCTACATATATATCTAATTAAAATGCTAGTTTTAATGCAAGTATATGTGCTGATCAAATAATAAAGAGTGAGTAGAATATCGTTTCCATGAGGATTGTGTTAAACCGACTAGCACCTTAAAATTCAATTGTCTAAAGTGAACTGGTAAATTGAATAGAATTTGTATTCAAAAAACTAAATTCTAACTAAACTAAATAAAGCATTAAATAACCAAAATGGAATGGATACTCCTGAGATTGCTTTGAGATGATTAAGATAAGTGGGGATATGAATTCATTAACTCATAGTTATGTCATTTTGGTCCCATTTAAGTTAGTTGTGCAAAGATTACTAATCTAGGTTTATTTGTATTCGTATATATCTTCCAACACATACAAACCTAACCAAGTTTTAGTTATTTACTATGTTTCTATGCACCTAAGTAAAACAAGATTGATAACCATATAACATAATCAAAATTACACTAGGTTAATAGATATAGTCCTATCCATATTAACATCCAACACAGAGAAGAGTTGGAATACTTGTGCCTTATATATGAATTTCATTCAAATCTCATTTAAATCTCACTTTTTCAAGCATGAATCTGGATATTCAATCAATTTATAATGTTACTTGTAAACGCATTAAGCATGATATATAAGAGTAATCTCAAGCAACATAAGCTACGACATAATCATTTTCTCATTCAAGCACAGGAAACCAAATAACATTGTCTATAAATTCAAATCTTACATATCTCCCATCAGAGGAAGATTCGGCTCATAAACATGACTTTAAATCCCTTCAAAATCAAGTTTACAATCATCTCAAGCAAGGAGAAAAACAAATATGAGAAGAGAAAAAAAAAGAGATGAAACTCTATACTTTGCACTACAGCAGCTGAATCTCCACTCGATTCTCTCTCTTGCCTTGAAGCCCTTGTTTTTCTCCCCCTTTCTCAGTAGCCACGACCCCCCACAAGTTATGTCCTTCAAACCCTGAAAGAGTTATTTATATCCCATAGCATTTGCAGCTCGCATATGTGGACGTTTACACATGCATGCCTTCGTGGCCACGGCCTCCATGCTATTGGACAATGGTAATGCAAAGCTGCTTAAGGTGGTTAAATCTGTGGTCACGGCCTCTATGTTGCTGGAGACAGCATTGCACAAATTGACAACTTCGAGCAGTTTGTCTCATTCCATCCTCTTTTTAACTCGAAATTACATGGGAAATGCTCTCCATTTCCTATAACGAAGGTGTGAAATAAGTAAATACATTCTTAAATGATCAAATGAAACTAAAACAACTAAAATGAGATGAATTTAAGCTAGATGCAACCTAAAATGCACGAAAACCACACAAGATACAAGAATTACCCAAATGATGAAAACTAATGCAAAACCCATGTAGATTTATATGTTTCTCTTAAACTAGCATTCCAGATGAGTGTAAAATGAGCATTGATAACTCCATTTTCGCAAAGTTATCATCTACATAAAACAAATATTCAAATTATTAATTTATCCAATTAATAAACCGGTCATAAATAAAAATTATTTGAAGCCCAAAACAATTATTTTTAATATCAAACATATTTAATTTTATAGCAACAAATAAAAAATATAATTTCAAGCTAAAAGATCACAAAAAATTATGTAAATCACTTAAAATTAATATTTAATACCCAAATGTTGCCAAAACACATTCTAAAATAAATTTCACATTAAACTCAAATAATTACCCACCAAATTAGCACAAAATACCTATAAAATGTAGGGTAATTTGCATATATACCCACGTAGTTTCATGAATCACATTACTCCCACATACTTCCACAGAAATTGCGAATAACCCCTACGTTAACAATTTTCGTCAAATGTAAGGATATCAGTGTCGGTATATTATTTGATTTTCGAAAATACCCTCCTCTTCATGCAACAGCTCGACCCTCCCCTGTTTCGTTGCTCCAACTCCCCCATATGCATCCAGCAGCAACAACCATTTTGCAGCATCAGCTAAAGATATAAGATTGCGGCCATCATTTGGCAACTGCAGGTTCAACTAGTTTGGGTGAATAGTTTCCATCTTCAATAAAGTTCAATATCTAGAAGAAGAAAAAGCTCGTGGCTGTCATGGTGCAGGAGCGGCACAAAACATGGTGCACATGGCGTCCTGCTGGCAGGGGACAAAGCTCAATGAACTGTGCCCGGTAACAACAACAAAAAAGTGCAGGTGTATATGGCGTTCGGCTTGTAGGGACAAAACTCAAAGCAGAGCGTGGATTTAAAAAATGAATAATGAGACAAAAAGACTGATTTTAAAAAATGGCAAAGCTAGAGATCTTTCCGGCATGCCTTCATCAGCAGCCGGCGATCAAGGAGAGAATGAAAACACAGAGGATTTTACTCGTCTTGGCTAATCCATGGCTCATCTCACATGATGCTTGGATGATGCACATAATATAAGAAAAGCATGGGCAGAGTGCTTAGTGCAGCCCCGAATATGAGGAAGACGATTTTAGAGGACTCTGGTTTATGATTGCAAGAAACGGCAAAGAGAAAAAAAGAGATTGAAGGAGATGACGTGTCGAAGCCTTGACCAGACGAGGCGGCGAAGCTTTTGACCCACATCTTCCGCTCAAATATGGCCATCGATTACAGCTATTCAACAAAAAAAAACCCACTAGCAAACCGGCAGCCATGGAAATTTATTCCAGCAGGCAGCTGTGCACCCATCTATTCCAACCGTCCAGCAGCTAACCCACATTAATTTCAGAAGCAGAGCATTCCAGCTATGGCCCATTGAAATCAATCATGCACCAGCCGGCCTGCTCCAAATCATCTCAACTGCCGCAACAATTTTCAAATTTAATGCACGCCCCTTTTGCAAAATTCGAGTCCACAGAACATCACGTTCGCCAGTTTAAAGAGCCATTTTGATGCAATTTAAGAAACCACCGAAAATCATTTTTTTTGTAAGTCAAATTGTATTCCCTTCCAAGCTTCTTCGTCTACAGCTGGAAGATAATGTAAGTTAGGTTGGGTCCTTTTGTTTATTATATACAAGCTAGTGTTCAAGAAAAAAGAAGCCACTGGAAACCAAAAACACCAGTCTTCCCCTTGGATTTTAAAAAAAAAATGTAGTAACATGAATATTTGGAGGGTGGAGCTGTTGCTTGAGAGAAGGGCATTTTCAGAACAAATGATTTACTCACGTATTATAGCCTTACATTTGACAGAAATTGTCAATGTGAGAGTTATCTGCAATTTCTGTAAAACTATATAGGTTAATATGTAATTTGTGAAACTATGTGAGTATATTTATAATTTTGGTCAAATTATGTGAGTATATATGCAAATTATCCCAAAATATATTATTTATTATGAATTATCAGTATTTCTAGTAATCATTTACACCATCAAAGTTTTACACTATAAGCCTCACTTAGGCATTTCATCAAATACATTATATGCTGTTGGGATTTTAGGCTACCCCCTTTTGTGTAGATTAAACAGGAATAATTAATCTCAGACAATAAATATCACAAATAATAAACAATCAAACCCACTGAAAAACACACCACAATTTTACGTGGAAAACCCCTCTTTAATAAAGGGGAAAAACCACGGGACCCAGTCCAGGTAAAACTTCCACTATAGAATAATGGGATTACAAAGCAATGTCTTCTCTAGTCAAAACTAGAGGATTTCATCATCACAATAAGGATGGATTTCAACATAGAAATTAACTAAAAGATGGATCTCACCCAATCTGAGATAACGGCAGAATTTTCTCTCTTAATGGCCGGAAGAGATGACTGTCGTAGAAGCCCTGAGCATGTGAGGATAGAATCCTCTTCTGTCCGTCGGAGCTGCTGCTGCTGCTTCTCTGATAACTGAGACAGAAAGAGAAAGACGACGACGGATATATGTACCGAGAGGAGAAGAGTCGTTGTATGTGATATATAACTCTCTCTCTCTCACCTTTTTCTTCTCCCGCACCGAAAGCAAAGGAAGAGACAAAAGGGCAGGTGGCTTTTTTTCAACGCTGCCAAAACGTGGTGGTCCCCACCCACTTTGACTTCACGTGGGAGGAAACCACCTAACAAATCTCCCCCTTCCGACTACGTGGAGGGCTCTAGCAAACTTGTCATCTCTCTGCATACCCTTAGCTTTTCGCTAGTTACAGTTTTAGTCATCATATCTGATCCGTTATCATCTGTGTGAATTTTCTCAAGTTGCAACATCTTCAACTCTAATATATCACGAATCCAACAATAACGCACCTGAATATGCTTAGATCTTGAATGAAAAGTAGGATTCTTGCTGAGATGAATAGCACTCTGACTGTCACAGTATATAATATATTTTTCCTGATTCATTCCCAATTCTTTGAGAAATTTCTTCATCCATAGAAGCTCTTTTCTTGCTTCTGTTATAGCAATATACTCTGCCTCAGTAGTAGACAATGCAACACACTTCTGCAATTTAGATTGTCATGACACTGCTCCCCCTGCAAATGTTACCAAGTAACCTGAAGTGGACTTTCTGGTATCTACATCACCAGCCCAGTCCGCATCTGTGTAAACTTTAAGCTCAGGTCTATCAGAACCAAAACATAGACAGGCTTTGGAGGTACCTTTGAGATATTTGAGGATCCACTTCACTGCTTCCCAATGCTCTTTTCCTGGATTTGAAAGAAACTGACTCACTACTCCAACTGCGAAGGCGATGTCTGGTCTTGTGCACACCATTGCATACATTAAGCTACCGACAGCAGATGAATAAGGAATTATTTTCATCTGTTCTTTCTCTTCTTCACTTGTAGGACATTGATGAGAGCCTAACTTGAAATGACCAGCAAGTGGAGTACAAACAGGTTTCGCCTCGCCCATGTTGAACCTTTCTAACACCCTTTTAATATAGCTTTCTTGAGATAGCCAAAGCCTTTTGTTCTTCCTATCACGAATAATTTTTATGCCAAGTATTCTCTTAGCCGGTCCCAAATCCTTCATAGAAAAGGATTTACTCAACTGCAATTTTAATCTCTGAACCTTGTTAGCATCATGACCAACAATCAACATATCATCCACATATAGCAAAAGTATAATAAAATCATTAGTGTAGAATTTTCTAATAAATACACATGGATCAGACATAGTTTTACTATACCCGTGTTGTCTCATAAAGAACTGAAATTTTGTGTACCATTGTCTTGGTGCCTGCTTAAGTCCATATAGGCTCTTTGTTAATTTGCACACTAAATCCTCCTTTCCTTTGACCTTGTAACCTTCAGGCTGCTCCATATATACCTCTTCCTCCAAATTACCATGAAGAAATGCTGTCTTTACATCAAGCTGCTCAATCTCCAGATCCAAGCTAGCTGCTAGGCTTAGAACAACTCTGACTAAATTCATCTTCACCACGGGTGAGAAGATCTCATGAAAATCAATACCTTTTGTTTGACCAAATCCCTTCACAACCAATCTTGCCTTGTATTTTGGCTGTGAGCTATTTTTATCTGCTTTCAATCTGAAAACCCACTTGTTCTTGAGTGCTCTTTTGCCTGCAGGTAATCTTACTAATTCATACGTATGGTTTTCATGCAAGGAATTCATCTCTTCTTGCATGGCGTCCATCCATTCTTCACTGCATTCATGGGACACTGCCTCCTGATAATTTTGAGGTTCACCTTCATCAGTAAGCATCACATATTCATGAGGAGGATACTTTTCTGATGGCCGACGTTGTCTTACAGACCTTCTCAATTGATTTTCAACTAACGGATGTGGAGCAGCTTGCTCATTTGGTTGCTCTGGTGTAGCGTTTGGTATATCTCCCCATTTCCTGTATGCACAATAGGTGGAGTACATGAACTCAAATCAACAGGGTCTTCTACTGGAGACTTTTCTTTTTTAATTTTCTCAAAGTCTTCGATTGTTTGATCTTCAAAGAAGATTACATCCCTGCTTCTGATAATCTTCTTGTCAATAAGATCCCATAATCTATAACCAAATTCTTCATGTGCATAGCCGAGGAAGATACACTGTTTAGTTTTACTGTCCAACTTGGATCTTTCATCCTTAGAAATGTGAACAAATGCCCTGCAACCAAATACCCGTAAGTGTTCATAAGAAATATCTTTTCCTCTCCATACCTTTTCTGGAATCTCACCGTCCAAAGGAGCTGAAGGAGATAGGTTAATCAAATCAACTGCAGTTCTCATTGCCTCACCCCAGAAGGACTTTGATAATTTTGCATGAGAGAGCATACACCTGACTCTTTCGCAAATACTTTTGTTCATTCTCTCTGCCACACCGTTCTGTTGAGGCGTCTTGAGAACTGTCTTCTCAAGTCTGATACCACGTTCACTGCAGTATCTTTCAAACGGTCCTCTGTATTCACCACCATTGTCGGCACGAACGCATTTTAATCTCTTTCCTGTTTCTCTTTCAACACTAGTTTGGAAGTGCTTGAAGATACTTAGAACCTCATCTTTGGCCTTTATTGCATAAGCCCATACTTTCCTGGAATGATCATCAATGAAAGTAACAAAGTATATAGCACCACCAAGAGTTCTATCACCCATAGAACACACATCAGTATGTACCAGATCAAGTAAATCATGTTTTCTATGTGGAGGGAATTTATGAAATGCAACTCTATGTTGTTTTCCAACTAAACAATCAATGCATGATTTTAGAGGTAAACTTTTAGGCAAATATTGCTTTTTAGCAAGAATATTCAAACCTTTCTCGCTCATGTGGCCAAGTCGCTTGTGCCATAGCTCTGAGGAGGATTCATGCTCCACTGCATTCACTTCTCCTTTAGCAATCTTCATATAAGATCTGTAAAGAGTGTCAGTCTTATTTCCCTTAGCGAAAATAAGAGAACCTTTCGTCAGTTTCCATTTACTACCACCAAATTGATGACAGTATCCATCATTGTCTAACTGTCCTGCAGAGATTAAATTGAATCGAAGTTCTGGAACATGCTTGACACTTTTCAACACCAGTTTGCATCCCATGTCTGTCTCTAGCCAAACATCACCAATACCTTGAATCTTGCATCTGCCATCATTTCCCATCCTTACATAGCCAAAATCTCCGCTAGTGTAAGATGAGAAGAACTCTTTACATGGAGTAACGTGTGAAGAAGCTGCAGAATCTATTACCCATGTAGGCACATCATTGGCAAAGCAATTAACATCACAAGCTATGACAACATCATCTTCGAATGCAACTGCTGCTTTTTCTGTGTCATCTTTCTTTTCTTCATTTTTCTTTTTATATTCTTCCTCTCTTTTCAACTTTCTGCATTCTCTAATTACATGTCCAGGCTTACCACAATGATAGCATTTGACTCTTCTTGACTTTGATCTCCTTCTCGATTTATCATGATTCCATTTAGACTTGTCACGATCATTATTATTGCGAGAATATCTATGCTGATTTCTCCCTCTGTTTTCTATAACTAGTGCTTCAGAATTGGCAGATGTATCTTGTTCTCTCCGTCTTGCCTCTTCATTAAACATGCTGTCTTTCACCACATCCATTGATACAACACCATTAGGAGCAGAGTTACTGAGTGAAATTACCAAGGTTTCCCAACTATCTGGCAAGGAACTCAACAAAAGTAATGTCTGCACTTCATCAGCAAATATAATTTTCATGCTGGATAAATCATTTAAAACTTCTTGAAAATTGCTCAAATGCTCAGCAACTTTTTGTTCATCTTTATACTTCATATTAACAAGCCTTTTAATTAGAAAAGCCTTATTTACAGCTGATTTGCGTTCATATAGGCTTTCTAATATTTCCCATAACTTGAATGCATCAGTTTCCTTAGCAACATGGTGAAAAACACTCTGATCAACCCATTGTCGGATATGCCCAACCACTTTTCTATTTAACACATCCCAATCATCTTGAGTTTTATCCACGGGCTTCACTCCTTTCACTTTAATAGGCAGGTAAAGTTCTTTGCAATACAAAATATCTTTCATCCTTGTTTTCCATATTGAGTAATTTGATGATGTGAGTTTGACCATTGTGAATGAAGTTTCTTCCATCTAATCCACACAAGAAATTATACAAAAAACAGACCAGGCTCTGATACCACTTGTTGGGATTTTAGGCTATCCCCTTTTGTGTAGATTAAACAGGAATAATTAATCTCAGACAATAAATATCACAAATAATAAACAATCAAACCCACTGAAAAACACACCACAATTTTACGTGGAAAACCCCTCTTTAATAAAGGGGAAAAACCACGGGACCCAGTCCAGGTAAAACTTCCACTATAGAATAATGGGATTACAAAGCAATGTCTTCTCTAGTCAAAACTAGAGGATTTCATCATCACAATAAGGATGGATTTCAACATAGAAATTAACTAAAAGATGGATCTCACCCAATCTGAGATAACGGCAGAATTTTCTCTCTTAATGGCCGGAAGAGATGACTGCTGTAGAAGCCCTGAGCATGTGAGGATAGAATCCTCTTCTGTCCGTCGGAGCTGCTGCTGCTGCTTCTCTGATAACTGAGACAGAAAGAGAAAGACGACGACGGATATATGTACCGAGAGGAGAAGAGCCGTTGTATGTGATATATAACTCTCTCTCTCTCACCTTTTTCTTCTCCCGCACCGAAAGCAAAAGAAAAGAGACAAAAGGGCAGGTGGCTTTTTTTCAACGCTGCCAAAACGTGGTGGTCCCCACCCACTTTGACTTCACGTGGGAGGAAACCACCTAACATATGCAACATCTAGATACCTTATAATATTTAATGCCAAACCATGTCAAATTCTACCCAATAAATTTCACAATCGTAAACAATCACTAAGACATCACCAACCTCATGGGTTTCTACAAAAACCCCAAATCCCATCATTTTCAAATTCTTTCTATAACTTTAATCCCTCAAATCAAAATAAATCAATCAATACAACCGTAATGCTCGTAAATATTATCAAATTTTATGTATGAAACTCAGGCCCATGCTTATTTTAAAAGAAATTAACCTACTTATCTCAATATTGATTTTTCCTAAATTTCCACAAATAATCTTGAGACTCCAAGCTCCACTTCAATCAATGATGCCGAATAACACAAATCTAAACATTTTTTGGTGGATTTCATGTGGTCCCATGAGAAAAACTCCCAGGAGAAACGAAGAAAGAAGTAGAGTTAAAGAAATGAGATTTGGATACCGTTTATAAACTCTTGTGTTGAACTACCTTTGCTGTAAGGATGTGAGATTAATCTCATATTATATCCAACTTTTTATTAGGTCCTAAGAACGAATTGAGATCAATCCCAGGTTAGATCAACCTCACTGAAATTGAAGTTGAGATCGATCCGAGATTAGATCTCACTTCCTATAACTTAATCATCTATCATCAATTAATACGATATAAAAATTATCACTACACCATTTCAATCATCTCACACCTCTTTTTACCTTCATACATCATATTTAAGTCATTCATCTAATCAAATCATTACTCAACATAATGTGGCCTTTCAACTCAATCATACATATAAAATAGGCCTTATGACTAAATTCGTATCCATTAACTCAAATATTCTTAAACCACCTCTTGCATGTCCTATATTCACCCAACATCTTCTTGATGCTAGAAATCACCAAGCTACACGCTATTTCAAAATTTTCTCCCATTAATTTTTTTTACTGAATTCTCATAATTAACCCCAAATAGCTCAATTATCAAAATTATCATATTAAATTCATTTCAAATCTTTATGAATACATTACAGTCATGATGAGAATCACTCTCATCCAATTTATGTCCCCCTTTATAATTTTAAACTATTTTTACTATCTTAATACTTTTGTTAGCAAAATTTCACACTATGTCTATTTCCATCAATATATTAAATTTATCATTTGAATCTTACTTATGACTATTTAAATTCATTTCAAATGTGTTAGGCACCTCACACATCTCAAATCAAATTATCTCAAAATTAATCTCATTACTAGTTCGAAATCCATACATATGAGTCAAATCTCAAATACTTGCAACATACTCAATCCAACGACACCCACATATTCAAAATTATTTAAGAAATACGTAAGAATTTATCTAAGTCTTCCACCAAGTTGTTCATCAAATTCATCTACCCAATTCTCATTAACTAAAACCTTTATATTAACCATAACTCACACAAATTTCATATATCTAATCTTTGATTTTAAAATATTACCATTATGTAGCCTCTAAGGATACATTACCTGTATCATCATCTATATCTTTCATTACCAATACTCAAGACACTACAACATTCATGGTAGTTTCTACTCTCAACTCATATAGCATATAAAATGCACCCGATTAAGCTTGTTCATAAGAGTTTTGTCATGTTTACAAAAATTTAATACTTTTCCACAAGTGTTGGACTTCATTATTGATTACCAACTTTGAAAGATCGTGCAATTTTTGTAAATGAAGAAATTTTCAAAAATTATTCGTGCCCTAAGGACAAAAATGTAGGATATAAATAATGAAAATGTCGAGCTTAAAATAAAACAAAAATAAGAGGAAAAACTTGAGAAAGGGTTAGATTTATTTTGTAAAAATCTTTTTTGTAGAAATCTTAGATTTACACTATGTGAGGGATTGTTTGCTGGGAGAGAAAATGTTGGAGGCAGGGGAAGTCCTTTTGGGACAAAAAGGAGAATAAAAACTAAAATGTTTCCACACCCATGACCAAAAATCTCTAAAAGGTTCCTACCATTCACAATTATGCACCAACACAACCTAAAAAAAAGGTTTTTTTTTTTTCAAAATCCATCAAATATATACTTATTGTGATGAACTATTGACGAGTGTGATGCTTGATTCGAACGATAGAAGTGAAATGGGTGTCTTTATCCTTCAAAGATTCACACTGATGACAAACCCTTTTCTCTTCCATTCTTAGGTTTTTAGTCTCACAAGGATTTTCCATCTCTAGAAGAGAGAGAAGATAGGAAATGGGATGGCTTTTCGTGTTAAGTTAGAAATTCAAAATTCTTTATATTTTGCATTTGAAAACCCGCCTCAATCTCTTCGCATGAGTGCATCTGTTGCTTCCACTCAATCGGACGGTCTAGAATTCATGTACTGAAATAGATGGAGATGAAGTGAATTCCTAGCTCCAACTTCTAGAAGTGGGGCTAAGATATATAATGTCTCCTCCTATACCAATTTGGGTTATTAGCTTCTTCTTATTGTAGGTTTTCTAACATTCTGTTAATTAATTTAAATTATTTGTATCATTTACTTTGTTGTATATTTATATTCGTTAGGATGTTCCATTATTAAGGCTAAGACTTGATGTGGCCTCATATAATTCTAATTTATTTAATTCTTGTTCATAGTTGCATTTTTTATTTAAAGATATTGCTAAGCTAGTATTAATTCAAGTTTTTATTTGTATTTAATAATTTTTTTTAATTCTTCAAGATAAAAAGTTTAGTTACAAGGCTAAGAGTTTGACGAAGATAGATTAAGATCGTAAGAGAGACTCTAGCTAGATTGCTCTAGTAGGAGTTCTCTAGCAAGCTTTGCCCCTCTTCTTCTTCCTTCATCTCTTTTTATACACATTTGGACTGCTAGTGTAGCTGGCTTGATAATGGACAGGTGATGGACTCATAAATAACTTTGCTAGGAGTTGAGTTGGAGATACTTGGATCTTATAGGTTGAAAGACGGCCATTGAATCAAAGCCTGTTGTTGATATTGTTTGAAGATGCATGTCTTTACTGTTTGGAATTGTTTGGGATGATGCACAAGGCTAGATAAGATTCATTACTGTAGCCGAATGACTGTTTGTCTGCTTGTGTTAGCAATTTGGTGATGTCATGTTTATTATTTGCTAATATTGGTTTCGAGAGCAACCAGCATGAAGAGGCAGCCGACAAGGGTTGCAAATGCCACAACGTTTTGTTTTGTCTTTTTAAAGTATAGAAACGTAATTAGTACTGGGACTTAGTGGGTACTCATACCTCTTCATTTTGTTCAATATAGTTTAATAAGCTTAGCTCATTTAACTTAGTTATAGATTGCAAATCTTCTGATGCTTTGAGTGTTGGTGACGAGTTGAGCTATGTTTAGATTTCTTGCAGAATTTTAATGTAATCTTTTGGAGATGATGTCGCGATGAGTGTAGACTATCCCATAACAGATTTTTGATATAGGAATTGCATTTCCTATATAGTTTTGTTTGAAAATGGAGGAGTTGATAGTTATTATTTCTGGATCTATTTAAGGATTTGCTATTGTTGAACATTGATGGTGGTAAACTAATCCCAGAATTTGACTTCAAAATATCCTTTCAAAGGAAAGTGGAAGGGGTCTTTACTTTGGAATGAAAGCATACACCCATAGATAAATTCATAAGAGCAAAAATTTTGAAGTAAAAATTAGAGTTTTAGAAAAATATTGTCATAGTCTAAGAAAGATTATTTTGACCAAATGCTTGAAATTCTTGGATCATATCCTGAGGGAAAATTTTAGAAATTAACCTAAAATAATTTCACCATTGAATGAATCAAAAAGGAAAGTTATTTTCTCTTTCGTTTGAAATAAAATATCTAAGAATGTTGTCATTGTTTGTTTTGTACTAAAATGCTTTATACCAAGCTTGTTGGTAATCCAAGTACCAACAAGATTATCGATCCTAATCCCCAAACTTGTTGACCAAGCTTGTTGAAATAATCTTTTGGATTTTAGCATCGATCCAAATTCTGATGGCATTAGGACCTTCAAATTTTAGAAAATTGAGTGGGTTGTTTGGTTTGGGTCTTTCTTGTCTATATGATGTTTGATGGAAATTGACTAGGTGTCAATAAGGATATCATGAAATTTTTTATTTTTAAAAGAACCTATACGTTTCTCATATATGCTTGGGAAAACAAATACTTGAGCGGAATGTTTTGATGTTTGAAAATCTGGTCCAAGATAGAAAGATGCATTGAAGAGGTTTTCGTGTTGTATTTTGGATCTTTGTTCTAAAGTGGGAGGTTCGGTTGAAGTGAAACTGGATGTGTTTGAATTTCTTTATTTAGTGTTTGTATCTGAAGGATTTGGGGTAGAAACTATTTTTCTTTTTGAAACTTGAGTCATATTAACTTGAAAGGTTCAATTTGTTTGAGTTCTAGGATTTTTTTAAATGAGAGTCAAGGCCGCTTATTTGTCCAATGGGTTGAATTCGGATTTTTCAGTTTGAATTTGTTCGAGGGCTAGCAAGGACAAAAGCATTTGAGAAATGTTTGCTGTTTTGGTGTCATCTTCCTCTAAAAGAATATTTGCCCATAAAGGTCTGTTCAAATTAGTTGTGTTTGTGGCTGTTGGAATTTTGGGTTTTAGTGTTGATGGATGGACCACAGTTATTTAATCTTGCTTCAGGAATTTGATATTTAACCTATGGTTTGTTTCATTTGGCTGGTGTGGGTTACATTGTCGCTTATTGCTGTTAAGTCACTTTTATATTATTTATTTTAGATAATAATTCTATGAGAATTTGAGTGCTTAAGATAATTTGAATCATATTTTGATTAATTAAGCTTAGTTTTATATAAACACTCACAATTAATGCAGTTTCTGCAAAGCAATAAAGTAGTGCAATTTCGGAGCTTGAATCATATAGAAACAGTGAATTTTGACATCGAAAATGAGCTCAACCAGGCTTTACCCTACTTACTACATCGATGGGCTCGAACAATGCTTTCTATCGATATGTTGTAGCTCTTATAACTCTTCTTGGATGAAAAGTTATGAGCAGTTGAAGATGATCCGCTTATTCGGCGCAATGTGCATCTGTTTCAAGAAGTTCAAAACTCAAGGATCAAGATTACATTTGATTTGATGATTTTAAAAGTTTTAAAAGAGTTAAAACAAGGATCAAAGCAACATATAACGTGTCGAAGAAATTTTAGCGCGAATCAGGAGAAACGGGACAAAACTGTGCAAAATTTCGCACTTTAGAGTTCCACATGGTTTGAACCGTGTAGATTGGGTGCCACACGATTCAAACCATGTGGACCCCTAGTTACATCAAATCATGGGCATTTTGGACTGTGCACAACAGACGGTGAGATGTCTATGTAAACATCTCTTGGGAAAGCCCCAAGGCATCCTAGAACGTCCTTGGAGCTTGGGACGAGGTCTAGGAGCGAGAAAAGGCGTAGAGCATGAGGCAAAAAGCGAGGTGGCTCGTTGCTTGGAGTTGTTAAGACAGCATTGAAGCTTCCAACCAATAAGCTTTTCTTTTTTTTCTTTTCTAATTATATTGTCTTATTCGTGATCAATTTGAGATATAATATTGTCTTGTATTTGATTTTTATTATAAACATGCTAGGCTAAACCATTAATCTAGAATTTAGGATGTAGTACATGTACAATATAATGGATATTGTGGTTTTGATTTATTTATGAAGGATATTGTACGTTAATTTAGTATCTTGTGGTTTAATGGTTGTTTGGCGTGAAGGCCTACATTTTAGTAATGATTCACATATATTAGGCGAAAGAACCGAGAGGTAAAAGTCTAATAAATAACAATTAAGATATTAAACCTGAAAATCTAAGACCATGAGAATAAGCATAATTATCTTAAGAAATTTTATGAACTTTTACAGAATTTAATGAATTCTAATTGACTTAGGGTATGTTTGGCAATGGTTAAAAAATATCAATTTAAAACTTTTCAATCTAAAACTTTTCATTATCTACAACTATCATATTTTTTAATTATTTTTTTTCACATTTTCCTATACAACTACCTTACTTTTCAATCATTTTTACACAACTACCCACATAACTAATTTATTTATTTTAACTTTATCAGCTTTATTACTCATCATTACCCTTATCAAATCACATCATTTGACAACTTTTACTCTTCAAAACTTTTCATCAAAAGTTTTATCTATTCCCAAATACACCCTTAATCTCATAAAAATAGGTGATTAAGAAGATTTAGATACGCCTTGTAAGTTTCGAGAGAAAGTGCAAAGATAATATAGGAATAGTTCTCCTTTAGCATATAAAATCTGAATTAAGTAAGCACGTATTCGTTATAGAAAACGTATGTGAAATCCTAAAATATAGGTACTCTCATCCTATGATTTCTAATCTCTAATTTACATTCTTGAGATCAACTTTCTTCTTATTTTCTTCCTTTTTTATCTTGTTCTCTTGATTTTTGGTTATAAATTGTTTAAATCTAATGTCTTTAATCCCGAATTCTCTGTAGGAATGATATTTTACATACTACAATCTATGACTCGTGCACTTGCAAAGAGATTGCTTACGATTGCCATAGTTTTTTATCCATAGAGAAATTTTCTAGTTAGAAAATTTATGATAGAGTTTAAAAATTCTTTTATAAATTTCATTTCAAAATAAAAAAAATTAATAGTAGTGTCTGCCATTTCGTAAATATTTTTTAAACAAGATTTTGAACATCTTTTTATAAAGCATACTTGTATATTTAGCAATCAACTCATACTAAAAACTTTTGCATAAATAAATCATGTTGAAATTTGTTGATGCACAAAATAATGCTTAAGATTTCTTTTTTAATTATTTAATATTTTTTTGTGTATTATTTCATATTTTTGAATGATATTATATAATTTCTTCTTTAGTATTTTTATTTGTTTGAGAATACCTCTGTAACTTATATTAAAGACATCAATTTCTACAATTTTCTTAGTTGTAGAATATGCTAAAGCTAAGATTGGCAAGGTCACTAATTGTCTTTTTACTTGTTGAATAATTTTTGTAAATTGGTCAATCCATTTTGGAGGGATTTTCTTTTTCAATCTTTGATATAAGAATTTGCATATTATTCTTAAGTTTGGATAAAAATCAAAGTCATAATCTAAGGCTTCTAAGAATCTTTGTAGTTATGTTTTGTATGTTATTTTATCTAAGAATTATTTCCAAATTCTAATGACATTTGAATTGGTATGATTATATTTTGATAAGTTTTTTGTCTTAACATTTTAAATTTTTTTGGACTAGTAAATATTTTATTTTTAAAATTTTTCCGATTTTTCTGGATTACTTTCAGGAAGGTGTTTAGATATTTGAAATGTTGCTTTATTGTTTCTAAAAAAATTAAAACTTTACCAATGTAAACAATTAAAAATTTTGTGTAAGGGTTTAAAATGTTTTCCGAGGGTGTGCATTTTTAAGTCTGAAGGGCATCACATATACATTCATATTGTCAAAATAAAACTGTGAATATTGTCTCATGCTTATCTTTTTCTTCAAGTTGTATGTGCCAAAATTTTGATTTCACATCGAAGTTTGAGTAAATTGTTGTGTTTATTATTCTTTATAATCAGTATTTTTTATTTGAGATTGAATATCTTACTCGTATTTAAGCTTTATTCAAAGGCTTGTAACTTATTACCAATCCTGAGCTTCTACTTACTATTTTAGAGTTCCTTTTATCTAACAGGACTTTCATTTCTCTTTTTTAATGTTTTAAGCTTTTCTTGTTCATTTGAATTGGCCTAACTTTTTATTAAGATTTGATTTTCATAAAAGTTTGATTTATATGGGAGATTTGCTTTATATTGTTTTATTTTCCAAAAAGTGTTTAGGAGATCAGCATATATTTGATTTTTTGATTTTCCTTCAAACTCTTTTATTTTATTTTGAATTACGAGATGGTTAAGTTGTTCTTTGGTCCTTTTAAATTTTAACTATTCTTTTAGGTAGTGTAATTTTTTGTTTTATTTTTGAGTTAATAAGTTTATTATTAATAATTTCTTTTTTAGTAAATTTATATCTTTCTGTTGTCGCCTTTGTATGAAGTTGAAGATTATTTCTTTCCCTAATTTATTTGTGGTTATCCCTTCATTTGTCACTGCAACGGGTTTGATAAGTTTTAGGAATGGGATTTCTAAAATTATTTGTCTTTGTAAGTCTTCTACTAATACGAGTGTTTTTTTTAATGTTATATCCTGGTGCTTAATTTCTACACTTGTTAGTTTGAAGTTTATTTTTATTTTAGCTCCTCTTACTCCTCTTAGACTTTTTTTTTGTTTTGAAAATATTTTATTGAAATTAAACTTTCTTTAATACAATTTAAATATGCACCTAAGTTTAGAAAGGCTATTGCTTTTAGTATCAGTTCCTTATTTATTAACAGCATTATTTTTGTATAGCATTTTTATATGAGATTCTAAACATTAAGAGGATAAATGGCTCATCTTTTTCTTTTTTCTCAAAATTTAGGTCAGTGTTTTCCTTATATTAGTTTCTTTGGATTCTAGTTTTTCTATTCTTATTTTTAGATCTTTTATTTCTTCAACATTATATTCATTTAAAGTTTTGATTTCTTTCTTTAATTGTTTGATTTCTGCTTGAAGATTTGAAATTGTTACTATGCTTATTGAGGCTTGTTGATTTAGTTGTTCTAATATTTTTTAAAGTCATATGCTTGTATTTTTTCTAAAATTTTATTACTTGGTGTTTCTTGAGTAGAGTTTGTGTTTTTAAGTAAGTTTTTTATTTTTAATAAATATTTTTTATTGATCTAGGTCAGTAATTTGGTCAACAAAATTCAAGGATTCTTCTTGATCTTTAGTTATCACATTTAGTTTGTATGAATTATTAGTGTCTGATTCTATTTCATTTATTTTTATTTTTGAGTTAGAGGTTTCTTTGGTTTCCGAGTAGTCTATGTTTAATATTAATTTCCATGTGTTTTTAATTATTTTTTTAGGTTTAATTAATCTATTTTTAACCCATTAATTTTTTTGAATGTATATTTATTTGTGAAGTGTCTTATCTTCTCACACTTCCAAAATGTACGTGATTCTTTTAAAGCTTTTCTCTTTTATGTGATTTATAGGATTTTGGTTTATATTATTTACGTGGTTTTGCTTTATTTTTGTATTTTTTATATATTTGTTTAGAATGTTCTGCTTCATCTTTTCTATAGTTTTTACAGAAATTTTTTAGAATTTTATGTTTTATATTTTTCTTGAATAATTTCATTGCGAGATTTTTCTATTTTTCTCATACCAAACCGGTCATAAAAAGCTCCTAATTGTTGTCTTGTTTTAAGTGTTTCATGTTTCTTATTTCCTTTTTATTTTAAACTCATCGTAGTAGGTTAATCCCTTCGTGTTTGCCACTGATATTAAATATTTATATGCCAATTTTTCATAAGGTATTGTTCCATCTCTTATTTTTCTCTAAATTTTTTTTAAAATAAGAAGGTGGTAATCTTTTTGGTAAAATGGTCGGTACAGTTGTTTTAAGCATTGCTCTAGCCAAAAAATGATATTTATAAAATCTAAAGTCACTCGTCCATTTACATCTTAAGTTTTTAATAGTTTCGATTCTCTCTCTTAGTTTATCATTCGGTTATATGTAAAAACTTGTTATTGCTAGTATTAAAGCATCTTTGGCATTTTGTATGAATTTTGTATCATTATTGATCAATTCTTCTAGAACGTTTCTTGTATAAGAATGTAAGGTTTCTTCCTTTTGAGTTTTGTTTAGGCCATTATGCCACCATCCTTTTAGGGAACCTCTGAATCCTATGACTAGTAGTTGAGCTATGTTGTAATCTGCCAAGTTTGATTTAGTTTTATGGACAATTATAGTCATTTATTGAATTATATTAACGATTTGGGTTTCATTTTCCCCATCTATGTTCCATGGTTTCATTTTCTCCATCTATGTTCCATTTTATAGTGTTTGCATTATATTATACTTGAGTATATTGATTTCTTTTTTCATATAATAAGTCAAGTGGTGTGAGTCTAAGATAATAAGATTTTAATAAAGTTTTCTATGATTCTATTTTGTTCACTTTGCCATTTGGTTCAAATGGTTTTTCAATTTTTTCTATTAAAGATGATTTTTTATGTTTCTATTTCTGTTTCTGTTTCAAACATATAAATGATTGTTAGTTTACTTCGAGCACTAGGAGTTTTTATTCATCCTTTTCCTTAAAATATTCTTCCTAATTTTGAGTTGTCCGGTGTCTCCAAGTTTCTTAGTTTTTCATTTATCTTTGCTATGATTTTACTATTATCTTATATTTTTTATATTCTACTTTTGGAATTTCATAAGGAATAAAGGGTGCTTTATCTATTTTTTTTTCTTCGGCTTTGACGATTGGGCTGATGGTATTTTATTTTCTAAAGTGGTTTTTATTTTAGTTGTTTTTCAATAATTATTAATAATTGATTTGTATAATTATTTTGTTTATGTAATTTTTTAATGTTATTGCCATTGGGAGGTGCCTCTATTTCATTCTAAGTTTAGAGGGTGACACACTATCTATTTGTTCTTATATAATATTCCGATAGATTATTTGAAGTTTTTATCCATTTGCCTATAAATTCATTAGGTTTTGTAGTTCCAGAGTAATTAGTTTATTTTTTCTAGATAATAAAAAATTTTAAACCATTTGAAGAAAAACATATAAACTTTATCTATTCTTATAAATTCATAATGTTCTTCTTGAATTAGTTCTTACTTATTGTTGTAAAATCATCTTCTTTTGTTTTGTTAAATTTATTATAAAAATTTTCTTTTAATTTTTCTGTCTATTTCAAAATCTTTTTTAATAACATTAATTGATGGATACAAGAAATCCATTTCTATTTTTTTAGTGACATTTTGGGCTCATGTTTTCTTAGGTCGAGACTCTTTCTCTTGTATAGATTCGTTGAGGTATTGGTGTATTAATTTTTATATATTTGATTTTTACATCTATTTTAGATGGGATAGAAGGTAATAATGCTCTGGATGGGGCAAATCTAAGAGATTTTTTTCCTAAAGTCTCATCAAAGTATTGTTTTGCTTTAAACAATGGTGACTTCTAAAAGGTTGCAGATCAATTGTTATCTTTCCTTCATCATCTTCAATTATAAGCCTAATCTCTAAATTTCTTATTTGTGGTGGTACTTCAAATTGAAGTAGCTAGTGTTGAGAGAGTTATTTGACCCCATTTAATTTTTTAGTACAATTACATTTGTTTTTCTAATATCAATTTGTAGGATATAATTTCACTTTTTGTGATTTTTTGATTGCCTTTGTGTTAAAGGTTATTGTCATGGCTTGGTAATGAATTTCGTACATTATGACTATAGGTAAAGATCATTGTTTGATTTTACAACTATGAACTATCAAGATTAGAGTTAATATATCTAAGATGTTTTGGTCTAGTAGGGAGATGGTATGGTTTGGGTAACAATCAAAATATATTGTTCTACTATGTAGGCTTATTTCTACCATGCCTAATAAGGAGCCGTTGAACTTGTTAAAACCTAAAGTCTCTTAAATAAAATAAGATTGAAGTATCTACGCCTTCTCTCATTAAAAGTTTGACAGTTGTCTAAACAAGTCCTAGGTGTATAAAAATGTATTTTTGTCAATGTTGTTCAATTCGTCTTTTGTTAAAGAGTTGGATTGTTTCGTGTTGGTTAAACAATAAAATTGTTTGCTCAGCAACTTTTATGGTGTAGTTTGTTATTAATTGAAATAATCTTTTCTTGTAAATTTGGTTATCTAAAATATTAGGTATTTTCCAATTATTTAAATCCTTTTCTAAATTTTTCGTATTAATTTCTTCCAGGTTTAGTACATTGCCCTTGTTATTACTTGATTTAGAACTAAAATTTCTAAATAATGAGTTCATGGTTAGATTAAGTATAATCTTCTTCTCTAATCACTATCACTATCAACGAGTTATTCTACAGGGCTAACATGGTATCACACCCCTCAATGACCCTTCTAGGATATGTGACTTGGGTTTGACATTAAATCCGAATATAATATAATCCCTCTATGCACAAAACGTATCGACTTAGCTCTGATATTAAGTGTATCCTAAGTTATAAAATAAACAAAGTTGTGGTTAATGTAGAAAATTTATATTAAGATTTAAATATCCATTAATTATAAGTATTCAAATCTTATGTATGTTAGGGTTAGGAATTGGAATGGGTTGATCTGGCCTCTTGTTGATCAGGTAAAATCGTCCATCTTTGACCTGGCACAGGGCAAAAATAGACTTGATATTTGTCAACCATGTCTTAACCCGCCCTGCCTATATTTATTTATTATAAAGTATAAGCATATTTTTAATCTTATTCTCATTTTCTTTTAAAATTCTCACATAATTTATTATTAATTATATTAACAAAATAAGAATCAACAAGAGACTTCTCTCTCTATATATATATATATAACTCTTATGCATAATTATAGTTTTTCATCATTTTGGAAATTTTTGCAAAAAATACTATTATTTTAAGAAAATATTTTTATAAATGCCAACATCCATTCTGAATGAAGTATATGTTTTACTAACTTATTTTAATAAAGATACTCATATTTTGTTTTGTAATAATGTTTACATTTTTAACTAGTTGAATAATGAAGCATACGATACTTAAATTTAGCATATATGTGTCTTTATGTTTAATACATGTATAAATTTTTAAAATTATTCTACTTGACCAACATTTTTTAACGGACTTGCTATTTCAATATTGACCCGAGATCAACCCAAAGTTTGTCGTAAGTCCTATTGAAAACAAATGAAGTTCTAATTAACCTTGTCCCAAGTCGGTATAAAATTTTTAAAAGTAAAATTAATGTTGAACAAACCTTAACCCGGTATGATCAGCCGTAATTCCCACCCGCATATATAGATCTTCACCACGTTGTTTGGTCATCAATATCTATCTGAATTGATGATTTCTGGAGTCACCTACTTGAATCCTTGTGCTATTGATGATAATTGATACCAATATATGGGCCAAGAAGTGCTCGTAATATACCTGTGCACAGGGACACGTAATCATATTTTTACAATCAGAAATAATTCTGGCTCTTTTTTGTGGCTGACTAAGGAGCCATGCAGAATGTCAGCCATAAACAAAACTAACCCAAATGATTTCTTCTTTTTTTTTTTCCTTTTTTTTTATGAACAAAATATGAACTTGGTCCCTCTTTCAAAGTAAAGTTGCAAAGAGATGAAGAGGACTACTTGAGTGGATGTCACTTTAGGGAGGCATGCAGCATCTTCCTGGCTTGGAGGGTCGATGGTGCTTTTCAACTGCCACCATTTCCACGTCATGATTATTGTTGTTTATGTTTTTTGTCCAGCTAGCAAAGAAGACAGCCATCAGGACTCCCGAGTCTTTAATAAAATTATTGAGCTAAAGAAAAAGCCAGATTAATCTCTATTTAGTGTCCCTTCCGAATTGAAAAAAAGAAAAAATAGTTACCTTTTCTCACCCCTTTTATACATCTCTTCTGGGGTGAGGTTGGAAACATGTAAAGGTTCAAAAAATTCTCAGTTCTTTCCACAAACTTTTAATATGATCAAACATTTTTAGTTACCTAACTGCTCTACTTGGTCTATTATTATTTCTACATTTGAATCATTTTTACATCTTTTTACTTCTATCTTATCTATTTTAACCTTATTTTCTTTAATCTTAATCATTATCCTTATCGTATCACATTACTTTTTCACTTTTTAAAAAATTTTCTCATTTTTATTCTCCCACTTTAGAGTGTGTTTGGGAAGTAATAAAACTTATGAATAGAAAGTTTTTAATGTAAAAGTTTTTAAGATGGAAAAAATGATATGATAGGGTATGGGTAAAGGTGAGGAGTAAAGAAAATAAAATTAAAATAAATATGTTAATTGTACGGATAGTTATGTAGAAATGATTGAAAAGTAAAGTAGTTGTATATGAAGATGCAAAGAAATAATTTTTAAAAGGATAATTATAGAGAATGCAAAGTTCGTTATCAAAAAAATTTAGTTTGAAAAGTTTTTTTATTTTGCTAAACATGCCCTTGATTTAATATTTTAACTGAATTCAAAAAAATATATATTTTAACTAACTCCACTTTTTTCCCATTATTATCTATATCTCTAATCATTTTTTATATACAATTACCTTATCTATTTTATTTTTATTGTTTGTACTACAGCTACCCATCCACATCACTTGACTCTCTTTTACAAATTTTTTCCATCTTTCTTCCCACTCATTACCTACCATAACCTAAAGAAACTTCATCAAAAGCAATTCTTCTTAATTTGAAAACTAATTTAAATTAACTAGCATGAAACTCTCTCTTAGGTTTATCTTCATTTTGTTATCCCATTGTGGCTTTGTTGCGTTTAGGCTATAGGAGATTGTTATTCTTACGATTTTTCAAATTGAAAAAAGGGTTAATTTTAAATATACCTGTTACATTTGCCCTTAATTGCAAATGTACCCACTAAATTTGAAAACTTTCACATATACCCACTAAGTATGGGTGAAATTTCATCCATATTCATTCTGTCAAGCACAATTAAAATTCGTATGAAATGTCCAAAATGCCCCTTATTATTTAATAATAATAGTGGTTCAACTATGATAGAAGTTGAACAATGTAATGGAAACACATCTAATGTAAAAGAAAAGTTAGACAGAATGAGTTTTAACGGTTTGGATATTTCACCAATCATAATGAATGTTAAATCAATCAAGGGTATTTTAGGATTTTAAAATTATTAAACGTTCATAACTGTCATATTGGGTAAATTTGAAATTCATGAAATATTTAATAAGTATATGCGAAAGTTTTCAAACTTAATGGATATATTTGTAATTAAGGGCAAAATGTAGTTGATATATTTGAAACTAACACTTAAAAAATTACCCTCATACCCACAATATTTAGTCGTTATTCCTTTCGTACCCACAACATTTCAGAAATTTCTCTGAAATTCACAACATTTCACTCTTAATTCCCCATATACTCATGCCCACTCTCAGCCAAAACTGATGTTAACCATAAGTAGAAATGTCAATTTTGCCCCCATACTATTATATAAATAAAAATGAAATAAATTTATGCTCCATTTTTATTATAATTTAAACAAAAAATATGTCAAATCTACTTTACAAAAAATATGATAAAAATTCTGTTTGAAATCTTCCTTACGAATGGTGTAGGTGCAAAATCAACATTACCATATGTAGTTAACGTTTATTCCGGTTGAAAGTAACAACATGAGCGTCTAAAGAATTAGAATTGAAATGTTGTAAATGCCAAAAAAATTTCTGGAATGTTATTGATATGAAAGAAATAACGGCCAAATTTATAAAGGGAATTTTCCCTTAAAAAAATACTAAGATTTTTGTGTGGTTATTTTGCGCCTGATGTGTACAAATTTTCTGGGTCTTGTCCAGCGTCAAATACTCCAAGGCGCGCTTCTCGATCATCCTTGTTAGTCCATGCTGCTTTCCCTAATGAGATTGTGCAATTCGAATTATTTTAAAATTAAAAAATCAAAATGATTTTTTCAGTCTAAAAATATAATTCCTTGAACGATAACTCCAAAGGTGGGTTAACTGAATTATTATTTTTTCATACTTCATATGAGAAATAATATTATTATTTTATTATTTTATGTTAAAGCCCAGCTAAAAATAATTTAATCATTTAAGATGGGTTGCTTAGTTTAGAATTTCAGGTAATTCCAATTAGGATTATTTGATTTGGATTACTCATCACTCATTCCAAACAAATCTGTATTATAGTTCCGTCTGAATTGAATCCAAATTCAACCGCACATTGTCATTAGTTCGACTCAACACTAGATCTCCCAACATTTGACAGGCAAGCAATTCACAAACATGCATCAGCTCTGAGGGTTGCTGCAAGTTTTAAGTTGTAACCACGATAAGAAATTATGAAATAAATAAAATTATGGTTAATAATTTAAAGAAATTAACACCCGACGCATTGCATCAAAAAAAAAAAAAAAAAAACCGGAAATTTCCTTCTCTTACATAGAAATCTTTGGAGCCCAATTCAGTGCACCCGGGTGCATTCAGCCTCAATGCACCCGGGTGCACTGCACCTATTTTTTTTAATTTTTTTTGAAAATTTTTTTTATACAATGGTTAATCTAGGTTTATTTAACATATGTATCAATTTTTACTATTTTTGGAGACTTTTAGATTTTTTTTTAGATTTTTAAAAATCAGTGTCATTTTCGGTAATTTAAAATTACGAAAAATGCTACCGATTTTAAAAAATCTAAAAAAAATATCTAAAAATCTCCAAAAATAGTAAAAATTGATACATATGTTAAATAAACCTATATTAACAGCTTCATGAAAAAAATTTCAAAAAAAAATAAAAAAAAATAGGTGCAGTGCATCCGGGTGCATTCAGCCTCAATGCACCCGGGTGCACTGAATTGGGCTCCGAAATCTTTGCCTTCTTTGGCTACTTTAAAGAATGTTTTTTCTGTGGCTTTCTTTAGCACCGCCTGTGCCACATCTGAATTGCAATTCTGCAAGCAACAACCGGGTGGCGTCCAGAGTTATAACGAGGAAAGTGCGTGAATTATACGGAAACTGCCTAGAGATACCTCAGCAGCAACATTGTTAACAACCAAGGTTGAGACCTGCTACAAAAATATAACGGCTTTGCTTCTGGACTGTTTGCGTGCTTTTAACAGAACAAATGCTATAGTTTGGCCAGAGAATGATGCTCAGCTTTACTGGCCTAAAAGGTATGACAAACTTCCGTGATCAAAATTGGTAGCATGCATACATATATTTTACTCGTCAGAAGGAACTATGTTCTTGAGGTCGATCCCTGCAAAGGAACCATAAAAACAAAGGTGTAGATCCCCTTTAAGCAACTGCTGATGAAAATGACTTTTGAACAGGTCCCAGAACTCATCTCTGCAAAGTGAAAGAAGATTAAGAGAAAGCAAAAACGAAAACCAATCAAATGCACAAATGACAAGATACATTAAAAGACTGGTGTTAGTGGAATGTCCATGTCAAACCTGACTTGAGGGAGAGTAAAAAGGGAATAGCCCTTGGCATCTGTGTGCATGTCAAGCACAACCAAAGCTAGTCGTGTAAGCCCCAATGCATCAATGTCAATTAACTTCTTGATCCTAACAAAAAATTGTTAGAAGAAGCATCAAATGAAAAAAAGACTCATATAGGACTCAAACGGGAGAAAATATATGAGCTGATTTACAGCATCCATAAAAATAAAAAATATAAAAAATTCAAAATCCAGGAACTCTTCAATATAGATTTTGAATGAACAGAAATTTTCGCTGAAATTTTGGACACGCTATCCACATACCCCCACATTTCGAAATATGTATGGTAACCATTCAAGGACTTTGAACTTTTCCATGAAGACTAAAATCAAAAAAATATTCTTTCATGATTCATTTGTAACAATAGAAACGTAATCGTGATCATCATCCTGGTAACTTTTGTAATGCACTTTTATTTTGTGCCCATCATGATGATTTGACTAAATGTAAACCAATCACCACACTACCTCAATGCATTTACCTATGCTAACAAAAACCATCTTAATTAAAGTTTCAAACAGTCCGTAATAAAAATGCTCTTAAAAGCATATATATTGCAGAAGGATAATGAGCCAGCACATCCAACCACCAAAATCCCAGAACTGCACCATGACAATTTGACTAAATTTACAATAATCATCATACTTACTATAATGTGCATAGCGATGCTAACAAAAAGCATCTTAATTTAAAATATAACAGCCCACAATAACAAAAGCTATTAGGAATATATATCGATCCATTAAGACTTGTAAAATCAATTTTACAGCCTATAAGTGAGCAGGTAGGCATCTATTCCGGTGAGTCTTATGCTTTCATAAATAAGTTACCACCTTAAATTTTGCATGATTCAAATATTAACATCTATAGCATATAAGGCCTGGCCAGTAAAGCAGAATGCTTGGAATAGAATTAAGTGAAAAGAAACGACTGCCACCAACATATGGAATGATGTCAGTCACAATTGAATAAGGTTAAACTATATAGTAGAAAGTCATAGAAAATCTAGGTAATAAAGAAAAAGTAAAGTCGTTAGAAATTAACCACTGGGAAATGAGAATTTCCACAATTGGGTTCCATTCTACCAAGCAAGTCTTAAATGAATCTCAGTTTGCCACATGCTATAAGATTTTTTTGAATGGCAATGTTGACATGAATTTTCAATCAAGATGATTTTCCATACATTTAATAAATAAATGGTGTCAAAAAATAAATGATGGATTAAAACATTTTAATTAAGTCCAAAAATAAAAGGGCACAACTGAGATTAAGTCCAAGAATGTAGAACACCTTGAAAAGATGACAACTTACCTGCTTGGTGTTCCACAAGCAATGTTCACACGGCTCTTTAGTAAAGCAACCTATACCATGTTACAAACATTATCACTAGGTAAAGATGAAAAGAAAAAAGACAAAAAGAAAAGAATAGATATCATCATAATCAAAAGTTGCATTCCACTTATACAAAATCAAACTTTTCCTTTCTATCCTAGATCATGTCCTTTGTCAGACTGTTATTCCCAACACCTTTTCTAGCAACCACATCCATGTCCCCTTGGCTTCCCCTTGAAGGGTAAAACAGTCTGAAAACTTCCATGGCAAGGATTGTGAAAAATCATTTGAAAATTCATAAAGCATTCTAGAAAAGCTCCTGCACAGTATGTCACAGTTTCTATTAACATCCCATACTCCAAATTAAGAATGCAGGGGCCACTTGAAATTGTGGCTGCAAGTGTAGCTCTTCCATCCATGCAGGTGGCCATTCCAGTGTTGCAAGAACACAGCTTGTAGGCTATTTCTAGAAAAAATATCAAGGTCATGTTTCCAGTTGTGTAACAGAAACATGAACAAAGACCCATAGTTCCGGTCATAATGGAAATACAGAAAGGAACTTCGACAGATTTCTTATAATGGTCATAGATGCAGAATTCTATGGAATCTTACAAGCACTTTTGAATATGTACACTTGATTAGGATGAGGCAGAAGGAATATTGCATAACTGCAAATGCAGATCTACATGGAGTTTGGGGTTGCAATTGCCCCCCACAAATTTTAAAATTTATAGAATCCACCTTGAAATTCAAAAATATATATGTTAAAGATTGACAAAATTACCAAAAGAATGCAGCTGATCAAATTATTTGTGCTCCATGTTCGGGCCACTCTAGACCAAGCTAGAAGAGACAAAAAGAGTCTCAGGATAACGTCAATATGCATGTTTGTGTAAATGCAATGACTATATGAATGTCGACATTCATAAGATGGGAAGAACTAAACAACCATACTGTCCATGGGTGACATCCGTGGATCCAATATATTCTTCATATCGTGACACCTACTTCCTAGCCAATTTTTACTGACATGATGAAGGACAAACTCCATAATCTTCATCATAGGAAACCAAGTTCAAAAATCTCTCTCCTCAGCACAATGGTATGCATTCCTTGGAGACTAAGGTTGGGAAGATGAAGTTGAAACCAACCTGAATAACACATTTTGGAGATTCATGTTGGAAAGATTCAGCACAAATACATAAAATATAATTATTGATTTAACAATGATCTGAATTAAAATATCCATGTTGCCAAGTAAGAAAATATAAAAATTATGACACTATTCAATTTTTTCCACCTAGATTAGCTAAGCAGAGCCTCAATCAAGGAAATTCATGACCACCTCTCCCTTACAATCTAAATATTTTAAAATTTTGTGAAGGGAAACAAAGGAGAAAATAACAACTGTTGCTTAAATAACAAGATAATATAGAAAATAAGAGAACTATGATAAGTCTACGACAGTTAATAACCTGCTCCTCCAACTTCATGTGCTTTGCAAATAGCTTCACAGCACGGCATTCTCTTGTCAATGATCGTAAGCCTCTAATTAACAATATAAATATCATCAGCAAATAGAACAACAACTGTGTGCTTTCCACTAAGTTTTTGTTTCAATATCCCAAAACTTTACTTCTTGTTCAGATCACCAACATTATTAAAGCATATTCAGTCAAAAAACAGCTCATCAGTGACTTGCATGAGTACTTCATTGCAATTTCGCATCTAAAGAGATTGTACCAAACAAGAACTTTTAGAGGACAAAAACTGGAAAAAGAACCAATATATTTTGGGAATTGATGCAAGTTCTGATGCAAGACAAAGTAGAACCAAAATAAACACCGAATACTAGTAGTAGCAGCAGCAGCAGCAGCAGAATAATCCATCAGCGTTACTGACAATGTGGTGATGCAGAAAAACCTTTATTCCAGTCTAATAGGAAAACTATCCATCAACATTACTGATACCGTGGTAATGCAAAAAAAAAAAAAAAAAAGCCCATTATTCAAGTCTATCACAAAGAGAGAAACCTCTGCTAAACCAGCAAAGAAAACAGGTTGTGGAAGGATGTAGACGGAAAGAAATTTTCACAGAATTAATAAGCATAACCACAGTGGTGGCAAATAGTATTAGTGCATTGATACACGGATAAAGCAACTAAATGCAACAACTTTCCTGTAATCAGATTTATATTTATCCTAATTTGTTCTCAAATTATATTCAAACAACTTTCTAATTTTTTAAAAAATTTATTTCCACCTTATGACAACATTATGCAATGAAACCAACAATTATTGACAATATAGAAAAGATTTTAACCAAACCATATTGGAAACATGTTACTAATTAGTAATAAAGCAAACATTCTATACATCACCAAAATAATACATAATTTATAAAACTAACTAACTTACCTAGGTCAAAATTCAAAAGCCATTGCATGTAAGGAAATAAAATTTACCAAAGAAATGCTGGGAGGATGGCAAATCAATATAATTCTAAGGGGAGATGGGTAGTATCAGATCTATTAGGCCAGTTAACCTGGCAGTAGTGTAAAACAAATTCCAAAAAGTTGGCATAAAAATCCTAGCAGCAAATTAAAGAGTACTACAAATGGTGTTAGGAATTAATGGCATTGTCACAAGAAGGAATTCTACACTTGAAACAATGTGCTTTCATTGAGACTTATTCAAATATTATGAGAATGAGAGTGAGTCTAAGCTTTTAAGCTCGTTCAAAGGGGCTTCCATCATCAATATAGGAAATATCGTCCATTTATTCCAATGCTTGACCCAAAGAGTCATGCAGAAGTTCAATTGTTAAGGACAATGAATGTCATAGAATCATTAAAGGGCACACAGGACTGTTTTCAAAGAAGACATAAAACAAGTAAAATAGAACATAAATGTTGAGGATAGACAAGTGTGATATGAAGATATTATAGGCGTGATGTATGGTTTTGGAATGAAAATAACTAATGATGAATGTTTTAAACAAAAGAAAGATGCCACGGGGACACAGCTGCTGAACTTGCAATTAGCATCGAGTTACACATTCTAGAATTCCTTGGGACCAACCAAAACGTTGTAGAAGAATACCATCACATATGCTTTTTAGATTGGCGGAACATACGATATTTATGAATTTGGAATTGTGGAAAACTATCATCAAATTTCCCAACACTAGGCCTCACTTGGCATGGGGCTTCAATTTGTGTTGGGCTTGGCTCAATGTTGGGTTGTGCCAAGCCCAGGAAAAAGAGGAGGGGAGGAGGACAAGTGAGCTCAAGAATTAGGCTTAGGCCTACACCAGGCCCATGTAGGAAGAGAGATCGTGGGCTCAGAAACTAGGCTTCACTAGACTCTTGGCTCAGAAGAGAGGGGAGAGGCAGTCGACTCAAGGAAATGTTAAGCTTTCTAAATTAATCTTTAGTGAATGGAATGGTTAAAGAATTCTATTTTGCAAGACAATTTGAGGGGTCTACGAGAGGATTAACTTAACCTTAATGGGAATGTTAACTTAGTTATGAATACCCCATAGGCCCATCCCTTCTTTATTAGTGGTGTGCATGAGGATATTTTCCTACCTGTAAGGATCAGCTGTAATGTTAGACTGGGATTTATGCATGTGGGTAGCCACATCATCCTAGGGGTGTAAATAAAGTCGGTCCCAACCCGAGCCTGCATCAACCCAAACCAATTTATATAAGGGCTTTCTAAATCGAGCTGGGTGAGGGGGTTGGTCAACCCGACCCAACTTAACCCCTAATATTATATTATATGATATATATACATCTGATGTATGAAACCCTAAGGGTTTCTCTCTCCCGCCTAAGCCACACCCGCCCCTGTCACCCTTTCCACCACCTCTCCTCCCCCTTCTCTTGTTGCCACCGCCAGTCTCCTTCCCTTGCCGTCAACGCACCTCGCCATTCTTCCCCATTCCAATTTGCTGCACCTCCCTCTTCTTCCCCAATCAAGTTCGCCTCACCTCCCCCTTCTTCTCCTTTCGATTTCTCTCCTCATTTTCTTCCCTCCCTGCTCGCACCCACACAGTTCTCCCCTCCCCTCCCTCCCTCCCGTTTGCTGACGCAACTAGGTTTCCTCTTCCTCTCTCCCTCCCTATTACCTCTCTCTCTCTCTCCCTCCCCCCCCCCCCCCCCCCACCTCTTTGCCATGATCGTGCTCTCACTTGCTACCTTTGCTAGTTTGCTCATTGTTGTGAGGTGTATTTTTAAATTTTAAGACAGAGTATATTTATATGTTTGGATAATTAGATGTATTGGGTTACTGTAATATAGTGTTGTTGTCTATTGATTGTTTCATTGTTTGGGTTGATTTATCTGTCTAATTGATGGGTTGAAATAGTTTATTTTTCGTGCATTGATCAGTATGGATGATGATGATGATGATGTTATTAAAGTGCATGCCGACAGAACATCTTCAACACCATCCACAGCATCTGAAGCTACAGCCACCACACCAAAAAAATGAAAATATAAAGCAACAACTAGTGTATGGGAATTTTTTGAAAAAATTTATGCACCTAGAGCTTCAAAAGCACAAATTTGTGTTTGTAAAAAATGCAAAGCACAATATAGTTGTGAACTTGTGTTTGGATTTATTTGGTTTTATGTGTGTGTGTGTGTGTGTGTGTGTGTGTGTGTGTATTTTTAAACAACTTGTTTATATGTTAGTTTATGTTGGTGATTTGGTTCAGGTCAATTGACTTGTTGATTGTAGCTTTCATTGGATGCTATCTTTGAGGTTGTTACTTTGCTATTTGTCTTTTCATTTTGCATAATTTAGTGTAATGTTTTGATGTTGCTTCCACTTTCTTATTTGTGGAGGGTATCAACTACTCAAAGAATGCAACAGCAAAGGAATGAATCGATTATTAAACTTATTCCCCACTCTACAGGTATGCATCACTCCTATTATTACCTACCTTTCTATAATTTATCAATGTTTTTATCATCTCAGAAAATTGTGTGAACAAAGACCTAACTAGCATCAATAATTTGCGTAATCCATTAGCCCAACTTCTAACCTGCACTGAACCCCTTTTTACAGGGTTGAAATACGTTGGATTAATGTATGAAAAATATGGTTGAAAGTAGATTCGAATTGAGATTTTATAAGGTGGGTTAAGGTTGTATTTACCCCAACCCAAGTCAACCCGACCCGATTTATACCCCTACATCACCCTAGGCATTCATTTTGGACCTAAATCAAAAAGCCTAACATCCCCTTCAGCCATTTGCCTCTCCCCTCTCACCTAGGCCAACAAGCAGGCCAAAGCCTAGCTTTTGAGCCTAGCTTTTGGGCCCACTGGCCCTCTCTTACCCTCTGTTGTTCCCACCTAGGCCAAGCACAAGCCTAAGCTTAGCACATGAGCCTTACTTATCCACTCCTCTTCCTCCTAGGCCAACCATCAGGCTAAGTCCAGCACCAAGTCACCAGCCCAAGGCTAATATTGAGACAAGCCCAACATAGACTAAAACCCAACACCAAGCAAAGCCCAATCAACGCCAAATGAGGCCCAGCACCAAGCAACTTGCATTAGTCCACAAGCTTCCTCGAGCCTATGCACAATCCCGTTTGTGTCTACCTAACCCATTTTGTCTCGGTGCAATTTGCCACCCCATGTGGTGAGCACGAATGATGCCCCTTCTGTAGCTGACGCACTAGAGGCCACCCAACCAACCGCCAAACCTGATAAACGTGCATTTTGATGGATTTAATGGCCAGTCAGACTATGTGATTAGTAGTTGAGCCAGATTGTTATTTTGGTCCGATTTTGGCAAAAATGGATCACTCAAAGTGTGATTTATGCATGAGAGAGAGAGAGAGAGAGAGAGAGAAAGAGAGAGTGTGTGTGTGTGTTAGGGCTTGGGGTAAGGGCGGAACTAATGCATATTTTACATTGTGGAGTGGGGTTTAATGTATGTTTTATAGTTTTTGATAAAAGAAATCCCTATGTTGGACCAAAAAGTGTATTTCATAGACAAGGGATTATTTAGAGATGAAAATATTTTTCCTTGTGGATTTTGTTTGCCTAACTCAATGAGTTAACCTGTAAAAATTAATACACATGTTAAATATACTTAAATTAACAGTTCTATAAAAAAGTTTCAAAAAAAAAAAAAAATTTAACGGGTTAAATACAACCAGGTGCATTTAATAATATCCCATGAAAAAAAGAATAGCCCCATGGACAACCACAAAAGAAAAGGGAAAGCATTCATTAACTCTGTTTAACTCTGTTAAAAAAAATTCTGATTGAGGGATACCCAATGTATAGAAATAAATAAAAGTAGTATACATGGGCTTTCATCATCAAAAATCAACCACAATCTACTGGCTAAGGTTCTAGGCAGTCTTAATTATTAGACTCGAACAGGTGGAATCAAAGAAAATAAGGGAAATTTCAAGATTTAGGCGTGGTGGGAAATCATGAAAAATACACCTGTGAACGGACAGAGAGAATTCCAGCAGCTCATTGACAAGTAATAGATCTTACCACAGGGTACATGGCCCCATGGTTCGAAATATCGGTATCCGACAGCGAATCAGTCCCTTCTAACAATAATACGATACGGCCTTATCGTAACGGTATCGGGCTGTATCAGACCATATCGTACGAAATTTATTTTTGCCATCAAAAATATAAAAAAAAAATATGTTAAAAAATCAGAAAATTGGGAAATGCAAGAATATATAAAATATACAGTATGAATTTTAGATGAAAAAAGAAATCATAGACAAGACATGCAAACTCATTAACAATTCAACATACATGAAACATAACAAATGAAACTAACTAAATTTAAAAATACAAAATCAATCATAAATCAATTAATTACAATTCACAAATAAAATATATTTGTGTAAACACAAGATAAAAACACATAAAAAGTTGATAATTTTTATCTTTAAGATGTTCAAGTTTACTTCTAGATTTTAAAAAATTTTATAAATAAAAAACAACCTCAAATTTTACTTAATTTGCAAGAAAAAATCAATTATATTACCATAAACAAATTTGTGTAATTGATAAAAAGTTCTCTTTTATGTTTTTTCAGAATAATTTTTAAAATTTTTATATTTCTGAGAATTAAGAATATATATAATAAAATAAAAAATTATCTATTTGCAAGAAAAAACAATGAATGTTAGTGTAAAAACGAGTGTAGAGGAAGGGAACATGTGATCGGCTGATACACCGCGATATGGCCAATATCGGGGCCGTATCGGCCGATACGCTCAATTTTTTAAAATCCTAACCGAAACACCCTCGTATCCCATATCGAACATGACCAATACAGATACAATATGAATGTTACACCCCCATATCAGCCGATATTTGAAGCCATGCATGGCCCTCTTCTCAAATCCAAGTCTTATTCACTCTGCAATTCTAGGTTGAAACGTTGCTAGCTTTGAACTTGCATCACAAGGTCAATGTAGAGGGGAAGATGGAGAGTTAAAGATGGTGAGAAAGAAAGAAATAGAGGGGGAGAGATTAGTGTGTGTGGGGAGTTGCATTGCTGGATAGAAAGAGTCAAAAGAGCACAAAGAAAAAGAGAGAGACAGGGTTGGATTAATTGGAGTGAAGAGAGACGAGGGAGAGCAAGCAGGGAGAGGAGGCAACAATGAAAACCTATTCACAGGGAAACTAATCACACACTAATTCAAGGCTTGAACTTTGCCATTTCCAACCAACGCAGGAAAAGAGCATAGCATAAAAAAAACTGTATGGGAAAATGGATGGAAAAAAAACCTTTGTCAACAAATATATTATATGTTAAATGGGGGGAGAGAGAGAGAGAGAGAGAGAGAGAGGCGAAGAGCCGCACTGGGAGGAAAAGGCAGAGCACTGCTGTGGTAGGGAGTGGTGGAGAGTGGGGCGCAAGGACGAATGTAGAGGAGAAAGAAGCCGTAATTGGTAACATGTATTTTACTTGTATAATACAAGTCCGATTAGGTTGACCAATCATACAAACTGCACCAACAAGTCTTCAAAAATCGGGTCGGGTTGAACCCAAATTAGTCAACCCAATTCTTGAAAAATCCGGGTTCGGGTTATGCCCAATCCAATTTATACCCCTCAGTATGCTAGATTCCTACTACATGCTTACTATGTATTTTTCTAGCACAGTCACATTCTACTTTTCTCGTTACATAATATAGCCTCCTAACCAAGAAAATAGTCGCATTCTATTTTTCTCATTGCATAATATACCTCCTAACCAAGAATCTGATATGTTATTCCACTATGCATGCATTGATCAGTGAAGCAAGCTCAAAAAGGAAACCAGACTAGAAGATCTTCTAGATTAGCCAACGGTCATGCATCAGTCCATGTCCAACAGATCTATGGTTTGACCATATAGAACAGCTTCATGTCAAATCAATGTTGGGAGCATTTAGCACGGAGTCTTTTTGAAATCCCATTCTGAGGTCCTCCTCCCCTAATCAAAACAGCATTTATCTATCACTAATAAACCAAACTTTTTCTATAGCATAACTTTTTTTTTTTCCAGTATTAACATCAAGTTTTCAGACTTATACATATCCTCTATGAGGAGTAGTTGCATGGAAATTTCCAAGCCACCTCTTGATTATTCTTCATTTTAAAATTATTTTTTAAAAATCTAACCCATTCATATAATTCATCCATTTATGCTTACCTATGATTTCAAAAATCAAATGTTTTGAAAAAATTTATACAGTCTATACTTATTTTTCAAATTTAACAGAACTTCATAGTTATATGCTCTCTCTCAAATGATATTCGATAAATAAATTTCCAATCAAAATCATCTTTGACATCATAAAAATGTATATCTAATAATGAATGGTATACGTGATTTAGATTTTCAAAAATAATTTTAAAATTAAGAAAATCAAGAGGCTGTATAGAAATTTCTAGACAACTGGTACTAGATCACTCCCCATTATCATACATTGAAACAAAAACTTGACTTGAATATAATCTTATTTAATCTTTCATGCAGTAAAAACATAAAACTACTACTGGTGGAGATGTGACTCCGGAGATTTGACTCCCCTTCTTTTATCACCTTTTCATCCCATGTCCATCCGAGGTACACCCTATCCCGCACGTTCAATCTTCGGGATTTCATATCCCGCTTCACTTTTTTCCAATTTCAGAATTGTGCAATCATTTTGAAACAATATGAAACGGCTAGTCTCAATGAAAGGTGTATATTCATGCAGTTTCCTGGCCCAACAAGCTGGAGAGAAACATCAGAGGATTAAATAGCACAACCTCCAAAACAAATGAGATAACACAAAGCCATTAAGTTATTGATGATAAGACAAGGGAAATTTTGTCTGTCACTTGCAACAAGTAGCATTATAAAAAAGCTAATTAAAGGAGTATATTCATGGGCTTTCCTGGCACAAAAAGCTAAAAAGAAACATCAGAGGATTAAGTGGCACAATCTCCAATGCAAACAAAATAATGCAAATGCATTAAGTTATTGTTGATTGGACCAATGGTGATTGAAAGTTCTAAGTACCTTTCTACTTTATATTAAGATAATCATGAAAAGAAACACAATACAATTTAGGAACTTTCTTTTAAAAAAAAATTTCAGCAACAAAATCAATTAATACAGCAGCACAAGTCCAAGATGTCTGTTAGAGTATATCAAAGGCGCTAAAACTTCCAGAAGCTTTTTCAATAAAGGCATCACATTGATCAGTTCAGGGGGATAAGCATGTATAGAAAGGCATCAGCTCATGCAAGTTCAGGAACACCATAAGGCTTGCTGAAGTGTGGAACATACAGGGAAGAGGGAAATGGGCATAAGTGGATATGCCACAAAAGCATAGGCTGACTTAATCCAAATGGGGCAGCCTATTGACATATTTATCAATGGCAGAAGAAGCGGATCAAGTAATTTACATCATGCATAAATAATTTGTTCCTCCCCTCGTCTAAAATAAAAGGTGAAGATGGTAACACCTGAGAAGCTCCAAGGATCTTAAGGCGGATGAACTGATAACAAGAACTGCTGGACTCCCTTCAGTAACTTTTTCCTCCAAAAGCTTTCCGTCATAGAGAACTTCTTTCCATGATGCTCCAAAAGTAGCCTTTAAATGTTTGCTTAAGCTACTAGGATCCTGTTTCAGGTCCTGAGACAGTTCCACAATGCTTGTGTCTGAACATCTCAAAATCCAATACAACGTTACAAGGAGGCACTTAAATCTAACTGAGCAAGAATTTAGCCTACTGATTTACTTATGCCCATGTTCTCACATGTGGATTTTGGCAGACCTAATCATAATTAGCAGAATGGAAAATCATCCATGAATCCAAAAGTGACTTGTCAATGCTTTTTTTCTTAAAAATTGAATTGTTTAAGCAAATATATAAAATTTTGCAGCACATTCTTTTTCAAAATAACTGCCAGCTTACAGAGACAAATATCAAAAGATATGAATCACACTTATTGTCCTCCATTTGCCACACGGAAAAGCATTTCCAAACCAAAACTTAGATGACCCCCTTGCCTATCCTGCATGACATGTTTCATCCCAGAAGGCCGAGAAGAAGTCTCCCATCCGCACAAATCAATTCGCATAATGAAGCAGTTTCTAAGAACATTGCCGAATTGTCCAAAAATTCTTATCTCCTCCAACTAGAGTTTATCGGACATCATTAATATCAGAAAGATTGGAAAGCAATTCAAGTAGGATCCTACAGGAATTAAATAAGATTGGCCCAGAAATAAGTTCCGAACCAACTCATTATCAAACACCATAGATCAATTCAGTTCACCAAAACAAAGTGATAAATTTAATTTTTTTTTTTTTTTAAGAAAAAGGGAGAGAAACAAACTAGCCTTTGTACCCTTCCAACTCAAGGGAGGACAGCTTGATTCCATTGGCTGACTGAAAGCTGTGGAGAAAGAAGTCAAGCTGCTGTGAAGTTGAGAGAGCAACAGGCTTCGAATCATCGGCAGGTTTGGGAGGGAGATTTTTGGTTGCATCCTTGTTCTTCTTATCTTTCTTGGTCTTCAGAATGCCTTTGGCAATAGGAATGAAGTTAGGGTTTTTGGCGCCCCTTCCCTGCCTAGGCTTACGCTTCAGCTTCGGAGATTTTGTCTTTCCTCTCGCGCCCATTGTCAATGGTGCTCAAGTCGTTGTCATCCTCAACGCAAATAAATACCGGTCCGTTTCCACCGCGGCTGTGGGGTAATTTGGTGACGTACCCGTTTAATTTCACACTAACGGCAGATAAAACAACGTTATTTCACGAATTGTATACTTATTTACCTATGTCAACTGCTGTTAAATAAAAAATATAATTTGCTAATATGCTAAGTTTGACACTAATTTCTGATATACTTACATTGTTTTACCAATTATATATTAATCCTATAATGTTTCTGTGTACCCATGACATCTTTTTGTCTTATTTGTGCATTAAAATTTTGAATAATAACAAAAATGATTCTATTTAAATTTATATTAGAATCTCATAATTTATAATAGGTGGAAGAGGTTTAACTCGCTATAATGTACCCATGACATGTCAGCAATTAACATTGTATGCAAGTAATTTTGATAAAACTTTATAAGAATAATATACAATTCATGAAACAATGTAGATATATCAGCATTTAGTGTCAAACTAAGCGGAGCAAATTATACCTTTTTACGAAGCTTTGTGCGGATAATATATAAGGTGAAACTTTTGATGAAAAATTTTGGAGATAAAAGTTGTTAAATAGATAGAAAATGATGTGATATAATAGGTGTAATGACGATAAGTAAAGAGAATAAAGTTAAAATAGATAGGTAAGTTACATAGATAGTTGTGTAGAAATAATTGAAAAGTATGGTAGTTTATATAGGAAAATATGAAAAATAATAAAAAATAAAATATTTATAGAGAGTGAAAAGTTTTGAATTGAAAAGTGCTTGTTGACATATTTTTGCCGTAAACAAACACACTCATAATTCATGAAATAATGTAAGCATATCAGCAATTAGAATTGAACTAAATAGGTATATCATCAAATTATCCCACGGCTGTCCCGAGTGCCACTGTGTCTCCGGTTGTTTGGTTGGAGTTTTATCTTCTAAGTTTCGTTGGACAGGGAATTAGTCTCTTTAAAATTTGAAAAAAATATCAGAATTTATAATAGATATTGAGAAGAATATAAAATATATACTAAAAAAATGAATGATAACGTGTACATTAAAAAAATGGTAACGTTGATATATTTGTAAATGAGCTCGCTTTTTTATAATATTGGGTTACATAAGAGTGATTTTTATATGATCCTTTAAATTTTAAATTTCAATGTTCCATGAATAATCGATTTATTTATTATATTTAACATTATTTACTTATCTAGTAGACCAAATTTCGTTCAAATTAAATATATGAATAGGTCGCATTTGTTTCAAAATTGGTATTTCACGTGTAAATTGGAAAAAATGTTTAGATTTATCCATATATATATTAGAATATAATAATATTTTATAGAATCATTTATCCACGTAGAAATAATATTTTAGATGATTTAAATGTTAAAAATATGATTTTAAACTTAATATTTAATATTAAATTATTTTATTACGTTCATTTTACGTATCAACATAATGCACGAAGATACAGTGTAAGTGAAATGGTTTCAAATATACTATAAATGATGTAAATATAATAAATGAATCAGATTTTCTATCGACTATTAAAATATTCAAAATAAAATGAGTTTCACAAAAGTATTCCTAATTTGTATATATATATGCATTTTTAGTTCAAAAATATATGCACATTATACATGTATCATAGGTATATTTCAAAAATTATAAAAAAGATAAATAATAAATATGTTACTATAATTTGCATATATTTACAAATATACCTATGTTTTGACAACCAAGTGATAGCATGTGTATATCTAAAATTATAATCAAACTACGCAAATAAATTTTTAAATTACCTCAATAGTAAATAAGTCTCCCATAGTTTTTTAACTATATTTAATTTTTAAATCATGCTCAAATATTAGATTCTTCCTCAAAATCATTAAAAATACATTTAAAATTCTGAAATGTTTTCTTTCCCCATAATATTCCTACTCAATATTCTATACACCATGAACTTAAAATCCTCTTCATTTAGTGTCGTGATTATATACGACTCATCATATGGAGGCTCTTTGTAGATTATATACAACTCATCATATAGAGGCTCTTTGTACAATATTTATTTTTTATTTTTGATTTATTCTTTATAAACATGTTTTGTAAAATGTATTTAATCAATATATCAATTTTTGATGAATAAAAATAATCAATTTTTACCATTTTATAATATTTTTATATATTTATTTTTAATTTTTAAAGACTAAAATTTTGTAAGGGTGAAATTGACTGAAATACCCCTGAAATTGATGATTTGTAAAAATAAAAAAATAAATATGAAGAATTATTGTAAAATGGTAAAACTTGATATATGGGTTAAATACGTTTTTTAGAAACATATTTATGAAAAAATGAAACAAATAATAAAATAAAAATAATAAAATAAATATTGTATATAAGCCAACATTGGACTTATAGTATATAAACACGACTCCTCCTTTTAAACTAATCTTTTCTTATTTTCGAACACCACAAATATCAAAATATTTAAGTTACATACATTTTAATTTCTACAATTTTGAAACAAAATACCACGTTTTGATGGCGTAAACTTTTTTTGCAATTATTTTTAAAAAAATTTCACTCTTTCTATCCGTTTCATGACGAATATAATCTCTTGAATCATTTATTTTAATGAATTTTCAAAATGACATAAAGGGTGCGTTTGGTTTGAGATAAAACTTTTTGATGAAAACTTTTTAGAGTAAAAGTTATCAAGTTGATAGAAAATGATGTGATATGATAGAGGTAATAATGAGGCGTAAAGAGAATAAAGTTAAAATAGATAGGGTAGTTGTATGAGTATTTGTGTGGAAATGATTGAAAAGTAGGATTGTTTATATAGGAAAATGTGAAAAAATAATTAAAAAATAAGGTAGTTATAGGGAGTGAAAAGTTTTTGATTGAAAAGTTTTCATTGACATGTTTTGTGTGTAACCAAACATACCCAAAATGTTTAGTTAGGGTGTGTTTGTTTGGGGTCAAAATATGTCAACTAAAACTTTTTAACCCAAAACTTTTCACTCTCCATAACTACTCTATTTTTTAATTATTTTTTCACATTTTTCTATACAAGCTACCCTACTTTTCAATCATTTCTACACAACTACCCATACAACTAACCTATCTATTTTAACTTTATTCTCTTTACTCCTCATCATTACTCCTATTATATCACATCATTTTCTATCAATTTGACAACTTCTACTTCAAAAAATTTTCATCAAAAGTTTTACTCCTAACCAAACACACCCTATATTTAAATAATATGTGATTTTGTAGCTGTAAAAGTGGTAAAAATTTATTTGAATAAAAATTTTTAGCAATAAAATCGTAATTAGACGTGAACATTTTCGTCATTTACCGGATTCTTAACCGTGTGGTTATAAGTGGAATTTTAGACAAAATATGTGGGTATATGTGAAATTTTTTGAAAATTTATGGGTATAAGTGAAATTATTAATAAAATTCAAGAATATAAGATTTGCCATAGAATATAATGTCATAGATATATTTATAAATAGTTGTAAACCACAGGTTAATTTATAACTTTAAAAAGGATTGATTTTTAAATATAACTCCAACTTTTACCCATATTTACCGTACAATAATAATTTATAAAAAGGGCATAGATAACAATCATGTATTTTATTCCCAATTCCAAATATCAACAAGTTAAATTCTATAAAATAGCATGGTAATTTTTTTTAATGACAAATTTGTCTTTACCATTTTCCTTTAAGAAGGTGCGTACGTATGCGCTAGGAGTATTTGAGTCATTTATGTTTTGTATTTTTGTAATTTTTTTGATTGAGTATGTGTGTCATAACTCATTTTAGTTTTTATAATTAAGTTCGAGATAACAAACTCTCACTTGTTCAATAAGGAAGACAACATACTTCCATCATTAATGACTAACACAATGGTTTATACATAGGTCATCGGGGCAACACTGCCCGCGACTTGACCACAAACATTTAGACAAAATATGTTGGTATATGTGAAATTTTTTGAAAATTTATGGGTATAAGTGAAATTATTAATAAAATTCACAAATATAAGATTTGCCATAGAATATAATGATCCAGATCCAGTAAATACTTTTTGAAAATTTATGGGTATAAGTGAAATTATTAATAAAATTCACAAATATAAGATTTGCCATAGAATATAATGTCATAGATATATTTATAAATAGTTGTAAACTACATAGGTTAATTTATAGCTTTAAAAAGGATTGATTTTTAAATATAACTCCAACTTATACCCATATTTACCGTACAATAATAATTTATAAAAAGGGCATAGATAACAATCATGTATTTTATTCCCAATTCCAAATATCAACAAGTTTTTTTTTTTTTGATGTAAAAGGACACCCTATCTCCTCTCCTCTGCATTCGAAGGGGAAGATGGGATAGAGGAATGCAAGCAATTCATTGCCAAAAAATTATCTGTATAAAGTTTTTCCAAAATAATCTGAGGTGGATTACCCCACCACACATGACTGCCCGCGCCATAAATAGAAACAAAATCAGCTAAGGAATGAGCGACAGCATTTCCATACCTTAACACATGCAGAAGAGAGAAATATGGGAAGGAAGAGGAGAGATTTGATTTCCTCAATGATTACCCCAACCGGTGAAAGAATCGGCTCGTCCTTCAAGATATAATTGACAAGAAGTAGAGAATCAGTTTCGAACTGCACATTTCCCAATCTTAGTAGAATAGCCAATTTGAGACCCAATATAAGCGCAGTCGCCTCCATACAAAGAGGTCCCATAGCGCCACAACGTCTCCATCCTTTTGCTCCCACGAACCTTCCATTGGAGTCCCGAATAATGGCGGCAAACCCCAGAGCCTGTGTGTCGTCATGTCTCCTTGTATCAACATTCAATTTGAGGTAGCCTCCTGGTGGTTTCGACCATCTGATCGCTAAAGGTCTATCCATCATCCCATCCGAAATAAGGAATTTTGATCTCTTGATTTGCTCGAGGTACTCCTTGCACCACTCGATGATGTTTCCGAAAGTTGGCGGTACCCCCCTCCTCCCTAAATTTGTTGCGCATGTACCACACCCGCCAACAGAAGGTGATAAAAAAGGCTAGCCTACCCTGCCTGTTAGTTGAGACCATGCTTCGAAAAATATCCTGGATCGACTCCGAGTTAAAGGTAATTCTGGCAGCTTTCAAGAACGCCGCCCTAATGTGGTGACAACCCATGAATAAATGAGCAGCGTCTTCCGTCTCCAATCTACAAAACAAACAATATGGATCAACATCAATGCTCCTCAATAATAAGTTTAACCTGGTTGGCAGGACATCTTTGAATAGTCTCCATCCAAATATCATGATTTTGCTCGGAAGCTTCGTCTTCCAGATGGCTTTGTAAACTGCCAAGTTTGACTGGTTGGTCGTTGCCACATTTAGCATTCTATAGGCAGACTTGACAGAAAAAATGTCATTTGGTTCATGTATCCAGAACATTCGGTCCTCATCAGTGATGTTGGGTAGGGGTACTTGACTAATTTGTCTCCATCCCGCCTCCCCCACGGCCGTCTCAACCCTCTCCCTATTCCACGTATGCTCAGCTTCATTTATGAAGTGATTGACTTTCACGTCGTTCGGGATACCCCGCGGGAGGGGTCCCGCAATGGGCAACCGGTCCTCCAGCCATGCGTTCTTAAAGAATTGGACCCGCTTGCCATTACCAATACGCCACCTGCATCCAGCCCGAATCATCTCCATTGCCTTCATAATACTCTTCCAGGTAAAAGAGTCGGAAGCTTTAGTTTTTGAGCTCCATATATCGCCATGAGGGAAATATTTTGCTTTGAGAACCCTGTAACAGAGAGAATTTGTTTGCGAAATAAGACGTCAGACCTGCTTACCGACAAGAGCAATATTGAAGAAATGTAGCTCCCTAAATCCCATGCCGCCCGATAGTTTAGATGTGCACATGTCCTTCCAGGCAACCCAACTCATTTTCTATTTGTTCTCCTTCTCCCCCCACCAAAATCTGCTTATCATTCTATTGATTTCATTACAAAATACTTTTGGGAGCAAAAAGATGTTCATCGTGTATGTCGGTATGGCTTGGGCTACTGTTTTGATGAGGACCTCCTTCCCTCCGCATGAGAGTAGCCTACCCTTCCATCCCTGAACTTTGTTCCAGATGCGATGTTTGAGACCATTGAACATGTGGTTTTTGGCCCTGCCAAGCCATACTGGAAGCCCTAAATAGTGATCCAAGTTCTGACCCATAGTTCCAATCAGGTGGATAAGTTCGCTTCTCACATTACTGCTAACATTTGGGCTAAAAAACACATCAGTCTTATCTACATTTACCACTTGTCCCGAAGCCTCCGCATATTGTTGAAGAGTTGCCATGAGATTTTGAACATCCCGCCTCGTTGCCCTGATAAATACAATTGCATCATCCGCAAAGAGAAGGTGAGTGATAGGCGGTCCCCTAGGGTTTAGTTTGATGCTACTGATTCTCCCACAGTTGGCCGCACTTGCAATGAGAGCGGATAGACCCTCAGCACATAAAATGAAAAGGTAGGGAGATAAGGGATCGCCTTGCCGTAAGCCCCGCTGGGGTTTGAAGTATCTTGACTTGAAACCATTGACATTCACCCTGTATCTCACCGTTGAGATGCAGCACATCATCCATCTAATCCACACCGGTCCAAAATTCATAGCTTCCATAATCTGCTTTAAGAAATCCCACTCCACCCGGTCATACGCCTTGGACATATCAAGTTTGATAGCCATTTCTTGCTTCGTGCATTTCCTTCGCCTCCTCAAAGAATGTATGACTTCGTATACAACCAACATGTTATCAGAAATTAGCCGCCCTGGGATGAAAGCGCTCTGATGTTCGCTGATAATATCATGGAGGCATAGCTTTACTCTGTTTGCCAGGACCTTGGCCAAAATCTTATAAGCGACGTTACATAGGCTAATCGGGCGGAAATTAGCCAAAGATTGAGCTCCCACCTTTTTCGGAATCAGGGCGATAGTAAATTCTATAAAATAGCATGGTAATTTTTTTTAATGACAAATTTGTCTTTACCATTTTCCTTTAAGAAGGTGTGTACGTATGCGCTAGGAGTATTTGAGTCATTTATGTTTTGTATTTTTGTAATTTTTTTGATTGAGTATGTATGTCATAACTCATTTTAGTTTTTATAATTAAGTTCTAGATAACAAACTCTCACTTGTTCAATAAGGAAGACAACATACTTTCATCATTAATGACTAACACAATGGTTTATACATAGGTCATCCGGGCAACACTGCCCACGACTTGACCACAAACATTCCAGTGGCTTGTATTTTTGTAATTCGACATCACTTCTAATGTTGGTCTTAATAGCATTGCCATAACGCACTTTTATATAAATAGTCATATGTAAAGATTGAGCATAAACTGTGATAATATTTGAAATTAATCTTTCTAAAGATATACGTATAGGTATAATTGCAATTATAATTTAATAATAGGAATATAATTATAAATATTAGACAGGTTTAGTTAAATAAATAACTTTTCATCCTCCATAATTGCTTTTTATAAACTATTTTTACCTTAATTTTCAATTATTTCTACTCAATTACTTATACACCTAAATTATCTATTTTAATTTTATTATACTTAGTTCTCATTATTACCTGTATTATTTTATATAGTTTTCTTTCATTTAAAAAATATTTTCATCCCCAAATTTTAGCAAACACAACGATCCTTTAAAAAAAAAAAAAAATTACTCAGCCGTTTTCAGGAGTTAGTAGCCGGTAGGAACTCGTCATGACATCAGATAGCTTCGATGCCGCTGCAAAATTAAGGCAGGCAGGCAGGCAGGATTCAGGAAGTCAAAAGAGCATTTTTTGTTGGGAAGCCCCTCACCCCCCTCCCTCCCTCCCTCCCTCCACGGAGACACCTCCTTTTCCTCCCTCCCGACGCACAACGCCCCAAAGCCGACGCCGGCAAGCTGTGGTGCTACCGTCCCCTCGCGCTGGGACCTCAACCTGTCTCCATATCAGCGACCAGGCCCGCCTGCGCTAGATCTTGATTGGGATTTGGAAGTAGTTATTGCGGTTTTCCCGAATCTAAAGATTTTAGGTCAAATTCGAAGAAGGCTTTGGAAAGGTCTATTCTTGCTATAATTTTCCCTTTTTTCTTTGAAATGCTGCAACTTGCATTCCAGCTTGGGATCATGTTATTAGAGATATCAGATACGTGGTATTGTAGTAGTTTCTGTTCTCCTCTGCCTTGTTTTTTCTTCTTGTGTTTGTCATTATCTGAATGTGTGTTTGTATTTGGGATCATTGCTTCCAATCTGTTTGCTTATTTGTGATAATCTGTTTATAAAATATGCATTTGATAAAAATGAAACGATTTTCTATTTAGAATTAAAAATTTTGATTCTGTTTTATGACCAGAATTATGTAAGGCAGTCTAGTTTTGTTTTTTTTTTTTCCCTCCAAAATTAATTAGGTTCTGCACTAAAGATAGAAGTGGATATGGATGCAGATGCGACCTTAAATGAAAAAATGGATTCAAAGGCGGTTGATTTGACAGAAAAATGTGATGGTCATGCACATGGTGATGCCAAGAGCTGATTCTTTTAATTTGATAATTTTCTTTTCAATTGATGAACAGATGTATCAATTTGTTGCTATTGATCATTATCATCGTCTAATCCTTAATGTGCTTAATTGGGATTAGTACATGATTTTTCTTTGGCATCCTTATTCATCTGCAGTTGTAGCCTCTCAAAACAAAAAATATCTTATGCAAATTTTATACCACGATCGTTGGAGATCTGTTGGTAACAAGTTGGGAATATGAACTTCAATTCACTTCTATTTTTGCTGCTTCAAAATAGATATCCGTTTGTTACTGACACACTACGAATAGATAAGATTCTGGCGCTCAGTGTTAAGCGAAAGAAATAAAAATACTTATTGTTTGCATGTAAGTTGTTGTTGCCATAGTTTTGAAAATTGGATACTTATATGTAGGTTTGGGGTTGGATTAAACCTGTCTTGGTATAACATTACGTGATTTGCACCCCTAGATTCACATATTTTAGTTTCCTAGGCAGCTGATACAGTGCTTGGAACCAATATTGAGAACCATGGCTCTCTTTGCCTCTTCAATGTTCTTTGATGTAATTTCCTGCATCAAATGTGTACCATGCTATTTTAATAAAATTATGAGGTAATGAATTGTAAACAATAGTGATCTATATTAATTGGCACTTGCTACTAATAATTAATAATAGTCGTGGAAGAAAATTCAATCTAAGCCTCCATGTGAGCTAACAAGGTGGCCAAATCATATCTTTAGCCCCACCAGTGATGCGTCATACTTTTCTATTGGCGGGCAATGTTTGTTGTTTGAGTAACCTTTAACTTTTTTCCTTTGCTTTTCACTGTGGTACTTGCATTGTCTACAACTAACTTTTTTCTTTAGTACCACACAGATGGATGCTTTTATTTGGAAGAACGTTCTCATTGTTGTACTAGGCCTTCTATACAGTATGAGCTCAACAGTTGGGATTAGATTTGTTATTGATAGAGAAGAATGTTTTTCTCACTCAGTCCCATATGAAGGCGATACTGTTCATGTGTCATTTGTTGTCATAAAAGCTGAGACACCATGGCATTATGGGGATGATGGTGTTGACCTTGTGGTAAGTTTTTCTATCTGGAAAGAAATGAAATTTCCATTGAATTATTAGAATTTATTTATGTTCAATCGTGGCATGTATTCATGCTTGTGTGTGGGCAGTTGCATGGGAGGAAACTTGCATGTGGGGTGGGGGTGTGCATGTGCGGGTGGGTGCTTGTGTGTGCAGTCAACATGTGCTTGTGTGAGAGGAAGTTTATATAGCTATGATGATTTATTGGCTGGGTTCTTTTTAATTTGCACATTTTAATATTTTTGTTTTTAACATAAAAAGGACTCCCTGTGGAAGTTTTATTCGAAATTGTTGAATTGTAGAAGTGTTTGTTTTTTATATGGTAGAACTGTTTGGGCTTTATACTTTGAGCTTTCATTTTCATAAACCAATTTCCCTAAAGAGTTGGGGATGGGGAACTTTCCTTATTTCGAATTTATTCATCTAGTACATATTTTTAGGCTGGATACATAGTGGCTTCCGCATACTTTTTTTGAGCTTCTAATTTTATAAACAAATCTCCCTAAAGAGTTGTAAAATAAGAATTTTCCTCTTTTTGAATTCAAAATTTTCATCTAGTAAATATTTTTAGGTTGGATGTGTAGTGGTTTCTATGTTTTTCTTGTGAAAAACTGATAAAATTATTAGATTATTTATACTTTTAGTAATGAGAATGCTTCTTTGAAACCCCTCTGCTATGTAATCACTTTCATTTTGAATATCTTGATAGTTGATAAAAAATCTACTCCATCTATTGTATTTAATATTATTTATAGTATCTTGAAAACCCATCTACTTGTTTAGTATCACTATGTGTGAGTCTCATCTACAAATGTGTAAAAATCAATGTAATAAAGTAATTTAATATTAAATATCGATTTTAAAGTTATATTTTCCATGTCTAAACCATGTCAAATATCATGTCTATGTGGATATATGATTCTATGAAGTATTATTACGTTCTAATATATATGTGAATGGATCTAAGCATTTTTCCCAATTTATACATGAAAATACTTATTTTTGAGCAAATGAGGCCCATTCGCATTTTTGATTTGGATGAAACTTGGTCTTTTAGCTAAACAGATGACGTTAAATATAATGAATGGATTGGATTTTTTATTTTATCTTACTGCCGGTCCCAAGCCCGGGGAAAAAGCGAGGGTTGGCATGTCAGGCTGGCAGCCAGTGCCATTAAAAATCACCGCCACATCTCTTTATGGATTCTGAAAATATATAAAAAATTGTTAATGCTAGGGCGTCCCCTGTAAGCGACGCGCTGCAGCGGAGCCCGGCTGTAGTGAGAAATGAGCAAGGGTTGCTAGGGCGTTTCCCCAGAAGCGACGCGCTACATCGGAGCCCGGATGTAGTGAGAAATGGGCAAGGGTTGCTAGGGCGTCCCCCCGGAAGCGACGCGCCACAACAACGTCCGGTTGTGACGAAAAGTCAACAAAGGTTCCCATGCCTTTATGGACGTGGTTTAGGGAAGAAGGTGATATCAAAACGTAAGGTCCGTTTTGCTTCGTGGAATGTTGGGACTCTTTCAGGGAAAAGTATGGAAGTAGTAGATGTTATGAGAAGGAGAAAAATTAATATAGCATGCCTTCAAGAGACTAGGTGGAAAGGAGAGAAAGCTAAAGAGATTAATGGATTCAAATTATGGTATATAGGAAAGGATGATAATAGAAATGGTGTAGGGATAATAGTAGATAACAATTTCATAAATAAAGTTGTAGATGTCAATAGAGTAAATGATAGAATTATTCAAATAAAACTTGTATTAGGTGCAGAGGTTTTAAATGTGATTAGTGCTTATGCACCACAAGTAGGATTAGATGATAGAATCAAGAAACAATTTTGGGATGACTTAGATAGTATTATGCAAAGAACATCTAACCAAGAAAAAGTTGTGATAGGTGGAGATTTAAATGGACATGTAGGAAAAGAGAAGGTAGGATATGAGAGAAGTCATGAAGGTTTCGGCTTTGGAATAAGGAACGAAATGGGGAATGCCATTTTGGACTTTGCTATAGCATATGATTTGGTTATAGCAAATACCTTATTTCAAAAACGAGATGAACACTTAATAACTTTTAAGAGTGGGACCAATTCTAGCCAAATAGATTTCTTTCTTATAAGAAAATTGGATAGATCCCTTTGTATAAATTGTAAAGTTATCCCAGGTGAGAGCTTAGCTATGCAACATAAATTATTAGTGATGGATATATATACACAAAAAGAGTCAACAAAAACTAAAGGCAATGTAATTCCAAAAATTAAATGGTGGAATTTAAAAGGAAACAACATAGAACTTTTTAGAAAAAGAATGATAGAAGAAGTAAAATGGGACACACAAGAAGATGGAGTAGAATCGATGTGGGATAAAATGACAACTAACATAAAAGAAGTAGGACAAAGTATTGTAGGTGTATATAAAAATCGTAGATCCTCACATAGAGAAACTTGGTGGTGGAATGAAGATGTTCAAAAAGCTATAAATGATAAACAAGAAAAGTTTAAAACATGGCAGGGAAATAAAAATGATACAAACTTACAACAATACAAACTATTAAAAAAAGCTACTAAAAAGATTATTAGTGATGCTAAATACAAAGCTTATGAGAACCTATATAACAGATTAGGAACTAGACAAGGTGAAAAGGATATTTTTAAGTTGGCTAAATTAAGAGAACATAAGGGCAAAGATTTAACACATATTAGATGTATTAAAAGTGAGGACCAAAGAGTTCTCGTCAAAGATGATAATATTAAGGAAAGATGAAAAACTTATTTTTATAGTTTACTAAATGATACCCCACACGAACAATTAACATTAGATGTTAGTCTAAATAGGGAAGAAAATAGGAATATCAGTTATTTCACAAAAATTCGAATATCTGAAGTAAAGGAAGCTTTAAGGAAAATGAAAACAGGAAAAGCTTTAGGCCCAGATAATATACCAATTGAGGCATGGAAGTGCATGGGAGATGTAGGTGCAACATGGTTAACAAATTTTTTTTAATAAGATTATAAAAACGAAGTTAATGCCAAGTGAATGGAGGAAAAGCATTATAGTTCCAATTTATAAAAATAAGGGAGATATTCAAAATTGTGCAAATTATTGTGGAATAAAATTAATGAGTCATACTATGAAATTATGGGAAAGAGTAATTGAACATAGACTAAGACGGGAAACTAATATATCTGAAAATCAATTTGGTTTTATGCCAGGAAGATCAACTATTGAAGCTATTTTCTTACTTAGACAACTATTTGAAAAGTATAGGGAGAAGAAAAAGAACTTATACATGATTTTTATTGATTTAGAAAAAGCTTATGATCGAGTACCAAGGAAGTTAATATGGCAAGTGATGAGAAAAAAAGGAATTAATGACAGATACATTGATATTATTAAAGATATGTATGAGGGGGCTGTTACAAATGTGAGAACCATTAGTGGAGATACTAATGTCTTCCCAGTTAAAATAGGTTTACATCAAGGCTCAACCTTGAGTCCTTACCTTTTTACCTTAGTAATAGATGAAATTACTAGACATTTCCAAGAAGAAGTACCTTGGTGTATGTTATTTGCAGATGACATTATTCTAATAGATGAAACTAAAGAAGGACTAAATTTAAAATTGAATAGGTGGGTAGATGCTTTAGAATCTAATGGTTTTAGAATTAGTCGCACAAAAACTGAATATATGAAATGCAATTTTAATAATAGTGAGAATCCGGATGAGGAACCAATTAAGATTTTAGATCAAGCAGTAACAAGAACTAATCACTTTCGGTACTTAGGATCAATAGTTCAAGAGAACGGAGAAATCGAGAAAGCTATAATACATAGAATTCAAGCAGGATGGAAGAAATGGAGAAGTGCGTCAGGAATTTTATGTGACCGTCGAGTCCCAGTCAAATTAAAAGGAAAATTTTATAAGACTGCGATTAGACCTGCTATGCTTTATGGGGCAGAATGTTGGGCAGTTAAAGAGTAACATATACAAAAAATGAGCGTAGCAGAAATGAGAATGTTAAGGTGGATGAGTGGTAAAACAAGAAAAGATAAAATTAGGAATGAAATAATTCGAGAAAACTTAAAAGTGATACCAATTTATGATAAAATGAGAGAAAATAGATTAAGATGGTTTGGTCATGTAAAAAGGAGGCCTGAAGTCGCACCGGTTAGGAAAACAGAGTTTATCCAAGTAGAAGGTGGTAGGAGAATGAGAGGAAGACCCAAAAAAACATGGATGGAAGTAATTAAACAAGATTTAAAAAAATTACAAATTACTGAAAATTTAGTCTTAAATCGCCAAGAATGGCGTAACAGAATCCATGCAGCCGACCCCACATAGGTGGGAAATGGCTTATGATGATGATGATTTTTTATTTTTTATCAAACATAAAAAAAACCTTAAAATTTGAAGGGGGTCACATGAAATCGCTTCTATGTAACACGGTTACATGGAAGGCTCATTTTAGTAAACTTTAAACTTTTGTGTTTTATTAGAGGGAAGTTGGTGCAAAATGCCATGAACATGTGTGCAGTTTTAGATAGTAAATTATAAAGATGGTTTTATCATCCCTAAATCAAAGTGTATGAAATTTAGCAACACAAAAGTTGTTGCTTTTAATCATAAATTTTTTGTTGCCAAAAGTCTAGAAAAATCAACAGATTTGTTGCCTAAAAGAAGCCATTTATAACGAAATCTTTCATTGCAGATGGTCAAGGCAGTTTAGATTTTTGTTGCTGGTAAACCAAATTTTTGCAGTCTTTTTCATTAAAAACACGGGCTCATCAACCTGGGGCTAAATTCATGTGTGACATATTCACCGCTATTAGCTACTAACATAGGAGTCAACTTGTAACAGTAATTGTATGTATTAATTTGCTGCTGCAAACAATACGTAATTCATAATTATGTCCCAGTTTTCATATTCAAAATTTGGTTATGGCCTATTACTCCATTAATGTTGGTACAATGATGCTTTGCCCCTATGTTTTTATGATGTATTTGGGCATGAGGAGATGATTGAACCATAAGCCCTACGTTTGTACACGTGATAAAACACTACAACAATGTAGTTTTGACAACAAATTAGCAACATAAAAATTTTGTTGTTTATAAGTATAAAATTTTGTTGCAGAAAATTAGAGATACAACTTTGGTTGGTTCAGTTTGGTTATTGGAAGACCCTACTCTTATCCTATTCGTGATAGTCCTAGCCTATCCTACCTACAAGTTGGTTCAATTTCTTGTTAATCCTATCCACCCATGTGAAGCTTGGATTGGTTTTATTTTGGTTTCAAATTGGTTCCTCCAACCATGGGAAAAAAATATTTAGAGCTATAAAAACATCATGCATATTATATTCAACAAAATAATGTGAGGAATGAAAATGGGAGGAACGGGAAATTGCAAATTTTGGGATGGGGTGTGCAGGTTGGGAGGGGTAGAAATGAAATTTTTTACTTACCTTTCACATGTGCAACCAGGTATACTTATACATGTAAGTGGGTACCCACTTGGGTACTTGCACGAGTGTCCGTTAGGGTTGGTTTTAGTTACCTGGAGTATGGAACTCACTGTATCAGTCAGCATGAGCCTTTTTTCCTTACCCTATCCTAACTTATCCTTTCAGTAATATATTTTGAAACTCACTCTATCCAAATGTAGGTCGGTTCAATAGGTACTTGCAAGTACTCTACTCTAGTTGTGCCCCTACCAAAATTACAAAAAGAAGCAAATAATTTGCTACCTAAAAGTACAAGTTATTTTAACAAATTTCACAAAGAAATATCTCATTGCAAATAATCAGAAGTAATCATCATTGGCTTTAGGCAATGATGATTTTTGTCGCCAAGAAACAATTCTTTTTGTAAGGGGGGAAGATAGTTAACTTGGAGTGTCCTTGGATAGCCAATCCTTGATGATATCATACTAGGTCTTAATTAGTTGTGTGTTTTGGGAGTTATATATTTTGTGCATGTGGATCATGTCAAGCCAATGCTGTGCAAAGGTTGAAGTCACCACATTATGTAATTCTAGGCTATATGATAGTTTGGATGATAATTTGGAAATGTTTGATACAATTTCTCTGGTTATTTCATGACCTTAATTGTGAATTGGGATTAATGCAATCTACATGAATGAAGTTTATTCATGTTTGGAGAACCAACAACAATTACAGGGTTGAAATATTTCTATACTTCATCAGGGATGCAAATTAGGTGTAACTCTTAGTTTCATTGGTAGGATGATATCCTGAAGTGTCCCACTCATATTTGGCCACTTAGCTTTAGTTGTGCGCATTACCCTAGGAGGCATTAAACAGCCATAGCATAGACATTATGCACGGTTGCGACTCCATGAACTTTCCTTTGCCTGTTAGCTATTTAACAATTAAATTAATAATAATGTTAACAATCAAACTTATATTAAATTAACAGTAGTTAGATATTGACAATATTCAATATTAAATATAAATCATAAAAGATAAAAGAGTAAAGATTAATATTTTAATCCTTAAAGTATTTATGCTGTTTTGCTTGTGTTGTTGTTGTTTTTTTTTTTTTTTGGGGAAAAGGCTTGTGTTGTTAATCGGTATGTAAAATATAATGAATTTTCATATCAGAACAGATATAATAAGATATTTAATAATGAAATCAGTATATAAATTAAATTCATAACTATTTTGGTTGTGCTGTGTATTTTTAAAATTTAAATTCTTAAAAATAAATAGTAAATATTAATATCATAAATAATAAAATTATTTAATTTATGAAATTCAAGATTTATGCATAAGCTTTTATTTAATCGAATGATTAAAATTAGCTTGATATGCAAGAGAAGCTTATGGATTCCATGTGATGCATAGTTTTTTTCCCCCAATTTCAATGCACTTAGGGCAACTTGCATAATAAAGCGAAAGTGGTATGCATACATGTGTTATCTGACAATGACACCAATGGTTAGCTCTAATTCGTGTCCCTTCATTGGGCACGGGCTGTTTGGCTTGCATTTGAAATGGCACCAATGTTTCACAAATGAAGTTCACTTATATGTTGGAGAACCAACAACAATTGTGGGGATGGAATGTTTGTCTGTGGCAATAGGTATGAACTTGTTGGATTGCATTTGAAAATGGAATATCCTTGGGGGCATAGATTCATTAGGCTGTCCTGGGTTGAGATAATGAATCTTGGTTGGCAGTGAAAGTATACTTCATATTTGGTGAATTAAACTGATTGTGCATTTGTTATTTAAAAAAAAAAAATTCTATTTTTTGGCTACAAAAATTTTTATTGCCTAAACCTTGTAATGGTTGCTTTAGATTGCAATGAAACTTTTCATCATAAAATTAGTTTCAAGTTTCATTGCAAATAATCAAAAGACTTTTGGTGGATGCTTTTGGGAATGAATTTATTGCTTTTTTTCATATTTTTGACAACAAAAAATTGTTCTTATAACCAACAAAATTTACTTTTGTTGCCAAAAAAGGCTTGTTGCACGGTCCTTATTTTGCTTAGGGCATGTTCGTTAATCATAAAAAATTTTCAACATAAAATTTTCAATCTAAAGCTTTTCATTTTCTACAATAACTGTATTTTTTAATTATTTTTTCACATCTTCCTATACACCTACCTTATTTTTCAATCATTTTTACACAACTATCTATACAATTAATCTATCTATTTTAACTTTTTGTCTTTACTCCTTATCATTACCCTTATCATATCACATAATTTTCTCCAAATTCAAAAACTTTTCATCCAAAATTTTTATCACTTCCCAAACACACCCTTATTCTATTTGGGACTTAATGACTTTGGTTCTATGCTCTTTTGTTCATATCACAAAGATTTGAAAAGGAAACCACATGTTGAGGATACATCGTTTTGCCATATTTTAGTTTTACCCAAAAAAAAAAAGTTTGCAAACACGAGGAATAAGTATATAAAGATTTCATAAAAAGGGAAAAAAAGATTTTCTGTTGTTTATCTTCGCTAAGTAATTGGATGTCTACCACAATTGATCTATCCTATTGTTTATGCTGAAAAGGTCGTTTATTATAGTGATTGCAATTAATTTGTTGGGCCAGTATGTAAGGTTTGAAGTATGTTTGCATGTCTTCGTATCTCTCATCATTAAATAGAATGGAGAAATTATGTTCAGTATCGGTACCTATAGAAAAACCCATAGTTAGTTGTAACTGCTATTTTCTTTTAGAATTGTGAAGATTTCTTTGCGTGGATGCTGATAAACATGCTTTCAAACCATTTAAGGAAATTACTTAGTGATTTTGACATTATGTTGAGAGGAATGCACGCTTACCATCCCATTCGAACCACTGAGTGAGTAAAGGTGTCAAGAATTGTATAAGATGTTTCTATGGGCTTAGCATACAAAGTGCAAAATTCATGAATGAAGTATTAGAGTTGCCTCGAACAGATCTATCTTAAAACTCAAAAGAACTTCGGATTTGGTGGAACACCTTGTTTGGATGTGTGGGTTGTTATGCATAACATTGCTGTTTCATGATATGTAAGTCCCGTAAACAACTAGATAACTTGTAAATGGTGAATGTTATTTCCATATAGACTATAGTTCTTTTAAATGCTAGTTGAATCTCTAATCCATAAGGTTTTAACCTCGGATAAATGTGAGTACCATGTTCAATGATTAGATGGAATGTGACCAAAACATAATAATGGGCCAAAATGAAGAGGTTCTGTAAAGTATTATTATTGATTCGTTGTCTATTTTATGCATATAGTATGCGGAATAAAGAAGGACAGCATAACCTAAGAGGGAAAAAAGGGAGAGGGCCGAGAACTGAGAGAGGATGACATAGGAATTTTCAAAGGACTTGTGATGTACCACAGAAGCATGAAGAAAGAGGATGGATCCTCTTGGTGGATGAAAGGGCAGAAACCAACATGAATTTAGAAAATGAGGTAGAATTAGGAGTAATAATAAGCACCAAATTTTATGTTTTTTTTTAGGAGCACTGAGAAACTTTAATTCAATTCAATCTTTTTTTATATATACATATAATCTTAAGACAATAAATCTATTTACCAAAAAAGATAAAACCCTTAACACAATTCCTAAATAATCTCGACTCTAGTGGGATACACAAGGACTTGCTATTCAATTTTTTATTCATATACCAACTCTAGTTCTGTTGGAATGCATAATGACCAAACCCATACACCATAAGAGATATTTGCAGTGGTTGCACATTTAATACGTGCCTGAGCATTCATCCCTGTGCACCTTTTTTATCGTTCCCTTCATTAGGGCTCTTACTGTAAAACCCTGGCCAGACCTTGTGGATTGGGCTAAGATCATTATTGCCACCACAAGTTCTATATGTTTTAACATGAGTACAAGATAGCTAAAACCAATAGGTTTAAACCTTGAAAAATATTTTATTGAGTAGATAAACTTCATTTGTTTTACAATGGGTTAAGATAAGTGCAAACAGAATAAATACTTGGAGAATCTGTTTCTACTAGATATGCTCCACTTTGACTGTTCCACTTATTTTGCACCTGGACTTTTTGCTAAAAGCCCATAAATCCATAAATTGTAGTAGTAGTGGATTGAGCTCAATGCTCAATAAATCAAATACAATATAATCTATTTATCATTGCTCAATAAGTATGTATTGTATTTTTCATTATAAAATAAATCAAATGAAAATTTGATCTCATGCAGCTTGTCTCCTGCAACTTATCCAGCCTGTCCTTATCCTTGCATTAACTGTGGACACCTACCCAACTAAGTCCAACATGATTCAATCTCATCCTTTTGGTGGGTCAAGTTCGATGTGATTCGTCCTTGTCCACTTTTTGATCACTTGCCAAGTTTGGCATGATTCAAGCGGTTTTGTTTCAATGATTCAATGAAATTTCAATGCATCCAGTTAGAATTTCCATTTTCTAATATTTTTTTGATTTTTTTTATAAAACTCTTAATTTAGGTATATTTAACTTATGTATTAAGTTTTATCATTTTTGAAAATTTATATGTATGTTTTTGATTTTTGAATGTAGGGATATTTTAGTCATTTAAAAAGTATTAGAACTCCCCTATTTTTAAAAATCAAAGAAATATATATACACATTTTCAGAAATATTAAAATTTAGTTTATAGATTAAGAATTTTATAAAAAAAAGTTTCAAAAAAATATTAAAAAACGGAAGTTCTAGCTGGATGCATTGAAACATTTTTTGTACTTTGTCAACTTTGTGAATTCTCATCAAGATGCCATTCCTCTTGGTTTCATCTGACATGATGCAACCTTGCTGATGCTCATTCTCATGCCATGCACATACATTTCATAAATAAAATATGAAAATAATAAAAATAAATAAATGTCTTTGGAAGGACAATGTTGAACTACCTTGAAAATCCCTAGTTTGAAAACTCAACTTCTCCTTGACTCTAGGATTATTCTCTCCTTGATTTGTGGCTAAACACTAACCAAAGATCACTATTTATGGACCTCAGCAAGGATATTCCAACCTACACTTCTAGATTGCTACCATGTGGATTCAAAATCAGACATAGGGGTGTATAATAAATGGGTCAACCAGCTAACCCATTTTTCCAACCCATTTATAAATGGGTTAGGATTGGTCCTTTTACCTAAATCAGTTGCAACCCGTTTACCCAACAACCCATTTAAGCTAAATAAATGGATTACATTGGCTGTTGGTAGCTCGTCAACTCGTTTAATGATCCTTTTAGGCCGTATAACCCACCTAACCTGTTAACCTATTAGCAACCCATGTACCCCAAGTATATAACAAGCCTGAAATGCTCTAATTTCTTTAACTTGGACCAACTATATGCTACTATTTGGGATTATGTGGTATGTTTGTAAGATATCAATAATTTTTTATTATTCAGAAGCTTAGTTTTGATTTATTTGTTGCAGTTATAACAAATCATTTTGTTTAGATAACCCGTTACGAACCTGAACCAATTTAGCAACTCATTAACAATCCGCTAATCTATGAATGAATGTATTAATTAATTAAATCGTTAATTAAATTAGTTAAAATGGATTAGCCTTGAGGTTAATAAACGGAATAAATTTAAGATTTTAAAAATGGGTTAGGATTAGTTTTTTACTCCAAACTGGCCTTGCAGCTCTAATCCAACATTTGCTCCATATGCTGTTGCTGAACCAGCATACATAGGTTACATACGCAACTTAGGTTGATTTTTGGACCACTACACTGACTTGATTTTCATGATCTGAACCATTTAGATTGTAGAGCACATCAAATGCCGTATTCTCATAAAATTTTCGATCAAACAGAGTTAACCATGCTAAGATCTGGACCTCAGTAGGTAAGCGAATGCTAGTCGTCCAAAGCATATGCTACTAGGGTTATTCCACCGGTGTGTGGAAAGTGCATCATACCCACGCTTGCCTGGGCTTGGTATCTTCAAGGCTGAACAACCATTTTTAGCCTACCACTTTGCACCTGGTCTGCCTTTACTGGGCTAGTGACTAATGCCGGAGCACTACACCAGTGACCCCTAATTTTTTTTGAAAAAAATAAAAAACTGCTTTATCACCTCATATAAACCTCTCTGGATCAATTTAAGCAGGCTTGATTTATTGTTTCTTTGCTTGCTGCTTCATTATCTTTTTATTGACTCATTTTTATCGATTTATTCACTTCCCTCTTGTGATCTAGACTTTCTTGATTTGTATCAGATGTTGATTTCAAAATTCACCACTAACTAATCCCATACTCGAGCGAAATTATCAGGTGAAGGGACCCAGTGGTGAACAGATTCATGATTCTCGTGACCAGACAAGTGAGAAGTTTGAATTTATAGTTCACAGGAAAGGCCTGCATCGTTTCTGTTTCACAAATAAGTCCCCATACCATGAAACCATTGATTTTGATGTTCATGTTGGTCACTTTGCGTACTTTGACCAACATGCGAAAGATGGTAAGTTGTTTGTATTTTAGATCTTTGTTAAGTTTGGTTGAACATAATATATAGTCTAACCCCACTTCTCTGGACTCCCCAGAGCATTTCAATCCTTTATTGGAACAGATAGCAAAGTTAGAAGAGGCGTTGTACAATGTGCAGTTTGAACAGCATTGGCTGGAGGCTCAAACAGATCGTCAAGCATTGGGTATGTCCTAATCCTAATTCTAGCTTTTTCACCCAGAGAGCGACCCTTCCACTAGAAATAGTCTCTCTGTACATATGTGCCTGCACTGATAGCGTTCACACATAATAAATCCAAATAGGTGGTTAGGACTTGAAAGGATCATCACTTTCTACTCTTTTGATTAATTAAACATTCATATTTTTTTCCATCTTAATGATTCACTCATTCAAACATTGAAAATTTTGGTTGCAGTTAATGAAGGGATGAGCAGGAGGGCCATCCATAAGGCCCTCTTTGAATCAGCAGCACTTATTGGGGCCAGCGTGCTTCAAGTTTATCTCCTTCGACGGCTTTTCGAGCGGAAATTAGGGACCTCCCGAGTTTAATTAATTCTGTTTTCTTTACTGGATATGTTTATTTATTGTTAATTAAGAAAACATGTTAGAAACCTGTCAGCTATCTCTTGCTAATGCAAAGTCAAAATGCTAGGCTATCATAACAATTTTACAGATGAATGAATTTGTGAGAGGGAAGATCTGTGTACAATGTTTATTTTTAGGATCAGCCAGAGGTGTATTTTTATATGACAATGATGCTGAACTGCGGTGTTGGTTATTTTGGGTGAGCCCCAGACAGCGTGCCAAATTTCTTGTTTCTGTACGTTTTCACTTTTTAGGAGTCTTGTACGTCTTGGATAGCCTTAAATTATTAGTGCTTTAATTGCCTTTTTCTAGGGATGAAACTTTCTTGATTAATCTTTGTAAATTGTAAGGATATGAAAGAGTCACCGCCTATTTTTCAAGAAAGTTGGAAGGATTGGTGAAATTGGATTGGTCTACAGCGGAGATTTTATGGCTATTTGTTCAGTTGTGCAATGAAAAGGTGTTAGCACCCGTTATACTATCAAAATAAGTTTCTAAGTGGGAGTGTGTTTGAGAATTGATAAAACTTTTAGATGAAAAGTTTTTGAAATTGGACACAATTTTGTGATATGATAAGAGTAACGATAAGAAATAAAGAGAATAAATTTAAAATAAGTTGGTTGTGTAGAAATGATTGAAAATATGATAATTGTATAAGAATACGTGAAAAAATAATTAAAAAATACGGTTGTTATAAAAGGTGAAAAGTTTTAATTTGAAACAGCCTGCGTGTTTATTAGACATTTATAATGCATCAACAAACTTCAGCAATATGAACACCGGATTTGGTGTTTTAAATATGCACAAAAATTCAAATAAAAAAAGAATGAAAACTCATCAAATGCAGGGAGAATCACCAAATGCAATGTGGCCAGTTATTGCACACGTTTTGAAGCTATTCATTCAATCAAAGAATGTACTAAAACGACATACTTGCCTTGAGCTTTAATTCTCAGTGTGGATTGAATCCAATCAAACCTCAAGACTAGGTGAGCTCAATAATGACGTAGGCTTGCAGTGAAATCAAGAACAGATTTGCGAAGCTGGTGTGTGGCAGTTGGTTTCGCAGGGTGGCTTGATGCCCCGTCCACCGGGATTCGACTCCCGTGTTCAGCATGTAATGCCGTCGAGCAGTGGCTCTGGCAAAAATCAAAAAAAAAAAGAACAGATTTGTGCCAATTGCCTAATCATGGAAAGGACCATCTTCTCTATCGGTTCTTCATATAATTCAGGAAAACCCAAAAGAACTGGTTTGCTGCAGAATAATTGATTTAAGAAACTTTCCAATGTATTGGATGATGCTATCTCCTAACACCCTCTCTCTCAAATTCTCCAAAAGCAAACCCACTCCCTCAAAAAACCATAGTAACCGTTGCCTGATTTCATAGAAATCGGACTATGTGGCAGCCACTCGCACGCGTCTCTATTCGATCGTATGTACGACATGAATACATAACAATCATCAGAAACTAAAATTCAAATATCGATGTGGTGGAATTATATGATTATATGAAGAAAGTATTTTATGCAATGTTTTAAAATAAATATTATATTGATTGCATGAGAAATATTTTTCTCATATGATTAGTTAGAAAGGCTGTTTTAAATCATGCCTAAATTGATTATGTGGTGTAATGACGTTTTAATGATCCTACAAAATTTTCATAATATGCATAGTATTTTATGTAACTTAAATTGCATGATTTGCATAATTACATGTATAGTCTCAAAGAAATAATTGAGATATAGGGTGTGTTTGGTAATGAATAAAACTTTTGATGAAAATTTTTGAATAATAAAATTTGTTAAATGATGTGATATTGTAGGGGTAATGATGAGGAGTAAAGAGAATAAATTTAAAATAAATAGGTTAGTTGTATTGGTAGTTGTGTAGAAATGATTAAAAAGTAGGGTTGTTATATAGAAAAATGTGTAAAAAATAATTAAAAAAAGAGTAATTATGGAGAGCGAAAAGTTTTAGATGGAAAAGTTTTAACTTGACAACTTTTGCAAATTGCCAAACACACCCATAAAATTATGTAGAAAAATCATGCAATAAAATTAAGTTGAGAACATATATATTGGTAAATTAATAATGTGGATTTTATGATTTTTCTAAAAATAAAGGAAAATTCCTCTCATACTAATAACATTTGGCTGTTATTTATTTCTTACCGACAACATTCTAAAAATTTCTTTGACACCCATAAACATTTCTACACTAATTTTCCATACACTCATGTCGTCAATCTTTGCCCAAACGAATGTCAAATGCAAGCAAAAATATCAAACAAGGATGAAATAAATTATTACTTTATTTTCATTATAATTTCAATAGAAAATACATCAGATCTGACTTACAAAACATACGGTAGGGTCCTGTTTGAAATCTTTGTTTGCAAGTGGTTTGGGGCAAAATCTACATTTCCGCATTCACTTGACACTGGTTTAGGCTGAGATTGATGATGTGAACATCTGAACAATTAGGGATAAAATGTTGTGGGTATGAGAAGAATTTTTAAACTAGTATAACTATGAAAGGAATAATGGCCAAATGTTGTGGGTGTGAGGGAAATCTTGTTAAAAATAAATGAATATATAAAAGTAATTTATTTGAGTGTTAGGATAGAGATCTTAAATAAATATGTATTTATGATGTATTAAAGAGAAGCAAGTCGTCCATGGTTTATTTACTCTGCGTTGAGTTTTTTTTTTAGTTCTGAAATTTGCAAGAAAGTCCCTGGTCCAGGACTTTGCAAAAAGGCACCATCCATTGAAGTTTTACAAGAAAGTACCTGTCTAGTGATGGGCCTGGACAAGTTAGGAAGCATCGCTAGGCCATGTGTCAGGCGGGCGCGCACTGCAACCGTTCATGAACTGTCACCTGCATGCTACCTTACAGTTGTCCGCGGAGTATTTTAATTCGAGTCCACGCCGGGCCAGGGCTAAGGCGGCGATGTCAACATCAACGGATGGTGGAAGGTGGCAACAGCGATTGGTGGGCTAAAGCTCATGTTCTGAGTTGTGGAGAGAGAGCATAGCACGCGAGATTAGCCCACCATAGGCTTGAAGAAATAAGCCCCTGTAGGGTCCAATGATGGCCCAAGCGAAAGCCCTTTCATTGTTGGGACCGATAGCACCACTGGTAGATACATGAAACCTTCTCATCCATCCAAACTCGAATTAATATATTTTGAGCTCTTAATGTTTGATTGAGATGATCCATGACTTGTTTCCTATTAATTTGATGTTTTGAGTTTACTGGAAGGGTCTTTTTGACCTAAAGGACCTAAAAATTTGAGTTTAAGGGATAGAGATGTATCTTAAGGATTTTAAAGTGCTAAATCCTTAGATAATTCCCTGCACTTAGAAAGTAATATTTCTAGGTAAAATTTACGTGAAAATGGAGCGCTAAGATGCATAAGAAACCTAAAATTTATGTTGTACATGAAAAACTATTGAGTTTATGTGGAAACTGAGTTTCACATATGTAAGAAACTAAATTGATGATGCAATTAAGAAAGATTTTATAAGTTCTACAACTTAAAATGTAACATATTTTAAATTATTTATCAATAACTTTTTTATTAGTTTATATTTACATCCATCTCAAATATCTATTATAATGAAGCCCTTAAGATATTCTTACAAATTTAACCAACCGAGCACAGCTCGGTTGGTCACCAGCCAGCCGTCAGAAGCCTTGGCAGGCACTGGTGCGGGATCGAATCCCGTTTCGGGATTTCGACCAAATGAGGTGTAGTGGGAGCAGTTGTCTCCCGGTAGGTTGGTGGAAGATGTGTCTTCCTACTTCTTTGGTGGAGCTGTGTCTTCAGATTTCTTTGTGGGAGTTATGTGTATCCCCAGATTTGTAAGAATGCCTCAGATCTTCAAGTATAATATGTGTTGAGATGTATGTAAAAAAAAATGTACCAATAAAAAAAAAGATATTCTTACAAATTTAAGAAAATAATATGCTTTCATATAGGAATTTCGAGATACAAGTGCACTAAAAAAACTTTAGGGGGAAAACACAACTTCCAAATAAAGGAGGAAAAATGTCCCTAACATCATTTAAACCCTTGTCTACTATTTTGAGGACAATAATATTACCAACCGGGCAAAGGCTGGTTGGCTATTTATCGATAATTTTAATAAAGATTCACTTGTGGTATAAATGGAGTTTTATAAGTGGCTAGCAATTTATGCTATTTAATTATGATTTTGCAAAAGTAAGGAAAATCTCCCACAATTCACCTCTTCCTGTAGCTAGCTAACCAAAAAGGTATGTATAGAATCTAATTGCTCTTAGTGAATTCTCTTACAAATTATATATTTTTTTATGAATCTTTCATGCTTTATGAAATATCTTGAGTGAAAATTCTCAGGTTCGTATTATGTAAAGGAATTCTAACTTAGAACTAAAAAATTGTGTGATTGAACTAAAAAATAATGATAATTGAACATTCGTGAATTAAATTATATTGAGAGCGTAGTAGACTTTTTATTTTTTGATTGACAATGAACTTTTGATTTTATTCCTTATATTCAATAGTCATTATTCTAGTTAATCTTTTATAGTGAATTTAGTTATTTATCCTATAAAATGCTAGGATAAATTTTTGTGCAATATCTTTTATAGTTTCTTAATATCATTTGCTCAACACGGCTTCAAAAAATAATTGTTGCTAATTTAAATAAAGGTGAAATATTAAATAGTAACAATTTCAAAATTTGGCATTAAAAAAATAAGTACATTTTAGAAGAATGTGCAACTTTGAAATATTGAATAATATCATGAGTGAACTTAAGCATGTGGGATCTCGGTTCAATGCACCTAGGTGTACTTCGCCTATTTTTTATTTTTTGAAAATTTTCTTATGAAATTGTTAATCTAAGTATATTTAACACATATATCAATTTTTACCAATTTTGGAGATTTTTAAATATTTTTTCGAATTTTTAAAAACGGTGGCATTTTTAGTAATTTAAAATTACTAAAAATGTCACTGGCTTTTAAAATACAAAAAAATCTAAAAATTTTCAAAAATGATAAAAATTAATACACATGTTAAATACACTTAGATTAACAATATCATCAAAAAAGTTTCAAAAAAATAAAAAAAGGTGCAGTACACCTGGGTGCATCGAGGCTCAATGCGCCAGGGTGCATTGAATCGGGTTCCAAGCATATGAGCATTGCTTGTATTACGATGTTGAGTAATATGCAAGACTAGCTCATGTGTAAGTTTAAGAAGTATATCATTACTCAAAAATTGAAGATGACCTTAAAGGATAAAACTAAATTGAAATGTTACAACTATGGAAAAGTAAGTTATTTTGCTCATGGTGTACACAATTACTCAGCTTTGCTCATGCTCTATTTATTTAAATAGCTCAATAATACTTAATGAATCTAATCTTTTATGGACTATAAATTTAGGAAAAATAAACCTTGTTACTAAATATCACACCGCCTTTATGGAGTATCATTGGATCTAAGTTGAAATGATGTGGTTATATGTAAGAAATAACTTCAAGGCAAAAGTCTAAAGGATAGCTGTAGATTGAAAATGCATAGTGAATGAACCCTTATCCTGCATGATATCCTATATGCACCAGACAAAATTCAGTGAAACTTGGAGGGTATTTGGTAATACCAAAAATATTTCCAACTAAAACTTTTTAATCTAAAGTTTTTCACTCATCATAACTATTATATTTTTTAATTATTTCTACACTTCTTCCTCTACAACTACCATATTTTTCAATTATTTTTACACAACTACTCATATATCTAGGCTATTCATTTTAATTCTATTCTCTTTACTTTTCATTATTACTTATATTATATCACATCATTTTCTCATATAAAAAAACTTTTCCTCAGAAGTTTTATTACTTCATAAACACACAATTAGTTTATATTTTAGCTTTTCTTAACCTTGGTTTTTCATTAAAATTTTATGATAATTATGTTAATGTTTGGTTGGAACAACTTATTATAGTTCTAATTTGGTTACAGATGATTTCGTGACTTTAAATCTTGATTGTGAAATATTCGTATCAAATGATGATTATTTTTTTCTATTGCATATTTCAATAGAAATGCAAATGCAAACATTTAGTATGTTAGGTTGCATTGTACAAAAAAGAATAAATAGATTAGCTAAAAATGCTTACTAGGGATACTTATTAAAATGAATGTATCTGTTTATGAGAATTGCTTAGCAGAAAAGCAATAAAAAAATCATTCGGTGCGACTACTAGAGCAGAGTTTTCATCGCAATTAATTCATTCTAAACCTATGGTCCAATAAATATTGGGGTAAGACATGGATCTTCATATTTCATCATATTTATAAATGATTACAAGCGTTTTACTTATGCTTTCTTGATTTTTTATAGGTCAAAAGAGCTGAAACATTCAAACGTTATTTTAGTTAGGGAGATGCATTGCTCTCTATTGCTTATTTATTTAACTGAGTTTTCTCAAGATCAGTCACTTTTGTACTTTATGAATTATAAATAAGATAAAATCCTAGTTTAAAAAATCTACAATCATAGATCAACTACCTTTTTGCAAGCATCGTAAATTTGGATTAAGAAAAAAATTATCTTTTGTAAATTAGGATTAAGAAAAAAGTTTATCTTTATCATATACTCAGAACACTCTCGAAGACATCTATTTATTAGTGAGTTGAAATATGAAAATATGACTAAATTTAAACAAAGAAATATTAGATTCTTAGAAAATGATTTTCTGAGCGAAAGTGAGATTGAAAAAAAATATTTTTCATTTGAGATGAAAAATCTTAAAAATAATGACAGTTATAATCAATTAGCTAATGAAGATAAGGAAATAACTTAATATCTTGAATTGAGTAGCAACAACATGAAGATAGGATTGACTATAAAAGTATCTTGTATGTTTTTATTTGAGATTGAGGAGAAAGCTTCTATTGTTGCATGACAAAATAATAAAGAGATTAGATCAGTTGTTTAGGCTCTTTCATGTCCAGCTAGGAAAGAATGGAGAAAAGAAATGGTAGAAGAAGATTTTTTGAACATAAATCAAGTTTGCCACTTGGTTGACCTCCCATCTAAGCACAAAACAATTGAGAATAAATGATTTCTTAAGGTTAAGGCAGATGACCTACAACTTATTAATATCAAATCCCATTTTGATATAGACATTATAACATAAGAAAAGTAAATTCAAAGTATAATATCTACACATAAATAGTTGTTAATGTGTTTATAAAATCAATTAGTAGATATGCGTTTTTTTCACATGTTAAAATCTATAGTTTTACATAGATTGTAATATATATATATATATGAGATGTGATCGTATGCGGCTGGGCTAAGTCCCGCTTTCTCCGTCCGCTCCTCCGCGCGCTACTGTGCGCCGTTGGATCAGGCGCTGCTGTGCACAGCCGTTGGATGGAAAGAATGCAAAATGCACCCCCCGTGAGGACCATTTGCAGCGTCGCCCCTGTGATTGCAAATCGCGCGCCAGCGCCCCAACTCTCCTCTCCAGCTCGGTCTCCGCCCGCTGTCCTCTCTCTCCCCTCCGACTCCCTCTCCGGCGCTGCCCCTCTCTCCCGCCGCCTCCCTCTCTCCCCGTTGTTCCTCTCTCTCCACGACGCCCCTTTCTCTCTCTCTCTCTCTCTCTCTCTCTCTCTCTCTCTCTCCTCTCCGGTGCCCTCTCTCCCCGATGGCTCCCTCTCACCCCGTTGTCCTCTCTCTCTCTCTCGCGCCCTCTCACTCTCCCCTCCGGCTCACTCTCTCCCCGTTGTCCCTCCCTCTCTCCCCGACGCCCCTCTCTCTTGCGCCCTCTCGGACAAAGATGGCGGACTTGAGGATGGGATTGTTGATGCAGTTACTGCAGTATCGCTGGAAGTTAGGGATTTTAGGGATGGAATCATCGACATTGAGGAGCTTGCGTCGATTTACAATTTCCCGATTTCCCAATTGATAACTTTCAAGTTCGACATTTCAAGCCTCTTCTTTTTGTTTGCTTTTTCTGCCCAATGTTGTCGTGGTTTATTGCAAATTGATAGGTTTTTAATGCTTTAGCTTCATTAGAGTATGAACCGAACGTTTGGGCTCTCTTTTCGAGCCTAAATTTCCTTTCAAGCTTAAAAATGTAAATTCGAACATTTTTTTTTTTGGAAGCTCAAGGCTTCCATCGATCTCTGGATGTTTTTGTCTAGCAAGCCATGGTTTTGTGCTTGAGTGTCAGAGAGGTGCATAGATAAGTCGAGCTGGCTTGCATAGAGCCGAATCCAAAATTGAGCTCGATCCCTAACTTGGAAATTGAACTTAAGCCAGAGCTTTTTGAAGCTGATCTATGACAGTTGGCTATGGTATGGATTCATATGAATGATTTTTGAAATGGTCCTCCCGTGAATTATGTTTCCTCACATTGTTTGCACTCAAATATGGTCTTTTTTTCAAGCATTTTTTCATACTTGAAGCTTCTTAATATTTCAACACTCTCTGCTAACAGGTTGGAATTTTTTTTTTCATATGTGATTAGTTTAAGCTGTTTTCTCTGTGGTGGATTAGCAATCACTTGAAAACTGTTGGAATTGGAATTGGCGACGAGCAGGGAGGAGGAACTTCCAGCTTTCATCTATGAAGCCCGACCGACCACTTCAAGTAATGCAGGACGAAACAGGGCAATGGCGTTGGATCCCTTGGCAGGAATTGTGGTGACTGGTACATCTGACCCTCCTCACAATGCCAGTGCTGGAGGCGAGTCCTCCTCAAGCCTGCGATTGAATGCATTGGGCGGTGGAGCCTTGGTGTTCTCTGCAGTTACGGAGCCGGATTTGAAATGCTGGAATGCAATGCTTGGCGGGTATGCTCATCATGGAAATCCGGAAGAGGCATTCAAGCTGTTTGATGAGATGGAAGGAAGAGGCCAGAGGCCGGATAAGGTCACCTTCATCTCGCTGCTATCTGCTTGCAGCCACTGCCACCTGGTGGAGTGGATTGTTGTCGGCAATTTCGGTGATGGGTTTCTGCTGCTAATGTTGAAATTGCAGAAGTTCAACCATCATCTGGTCGGATTCAAAAGCAGATGGTCATTATATGTGTCGTCGTCTCATCCATCGGAGCTTTCGTTGCCGCATGGCTTAATTGGTAGACGATTTGCAACTTTCAAACGGAGGAGCTTGAAACCGATGATGCTTGAAATCCAAAGCTGCGACCTCGGTGCGGCAAACAGATGCTGATTTCATCGATTTTTGGAAAGGAGAGAGAGGGCGAGAGAGAGAGAGGCCTCGGGGAGAGAGAGTTGGGGCGCTGGCGCGCGATTTGCAATCACAGGGGCGACGCTGCAAATGGTCCTCACGGGGGGGTGCATTTTGCATTCTTTCCATCCAACGGCTGTGCACAGCAGCGCCTGATCCAACGGCGCACAGTAGCGCGCGGAGGAGCGGACGGAGAAAGCGGGACTTAGCCCAGCCGCATACGATCACATCTCTATATATATATATATATGAGATCCTTTATTTTGAAAATATAATGAATATTTTGTTTATTCATACTAGCATGAGTGCATAAATGAATAAAAATATGTCAATAAAGTTAAAGATAACTGTCTCAATGAACAATTGTATCTAATATTTTAAAAATATGTCGAGATGAGACAATTTAAGTAAACTAAATATTTTTATGAAAATATTGAACTTGAGATCTATGTCATTTTCAACCGAGGCAAAGCTTAGTGATATAACATGCAAGATTCGTGAGTATATATTCTAGCTTCAAGTGCCGACGGGAGCGTGGTCTCCATTATAATGTCACATTAATAAAAGAATAAAGATGACATTATATTAAATTATATATTGACTATAGTGAGAGCCCTATATCCTATTAGATTTTATTAAAGTTAGGTGTAAGTTATCAGTTCATATAGAGGGAAAATATTTTGGAAACTCTGGTTAGACAGTTGATAGTGATTGAACTAAAGTCTTTATGGTATTGAGAAGAACATGAATACATGTCCTATACATTAAAAGTTATTTTATCATGTCACATATTTCATACCACATGTACTTAGTAACATATAAAGATGTGACTTAAGTTTAAAATCTCTCTTATTACTATAAGAATCCTTAAGACAAGAATAACTTCATTTCAGATTGTATGTATCTCTCAATAGTATTTTAAAGTTGTAGGCTAATAATAACTAATTTAATATTTCTCAATAAAGCATATCTAAGAAAGCAGTTAGTTTGCAATTAAACAATATATATGAAACGAAGACTATTTTGTTTTACATTTAATTGCTTATATTCACTAATCCACCAATTATTTCGACATATATGTTAGACATAATTGACTACAATGCAACTAAAAATAATCAAGTATAGTCTTTTGAAGAATTAAGTATACTTTAGACTGATGCAAAAAAAATAAGTCTAGGGTATAATAAGAAATATATATAAGAATTGATGCATAATGTTGAGCTTCCAAGTGCAAATGACTAATAAAATAGTAACATATAATGGTTTGACTTAGTTATCCTACTTTATTCTTCCAAGCTCGTACTCTTTTGTGTGAAATTTCACTAATCTCAATAAATTATAACCTTGAAGCATTAACTCTCTTTTAGATTTTAACTCTAAAGCATATCAATACAACATATCAAAAAATATATGAGTTCACACTCTGACAATCCTTATTTGGCTTTTCTTAGACTTATTCTTCACCACCAATTCAAGGATCACAATAAATAAGATGGAAAAAAGAAAATATTACCCTTTGATATATATTCTTCAAAGCACCAACAAAAGTAATTCCTTTTAAAGAAAATGATGAAGACTTGTAGGAGTTCTAAAGATTAGTGAATACTTGAGAACTTTAATTATTGAAAAATTCATTTTTTGGCCTTCCAAAAATCCTTCTTTCATTGAATGCACCTCGTATTTACATTTTACAAAGAATATGTGCTTTTTCTATTATTTGACCATTGGAGTGCATTACTCAAGATGCAAAAGGTAAGATCTGCATCAATTCTGGAGTATTTTAATTTTTCACGTACACAAATATTTTTCATTACTATAGCTATATTTTTTAATAATTTCCATCTATACCTTGGAGAATTCTTAAACATTTTTTTAAAATTTTTAAAAAATTACTAATAAATGGTTAACGTTCCGTCAATGATTCTGCCACTGGAAATCCTTATTTTATTTTTATTCTTTTTGTTTAATTCATCTATTTTTTGTCAGCTGATAAGGTCACTTGAATTTTTGCGCCGATATCTGTCAACAGATTTGTCATTGAAAACTTTTTATTAAAATTTTTATCTTGATATTTCATCTGTTTCTGTTTATTCTTAGTTGCCGAAAATCCTACAATCATAAAATTTTATATTTGAAGGATTTTTTCTATTTTAGCTAAACTCAATACACGATTAATACTTTAAAATTAGATTTATTACAATCAAACCACAACCAAATAATTATAAATTTGACTCATATTTTAATAATTTTTGTTACATAACAAATCAATATAAATGTGAATGATTCATGATCTTTAATGAAATATTTTTTTGATGGAACCCTTAACAAAATATTTTTCTTCCAAATTTGTGTATTTTTGAAGTTTTCATGTGAAACTTATGTATATTGAATGTTAAAGTTTAATATTTAGCTACGAGTTTCATTCATCATTTTTTATGTTATAAAATTTATCAATTTTGAAGATTCATATAGTCATGTCATAAGATTCAAAGTTTTCTTTCATTCATTAACCTTCTGCATTATTTCCAAAAATATATTTAGTTAATCATAACATGGCTTTTAGCATTAACTCAAACAATTTATGATACATATTATCCATTCACAATTATCCACAAATGCTCATATACATAGCCAGAATATATTAATGTTCATAGACATTGCTAGAAAAAACTATTCCAAAGTAATATTTCAGCATCAAATAAAATAAAATACCATTTCTTTGTATCATCCAAATTTATCTCTTTATGGGTAACACAAAAAAGTTTTCAAAATAAAACTTTTTGATCTAAAATTTTTTACTCCTTATAACTACTTTATTTTTTAATTATTTCTTCATATTTTTCTGTACAACTATCAATTATTTCTACACAGCTACTTGTACAACTAACCTATTTATTTTAATTTTATTCTCTTTACTCATTATCATTACTCCTATTGTATCACATCATTTTATCTTATTTTAAAAACTTTTACACCAAAAAATTTTCATCCAAAAGTTTTATTATTTTCTAAACACATCTTATGTGTCTATTAATATTAAAAATCTACATTTCAAAAAATAATTATAAAAAATAAAATTTTCATCATTTACCACAATTTCTCCATCTATCATTAAATTAAAAATTGGAAAATAATAATTACCTTAGTCTGGAACTTTTAGAGGATTAAGAGGGCTTAGAAACTAAAACAATCAACTTGATTAGCATTAATTTTGATGAGTTGCAAAAGTGAGATATGAGAAAGGAAGAAAAATAGTAATGATGCTGATAAAAAAAAGATAAGAAGATAGCTGGTAAGAATCCTTTGAGATTTCTGATAATAATACAAGCGATAAAGATGAAGAAATTAAGATACTGATAAAGAAGATAAGACTTTTTATCATAGAGGAAATGATAATAAAATGACAACTGGTAGAAGGACGTAACCTAAAAAAGAAAATATACAAAAGACTATGAAAGGAAACAAGAAAGAATAAAGTGTCATAATAATTATAAATGTTATGGATATCTTAAGAATAAATGTCAATCTCATATTGAAAAGAAATTTTTTCAAAAGAATAGAAATCAAAGTCATGGAGCATGTATGATAGTAACATATCGCCATCAATTTCTTTAGGATTTGAGGATAACAAAGCATATGTGGCATCATATTTTGGATTCATTGCATATATAAAGAAGAACCTAATAGTTTTGAGATAAGTTACATTGTCGAACAATTTGAATAAAAATACATTAAATTAGTTAGTGAATTTATAACTTCATCAAATAACTCCCTAAAAGAGCCCAATATAGGGTTAGAGCTCGAAGCGAGGATAAGTGAGAGCTCAAACCCAAAGTTGTATTTAAGTAGGTTTAAGATCATTTGTCCATTTTAGAACTTGATTTGTATATTCATTTTAGAAACCCATAATGTATTTGATTATTTTGGTTAGATGCTATTTCATTTTGATATAGTCATAATTACATAATTCATGGATGTGTTGTATTATAATGGATATAACAAGTCAACATGATAAATTGATGATGACATTGGCGATTGGCATATGAGTTTGGTAATGTTTATTGTCTTAAAGTTATGATACTTTGATAAGTTATATATGATGACAACATTGTGATTACTATTTACAAAGATACTATTTATAACAAGAATCCATAATATATGGTAATATGTTCTTTGTTTAGGAAATCAAATACTCCTTATTATCGTCTTGTAGATCCCATGGTGGTACGATTAAAATTTTAATTAGACCAAATGGTAGTCACCAACTAATATTGAAGGGTTGAATGGTGAAATGTCATAGAAAGTGATATTGAAGTGAGTTAGATAAGAGAAAGAGAAAAGGAAAAGTGTGACATGTGGAGCTCTTAACTGGTAGGCAAGATCATGATGGGATACACGAATGTTGATGAAATGCATTGTATTGAGTTGATTAAATCCAAGGGCTAACTTAGGGCATCGGATTAGAGACTCTAAACTCTCTCTCTATTAAATCAAGAATACATATAAGATGAAAGAGTAGTGATCCCATTAGCCTGTGCTAAGTAAACCACTACTTCACTCAACGAAAAACTTTTATTTTAAAATATTTTTTGAAATTTTTTAATAAAACTATTAATTTAGAAGTATTTAATTTATTTAAAAATAAGTTTTTTTGTCGGAACTGGGAAGTGGTTTGCTTAGTTCGGGCTAATGAGATTATTACTCTAAATGCATGCAATTTAGTATTTTTTATGTTTTATGAATATGCTGTAGAAGATGACACTAATGAAAAAGGTTGATATAGGGAAGATCCCTTATGGTAGAGAGTGAGCCAAGTGGTCCAAGGACTTAGTCCCACAATATGGTGTTATAAGGGTAGCAAGAATGGGCATGATGATTCTGAGGAGCAGGCAATATAACTAGAGTCCTCACTGGGGAAGGTGTGAGGATGACAGTGATGATGAGGCATATGAGGAGATGCCCGGGGATGGCTGCATAGGCATAAATAAGAAGTTGCAAAAATTCTCCAATTATTAAAGTTCCGCTCACTCATTAAGAGATTGTTAAAATGAAAAAGTCTCAACTCTCCCTTGCCAAGAGACTAAAACGAAAAAGCTATATGTCCATCACCATATTCTTGGCTATAATTGCTTAAATAACCCCAACATAAAATTTCAAGCAACAACGAAAAGACACTACCTCCCCTCAAAATCATTTTAAATAAAATCTCATTAAATCCATCTTAAGCTTCCTCATATATCGCTTCTTTCACATGATTTAATAACAACAAAAGAAAGATGAAAAAATAAATATCTTTAAATTGATCAATTAATTTAACTTATTTTTAAAAATGAGAAAAGTACCTTCAATTTATGAGTGGAGAAGTGAGGAGGAGAAGTGAGAAGAGATAGACCTTCGAAGCCTAGATTTCCAAAGACGATGAATGCAATGTGATAAATTGCAGGTTTTCATATAATTGTATATTATTTTTACATTTTTCATCATAAAAATTTCAATTAAACAAAGGTTTTACGTAAAATTATTTAAAAATTAATGTATATTTATTAATTTTTAAATTCGACTTTAATTATTTGCTTCAAGTGCGCAACATAATTTCATAATTTTTACTTGAAATAAAAAAAATGGCTTTTATTATTAGGAATTTAATAGGTGTAAAATAATTATAGATATTTATTTTAATGGTTTGGATCATTTATCTTATAATGGAATGTGCGCAGATATCCATATGATGCTAAAGTACCAACTTTGGTACTTTATCCTCCCGAATCCTTGCTCACCGCTCTTATTGGACGTTGCGATCTTATCCAATTTGAGGATTGACGACAATCTGATGGTAGACTCGTAGTTTCTATTAATTAGGATTCCATCGAATTTCCAACGCCAATCGCTGCAAGCCACACCTTCAGATTACGAAGTATGGTACCCATCATCTTCCATAAATGAGCATATGGTTTCAAATGCAGCCCGATTATATATATCATAATATATTTTCAGATAAAATACAACATTTATTTATTTTATTTTTATTTTTATTTAATTTTTTCATAAACATGTTTTTATAAGTGTATTTAATATATATATATACATTAAGTTTCACTATTTTATAACACTTTTACATATTTATTTTTATTTTTAAAAAACTATCAATTTCAATGGGCATTTAAGTCATTTCTCACCCCATAAAAAACTTAATTTTAAAAATAAAAAATAAATATATAGAAGTATTATAAAATGACAAAACTTGGTATATATATATTAAATACACTTAGAAAACACGTTTATGAAGAAAAAATAACAAATATAACTAATTATAAAAATAAATGAATATTATATTTTACCTTAAAATACATGTTTGTATTTATTTATTTTATTTTTATTTATATTTAATTTTTTCATAAACATGTTTTTATAAGTGTATTTAATATATGTACTAAGTTTTGCAATTTTATAATACTTTTACCTATTTATTTTTTATTTTTAAAAAACTATCAATTTTAATGGGCATTTAAGTCGTTTCTCACACCTTAAAAAACTTAATTTTAAAGATAAAATTAAATATATAAAAGTATTATAAAATGACAAAACTTGGTACATATATATTAAATACACTTAGGAAAATATGTTTATGAAGAAAAAATAAAAATATAACTAATTATAAAAATAAATGAATGTTGCATTTTACCTTAAAATACCTTAAAATATATGTAGAATGTTGCATTAACAATTTTTGATGTTGGTAATCTCCCCTAAGCTCGACTCATCTGCCTTTAGAAACAATTCAAGTCAAAGCTGATAATAGATCTGTCTTTAATTAATATATTTTCAGATAAAATACAACATTTATTTATTTTATTTTTATTTATATCTAATTTTATCATAAGCATATTTTTATAAGTGTATTTAATATATATACTAAGTTTTTCCATTTTATAATACTTTTATATATTTATTTTTTATTTTTTAAAAAATATCAATTTCAATGGGCATTTAAGTCATTTCTCACCCCTTAAAAAACTTAATTTAAAAATAAAAAATAAATATATAAAAATATTATAAAATGACAAAACTTGGTACATATATATTAAATACAATTAAGAAAACATGTTTATGAAGAAAAATAAAAAATATAACTAATTATAAAAATAAATAAATGTTGTTTTTTACCTTAAAATGCCTTAAAATATACGTAGAATGTTGCATCAACAGTACAACCCCATCTTCATTGTGAAATTCCAGTAGCCAGCAATTTTCTACAACCTCAATCTCATCTTCTTTCTCCTGGTGCAACGGTCGTTCAAACTCACTTGCATGAATGCAAAGTGCGATAGATGACAAGGGAGCCTCAATGCACACGGTTGTATATCACCTATTTTTTTATTTAAATTTTTTTTTTTCATGAAAATGTTAATTTAAGTGTATCTAATATGTGTAAACTTTTACCATTTTTGAAGATTTTTAGATGTTATTTTTGGAGTTTTTAAAATCAAAATTACTAAAAATGCCACTGATTTTAAAAAATTCAAAAAAATAGTTTAAAATCTCCAAAAATGATAAAAAATTATACACATATTAAATATACTTAGATTAACAGTTATGTAAAAAAAATTTCAAAAAAATAAAACAAATGAGTTCAATACAGCATTCGACGATAAGATCCTATATTATAAATTCCCTTTGATTGACATTGACATCAACCCAACCACGCCATTCAACAGCGACAACTCCAAATCTTGCTTGTTTTCATGTCACAACAACCATCTACGACCGATTTGTAAGCAGCCAATTGATAGACTATTTTGCAACGCAAGCGCATGTGGTTAACAAATAATATAGAGTCAATAAAGTTTTGTTTCCTCGGAGATGTTAGAATTTAATTGTCATAGCCAATTCAAGCAGTAAAATCAAAGCTAATGGAGATTACGAAATTAAAATAATAGGGTGGAATGAAACTAGAGTTATGATTTTCCTTGACACCTCATAGTAAAATCTAAAGAACTCCCATCATTACTCTCTATGATTGGATTATTAATCTAGTGCATTAACTTATTTATACGTGCATTCTAGCCATCGTATAAACATATAAAAGTAATCAACTTTTCTATATTATTATGAGAACGGAATTAATTTACACTATTAATGGCAAAACTGTAAGCATAATTACACAAGGATGGTGGGTATATTCCTGTACTGACTAATGGATCAATCAACTTTGTAGCTGAGATAAATTCTCACCCCTAGCATAGTCTCATGAACTCGTAGTGTTTAATCTCAGTCCAATCACATGTCATTCCTTCTGAATAACAAATGTTATTCTCACAAGAATCTAGTAGGTGACCAAGCCATCAAAAACATTAAGAATCAATTAAATACATAATCGAAATCATTTATAAATAAATAAATAAAAATACAAATAAAATCAATCCTTTATGTCAAGTTTTATCATAACGATAGAAGGAAAAAATAGTTCATGCTAGAAAAAAGAGAACTTACTATAACCAATATCTTTTATACAATCCATCAATGTTTTGTCAAAAAGATAAAAAGAATAGAAAAAAATAAACTTATGAAATTTTTTCTCAAAGAGCTCATTTTTATCTTTTTCATCTTCTTTGTGCTTTCGTGCCTCCAAAATTCCCTTGTAAACTCCGAAAGTCCTTTCAATGTGCTAAAAATCTACTTTTATACATTTGCTTTGCACACACTTTTTTTAATATTTTTATATAATGTGACATCCTAATCTTACAATGGAGTACATTCACTCCCTCAGACTATGAAAAGAAATTTTTCTATGAAATCTTCACAACAGAAGGAAATGGTAAAACGCTCATATTAAGGAAACTATTTGGTAAAAACCCTATCCCATTCTAAGCCGTTGATGTCTTGGCGCAGTGGTGCTTTGCACACACTTTTTTTTTATTTTTTTATAGGGACACTTCTGCAGCACCTTGGCATCGCGACGCGCATGTGCACTAAACCAGCTATTCTTGCACTGCCGCAGATCCAACAGTGGCACCCTGGTGCCTAATGGAAGCCGTGATGCTAGCCCATGCTCACAGCTCACTTGCTTTTCTTACCGCTCCCTTTTTACTTGATGTTTTCCACTCCAACTGCTCCAATGCTTTGTTGTTCACTTGAAAATGATGACAAACACTACCATGATCAATATTGTATGCGAATTTAATACCTTTATGCAAATGAGGTGGTTTTTGACTTTTAAATCAACTGGCAGAATGATCTAGGCATCAGTGCATCCAGCCCAAAAACCTATTTTTTTAAAAAAAATTTCATAGGTAAGTAAATCTATGTGTATTAAATCTATAAACCAAGTTTTACCATTTTTGGATGTTTTTAAGTATTTTTTTTAGATTTTTAAACACAGTGGCATTTCCGTAATTTTCTGAGATCCAAAAATTACGGAAATGCCACTGTGTTTAAAAATCCAAAAAAAATACTTAAAAACATCTAAAAATGGTAAAACTTGGTTTATAGATTTAATACACCTAGATTTACTTACCCATAAAAAATTTAAAAAAATTAAAAAAATAGGTTTTTGGAACGGATGCACGGCCATCCGATCTTAAAAGATCAGGACTCAGATTTATATTATTATTTATTGTGGATTTAGATGATCACATCCCTTGATTTGGCTCTTGTTTTACTGGAACGATCTTTGCAGATTGGGTTTTGCCCATTGAGTTAGCTGACGAAAATGGGAACTAGTTGCCGCCGACGAGATGGAGGAGGGATGTTAATTTTGATGGATTCAGTTAGCAACTTGGATTCTCTGTTGAAGGACTTTAGTTTATCCGTTGAGGCCAAGTAAATGCCAATGAATGGGAAACAATGGAGATTTTGCAGAGGAGCTGGTCAGATTTGAGATGGGAGCCAGTCACTACTATGTTGCTACAGAGGATTTCTACTTTTGATTTCACAAGAGAGCAGCTTCTCGCCGGATTGGTGATAACTTTATGAAAATAGAGTTAAGTAATGCTATGCTAGTTAAGAGTGCGTTGTGAACGTCAATCTAGGCCATTTTGTCAATAATCTTGATTTTCATTTATCATGAATTAGATAGCCACATTCAGAAAATTACAAAAATGCCACTATGTTTAAAAATAAAAAATACTTAAAAACATCCAAAAATGGTAAAACTTGGTTTATAGATTTAATACACCTAGATTTACTTACCCATGAAAAAATTAAAAAAATTAAAAAAAAAAGTTTTTGGGCCGGATGCATAGAGGCCTCCGTGCATCCGGTCTTAAAAGATCATTCTGCTATAAATCTAGGCAAACTTAGCAAGCAGAAGTAAATAAAAACTCTTAAAATCTTTAGGAAATAACGAATTCGTATGAAATCATTTAAGAGTGTGTTTGACAATTGATAGAAAATGTCAAGATAAAACTTTTCAATCTAAAACTTTTCACTCTCCATAATTATCATTTTTTCACATTTTCCTATACAACTATTTTACTTTTCAATCATTTCTACATAACTATTCACACAACTAACCTATTTATTTTAACTTTATCATCTTTACTATTTATCATTATTCCTATCATATTACATCATTTAACAATTTTTATTTTTCAAAACTTTTTATCAAAAATTTTATTCATTACCAAACACACCCTAAGATTAAATATAAACATAATAAATCAAACTCATGCATAAACTCATCGTACAAAGTACATATAAATACCTATGCATTTCATGCTAATGCATAGTTTGTTATTCCCATGCCTAGCACGTGTGGATCATTACGGGTTAAGATCTCAATTCATAATAATAGTATTAACCCTCGCTAGAGAGCAATCATTACAACTTCACTTTGAGTTATAATTGAAGGCATAACTTCAGCTCTAAGTTGTTGTCAGACTTCATCAAAAAAAAAAAAAAAAAAGTTGTTGTCAGACGTCAGAATCGGAGGCAGACTTCAAGTTTCAGTTACAGTGAGAGGGAATCCGATCGTATGCACCCCGGTGCATTCAGCCTCAGTGCACCCTCAGTGCACCAGGGTGCACTGCACCTATTTTTTTTTAATTTTTTTTTGAAATTTTTTTCATGAAGCTGTTAATATAAGTTTATTTAACATATGTATCAATTTTTACTGGAGATTTTTAGATATTTTTTTTAGATTTTTAAAAATCGGTGGCATTTTCCGTAATTTAAAATTACCGAAAATGCCACTGATTTTTAAAAATCTAAAAAAAATATCTAAAAGTCTCCAAAAATAGTAAAAATTGATACATATGTTAAATAAACCTAGATTAACCATTGTATGAAAAAATTTTCAAAAAAAAATTAAAAAAAATAGGTGCAGTGCACCCGGGTGCACTGAGGCTGAATGCACCCGGGTGCATACGATTGGGTTCCGAGTGAGAGAAATACTTCAACTCAGAGTCGTAGTCAAAGGAATATTTTAACTCTAGATTATGGTGTTGGAAGCACCCGGTAAACACGAGCTTATATTTTCCATCAATCATCTATGTTTAAAAAATGAAAGGAGTTTCGTGAAATTACTTTTATATTATAAGTGGTGGGCCCACCTTTTTTACTCTCTACATAATAACGTGAGCTCATCCAAACAAGTGAAACAAATAAATCCATTCACATACCTATATTAAAATGAACATCCGTACATTAAAATGAATATACGCAGGCCTCTTTTAATTTATTACGACTGGATTTGACAAATTCATTCACATATTTTAATATAATTATATATACTATATATTAATAGAATCGTACAAATAATATAATAAATATAATAAAATGTATGTACATAGTTTATACATACAACTTTATCTTATTTCTTAAATTAAAATATCCTAAATTTTATTTTACTGCTATCATTTTTAAATCGGGAATACTTTTATGAAACTACTGATCTATGCAATCCCTTTCATTTTGAATATTTTAATACTTAATGGAAAATCTACTTTATTTATTATATTTAACATTATTTATATTATTTTGAAAACTCTTTCACTTGTCTAGTATCATTATGCATGAGACACATCGGCAAATGTGTGAAATTAATGTAATAAAATGATATAATGTTCAATATCAATTTTAAAGTTATATTTTTAATATTTAAACTGTCTAAAATATTATTTTTATGTAGATATTACATTCTAATATATATATATATGTGAATAGATCTAATTATTTTTCGCAATTTATATAAAATATATCTATTTTTAAACAAATGTGACCCATGTACATATTTGATCGCGATGAAATTTGATCTTCTAGATAAATATGATGAACGCATTGAATTTTTCATCAAGTGTCAAAAACTTAAAATTTGAATGAATTACATAGAACCGCTACATAGAAGCGAGCATCTTTTAAGTAACTAAATTTACTCTTCAAATTATTTACAATCATAATAGTTATTTACAAAATTTATTAAATCACCCTTTCTTACTCAACTACACGTTTACCCTCATTAAATTAAATTTTAAATAATTTAGATCCCAATATGAAATTAACTTAACATGCTAATATTTATATTGAAAATTTATAAATTAAATTAGGGAGTTTACTATATTTGCCAATGACTCAATAAGCACAGTTCTAAGAAGCAAACAACAAGTCATTTTAGCCAAAACAGGCTAAAAATAGCCATCTTCGTGCCTATAAAAGCGAAACAGTGAAATAGCAAGACAACTTGGATAAATCAAGTGCAAATATTATTTGAAGTATTGAATCTAATTTATAAAATTTAGAAGACATATTATGCAAGGAAAGATCAAGAAAATTAGAAAAAATGCATTTACAATGATTTTCGAAGACATTTAAGAAGACAACATTTTGTAGAAGTAGATCAATTATTTCTACAAAAGTGAGGGGAAACGAAGCTGTGATTGGAATTACCACGACTTGATCAAATGAAGTGCTTTTGTTATTAAACTTTGTAGAACATCTCTAGACATCATAAAGATTATATACACTAAAAGTTTCAAAAATTTTGAAAACTCATAAGTACACCTTTGACCCCGTAGAAGATCTGTAAATGGGCAGTACATATAATGATAAGTATTGATAGCACCAGAGGATTACTTTTAATGGCAAAAAATACGTTAAATGTGCTTATAGCTGCTAGAAAGACATTGTTTTGAAGGCAGCTTAAAAGGAGAATGACTCCAATGAAGCAAGTGATGATCATAAGCACTTCAACTTCTAAATGATTAAAAGTCAAAATAATTCAAGATCTATGCATGCAAGCTATGCAATAACTTTGATTAGGTGAAACTTTAAGGTCTTATCTATGACACATCTGAAGCTTTGAAGCATAACTATGGACAATTCTGATCTGTCAGTTTGAATTTATTTTATATGCTTTCAGCTTATTTAGAAGTACTTTTTGTACACCTGTTGTATTTCTATTTGAAGAAAGCGTCTGTTGGAAAGAGAGCTAATATCGTTGTGAGTTGTTAATGATCCCGTAGAAACTATCGTGGTGAGTTTGTTGATCTCTTCGAAACTTACATAGTGAGTTATTGGTGATCTCCTGTAAACTAACGAGGTGCGTTTGTTGGTGATGTCAATGAAACCAACATATTGAGGGTGTGTTTGTTAATTAGTAAAAGTTGTTAAGTTAAAACTTTTCACTCTCCACAACTATCCTATTTTTTAATCATTTATTCACATTTTTCTATATAATTATCCTACTTTTCAATCATTTTTACACAACTACCAACATAACTAACATATCTATTTCAACTTTATCCTATTTATTCATCATCATTACCTCTATCATATCGCATCATTTGACAACTTCTATTCTCTACAACTTTTCATCAAAAGTTTTATCCATTCCCAAACACACCCTGAATTGACAGTGATATCAATAAAACTAATGTGTCGTAGAGATTGTTGGTGAGCTTAATGAGAGTGGAGTAGGTGGGCACTGAACCACTGTTCATTTATGTAATATTGTGTTGTTTATGTTTCTCCTTTTGCCATCTCTTTACTGACACGTTAAGAATAACACCTGATCGATAATTCAAAAAACATTTTATTAGCTCAATTCGTCTCCTCTTTTGAATTTCCTACTAATAATCATATTGGGACAACGCTCTCCTTTCTCTAGATTTTCTTTCTTCTTATACTAGGTTTAGGAAGAGAATGAGTTTAATATTTTATAATATTTTGATAGTTGGTAGTTTCAAATTTGCTTTTAATTGTGATCCAGTAGATAGAATCTTCATTATCATGATGGTTATTTTACTTTTAATGCAAGTTTTTTTTTTGATGGTTTATATTTACATACATCTCAACACAGATTACATTGTAGTTCTGAGACATTCTTACAAACAAGGAGATACATAACTCCTCCAAAGAAATCTGGAGACATAGCTCCACTAACGAATTAGGAAGAACAACTTCCATCCAGCACAAGGGAGACAACAGCTCCCACACCATTTTTCCGGGCGAAATCCCAATGTGGGATTCGAACCCACAACCTACGCTAATGGGGACAACGCCCCAGCCACCTGCGCTAGCCGCAGGTGACCTTTTAATGCAAGTTCATTTTCATATAATTTGGACTTTTATTATCTCCAGTGAATACGACCTGATTTTTTTTTTATATAATATTAGATTCTGATATAAGTTGATAATTATTTAAATTAGTGGTCATATAATTCTTAAAGACGAACATTATATATTGGGTCGCATCACAACAGATAACGGGGAGGCACTAAAGTGGGGGAGATTAAGACTCGAGAGAGGAGTCATGAGGAGATGGAACACCTAAGTCCAAATTGCTGAAATTAATGAATCCAGTGGCTGACTATGAAGTGCTTGGAAATAAAGATAGATTGAGACTCGAGAGAGGGGTTAGAGAAGCCATAAATGAAGTGGTAGAGGAAATTTTTTTTAAAAAAATAAATCTTTGGTTTTGAAATTTTTCTTAAGCTGGATATTTTTAGATTAGTTTCAACTCAGATCTATTATAAATTCTTTTTAGGTTGAAATAAAATTGAACTCAAACTCAACAGAGTAATTAAATTTAAATATAGAATTGGGTTTTTTGATCCAAACCGAGCGGGTTGAATTAAGTAAAACCCGCCCATGTTGCATCTTCGAAACAATTAGGTTAAGATGCAAAGATAAAATCTTAAAAAATCCATTTTTTCACCCAAAAACTTAAAAATTAAAATAAGAGGCCTGCCACCTTGGTGGTGACTCATTTGCTCAAGGATACGGTTGACATGAGTTTGAATGACAGTTGTGACATTTTGTTATTATTATTTACGAGCTGTGTGGCTTTGTTTTTTTTGATGGAGTTGTGTTTTCAAGTTTTATTAGGTGGTGCCATATCTCCATATTTGTAAGAAACTCTGAGAGTTTTAGTGTAAGGGATAATGAAATGTGTGTAAATATACTAATTAAAAAAAATAACAGTAAGTTTGTTTTGACACAAAAGTTGTCGAAGCGGGAAATTCACTCCTTATATATATTTTTATGTATGATTTGATATTTTAATTATCTAATTATTATATTTATATTTTAATAATTTTTTAGTCTATACTAAAGTACTTTACATTCCAATCATTATCCTTGTCATACCATGGCTTATATATATCACTTTCTTATTTTTAATTTTAGTATCTTTACTCTTAATTATTATTTTTATTATATCATATCACTTTTCTTAATTTAAAAAAATTTTCTATAAAACTTTTTTATCAGAGTGTGTTTGGAAAGTAGTAAAATTTTTTAAGGAAGAACTTTTGATGTAAAAGTCGTTAAATTATTAGAAAATGATATTTTGATGTAAAAATCATGTAAAAGTCGTTAAATTATTAGAAAATGATATTTTGATGTAAAAATCGTTAAATTGTTGGAAAATGATATGATAGAATTAAGGTAATAAAAAATAAAAAAAATAAAGTTAAAATAGATGAAGTTGCGTATAAGTGATTAAAAAATAGAATAATTATATAGGAATATGTGAAAAATTAATTTTAAAATATAATAGTTACAAATTGGGAAAATTTTACATTCAAAAATTTCAAAAAGTTTTTGTTAAAACAAATATGCGCTGATGCAAAAATTCTAAAAAATTTTAGATTGATAAATTTATGAAAATGCAAAATAAGTCTTAAGTAAACCCCGCATGCATATTTATAATTTCGCGAACTTAAAGAAACAAATTCAATCCCAGTGAAACTTTCATGTTTCATTAGGGGTGGGAATCGGGGCGGGTCAGGGTTTGTCCAATCCTGACCCTACTTTTCAAAAATCTTGTTTGACCTTTATTTTATACCGGGTTGGGATAAGGTCGGTTTGACCCTTACTTTTTTCTACCAGGTCTAGGGACAAAATTCGGGTCGGTATCAGACCGGTTTCGGGATAGCGGGTCGGGTCAAAAATACGGATCAAATAAGATAATTTTCAAAATTTATATATATATCAAACATAAGTATACATCTATACTAAATTTAAATATTATATGTTTCAATATTTCACTAATTATTAAAAAACACATAATTAAGAAAACAAAACATTTGAAAATATAGTATACATTTATTAAAATAGGTTAATATACAATTACACATGAGAGTTATATCGTATAAATTTTTTATTGATTCTTATATTGCATTTTGAATAAATTGATTCTTCTATTGTTGATAGAGTTGATTATAAAAAAGTGAGAAATTTGAAAGAAAATAATAATAATATTTCAATATAGTCTTATAATTTTTAATAATTTATATATGCGGGGCGGGTCGGACTCTTCGGGTCGGGACATGGTTGACCCACCCCGACCCTATTTTTGAATTCGGGTCAAAATTTTTGATCCATCCATATACCGGGTACGGGTCGGGTCAGTACCGGGTCACGGGTCGACCGCCCCAATTCCCACCCCTATCTTTCATGCTAATATCTATAAATCGCCCTAAAATCTTTTCCCTACGAAATTTTTTCTCACATTTACATCACAACCAAAGTACCTTAACAAATTTCACATCAACTACCAATCAAAAAAAAAAAAAAAGTTTCACATCAACCGAATGTGCTGTGGCATATCCCTGGCTGATCTGATAACGGCCCTGCCTTGTTTGTTTACTCTCGGCGCGAGAAAAAGAAAGAAAGAAAGGTCGAAATATTTGGCCTTCCAATCTCACTGGGAAGAGACGATTTTTTGTTTTCTTGGCTATTTTTGGATTTGGATGGACAGATTGCAGAGTAAGGTGGAATCATGGATCAGAAATCAGAGGAGTAAGATGAGGGTTTCATGGCCACAGCTCAGATGGCCGTGGAACGACGGCGGCCAGCAGAGGAAGCAGCTCCAGGAGGAGTACCAGCGCCGCAGGAAGCAGCTCCACAGCCTTTGCCACGCCGTCAAGGCCGAATCTGTCTCTGACTTGCAGGACATTCTCTGCGCTATGGTCCTCGCCGAATGCGTCTACAAGGTGTTGTTCTAGTGCTTTGTTCCTCTCGATCTCATTGATGAGCCCAAGCTATCCTCGTATGCTTTTTTAGCCTAGTTTGATAAATGTCAATGGTGGCTTACTTCCTTGAAAAAGCTTAGATATTGGTTCATAAATTTACAACCTGGCTGAGGGGAAAAAAAAAAAAAAAAAAAAAAAAAAAAAGTGAAATTCAGTCCTAGTTTTCATGTCCAGGTTTACAGACATTAGGGGGCCTATTTTGTGTTCCTTCCTAGTGGAGTGGGATTTCATGATATTTGTGCGACTGTTGGATTGATGCCCATATCTGTAGAGTTAGGTTAAAAGAAATGGAGAAATGCGTTGGAATTTTTTTGTTTTTAGAAGAAGTGAATGAGAAAGTTTGTAGTATGGTTAGGCAACAAAGACTGATTTATATGTTAAGTATTTTAATTTATGATAAGTACTTTTCCTAGGAGACTGAAAAGTTAGTTTCTAATAATAAGGCCAAAGTTGGCTCATGTATTTGTATGATTAAATGATGACAACCATGGCGATCAATCCTCCTTGAGAAACAATGGATTAAGGTGTTGAGACAAAAGGTGGCAACATGAGGAAGGACAAAATTTTATAATGAGTGCATTGAAAGGAGCAAAGCAGTAGTACTAGCCAATGGCAGATGAGCTGAAGGAAATAGAATGTGTATGAAGGATACAAAATACATTCAACAATTAGAAAGATGAGCTGCTTTAAGTTGAAGGACCTGAAAAGGCAAAGAAAGGCTCCAAAGGGGATGGGTCATGAACTATTAAAAAGACCTGAATGCTGTAGAGAAAAAATAGTTGGCAATAACAATGATGATCACTAATTGAAAGGAAAAAAAAACTGATGATTGCAACAAATCCTTGGGGAATTTCAGACATTATCAATCCAAGATTGGATGAAAGTCTTGGAAACACTATTATATCTCACCTTTGCACCTAGGCTTTTTGAGTACTTTGTATATATCGTTCATATATGAACATTAAGCTCCTATTATAAGCTGTAGATCTTACTCCTCTTGTATGGCTAGGCAACCAACATATTCTCCCAAGTTCCTGAATATCTGTTCAGTATGTGTTTAAATAGCTATTGTCAATTGTAGTACTCTCTTTTGAAATTTTATTTTGGGATTCCCTCACATTAGTACTATTATTGAAGGATGCCTGTAAATTTATGACCATCCGATGATTTTTTTTAGATCTACTTTAATTCACTTCTTTTCTCTGTTTGATTAACCTTGTTTTTTTGCAAGTACATGTGTCTTATGATTCATTTCATGTCAATATGGTGAATTTCTGTTTACTTTTATTAATGTCCTGTATCAGTTACACAGAGAAATCCGTTCATGCTTCATGCAGCCTTATGCTTTGCTTGGTTGACCATGTGTCTCAAGCCAGTTCTAGACCTTTTTCTATCCCTACATTGTTGTCTATTTGTGCTTTGAATGATCATGTCCATTGTTTTGATCGGCATGTGATTGTCATCGGAAAAAGGAGTACAATTGTACAAAAGCATTACATGGAATATTCCTTTGGGTAAGTGATATGTTGTGCATCTGTTTCGGGATATGGTGTTGAATCATCGATATCAGATAAGTTCAGCCAATAGGGTGACTAATCTGCAATAATGGATATGGAGTTCTCCCCAGTGCAATGATTTTTCTTGCATTGACATTTGGACTTCTTGTGTCACAGAAGCCTGCTGCAGAGATGCTTCGAGCAGCTAATAAGTTCAAGGCAGATTTTGGGGGACAAGTTGTTTCACTAGAGCGTGTGCAGCCTTCGTTAGATCATGTGCCTCACAGGTCTTACTATTTATTTTTTCTTTTCTACTCACTAACAAGTCATGTTCCTGTTTACTTTTGTCTTTTGAGAAATGCTTTTCTGACTTTGAAAGCAGAAAGGAAAAGGGTTACATTTGCTTATGATGCTTCTGTTGTGCTTTTTGCCTATTGCTGGATTTTTCTAAGAAATAAAGAGTTGTTTGATCTTGTGGCGAGCAAGTTCATGAAAAGGAGGCTTGCATTCTTGAGGGGTGGGCTAAAGAAAATTTGAATTTCACCTATCCCATATATATAGCTATTACATTATAGTTAACAATCTGAGGCTTGCTCAAAATGATAAACGATGGGCATCAATGATGATCCCCACAATGAGCACCTCTGGCTGGATGGGAACCATCAAGTGTGGTATCAAGTGATGGGTCCAGTCATCGGAGATGTTGAGTTGGGCCTCACATGAATGATCGTGGCAATGAATGTGGCTGATGTTATGAATGGTCCTTTTGGGTGACTTTAGATCGTGCCATGTTATGGTTAGCAACTCTACTGGTGATGGCCAATGTTATGGATGGCTTACAATGTAATATATGTTTTTAAGCCCTAAAAATTTTCATCTAATCACTTTCTTGGATCATTCAGCCAATGACACTTGTCATTATCAATCGCCAATTTTCTTCTGCACTTATTGAAAAGTTATTAGCGAATAGGCATCTGAAATTTTTTCATTACATTCACAAAGGGGCATTGTGACAGGAGGGTCGAATATGCTTTCTCTAGTTTTATTTACACATAGGAGGCTGGAAATATTAGTTGCGAAATTTTTGTGTATTGTACCATTATAAGCTTATGTTGTTATTAAGCTATTCTGGGCCCTCCATCATGTGGTTTAGCAGACTTTCAAGGCATTGGTGGATTGCTGGTTTCAGGGCTTGTAACAAGGTGGATAGCAGACTTTCTGTTTAATGCTTTCTGCCTGATGACTTCCCATCTTCCTTTCTTTCTGATTTTGTACGTTATTTCTCATTTTGTGAGATTAAAGTTGGAAATTCCATAAAAAAAATGAGAGGAAAAGAACAATTCATCAATCAACATATATGATATACTTGTTATTTAGAATGCTAATATGGTGTTATGAGAGATGCTGGAGAATTCATGGACACAATCAGTCCGAGACAAGTGACATAATCTGATTATAGGATGCAGAAAATTACTTTCATCTTGAAAAAAATGAGGGAATGGCGTCTGGAAATTGAAATATTCATGAACACTCCAAGCAGGAGGAGATAAGTCATGTCATCTGATAATTGGATGCAGAAACTTTCATCTTAAAGATAAGAGAATCATGTCTGGAAGTGAAGGTCCTCACAACAAGTTTTAGGTAGTTCAATTTAGAAGTCATGTTGGTTATTTTTCTTGTTTTCTTTTTCCCTCCCTTTTAAATTATGTGAGGCCACCAGAACTGTCTGCATCTTGTTTCTGAAACTTCATTGCTTTTGTTGTTGGCACTGGTGGTTATTGTGGCTTTGGTAATGGTGTTATTGTTGTGTTTGCTTGGGTTCTTATATGGTGACTAAGTTCGTCAACTGTCTACAAGTGGTTATTTTTCTTTCATAAATTTCGCCTTGCAGTCACACTGTATTATTGTTACGGAGTTGTTAATGTTATGATGGTATTGATTTTTGTCCCTTATTTTTGGTTTGTTACAGATACTTACTAGCAGAAGCCGGCGATACATTATATGCTTCATTTATTGGAACTAAGCAATACAAGTGAGCAATATTATCTCTGTTTGAGCTTCCAATCTTTTGCTTCTCATGGAGCCTTTTGAACATGTGATATCTTTCTTTATAGGGATGTCATAGCAGATGCAAATATTCTACAAGGAGCCATATTTCATGAAGATTTCATTGAAGACATTGATGACAATGAAGTTAGTGAAATTGGAAAGACACTTCCTGACAAACCTGGCCAACTGAAGGTTAAACCTAAACTTGACCAAGTGAAAAATGAACCCAAGCCTGCTGCTCATCGGGTAAGCTATTGTCTGCTCTTCTTGTCTATTCCAGTGTGCATAGCATTGTAAATGACAACCTGAATACTTTAAGCTTATCCACTGTTCTTTATTGCTTATTCTGAAAATTTTCCTCAGGGATTCTTGGCTCGTGCTAAAGGAATTCCTGCGTTGGAGTTGTACAGGCTTGCACAAAAAAAGAATAGGAAGCTTGTCCTTTGTGGTCATTCACTTGGGGGTGCAGTAAGAACTAGAGCATTACTTTCTTTATTCTCAGTTTTTGAGTTTTGTTGATGAACCTGATTTTAGCTGTTGGTTCACTTTTCAGGTAGCAGCTTTGGCCACCCTTGCAATTCTAAGGGTTATTGCTTCTTCGTCCCAACAAAAGGAAAATGAAACAGTTCAGGTCCAGTGTATCACATTCTCCCAGCCGCCGGTTGGAAATGCTGCTTTGAAAGAGTAGGTTCTGATGTCAATCTAAAACTCTTTATCAATGGAATGTTAGATGCTTGAGACGTATTGGGAGCTGAAACTAAAGCTTCTTGTGGATTTTGTCCACAGTTCTTCTTGACACTTTCTAGACAAAATAATCAATGGTTTGCTTCTCTAATTTTTTTTTTTTTAATGCTTTCTTCTATTTTCTCACTTTATTTAATCCCATGTCCAGTTATGTGCATAGGAAAGGATGGCAACATTACTTCAAGACATACTGCATTCCAGAGGATTTGGTTCCCCGCATTTTGTCTCCTGCTTATTTCCATCACTACAACGTCCAAACTTCTAATGATGGAGAGACCATGAGTCCATCTTTGATGAAACATGAAGACACTTCTTTTAAATTGAGGAAGTCAAAACCTAAAGAAGATAGTGGTGAACAACTTGTTTTGGGTTTGGGACCGGTTCAGAAATCCTTTTGGAGAATTTCTCGTCTTGTGCCGTTGGAGAGTGTCTGGAAGCAGTTGGATAGATTTAAAAGAAGACCAGGTTTGACTGGAAGAACATCATCTATACTTGATTCCAGCCTGACAACAGCATTTGATGATGCAGAAGCTGAGCCACAATCTCTTGAAATCCAAGAGGGTTCTGAAGGCATATCTCTTACTCCACTGGGTGATAGAGATAGAGAGTCAACTCATGGCAACAGCCATATCACAGGAAAAGGTGACAATAAGAATGGGGACTCTGGACGGTGGCGCAGAGTACCTTATCTACCTTCCTATGTACCATTCGGACAGGTATAATGTCGCAAATTATTATGTATTTTTGTTCCCTGTTTTCTATATCACACCTTCACATGAGATGCAAAATAAAAATTTGAATGTTTAGATTTTAGATTTGTTTTATTTTCTTATTTATTATCTCTCTGGGTTCGACGAAGTGTCATTTGATTGCCCTGTGAAATATAATTTTGAAATGTTCTTCCATTTCCTTGGTAATATAGCATTACACTTTTTGCTGTTTGTCAACCAATCACACCCTATTTTATCAAGGCTTGAAACCAGTTGTCGCATTTCAGATGACACTTCATAGTGGATTATTGGATGACATCCATGTAAGAGTTCAATGATGATAGTGTGGAACTTCTGGTGTTAAGATGGTTTCATGACGTTCACATACAAGATTTTCATCTTTTCTGGATGCTGCTGTTTCTTTAGTTCTTGTGTGTCTGGACCAACTTTAGTGTGCCGAACTACAAATTTGAATTCTTGTTGTCTACTGGCATTGAATGATGATATTGTGGCGTAATAGACAGTCTAAGATTCCGGTTGGAACTTCTGGCACTGTTTTGCTGTCATTGTTCCTTGAGATTCACATACATGTTTTTCTTCTATCTGATGCTCTTTATTCCTTGAGAGAATCTGCACCATTTTGAATGTGCAGATCTGAAATTCTTTGTCTACTTTTGGCCTTTGTTCTTATACCATGCACCCATGGATGAAGTGCAAATGAGTTTTTTCAAAATCTTGATTTGATTTTCCATCCGTTATGACTGCTTTTGAATTTTAAGTGCATAAATTTTGTTCTTATAGATTCCAACTCACTTGTGGAGTTGTCTAGTATTTTTGCAATTGGCTTTATGATGTCGTCGTTGTTGTTAGGAGAAGAACATAATAGTGATGCAAGACTTGAAATTTCCTTTGCATGTATTGGCGATTAGTATATAATGTAGCTTGGGTAGTAAAGTCTTGCACTATGAATGCATAAGGAGGTAAAGAATACATGCATTGAGCTATGGCGGAAGTAATATTCCCAAAGAGGCTGGAGCAAGACTATATAATACAACTTCTGAGGCTATTGACTTGGTATTATCATGCTTGAGAATTTGTGTTCTTAGTTCAATGTTTCCCATGGAATTACCATATTGCTCTGTATTTACTTCAGCACACTGATCTTATATGGCTGGTTGTGAATCGATTGATTTGCAGCTAGTTGAAAACTTATTTTTTTTGAATTTTTTATTTTTACGGATATGCGGGCCCGACCAGGATTAGTTAGCGTACCACACATGTATCCATGCCAATTTTTTGATTTTCAAAAATAAAAATGTGTAAAAATAAAAAATGGAAAATTTGGCATGCTAACTGATTTAGGTGGGGCCAATATATCTATAAAAAAATAAAACTATTTCTGCTGGCTGCAAATTGATCAATTTACGATTGGCTGTTCAAGTCCGGGGGTCCTTTACTTTTGAGTCCATTTGTAAATGTAGATTGAACATCCCTATGATTACATGATGGTCTGTAAGTTCATGCTGAATTCTTTGGTTGTAAATTTTGGGAGCTGAACTCCACAATACGTGCCTTGAGAATGGCTAGTCATGCTTAGACTTAAAATCCTAGTTTCGAGGTTGTATTTGCTAGCTTTGACATGAACTTGGGTTGAGGAAAATTTTGTTGACCTTCTTGTGTAATATCTTATATACTGTATTATGCACCGTATACATCTTTATCCTAAATATTAATCATGACATACATAAATGAGCTTAGCTTGTGCTCAAGAGGCATCAAGCTTCCTAATCAGCCAATATTCAACTAAGCTGATTTGAGTCAAAATGGCTTGGAAAATTGATAGACTTATTTACTGCCCAATAATTGTTGATCAGTCTAGCATCATTAATTTTTGTTCATATGATTTCCCTCCTCGATGAGCACAAGCATTAATTGATACAGAATCCAATTATGCTTGTGTTAAAATTATACTCTATTTCATTTAATTTGATATAATTGTTATTTTATTATTTAAACATATTTTTTTAGTTTATTCCTTGTCCTAGTAGGATTTGGTTTGATTAGGTTAGGACTTAGTTAAGCAAGCAATTGTCATTGTGTAAGAAGTAGTGCGGGGTTTTCTTCTGACGTAAAAAGTTGCATTATGGTTTGTAAAGATTATGTTTGAATAAGTTAAAAGTCTTTTGGTATTCTTGCTCCCTAAATCATCCCCTGAGAGGACCCTTCCTCTTTCTCCTATTTCTTCTGTACCGTTTTGGATAATTAATTCTTCCCTCGAAGTCGGTAGTTCTGGAAGAAGTTTAGGCTTTTGAAGTTAGGGAGACTTCTTTTTGGTGCAAGGCTGTTACATTTTTTTAACGCTGCTATTGCACTCTTTTGTTGCGCATGAGATTCTATCGTCATCTAAACAATGTAAATAGTCTTTTTCATTCCTTTGTTTTCCATCATTACACAATTTTTTACACTCATTTTACATTTTCCTTGTTTAAATATTTTGTTTACTATCATTATGATATTTTCTGCTTAGTATATTGTTTAAATATTTTATTTACTGCCATGATATTTTCTGTTTAGTATATCTTCTAATTTATCTATTCTAGTACACTTCTGAAATCACCTATTTTGTTTTTATTTCATTTATGTTGCTTTTATATTGTAACTTTATTGCACTACTTGTACATTAAATAAAACAGGGGCTTATTGTATTTGACTGTAAAAAAGCCTTTACCTCCATGCAGGCAAAGTAGATGTCTTCTGCACGTTCCTTTCTTTTCCATTATCATCCCTATAGTTTCTTCATTACACTTATTTTTATTTTTTCATTCTTGACCTCACCTACTTTGCAATTATAAGAGCTTTTCAAGAACAACTGTTGAAGAAGTGCATCAGTGACTTTCTAGGGCTGTCTTCAATATACATATACATATATATAGGGAATATATTCCTGTGCAGCATCGCTGAAATGGGCCCCACATGATCATGAAATCATGATCTACTCAACCCATTGTATTTAGAATAATGCATTCTATTACCATACCAATTTTCATCCCAATCAGATATGTATATGGCCCCCATCTGAAAATGGTACAAATCCAACGTAATAAAATAGTTTGATGTAAATAACGACTTTAAAGTGTCTGATTGGGATGAAAATTGGTATGGTAATAGAATACATTATTCTAAATATAATGGGTGGAGTAGATCATGATTTCATGATCATGTGGGCCCCATTTTGGGGCCACTGTACCGCTGTTCCGGTGCAGTGACGCTGCACCGGAACAGCTCTCTCTCTCTCTCTATATATATATTTGATATAAGAGTGTCTTCAGTATTTAATTTCATAGAGTTTTGCATTATTTTATTGTTTTCTATTTTTATAAGAAAGAATTGAGCAATTCTCTCTGTTGAATGTATCATGGCTACCTGGAAATAGCATGCTATCTTTGGGTTGAGACCTGGTTTTGGGTTGCAACAGTAACTCCTTTTAATTTCATAACAGTGCAATTGGATGCATAATTTCCAAAGACCGATACATATTTTCTGATTTCGCATTGGTGGTGACTCACAACCTACAATGTCTTTTTATCGAAACTGGCAGTTGTTTCTGTTTAGTGACAAAATGACTTTTTTCACAACACTGTCTAAGTATTTCATTAACATTGTTATCAGCTCTATCTTCTGGGAAGTTCCTCAGTGGAGTCGCTTTCTGATTCAGAATACTCAAAATTGACATCGGTATGAGCCTCCTTTGTTTATATAAAAAGTACAAACCATGTTCAAATGATTGACTCAATTATGTATCTAGGGAATTTAAATGAAATGCAACAACCTTCCTTTCTGTTGTTTTTTCTTCCTCAGTAGCATTAGATTATAGCATCTTCCAGACACTCATACTTGTTGCTTCCACTGGCAAAGGTATTTGCAGGTGAAGTCTGTGCTTGCAGAGTTGAGGGAGCGATTGCAGTCACATTCAATGAAGTCTTACAGGTCCCGCTTTCAGAAGTAATGGAATTTACTGATGTTACTATCTTATTAGATTTCCCTCATTAGATTTCTAGGCAATTTGGACATCAGGTTGATGGAGAATGTAATATTATCAACATGGCTGATAATATTAATTTGCTTAATTTGAGATTTGAAGTAGGCATCCAGTGATAAAAAACATAGATCTACTATTACTGATTTTGTTCTTTTTTTCATTTTTTCTTTGTGCAGAATCTATGAGCTGTGCATGTGTGTTCATCCTTCCCCCTTCTCAGGAATAGAGCAATTGCCACAATTTCCACATTTACAACAATGGCTTGGCCTTGCAGTTGCTGGTACTGTAGAACTTGGTCATATTGTAGACCCACTTGTCATCAGAACAGCAACTTCTGTTCTTCCTCTTGGATGGAGTGGCACTTTGGGTGAGAAGAATGTGGAGCCACTGAAAGTAGATATCACTGGTTATGGACTACATCTGTGCAGTCTTGTCCAGGCACAAGTGAATGGTACCTGGTACTGCTTCTGATCCCTTCTTGTTACACTAGACTGCCTGAAGTGATGCTAGCTCTAATGCCAAAATAGTTTTTTTTTGACCTGTTTGGAGAGTCAGTCCAATATCTTTGAGGACTTAATTTTGTATTTAAACAGTATGGCATCACTTGTTAGTTACACTGTCCTCTTAATGATTCTGCAATGAGGCATGTAGCTGTTAGTAACAGAAAAAATATCATACTTCTTGAGATGTTTTCTTCACATCTGAGAGGGAGTTCTCTATAGGTTGGGTTTGGTTGCACAAAATTTTGTGATGATATTATATCCCAAAAAAAACATTATGTTTTCGAGAATATTCTGCATTTTTATTCAGAAAACATATGAACTATATAATTATAACTTAAAAAGCACTTTGACTTGGTTTGGAAGGTTGGATAATCTTGTGGTGGTCATTTCTATCTTCCTTTCCTCAATTCTTAAATATATGCATGTTTTTGAGTTTTGTTTAATAACACATCAGATATTTACCATTATAAAGCAAAAGGATGGGCTCCTTAGAATATCAAGGGAAGCAGTTTCATTTGTGTAGATGTAGGTATCCTGGATGATTGTATAGGCAATGCAATTCCAATGTCGTTGTATACATGATATAAAAGACCATGGAACATCACCTTTTGGAAAATACTAGTATTTAATAAATTGATTTCGATAAATTTGTCCCTGCCTCTTTATTGTCTTTATCACTGACATGTGTTGTCAGTATTGTCAAACTTCATTGCTAATTGTTTTGTAAAATAAGAAAAAAGAAGCATTTGAAAGTGAGGAAAAAGGAAGAGAGTGATGTGATGTAATAGGTGTAATGATTGTAAGGACAAAATAATAGGGTAGTTGCATAAAAAAGATTTGAGAGAATGGCTGAGAATATGGATAATAATAAGATAAAGTAGGGTAGTTTAGTTAAGATGTTATATCATGTCAAAAGATGTGAAAAAAGTATGGAAAACTTTCCATCTTTTTTTTTTCCTGTTTATGAAAACCAAAAAATGTTAATAAATTTCAGAAGTTCAATAAAAACATAGCTTTTCAATAAAATTTCAGTAGATCCCATTATTTTGTGGAATTGCTTGAGATTTGTGATTAGGAAGAAAATATTGTTTGTTACCAACACATATTATGTCAAAATTCCAAATGATATTAGTTTCCACACAATTCTTTGATTTGTCATTTTAAATTGTCTTTTAGAAATCTAGACTGTATAACATTCATCCATCCAAGCTTAATAATCACCCATTTTGTATAGTAAAAAAAATGTTAAAAAAAAAATTACTATCACATGTTTTGAAAACTTCTATATATATATATTTTAACATGACTTATGATTCAATACTTACCCTTCTTTTTTTAATTTCAAAAATATATTTTTTTAAATCTAAACCATTTGTCATGTTTATCCATATGCATTTATTTATGAATCCAGAAATTACTTGTATTGCAAACTTTATATACTGTATATATACACACTGTATTTTCTAAAATTTTTAATAGTTATATTTTCATTTTCGAAAGATGCTATTTTCTAGAGCTATATGTTTCCAATGAAAATGACTTTCGCTAGAACGATAAAACAAGATGTGTTAAACATAATAAGTGGGTTAGATTTACCAAATATTTTAAAGTATTGAATCATTACTCATAATATGCTTATTTTCAAAATTTAACAAAATTTGCCACGACACCCGAGGCATTGTGGTATTGTGTCTGACCTTTAAAGGGACAATGCGGTTTATAGTCTCTCCTCTGGTGAGGCGCATTTTACACTAGTTCCTCCCTTGTGTAGTTTTACAATTTCCCTTGGAGTAGGGGTTTATTAAAAAAATTCCCCATGATGTGGGGTGTTTGTAGGAAAAATTCACTCTATGGTGTGAGGGCTGTGAATGTACTCATTCTAGTATCAGTTGTCTTGTTGTATAAAATACCCATCAAAATTTCGTAGTCATATATTCTCTCTGAAATGGTGCTAAATATTTTTAACTTCGCTTTTCAATGAAAGTTGTTTTTGACATCATAAATGTATATTAATAATGAATACATGATTTATATTTTAAAAAGTAGTTTTTAAAATGCAAAATTCAAGAGGGTGCCTGGAAGTTTCCAGGTAAACTGGTTGTTTTAGATCATTCCCCATATCTATCTATATCAACTTTTGATAAGGCACCTTGATTTTCTGCGGTCTGACGCATTGTGCTAGCAAGGCCCCAACCCAAAATTATATGTTTTTATTTTTTATTTTTTTTTGATTTCTTTTTATACATGTGGGTGCTACCTACATCTTCCTCCATGTGAACATTCAGCAATTTTTTGAATTTATTTGGTTTTTTTACTTTGATTAAAAAATTCATAGGATCAGGCCCCTTTGATAAGATCTGTTGATACAGCAAATGATGGACTAAGAAAATTTCCAAGGTTCTCAAAAAGGATAGAAGGCATTGCTATTAAATGTTACTACATCAGAGATGAAGTGGGGAAGAAAAGTTGTAATTGCCCTTTGAACAGATGTTAGCTGATCCTAACAAAACCCAGTGGTAGAGACAATAATACATGTAAGAATCATGAGACTTAGGAAAGCTTGATGTCTTTTCAGTAGTGGGAGTAAAAAAGTTGTATTTTGCGTTTTTTTTTCTACGCATTTTTAAAAATGAAACTTATGTTTATGAGATTTGATAGAATCCAAACATTAATGTCATAATATGTATTTTGGTTGAATTGAATATTTTCCCAATCAAAATTTACTTGGCAAATGGTCATTAGTAATTGATCACTTTCACGGTGGTCTTAATTCCTGTCAGCAGTCCTATTTCCTCACTTGGGAGTCAATTATACCTGATACATGATGAGGCATATGCAGGATGCAATTATTTCTGCTTTATGAGAAAATAAGGACCTCCATTCTATATAGTATATGCTATTTTCTGCTTTGTGTGGAAAATAAGGAGACACATTGAGGTATGATGGTTATCTCCATTCATGACTATATACTGAAAGGTTCCAGTTTGACGGGATGCATTCCACCAGAGTGAATTCGTGGAATGGCTTGGTTTGGGTCGTCTTGATGATTGAATAGATATTACCCATTTATTGTACTTAATATTATTTGTTTAATTATGGCGCCAAAAATCATTTTAATCAAAGTTCTATAGGGGTTGCATTATTCAAAATAAAAAAGATGTAGAATCATGTCTAAACATGAAAATCACTAAGATCCATTCACATAACCATTACAAGTCATAATAATTTATTGAATAGTTCTTTTATATAAGAAACATTTTAGAAGGTAGTTCTTTTATATAAGAATAACATTTTAGAAGGTGTAGATGCTTGATTAAAAGCGTTAAAATTGATACAAACAATTTCAATATGTTGATACTAATTATTCAATGATCATGATGCATAAATATTTGATTTAGATGAAATTTGTACTCTTGATTAAATAAATGATATGAAATACAATGAATGATTAAACTTTTGATTCCACTGTCGAGGTAGCCCGACCAAGCCAGTCCCCATATTCACTTGAGTGGAATGGGTTCCATCAACTTGGAACATGTTGCAATATAACCTTATATATTTTTCACTTCAGAATAAGGCCTCGAATGATTGGAAATGAGATTGTCTTAAATGTAACTCACCATGCATAATGAAGCTAATAATTGCAGTAAGTAATATTTGAATGTGTTTTAGTATGAAAGCATGATGCCTTATCTTGTGAGTTATCATGTCATGGGCCTGTACTTAGCCAGTCGAAATTTTTTTTCCACCTCTCCTGTGATAAGGCAGTAACCAGTGCATTATCAATCTGATAATTGCCTAGATCTATACTTTGTAGCATGGGTGAGCAACCACATTCAAAAGCATTGAGTTGTACTCCACTTTAAGAGTGATTTACTTAATGGTGCCTGATTTGATCTATTCAGTGCAAGTGTGAGCAGGTTGGTCTTTTAGGTGATCCTTTATGCCCTTATCTGCCCACTTTTGTCTATAGGAGGATGATATTGGATGATGTTACTTTAGTGTTTAGTACTATAATCATTATTTCTTTGACCTGAGATGACTGCTAGGAATTAGGAAAGATGCCTAGTTAATACTGAATTTACAAAGTATGCTGGTGGCAACCCCTAGTGAGGCCTGCTATCTAATTGACCGACTTAGAGATGGTTGGTCAGTGAACCAACTTCAGTAATCAGTAGCCTATAAGTGTAATCAAGCTCCTGCATTTCAGAGAGGGCTGGACCAGATGAACCAGCCTTTGAAGAGAAGCTTCAAGCTCCTGCATTTCAGACGGAGCTGAACCAGGTAAGAACCGGCTTTTGCAGAAAAGCTGTATGACTAAATAAAAACAGAAAAAAAGACTGGAAGCTCAAGTTTCAGGTAAGCAATAGGGTAACTTAATCATGTTAATTAGTTGGCTGCATACTAGGTTGACTGCATATGCCATTGGATTAGGGAATGTGAATAGGCTTTTCTTCTCATGTATGTGGTTGATTTAGCAGGTTATCAGGATTAGTGTTTCAGCTTCGCATGAAGTTTTTGATGTCTAAACCTATGTTGTTGGGCTGCTTAGCGAATGAATTTTATAAACTTTATATGCTTATGGTCAAAGGACAAGCTTTGGCTGATTTCTTGGCTGCACACACAATCCCTTCCCACTGGCCAAATCCTACAATATGATATGCCAGAGGAGATGGTGTTTGTCACTCAGGTGCTCACCTGTTGCAAGTGTATTTTGATGGTGCTTCAAAGACATGGGTTCAGGCATAGGGATTATGCTTATCTTGCTCCAAAATGATTTGATGTCATATTCTTTCTCTTGGGTGAAGAAATGTGGCTATAATATCGCTGAATATGATGTGTTAACTCTGTGCTTGTAGTTAGCCTTGAATTTCAGCATTAATTGCCTCCACAGTTATGGTGGTTCCAAATTGGTAATTCAGCATGGAACTCCATAATATGAAATTGATTGCCCTATCTACGAGTTTATTAGGACAGAGCACAATGGAGCTATTAGATTGCTTTCAAGATTTGAATTTGGCCCATGTAGCGTGTAAAGAAAGCTCATTTGCTGATGCATTATCTCATGATTTAGCTATGACATTTGCTGCTATTGGAGGATGAGATCTGATAGCCAAAATCAAGGAATGGTGTGCCATCCCCATTCCTATTTTGAAGAAAGATAAGAAGACAACAAAAAATTGTGATGTAACAGGTTGAAGCAGCTATTGATGGTTGGAGAATGCCATTCGTTGATTATATACAATATGATGGGCTTCCTGACAGATGCAAGAAAGAGGGAGCATGTGCCACCGGGTTGGTGGCTTCATTTATATAAACGACTATGCACTGCAAAACCCTATGATAGACTATGACTTCGGTGCCTCATGGTGAGGAAGCCAAAGTATATTATGAGGCAGGCATACTCTAGCTAATGTAGCAGACACTTGACTGGACCTGTACTCCACCAATGTGTCAAACATATGAGTTATTGTTAGCAACTATGGCAGTTGTTGTGTTGGAGTATGCATGGTCAGGCAGAGAATGTCAAATTCATGGAGTTGTTAGTCATTTGTTATCTCATGAGAGCATTAAAGGAAGAAGCACAACTAGTCTTTGTAAATCATAATTTCTCTCTCTGTTCGAGATTGAATCTGCTTTAGGTAACAATCTGGATAGCTTTGAAGAGAAGTCAAAGGTAATTATGTGGTTAGGCTATGAACCTAGGCTTTGAAAGCATCCTTAAGCCTGTTTGATTAGCAAAATTGTTTTTAGATTTGGCAGTGCCTGATATATTTGAAGTTTTTACATTAGATATATGCCTTGATATTTGATTTTTGCATGGCGAATCAGATCGGACTGCTGATTCTTATTGGAAATGTGATTAAAGTTGTTTTGTCAATCATATTGTTCAACATTATCATTATAAGCTCCCACCTATGTAGGGGTTGGTTGCATGGATCTTGTTACGAAATTCTTTACGACCATGAACTATTCTCTGCAATCTCTATTGTCTTCATATATATATATATATTTTAGTTACTTCCATCCATGTTATTTTTTGGTCTTCCTCTGGTTCTCTTTCAGCATTCTACTTGAATAAACTTTTTCTCCTAAATGGTGCTGTTTCAGGCCTCCATTTGGCTTTCCCTACTTTCTCTCATTTTATTACTTCAGATTATTAAGGAATGCTTCATTTCTAATTTTATCATTCATCCAGCTTAACATTCTTTCTCTTAAGGCATAGTTAGGGGGTGTTTGACATTTGGTAAAACTTTTGAAAGAAATTTTGTTGGTGTAAACCTTTTGAAATGGGAGAAGTGATATGATATGATAGGAGTAATAATGAAGAGTAATGAGAATAAAGTTAAAACTGATAGAATAGTTCTATGGGTAGTTGTGGAGAAATAATTGAAAAGTAGAATAGTTATATAAAAAAACGTAAAGAAAAGATTATCAAATAGGGTAGTTGTGGACAATGAAAAGTTTTAGGTTGCCAAGTTTTTCTTGATTGCCAAACACTCTATTAATCTTATGGTTGTTTTATAAGATTCTCCTTTTAATTTAATTGGAAATTGATGGTCACATAAAATTCTTGAAGCACCCCCTCATTTCTTCCACCCTGCTTAGATTTACTTGTAATGTTTTTCTCAATTTCTTCACTTTCTTGCACTATTGGTTCTAGATACCTAAAAATGATAAGTTCTTAGTGCTACTTGGCCTGAGATTTCGATTGGTTCCTCATCAATATTTTCACTATTATTAAAGTGTTCAAACTTCTATCCCCTATGGGTATTGTTTGCTGGTTTGTGTTAGTGACACATGATTTCTTGGCCCCTTTTGCATAGGAAGAATGAGAACTTCTGAAAATTTTCATTCACCATAGGCTCTAGCACATAATTTAATATTGCAAAAATCATTGATGTGGTGATACATACAAAACCGAAAGCACTATAAAATTCTCAAGATATCCTTATTGCATATTTAGACTTGACATTACTTGGCTTCATTAATTTCTTATCATTTAGTGAAATGGAGAAATACAATTCAGTGGCATGAAATGACATCGTCGTATTTGTGGCTTCACACGTGGTAAATACCATAAGTTCGACCATGTTGGACTTTCCTGGATTCTTTGCCAGTACACATGAGAGGGCGGTTTAGAAACTATGGCATATGGGCTAGAAAATGCTTGAAACCATTTGAAACAGAGGCATGTTCCTGAACCTCCGGAAAGTTAAACGATCATTTCAAACCCATATGTTACCATTAGGTTACTAACTGTACTTGTTCCTGCTAATTCTGCTTGACAATACTCAAATTGAAGTCTAAAATTTCCTGATTTTGTTTTTTAATACTAGAAACAAGGAATACCTGTTGGCTTTCATATACTCATATGCATTTACTGAAATAACTTGTACAAGAAATGTTCAGTGTGAACTGAGCAAAGGTTTATAACAATGCAATTGAACTCCTTTCAGTTCCAAGTTCTTGAATGAGGGTGCCATTTATGATGCAGGTGCTCAACTACAGTGGAGTCATTGCCCCCTGCACCTAATTATTCTTCGGATCATGTTGCTGAACCTGATCTTCAAAAGATGCGGATCATCATTGGTAGACCTCTTAGACAGCCCCCAAAGCATCGGATGGTGGCAGATTCGTTTATGGCTGGCTTTCCCTCCCCTGACTCAGACCCGATAAATCTTGCTCATAAATACAAAGTAGGTTCTTGTGAAGAGAAAGACACTTGTGCTAATGGACTTCATGATTTTTTTATATGCTGTACCAGTGATTTTATCACTGCTTCTAAGGATGTTTGTGTCAGAACTAGGAGGGTACGGCTAGTTGGTCTTGAGGTATTTATTTTAACCTGAAAATTTGCTCTGTTCCTTTAATAAGATATTGTTTAGATCAATGAAAATGACAAGTCTCGTCAGAACTGAAACAAAATAATATTTTTCTTCTCCAAAATGACTCTTCTTTACTCTTTGATTCTTACAGGGAGCTGGAAAGACTTCACTATTTAATGCAATACTTGGCCAAAGTAGAAAATCAATTGCTCTCAATCTTGAGATTGTTAATTCGGAGAATGATACACAGGCAGGAACAAGAGGTGGATTGTGCTATTTGGACACCATAGGAATAAGCTTGCAGGTTCTTTACTTTCTATTGCCACTATCATTTTTTTTTACCGCCCTTCAGATCTAAAAAATTGTTGATCGGATCAAAATTTGCTTTTCCCCTCAAGTATGAAATCTTTTTTCTCCGATGTCCTGATTTCAAAATTTTCACCACCTCGCTGATGGAAGGAACAGAGGGTGTTTAAAATGCACCCACTGTGTTGATAACCTGCTTGTAGGAGCTGATCTGAAGTTGATGTTATATGATGTTGGTAAAAGAACCAAGGTATCTGCTAATGAAAGTGCCTACCTCTTGAATATTAACAAGCTGATTCATTCCAAACCCTTTTTTGGCCTCTTACATTTCGGCTAAGGATGGAATTCGAATCCTATCTGGATTTAACTGATTCGTACAATTATGTATGTGTAATGTTACGAGATCGCTTGACTTGACATGTTACTTTGTTTCTCTTACTTGCAAATTCATTACAGACGTAAAAAATTGTTTAGATAAAAGGGGATTACCTTTTCGATTCATTGGTAATTTATACTTACTAAATGAGGTATTCAAGTTTTTTAATGCAGCACTTTGATCTGGTTGGTTGTGACAAGAAATTATTACTACCGTGTTTGAAATCCAAAAATATAACAATCAGACATCAATAAATATCTTCAGCTTTTGTTATCAAAAAAAAAAAAAAACACTTCAGCTTTTGATTTCAGAAAAAATAATGACATTTTATCAATTATTTCAATTGTTGTATCTAATTGCTATAGATAGTATATTATTGTGTCCATCCAAATATCATCATCAAAATTTGCTTCCCACCTATGTGGATCATGTTGGATTTTTTGTGCAAAATTTGAATGGGGATAATGTAATTTCCAAAATTTGAGTCTGAAAATTACACCCCTTCAAGTCCATGTGGAGCTGGCTGCTTTCCTTGCATGTCTTGAATTGTCTTTTCATTAAGCCCAAGCATTTTTAAGGGTTATTTGCAAAAATAATCTTGTAAGTTTGCCTATTTATGATTTTAACCTCGTAGTTTTGATATTTTAGTTTTGATATTTGCGGATATAACCCTATAACTTCTGATGTTGTACAAAAATTATCCTATGAGCTTAATTTGATTTCGAGAATGGCAGCCAAGTGGACAACAAATCTATGAGATTTTTGACATACGTGAAAACTGGTATGATATGGATATATTTGATTCGGAGAATGCATATTAACAGGGTTATTTTTGTACAACATCAAAAGTTTGAGGATTATATCTTCAAAAACTGAAATTGCAAGGCTAAAATCATAAATAGCCAAACTTACAGGGTTATTTTTGCAAATAACCCATTTTTTTAATTACTTGTAACCAAAGTTTTACAGCTTATCTCAATCTGAATATCTTTTTTTTTTCCTTAAAGATTTTGTAGGTGCTTTTGTCATGAAAAGGTTCTATAGAGTATACAATTTCACTTTTTTCAGGGATTGTAGTTTTTCTATTGATCGAAAGCTTTGAAGTTCTTATTAGTGTTACATTTTTTTTTTTTTTTTTTTCTGATGGAAAAAGTGACTGTGGATTCCAGCCCACCCTCCCAGATCACTGGGGAGGTTGGGAGAGAATCGCAGTACTTAGTAGTGTTACATTTAAAACAAGGATTAGTTAGCAATTTTATGTTACAGGCAAGTTGCATAGTCCTGAAATTTTATTTTTCAGAAATTTGGTAATGGTTCTATACTTCCATACAAATGCAGTTTCATTCATTTTATATTGATTTGACTGAAGTTTTTATCCTAGTCAGTTTTAAGGGCTAACAATCTCGCTAGCTCTTCCATTTGGTTAAAGCAGAACGATATTTATATTGTCACCATATTTCTAGTCTAAGGTCACACATTTACTTGGCAAATTCTATTTATATTATCACCCAATATCTAGTCACCAAATTCAACTAGCAATTTCAGTTGCCGTTGGATGAGCCGAGTGACAAAGTGGAAACTTGTATCCAGTTCGATTGGATGCATAAAAAGTGTGGATAGTAGATTTAGAACTGGAGTGTTTTTGCTTCAGAAATTGCAATTTTAGACAGGATGGCACATGTATGCAATTTATAGGAAGCTATGTAATTGATGTTTCCTGTTTTTTAATTGGTCGTCGATTTAGCATGATAGTCAACATAAGTATTCAAATTTTGCTAAGATACATGAAAGCTGAAGGGACTGTCATTGAAAGATCTGGAGAGGGGATAAATCCTAATTTTATTGTTTCAGTGTTTTTCAATGTGGTGGATAGTAATAGGAAAAATAAAAATCTGTTTGCATTCTCTCAAACTCACTTTATGCAGTTTGGCAGGGAAATAGTCTGATATATACGTGTTTGAAATAGGAATGAAAAAAGGCTAAACAATGAGTATCTCATTCCTCGGAGCATGCAGTGCTGTATGCTCCCGGGCGCATACACCTTTTTTTTTTTTTTTGAAAATTTTTTCATAAACTTGTTAGCCCAAGTGTATTTAATGTGTGTAAATTTTTACCATTTTTGGAGTATTTTAGATATTTATTTTTTATTTTTGAAAATCAGTGGCATTTTAGGTAATTATTACCTAAAATGCCACTGATTTTCAAAAATAAAAAATAAATATCTAAAATACTCCAAAAATGGTAAAAATTTACACACACATTAAATACACTTGGGCTAACAAGTTTATGAAAAAATTTTCAAAAAAAAAAGGTGTATGCGCCCTGGAGCATAAGATCAGACTCCCTCATTCCTCCCTCTTTCTACACAAAATTAGAATGCCTTTATTTTCATTTTTGCAAATGATCTGTGTTGACTCTAGCCTAGCATTGAACAAAGAAAAACAATGGTTTTGAAAATCTAACGAGTGATTCTAACCCTGTTGTTGAAGTTGTTGAAGTAAAATGAATCAGAGTATTTTTAGAATGCTAAATCTGGCCATTGAATAATATGCATATGATTATTAGAACAAAAGTCATCTCAGGAGGGATAAGGACTATTTGCAATAAGCTGGCCACCCTCAGTTAATGCAGGTTATGACCAAGGCTTAGTTGACCTAGGATGCAACCAAAGCTTAATTGAAGAGCTTGGTCAACCTAGGTTCACAAGTAGACAAAATGCTTAGAAACTCTCAAGTTAACCTCATTTGTGGACCTTAGTCTACCCAAGTTTGACTAAGGCTTAGTAAAAGAGCTTGGTCTACCCATGTTTGACCAAGGTGTTTACAAATGCAAATAGGGTGGAAGGACTTTTGAGCTACATCAATTGCAGACCTTGATTGCAGCCATGGTGTAGGTAAAGATCACAACCAACCAAGGTGTGACCAAGGTATGTAGAAATTATGACAAATTGCCTTAACGAAATGGATATTATATCCATTAAATATGATTTTGTCTTTTCAATTGAATCGATAAATTAAATTTTAGGGAAAATTCCTCTCATACCCATAACATTTGACCATTATTCCTTTTGTATCCACGACATTTCAAAAATTCCCAGGCACTCATAACATTTCACCCATAATTCTCCAAATGCCCATGCTGTTACTCTCATCCAAAATTGACATTAACTGTATGTGAAAATTTTGATTTTGCCCCCACACCATTACTTAAAATAAAGATGAAATAAATTCTTGCTCCATTTTTATTATAATTTAAACAATAAAATACACCGGATCTGTTTTACGAAAAATATGATAGGGATTCCGTTTGGAATCTTTTTTTACAAATGGTGTAGGGGCAAAATCGACATTTCTGCATGTAGTTAATGTCTGTTTTGGGCTGAGAGTAACGGCATGAGCATTTGGGGAATTAGAGGTGAAATTTTGGGGGTGTCAGAGAAATAATTGACATGTTGTGGGTACAAAATGAATACAATCAAATATTGTGGGTATGAGGGGAATTTTCCCTAAATTTTATCGATAAGGTGAATACTAGGGATGGCCAAGGCTCTGTTGGAGAGGTTGGTCAAATAAGGTAAAAATCAAGCTCTTGAAGTACAATGGCTACCTAAGTCTTAAGTAGATCGAACCTTAGGTGCAACATAGGTCAAGTAGGTTTGGTTTGGCGTTGACTTTTCCTTACCTTATTTCAAAAAATTCCTGCTCTGTCCTACTTTTAGCTAGGTTAACTCCTTGTTTTTCCAAGGCCAAGTTAGTTATAGTTACAATTGCAAATCGGTTCTTCAAAATGACTTTCATGGTTTATTTGAAAATTATAATTATAAATCTTACAAACCTATAATCAACGTGATCATAATATAATTTCAAGTACATTTATATGCACTAATTAATAAATAAATTAAATGATTTTTTATATATCTTCAAGTGGATATATTAAGGTGTACCATGTTGCACCTAGTTAAGATGCACTAAGGTTAAATGGGGTTCATTTTGATGACGACATCAAAATCTACTTCACCCATTACATTTAATATCTTAGGATAACATGTTTCATTAAAATCAAATATGTTTCCAGTCCTATCTATAAAAGGTGCAAAATCAATGGAATATTATGTTTTTGGTTTGAATGTTAATTTCAAAGTTGTTGATATAATATGTAAACCGTCTAAAACATCATTCGTTCATGTATGAATGATTTTATAGAGTATTATAACATTCTAATGCATCTATGAAAGAGTCTTGACTGTTTTTCATAATATACATATGATTTATGTGGTTTTAAGCAAATGTGTCCCACTCATGATATCAATTGTATTGATTTTGTTCCATTATAAAACAAATGATGTGATTTGTTGGATTTTGGTTTAATCATCAATTTGTGCCCCATTTCATAAATATTGCACCTTATGTCATCTTTAAAAGATATATTTTATACGGGCCCGCTTCTATGTAACTGTGTTACATAGAAGCAGTTCTATGTAAACCTCTCAAAATTTAAGATTTTGATGCTTGATGAAACATCCAATCCATTCATTGTATTTAACATCATTTGTTTATTTATGAAATTAGGTTTCTTTTAAATCTAATATGTTCACAGGCTACATTTGCTCAAAAATAGGTACATTCATGTGTAAATTAGGAAAAATGTTTATATCCATTCACACATGTATTGAAATGTAGTAATACTTTATAGGATTATTTATCCATGTAGTAATGATATATTAGATGTTTTAGATGTTGAAAATACTACTTAAAAATTGATATTTAACGTTAAATTATGTTATTTTTGATTTTATATGTTTGTAGATTGGACCCATATACAGTGTTCTTAGACAAATAAAAGTTTCCATAATAATATAAGTGATGCCAAATACAATAGATGAAATGGATTTTTCATGAACCATCTAGATGTTGAAAATGAAAGGAGTTACATAGAAAGGGGGTTCCATAGAAGCATCCTCGTATTTTATATCTTTAAATTATACCATATTTCCTTAAAATAATATAATACTTAAATTATAATGCATTAATATCTTTTGATTTGGATTGTTTCTGAGCACTTGATCCTTGGAACTCACCATAGTTGAATTGCATTGGATATTTTTTATCTGGACCTAAACCTGCCATACGAGCAGGAAAGTAGGTACTAACCTTGTTCATTTTAGGTACCCAACAGGTCGACTCATAAGTATCCAACTCGAGTTGCACCCCTACTTAACCTTAAGGTTGCAACTTAGGTTTTGTAAGTTTGGTTCAGAGTTGACTCTATCCTTCCTGTATCTTCAAATACTCCTCTCCGATTTTATTTTAGGTTGGGTCATTTTGAGACCTATCTTCTCCTATATTTTTAAGGTTGAGTTGTTTCCGCTTTGAAATTAGTTTTTTACAATGACATTCATGTTATGTTATATTTGAAAATTTAATTCCATCTATAATCCCTTCTTGGGTTTTGCCATATACAGGACCCAACAATCCACATAAGGTAATTTAACAATTACAAAACGGCTTCTTTGGTAAATGTCATTTGAATAGCATATGACACGAGAAAATTTCATTAGGCTTTTCCCAAATATACCTACGATTTTTGAATATAATCTTAAATATATCCATTATGTTTTCAGAATCCTGAATATACTAATTACTTTTACATTCAATCCCAAAAATACTCCTTCCGTCGCATATTGTTTGTTAAATTTTTTCGAAATGCCCTTGGTAAACTTTTCTTAAATATACCCATTACATTTTGATTCTAATTCGAAAGACACTCATGATGTTTCTAAAAATCCCAAATATACCTATTGTGTTTACATTTAATTCCAAGATGCCCATTCTGTCACTAAGCATTAGCTAATATGTGAAATTATCAGCATACTCTTGAGCTGGATTGAAAGAGTTGAATGTTATACACCATCTATTGCCGGTAGGTGTGCGTTTGAGATATTGCAGTGGATCTTCAGTTTGCAGAGGGATGGCCTCGATGACATTTGCAGTCATGGTTGTCAAAAGGTGAAGTTAGTGATCGAAGCAATGTACCCTATGTTGAGTGTTTGTTGATTGTTGGTGTGCTGCCACACTTGACATGAACCACTCAAGTCATCAAAAAATGTCTTTAATCCTTCTAATCACTAGTAGCACCCAATTTGCAGCATACCATTGATTGGAAGTCAATCAAGATAGGCGACACTGTTCACGAGTGGCATATTAGCTGATGACATTTAGTTACAAAATAAGTATTTTTGGGATTAAGTGCAAATGTATTGGGTATATTTGAGATTAGGTTTAAAAGTAACGAGTATATTTGAGAAAAACTCAGTTAATACCAAGGCTATTTTGGGCATTTTTAAAAATTTAACTAGCAGTCTGACGGATTGGGTATTTTTGGATTAAATGCAAACGTAGTAATTATATTTAGGATTTGGAAACATCATGGGTATATTTGAGATTAAGGGCAAACTTAATGGAAATATTTGGGAAAAACCCAATTTCATATATTAAAATTGTGACAAATAAGGGATTCTTGTCTCACTCCTTTCCCTTTTTCTAAGTTCAGACAGATTGTACCTGGAACTGCCAACTCAAAATGGTTGCTATTACGGTGACTGTGCTTGTTTCTGTGTCGTCCGCCATTACAGTTTTCAATCTAGCCTGCCTTCTTGTTGGTGAAAATATCTCCTCCTAGTTTGTTAAGCTGCATGTCATGTTCTTCATAATTGTTTCTGCATCAGTCTGTCCATTGATGCGAATCCAGGATCTTGCATGGATTATGGGTTCAGAGGCTTAGAAGCATGTAATTAAGATAGTTCAGACCAGTAACCTTCCTTTCACGCACATCAGCATGGACATGTAATATTGGAATTTTTGATGTCAACTGATAATGTTTGATTTGTGAAGTGATGGGTTGGGTATTAAGAGATTAGACCAAAGGAAATAAGCATGTGCTGACTGGTGTAGCTGTGGTTATCTAGTTTTACTAGGGTTGGAATTTTTTTCTGTTTCCATTTGTGGTGAATTTTTTGTTGTTAGTGGTCTTATTTGGAATCATAAGATCCTGATGCAACAAGTCATGGATTCACTGTTTTGACATTTTGTAAATCAAAGGCCCAAATACTGGAAGTTGACGGTTGCACAATGATCCAAGGCTGATAAAGAAAATATTGACTGAGCATAAGAGATAAAAGTGGTTTTTGTTATTTACGACACCATAAGATCGTGGATTATTATGGCAGGCAAATGTCCTTTCCAATTTCCAGAAAAGACGTGGAAAAAGGGAAATAAAAAGAGGGAAGAAGCAAGGAAGAAAGAGTGTTCGTGTTGTGCCAGGCAAAGTCTTGGCGTTTCAGTAACTAATAAAGAGATTCTGTACTAATCATCCCGTAATCATGAATGATGGAGATTCAAGATATGAATGTAGAAGCGATATCTTCTCTAGATCTTTATTTTTTATAGAATCTTCTCTAGATTTTTGTTGTGATTATTGGGCTCTGACATTCTTGTTCTTTTGTCAATGTGGCAAGGATCATTTTATTTGTCCTGTTCTTCTCCTCCGATGAGCTCCGACCACAGAACAGCTTTGAATTCTGCAAGATCTTAATATCTTCAAAACCTAATAATTTTTTTCTGGTTACCAATAATTTTACTGTAGATTTTGTGATGAGATGGTCATCCTGTCAGCTGCATAGTGTATCTGTTGACACTGTTTTTCTCACTTTTGTTGATAAAATTTATTTCAAATGAAATGTTGCCTTGACATTAACTTTCTCTCTCTCTCTCTCTCTCTCTCTCTCTCTATATATATATATATATATATATATATATATATATATGTTGTTTATTCATATATTTGTTCTTTGTAGGCTAGCGCAATTTGGTGCTATTAGATTTTCATCTTTGTATGGTGTTCTGGATTATGTGTCATGAGAATTTTGTCAATTTTCTGTTTCTGGAAGCATGCTTCACATGAAAAGGATGTGTTGTTATTGACTTCTATATTTGAAGTCTATTTAAAGTCTATTTAGGGGTGTTAACGGATCGGGTTGCATGGGTTGGAGCCTAATCCTAATCCTAACCCATTCAAAATATCTCAACTCTAATCCGTTTATTAAGTCATTTAAAAAACCTCAACCCTAACCCATTTACAATCCATTTAGTAAACGGGTTGGCAGGTTGTATAGCAGACGACCTAAATCTAGACTTTGGTAGATGATGATCTCGAAGGGAGATGCGAGAGGGTGTTTTCGATGAAAGAAAAATGGAGATAGGATAGTAATAGGAAAATGAAATTGGGCAGCAATGGGAAAAAGAAAATTAGGTGATGGGAGGAAGATTTAGCTAGGGAAAATAACCAAGGAGTTTACATTTATATATATGTATAAAACTTTAATGGGTTAAACGAGTTAAATGGGTTAAAGGATTATATGGGTTAAACGGGTTACTAAACGGGTTGACAGATTATAGAATCTTAACCATAATCCGTTTATTTAATTAAATGGTTGAACAGGTTGGTGGATTATAACTCATTTATTCAGAAATTACAACCCAAACCCATTTACAAACGGGTTGACTATGACCATTAACACCCCTAAGTCTATCCATTGCTCCAGTAAATCATTTCATATTGCATGATTTATTTGTTGATGAAATATAAAAGGGAAGAGGCTAATGTAATTGTTCTGCTGCTGTCTTATACTCACTTTTTTTATGTTTTTTTTTTTCAATTTTTGTTTTTGTGTTATTTATTTATTGAGGGGTTTATTTGGGTTATTAACTTTTTTGCTTTTGCTACAGGAGTTGCATTCAGAAGTTGCACGTTTCAAGGATGAGCTGTGGGCAGGTGTCCGTGATCTCAATAAGAAAATAGATTTGATAGTTCTTGTGCACAACTTGTCACATAAGATACCAATATATCATCAACCAGATGCTTCCAAAATGCAACCAGCCCTTTCTCTTCTATTGGATGAGGCCAAAGCACTTGGAATCCCATGGGTCCTGGCCATAACAAACAAATTTTCTGTCAGTGCTCATCAGCAAAAATCGGCTATTAGTGATGTTGTAAATGCCTATCAAGCATTGCCTAGCATGACTGAGGTCATAAATTCCAGTCCTTATGCAACTCCAAGCAGTGCACGTAGTTCTGACACATGGCTTGCAAATGAAAAGGATCCTAAAGGGATAATGGCTGCCCAAAAGCTTATTCTTGCTCCAGTCAATGTGGTCCGGATGCCTTTCCAAAAGAAATCAGTAGTGCTACCTGTTGATGGTGTAACATCTCTTTGTCGACTTATACATCGGGTCCTTAAAAGCCATGAAGAGGTGTCTTTTCAGGTAGCCATATCGCCAGTGCTTTTCTAAATTCTGATCATCAATATCTAAAAGCAAAAAAAATGCAACTCACTGGTTCATTCATGATTGCAGACGGTTTGATTTAATATTTTTGATAATTAAGGCTTGTCAAAATATCACCTTAATATAAAATACTTGATACGCATGAGCAATATGTGAAGGAGATGTTTTGACCAACAGGATCTGACTTGCTGATTTGACCCTGTTCCAATTGAAGGTCAGCTCTTGTTGGTTTGTTCCAGCTGGTGGATTTCAGTTGCTGTTGTTGTTTAAATTTTGGTAGCGAACTAGTCTTTGTTTTCTTTTCTATGTCGGGTCAGGTGGTAGAGTCTGTGTCATGAGTCAAGTGGTCAAGGTTTCAATCTGTGCAGGTGTATATTACATATGTATTTTTAAAACATATTAATTAATAAAACTGTTTTGGAATCTCTGGACTGCTGGTAGAAGAGGTTCAACCGAGTCACTGAACTGACTGGTTGAATTGTTGCTTTGATTTCACTTTTCAAGACACTGGATAAAGTTCTGATGTCATATTTACGTTGTGTCATATGATATTTTGATAGTGAAGGAGTCCCTCTATTCTCTACTGATGAAATTCTGTTAGTTTCTTCCAAGGAAGTTTGTTTGTTTTCCATTTTGTTTCATTTGGCCAGCTATACACTAGCAGATTTTTCTCATATGCTAGCATTCATATTGCTTAGGAACTTGCTAGTGAGAGGCTGCAATTAGAATTGGCTAGAGAGCAAGCAATGGTAGCAGAAGCAAGACAAGATTCCCAGGGAAAGGTGAACTCCCTAACAGCCGCTGCAGTTGGAGCATCCCTCGGTGCTGGTCTTGGGCTTGTCCTGGCAGTCGTCATGGGTGCAGCATCTGCCTTGAGGAAGCCGTAAAGGCTGATTTTGGTTTTGGCACTCATTTTGATTGACGAAAAGGAGGCCGTTTCTTGTAATACAAAGGCTGTTGGAGTCTGCATTGTTCATAGAGAGTATCATTTTTTTCCCTTCCTAGGCGTGTCTGAAGTAGGTAGGCTACGGCTTGCAATTCATTTTTTACATCAAAACAAAGATTCAGTGGATTTTCAATGTTTCTGTTATTTGTGTATATAATGATGATATTCTTTAATTGTTACGAAGTAATATCATTGTCAGGTCCAGTTTTCTGTTGTGTTAAACCTTGTCTCATGATTTACGGGGAAAGGGGACAAAACAATTTTTTTCACCTATCTATCTGACACTAAACCTGCCATGCCACCCAATTTATCCTTCTTCAGTATAAGAACTCCACATCCCCCCCCCCCCCCCCCCCCCACACACACACACACACACACAAATCCATTGAGCTATTTGCATGTCTTTCTCGGCTTTTTGTGCTTTTCCAATTTTTACTCTGCAGTTATTGATTCTGCGAAACTGCTTCATTCATTAGGGTACGCTAACCTAACCTGTTAATAATTGGATTATGGTTGGGTGAATTAGATAAATAGATTTAACCCATCAACATGTACAACTAAATGGGTGGATCATGGGCTGAGGTGTTTCAACCCGTCAAGTCAGTATATAACCCCATTTAACTCATGCAACCTTTATATAACTCAATAACATAGGTATATATATATATATATTTCAAAAAAAACATAATTGTTGGGATTTCATACCTGCACACCTGCCTTACTGAGATTTGGACAAATCGTCCTAGTTTGCAGATAATGTTCATCTGTGAGTTGTTAAAGATTTATTTCTTTCTTTGTTACAAGTTTATTATTTGTTTCATTGCATACAGTTGGTATGAATGAGCTTTATTTTAATCCATTTACAACCCATGTAGTGTGACCTGTTCATAGCCTGTAATCCAGGCAACCTCCGTTGACCTCATCTGTGATATTTAGTGACTGTATGATCCGTAGGGAATCATGCTGTTGTAACTTGCACTTACCCGTCATTTGAGCAAGTTTGGGCTGCAGATTTCGCTCAGTACCCGATAAAATGCCAATATAAAATTTCATTTATATAATTGTTACTACCTTTGCTCTCTCTTTTTATGCATTTTACTTTCAATTTTTTTGGTAAGGAATCATGCATTTGAAATGATGCTGTGTAAGTTGTATTTACCCTATGATTTGATAAAGATTCGGTTGCATTTTCCATTATGGCCATGACATGAAAAAATCCCAGCATAAATTTCTTTCTTTATAACTTTCATTGCCCTTGTCGTACATGGACAATCTCAATGCCAACATGTACAACACCAGGGGCAGTGCCAATATCTAAAACTGATTTCTGTAGGGTGTGAGAGGATACATTTTTATTTCTACCTGGTTAATTGCATTTATTTCGTCTCCTAGAGCATCTATTTTTGTTGCATTTCTAGACTGGAGTGTTCTCCTTGACAAGCGTCTATTTTTTTGCATTTCTATATTGGGGTTTTTTCTCCTTTGTCATGATTGGTGAAGCTTAAAGACTGACTAATCTGTTTATAATTTTTATTTTTTGATTATCTGAAAATATTACAGCAGGCGAGTTCAAAGCTTCACACAGATCGGGCAAACAACCCTACATAACCAGTGGGGAAGAGAACTCTAGCCCAAAACAAAATTCAAAAGAACGATTATCTATATACAAAACTTCCCTGATACAACATGGAGCAACATCTACCCAGGTTCTTTCCTCCCCATTTGGCAAAAACGCCCATTTGGCTAAAGAGTGTGCGCGGCCATTTCCAGATCTGAATATATGGAAAAAGACAATTTGCTCAAATAAACCTCTCACATTTCGAACAACATCTCACACTTTGGACATGACATTTTCGTCATTGAGCAACCAATTTATAATTGTCAGCAAGTTTGATTCCAGCTCTATCTTTCGATACCCTTGTTCATAGGCCCAGCTTAGACCTGGACTAACAGCCATAGCTTCAGCCCAAATTGGCTTTTGCAGGCCATTCTTCCTCCAACTCCTTGCTGCAATGAAAGCTCCGCCTCATGTCGAATTACAGCCCCAATACTAAATGCATTTAGCATTTCTTTCAACTCGACATTCACATTTACATTAACAAAACCAGGTTTAGGTTTCTGCCACTTAGCCTTACTATCTTCCAAGTTTAATCTTCCCTGCCAAACTGCATTTGCAGCGTTATACATATGGATGTATCTAGCACACCAAGGAACCAAATCATTGAATGTGATATTCTCTTCTTCCTCTAGCACCCCATTGCAAAAATGCCAAATTCTCCAGCATATGATAATAAATAACAGTAGTGGGTAATCATCCTTCTCCTTCAGCAGTTTTCCCATAATGTTATTCACATCAACAAAATCACCTGGCCCCACATCCTTGAACACACTTGTGTTAAATAAAGATCTAACCCTACTACAATGCCAAAAAATGTGCAAAACTCTCTTCCTCTGGTTGCTTGCAGAGCAAACAGTGATTTGCAACCTGGATCCCCCTTCTTACCAGGTTTGATCTTACAGGCAAGGAATTGGTTACAATTCTCTAGCCAAAAGTCTGAATCTTTTTTGGAAGTTTCCCTGCCCAAATGGCTTTTAGGATTTGCCTTGAATTTTCATTTAGTCTTGTGAAGTTCCTTTCGTCCATATTATCTTCATGAATCATGTGATGAGCAGACTTGACTGTAAACCAGTGTTGTTAGAACCGGACCGGACCAGTTTCCGGTTTGATTATGTGTGGTTCGGTTCATATACGAAAAAATGTCCAAACCGGCGAACCGGCGGTTGAACCGGAAGAGGTTCGACCGGTCGGACGAATAGCCTCGCCCGCACGCGCCGCCGCACCCACGCCGCCCGAAGAAGGAAAATGAGGTCCGCGTCTGAAAATCCTGCAAAGGCCAGCTTGATTGACCATGCATGACTTTTGAGAGGACTGTGCTCCATCCGAATTCCGAAGTCATCCGCATTCCAGGGAATTTGTTTTAAAAAAAAAACCCGTTCCAGTGCATGTTTCATCCATATACTGTAGTACATGTATCCGTAATCTAAGTACGGGACTGATCATTTAAGATTGGTTGGAAATGTCCCAATTAAAATATCCAATTTGATTATTAACTAATTATAAGTGGGAAAATTTAACCCAGTTTAGTCTAAAGAAAAAAAAACTGGAAACATGTATGAAATTTTTATTGATGAAATTCAATATTCTTTATATTATCTGGTTTACCTTTCGTCATAAATCCTCTTTCTGCGGGACACGTACGTAATCATTAATACATAATTTTTTCTGCTTAATTTTTTGCGTGCGTCTCTTATAATATCAAATTATCAATAATTCAATTATGCTATTAAACAATCCTATAATATTAATTATGTCATTAAACAATCCTAAAATCTTACATAATTATAAAAAAATCTCTACGAGACTGAGGATTATTGACTCCCATATTTTTAAAATTTTAAGAAATTTTGGGCCTTCAAAAATACTTCATATAATTAGTCTATTCTAATTAATCATACGAAAATAATATGCAACTCATGTAATTAATATCACTCTCATAATTAATTATATAGCACAAAATTCTGCAGATAATTAATGTAGCAAATAAAAACTATAATATAATTAATAAAATATTATAATTAATTAAATGATATCTAAATTTAATGGTTTATAGACTTCTAATTTTCATTTTTTGCCGAACACAGGAGATATTCTTAATTTTTATATTATTATAAGTTATTTAATTGTTAAATTTTTTTTCAAGTATGTTTTTTACTTATATTGTGGTTTTTAAAATCTAACATATATATTTAGGATTTAATAAAAATATAATTTTATCAATATATTTATTTAAAATTTTAAAAATATAATATTTATGATATCATAAATATGTCATGCTAACGTCACCGGTTCGAACAAGACCAGTTCCTTTACCGGTTCAACCACCGGTTCGGTTCGGACAACATTGCTGTAAACTTCCCACTCGGTTCCAGGCCCCAATAGATTTTATCTTCTGCTCTATTATCCAGTGGTATATGCCTAATTTCCTCCTAGCCAACATCAGCAACTGCTTTCTTAATTTCAGATTCTTTCCACTTCCCCTGATCATTATCAATGAAATGGTTTACCTTAGCATCTTCACTGATGTCTAATGGGAGGGGGTCAAAAACTGAGAATTTAAATTCAGTTCATTGATCTTTGAAGAACCTCACCTGATTCCCACTGTTAATCCTCTACATGCTTCCTTTTTTCAGAATAGGAAGTGTCTGAAGGATGCTTCTCCACAGGAAAGAAATACCTCTATGGATTTTGCAATCCCAAATGTTTCTCGAAGGAAAGTATTTGGCTTTGAACATTTTATGGCATAACAACTTTGTTGAGGTAATCAAACGCCATGCTTGCTTGTAACTAGACCTGTATTGAAGGCTGTTAACTCTCTAAAATCTAGGCTACCATCTGCTTTTGGAAGACAAATTCTTTTCATGCTACCCAACTCACTCTCCTTTTGCAATTTTTTTCTCCCCACTAGTACTTGCTGATCATTGCATTCAACTCGTTACACAACCTGTCAGGGAGAAGGAATAAATTCATATATATTTGGGAATTGCTTGAGCCATCGCTTCAATTAGAATCTCCTTTCCTCCACTTCATATAAGTTTGCTTTGTCATCCTTGAATTTTATTCCAAACCTTCTCTTTCACGATCTGAAATGTTCTAATTTTGTTTTTCCCCACTCATATTGGAAGTCTCAGATAATTCTGCATTTGATTGCCAGTCGATCCCAGCTTTCTCTTTACCCATCTTCTGGTTTCTATCTTTGTGTTTTTGCTGAAAAATGTGGTGTCTTTTGCATATTCACTTTTTGACCTGATGCTTTTTCATAGACTTTCAAAATTTGCAGCAGCTGATTCACCTCTTTCTTGCTCTCAAGAAAAGCAATGCATCATCAGCAAAGAAGACGTGTGATGCTAGGACAGTTTTTACTCAATTTAATGCCTTGCAGGTCCCTTCTCCTTGGCATGTCTAAGTAAATAGGAAAAACCTTTTGCACAAAAATAAATAAATAAATATGGAGACAAGGGATCCCTTTGTCTATGCCCCCTGCTAGATTGAATGGCTGCAGATCTAGCCCCATTCAATTCTATCTTATATGAGATTGAAGAAAAGTAGACCTCCATCAATTTAGTCCATTTTATGTCAAATCCCATTTTCTTCATAACCCTTGTAATAAACTTCCATTCGACCTGGTCATATGCCTTGCCATATCAAGCTTGACTGCCATTCCTTCATTCTTCCCGTTTTTCCTACTCTTTAACACGTGAAGTGCTTCATAGGCCATCACCATATTATCTATTATCATCCTTCTCGGGACAAATGCACTTTATTCAACTAAGATAATTCTCTGAAGACAACCTTTTAGTCTATTAGCAAGAGTCTTTGCTATGATTTTGTATACCATGTTACAGAGATTAATAACCGGCGTTGACTCTCTCTTTCCTGTTCGTCTGAGATCCTGCTCGTTGGGGCAGAAGTCTGTTATCTTCAAGGCACTTTCTTCTTCAGTACAAGCACTATTGTAGTTTCATTAATATCCCTTAACTTTCTGTTTTGTTCTTCATGTGACTCTGTCTCCGATATGTCTTTGCATGCGAGATAGATCTGCTCCCCCACATAGGCCCAATTCTTCTGATAAAAGGCTGCCAACATTCTGTCTGGACCTGGTGCCTTTCATGGATTCATTTCTAGAAGAGCCTTCTTTACCTCTTCTCATGATAATTATCTGATGAGGAGTTTATTTTCTTCCTGAGATGCCCGTGATTTGGTCCATTTAGTGACCTTGTTTATGTCACCATAAAGAGAAGACGTAAAAAAGTTGTTGAAGTACCTCCAAACAATCTGCTTCTTTTCATCTTGCAACTCAGCTCTTTCGTCTCTTTCATTCTCTAACATTGCTATGTAATCTTCATACTCCTTTCTGATGCCACTCTATTAAAGAAGTTGGTGTTCTTATCCCCACACTACAGCCAGAATACCTTTGGTCTCTGCTACCATAGAAGTTCTTCATCCTCCAATAATGTGATGGTAAGTTCATCTTGTTTTCTGATCTCCTCATCCTTGCAATTCGAGGCTTCTTGCACTTTTAGTTTTCCGAGATTATTGCTGTTCTTGAATTGTTTTGGAAATATTACCTCTATTCTTCCTATTCCACAGTGCCAGCTCTCTTTTGCATTTCTGAATCTTCCTCATGATTTTTCCAAAACCAGATTGATGGCTTTGCATATCATCCTCCCATACCTTCTTGATAATTTCATTTGGTTCCTTGTATCTAGCCCAAAAAAGCTCATACATGAAGTGTCCTTTTTTTTGAAGTTTACATACTCATCTAACATTAGTAATAGCGAACAGTGGTCTGAAGCAGCTAAGTGATAAAGTTGAGCGTGAGGAAAGATTGATAGCTAGTCAGTAGTTGCTAGCCCTCGGTCTAGTCTAGCTTCCACTTTATGTCATCCCTTCCTGTTATTTCGCCATGTCATTCGAGGTCCCACAAATCACTAGACATCTCTAAGAAGAAGTACCTTGGTGTATGTTATTTACAGATGACATTGTTCTAATAGACGAAACTAAAGGATGACTAAATTTAAAATTGAATAGGTGGGTAGATGCTTTAGAATCTAATGATTTTAGAATTAGTCGCACTAAAACTGAATATATGAAATACAATTTTAATAATAGTGAGAACGCGGATGAGGAACCAATTAAGATTTTAGATCAAGTAGTAACAAAAACTAATCACTTTCGGTACTTAGGATCAATAGTTCAAAAGAATGGGGAAATTGAGAAAGATATAATACATAGAATTTAGCACGATAGAAGAAATGGAGAAGTGTGTCAGGTTTTATGTGACTGTCGAGTTCCAATCAAATTAAAAGGAAAATTTTCTAAGACCGTGATTAGACCTGTTATGTTTTATAGGCAGAATGTTGGGCAGTTAAATAACAACATATACAAAAAATGAGCATAGCGGAAATGAGAATATTAATGTGGATGAGTGGTAAAACAAGAAAAGATAAAATTAGGAATGAAATAATTCGAGAAAACTTAAAAGTGTGACCAATTTATAATAAAATGAGAGAAAATAGATTAAGATGGTTTGGTCATGTTAAAAGGAGACCTGAAGTAGCACCGGTTAGAAAAACAGAGTCTACCCAATAAAAGGTGGTAGGAGAATGAGAGGAAGACTTAAAAAAACATGAATGGAAGTAATTAAACAAGATTTAAAAATATTATAAATTACAGAAAATTTAGTCTTAAATCGCTAAGAATGACGTAGTAGAATCCATGCAGCCAACCTCACCTAGGTGGGAAATGACTTATGATGATGATGATGATGATTTGAGGTACCACAAACCCCAGGTCCTTAAGCTCACATTCATCAATCACCTCTCCAAATTTTTCCATCCTTACTCTAGATCTTTTAAATTTGCTTTCAATTTTTGGAAATCCAACCACCTTATTAAAATCACCAATCACTAATTAGGGGTAATCAGTTTGGGATTTTAACCTCCTTAGCAAATTCCAAGATTCATCTCTTTTATGGGCTTTTGGATGGCTGTAGAATCTGGTAAATCTCCAAAATCTCCCACCGCCTTCCAATCCATGAATCAATATGATGTTCAGAAAAAGATTTAACATTTATATCTGATTCTTTCGACCAAAAGAGTGTCAAGTCACCTCTTCTCCTAATACAATCCACTACAAAGCAGTAATCAAACTTCATTTTTCTTCTTATCCAATCTATTTATTTTGTTCTTCTTTTGGCTTCTGATAGAAATAATGAAATGAATTTTTTTTTCTTGACAATGTCAAGTAAGAATTGTCCATAGGTTACCAAGTTAACGACAATTCCATGCTAGTAGCGCCATCCTCAGCCACCACCATATCTTCAGCTGCCCTTTTAATTTCACCTTCCAATAGCCTTTTTCTTTTGTCCTTCTTTCCCTCCCCATTTGCTATAATAATTTCCCCTTTCTTTTCTTCCCTTCCTTGACTTCCCAAACCAATCGTAACCTCTTCATTGACCCCCTTCCTCACCAGCCTTCTCCACTTCTTCTGGCCATCTTGGTTAGCTATCTTTGTAGTGTGTTCATTATCAACCCCCCCAAACCCCAGTCCCATATTATAATTTGTCCTCAACTGCTCTTTATCATAGCTGTTAGTCTCCCCCAGCTTGTTGTTTGTATCTAGTCCCAATATCAGTCCATCCCTTATTATGCATTTTGTGAAATACCTGCTATCACTTGTACACTTGATCCTGTCTCCACTGCTGTCCCTTCTGTCCCTCTGACGACTCTGTTTGTTTGTAATCAGCTTTAGATGCAGCGTATTGCCTCTAATGTTTATGTCAGTATACAACTCATTCCTTTCTTCTCTGATGTTTCAATTGACATTATTGATTCCTCCCCTTGGTTCAAACCAACCTTTTTTATTAGCCTGCCTTCCTGCGTTGTTGCCATCCCTTTTCCTATGTAAATTCTTTCATTAGGACTTTCATTTTCCTTCCTTCTAAAGCTTCCAATCTCATTGTTAGATCTTCTTCCATAATTTCCTCTGTATTTGCTGCTGCTCTAAGTATGCTACCCCTCTTAATTACCCCCTCCACCATATCTCTGTCCAGCCAGTGGGTTTTTTTGTTCTCCACTCCAAAGTTCCCCTGTCTCGAAGCTCATTTGTCCTAGAATAGCACCAACCCTAAGATAGTTGCCAAATGGTAAATCTGACTTTGTTATTTCCCTTCTTCCTCCTGTTGTGCCTTCTTTGCATTCCTTATATACACGACCCATACAATCATATGCATAATAAAAATTGGACAGCTTCTTATTCTAAAAAACTATCCACTTCTTTCTTCCAACCTCCCCTTGGATGAAGATTCCTCTTTGTAATGGCTCTCTCGTGTTCACTTCCACCCTGATTCAAAGGCTCTTTCCTTCTACTACAATTTCATAGCATTTCTCAAAAGATTACCATTCATAACCCCTAATTCTTTCATGCGCACCAAATATTGAATATCCTGCACCTGGATTCGGAGAGGGGTTTTGCATAGTTTCACCTCCCTTGGCTAGATAGGTTTGCTTAGCTCTTCAATAAGAACCAAACTTCTATCAAAAAGCCATGACCTCCCCTTCTAATGATCTATTTATAATTTTATTGTTGAACAACTTAGCGTGTGAAGGCATGTGCATGCATCAAAGAGGTAAGGACTTTAAATTCGTTTTGGGTGGGTTGTATATAGTATTTTTTTTTTAATTATATCAAGTGCCGGAGGTGAGGGTTGAACCGTCAACCAAGTGGCATCATGCTACCATGTGTTACCATTGAGGCAAGCCCATGGACATGGGTTGTATATAGTATTGGAATCCCTTTTTTCCTCAGTTATAGTGAGGATACATTATTGTAGTTGTTTGAATCTCTTTTTGAATAGGTCAATTCTCATTTACAATTTTAAGAAATGCTTAATTATTTAATCCTCTCCATAAGTTTTAAAGTATTTAAGTCCTTTAGCTGAGTCCAAAAGGAATATTATAGAAGTATTTTGTATTGTGTTCTATATTTTGATTTTACATCTCTTTGGAAAGAAACTCTTTGTTTAAAATAACTTAATACAATAGTCCATTGATGAAAATTATTATTTTATTCAAATGATAATAAAATGCATGGAAATGCTTTCCAAGACTTTACAAGTACATTGGAAAACCATGTGTAACAAATAATACAAATATGAGTTGTGCGTGTTTGTACACTTCGTGACACAAAAAGAGATGAGTGCATGCCGTCATGTGTTATGACTCGAATAGGTAGAGTATATGTCACTATGATCCATGACCTAAAAGAATATATAAGTATATGTTTTTACGTGCCATAACTCAGAGTGAGTTTATATTTAGCCTATCTATTAGCGATGATATGGTTTAGGATTAGTGAGGGGTTCATCGGCTGTACTAATGGCCTTAGACAACAAGGTGGTGCATTCCCCATACTACTGAATTTATAGAATAGACTAGTGTATTCGACATACAATCTTTGCATTTACATAACAAGCTAATGTGTCTCGCATATATCTTCTAAATTTTACTTTTGGGTGGGTTTGCCATGAAAATTGGATTTAACCAAATTTTAGGCCAACTTGCGCTAATTAGGAAAGTTTAGGCCCAACTGAGTTGACTTAAGTTCTTTGGGCATGAGTAGGTTGATTAAAAAGTTTTGAGCCCAATTGTGCCAATTGAAGAGTTTTGAGCCCCACTAAGCTTGCTTGGAGACTCTTAAGTCAGTTAGGCTAACTAGAGTGTTTTAGACTCAATTAGGTCAACCATTGAGGGTTTTGGGCCCAACCGTGTTCTTTGAAGACTTTTTGGGCAAAATTAGAGGTTTTGGTCTCGACTGGGCCAATTGGAATATTTTGAGTACATGTGGGCCAATTTGAGAGTTTTGGGCCCAGTTAGGCTTCCTAGAGGGCTTTGGGCACAATTAGAGTATTTTGGGCCCTATTAGAAAGTTCCAAACAAAATTAGAGGATTCTAGGCCCAAATAGTCTGAAATGGGATGGATTAGTCCAAATGGAATGTTTTAGGCCTAATGGACTTACTTGCCTGGTTTCCAAACGTGAACTACACAAATTTGTTTGTGTATGGATAGTGTTAGATCTAGCGTGTTCTTAATCCTTGCTTAATAAGAGAATTTTCCATAACTTCTCAATATGGGCAACTTCACTTTTCTTTCGATTCCACAAATTCATAGATCACTACCAGTTAGCGAGTTCCGCGGATCATGTGTGCTCCAATATAAGAGCAAAGTGTCAGTAAGAGGTTCGTTATAGAAACATCTTGCCAAAGTAAGGATATGATCTATCATGTAAATACATAACGATTTGATTATTCAGATCATGGAAACCACGTTGCTGATCTAGTGGCATAGTGGGTTAACATAACAACTTTATTCGGTTGGACAAGAAATGATATGTGATTAGGCGTGACAGGATTTTGTTGGTTCCATTTAGTTGGCTAACTAGGTTATTAAAATTTGGTTACGTTGCTGAAGAGAGGTAAATTAGGTTATTAAAATTTTTTTAAATTCAAACATCACCCCCTTTTAATTACTTTTGATGAATGAAACTTTGTCGAGAAAAGTGAGAGGCAATGAAAAGCAGAGAATTTATCAAATAAAAAATACACAAGCAAGCAAACAATAATAGGCGTAGAGATTTATATTAGTTTGGACAACCACCTATTTTACTGTTCTAAGTATGCACATCTTGTGTCTTAGGTTCTACTACTGTATTCGACAATGCAATTAGAGTATATACACTCTTTTAGATTTTAGCTCTAGAGGCAGATACAATAATTACTTATTGGTGAGACTAATTTTAACTAACCAAGCCTAATCTGTTAGTAAGATGAACTAAAATCAATTAAGCAAAACTTATTGATGAGACAAACTTGAACCGATTTGCTATTTTACTTTTTCTTAAACTTTGTTTTCAACACCAATTTAAGGCAACACGCTGAAATGAAACAAACAACAAGTAAATTTATACTTTACAATATGTAATTAATTTGCTTTGGAAGCTTTTGTTGTGTAAAGAAGATAATCTTGTAAGTTTACTTGGAGTAACACCACTTTAAAACTTCAATAGTTGTTCAAATGGTTTCAACACTTTTGAATGTTGGATGGTGAAATCTCATTTTATGTTTTCTATTACTTATTATGTTCATCTTTAATGATATTTACAAAGAAAAGGAAGATCTAATGATTGGAGTAGTGGTTAGCATGCATTTAATGCTCAAATATTCGAAAATTTACAAATGTTATTCTTCAAAGTCACGACTAGAGTCAATTTGGGGTTTGACTTCACTTGAAGTTGCATGTCAGAGTCTACTTGGAATGCAACCTCGTAATCCAGTGTGTTCCAAAGACTTATCTTGACATATTTTCTTCTTCAAGTCGTAGTTAAGGTTTACTTGGGCTATAACTTCATCCGAGTCGCATGTGGAGTCAACTTAAATGTGAGATTTTGACACCCAATATGTTTCAGAAACTTATCTTCACCTGTTTCTTCTCTTAAGTCATAGTTAAGGTCGACTTAAGGTGCGATTTCACCCAAGTTGCATGCAGAGTCAACTTGGCTGCACAACTTTGACATCTTGTATGTTCCAGAGACTTGTCTCTACCTGTTTTCTTTCCCAAATGGCAGTTGAGGTCAACCTAGGGTGAGACTTCACTTTTCTAAAAACATGTTGTCTACTATTTTGTTTCCCAAGTTGTAGATGAGGTTGACCTAAGGTGAGACTTCACTGAAATTGTAAGTGAGGTTGATCTAGGCTGAGAGTTCACTGAAGTTGTAGGTTAGGTGGACCTGGGTTGAGACGTAAATTTACTAAACTTGTTGTATATGAACTTGAGCTCTTAAAACTTGATTTATTTTACATTTTCATTTTTATGCACATAATTGGAGACATAATATCCGATTACACTTACACATATCCATTAGATCCCTTTTAATGATATTTCAATGACTTGTTAATCATCAAATCAATTTAATCTTTCTCAAAATAAGCATATGATCTACAAATTTCTTAGAAAATAAAGGGAAAATACTTGACTCTAAATTTTAAATTATCTGTCAGTCAAATTTTTTTGTACGGGGTAAAGTGAGATTTTCTATTTTAGAATTCAAGTGGAGGAATGCAAAAGGATTTTTTCGACGGGTTATGGAGTGTGTGTTGGAATGACGGAAGCCCAATAAAGCCATGGGAGAGCTAATGGAGCGTTCTGGGGAGAGTTAGGTGCTTTAGTCGTCAGCTTGTGGGTCTTCTTCTTCTTCTTCTTTTTTAAGTGCCTAACAGGCCTATTTATAAGCTTTACGCGGAATTGGCAAGTGGGTGGCGGAGTGCAGTTTGGCAGGTGTGTTTACCGGTTCAACTTTTCTTGCATTTATTACTTGTCATCTCTTGCATTTTTTGCCTCCTTCAGTATGAAGTGTCACATTAATCGACAGCCATTATAGCTTATTTTCCTTTGTAGTGAGATTCTTCACTCCATAATGCCTCGTTCTTCCTTACTAACTTCTCTCTCTCCAATGCTATTTGGATTTTCTACTTGAACCTCTTTCTCATTGTTATATGCGTGACTAGATTTTACATGCCCATAGCCGGTTTTGACGGCTGCGATTACAACACTTCCGATGACGCCATGGTTCGATTGCCATTTTCCCAAGTAGTCTTGTAATTGTGCTTACCCAATTTCTACATGACAGCTGCTATTATCCATTTGGTCACTACCGATGATCCCATCAACACTGCCACTAGCAACCATCTTTCAAACTCTTCGTAAAAGGATCCTGAAAGAGATCCTGTGAATTAAAGCTCCTCTTAACAATCCGTGGTGAGGCTTCAGTCTTAAGGATTTCCCTCCCTAAGCTTTTGGCATTTTTTCGGGAATGACATTCTCTTAAATCCCCTTTTGTCGGATGGCTTTAAAATGAAGCAGTGGTGGTGGTGTGTCCCTAATGAATTGTAGATCTCTCAACGCTCTAGACTTGGTAGCTGATTGGTGTAGCTTTGCCTTTTTCAAGAGCTCAATGCCAAAATTAGGCAATGCTTTCAACCCGACGATGCCTGGAGATCGCTGCTGCTTATCATTGGTTTCTCTTCGATCAGGGGCACCGTTCGGATCTCCGTAGGATAGAAGTGTCCCTTTCTATCCATGATTGCTTTCAATGTTATCTCAATCACTGAAATGGGGCCTGCCTCTCCGCTTAGCCTTAGGAGCCCCACCTTCTCAATCAGAGTAGTAGAAGTATCAGCTTTCGGCTTCCAAAACACGACAGCAGAATCAATGGTGGTGAATGGGATGCGTTCCAGCAGCCATATGACAACCATGGAGCGGACAATGAGCAGTAGGTTTGCTTATGTTCCATCATCATCAAAGAGCTTCTCGTCGTCCTTGAATTGACGCAGCTGGGGAGTGGGATCCGCCAACAAGGGCATGGACTAGAGAGATTGGGTTGGCAACCATTGAAGGAAGAGATGAGCTGAAAGATGATGCAGCGGTCGATTTTAAATCTATTCTTGGATTTTCTAACGTGTGTCCTTGAGGGAGAAAACAATGTCCTAGAGCTGCTTAATGCACTAGATTCAAGATATCCTTGTCGTTGGTTTTACTAGCCTGAGCCTACTCCATCCCCTCGTTGGCTCTTCTATTGAGAGAATTTTTTATGCGGGATTTGGTTGAAGCTATCAAAGATGGAGGATGCCGGCTTCCTCCCACTCTTTCTTTTAATAGTGGCATCATGGATGCCGGTAATGGAGGAGAGATACAGGAGCCATCCACGTGGAGCTTCTAATCGACTACTATACCAGATTTTTTATCTCATCCATCCATCAACCTTTTATCTTTATTTTGATGTATTTGTTCTTCTTTTGTAATCTTGAACAATCGATATGATAAACAAAATTATTTTTTTTTTGGCTCAAAATTGTTGTGAACAATCTCGACCATATAATGCTAACGGGCCCCACTTACTCTAAATGTCCCTTATCAGTACTTTTGCTCATTATGAAAAGTAACATGCATGGAGATCTAACTGTCTATTGTGAAAGAGCCAATGAAGTGCACATAGTTTCACATTCGCCCATGAATGAGGGTGTAAGTGCTTTTGTGGAGGATGTGTGAATATATGTTGTGAATTAAGCATATCAAGTAATTTTGATGATTAACAATGACGATTAAAATATAAAAATGAAATTAATGTTGTTTGTGTTAATTGTGTGGCAAGTTGTTACATTTCTGTCAAATAAATTGAGATTGAAAGGATATCAAATAGGAAACCATTCATGCAAAGTTCAAGTCATATGATTCAAGAATGCCTAAGTTCAAGATATGAAATTTTGGAAGTGAACTTGCACTTGAAGTTGACTTCAATAGCAAGTTTATGTCTAACTTCAAAAGATGGGCATATTTTTGGCAATATCTCAAGGAGTGAAGTTGAACCTAAGTCAATTCTAATTGTGACTCAGGTAAAGTAGTAAGTCAAGTAAGACTCCAGTAGTGACTTTAGGTCGCACTTTGAAAGTCAACACAATTATTATTTTTATAAAGCATATAAAGTTGCGGGAACTGGTTGTTACCTAAAATGCCATTGAATTTCGAAATTAAAAAATAAATATCTAAAATACTCCAAAATAGTAAAAATTGATACAGATGTTACATACACCTAGATTAACAGTTTCATTAAAAAAATAAAAAAATAAAAAAAGAGTGTACGCACCCACGAGCATTGAGAGCTCAATGCTCCCGGAAGCGTACGACCAGGCTCCATAAAGTTGCGCCCAAGTCAACTTCTAATTCAACTTTAGTGAAGTAGCATTTCAAGTCTACTTAGCAGAGACTTGAGAAGGACGTTATATGCTAACATTGAAAGTGAAGTCTTAGTCCAAGTCAACTCAATATGCTACTTGAGTCAATTTGAAGGCCAAGTTGACTCGGTATGAGATTTTGAGGACACAATCAAAGTCAAGGTCTTCTCAAGCTAAGGGAGCCAAGGTGAAATCGCACCTTAACTTCATCTATGACTAGGGTGAAATTGTACATAAACTTAACGTAACAAGCGACTTGGGTTAAGTTGCACCCTTAGTCAACTCAAAATGAAACTTTTGAGTATATTTCCAAGGCAGGAAGGTTAGAGCTAAAGTGTTTAAAGTAAAGTCATACCTCAGGTTGACTTAGCATATGACTTGAGTGACATCAAATCTCAAATTAACTTCATATATAATTTAGACTAAAAGCAGAAGACTAAAAGCAGCTAGAAGATATTCGACTAGTGAAGTCACACCATAATTTGACCCCACCTGCTACATGATAAGCGAATTCATAACTCAAGTTGACTTACCATGCGCTTGAGCTGTAATAGTTAGAAATTTCGAACATTGGTGCACTTAATGCATGTTAACCACTACTACAAAACTCATTTACCTTCCTATTTATAAAAACAACATCAAATGGAGTGAAGAAAATTAATTAGGTAATTATGAGCATTTACTTTCCAATTACTAGCATCGAGGTAATTCTAAATAATTATTAAAGCTTTTGTGTACAACATTGATTAAAACATCATCATCATCAAGTCAAGAGTGCTATAAGTTTCCTACATATCTATAAAGTATAGAAATTTATTTTGTGTATTTACATTATTTTCCTTAGATCAATATTCGAGGCTAACTCTAAGAAGAGGTTGAAATAGAAAATTGATTGAAGCATTGCTCGCAAATTATTTACGTATCTTTAAGCTACTTAGAGTTGAAACCAAGAATAGAATATTGCTTTATATCATATTATTAAATACATAATACAACTCAAGATACAAAGGGTATATGTTTGGAAAAACGGAGCGAAAACATTGCCAGAACTACTATAAACTACTTGTTTCTTGTGTGCATGCTTGTTTCTTCTCACTTGCATCATTATTTGCTTTTTATTCAACGCAACACATTGCTCTTTATATCTCCATGGAGTTTCATTAAGGGAATTAATCAATAAGGGATTTTTCTTTAAGTGATTAAAATTTTAATTACCTAATTCACCTATCCCTCTTGGATTTAGCTATCTTACAAGAACTAATAAGTTGTATTAAAGCAGACTTCAATCATTTAAAAGTTATTTGTGACTTTCAACTTAACTTCAATTTGTGCATTTTGTGAGCATGTATATTTGCTGAGCAAGTAATCTTATACATGGCTGCTCTTATTTAATGGAACTCCTTTCAGTTCCCTTGATTTACTGGAGAAGAATTTCTAAGGGCAATAAGATTCTCTTAATCTTAAAAGAAAGTGCTATGTACTAGTTATTGTTGATGATTTCTTAAAATTTACTTAGGTAATGCTCATAGCTAGCAAGAATAATTTCTTTTTTATATTCTCTAATTTTTTTCAAATTGGTGCAAAATAAAAAATAAAGTTCAATCATATTAATTAGAAGTGACTATGATAGTGAATTTGATAATAAACAAGTCATTGAGTTTTGTAATGATACGTGAATTCTCCATAACTTTTTGTCACTAAAAACCCACAACAAAATAATATGGTTAGAGAAAGAATAGAACCATTCAAGAGATGACTAGGAATATGTTGAATAAAAGCCCATTGTTCAAGAAATTTTAGAAAAAAGCAACTAGCATTACATGCAATGCATTAAACTATATAACCATTAGAGTCATCTTAAAAAGACACTGTATGAGCTTCAAAAATAGAAAAATATAAATACTGTATATTTTCCTTCTTTTGATTATATATTATGTGTTGAATAATGAAAAGATTAACCTAGTTAACTTGGCGTTAAGAGTGATGGGACTATTTTTTTTAAAGTATTCATCGAATAGAAAAGCATTTTAATTTAAGACAAAATGACTCAAGTAAATAAGGAGTACATAGATATTATTTTTGATGAATTTGGTTTAATCTTGAAAAAGAAAGATGAATAGAGCGAGAAGAATATAACCAAGAAAATGACTTATATGTTGAGACTTGAGAAGGACATTATATGCTGACATTGAAAGTGATGTCTGAGTCCAAGTCATCCGAATATGCTACTTGAGTCAATTTGAAGGCCAAGTTGACTCAGTATGAGACTTCAAGGACACAAACAAAGTCAAGGTGCTTCTCAAGCTAAGCGAGCTAAGGTGAAGTCGAACCTTAAACTTCACCTATGACTAGGGTGAAATTATACATAAATTCAATGTAACAAGCAACTTGGGTTAAGTTGCGCACTAAGTCAACTCAAAATGAGTGTCCTTTCCAAAGGCAGGGAGGTTAAAGTTGAAATGTTTAAGTAAAGTCACACCTCATGTTGACTTAGCATATGACTTGAGTGAAGTGAAATCTCAAATTAACTTTATATATAATTTAAACTAAGAGTAGAAGACAAAAAGTAGCTAGAAGATATTTGACTAGTGAAGTCACACCATAATTTGATCCCACACACCATAATTTGATCCCACACACCATAATTTGATCCCACCTGCTACATGACAAGCAAAGTCGTAACCAAATTACCGCGTGGTTGAGCTATAATAGTTAGAAATTTCGAACTTTGGTGCATTTAATGCATGCTAACCACTACTACAACAACTCATTTACCTTCCTATGTATAAAAACAACATCAAATGGAGTTAAGAGAGTTAATTAGATAATTTTGAGCATTTACTTTGCAGCTATTAGCATTGAGGTAATTCCAAATAATTATTAAAGCTTTTGTGTACAACATTGATTAAAACATCCTCATCACTAAGTCAAGAGTGCTATAAGTTTCCTACATATCTATAAAGTATAGAAATTCCTTTTGTGTATTTACATTGTTTCCTTAGATTGGTATTCGAGGCTAACTTTAACAAGAGGTTGAAATTGATTGAAGCATTGCTCACAAACTATTTACCTATCTTTAAGCTACTTAGAGTTGAAATCTAGAAGAGAATATTGCTTTTTATTGTATTATTGAATACATAATAGAACTCAAGATATAAAGGGTATATGTTTGGAAGAGTGGAGTAAAAATATAGCCCGAACTACTATAAACTATTTCTCTTGTGTTGCATGCTTGTTTCTTCTCACTTGCATCTTTATTTGCTTTTTATTCAACGCAATACATTGTTCTTTATATTTCCATGAAGTTTCATTAAGGGAATCAATGAATAAGGGATTTTTCTTTAAGTGATTAAAATTTTAATTACCTAATTCACCTATCCCTCTTGGATTTAGCTATCTTACAGGAACCAACAAGTGGTATCAAAACAGACTTCAATCATTAAAAATTATTTATGACTTTCTACTCAACCTCAACTTGTGCATTTGCTGAGCAACTAATCTTATACATGGTTGCCCTTACTTAATGAAACTAAGTTGAGATGAAACAATATATTATGGCTTGTGTTCTTGATATTTAGAAGGTCATATAAGATAGTGTTACTATTTTTGAGAGTGATCAAGCATCGATATGGACTGATGAGTAGTCCAACATTGCTCAAAGTAATGCCAAGGTTATGAGCTCCTTGTTTCATGTACTTTCCACCATTGAATTTGATAAAATATCTTGTTGCACAAAGATATAGGATATTTGAGTGTTGGGCTATCTTTAAATGCATGGGTCGTAGCTTATAGTAAATAAATTATTGTTTCTGCTAGGATCTTGTTGAAAACTAAACTATAATGAATTCAATTATCTAAATAATAAAGAACTAATAGATGTAATAAAATTTATAGTTAATCTAAGTAAGAAAAAAATAGAAATTTAAACTAAATAATTGAATGAAAAAAGAGATTAAAAGTATTTAAGAGTCTAGGGTTCACATGTAAACGTTACATACTTATTAAATTTCGATAATATACTTTAAAGTAGAATAAATCTTTTTATAATCTTATGTCCTCTTTCGAGGCATATAGATGTATGCTAAAAGTCATAACCACATATTTTATGCGATTATGCTGATTAGAACTCATCAAGTTTTATAGTAGTTAATGGAATTCTTCAAGGTGTTTAGTCTATTTTCAGGGTCAAAACTCTTAGGTTTAATATTTTAATTTTGCTATAATAAACTTTCATTTTTCTGTTCTTTAGCTTAATATATGAGATTCTGCAAAAGTATGATCTCAAAATCCAAACGGTCATTTATCTCATAAGATATCAAAGCAAATCAACCTTTATAAATAAGTATCATCAGGCTATCTACATAGATTATTTATGTACTACATCCTAACCCTTGATAAGAAAATTAGCAAAATATGACTTCGATGAATTCAAAAGATAAAATAAATTTTTTATCACAATACATGAAATCCTAAATAGTAAAATCAAAAGAGAAATAAAAATAAAATCTTATTGAGTCTCCAATGGTGTATTGAATCTTTTCCTTGAACTTGCTCTTCTCTCTTCATCTTTGTCACTCTTCTTCTTTCAAACTCTTGCCTCTAATAAAAAATTCTTGTTCCAAAAGTTGCTCTAAAGATCCCCAAATTTGTGTCTCGAGATAAAATCTAATGAGATTGACACAAAAAGTTGTCAAACTGAGACTTTCTCGGTGAAGCATGACTTAAACCATGTTTTCTCCATTGTCTCTCCCCAGAGATGGATGCTTAACATTATTGTTCCATGTTTTCTGGCCCAGACGTATTGGTACTTCTTCCACACATTTTAAACCATATTGTACCCTATTTTGTTTTTTTCTTCTCTTCAAAACTTCTTCATTTGAGAGAATCTCTTTCGCAACATTCATTCTTCTTTCTTTTCATTAATTCCTCACTTGATTCATCCTATTTGCACAAATAGCAACCAAATATAAATATTTACACTTCAAAGTATTAATTTCAGCATTTTATCCCTCAAAAAATGATTTACTCAACATTTTAAATATCAAAATACTTATAATGCATTGAGATAAAATTGACACATGATTGGGATAAGTTCGTGTTGATCTATGAGGTTTCCTCTCGAGTGAAAGATATTGGAAGGAATATCCTAATTAAAGAGCTTCAGAGCTTTAAAATATTTGATAAAGAAATTATCTTTAAAATGTATGCTACATTTTTTTAAAATTACTAATGCTCTCAAAGGTTTAGAGAAACCTATTATAGAAACTAAGCAAGTAATGATGATTCTATATGCATTACTCGAACGCTGACATCAAAAGATAAACTACAATAAAGGGAAATGTGTAATACCCCAGATATTGACAACAATGTAAATAGGAAATGATGTGTATAATAAATCCTAAGATGCCACATGATAGTAAGTTTTTGAAAATCAAGAGTTTGATAAGTGAAAACTTGTGTGAATTGTGATGAATATGATAAAAAACTAGCTAGTGAGAATTAGAAAGGTAAATTTTAATATTTTAATAAACAGATTGATAGAAGATTGAGATGTATTTGCATATATTTCTTAGATGATTTTAGACATGTGAGAATTGCTAGATTAATTTTGTTATGAATATTTGAGATTTGATTAGTATGTGTATATTTGAAGATGTAATGAGGCTAACTTGGAAATAATTTGATTTAAGATATATGTAGGTACAAGTGAGGTGCCAAAAATGTTTAAAAATATATTTAAATGCTCATGAGTAAGATTTAAATGATAGATTTGATGCAAAGATAAATATGAGCCTTATCATGGAGTTTAACCCAAAAGAATTGAGATGATGAGAATGATCGATAATCATGGATGGGAGTCGTATTTGTGTGAGAATGATTCTCATCATGATTAAGACATGCTCATGAAGCTTTATAATGAATTAGAGATGATTTTGAAAATTAAGCAATTTGGGTCTAGTGATGAAAATTCAGTAAAAAATGAACTTAATGAGTTGAATTTTGGAAATGACATATAGCTTGATAATTTTTAGCATGGATGAGATACTATATGTATATGTGATGTGTGAAATTATCCAACCCTTGCATTGATAAGGGTATGGTGGTTGGGGATAAATTTATATTGTATTTGATATGAGTGAGGATAACACTTAGCACAACCTAGTTTGAACCTAGGGTTTATGAGAGTATTGGAGGGTGAGTTATATATTTGCATGGTTCGCATGGATTGTTGGATTCTAAGATGATTAAAGGTTGGATTTTGCATGCCATAGTTGATTGTTATGATTTGGGGCTAGGCCCTTTGGAAATATTTTTGTTTTTATGTTTTGTGAAATCATATAATGCATGGTGTTAACATAAACATGATGTATATGACATGAGTGTTACATATATATGGTTTGTAGAAGGTTGTTCATGAACCTTGATTGACATGAAAATAAGGTTATCCATGGCCCTAGATGGACATAAGGACAGTTTGGATGCATATTTATCAGTAGCACTATATGACATGACATAATTGAGTGGGTTAGAGAGAGTTTGATGTTTGCATTCCATACGGTGGAATATATATATGATGAATTTGGTATGGTTTTCCATTGTTTTCACTAACTGTAACTACTTATTGAGTTTGCTCGAACTCAAATGTTGGTTATCAATATTTTAGTAAGAATTGTATTGCAGATACTTTGCTGTGGACTAGGTCATGATTGATCTCAAGTTGAGGTAGGTTGAGATAAGTTATGTAGTTTTGGATTGTAACATTTGGAGATTAATGTATATATGAGATAAGAGATATACATACATATATATTATATGATGAATAATGAGATATATATGGTATATTAGGATGTGGTTCATGGATATACGAACTATTAAGTCTTATTAATATATTTGTGGTATGTATAAATGATAAGAAAAAAATGATTGTGGTTTAAGTAGTTCTACTGCCATATGCCTATTTGATTCATAGATGTAGATATCTAGGGTTTTATAAGTGTAATTCCATGTAGATATGGTCGTTTGCCTCCGAAATTATCACAGATCCTAGGAAGATGTCACCAAATCTTCGTCATAGTAACCACTGGTCCTAGGCTGCAGCCGATGGGTTGCTAGATGAAGGCCCTAAACTAGCTCAAAGTAATGATTTAGTAGTTTATCTCACGTATCATAAGCTAATCAAAAGCAAAAGAAAATAACCAAGCAAGAATAAGAAACCCATGACATTAAAGGCTATTGAAGAAATTTCTAAGAGGACTACGAAGAACTATCATTATAACAAGATTCAATAAATTTATAAGAAAAAACAAAGGTTTAAGCTCAATAAAGGCTTAGCAAGGAGAAGGTAAAAAGAGAAGAGAACTCCTCAAGTGTTATAAGTGTGGTGAAATGGGTATACAAAGGTCGATTGTACCATTTTCAACAAAATTAAGTCAAGAGAGTATAAAAAGAAAGAGAAGAGTAAGAAAGAGAGATACTATTAGAAATCTTCCAAAATATGTGCTCGAGGATTATATATGAATGAGGGTTGATCAACATCATCTAGCAACTCCACTGCCAATGACAAGGTGCAACAAATTATGCGACAATATATTACATGGATTTTATGGAAGATGGAGAAGAAGCATGTCTCACTGCTAAGAAAGGAAAAGATCGTGCAATTATCAGTAAGATAGTCTCTGTACCTACATTTAGTGATGTAGATGCAAATTCTTATGCATCTTATTCCATGACATGTTCTCCTACATCTAGTATTTATGATGAATGTTTTGGAGTTAGATGAGCCTTTGAAATCTATGATGCACTATATGATGAATTCAAAAGCTTTCTCATTAAGCAATCTATAAAAAAGATAATATGATGATATGATCGTTGTGAATGGAAAACTAATGAAAAGAACTAAGGCATTATTTAGGAAGTCGGAAGCCTTAAAAATGAAATTTGAAATACCAAAAAAGGAAAATCATACATTAATGGATTCAATGACTAGATTTTCAAAGCTAGGAGAAAGTGCTCAAATTTTTTTGAAAATGATTACCTAATTTGACAAAAGGGACTTAAATGTTCAGAGTATATCATTGGAGAATCAATCAAATCAAAAGGCTCAACTTGGTTCAAAGCCTTTAATGCATCAATATGCAAGGAGTCATGTACCCTGTATTAAGAGTATTGTCAGTTGGTTATGGAAAGCAACCCAAAAAAAGTTGTCACTCCAATCAAGGTTCATTATACTTGCCACTTTTTGCAACAAGATTGCATACAGAGTACTGAAGAGACTCCTATGTTAGAACTAAGAATCATTAGGTTCTAATGGATTATGTTACTAACTTTCATAATCCCATGGCTTCGCACCAAAGAGATAAACAAGCTCTCAAATCCACTTCAAGCAACATATAGCTTATGGATAGTAGATACCTAATAAATATGATGGAAATACAACCTTATTTAGCATTTCGAAGCCATATAATAGAGGCATGGTTGCATTTGAAAATAACGATAAAGGTATAAATAGAGGCAAAGCTAAATTTTATGGTTCCACAAATGCATACAATGAAGATGTATTACACATAGAGAGTGTGATTCATTGTGATTAACTACAAGATGCACCTCTGTTGTGGTCAAAATTCACCCGTTGGATCTAATGGTGTTGATGTATGTCATAGAAGGGATAGAGGTATTAGGCAAAAAGTCTTATGTGTCTTGAATTATGCCTTCTACTCTATTCTAAAATCTCAAAACTTTGGCAATAAGCTACCTAAAATCTCAGCAAAAATTTATGAATCGATCATAGTACTCAGCTTACAAAAAATCAGTGGAAAACCTAAATTGTCCACTGTTGACACCATCTTCCCCAGTGTTGGCACTAAACATCATTATTGTTGTCCCATTTTCAGAAGCTAGCTCATTAAAGTCATTGCAATAGACTACTAAATGAGCGAAAGGAATCAATCTTCTTCACGATGACAACAGATTCAACAAATTGAAAATTTGTCCTCACTTGACTAGCCACGAAAATCCAAAACCCAATCACCCCATTAATTCAGTCCTTGCATGGTATTAGATTCAAATTTTCTACTTTGCTCCTTTTAGCCATCTATCAGCGATAGCCATCACTAATGAAAATGAAACAAATTGCTTCAACTACATCTAGCAAATGACACTTTTGCGTACCACTAGTCAAATCCAACTAACCAACTAGGGAAATTGGCTTTTATTTGAGAAGAAGCATCACTAATTTGGCGAATAACAACTGTTGTAAGGAACAATCCACTTTATTGATATGTCATGATTAGATCCAAAATTCAATGATTCTACCTCATGTTGTTCATCAAAGATCCAACAATATGCTGCGGTTGAATAGAGGAGACAATTTCGACTGTGTGGGAAGGGAATAGAATAGAGTGGGATACAAATAGAATTTTTTTTTAAAAAAATGCCATATAGACTATTTGCATGAAGAAACTTATATAATCCGATGGTGTGCACCGTGGCTTCCACGTCTAACAGTATGAGTTATGACTACACAAGAAGAGTGTCTGCGATTAACCCAAAAAATCATGCTCCTATATGCAGATGGTCTTAAACATAGCTTGTTAAATATTAGCTAATTTTGCGACAAAGAATATAAAGTTATATTTTAATTATCTTCATGTAATGTATTGAGTGATGAATATGTTCTTTTTAGTTGCAAGGGAGATGAAAATATCTATTTAGTTAGCCTTGATAAGCTCAATGAAAAATATTTGATAGTTATGGATGATAATCCATAGATATGGTACAATATTTAGATATATAAATATATCAAACATCGAGACTATGTGGATGAAAACTTAGTAGATGGACTACCTAAGCTAAAATATAGTATGGACAAAATTTGCAAATTATGTTAAGCGTTAGAACAATCTAAAACTTCATTTATATACAAGAATAAAGTCTTAATATACAGGTCACTTGACTTACTGCACAAGAATTTCTAAGGGCAATAAGATGCTCTTAATCTTCAAAGAAAGTGCTATGTACTGGTTTTTGTTGATGATTTCGTAAGATTTATTTAGGTAATGCTCCTAGCTTGCCAGAATAATTTCTTTTTTATATTCTCTAAGTTTTCCAAATTGGTGCAAAATAAAAAAATATAGTTCAATCATATTAACTAGAAGTGATTATGATAGTGAATTTGATAATAAATGATTCATTGAGTTTGTTAATGATAAGTGAATTCTCCATAGCTTTTTGGCACTAAAAACCCACAAAAAAATAATATTGTTAGAGAAAGAATAGAACCATTCAAGAGATGACTAGGACTATGTTGAATAAAAGCCCATTATTCAAGAAATTTTAGAAAAAAGCAATTAGCATCACATGCCATGTATTAAACTATATAACCATTAGAGTCATTGTAAAAAGACACCATATGATCTTCGAAAATACTATATATTTTCCTTCTTTTGATTATATGTATTACGTCTTGAATAATGAAAATATTACCTTAGTTAACTTGATGTTAAGAGTGTTGGGGCTATCTTTTTTAGGTATTCATCAAATAAAAAAGTATTTTAATTTAAGAAAAAATAACTCGAGCAAATAAGGAGTGAATAGATATTATTTTTGATGAATTTGGTTTAATCTTGAAAGAGAAAGATGAATTAAGCCAAGAATATAACCAAGCAAATGAGAAAGTAACAAGTGGAGAACCAAGGAAGTGAAGAACCTGAGAGGAATAAAGATAAAGAGGCTTATGCCAAAAGAAAAATGAAGGTAATATTCCCTATTGTCCTCTATCCATTTTGAGGTTTTTGCATACATTGTAGGGGTCAAGCGGTTGAAAATATCAATTAGGATGTGAGAACTTAGAGTTTTGTGCATAGCATGCATGGTCATTATGCTTTTATTTTTAGAAATTGAATCCATTGATCATACTCTTGATGATATAAGTTGGGCTATTGGAATGCAAAAAGAGTTAAATTAGTTTGAGAGAAACAAGATATGACAAATTATTTTTAGGCTAAGAGACCATTTGATTGTAAAAATAAAATGAGTCTTTAAGAACAAGCTTGATAAAAGTAAGCTAATAATTCAAAATAAAGTTAAATAACTAACTACGGGGCATTCCTAAGAGAATGGAATTAGTTTTAAAGAATCATATGTCCCGATAGTTAAATTTGAGACCATTAAAATGTCACTTGCCTTTTGTATCTCACGGGAACTTTAAATTATTTCAGATAGATGGCAAAAGTATATTTCAATAGCTGTCTTAATAAAAAGTGTACGTAGAGCAACCACTCATTTTTAAACATGATGATCAACTAATGGTGTGTTTGAGAAGTGATAAAACTTTTCAATGAAAATTTTTTGACATAAAAGGTTTTAAAATGAGAGAAAATGATGTGATATGATAGGAAGCATGGTAAGGAGTAGAGAGAATACAGTTAAAATTGATAAGTTAGTTATATGGAAAGTTATATAGAAATTATTAAAAAATAGAGTAGTTAATGTAGGAAGATGTGGTGAAATAATTTAAATATAGGACCGTTGTGGAGAGTGAAAAGTTTAAAATAGAAAAATTTTGTAGTTAAATAAACATGTCCCACATATGTGTATAAGTTTTATCACGACATTATATGAACTAAACTACACTCTAAGAGTTTGGTATGGAGGTTGAGGAAGTTCCTTATTGATGATTTCAAAAGAAGAAAGATTGATGCAATACTTTTCATTAAAGATGTGGACCACAATGTCTTAATTGTATAAATTTATGTTGACAATATGATATTTGGTGCTATTAACAAAAACTTGTGTAAAGATTTCTTAAGTATTACGAATGTGAAATTTGAAATGAGAGTGATAGGAGAAGTCAATTATTTTCTTAGATTACAAATGAAGCAAAGTAAAGATGACATTTTGTATGGCAATCCAAATATACAAAAGAGATATTAAAGAAATTCAAGTTGGAAGATTGCAAGGAGGATTAACACCAATGAGTTCTCTAATAAAAAAGGAGAAAAGGATAAACTTGTTGGTCAATGCACTTATTGTAGTATGGTTAGATCATTGTTGTATTGAACTACATCTTGGTCCGATATCTTATTTAATGTATGCGTGTGCATTATATTTCAATCAAGTTTGGAGAGTTATACTTGTTTGTAATAAAGAGAATATTTAACTATCTTGTTGATACATATTTTGGCCTATGATATCCAAGAGGGTCATCATTTGATCTAATTGAAAATTCTAATGCCGACTTTGCCCGGTATAAATATATCATAGAAGCATAAGTGGGATATGACAACTCCTTAGAAATATGTTGATATTTTGGTATTCAAGAAAATAAACAAGCGCTGCTATTTAAATTATAGAAGCAAAATAAATTATTGCCAGAAGTTGTTGTGCTAAATTACTTTGGATAAAATAATAATTGGTTGATCATGGATTGAGCTTAAAAAATGTTTCCATAAGATGTAGCAATACTAGAGTAATTTCATTGATAAAGAATTGGAAGCAATATCACATAATAGTCATATTAATATTTTTTATTTTATTAAAAGTGTCAAAAATGATAATATATGCTTAAAATATGTGAACACGTATGTCATGCACAGGCTTAAAAAAGTGACTATTAGGCCTAATTCACAAAACACACAAACCCAAAAAACAACCGTTGGCTCTATGAGCTATAGGCCTCACAATGTGATATTGTCCGCTTTGGTCTGGTAGTTTAGCCGCACAGTATTAAAACGCATTATACTATATTTAATCTTGAGACCCACTTATAAACCACAAGGAGCTTTCTCCCCTTTTTGATGTGGAATTTGGTACTAAGCTATTACAAGCCCACCAGCTTCTACTTAGTTTGTCATTAAACCACAACTCAATCTAGGCTTTTTCTAGCAACCCTGGCTTTTATTGACTCAACTTTTCGAACAACATTTGCGAAAGGAGGAATCGCTCTGATACCACTTGTCATTCACAGACTTAGAAAAGTGACCATTGGGCTGACGCACAGAGAAAAACAACTTTTGAGCCTATTGGCTATGTGCCTCACAATGTGTTATAGTTCATTTGGTCTCACAAATTTGCCACATAGTTTTAAAATGTGTTACACAATGTCCAACCTTGAGACCCACTTATAAACCACTAGGAACTTTTTCCCTTTCTCAGTATGGGATTGGATAATGGGCTAGTACAACATATAATCAAATAATAGATATTTTCATCAAGCTACTTGTAATAGAAGCATTTTATAAGATTAGGAGCAAAATGAGTATAAGTGATATAAACAGTTAGGATCACAATTATCACCGAGAAGGTATGAATGTAAATTTGATTGATTTAACATTATTGATTGGTATATAAATGTATGATTAAAATGATTAGCTATGGTTAAAAATAATTAAAATATTGAATATGCTTTTTATGTGAGATGTACTAGAAAATGTGTATTTGTGTGTTAAATTGATTGATTTATTTCAGCATAGAATCTTTAGTTAAGAGAGGATCGATTATATGAACGAGAGAATTGCATCATGTGCATTTCTGATGCTCGGCCAAAGGGCTAAGCCAACTTCAAAAAGAAAATTTGATAATCAACTTAACTAATCCTGAGTTAACTTAAGATCCCATGAGTTAACTTAAGATCCCAACCTAAGATTTCAAGTTGCAATCATAGAAATCCATTTATCTTTTTCACTTTATATCAGTCTTCATCTGGTGATTCAATACTTCCCCTTCCATTTCATTCGGAACTAACAACTCTTCTCAAGTATCTCATTTTTACATCCATCTCTTATTTATTATCCATATATATAGCTAGTCCCTATAAAGAAGGTGGTGAGCAAGCTATAAAGGAAAGGTTCTAAGTCTCAAGCATCATCTATATTTCATGTCTTAGGCTCCTCTAAGTCAACACAGATTGAATTAATAAAGAGGCATAGGTTAGAACCTCCCAATCATCAAGATCTCAAAGACCCTATACATTGAGACAAGTGAGATTTTAAGACTTGAGTAACTTATCTCAATATACATTGAGACAAGTGAGATTTCAAGACATAAATAATTCATCTCAATTCCCTAATGAAAAAGTAGAAGGACCTAGGTCTAAGGAAGCATAATCTAGTAGTGAGAAACTAATTTCATCCAAAAAAGAATATTTTCAAAAGAGAAAGAGGTAGAGATGCCAGTTGAGTACTTTAGAAATGACAAATAACACTATTGGTTCTACACATTTTATGCTAAGGTGGTATTCATTCAAAAGGAAATTAATTTTGCATTTTTGAAAGAGTATGAACTCAATATTGAAGATGTTGAATTTTCTAAGGTGGATCAAGCTTCTAAAATATAAACATAACATCTATATTGATTTAACTTTTCAATTCTATTATGCTTGAGATGATAGAGCATCATACTACCTTTGTAAAGGGCAAGAGATTGAATTTAGCACTTACAAGGATGCAACACTACAAAAGATAGGAGAAATCTTAAATAAACCTTTGGATGACACTCTATTTCCTAAGAAGATGACTAGTGCAATCCTATATAATAGTTTAATTTGTACCAATAACTACGTGGGCAGAATGAAATTCATTAACCATATAGATCTATCTTTATAGTTAAGAGTTCTATAGTAGTGCATTGTTTAATTTATTTATCCTAAGGAAGGGGCAGAAACCTCGTAGATGCAAGAGAAGTGGAAATTATGTGTAAGATTATAAACTGTCATCATTTTTCCTATCTGTATTCATACTTGAAGCCTTGGAAGTGAAGAAAGAACAATCTAGAGGTGTGATTTCATATGGAATTCGGATAACCTAATTTCTAAAGCATTTTGAGATTGATCTTGAGGATAAACCCTTTGAAGTGTTGAGAAATTCTAATTCTATTAATTTTGCACTCCTATGATGGTTGAAAATTAACATGGTTGCATTTAGAGAGGCATACACAGTAGCAAGGGTCGTTCAACAAGGAGGACAAGAAGAAATGAGAGAATCAAATCAAGAGGATTTGGGTCATGATCAACCCATTGCGGTGTAGGATCACGAAAAGTAAGGGAAGCAACAAAGCCACCACTATCCAATTTACGCATCTTCATCCTCTGTGCATCATGAGCCCACTTATCTTATTACCACCCAACTCATGACATTCTTATACTTTATAAATGCAAGCATGCTCACTAAATTTGTCAACATTCAATGCTTATTCATTACATGGATGAGACGTAAGATGGATTAGAAGAATATTTTAAGAACCTTGCTTTCATATTTGCATTGAACATCCCACATGCACCTATTCCATCTCATGAACTATTAGGTTCCATTCACGTATATATCTCATGCCTATTCCTTAGCATGTGATGCTCATCTTGTACTTAAGAATATTGATCTAAGCATTTTTCTTATCATAAAAGCTTTCAAGACATGGAAGCTTGTCTTAGATCTGACTTTTGGTAATTGAGAAAAAGGGAAAGATAGTTAAGTCATATTCATAAGGGAAGCTATTCCTAGGGAGAGTTGTCTCATATCGTTTCATATTTTTATATTTTCTGAGAAAAGTGTAGTGGGGTGATTCTACACTTTGAAATTTAATTGATTGATTTGTAAAAATATACCAAATTTTGGTTTGAGTATGTGTAATGGAATATTGTGTTTTGCCTTGAAAGGAATTTTCCATAAAAAGTGAATGGAATACATGTTCTCAAAGTGTTTTGAAATGATTACAACATGTATTGAAAATGTATTGACCTTTTGTGCATGCAATATTAGAAATGTTTTACTAGAAAATTTGTTGACGTATAAAAACTCCTATGAATGTTGGCTAGAATATATATATATATATATTATTGAAATGATATATCAATTTGAGATGCTTGGCTACAATGAAAAATATATTTAGATATGGTTAAGGAATGATTCTTAAGTGATTTCATGAGTTAATAATAGTATATGTTTGCATTAAGATGCAGTTTTGAAGATAGATCCATTTTATCATGTGGAAAGGGCATATTTCAATTATATTTTTGTCTATCCTCAAAAAAGAAAAAAATGTTAAAATATGTTGTGGATTATGCATAATCCAAGTAATTTGGATGATTAAAAATGATAATTTAAATATAAAAATAAACTAATATGGTTTGTGTAATTGAGATGTAAAATGGTTACACTTTTATTGAATTGAATAAATTGACATTAAAGAAGAATCCACTCATGTAAAGTCTGCAAGAAGATAAAAGAAAAATGAGTCAAGTCATATGATTTGTGAATGTCTAACTTTAACAGATGAAATTTTAGATATGAAACCGCATTTCAAGTTAACTTTAGCAGTAACTTCAGCGAAGTTGTACGCTAAGTCGACTCTAATAGGGACTTCATATCTAACCTCAAAAGATAATTAGATTTTTAGCTATATCTCGAGGAGTAAAGCAGAAATCTAATTTGACACTGACTGCGACTTGGGTGAAGTTGTAAGTCAAGTCAACTCTAGTTACAACTTTAGGGTGCACTCTAAAAGTCAACATGATTTTCATTTTTATAAAGCATATGAAATTGCACTCAAAGTCAAACGAGACTTCAATAAAATCACACTAAAGTCGATTCGAGAGACATGAGAAAAACCATTAGAGGCTACATTTAAATGACTCAAGGCATTGAATGTGAAGTCTTATTCTAAGTCGACTCAATATGCGACTTGAATGAAGTTGATGGCCTAGTTGACTTAGCATGAGACTTTGTTGTATAGGCAAAATTCGGTTGGTTTTTGACTTCGAGACTTGGAGTGTTCATCCCAAAGTTAAGTTTTAAAGCTGAAGTATGTAAGAGAAGTAAAAGTTCAAGTCGACATACGATTTGAATAAAGTCAAACCTTAAGTCAATTTTAAGTTTGACTTGGATCAAGAGCAAAAGATTGAAGGTAGCTAGCATGTATTAGTGAAATCGCATCCCAATTTGACTTAGCATGTAACTTGATTTGTGGCTATTGAAAATTTTAAATATTGGAGTATTTGTGTGCGAACCATGACAACAATGGCTATTTTACCCTCCTATCTGTAAAAGAAATGTCAAATGGACTTAAGAGGTTTAGTTGGACTATTTATTAAGCATTTTCATATTCCAACCACTGGCACTGATTCTATGTTTGGGAAGTGATAAAATTTTTGAATAATAAGTTGTTGGTGTAAAAGCTTTTAAAATGAGATAAAATAATGTAATATAATAGAGATAATGATAAAGAGTAAAAAGAATAATTTAAAAATAAATATAATAGTTTACAAGAAATTATGTAGAAATAATTAAAAACTAATGTACTTGTTTATAAAGATGTGAGGAAATAACTTTAAAAATAAAGTAGCTATTGAGTATGAAAAAATTTAGATTAAGGGTGTGTTTGGGAAGTGATAAAATTTTTGTTGAAAAGTTTTTTGTGTAAAACTTTTTAAAATGAAAGAAAATCATGTAATATAATAGGAGTAAAGATAAGGGGGTGTGTTTGCAATAAATAAACAATGTCAAGCTAAAAAATTTCACTTTTTATAAATACTCTATTTTTTAATAATTTCTTCACATTTTTCTATAAAAATCCTACTTTTCAATCATTTCTACACAACTATCCATACAACTAACATATCTATTTTATCTTTATTCTCTTTATTCTTCATCATTATCCTTACCATTTTACATTATTTTCTTTTAGTTCAAAAAATTTCATCCGAAAATTTTATCGCTTTCCAAACATATTCAAGCAATAAATAGAATAAAGTTAAAATAGACAGGTTAGTTGTATGGATAGTTGTATAAAAATGATTAAAAAGTAAAATAATTTGTATAGAAAGATGTGAAGAATAATTTTAAAATAGGATAGTGGTAGAGAGTGAAAAGTTTTATCTTTTAACAAACACACCCTAAAAATTTTTTCATATGAAAATTTTTTAGTATAGCTGACCATGACATAAGTAATTATTGAAGCTGTGTGGCAATATTGATCAAAGCAACCAATTGTCATCCTCATATTGATTCAAGATCCCCTACATTGTAAGTTTTCTACACATTTGCGAAGTGTAAAATATTTTTTATATTTATATTATTTTTCTTAAATTGGTATTGGAGGCTAAGTCTGGGAAGAGGTTAAAATAGTGGATTAGTTGGAGCATTGCTCATGATAGATCATAGGTTTGTTTTAAAAAAGAATAATTTAATTTCGATGATTAAAAAGTCATTAAATATCATTAAAAGAGATCTAACGAATATTTACAACTGCACCAAATATCATGTCTCCAATTATATGCAAAAAATTGAAAATATAAGATAAATCATGTTTCAAGAGCTTAAATTCATATAAAGCAAGTTGAAACAAGTAAAGTCTTAACTCAAGTTGACTCAGCCTCTAAATTCAGTGATGTCCCAGGCTAAGTCAAACCAGCCTGCAACATCAATAAAGTTTCAAGCTAGGTTGACCCTACCTACGACTTAGGAGATAGCAAAGCAAACAATATATTTTCAACAAAGCGAACTCTCACTCTAGGTTGATCTCGCATATGACCTTAGTGAAGTTTTACCCTAGGTAGAAGTTACCTGCAACTTGGAAGACAAAAAAGTAGATGACCAGTTTTAGCAAATTGAAGTCTTAGTCAAAGTCGATTCCACTTGTAACTTGAGTGAATTTGCACTCCAATTTGACTTCACTTTTGACTTGAAGAAGAACCAAGAGTCTCTGAAATTTTTACCAAATGAAGTTCCAAGTTAAAGTTGATCACCATGAGATTCAAGGTGAAATCACACTCGAAGTCCACCTCGTATGCCACTTTAGTCATTATGGTTAAAAATTTCAAATATTGGAACATTAAATGATATCAACCACTACTTCAATAGTTAGATCTTCCTTCCTTTATAAATAGCATTAAGATATAAACATGAAAGGTTATTGAAACAAAAAATGAACTTTTACCTTTCAATATTCATGAATGTTGAAATTATTTCAACAGTTATCAAAGTTTCAAAGTGTTGCTACTAGGGGTGCAACTCGGGTCGGGTTATATTGGGTTTGAGTGAACCAAACCCTAAGCCAACCGGGTTGGAGTAAACCCAAACCCTAAGAATGTAATTCAGGTTCGGGTCGGGTTCGCATTGGTTTTGGTTTGGTTTCGGGTTAGAATTCGGGTTACCAATAAACTATTTTTTTTTCAAATTCAGTTGTAATCTAAAAGAAAATTATTGAAATATACATACATGTGTTTATGAAGTCAAGCCTCACGCTGAATTCTATAAGATACTTTCAAAGAATTCTGCAACATCATGCTGAATTTTGCAATATTCTTTGAATGAACTCTGCAAGCAATTTTTCAGCACACTATAGACACAAATAAATGACAAATTAGTTAGTTTTATGACTAGTTAGTCATTTCTATTTAATAGCTAATGGAAATAACTCAAGTATACCAAATAGAAAATGAACATATCATACCAACTTTGTAGTTGAAATTAAACATTATCGTACAAATTGCTGAAATTAAATTCAAATTGAATATTTATCATACAAATTGCTAAAGTAAAAATTGACCACTTGTCATACCAATAAACTTAAAATATGAATCAAATTTATACTACAATCTGAAATTCAAACTAACAGATTTCTCATACTAATAGAAAACATAATATGAAATAGATTTATCAAGTCGACTCAAATTCAAACATAATCCACATAACATTTATTCAAAGTAACTAAATCTAAAAGATAATAATTATAAAAAATCATCCTAAAAATTAAGTTACCTCAAGTATGCTTTGATAATGAAGAAAGATGTGATTTGTCTGAATTAGAGTTAGTAATGCCTAAAATATGTATATATATATTAATATTACAAAAAAGCATGTATAATTGATGTAAAAGTTATATAAACTACATCGGGTTCGGACCGGGTCGGGTTTTGGTACCGGGTTGGTGTGAATACGGTTTTGGTTTCGGGTTTCTACGGGTCGGGTTGAAACCAGGTCTATTTTGGAAAAAATCTTTAAAATAAAATCCATTTTTGGTTTTGATACCGGGTCGGGTCGGGCGGGTTCGGACCGACCCGGGTACCAAGTTGCACCCCTAGTTGCTACTTCAAGTCAGCTTACAAGATCATTTTTTTCACACAATAAAGAGCTTCTAGAGCAAATTGATTATACATTGTAAAGTGTAATTTATTTTTCATTTTAAGATGTTGCCTTGAATTTGTGTTGAAGACCAAATTCAAGAAGAAAACAAAATAGGAGGTTGGTTTGAGTTTATCTTAATAGCAAATTTTGCTTAATTAGTTTGAATTTGTTTCACCAATGGATTAGATGTTGGAGTTAGTCTCACCAACTAATAATTATTGTATATGCACTATTGAGCTAGAATTTAGAAAAGAGTGTGTTTAATTGGACCACGAATATAATAGTAAAATCCAATACATATGTGGTGTGTGCTTGAAAGTATAAAGTAGGAGGATTGCCCAAACTGTTATAAATCTTTGTGCCTATTATTGTGTGCTTGATTGTGAATTCTTCATTTTATATATTTTATATATTTTGTTAGCTCTCATTTTTCTAGAACATTAAATTTGTAGGGAAGTAAATTTAATAGTATTGATAGTTGAACTAAAGAAAATTTTTAGTAACTCATTCACCCACCTCCTCTTGGATTTAGCAATTCAATCGTGATTAACACTCATCAATTATCTGCCTATCTTTAAGCCCTTTGGAGCTAGAATCTATAAGAGAGCATTATTTATGTCATATTGTTAAAATACATTGCAGAGCCAAAAACAAAGGGATGTATTTTCGAAAGAGTGGAATGAGGACGTCTCTTGAACCATCAAAAGCTGTTTGTCTCTTGTGCGCATGTTTATTTTCTTTCACCTGCATCTTTATCTACTTTTTATTCACTACAATACATTTGTCTCTATCTTTATATGATATTTCATCAAGATGAGCATGGGGCTTTGCCTTAAGTGATCAAAAATTTAGTTACTCAATTTGCTTTTTTCCTCTTAGGCTTAGCCATCTTACCAGCACCAATAAGATATGATATTGGAGGAGAGTCTAATTTTGGTCCAACCTTGATTTAGTAGTGGATGCAGGGGCACAATGGATATTGAAATATAGGTGTTGTCCAAAATACAAGTTGGATCTTCATCCAAATGTTCTAATTGCATTGAAGCCAATAATTAGGATGAAGTTTGCTAGGGAAGATGATGCATTAACATTTTCAATACTGCTTACAATTGTTGCTTTAGCGTTAGAAAAAACAACAATCTAAAGATAAATATCAGAGAAATTTTAGGCATGTGTTCAGAAGCCACAAAGTTGATTTGAAGTATCAGAAATTAACGGGTAGTGATAAGAATAAAAAGTCTTGCTTGTCCTACTACCCATTGTTCATGTTCGACCATGCTTGTTGTAAATTTAAAAGTAAAAGATAGTGTTTCAAGTAACTTAATTTATACAGACATATAACTATCAGATGACGACTTAAGTATGATTTTAAGTTTGAATAGTATTGAGGATTGGTGTGATGTGGTCTATAGAGTGGAAGTTGGAATTCTTTCATATCTTAGATTCTCAAAAATGGATGTGAACAATACTTGCAACTTAGGTGATGATAGCAAATATTAATGTAAATAAATTTTAAAAAATTTTACAACATGGGCATAAAAATTATTTTTCTTATTGTGCAATGGTAACCATGACTTGAGCATTGTCTTGGTATTTACCTGACCCAATTGGAGGCTTGTGAGGCCACCATGTTAATTTGTTGAAAGCCAACAACGATATATGTAGATTAATTTTGTATCTATTCATAGATGATGATTTTAATACGAATTTCTGTTTGAAAGCATGAGGATTGGTATAGCGTAGTCTATAGAACGGAAGTAAAAAGTCTTTCATAACCAATCAAAAAAAAGTATTCCATCTCTTAGTTTCTCAAAAATGAAAAAATACTTTCAATTTAGGTAACAATAGTAGATATTAATGTTAATGAAAATAAATTTTAAAAATATTTTTCAAAATGGGGCATAAAATTATTTTCCCTATTATAACGTCATCCCCTTGATTTAATCATTATCTTGATATTTACCTGACCCAATTAGGAGTTAAGACTAAATACATCCGGGACTTAGCCTCAGTGCACCTGAGTGCATTTAACTTATTTTTAAAAATTTTGTATACAATTGTTAACTAAGCATATTTAACCTGTGTATTAATTTTTACTATTTTTGTAGTATTTTAGATATTTATTTTTGATTTTTGATTTTTGGATAATTTGCGTCAGTAGTCACATAGTTTTCATAATATCAAGAGTACATCACGTTTCCTTAAGCGAGCTCCACTTCTATGTCACCACTGCATAGAAGCGGTCTCATCTCTTAATTTTTTAGATTTTGATAATTAATTTAAAATCTAATCCATTAATTGTATTTAAAATCATTCATTTTATATAGTAAACTAAGTTTCATCATGATCAAGTATATTTATGTGGACTATGTTTGTTGAAAAAATATATATTCATGTGTAAATTACGAAATGTGCTTAAATCCATTTACGTATGTATTAAAATATAATAATACTTTATAGAATCATTTGTCCATGTAGAAATGATATTTTAGATGGTCTAGATGTTAAAATATAATTTTAAAATTGATATTTAATATTAAACTAATTTGTTGCGTTAATTTTCAATGGATATTATACACAATGATGTTGGATGAATAAATTTTTTTTAAGATATTATAAATGATGCTAAATATAATAGAGGGAGTGAATTTTTTATAAATTATTAATATATTAAAATTAGAGAGGGTTACATAGAAAAAATTTCATAGAAGTGAAACCATAGTTAAGCACCCTAATAGCGCACCCCTTGCTATTATTTGCAACAAATATAGTGCTAATGGATCGGTTTGGGAGGTTACAGCCTAACTCTAATATTAATTTAATTATAAGATTGCAATCATGATTTGTTTATTAATTTATTTGCAAAATTTTAATCGTAATTCATTTATCATACATGTATCTTAACAAGTTGCGGGTTGTCAACGAGTTGAATGAAAGCTAATTTATTATTCAAGTGGATAAAATAAAACAAACAATATATTTACGAAGATAAAAATCTTAACAACTTAGACACAAACTTAACGAATAGAATAAGTGAGATATGGTTTATAAAAATCTCAATATTGAATAATGGACTCCCAAACAATAATTTTTATAGTTTTAAATAGAATATACATTAAAAGTAAAAGTAGGCATTCCCATAAAAAGAGTAAAATTAGGCATTAATATAAAAGCTTAAACAAACATAAATATAAATGGACTGTAATTAGGCGGATCAGGTGGACAAGTTAGAAACAGTCAAGCCATTTAACTATTTATTTAAGTAAATGGACAGTGGAGTTGATGATTAAAACACAGTTAGTTAAATCTATAAATGGATTGGATGAGCGGGTTAGCCGAATTTCTTAGTACTCCTAGCAAATTCTATAAAATTTTCAAATTAACCTCTGGTAACTCATCTTTTGTTTGTAGATGACGTCCTTTTATTTGCCAAAGCCAATGTTTCCAAAGTGAGAAATTTATTATCTATTTTGTAGGTTTACGGGGAGTGCGCAGGCCATAACATAAACATGGGTAAAATAATTTTTATTTCAGTAAGAATACCAAATAAGAAGTTAGAATGAGGTGGAATAGCTATTCGGTGCTGCTGGGGAGGAAATTTAGATTAATCTGGGCCTTCTTGCCTGGGTAGGCTGATCAAAATGTCGAGTTTTTCAATTGCCGAAAGAGCGCATATGGGGTAGAATCTGAGGTTGGCAATCTAAATTTCTTTTTTATGGAGGTAAGGAAGTTTTGATAAAAGCCATTACTCAGCTTATTCCAACTTATACAATGTCAATATTTAGGCTTCCCAAAATTTTTTATGATGGCGGCAAATGCTATGATTAGTCTTTTCTAGTGGGTAGATACTAATGGTAGAAGAAAAAATAGCTGGATAACACGGAGATCAATGCGTAAGTTAAAGGCAGGTGGTGGTATGGATTTTTGGATGAGTCCAGTTTCACGGTAAACGTTTTCACGTTTGCTTAAAGTGCAAATGCCACATCTGCCGTCTATTTAAAATGAGGGGTTCAGATTCCTTGGGGTAAAATTGAAAAGATAAAAAGCACAGTCGCGTGTATGAATTGATGGGAGCCCATTAGCTTCCTCTAGAATCTTCTTGTTTAGATGGGAGAGAGAGTGACTGAGAGGATCAAAAGAGGAAAAGCCGGGAAGAGGAGAAGCCAAGAGGAGGAGGAGGAGCTGACTGTCCCCTTCACGCTTCTGCCATTGCCGCCGCCTATGGGTATAAATGCCGATCGCTGTCGCACTGTCACCGGAGAAGAGGAGAGCCCGTGAAGAGCCGTTAGATCTCGCTGTTGATGAAGGTGAGCTGAAAAAAGTTACAGTTTTTCGATTTCTTTCCTTCCCCTTTTAAATAGTTGCGATTGATAAAGATTGCATATTTCCCCTTTTAAACTCACTTGTACGTGATACAACGAGCCCAACTGATTTTTCATATTGCAATATCTTTCCTATAGAAAAATAATCCCAAGCATGGTTTTATGGAACTAGAACAGCTAGGGTACGGGTCTGATTGAACCAGTTTTAAAGGGATGGTCCTGCCTAGTTTTCATATATAGAATGAATAGCAATTTACTTGCATTGGAATCTTTTTATTAGATGGATTCAGAAATACAAGTTTCCATGAAAATGCAATTTGATATGCTATTGCTTCTTTTTTTTTGCTTTTTAAGGGGTTTAGGTTTAATGGAATGCTTGTCCATTCAATGATGCTTAGGAACTGTGATGTTTTCTCTCTAGATTTGCATATTAGTTGATGCTTTATGCATGTGAAATTAAGCATCTATTGAAGTCGTTGGTTGGCCACACTTTGGCTTCAAAGAATTAGGAAATTGTGACGTCATGAAATGGTGGGGGATATATATTTCCTTCTTGACATGCCAGTTCTAGTTAATAGGTGCTTCATGTGATAACCAATCCTCCACATGTTCCTGGAATGGTCCAGCATTTTCTTTTGTTGAACAAAAAAGTGTTTCTTCTTGATATCCAATATTCTTTCATCTGCTAGAAATAATCAAATGAAATTAAGTTGTTTATTTATGTTCCTTTTTCCATTAGAGATTCACCTTGACATGGCCATACCCTCCACAACTAGGGGCCTAGTACAAGAAGATGCAACTTTGTAAATGCCTCCAGGAATTTCAAAACCACCTCAAATTTCAAAATGTAATTGGTAGTCTACTTAGTTCCGACTACTAGAGAAATGTCAAATGGTTCTTCTAAACAACATTAAAGGCAGTTCTAATAGTTTGGAAATTAAGAGAACCTTTTTTTCCTACCACTTAACAACCTTCTTGTTTGGTAAAATTCTGGATGACAAAGATTGAAATAAATACAGGTTGAAGATGATTGAACTAAACCATACACACATTTCTGCTGAAACTTGTTTAGTTTATTTGACACAGCTAAGCGAGGGAGAGTATCATTAGATTTTAACCAGTTTGATTATTCTGTTTATATTTTAAAATTTTTTCTAGAAATATTCGATTCTTGTTTGATGTTCTTGACCACAAATATGACTTTCGTCTTATTAGCTATTGTAGCTGCCTTGAATAATTGGACTTTCTTCTAGAGCCCCATTTTTCTAGTTTCGTAGGAATTGTGCAGTCCCATTAATATCTCCTTATTTTTTTTTAATCTGTTTCGATCTCCTAAGTGTTTTTTTAAGTTTCTGCTTTCTTCCCACTATGTGTTTGATTGAATCTATGCGCAGCAGAAATGCATCAAATTTTTGTATATTGAGATCATACAGATGACCTGCTTTTCATTGGCAGCATTTGTTTCATTTCCATAGGAAAAATGGCAGGCTTTGGTATTTCGTGGTTGAATTGGGCTGAAATTCTTTTGAAAACTTCGGAGAAGCATTGGTAAATTTAGGAGAATTGTTGCTTGTGATGTAGTTCTTGATCCTGATAAAATTATGTAATCACTTAGGGAAACTAGGCTCGAGTTTGTTTCAAGATACATGCTTTTCTTTGTTCGAAATTTATGACTGTTGGTTATTGGAAGCTGGAATTTGGGGTTTTTTACAGAATCTTTTAAATGGATGAGAAATTAAAGCAAATGATTCATTGGTGATTGGCTTGGTTTTTCTCCTCTCTCTCATATATTTCAAACATGGTGTTGTTAAGAATTATCATTTCGATTTTTAAAGAAGTCGATGGGTAACTGATATATTAAAGTTTGAGTTTGTCATGGGTAATATTGTTTCATAATAATTTATGGATTTGACAATTTGGTTGTTTGCAGAAATGGTTATTCCGTTGAGAAAATTGTGTATTTGGTAAAGGAACGAACTACTTGTTGTGCCAAAATTTGATTTCCTCTCTAGTTGGAGGAAGTGCAAGTTTTCTTTTGAAAGGGATTTCATTTAAAACAATGTTGTCTAACGGTATTTTTTTTTCTAGATGTGGAAATATGGAAGTTCAGTTTTCCAAGATTAAAAGATTAAGGAAAACTTGAATAGAGAAATCGAGCTTTTGGGTTGGTCAAGTTGGATTTTTCTACTCGATTCCCTCTTTCAGTAAGCTAATGTTGGTCTTTTTTATCTTGTAGCTCAGAAAGATTAGATTGTCTATAATGGAGAATGACTACTGCTGCATCTGTTGCCCAAAGAGATGTAAATGCAGAGTAGAAGGGTGTGATTCTGAAGCATAGCTGACAGATGGGTAGTCATACTAGACTTTTGCTTGCTAATATCAAGTGTGATAAAGTAGGGGCATTTAAGCGATACCTTCGCTAGTGTAGAGCTGAAATTGAAGCTAAAGAATGAAACGTGAAGACATCTGCCTACTTGAAGAAGAAGTTTCATATATTCAGCGAACTGTCCAAGTAACCACATGTTCACCGGATTTCGCACCTTTCTCACTAAGCACTAGTTACAAGGAAAGTAAAGATGCAAGTTGATATTTCTTTGAAGATTTCATATTAGTTATTTCACTGTTTGGATTAGTTATTGAGTTATATTTACCAACGATTTTTTGATTGCATGTGTTGTGAATTATAAAATCTTAGCCTCAATAGAATAAAATGAAATTCGAATTATAAATGAATATGGTGAAAGATCATGCATTGCGATTGTAGCTTGAATGTATTAATTATGTTATTTTTTTACTACATCAAGGGTGTGTTTGTTTGGGGCCAAAATATGTCAACAAAAACTTTTCAATCCAAAACTTTTCACTATCCATAACTATTCTATTTTTTAATTATTTTTTCATATTTTTCTATACAAACTATTTTACTTTTCAATCATTTCTACACAACAACCGATATAACTAACCTATTTATTTTGACTTTATTCTCTTTACTCCTCATCATTACCCCTATTTTATCAGATCGTTTTCTATCAATTTGATAACTTTTACCTCTAACCAAATACACCCCAACTATGGTAATTAGTTTATACAAAGAATAAGCTTGTTGAGATTGCCGTATCATATTCACCATATTGATACTTTACAATTTAAAATGAACTAGGTACAAAAAGTGCAGTTGGAGGAAAGCATTTGAAAGGACGTGGCAGCCAGAAAAGAATTAAATGTAGTGCACCACAGCTTACAAAATATGTTCATATTGTTCCCGATTATATTGTCTCTGCTATAGAACCAAGTTTAATATTTCAATTATTGTCATAGTAACAACAATTATTCAAATTAGCTCGGGTACAAATCTAGAAGTTAAGCAATTGGATGAGTTGCACACATAAGAATAGTGTCGAGTTAAGGACTCCGCTTAGGGAATCAAATCCTTCTTACGACATCCCTAACATATGGCCCGGATCAAGCAGCAAATTAACTCCTGCATGGAAGAACTCAACTAATGTAGGTGACTCGCCTTTGGTTTTGACATCGTCAGGTTGTGATAAAGATACTATTGCAAACATTCAGAGAATTCTTGATAAGGTATGTGCATCCATACTTCAGTGCTTCATTAATATTATTATATACCCTAGTCATAACATTGGATCCAGTATATGATATGTACAGAAAAGAGATGAAGAATTCTGCATCCACAAAAAACCTATGAGAATACTTGTATCTTATCCGATGGTTGAGGAATCCATCATCGAGCAATGGACTCTCACATCGGGTGCCGGCCCCGATGACGAAAAGCTGTTTGAGTTAGGATTTGTGACAGTGACAAGAGTGGAATTCCGTACAATTGAAACCCCATGCGTCCATCCAGATGTGAGTTACGTATGTGATCTACTCTTTTTTCTTTGCATAACGATTTGAGTGCAAGATGGCCTAATGCATTCTTCGAACATTAACTACTGGATGCTTACATGTTAATCTTGAATTATTGGCAACGAGAATTTGACTATCCTAGACGGAGACACTACTTTAACACATCTTTTGCAGTGAGTATCGTAGGCATATATGTATTTTCTATTAATGTAGTACGTATGCTGGAATACATATTAATTTAAAATTTTCAGAGGCTGTATTTTTCAGGATTTAAGGAGCACTTGAAGCCGGAATTCTCAGTGTCCCTTCATGGATATCATCTCCTTGATTGTTCATGGGTTAGTAGCCGCACTTATACCGACTTTCAATGGCTAATAATAGCCTAGCCTCCTTATCTCATTTTAATGAGATTTCATGTCATGCTCATGTAGTTATTTATACCTATTTTGTGTGACGGTGATCATTGGGTTGCAATGGCATACGACATGCGCTGTGCTGAGGCGCATTTCCTAGATTTGTACTCTAACGAAATGACAGATCGCTTCAAGGCGGTATATGGACCCATGGTCAGTGTTTGTCGAATTATTTCGCCAGAGTATATTTCAGTAAATGTAGCACTATACATGAGATTTCTTTTCTGGTGACCCACTTTATCTCTCAGGCGGATATGCTAAGGAAATTAAAATTCAAGTACAATGATCGTCACGACCCTCTGTTCTTTAAAAAGGTTCGTGTCATGGGAACCACTTGTGCCCCTAAGTGAGTAAGTTGTGATTTATTGGTTGTGTTACATTTAAGATAATTTATTACTTTCATATTTCTTATTAACTACCATCCAAAAATGTTCATATTTGAATTATGCAGGTGTGTTGTCATAGTCTTATTCTTATGCTCATGGAGAGGTATACAGGCGAGTATTCAGTGCCTTTCGATCCGGTGAGCAAACATGTACATATTAGAAGCCCTGTATTTCTTAAATCAATGATATTTTAATGTCTTTTGCTTTTCTCCAGCGTATGGCTCCTCTCTTTCGGCATCACATTGCGAAGACAATTTTAACTGACAAATACAATATAAACACAACATCCATAAGAACAGCCAGTAATACTTGGTCTCGAGGAGGTGTCGTCTAGACAGTGTATACACTTTTTGGATGTTTTTTGAGGAAGAAATGACTGATATTTATAAATGAATATATGTACCAGCACTAGTGTTTCATATATTATTTTTGGGTCTAATAAATAATGCTTTACCTTGAAATTTGAATGATTGGAAACAAAAGAGAAACTATAAAAATATTAGAAAGTTTGATTTTATGTTGCATTTAACAAATTTTTTTTCAATAATCCAATTATTAAATTGTTGATTTCTACTTCATTAAAAATATCTTGATTTTTTATATTAGAGATGGGTCAAATGTACAAAAGGTGGAGTGATTGGTGGATGAACTTTGGTCCTAAAATGCAAAGCAGTCAAGTATGATGTGCACTTTTAATCCGAAACCATGTTTTGTTCAGTCTCAAACCTTACCGATGGAAACAAACCAGCCATTAAGCGCTCCTGATTAGAACTATTTTTGTGATAAATAATTAAAATTCAACATTACATAAAATTCTCGCCTAACTTTTATACAAATTCTTTACTTTTTGAGTTAATGGTACCAGGTGACAAATAAAATTCGTGCCGTTAATTTATTTTTTGATTTATTTCATTTATTTACTTTTATGCCGTTGTAAATTTTATATGATTTACACAAAAAAGTAAATAAATCAAAGTAAATCGTAAATAAATAAAAAAGTAAATAACGTGCAGTCTCAAAATTTATAATTTTTCTAGTAAACCAAAGTAAATCGTTTTAAAATTTGTGCCATTTTATTCAAAGTTTAATGGTACGAGATGACAAATTATTGTAAATCATAGGAGACACAAACAAGGTGACAACGGTCATTTATTTATTTTTGAGACCACTTATTACAAATTAAATTCCTCCTATGAGAAATAATAAAAATAAATGTTACTTAAAAATAATCACACAAATATTATAGTAGTTGTTCATTTTTTAGTCACAATATGGGGTTCAAAAAAAATTATGCATAATGAGTATGACGGGTTTTATGCTGACTATGATTAATATACATGTTTATTATAAAAATTTATAACATATACAAATTTCTACCTTTCCAATAAATAAAAGTGTAAATAATTATTATTGATTTATTAAATATATTAATTAGGTAAAGGATCCAATTATTGGATTTATTTAAAATTTAATACGAATCTATATTTTATTATTTAATATTATTAGTATCTTTCATATTACATTTACGGATAATATATTTGATATAGATTTTATGAACAATCTATAAAATCCGTCAAATCAGTTCATTACAAATTGATAACTCTATAAAAATCATAAATCATGTATATATTAGTTTATGATTTTGCATTATTCTTGTAAAATCTGTATTGCCCATCTAATTTGTGAAAATGAAATGTCATCAATCCTATTTCAGGTGTTAAAACTGTATAACTGGTTTACGTTATCAGACGAGTACGTAGCAAAATCATATATTCTATACAATTCGTAAAATATATAAAATTTATCAATTGCATATGCATTGTTTATGTGATACTCGAATAACCTGTAAAATTTATTTCATGGGAAAAATGAATAAAGATTACCAGTATAACACAACATCCCCATGAATTGCATAAAAACTATAAAATCTATAAAATCCATAAAATCTATAAAATCGGTCAAACATGCTAAATTATATCATTCGTACATTACCAATTATAATTTATAATAAATATCACACAATTTAACGTCATGGATCACTCATTATCTATAGTAATTTATTAAAATCATATGATTAACCATAGAAATACATGCATCCAAAAGTACTATATTATCTCATCTACCCATACTCACAATGATACTCTCATGGTACGAAATTACCATATTACCCTCATTTGCATTTTATGCAAAAATGCAAACGTTTGCACACGCACCTGACCCTTTTTTGGATTTCTTGCCCTTCAATCAAGCTCTATTAGCTAAGCAAGCTTGGCATTTAATGACTAATCAATCCTCTCTCTGCTACCAACTTTTTAGTGGCAAGACAATTATTGATCCTGCCAAATTAGAGCCACTTGTTTTTTCCCTCAGAGATGTATCCTAACTTTAAGAGATTCCTTGTCTTACTCCTGTTGAAGGCCCGGTAATGGCAAAAAGATCCAATTTCTCATTGATTAGTGGACTCCAATAGCTCTGCAAAAAGCTAGTCCTCTACCTCAAAACATTAGTGAAGAAGCCACAATTCATATAATCATCGACTGGGACAGGAGGTGCTGGAAAGAGGAATTAGTAAGAGCTATGGTTGGTGATAATGGATGGGAAATCATTCAGATGAATCGTATTCCGGCCCAGAATCAAAAGGATATAATTTTCTGGGCAGATGAACTAGATGGAGTATACAAAGTGAAGATATGTTATAGAAGGTTGATGGAGTTGAAATCTGCGATGGTGGAACAAAGTAGTTTGGAAGTTCATGCCAATCAGTTGGATACATATTCTGGCCCCCCAACAGTATATATGGCATTCAATTTGGAAGCTTAAATTCCTCCAAGCATAAGAATATTTATATGGAGGTTGATGATGGATGCTCTACCTACAAAATCCAATCTTCGGAGAAGGGGAATAATGGTTGAAACTTGTTGCTATTTGTGTAGAAGTGAGGAAGAAAGTGTTAGGAACCTATTTTGGTCATGTTCATAGATCAGGTCAGCTTTTGACCTTTATTTTGTTAAGCGGCTTTTCCAGATTCCGATTCAAAATTTGTACGATTTGTGTAAGCAAAGCATTAAAAAGGAATTCATTTCCCCGGTTGCCGGTCACTTGGTGGATGATTTGGCAGGCCAAGAATAACTTAGAATATCAGGTGAATAGCCAAACCTCCAAGTTATTTCAGATAGATGTGCCTCTTCTCTTCATAAAAAAAAATGGGTCATGGTCAATAGGAAAAAGGGGCCCAACCCATGGGAAGCCTTTCCCGTGAGAAAAAAAGGAAGTAGGGGCATTGTGGTAATTTTACAATGTGAGTATATTTGTTTAAAAACGTGAGTATGTTTGGTTTTATGATAAAATTTGAATTATATATATACAAAATCTCAATCTATTACATTCAGTTGCTGGATCAACTACTAAAACGTATGAGGACATAATTTTTCATTGTTTGACATTTTTAAAAAATATGTGTACAAAAAATTATTTTTAATAAGATTTCATTATAATTGGTAAAGTTGAAAATATATTTTATATAAGGAGTTACGTTATATTATTTAAAGTTCATGTAACTAAGGTACTCTAAAAAATAACAATTTCAATATTTATTTCTGAATTTTTGAAAATTTATTAATATTATTTTATTTTTCGAATATAATAAAATCTAACATCATCCAACGAAATCTAATAGCATCTAATGACTTCTAATATCATCTAACGGTATCTAACAGCATCTAACAGCATCTAACAACATCTAATTTTTTATATTAATAAGTTAATTATAATTTAACACCCGCAATAAGATCCTAAGCCCCTCATAAGGACATTTATACCTTAATTACAGAATTTTAAACCCAAATAATATGATTTAATAAAATTCACCTTAATCTAACTTCGTTTAACAGCATCTAACAACATCTACAACATCTAACAGCGTCTAATGGGATCTAACAACATCTAACAACATCTAATTTTTCATATTAATAAATTAATCCTAATTTAACACCTACAATATGATCCTAGGCCTCTTATAAGGTCATTTATATCTTAATTACAGAATTTGAAACTCAAATAAGATGATTTAATTGAATCTACCTTAATCTAACAGTGTCTAAAAATATCTAACGGGATCTAACAGCATCTAACAACATCTAATTTTTTATATTAATAAGTTATTCCTAATTTAACACGTTTAATATGATCCAAGCCCCTTATAAGGTCATTTATACCTTAATTACAAAATTTGAAACACAAATAATATGATTTAATGAAATCCACCTTAATCTAATAGTGTCTAACGACATCTAACGATATCTAACAGCATCTAACGGGATCTAACAACATCTAACAATATCTAATTTTTTATATTAATAAGTTAATCTTAATTTAACACCTGCTATATGATCCCAAGTCCCTTATAAGGTCATTTATACCTTAATTATAGAATTTGAAACCCAGCTAATATGTTTTTATGAAACCTACCTTAATTTAACAACATTTAACAGTATCTAACAACATCTAACGACATCTAACAATATTTAATCGGATCTAACGATATTTAACAGCATCTAACTTTTGATATTAATAAGTTAATCCTAATTTAACACCTGTAATAAGATGCTAAGCCCCTTATAAGGTCATTTATACCTTAATTACAGAATTTGAAACCCAGATAATATAATTTAATAAAATCCACGTTAATCTAACAGCATCTAACGACATCCAACGACATCTAATTTTAATATTTTTAAAAATATTTTACATAAATTTATGTATTTTGCAAAATATATATACATAATAATTCATTTTAGTGAAAATTATACTTTTCTATGTATTCTGTGAATTCCTAGCTAATATAAGGCATTTTTGCAAACTATTTCATTCAAAAAGGGGCTTTTCTGTAATTTTTCCTAAAACTTTTCTTATGAAATTCCATCACAAGTCAAGAGGTTATTTTGTAATAATCTTTTTGAAAATATCTCTTGCAAATTTTCTATCAAAATTTGAGTTTTTCTATAATTTCTTCAAAATAAGTACCTTTTTGCAAAATCACAACTTCATGGGGATTTTCTATAAAATTTCCGTCTAGAAGTCAAAATTGCTACAGTTCTTTTTTTCCTTTGCTCCGTTTTCACATGTCTCTATTAACATTCGGCAGTTGCGGAAACTGCCCAAACGAACCCGAAATTTTCCTTCAGGCACATATCTGGGTTCCTTATTTAATATAGGTTCGCCCAATACCTTTCTTTTTATAAATCTAGCGAATCTATTGAGTTTGAAAAAAAGGTGGATGAATTATAAAAGTGAAGAATTCTTATTGAATCTTCAACAATAAAGGATGAAAATTTCAACTTACCTAATTGGCGTACTCATGGAGGGATTTACTAGAATAGATCTGAGAATCACGTAAGTTTTCTTCCAAATATCAACTCGACAGTATACTTTTCTTGCCTTCTTGCCAATGCTTTCCCTCCATAAATTAAATTAAATTAAATTATTAAATATTTACGGCCATTACAATATCCTAATTGATACGTTCCAAAATATTTTACATAATTTGTGTATTTTGCAAAAGGTATATACTTAATAATCCATTTCAGAACTACGCTTAATAATAAAATTTATTAAAATTATAAAATAATATTACTATAGTAAATATTACAAAATTTGATATATTAATATACTAATTGTGATTTATTGTTACTAGAATTAATAAATTTAAAATAAAAATAAAAAATATATCCGATATATCCATAAAATCTTTAAAAAGTGGTATGATTTTATGTAAATAAGGGCCATAAAAATTTGATAATTTTCAAAAAATATATAGGATAATTTTCATCTTAACATATAGGCATTAAATTAAACAAAAGATATTTACATTTTTAATAGTAAAAATTATATCGGTCACCCTCTATTGTTATAATTTTTTTGCAAATCAAAATAAAGTAAGGTAAGAAACTTTATAAAAAGATAAAAATTTGTATTAAACTCACGCACCCGCAACACTCCATTAAAAAAGATGAAAATTAACCCGACCTCCCGCCCACGCGCCCTTTCACACACATTATTATATTAATAATTATATCTAAAAAATAAATTAGATCTTCGATTACAATATATCTTCAAATTTTATAATCCATGGACTTTCATTCGTTTTTAATGATTCTAAATAATATAAACATGTACAAAAGAAATATAAATGTATAATTAGGAATAATAGTAGATAATATCTTCAATTATAATATATCTATAATTTTTAATGTTCACAGAAGCTTCTTCTATTTTTGTGATTCTAAGTAATTCATGGAAGCTTAATGTGAATGCCGGATTCAAAGAGGTCGGCAGAAATGATCATTCATGTGCATTAGGTAAAAATGAATCATGTGCATTCATTGAGAATTTTATAATTAGACATAAATAAAAATATTTTTATTATTACATACAAAAAATAATGTTGATTTCTCATATATCATTCATATTATTTTGAATTGAATAAAAATAAAAATGAAAACTAATAGAATAAAATAAACCTCAATACGGATTGAAATTTAATTAAATATAAAGGTAGCTAATTTTTATGTCGAATTATTTTGTAGACTTAGCTAAATCTGAGTATCTTTTAGGATTCAATCATCTCTTCTGTTGTTCATTGCAGTTTGAAATTAATAATTTTTTAAAAATATATTCATTATAATTTTATTTAAACAATACGAGATTATGTATTAAAATAATATTTGTACTGCATAGAAATCTTATAAATTAATTTCAAATTAATATCACTATAATGTAGTCCAATTAACAAAAAATACAAAATAATTTAATACTGAATTCAACTCTCTTATCTCTCTTTCAATCTAAATTTAATATGATTAGAAATACAAGTAAATAGAAACTCATTTAAATCTAAGTATCAAATAACATAGAAAATTAATGTTTCTATTAAATATTTACATCTAGGTATATTTGTATTGAAATGAGAAAATTTGAATGAAAATAATCAGCGAATTTGGGAGCAATTCAAGCGGCGTTGACTAAAAGATGAGAGAAGGTTGGAAATGCCGGCTCCACTAAATGCGCAGCACGACCATAAATGCATTGTCAATTTTCGTGGAAGACGGGAAGAATAGTCGCTGTAATGGAGTGACGATCTTCCGCTGAACATTTATTTGGCCTATGCTACTGCCAAATATAATAATTGCATCACATTTAGAGCTGCATACCTGCTATTTACGCAGATTTTAAATGCCATTGCAGTTGCTGTATAATGCGTCGGTGAAGTGTGTTGGTCCCGAGTTGATGGCTAAACCCAAGAGGGGAGGGGTGAATTGGGTTCTTTAAAAAATTCTTTGGTAAATTAAAAATCTTAACCCCTTGAAAGATTAATCCCCTTTTGAAAGCAAATAGAGAGCAATTAAGATAAAGCAGTAAAAGGAAGCAGAAGACAATATTTATAGTGGTTCGGGCAAACCTTCCCTACTCCACTCTTCCAAGCTCACACTCCGTTGTGACTTGGGTTCCACTATGTATTCCTCGAATACACTTAGAGTCTCCGCTCTCTTCTAGATTCAAGCTCTAGGGGGCATATACAACTCAGAGCCTATGCTCTCTTCTAGATTCCAGCTCTAGGGGGCATAAACAACACACTGCACAAGTAGGTGATGAGTCACACTCCAATCACACTACTTTGCATACACTTGATCTTAGCTGCACAAGCTAAATCAAGATTAATACAACAAGACTTTGAAATAAGAAAAACTACACTTTACAGAGATGTGTAGGCAGGTTGAGCTCGAGGAAGAAATTAGAAGCAGCTTGGATGAGTATCGATGAAGCATCTTGCAACTTGAAGCTCTTTCTTCCTTTGAATGTATATGGACCACTCAAAAATGGAGAAAAGGAAATGGAAACACTTTCTTGCACTTCTTTTCTCTCTTTGGACTTTGTGATGTGTATATGAGTGTCTTGTATTTTCTTTCACGTTCATTTGAGTGTCCTTTTATAGAGTGAGGAAGATTTGAACGTTGTAGAGGTGGTTGGCGCGCAATAAATGAACTCCAACGTTCAAAAATTCGAACGTTACATTCCAAGTCGAAGGTGGAGTCGACTTGGCATGCGACTTGGCTTCCCAAGTCGCATCTGGAGTCGACTTCGTCTGCGACTCCAGTTCTTCAGATTCCCAGGTCTGAGTCTTCGTCGACTTGGCTTCAGACTTCGACTCAAGTCGATCCTGAAGTCGACTTGACTTGCGACTTGGCTCGGTTTTTGCTGAAAATGCTTTGATCTTCATTTGATCTGCTTCTATCATGCTTGGCTTTCTTCCTTTGAATCATTTTCATTCTGAATGATTCTTCATACTTGTAGATCTTGTTAATCTTGAAGTCCTTGTTTTTGGTTTATCTTGGATAGGCTTAAACCTAATGAATCTTTGGAGAGTTTGATTCTTGTAGAACAGATTCATGTACCTTGCTTCGCTTTGGAGTCATTTGATCTTTAGGACTTGATAGACTTGATTTGATCTTGAACATGTATTCTTACTTTCAACTTGAGTGAAACTCAAGTTATAGTCTTTGCTCCTTGATTTGAATCTTGATAAAGTTCAAGTAGGTTCTTGGAATGGGCTTGGAACTACATTTTGAAGTCTGAACTTCTCAAGTCGAGGATGGAGTCGACCTTGTCTGCGACTTTACCCAAGTCGCACTTGGAGTCGACTTGGCCTACGACTTGGGCAGCTTTGTGCCCCAAAATCAGGTCTGGACAGTTTTTCTCGACTGAAGTCGATAGTGAGGTCGACTTCGTGTGCGACTTGGCTTCCCAAGTCGCAAGTGGAGTCGACTTAGCCTGCGACTTCACCTGCTACTCTTCCATTCTGATTTTGCCTTTGAGGTTCAAAGTCAAGTCGATAGTGGAGTCGACTTTGGGATCGACTTCACCCTAAGTCGAAGTCCAAGTCGACTTGGGGATCGACTTGGCTACTTTAGTTCCTTAAATCATTTAGCAAACTCATTAGTACTCTTTAATATACTCAAATTAGCCTTTGTTAATCATCAAAACTTAAGCTTTGGTCAATTTTGTTTTGTTTTAAACATTGTTTCTAACAAAGTGTTGTCTTCATGAACGAACGAAGTGCTCTTTCTCTTGATCTTGCGGCAGAAGCTGCTCTCACGCCGTCTGCATCCTCCTTGCGGCAGAAGGCAACTTTACATCGACCGCGTGAACAAAAACAGAGGGCAAGCTCCGGTGGATTTTCTAGACAAGGTATGATTTATCATGTTGGTCCCGAGTTAATGGCAATTACCCAAGATGGGAGGGGTGAATTGGGTATTTAAAAATTTAAAACTTTAATTAGTGATTTTACCCCGGTTTAGTTTAAACCCCTTTAATGAAACAAATAGAAAGCAATAAGATAATGAAATCGGAAATGAAAAATAGTAGACAAGATTTATAGTGGTTCGGGCAACCTTTCCCTACTCCACTCTTCCAAGCTCACACTCCCTTATGACTTGGGTTCCACTATGTATTCCGCGAATACAACTAGAGTCTCCGCTTTCTTTTAGATTTTAGCTCTAGGGGGTGTGTACAACAAGCAACACAAGTAGGTGATGAGTTACACTCCAATCACAAACCTACTTGCTATATCTTGGTTTGAAACATCGAACTCAAACCAAGCACCAAAATCAAATAACAAGATGAAATAGAAGAAATCTACACTTTACAGATTTATGTAGCAAGTTTCAGCTCAAGGAAGAATCTGTAGAAGCAACGAATCGTATTGCGTTGAAGCAAACAACAATTTTGAAGCTTGTTCTTCCTTTGAAAGTGTATAGATCACTCAATTATAGAGAAAAGTGGAATGAAAATCTTAGTATCACTTCTTTCCTCTTTTTCAGCTCTATCTTGTATATTTCCATGTTTGCTTGAGTGTCTATATATAGAGGAGGGAGAATTTTGAATGTTATAGAGTTGGTTGGCGCGTAATAAATGTTCCAATGTTCAAAAATTCGAACGTTACGCCTCCAAGTCACATATGGACTCGACTTCGTGTGCGACTTCACCCAAGTCGCATGCTGGAGTTGACTTCGTGTGCGACTTCACCTGTTCTTCAGTTTCCAAGTCTGTCCTTTAGGTCGACTTGGTCTGAGACTTGTCTTCAAGTCGATCTTGGAGTCGACTTCAGGTGCGACTTGGCTTCTTTCTTTTGCCAAGTCAGTTTGATCTTTGTTGAAATGTCTCTTGCTTGCTTAACTTCTTCTTCTTCTTTTTGTCTTTCAATACTTGGAACTTATTTGTACAAAAAAATTTTAGCTTTAAGTCTAGAGAACTTGAAAAACTCGAATCTTGTATGAACAAATCCAACTTTGATTTAGAATGGTTGAATCCATGTGTCTTGCTTGCTTTAAACTTGGATTAGTCTTCATATATTCAAGTTGAAAAGTTTAGGTTGACTTCATCCTTAATTTGACTCAAGTTTAGCTTGAAGTTGGCTTGTCCTTTGATTTGATCTTGAAGATCTGCCCTGCTAAGTTGAAGTTGATGTTGGAGTCGACTTTGCCTGTGACTTCACCCAAGTCACATGTGGAGTCGACTTCGGTTGCGACTTCAGAATCTTAGCAATCCAATTTCAACGCTAGAAAGAAATTGCATCTTGAAGTCGATACTGGAGTCGACTTCGTCTGCGACTTCACCCAAGTCGCAAGTGGAGTCGACTTCATCTGCGACTTCAGTATGTCCAAGTCCTCAATTTCAACACTGTCCAAGAATTGTCATTTGAAGTCGCTGTTGGAGTCGACTTCGGGATCGACTTCGCCTAAGTCGATGTCTGAGTCGACTTGGAGATCAACTTGACCTGTTCTGTTTTGTATTTTTCACTTTTATAATCTTAAACATTGCACAAAACATATTAGTAGCTAAGACTTTACTCAAATCATGTTGTTAATCATCAAAACACATGCTTTGGATATTTTGCATTTGATTTCAACAATTGTTTCCAACAATCTCCCCCTTTTTGATGATTGACAAAACCAATTTGAGTTAATGCCTTCCAATATCCTGTTTTGACATTTTTAGGATAATCATAAGTCATTTACCTTTTGAAAAAAAATAGAACATTAATGATTAGAGCAAACATAATAAATCAGAGCATAATTCAAGTGATAATAAACTTTGCAAAAGTAATCAGAACACAAAACAAACTTTTTCATAAGCAACCTTTTCATATATGATCAAAAAGTTTCATACAAGTTTCAAATGCAAATGAAACCTATATACAAGCTACCCAACCCAAAATCCTGAAAAATATAAACTCAAAACTCAACACTTATCCCCCGTTTTGTCAACCGATCAAATAGGGGTCGACTCGCAGAGATTTGGTGAATTGAAATGCAGATATAGGATAGGAAATTGGTCGGATAGGTCGAACATGGGCTGAGGAGTAAAATGATGAAACAGGTGCTGGGGTAGGATCTCTGCAAACTGATTCGGTATCAAACGGATCCAGTTCGGGTATGGGCTGATTTTGATGATTCCCGGATGCCAGGTGATAGCAAATGGTTCAAAGCTCCTAATCTATACGATCTTGGCATGAATACATATCTGTTATCGCATTTTGGACCTCGGCAATTTGGCTAGTTAGTCGGTCCTCTAACTGCTCAAGGTGAACTTGAATAGCGTTCACCGAAGTGTCCCATGATGGGGGATGTGGTGCGAGATCAAGAATCTGTGAATCGTGAGGTGAGCAGGAGCCGTGTGACACGGGTGAGGCTGGCTCTTCGGGAGAGTCTGCATGTGGAGCAGGTTGCTCACCCTTTGGTGGCGGGGGCTGCTCCCCCTGAGCCTGTGCATCCTCAACTTCCTCTTGAGCTGGTCTGCCCATTCTTTCTTGTATTTGCTCTGCTCTAAATTGCTCCACATTGATTTTCATGCATTGGAGCAGGGCTTTGTTGATGGCATTCGTTGATTTCATAACTTCAAACGGTTCACCATCGATGTCAACCCCATAGAATTCCAGGATCCTTGTGATCCATGTCCCATATGGAAGAACCCCTCGTGGGTTGTCCTTCCTCGAGGCTAGTGCTTTCAGAAATAGTCGCGGTATGCTGACCTTGACTTTATTCGCGACTTTCCAAAGAATTCCCGCCTCCTGCGGGTTCAGCTGGTTTCTTCCACCACCCTTTGGATAGATGTAGTGGGCGATGAGTAGCCTAAGGGCCCTTAGCCTTGGGGATAGGTCCATGTAGTGCAGGAATTTAACTCCTGGATGATACTTGTTGCTCCGTGTTAGTTGATTATACATCTGATCCAGGGTTAGATCCTCAGGAAGCTACCCTTCTTCGTACGGTACACGTAGGATTCTTCCTACTTTCATCAGTGCATTTCCTAGACTTGCTGTTCCCATAGTTCCTAAGAATATTTCTACTCTTTTCATATATGTGTTAAAGGAGTTATCATCCCATAAGTAGTAGAATATCCTAGTCAGGTCGGGATATACTCTGTCGTCTGCTTTCAACAAACTAGTCCAGCCTTGGAAATCTAACAATTCTTCAATTCTAAATTCATAATCGCTCAAGAACTTGAAGTCTATAATTTTCGAAATGAATACCTTCCGTTCATAGAACGATTTGTAGAATCAGCTGTGCTGCAATTCAGTCTTGAAATATGTCGTTGGCATCTTCAAGACTTGACCTTTGGTAGCAGGAGGTCCTCTTCTCCTATCTCCTGTATCAGTACTTCTAGTTTGATTTTCGGACCCTTGAGCTCCTGTTGTAGATGGAGTAGCAGTCTGGAACCGAACCCATCGACTTGTGAAAGTTGATGGTTCCTCCCGAGTTCGTTTCGCAGGAGTCCGTTGTCTCTTGGGAATGTCCTCCTCAGTTTGGGAGTCTGTTTGTTTGGGTACGGGCCTTAGTGATGGCTTCGACACAGCTAGCTTAGGAAAATAAGATTTGGGAGCCATTTGAGATGGGTTTTTGGAAATGAGACAGAGAGGGATAGATGGATTGAGTGAGGAGAGATGGTTCAGTGAGAAGAGATGGAGAGAGAGATGAATAGTTGGAAATGAGACAAAGAGGGATAGATGGATAACTTTGACAAATAGAGACCGAGAGTTGAGAGAGTAGTGAAAGTAAATCCGAGAGAGAGAGAGAGAAGGAGTCGGAGAAGAAAGGAAAGCCAGAGAGAAGAAAACGAGATGGATATGCCGGAGAAAGGAAGAAGATTGGAAGAGAAAATGAGAGAGAGAGAGAGAAGGCTGCCGGTGCGGGAAAAATGAGAGAAAATTAGAGAAAATGAGAGAAAAGAGAAAGAAGAAAGAGAAGGCCGGAAGTCTGACGGTTGCATGCGCGGAGTCGCCTTCGACTTCATCCCAGCAGAGTCGACTTCACCCAGAGGCGGAGTCGACTTCACTATGCCCAAGTCGACTTCAGTGGAGTTGACTTGGTGGCCTCGGAGTTGACTTGGCTTATCGACTTGAATTTTTCTAAGTCTATTTTTCCATCTAACTATTCCTAAGTTAACTCAGTCATCCCCATATCATTTCTAATTTTGTAAAATGATTCCTTTGCTAAAGGTTTGGTGAATATATCAGCAATTTGATCTTCAAGTTTCACATATTCCAAACAAACATCATGATTTTCAATATGTTCACGAATAAAATGATGTCTTACATCTATGTGTTTGGTTCTTGAATGCAATACTGGATTTTTAGTTAAACAAATTGCACTTGTATTGTCACATTTAATTGAAAGTTATAATAATCAATACCATAGTCTTTCAATTGTTGTTTCATCCAAAGTAGTTGGGCACAACAACTCCCGGTGGCTATATATTTAGCTTCTGCCGTAGATAAAACAACACTAGTTTGTTTCCTTGAATACCATGAAACCAACATATTGCTAAGAAATTGACAAGTTCCACTAGTACTCTTTCTATCTACTTTGTAACCGGCAAAATCCGCATCCGAGTAACCGATTAAATCAAACGTTGACTCCTTTGGATACCATAGTCCAAGATTAGTGGTATTTATCAAATATTTAAAAATTCTTTTTACAGCTAATAAATGTGATTCTTTAGGACATGCTTGGAATCTAGAACACATACATACACTGAAAAGAATATCCGGTCTAGAAGAAGTTAAATACAACAATGATCCTATCATACTTCTATAAAGCTTTTGATCGAGACATTTACCGTTTTCGTCCATGTCGATCTTGATTGTTGAACTCATTGGAATATTTGCTTCTTTGCTAGTTTGTATTCCAAATTTCTTTAGCATTTCTTTGATGTACTTGGACTGATTTATGAATATTCCTTCGGCTTGTTGCTTGATTTGCAGTCCAAGGAAGAAATTTAATTCTCCCATCATGCTCATTTCAAATTCGCTCTGCATAATCTTAGAAATTCTTGGCACAGAGTTTCATGAGTAACACCAAATATTATATCATCTACATAAATTTGCACAATTAAAATATTTTTACATTTATACTTGATGAATAAAGTAGTATCAACTTTTCCTCTTTGAAATTCATGATCAATCAAAAATCTATTTAACCTTTCATACGAACCTTGTGAGGCTTGTTTTAGTCCATATAATGCTTTGGTTAGCTTATAAACATATTTTGATGGATCCTTTTCTTCAAATCCAGGGGGTTGTTCAACATATACTTCTTCATTCAAGTACCCATTCAAAAATGCATTTTTCACATCCATTTGAAATAATTTGAAATTCATGTGAGAAGCAAATGATAGTAAAATGCGTATGGCTTCTAATCTAGCCATGGGTGCATATGATTCTTCAAAATCAATCCCTTCTTCCTGGAAATACCCTTTGGCTACTAGTCTTGCTTTGTTTCTTATTACAAGTCCGCTTTCGTTCCTAAATATCCATTTGGTACCAATAATGGTATAGTCATTTGGTCTAGGAACTAAATGTCATACATTATTTCTTTCAAATTGATTTAGCTCTTTTTGCATTGCAATAACCTAGTTGTCATCATTAAGAGCTTGTTCAATAGTGGTTGGTTCAATTTTTGACACAAATGCATATTGTCCACAAATATTTTTTTTTGATCTCCTAGTTTTTACTCATTCATAAATATTTCTAATGACTTGCTCAATTGGATGGACATTTTTGAATTTCAAATCAATTGGAGATTTGTAGGAGTCATTACCTTCACTTACCTCTTCCTCCATGGGGTTTTCTGGCTTGAGCTCGGTTTCCTTTTGTTGTTCTTGTTGTTTTGCTTTTGTATCATCTGCATCACTTAGTTCATCCTCCTTTCTCGGAGTTTGGTTAAATTCATCAAAAACAACATGTATTGATTCTTCTACTATTTGATTTTTTTTGTTGAAAATTCTATATGCTTTGCTATTTGATGAATAACCTAAGAAAATAGCTTCGTCACTTTTGGCATCTAATTTTCCCAAAATTTTTTCCCATTATTTAACACATAAAAAGTACATCCAAAAGTATGAAAATATAATATGTTTAGTTTTCTGCCTTTCCAAAGTTCATATGGGGTCTTTTTCAATATTGCTCTAATGGTAACTCGGTTTAATACATGACAAGCTGTACTTACAGCTTCACCCCAAAATCTTTTAGATAATTTACTCTCATTTAGCATGGTTCTATCCATTTCTTGTATTGTCCGGTTTTTCCTTTCAACAACTCCGTTTTGTTGAGGAGTTCTTGGTGCAGAAAATGTATGGTGAATTTTTTTTTCATTGCAAAATTCTATGAATCGATTATTTTCAAATTAGCCACCATAATCACTTCTAATGGAAATGATTGAACTTTTTTTTTCATTTTGCACCAAATTTGAAAATGTGACAAATATAGAAAATGCTTCATCTTTGCTAGCTAAGAGTATAATCCAAGTAAATCTTGAAAAATCATCAATAATTACATACACGTACTTTTTTCCACCAAGAGTTAAAATGTCTGCTGGCCCATAAAGATCCATATGTAACAACTTAAGTGGTCTAGTTGTTGAAATTTCCTTTTTAGTGGAAAATGACATTTTGGGTTGTTTAAATAGTTGACAAGCTTTACAAATCTTATCCTTGTCATATTTGAGCTTTGGTAACCCTTGTACTAGATTTTTTTTCCACAATATTTTAATATTTGACATATTTATATGTCCAAGCCTTGTATGCCATATCCATGGATTATTTTCTATGGCTATTAGACATTTCCCTTCTAGTTCATCAAGGCAAATTAAATATACATTTCCATGTCTTTTGCCACTAAATACTATGTGTTCATCATCAAAAACATTACATATAGAGATTCAAATACAACTTTATATCCTTTATCACATAATTGACTAATACTCATTAGGTTGTGTTTGAGTTCTTCAACAAATAGTACATCTTCAATACATGCATTTTAAATACCATAAATATTTTCTTTACCTTTTATTTTACCTTTTTCATTATTTTCAAAAGCTACTGTTCCTTCATTGCATGGGTTGATCTTATGGAACAGTCCTTTTTCTCCTGTCATATGTCTTGAGAAGCCACTATCCATGAACCATATGTTATTGGCCTTAGCTTTAAGACAAACCTGCAAAAATTAAGTCAAGTGGAGCTCATCCTTTTGGTACCTATTTTATGGGTCTATTTGGGTTAGTTATCCTTTGGAGTTTATGTTGGTCTACCTTTGAAGCCATAAATCCAATGCTTTTCGGCATCCAAACCAATTTTGCACCAAGGTTTTGCAATTTTCTCAATTTGCATTGATAAACCTTGTGTCCTAACTTGTTGCAAAAATTACAAGCTCCCGGAAGTCTAGAAATAGGAAGCCATTTGGTAATTTGTTCCTCGGTTGGTCTTTTGGTCGAAACTACTTGATTCATCTTAGGTTTAGTATAAATGGGTTTGGCGTTGTTTCTCAGAGCATTAGATTTCTCTTGCTCAAATGTATTATACCCAAGTCATTTCTTACAAGTTTGGGTTGTCATTTTCAAGAACATTTTCACATTTTCTCCTGGATTAGAAAATTCGACAAGCGATTCATTTAATGATTCATTTTCCCTTTTTAGTTTCTTTAACTCAATTTCCAAGGTATTCTTTTCACTTTTTTATTTATCTATCTTTTCAGCAAGTTTACCATTCACAATTATTACTGCATCACATTGTCTTTTCTTTATTGTAAACTTGTTTCCTAATTTCTTTATTTCCTCATATAATGAATCATAGGCTTGTTGAAGTTCTTCCAATTCAGCACATTTGAGGCATTCATTTGTAGAAGAGAAAATTGAAAAAGATTTTTGTTTGGAGGTTACGTCTTGACTACTTGTGCAGTTCGTTGAAGTAGCTTGATCCTCCAAGATTTCCATGGCTGCAAAACATATGTCGGAATTTGCTATGCAATAAATTCTTGCGCAATCTGCTTCACATTCTTCACTTGAAGAGCTACATGTTGTAGATTCCTCTTCATTTACGTACATGCCTCTTCCTTTGTTTCTTTGAAACTTTCTGTTGTCGCCTCGATCTTTTCTTTGCTCCTTTCCTTTATTTTCTTCGGGCGTTGGGCATTGAGCTTGCATGTTCCCCGAACCACCACACCGGTAACATTTTGTTGATTCTTTCTTTTTCTCTTTAGAATTTCTTTCTTTAAAGTTTCTGAAATTTCTACCTTTCCTTACAAATTTTCTGAACCGTTTTGTAAGTAAGGCAATTTCATCGTTGTTTTGTGATGATGAGGTGGTGTCATCCGAGTCTTGTGAAGCTTTCAAGGCGATGACTCTTTTGCCTTTGTGGTGATTCTCGTTTCTTTTCTTGATTAGCTCATGTGACATTAACGAACTAATAAGGTCTTCCAACTTCAATGTGTTTAGGTCCTTGGCTTCTTCTATTGCCGTGATTTTTGGAATTCATGATTCGGGTAGTGCCCTTAGAATCTTCATGACCTGTTCAGATTCAGAAATTGCCTTTCCTAGCCCTTTCAAGGCATTAGTAATCTTGGAAAATCTAGCAAACATTTTAGAAATATTTTCTGTTTCTAGCATTCTAAAGCTTTTCAATTCTCCAATCAAGATATTTCTCCTTGTCCCTTGGACTTGAGAAGTTCCTTCATAGATGGATGTTAGTGTATCTCATATCTCTTTGGCTGTTAAACAAGAGGATACTCTATCATATTCGGAAGCCGTAAGAGCACAAAATAATGAATTCATAGCCTTGACGTTGCTCTTTACAATTTTCACTTCCTCATCGGTCCATTTGGAAGCTTTTTCATCAATAGGCAAAGTCACACCGTCTTGGATTGCAATCCAAGAGTCCATATCAATAGCCATGATGAGTTATTTCATACGTAGCTTCCAATATCCAAAATTATTCCCAATAAACAATGGTGGCCTAGTAAAGGATTGGCCTTCAGCAAATGCGGGAACGGAAGTGGATTGGGATGCCATATCAAAAAGATCTCTTGGTAGAACTCAAAGACCTGCTTTGATACCACTTATTGGTCCCGAGTTAATGACAATTACCCAAGAGGGGAGGGATGAATTGGGTATTTAAAAATTTAAAACTTTAATTAGAGATTTTACCTCGATTTAGTTTAAACCCTTTTAATGAAACAAATAAAAAGCAATAAGATAATGAAAGCGGAAATGAAAAACAGTAGATAAGATTTATAGTGGTTTGGGCAACCTTTCCCTACTCCACTCTTCCAAGCTCACACTCCCTTGTGACTTGGGTTCCACTATGTATTCCGCGAATACAACTAGAGTCTCCGCTCTCTTCTAGATTCTAGCTCTAGGGGGCGTGTACAACAAGCAACACAAGTAGGTGATGGGTTACACTCCAATCACAACCCTACTTGCTATATCTTGGTTTGAAACACCGAACTCAAATCAAGCACCAAAATCAAATAATAAGATGAAATAAAAGAAATCTACACTTTACAGATTTGTGTAGCAAGTTTCAGCTCAAGGAAGAATCTGTAGAAGCAACGAATCGTATTGCGTTGAAGCAAACAACAATTTTGAAGCTTGTTCTTCCTTTGAAAGTGTATAGATCACTCAATTATAGAGAAAAGTGAAATGAAACTCTTAGTAGCATTTCTTTCCTCTTTTTCAGCTCTATCTTGTATCTTTCCACATTTGCTTGAGTGTCTATATATAGAGGAGGGAGAATTTTGAACGTTATAGAGTTGGTTAGCGCGTAATAAATGTTCTAACGTTCAAAAATTCGAACGTTACGCCTCCAAGTCGCATGTGGAATTGACTTCGTGTGAGACTTCATCCAAGTCGTATGCTGGAGTTGACTTCATGTGCGACTTCAGCTGTTCTTCAGTTTCCAAGTCTGTCCTCTAGGTCGACTTGGTCTGAGACTTGTCTTCAAGTCGATCTTGGAGTCGACTTCAGGTGCGACTTGGCTTCTTTCTTTTGCTAAGTCAGTTTGATCTTTGTTGAAGTGTCTCTTGCTTGGTTAACTTCTTCTTCTTCTTTTTGTCTTTCAATACTTGAAACTAATTTCTACAAAAATTTTTTAGCTTTAAGTCTAGAGAACTTGAAAAAGTCAAATCTTGTATGAACAAACCCAACTTTGATTTAGAATGGTTGAATCCATGTGTATTGCTTGCTTTAAACTTGGATTAGTCTTCATATATTCAAGTTGAAAAATTTAGGTTGACTTCATCCTTAATTTGACTCAAGTTTATCTTGAAGTTGTCTTGTCCTTCAATTTGATCTTGAAGATCTGCCCTGCCAAGTTGAAGTTGATGCTGGAGTCGACTTTGTCTGAGACTGCACCCAAGTCACGTGTGGAGTCGACTTCGGTTTCGACTTCAGAATCTTGGCAATCCAATTTCAACGCTAGAAGGAAATTGCATCTTGAAGTCGATACTGGAGTCGACTTCGTCTGCGACTTTACCCAAGTCGCAAATGGAGTCGACTTCATCTGCGACTTCAGTATGTCCAAGTCCTCAATTTCAACGCCGTCCAAGAATTGTCATTTGAAGTCACTGCTAGAGTCGACTTCGCCTAAGTCGATGTCTGAGTCGGCTTAGAGATCAACTTGAGCTGTTCTGTTTTGCATTTTTCACCCTTATAATCTTAAACATTGCACAAAATATATTAGTAGCTAAGACTTTACTCAAATCATGTTGTTAATCATCAAAACACATGCTTTGGATATTTTGCATTTGATTTCAACAATTGTTTCCAACATATCATACGTTTGTTTTATTATGTTTCACCTTTTATGAACACAGTGGAAAGTGGTATTTCACATTTATTATATTTCTCCATAAGTATGTAGGATTACGAGATTATCTGTAGGTTTATTTCTCGATTCATTATTGAAATACAGATTTCATCTGTCGGATTAAATTCCTCTAAATCTGAGCTTCAAGAATAATGATCATAGTTCTAATGAGGTTTATATCTATGTTAACCTCTTTTTTTGATTCAATTCATATTAAATGGTCATTATGTCACTGCATACTAGTTTTAAAATTTTAAACTAAATTATCATTGGGGCATATCAATAGATGCAGTTGCTAGAATTTCATTAACCGCCCCCTTAAGAAAAAACATTATGTGCATTAGCCATTGTGTGATTGCAACCAATAGGCGTGAGGCAGAAGGGCTGCTGAAGTATGGTAATAAAAATAAACAGACTGTGGCAGCATGTTAGAAATGGGGATTTTCTATCCGCATGCATACACTCAAATAAATGTGAGAAATGCTTAAAATTAACACTAAATCATTTTTGTAATATCAATTCCACATTTAGGAAAAAATAATTCATGAACAATTTGCTAGAAGTTTGTATGTTTTAATTATTATATTTTCATTGCTTCATATTAAGTTGGGTTAAGTAACATTTTTTTCTGAGATTATGACAGTAAAATTATGAATTCCGCATAATTAAATCTAATTATCATTGGGGCATTGTATTTCATTCACACAGTAGCAGTCTTCTTCACACATTTTTTGACATTATGTTTAAAATTAACACTCATCTATTTTTTATTTAACAATTCTACAATCAGGAAAAAATAATTCAGGAACAATTTGCTAGAAATTTGCATGTTTCAATTATTATATTATCGTTGCTTCGTATAAAGTTGGGTTAAGTAGAATTTTTTAAATTATGACAGTAAAATTATGGATTCCGCATATTTTAAATCTAATTATCATTGGGGCATTGTATTTCATTCTCACAGTAGCGGTCTTTATCACGCAATTTCGGTCATTGTGTTTAAAATTAACACGAATCTATTTTTTATTTAACAATCATACAATGGCTAAAAAATAATTCAAGAACAATTTGCCAGAAGTTTGTGTGCTTCAATCGTTATATTGTTGTTGCTATGCATTAAGTTGGGCTAAGTAATATTTTTTTGAAATTATAAAAGTTAAATTATGGAAGCCACATATTTTTATTAATTATCATTGGGGCTTTGTATTTTATTCGCACAGTAACGGTCTTCTTCATGCATTTTAGGATATCGGAAAAATAGTACGAGAACATGTTGAGCATATCCAACGGAATGTCTGTAGAGTTACGGTGAGAGTAACAATTCTTCAATTTTTAATGATAGCTATTTAGGTATGATTAATCTAATGTTGAGTCATAGAATAGGAACTCGATGCTCAAGTGAGAAATCTGCAATGTTCCAATGTACGTTGAGTACACGACAACAAACTCCCCACTTGTGGGCATGGTCAAGTAGGAACCATGATGCTGCCATGAAATTGGATGATTCATTTGAAATGGTCTATGCGTGGGGCTTGAACGAAGGTCAGCAGAAGCCTCCAATGATATATGTGTGGCTCAGTCGAAGGAGATCATGGCTCGCACAGTTGATGCATAGAGGAAAAACATGTCTTATTAAACCTTATCACATGTTTAAATTGATAAATACAAATTAGACAAAATCATGCTCTCACTATTCACGACATTTTGCAAGACCCAAACCAAGTTAGACATTGATGTTAGATAAAGGTGAACCTTGCCTACGTCACAGTAGAGAAGATGCTAGTGCTTGAGTGGGTATTGGGAGACCCGAGATTGCATGCTGAGTATACATTCCTATAGAAAATGGCTTGCAAAGTTAATTTCTTTTATTCAGTCATCCCTTTCATTACAAGTTTTCATCTTGATGCTGGCTGAATTTAAATCCAGGACAAGGGTTTTTTAGCTACAAATGACTCATGTAACCCAGAAGGATATGAAATGTTTTACCAGTAACAGTAATATCAATCCCGGTGTAAGTAAATCATGAGTATGCCTTTGATAAACATAAAAATTTTGGTTTTTATTTATTATGTGTGAAATAACATATTCTAATTAATTAGTGATCATCGTTTATCGCATGGTGAAAGACTGTTGATGCATATACCATTATTCAAAACTTCCATCAGCGAGAGGGAATATCTTGAGTACGGCGTCATTACTTCTCATCGTTTGTCGGGGTTAGTACTTCAACCCAGAATGTTCCTTTAGCATATCAATATTATTTGAGACTTTTAAAGAATGCTACTATTTCATCTCCATCCTATGCAGAGGTGATTGTTGCTAGGGAAACTAGATGATATTGATGTTGAATGGTCGGTGGAGATGCTTCAATATTGTGTCCTTGATGCAGAATGGGTAACTAAATACTCCGTTAGACCTAATTAGTTGACAGTTTTTTACACCACTACATGCACTGATTGATCCCTAGCCCCTTGTCTACAGATGTGTAACGCCCCAGCCCGAGCATCACAACCTTACCTCAAGATTGTTCGACTGGTAAACGTGATCAGGATTGTTGCCCTGTCACGCAGCGGGTTTTAAAGGATATTTATCCAGTTAATCCTAACTCCCTAGGATTTTATATCATTTATACATTCTATTTCCATCAAATGCCATTTTAGCCCATTATATCATTTGAGAGTTACACATGTCATCTCATAATCTTCATACTTAACCATATCATGATATTTCATGCCTTAGCATTTACCCATAAAAAAATTTTTGCTAATCCATAGGCATAAAACATAGCATAATTCTTCTACAACATCGAATAATAATTTAATTGTTAACATTCATATAATCATTTAACCCTTAGATTCATATATAGGTACTCATGAAAATTCATTCATCCTTGAATCTCCACCTGTGCTCCTTACCTCCTTCCTTTCACCTGTCTTTGGGTTTGGAAAATAAAATGTGAGTGATAACTCAGTAAGCAAGCTTAGAGTTTTCATACAATTCATTTTGAAAACAACATTCTTTAAAAATATTTTTCTCCATTCAGTAGAGACACTTAGCAAGTGATCAACTACCTGCGGAGCAGAAACTATTTCATAAACATTTCATGAAAATCATTCATGAAAACCATTCACGTAAACCATTCGTAAAACCCAGTTTTTTGGGCATTTCATAAACATTGGATGTGCAAATTTATCATTTCTATTGATGACGTTATCCTTCATGTGACGGTACGCTAGCATGGGGAACCCTCTTTTCATGACATGATCCTTTCCATCCTTGGCGCTGGACCTACCGACTTGGCAACGTCAAGGGGGACTCCTTGTCCACTTATTACCTCGACTAGCCTACCTCGCCGGTCCTTTCCGACTTGGCGACGTAAGGGAGACTCCTTGTTCACTTACTACCTCGACTAGCCTACTTGATTTCCATTCCATGCATGACTTTTAGTCACCCCGACATCATATATCACTTTACACATGAAACTTTTCATTCTCATGTAGAGAATTCTTTGCACCATCCCTTTTGAAACATCGTTTCAATGAAACATCATATAAACTCATGTTTCAACACATTTCAAGCACGCAATCATAAGCAATCATTTATTTCAACAGAAATAAATATTTCAATACTCATATAAACAAGGAATGACCATCCTTAAATACCTTGTAATGAAAACCAAAATCATTTAGAAAGCTACTTGCTTACCTCGCTTGCTTAGCTTTCCGTTTCGCTTATCCCTTTGTCTTTGCCTATACATATAAGAATGATATAACATTCATATATTTCCTTTGTTTGCATTCAACTCAGTTTTCTAACCCATTTTCATTAACATGCATAATTCCTTCGACTTCTCAAGTCGTTATGCCCGTACAGTACATACTTGTGCGCTACATGAGCTATTACACATCACATTTAATCCCATAAGTAGGGTAATCATTCAATAATTATCATTTAATGGCTCATTACCTTTCTTAAGCCATTTTTCACTCCTTTTTCAAAATTCACACATCGGTGCTCATTTTAAGCACCCGTTGTTGCCTTAAGTCTCATTAATTAATTCCAAAATTTGGAATTATCATCATGCAATTATAAAAAATATATAATCATGAAATTCATCATATTCTCATGCATTTTTGCACAAAATCAAATTACATAGGTCATTTACCACTCATGCATGTCTATCCTTTCACATATAGCCATTTAACAACACATATATGAGGCATTTCATAAAATTTCTCAAGTCAAAAATTTAATCTACATTTCAGCATGACAATTATCCGTAATTACCACTGTACTTAGGTTATTTTTATGGAATTTAAATCCACTAATCATAGGTTTCCAAAACAGCAACTTTGGAACCCATTTTTCACCCGTTTAACGTATCTTTTGACACATAACCCTAAGCAATTCAATAAATCCGAATTTTCAGCAATTAATCCAACTTTTTCTAACCCAAATTTAGGTTATTAAAATATATATCAATTCAGATCATTTCTACATAGGTTTCATATTTCTTTTTTATTGTTTCTCCAACTATCCAAATATGCTGAAATCAGGCATACTGAAATCTCAAAATATTGAATTAATATCAAATAAAGTATTTTTAATCTGAAATTTTTACCATAACTTAATAAATATGTTAATTAACCAAAATAAATATTTTAAATACAAAAAATTAAGCATTTATATTTATTTTGGTATTTTTACCTTGCTGAACAGCAACATCCATTTTCAGACAGCCTGAATCACGTTAATTATGGGATATATTTATACCCATAAAAAACTAATTTTTATTTTATTCATGTGATCCTAAATATGTCTTATATATCTTGTAAACGTTTCAGCTCAAAACGTCTTGTATAAAAATTATTAAAAATCCTTTGGTGCAGCTAATCCTGCCACCCATACAACCCTATTCAGGTTGATTTTCTCAGATTTTTAATTTGTAACTGGATTATCCTTTTAAGTTAAAAATTTGGTCATTCCTTAATGAATAATGATTCTTTCCAAAAAAAGTTATGCTAAAATTCATCCATTTACTGTTCCGTTCGTATTTTAGTTTACAACATCATATAACTTCTAGATTTGAGGTATAAACTTAAAATAATCATATACTTACTTGATTAAATGATAATCTCTCCTTTTCCCCTTATTTTCCCCTTATTTTCCTTCCTTCTTTGCTGGCTCTAGAGCTGGACATGAGCTGCTGTTCTTGGGGTGCAAGTTTTAGCACTTAGAAAAATATTTTCCAAGCCTCTCTTCACATGACCAAGCATCCCATTCGTAGAGTTGGAATTTCCAGCTATGGGCCCCACTTGTTGCTGCATTTTCCATAGCCATTGAATGAATGCTTATCTCTACTTATGTTCTGGTGAACTCACAGCCAAGTAAATTCACTTTTTACCTTTTTTAAAAAATCAAAAATCTGTTTTAATCACAACCGTCCACTTGTCCACAATTGCCCTTCTTTACTTAGCTCTTAAGCAACTTGTTACTTTCTCTCCAAGAAACCAAATTTTCATGGTAATTAGCTTAATCCATTTCATTCATCTCATAGATTTCATAATTTTATTCCATCGTTTCAAATTTCATCTCAATCCGACGTTTCTACATCAAGTTATGACCACTTGAATTTATCTTTTGGATTTGGGATAAAATAATTAATTATCACCCTAATCCCATCATGATTCTCTTAATCCAATCCATTCATAAAATTGGGCCCACCGTCGTGAGCTTACCTTTCAAATTTCATCGAAATCCGCCTTGAAGGCGTCAAGTTATGAATTTTCTATCATTTTTCACCTTAATTCCATAATTACATTTTAATCTCCATAAATTAAATCATGATTATTAATATGATTATTCATGATAAATTGTCACCATTAAATCCTAATTAAGCCCCTCGGGTCATACCGACTCACTTTGGGCTCCGGCGATTAAATTTTTAATTATCGTTTCCAATGGAAACCCTAATTCCAAAATATCATTAAATCATAAAATCATCCAAAGTTCATTTAAATTACACATGTGTCATATTTAAAGACTTACTTAGGTCCGGGTATCACAAGATGTTTATACCAATTCAATATCATGAAGGAATCTGGTTTGCATATGCGGTCGATATAATACTTTATGAAATCCACTATATTGATGTCTGTGAAGAGGATAAGTCAATCAGGTTTATGGCAACTTACCAGTGAGTGGTCAGTCTTTCGGGTGGGTGCTATATTCACAAATTAATATTAGCAAACACGTGTTAGTAACTTTTTGAGTTGTTCTCCACCGTACAGCTTAATATGTTAAAAAAATATTCGATGTGGATGATGAAGTTCGAGATGCATATAATTTTGGTATCGTTCACGATACTGTCTACAAGGTATGGTTGTTAAGGTATTGCAATCCTTTGAATCATTATTGGTCAGCTATTGTGGCAAATGTATTTGTGCATCATAGAGAGGACTCCGGAGTAGATATTATTACTATTATAAAGCATTACACCAGGCCAACCTCCGTCAAGTTCAACAAGGTATGTTGACTCATCTCTGTAAACCATGAAAATCGCACAATATAGCCTTATTTCCTGGATTTATTGTGGGCCCAAACATTTCATTTTTTGGCTTTTTGTTACATAGATAATCACTAGAAATTATAAGAAGCATATTGCATGCAAAATTTTTTCACTGATAGGTTTAATATGTTGGCCCATGATAACTTAGAAGATTCCAATTGAAGACCTCTACATGGAGTACACAACATCCGTTTCAATATGAAGAATTCAGGGACCTCGATCATTTTCAATTTCCAAAACACCGCAAATAAATGCCTACAGATTATTCTAGTAGATTCGAACTGCATATAATTACATCTTCCACAATTCTTCACACAATTGAACTGAACCACTCGAGATGCTTGTATGTCCTTTATTTTTGTAATATGGAATATTGCTTCTTCACCATCAGCATCGATAAGTTCAACTTTGAATGCATTGCTCTCCCACGTTTCTTACTGAATATTTGAAAAGTTGCAATGAGTGTAAGCATTGAAGAAGGCTTCCTCAATATGGAATGAGGTATTCCTTTGCAAAACCCCTAGCGATGTGTGTTTGTCTGCGTCCATTTCATCCTCACGTCATCGACTTATCGCTCGTGCAAATTGATTCATAAATTCAAGCAAACTTGTCTTTCGGTTGACATAATGATCCAAAAATGAATGAAAACCTTCACTACGTTGATTTGTACACATTCCGTGAAATTTGTAGCTTTTGTGAAACACCGGTACCCACTTCGATCGTTTGCTGTATAATAGTTGCAACCACTCATGATTCAGGAAACCATATTCCTCCAGGATGCTAGTCCACTGCGCTTCGAAATCTTATGGGCTAACGTCATTGTACACTAGTCGATTGAAGGCTTCTTGGAATTCATCTATATTGCTAACCCTCCTTCCCAATTTCGTTGGGACTTTTCTCATAATATGTCATAGACAGTACTTATGGATAGAAGTTGGAAAGACTTGGTCTACAACAGCTTCAATTGCTGCATCTTGGACAGTAATGATGAATAGTGACATCTATCTAGACATTGCATCTTTGAACTGTTGGAAAAGCCATACAATGGAATCAATCGTCTCATCTACTACCAAACCGCAGCCAAAGACAACGGTTTGTTTGTGGTGATTTATTCCAACGAATGGTGCAAAGGGCATGTTGTATTTGTTGATTTTGTATGTAGTGTCAAAACATAAAACATCTCCGAATGCTTTGAAATCTAACCTCGACCAATCATCAGACCAAAATAATGAAGTCAAAGCACCGTTGTTATTCTTACGAACTACAAAGTACATTTCTGGATTGGCATCATGCATTTTTTGGAGGTGATCTATTATAAGGTCTGCATCTTGAGACAGTAGATGACTACGAGATCTTGAATTAAAAATCTGAACATCTTGGCGAGTGGAGCAAATGCCAGATTCAGTGCCTAACTCTCTGACAAGATTATAGGCAGTTGAAGGACCAATGCTGACTACATTACATGCTTTCAAAATTGAGCAGATTCGTTGTCAATTTTGCGATGCAATTTCAAGCGATGTGATTGTGCTTTATCTACAAGTTGATCATTGTGGTTGTCCAAAAAATGGGTAACCACCCATTGCCCTTCTTGCTTCCTTGAAATCTCCAATCGAGCCATGCAGTTGCACCGAGTGAAAAATCTTTGCTATTAATCTTCTTTGTGGTACAAGCACTGTCTTCATCATTTGTGTTTGGCGTATGCATGCCTTCATAAGAGCATGTCATGCGCCTCCATGTAATCTCCGAAGAAGAGCTTAGTCTGCAAATCTGTTTAAGTTTGACACTAAAACCAATGGACTTTGCATAGCCTTTGTAGAATTCACATGCTTCAAGTTCATCTTTAAATTCTTGTCCGACAAATGGTCGCTCCGTGTTACCAGACAAGTCACCTATGGGCTGAGTACTTGCAAATTCTTTCACGCATGTATCGTGAGCTACCTCCGTTTTCATTTTTAATTGATCAAGGTTCATTGGATCGAATGCTTCAAATATCATAAAAGAGGCCCACACATGCAAAAGGATATAAACCATTAAGACATAATTATATGCAACCTGAAGTCAACTAACTCTTTTGGGCTATTTTTAGGATTGGTCGTATTTATTGCAACAATAGAGGTGTGATGTTAAGGAAAATCTAAGTGCCTTTAGGTCTTGTGTGGATTATCTTCACCTAGTAGGTTCCTCGACAGAGCCACAGTTGCACTTGTTGCTTAGAAGCCTTAGCAGCCAAGTAAGGGAAGCATCATAAAATTGGGTTAACATATGCAAAAGGATATAAACCATTAAGGCATAATTGTATACAATCGGAAATCAAGTAACTCCTTTGGGCTATTTTTTTGATTGGTCATATTCATTGAAACAACAGAGGTATGAATACCTAAAAATGTATTTTGAGAAAATCCAAGTGCTTTTAGGTCTCGTGTGGATTATCTTCACTTAGTAGGTTCCTCAATAGAGCCACAGGTGCACTTGTTGCTTAGAAGCCTTAGTAGCCAAGTAAGGGAAGCATCATAAAAGAGGACAACACATGCAAAAGGATATGAAACCATTAAAGCATAATTATATACAATCTCAAGTTAACTAACTACAATGCTATACAACCTGCACTAGTTGCCCTTAAGCCTTGTTCGCCACCCAATGGAAGCATGTTTTAAACATAATAATCATGCTGAAGCCAACCATCTACATTTGTAAAACTCTAAAATTGGTGAAACTTGGTAGGTATAAAAACTTATATAAGGATAATAAGAAACGATACAATTTTCAAACTAATCCAAGTTGAAGACATCAGTCAGACAAGCATACCAAAATTAGTACAAAAAACACATAAACTACATTTTGAATCTCTTTTATGTGAGTAGTAACATAACATTTGGGACCACCTTTATGGAGGCTCAATCAAATGAGATTGAAACAATAATATTAATCATCCAAAACATACCTGAACAGCCAAAGCACAGAATAGACCAAATCATATATATATAATGAAAATAAGGATGACAACCATTTGCAATTTATTCAAAACCTATGAGGAATAAAATTTAATTGGCTACCAAAGAAAATCGAATCGTTGAATTCGATAATAAGCAGGAATGTGGAATATATTTTTGCCCACCCAAAGGTTCCGACAAAAACAAAAATTGGATATTTTGGAAACACATCAGTGTTGACCCCAAAACAAATTCGCAAAACCAATATGAATGATACAAACCAACCTAGAACCTAGTTTATTATAAGTGTATTTCATATGTAGGATATTTTAATCCAATCAGGGGAATAAAAATCGATGGGTTTAGGGTTTAGTTTTTCAGGTATCATATAATAATGTGAATTTCGATGCAATTGTTTGAATGTGCTAGAAAGCAGAAAATTTTTAGAAGAATTTTAAACGGATGAAGATTGAAGCTTACAGGAGAGGAAGGCTTGAGATGCTAGTCGGTAATGTGGTTGAAGAATGAAGATTTGGGAGCAATGATGAGGAAGCAGGGGCAGACAGGTGCGACTGCCATCTCCAGGAGGGGAGAATTAGAAATAATTTTTAAGAATAGAAGATGAAGTACATCTCATCCAATAGGCAAAATTAAAGTCTAATCCAACAAACTTCTCTTATGCTTGATAGCATTCATCTCATATCGTTGAACATAGTTGATTATTTAGAAGTCTTTATTAGTGTAGATTCATTGTATAAGTTATAAGAGCAAGGAGTTGATTTAGTGGCTAAGAAAAAAAATTCAATTACCAAGTTGAGATATTATTGATGATTTTTAGAATAAAAGACTCATTTCATGTATTAGAGGGAACTTTATTCTAGTGAGCGAACAAATTATTCAATTTTCAAATGTTACAAAAGTTAGAATTTGAGAAATATAATTATATCATGAAAGATAAGGGTGATGAAATTATTGATGAAGCGAATAAATTATTTAATTTTGTGAAGACTACTTTTGTTACAATAAGGGAAAATTTTGGGTTGGTTGATACCATTCAAATTCAAGAAAAAAATATATATCAAAGAAAAGAGAGTTAATAACCATAAGATCTAAGTAGAAAATCCCCAAAAAGGTGTTATTTTATTATTTGACAAGAAGGATTATACATTAGTTTGAGCTAAAGCAAAGTTAGATAAAATACCAAATTGGAATATGATCAAAACTCAATGATGAATTCTATATCAATTGGAAACAATGGTAAAAAAAACACTATATGAGTACCAATGGCTAATCTATAGAGTTTAAGATTTTTTATAATTACATGTTTATAGATGATTTATTTAAAATTTTGGTATTAATTATTTTAGTAGGAATATGTTGTAATAATTTAGTGATCTAAATACAAATTAACTTAATGGATGACCTGGATTGGTTTAAAAAGTTTCTTTATTATTTACAATTTTATCTTATCGTAGTAGAATTTGATTTTTCCTTCTCATTCACATGAATTAGGATAAGGTTAAAAAATATCACCATACGAGGATTGAAATTAGCAAATATCTTATAAGTAAGAAGACATGCTTATTATTGTATAACTTCGAGAAATATCGATAAACTATTTGTTATTGAATACAAGCTTTGATAATTTCTATCGTTCAAATCTTTAGTTCTTCCTCCTTTTCTCCATTTTTCATTTCCTTGAGCGTATTATTCATTTTTCTTCTACTTTTTCTCTTTGCCTACATCAAATATACACCAACTAACATTTCTCAATGAACCCTCATCAACGAATCATGAAAAGCAGAGCCATTGGAGCACAACCAAAGTTTACTTTTGGAGACAGAACCCTAGTTGTTCAAAGTGCAAAAAAACCATGTAAGTCACATAAAAAGTATAAAATATTTTAATATTAAATGAAATTTATAGTATTACAATAATATCTTTATTTAAATGTAAATATGTTGCTAAATTACATGAATCAAGAGTAGAGACTATCTCAAGTTCCATGCATCTAAGTTCTGATAATAAATAAGATCTTAGGCATGTTTAAATTTGTTACCATTGTTAATTTTGTTAGGACCATCCTTTTTGAAACATAAAAGGCATTAAATGAAAGAAAAGACAAATCTAAAGACGTGGCAGTTGCTATTGTCTAGTGCAAAGCCTAAAAGAAAGATGTAAAGAATCGCAACATATAATATAACATTGGCGAACTATTGTTGTCAAGACAAAGTAGTTTTCTATTTTACTTCTCCGGAAGGTAATTTTTCCTAGTCATCATAACTTTACAATAGTGCACCTCATCTGACCTCAAATGGAACTCCAAAACTCCTCCGTTGGCATTGTGAATAGAAAATACGTCAAATGGAACTCCAAGACCACGCCGCATGCAAAGTTTTCTTTAAAAGAAAAGAAAAGAAAATAAGCAACAAAATTTAACATTCCATACATCCCAAATCAATGACTAGTCTGCCTGGTGGGATAAGCAAAAAACTTCGGCAAGAGGACTTGCGTAGGTGGGCAATTAATCGCACCAGAAAGAAATCTCGATCTTGCCCACCCGCCTGCCTTAACACGACTTTGGCTGGGGGCAAGAAGAATAATGTGGTAGAAAGTGGCTTTTGCTTTTGCCTCTGGCCAGTAAAAAATAACATAAAGGAATCCTAGATGGCAGAGAGGCGAGGGTGGGGGTGGGGGTGGGGTGGGGTGGGGTAGTGAAAGGCGGAGATAGAGACAGACGGAGAGAAGGCGACAACTGGCGGGATAATGGTCAGGAGAGAGATTAATATACAAGAAGGGCACCGACGATAATGGCAATCGGCGACGGGGATCAGAGAGATGGGGAGGGCTGCCTATGGTCAGAAGAAGAGGAAAACCCGGGCATGAGGTCAGGGATCTTTCCCATGCGAATGTGGAATCAATGGAGCCTCCTCCCCTTCTTCCTCACCTTCCTCCCAACTCTCTCTCCCTCTCTTTTTCTTTCCACCGAGGGATCATGGACAGCTCTCCCTTCGCACTTTAGTTTGACAGTCTCTAACTTGGCGAAGAATGACAGGCTAGAAGGCAAGCGTCAAGTAAGGGCAATAGTGTAATTTCACGCAGAACCAAGGCCGTTTCGCAACTGCCATCTACTCATCTTCTTCGGAAAAGGGCATCACGGCTGTCATCCAATGAGGCAGCAGAGGATGGATGAAAGATGAAGATGGAAGATGACACTGGTAACAAAGAGGAAGAAGGAGAGGGGAAGAGATTACCAAAATCTGGTATATTTGACGTTGGAACAAGGGTAGCAACGAAGGAGAAGACCCTAGATGGAGTTCGAACAGAGACAACGAGTCGGAAGGAAAGGGAGACGAGACTGCAAGAAAACCCTAGTTGAAGAGGAAAATGTCGCGAGCGCTGATCGAAGTAAAAATGCCCTATTCAATCGCAAGTGCTGGCAAGAGAGGGAGATAGGGAACAAGGGCAACAGCGAAGGAAAAGACCTTAGATGGAGTTCGAACAGAGACGCCGAGCAGGCAAGAAAGGGAGATGGGACTGCAAGAAAAACCCTAGCTGAAGAGAAGAACGCCACAAGCGCCGATCGAAGTAAAATGCCCCTTTCAATCGCGAGTGTTGCCAGGAGAGAGAGACGGGTTGCGAGAAAACCCTAGCTGAAGAGGAGAAGGTCGCGACTGCCGAATGAGGTAAAATGCCTCCATTCAATCACGAGTGTCGGTCAATGCCCTGTCTCAAAATTTTAATTACCGAAAATGCCTCATTCAATCTTAGCCATCAAAGAAAAATGGACGGCAGATATGCTGCTTCCCCTGAGAAAAACACGGGAAGCGCCTCTCATGGGTTGGGGGCTTAGGAAAAATTAATTTGCAAAAGGGAGCAAACTCATGGGAAGCACTTCCCATGGGAAAAAAAGGAAGGAAGGGTAACGTGGTAAATTTACAGCGTGAGTACATTTACTAAAAAGTGTGAGTATGTTAGGTTTTTTTATAAAATTTAAATTATACGTATATAAAATCTCAATCTATTTTATTCATTCAGTGGATTAGCTATTAAAAAATGTGTAAAAATAATTTTTCATTATTTGATATTTTTTAAAAATATTTGTCTAGAGCATATTATTTTTAATAAGATTTTATTATAATTGATAAAATTCAAAAAATATTTTTACATAAGAAATTATATTATATTATTTAAAGTTCATATAAAGAAGGTACTCTCGACAATTACAATTTCAATATTATTTTTATTTTCTAAAAATAATAGCATCTAACTGGATCTAACCCGATCTAACTAATCTAACGGGATCTAACAAAATCTAAATGAATCTAACTCGATCGAATCCAATTTAATTTTTGATATGTATGAGTTAATCCTAATTTAATACCTATAATATGATCCTAGGCCCCTTTATAAGGTCATTTATACCTTAATTATAGAAATTAAAACTCAAACAACATGATTTAATGAAATAATTAAAATCTAATGGGATCTAATGGGATCTAACCAGATCTAACTGCACCTAACTTGATCTAGTCCGATCTAATTTTTTATATTAATGAGTTCATCCTAATTTAACGTTTGTAATATGATCCTAAGCCCCTTATAAGGTTATTTATATCTTAATTACAGAAATTAAAACTTACGTAATACGATTTAATGAAATAATCAAAATTTAACGGAATCTAACTCGATCTAACTAGATTTGATAGGATCTAACTGGATCTAACCGGATCTAACTGAATTTAATCAGACCTAACTAGATCTAACCTGATTTAACCTGATCTAATTTTTTATATTAATGAGTTAATCCTAATTTAATACCTGTAATATGATCCCAGACCCCTTATAAAGTCATTTATACCTTAATTACAAAAATTAAAACTCAAATAATATGATTTAATGAAATAATCAAAATCTAATGCGATCTAACCCGATCAAAATGGATTTAACGGGATCTAACTGGATCTAACCACATCTAACTAGATCTAACCGGATCTAGCCGGATCTAACCCGATCTAATTTTTTGTATGAATGAGTTAATCCTAATTTAACACCTGTAATATGATCCTAAGCCTCTTATAAGGTCATTTATACCTTAATTATAGAAATTAAAACTCAGATAATATGGTTCAATGAAATAATAAAAATTTAACGAAATCTAACCCGATCTAATTAGATGTAACCGAATCTAACTGGATCTAACATCATCTAATTAGATTTAACTCTATCTAATTTTTTATATTAATAAGTAAATCTTAATTTAACACCTCTAATATGATCCTAAGCATCTTATAAGGTCATTATACCTTAATCACAGAAATTAAAACTCAGATAATACGATTTAATGAAATAATCAAGATCTAACCCGATCTAATTTTGGATATTAATGAGTTAATTCTAATTTAACGCCTATAATATGATCATAGGTCCCTCATAAAGTCATTTACATCTTAATTATAGAAATTAAAACTTAGATAATATGATTTAATGAAATAAACAAAATCTAATAGGATTTAACAGAATTTAACTTGATCTAACTAGATCTAACCGGATCTAACTGGATCTAATAGTATCTAACTGGATCTAACCCGATCTAATTTTTAATATTAATGAGTTAATTCTAATTTAACACCTATAATATGATTTTAGGCTCCTTATTAGGTCATTATACTTTAATTACAGAAATTAAAACTCAGATAATACGATTTAATGAAATAATCAAAATCTATCGGGATCTGACGGAATCTAACCCTATTTAACTGGATCTAATTGGATCCAACATTATCTAACTAGATCTAATCCGATCTAACCCTATCTAATTTTGATATTAATGAGTTAATCCTAATGTAACATCTGTAATATGATCCTAGACTCCTTATAAGGTCATTTATACCTTAATAACAGAAATTAAAACACAGATAATACAATTTAATGAAATAATCAAAATTTAACGGTATCTAATGGGATCTAACCCGATCTAACGTAACTGGATCAATTTAATAAAAATTTATAAGAGAATCTTCAATAAAAATTTTATGATTTAGAAGTAAAATTGACGCTCTAACATACTTGCATGCACATTACCATATTAATAATTATATCTAGAAAATACATCAGACATGTAGTTATACATAAGAACATAATATAATTAATTATATGTTAATCGAATGATCAAATTAACATTTACTATGCAATTTTTCATTTAGATTAAACATCATTTATTGATCATATAGAGCTATTTTGCAAACTTATTGAGTTAAATTAAAAAAAAACTCATAGATTTTACTCATCTTTTCAGTTGGTCATTTCAATCTAAAATTAATATAAATTTGAATTAATATAATTTTATTGATTCAATAAAAATTTTATTAAATAAAAATATTCCTTGAAATCATCCAATGTTGTCTCCAATTTTTGTGATTTAAATTACTTTGAATCCAAGCTTGATGAAAAACGATCACATTTTTAATTAACTTTATATCTATGTTAATTTTTTATTTTGATTCAATTCAAATTAAATTATCGTTATGTAATTGTATATCAATTAAAAATATTTAAATTATTTTAATAAGATCTAAATTTATACTGCGCATGTTTTTTTAATCACATGATTGCAATGGAGAAAGAGAGTTCCCTTGAAAGGTGATCTCGCGTCACTACTCATACATTAAGGTGTGCTACTATCATGATCTAATTTTTGATATTAAAAGGTTAATCCTATTGTTAATATTTTTAAAAATATTTTACATAAATTTGTGTATTTTGCAAAAAGATATATACTAAATGACCCATTTTACATAAATAGTTTTAGATGTATATTCTTAAAAATCAATAATTGTGTCATTTAAGTCATTTTCTTACCAAAATTACATTTCAAATAAGAATCATATCTAGAATCATATCTAGACGGCAGTAGAAGAAAATGTCACATAGGCGCATGGCGGATTTATTCGATTGCGAAATCCCACATTCAAGCCCTTTTTCAATTATGTAACATGATTGAATTGGCTAGATACGTTTAATGGTGAGAAAAAACAAATCCGAGATAAAAAATAGCAATACCCAATTTCAAACTAAGATCAAGCATGGGGTTGACAGATTGGTAGTCCGAAGAGGGATGGAAACCGAGCATGAGGAAGAACGATGGATAGGAGGAGAAGTGCGAGTAAGCACTAACCCTCTGTGTGCTCCATTTGATTTTTTAAGCTATCCAAAATACCCTGATAAACCGTAGCCATAAAGAGGCCCAACCCATGGGAAGCCTTCCTCATAAGAAAAAAAGGAAGTAGGGGCATTGTGGTAATTTTACGGCATGAGTATATTTATTTAAAAATGTGAGTATGTTTGGTTTTTTGACAAAATTTGTATTATATATATACGAAATCTCAATCTATTCCATTCATTTGCTAGATCAAGTACTAAAATGTATGTAGACCTCATTTTTCATTATTTGACAATTTCTAAAAATATTTGTGTACAAAAAATTATTTTTTAATAAGATTTCATTATAATTGGTAAAGTTGGAAAATATAATTTTTATTAGGAGTTATGTTATATTATTTAAAATTAATTTAATTAAGGTACTCTTAAAAATAACAATTTCTTTTATTTTTCTTGATTTTTTGAAAATTTATTAATATTTGTTTATTTTCTGAATATAATAGAATCTAACCACATCTAACAACATCTAATTTTTGAAATTAATAAGTTAATCATAAGTTAGCACTTGTAATATAATCCTAGGCCCCTTATAACATCATTTATACCTTAATTACGGAATTTAAAACCCAGATAATACGATTTAATGAAATCACCATAATCTAATAGCGTCTAACCACATCTAACCGCATCTAATTTTTGAAATTAATAAGTTAATCCTAATTTAACACTTGTAATATGATCTTAGACCCCTTATAAGGTCATTTATACCTTAATTACGGAATTTGAAACCCAGATAATACGATTTAATGAAATCACCTTAATCTAACAGTGTTTAACTGCGTTTAACAGCATCTAACAATATCAAACCACGTCTAACGTCATCTAACTGCATCTAACCATATCTATTTTTTGAAATTAATAAGTTAATCCTAATTTAATACCTTTATTATGATCCTAGGCCCCATATAAGGTTATTTGCACCTTAATTACAGAATTTGAAACCCAGATAATACGATTTAATGGAATCCACCTTAATCTAACAGCGTCTAACCGCATCTAATTTTTAAAATTAATAAGTTAATCCTAATTTAACACCTGTAATATGATCTTAGGCCCCTTATAAGGTCATTTACACCTTAATTACGGAATTTGAAACCCAGATAATACGATTTAATGAAATCCACCTTAATCTAACAGCGTCTAACCACGTCTAATCGCATCTAACCTCATCTAATTTTTGAAATTAATGAGTTAATCCTAATTTAATACCTGTAATATGATCCTAGACCCCTTATAAGGTTATTTACACCTTAATTACGAAATTTGATACCCAGATAATACGATTTAATGAAATCTACCTTAATCTAACCGCGTCTAACTGCATCTAATTTTTGAAATTAATAAGTTAATCCTAATTTAACACCTGTAATATGATCCTAGGCCCCTTATAAGGTCATTTACACCTTAATTACGGAATTTGAAACCCAGATAATACGATTTAATGAAATTCACCTTAATCTAACAGCATCTAACCGCATCTAACCGCATCTAACAACATCTAACCGCATCCAACAACATCTAACCGTCCCTAACTGCATCTAACCGCGTCTAATTTTTGAAATTAATAAATTAATCCTAATTTAACACCTATAATATTTTACCTAATTTGTGTATTTTGCAAAAGATATATAATTAATAATTCATTTAAGAACTACGCAAATCTTTAAATAAATTTAAAACTAAATAAATATATAAATTTATAATTAAAAATATTAACTAATTTAAATTAAATGAAATCAAAATTTACGTAAATATATAAAACTGTAAAAATTATTATATATATGATGCTGTAAAACTAAAATTATAATAAATTATATATAACTGTAATTTAGATTTAATATATAAATATATGTTACTTTTTGGGATTGGTTAAATAATCAATTTAGTAAATAAGTACATTTAATAGAAATTTTATAATAAAATTTATTAAAATTTTATAATAATATTATTACAGTTTATGTTACAAATTTAAAGTATTAATATGCTAATTGTGATTTATTGTTACTAGAATTAATAAATTTAAAATAAAAATAAAAATATAACCGATATATCCATAAAATCTTAATAAAATGTGGTATGATTTTATGTAAATGAGGGCCATAAATTTTGATAATTTTCAAAAAATATATAGTATGATCCTCAAATTAAATAAAATAGGGTAAAATAATGAAAGTAAAAAAAATACAAGTTGAAATAATGAAAGTGAAATAAAAGTAAATATTAAATTTAATTTAATTTAAAATTAAATTAGTTAATTATATGTCCCAAAACTATAATTTAATTTTAAATTAAATAATTATTTAATAAGCCTCATAAATATAATCTTTATAAAAATATAAAATCTTAGTTTTTATTTTTATAATAGCCCAGAACCGAATCCCACATCGAAAAGGGGAGAAAGTTCCTGGTAGTTTATAAGTGGGTCTCCAGTTCAATATGGTGTGACGTATTTTAAAGCCATGCAGCTAAGTTGCCAAGCCAGAGTGGACAATATCACACTGTGAGGTCCATCGTTCATAGGCCCAATGGATGTTTTCTGCGTCTGTTTGCTCTGTGCGTCAGGCCCAATAGTTGCTTTTCTGGGTCTGTTCGTGATAAGTGGTATCAGAGCGGCTCCCCCTCCAGTAGATGTGGTTCGAAGAGTTGAACCAGTGAAAATCAGGGCTGCAGGTAGAAGCCCAGAGTTTGGTTGTGGTTTGGGGACAAACCAGGTAGAAGCTGGCGGGCGTATAATAGCCCAGAACCGAATCCCACATCGAAAAGGGGAGAAAGTTCCTGGTAGTTTATAAGTGGGTCTCAAGTTCAATATGGTGTGACGCATTTTAAAGCAGTGCGGCTAAGTTGCCAGGCCAGAGTGGACAATATCACACTATGAGGCCCATAGCCCACAGGCCTAATGGACATTTTCTAGGTCGTGTGCTCTGTGCGTCAGGCTCAATGGTTGCTTTTCTGAGTCTGTACATGACAATTTTAAATTTAAAACTTGACTACATGACTAGATGAAATTAATTTTCTCTTTCAAAAACATATCAACTATTGAATTTTATTTTTAAAGTAAATTATTATTTTGATTAATTACATATTAAGCCTTTTAAATTTATACAAATATTTAGTGATTAAAATTTTAAATTTCTTATTATTAGGTCTTATATATATAACAGAATTAACTGTAATACTTATTATATGTATGAATTTTTAAAAATAAAATTGTAATAAATTATATTTATTTAAATTATATATAATTGCAATTTAGATTAAATAATATAATTATATATGACTTTTTCAGACTAGTTAATTAATAGTTAAACTGTAATTTATTAATAATGATTAAACCTTGATATTAATAATTTTTATAGTTTATATAAAAATTTTAAAACATATCAACCATTGAATTTTATTTAAAAAATTAATTATAAATTATTATTTTGATTATATGCATAATTAATTTAAATTGAATGAAATAAAAATTTTAATAAATATATGTATGGATTTTAAAAATAAAATTATATAAATTATATTTATTTAAATTATATGTAACTATAATTAAGATTTAATAATATAAATGTATATGACTTTTTGGGACTGGTATAATAATTAGGTATTTTTAGATGTTTAATTAAAAAATAACGGTTTAAACTAAATAAATGTATATGCCTTTGTAGGAATGGTTTAACTTTATATCCCAAATTGTACTTTAAACATTCTCGGAACTTAGATTGGTAGAAACTAATTAATTTAAATGATTATTTAATTATATGTCCTAAATTCAATAATTAAGTATAATAAAGGTTTAATTATATTTTCCAAAACTATAATTTAAAGATGACTATAATCCTATTATATTTATGAAGTTAAATTGATTATCCTATTGAACTGACGATTTTGCCTTTTAGGATGATAGAAATTTAGGATGAAACATTATGGGTATAATTTTTTTTTAAAATGTTATGGGTATGATAAGAATGTTGGGCAAATGTTATGAATATATGAGAAAATTTTACTTTTTTTAGTTAGTGGACATATATAAATTTAAACATCTTAAGATGCATTATGACTAGCCAAGATGTGGGACTCGATCCATGCATGGGTTTGCTCAGAGCTTCAATGTATAAAGTTCCATACATTTTTGTAGGTTTCTAGATATGTATATTTGTATAGCTTTTATATTTTGTGATTATTTAAATTTCAAAAGTAAAAAAAGCTCAATTTCATACACTAGCACATGAAAATGGGCTTTTATGTTTTAAAATTAATAATATAAATATATGTGACTTTTTGGGATAGGTTTAAGAATACCGACATATGCATTTTCATTGTAACATTTTCAACCATCAATTTTATTTTACAAATTAATTATAATTATTATTTCAATTAAATGCATAATTAATTTAAATTGAATGAAATAAAATTTTAAATAAATATATAAAACTATAATAATTATTATATATGAATTTTAAAAATAAAATTGTATAAATTATATTATTTAAATTACATATAACTATAATTAAGGTTTAATGATATAAATATATATGAATTTTTGGGACAAGTTTAATAATTAAGTATTTTTAGATGTTTAATTAACAAAATAATGGTTTAAACTAAATAAATATATATGAATTTTTTGAAATGGTTTATTTATATATCCCAAATTTTAATTTAAACTGTCTCAGAGCTTAGATTGGTAGACAATACTTAATTTAAATGATTATTTAATTATATATCCTAAATTCAATAATCGAGTATAATAAAGGTTTAATTATGTCCCAAAACTATATTTTATATTTAAATAATCTAAATAAATACATATGAATTTTTGGAATAGGTTTAATAAATAAGTATTTTTTAGATCGGTAGAAAATTATTTATTTGAAGTTGTTGTAAATAATTATTTTAATTCACTTAGTTTGTTTCTACTTTAATCTTTACTATAAAAATTAATATAAATGATAAATAAAATAAACATGAGTATTTTTTTATTAAGTTCATGTCAACAATAATTATATTATTTTTATTCACATTTAACTATAAACATCTATGCTAATTTGATCATCCACATGATTATTTCTATTTACATTTTAATAAGATGAAATTATCCAATCCAAATTGTTTACGTGATTCGGAGCATTTTAAGACATAGAAAATGACTCTTAAATTACCTAAATGGGACATCGGAATTATTAGATCTAAATAAAACAAAATTTGACAAAATTTAAATCAATTTTCTGTCCGTCGCAAAATTTAAATCAATTTTACCTAATCTATTTATTTTGCAAAACATATACTTAATAATTTATTTCAGGACTACGCAAACCTTTAAATAATTTTAAGACTAAATAAATATATAAAGTTATAATTAAAAATATTAACTCCACTCGATTAAATGAAATAGAAATTTACATAAATATATAAAACAGTAAAAATATTATATATATATATATATGATGCTGTAAAACTAAAATTGTGATAAATTATATATAACTGTAATTTAGATTTAATATATAAATATATGTTACTTTTTGGGATTGGTTAAATGATCAATTTAGCAAATAACTATATTTAATAGAAATTTTATAACAAAATTTATTAAAATTATAAAATAATATTATTACAGTTTATATTATAAATTTAAAGTATTAATATAATAATTATGATTTATTGTTACTATAATTAATTAATTTAAAATAAAAGTACAAATTTATTTACTTCAAGTGAAATCAATGTAAACAAACAATTTAATAAATATTTACATTGAACAAAAAATTTATAGAAAATTTCATGTTATACCTCTAAATATGTACCCTCATGTTATATCTCCTGTAAATTTTCTATCAAAATTTGATTTTCTATAATTTCTTAGTAATAGGTACCTTTTTGCGAAATCTTACATTCACGGGTTTTTCTGTAAAATTATGCTACAGAAGTCAAACTTGCTACAGTAGTCAAAATTGGTCAAATTGGTCAAAATTGGTCAAAATTACTACGGTAAAGTGCTACGGTAATTTTTGATACGTCCGATTACACGTTTAACTATTGGGTTTAGACAGTTACGATAACTACCTAAATGAACCCTAAATTCACTACTGGGCACACATCTGTGTTCCTTATTTAATATAGATTCGCAAAATACTTTTCTTTTTGTAAATCTAGCAAATCTATGGAGTTAGGGAAAAAAGTGGACGAATTATAAAAGCTTAAAATTCTTAGTGAATCTTCAACAATAAAGCATAAAAATTTTCAAAAACCTAATTGTCGTACCCACGGAGGGATTTACTGGAACAGATCTGACAATCACGTAAATTTTCTTCCAAATATAAAATATATATTTGAAAATTTAAGCTGAGACCTGCACATTTATTCAAAAAATTGCCTGAACGGTGCATTTTTCATTTTCATAATTCAAAAATAAATATTTAAAAATTACAAAATGTAAAAATTGTAGATTAGATTTCAGCATCGGAAGCCAGCTTAAAGGTGTCGAGCTTTTGAAGGATGGGCGTCGGCACATGGGAAAGCTTGTCGGGCTTGGTGGGCTGCTGCTGCTGCTGGGGCAGCCAGCCATGGCTCCTCGATGGTGTTGACATTGAAAAGGGCGATGGTGGTGGGGGCAGGGCGGTGGACGTCCACAGCCGCTTCAACGCGTTTGGAAGATGAGCAGCCCATCCATCTCTCTTCCCCTCTTTCTCTCTGGGTTGTGGCTGTGGTTGTTGACGAGGATGAGCAGGGAGGCTTAGATAGCGCTGCGAGTGGTGTATATGGCAGGCCGGTGGCTATTACACTAAGTGAGCGAGGGAAGGAGAAAAAAGTTGCCTGTGGCTCATGTTCGGTAAAAAAAGGTTCTGCACGTGCATGATTAGAGGATGGACCGTCAGAGTATTGTTAAATCATGCTCCATCACTTCCGTCCGGGCAACCATGGCTGCTTATGGAACCCATCAACATGTGGATGGTTTTCCTAGCCCGAAATGTGCAGACTAGCTGGCGGAAATCCATCTTCTCTAGCATCCATCTTGGCATTAACCATTTTTCTTCCAAGTCGGTGAAATCAAGTCGTCATTTACAACCTCTTATTTTTCAGATCCGACCATGAGAGCCATGGATTCAAAGAATCCAAGCCGTCAATCTAATTTACAAACTAAAAATCGCACCAATTCTGATAGCATCAAGATAAAAAAAAAAAATCATATCTTCCTTCAAGATGGTGGCAAGTTCAGCACCACCCCTTGCAAATCAACAAACATTTGCAGATTATGAAGCAACGATGTGGGAAATGCAAATTGTGCAGCTAGCAAATTTTCCCTATGGCCAGATGATCACTGAATCCGGCATCAATTTAGTGTTCAATAATGGCCATCTTCCACCATGATGCTGCCATTAAACACACTCGTAATGATGATTTCCGCCCAATTTTCATTGCGATTTCCGCCTTAAATCTGCAATGCTCATTTGCTCGAGAGGGACGAAGAAAGATGACGCAGGAGGAGTGCGAGTAAGACGCCAGAATTTCACGCCTATCTGCCAATTTTTCAAGCTTCCGAAAATACCCAAAGAAATCGTAGCCTAAACGAACGGTAGATAGGCAAGTTCCCATGAGAAAAATGCGGGAAGCGCTTCCCATGGGTTAGTTCTCAACCATCAAACTCAAATGAACGGCAGAGATGCAGCTTCCCCTAAGGAAAACCAGGGAAGCGCTTCCCATGGGTTGGCTCCCAGAAAGTCCCACTTGCAACCACAAATAACTTGCTCCTCCCTTTTGACAATGCATAAACGACCCTGTCAAACCATCTTTCATCTTCGTCAACACCAATCTCCCATCTTATCATCTTCCCTTATTTCTCTTTCATCTTAATTGAACTCAACTCCCATTTCGTCGGAGTAGGGCTCGCTGCATCTCTATTTTGTAACCCAATTATCAGTGTGGAAATGAGCTTTGCCGTTGGTTACAAACAACATTGGTTGATTTGCCAGAGCTGGTGAAAAATAAGTTTCCTGTAGGAGGCATCGAGGAGGGGCAAATATGATCGATATTAATACGGATCTGGTGCATTCCGGCCGATTTTGAGGAAGAAGCAAGGTAGCGATGGTGGCGCTGTAGAGCATGACCGAACGAGGGGATTTGATGCGGTGAGTGTCGGCAAGAGGTTGGAACGACGAGGAGCGATTATTGTATGGGTCTGATCGGCAGATGAATGGTTGAGCGGGTTGCATTGAAATTTCTGCAAAACTCATTTTTCAATATTTTTTGAAATTTTTTTAATGAAACTATTACCTTGTGTGTATTTAACGTATATATCAATTTTTACTATTTTTGAAAATTTTTAGATTTTTTTTTTGGATTTTTAAAAACCAGTGACATTTTAGTAATTTAATTAAATATATTTAGATTAACAGTTGTGTGAAAAAATTAAAAATTTTCAAAAAAATTAAAAATAAATTTTGCACCAGAGTGCATTGAATTAGTTTTGGTTTTTTTTGGATTCGTGTACTAAATTTTGTACACATGAAGCCCATGGACTGATATAAATGTTGGTAATTTCGATGGCCCAGTATAATATTTAGTTAATGATAATTTATTTAATTTAGCTAAAAATATATTATTAGAGGATCAAGTTACAAAAATTTTAAAATAATATAAAAATATCTGAATTAATTAGATAAAATTTAAAATTAACTGTAGATCTTAACTGATTTTAATTCCATTGGTACTAGTAGAAGTTTTTATTATGATCGTTTTAAATGTATAACTAAATAGATGATTATAAAAGTTTACAATTGGATGAAATTTTATCAATAATCCTAGGTATAAATAAGAGAAAATTAATTTTATCTATAATCGTAGGTACAAATAAGACAAAATTCATAATAATATTAATATTTTTAATCATTTATTGCATATTTGCTCTGAATTTGGGGTTGTTCACAACTTTAATGGAGTGATGATGGGATGATAATGTAGGATGAAAGTGTATTAAAATTGGAAAAAGGTATATTGAGATTGAGAAAAGTTATAGTGAAGTGCATGTTTGGCAATAATAAAAACGTTTCAAAGCAAAACTTTTAATATAAATTTTTTTTACTCTCCAAAATTATTTTATATTTAATTACTTTATACAAATATTCTACTTTTCAATCATTTTTATACAACCACTTATATAATTGATCTATCTATTTTAACTTTATTTTCTTTACTTATCATCATTGCCTCTATTATATTACATCAACCAATTCATAAACTTTTATACAAAAGATTTTTAATCCAAAAGTTTTATTACTTCCCAGACACAGCCTAAATGTAAACGAAAAAAATAAGCTGTTATTTTTCAGAAATAAAAAAAATATTTTTAGACCATCCATATAAAAATATGTAAAAATATTGTAAAACATATAAAATATTTCAGAAACATATTCTTCATAAATATTTTTTTCACAACTATTTATACAATTAGTCTTTCTATTTTGACTTATTTTTTTTAGTCCTCATTATTACACTAATCATATAGCAATAATTTCTCTCATCTTAAAATTTTTTTATCCCAAAATGTTATCACTTCTTAAAATACCCTAAATTCACAAGGTGAAATATATAATAGGACCCACACATTAATTGAAAATAGATAGTGAGAATTATTTTTACAATTGTACATATTTGCACGCAATACAAGAGGCCACATGAGATCTCTGACTTTTTTTGGGGTGAAACCTATATAGTCACTTGTATTGCTCCACAATACAGTCGTTGAAAAATATTTTTACTTTTTTATTTTTTTAATAAATGTGTAGGGTCTATTTAGATTTCCAACCCCATGAAGTTTGAAAAGTTTGGAATTTATTATCTTTAAAAATTTTTGAAAATTGGAAGGCATATTTATGTGTCCACTCCTTTTTTATTTTCAAAAGTGAAAATAAAACATCGAGCAAATTTAAAAAGTTGTCAAAGTTTATACTGTGGAAGATTGAGGTAGATCTCAGTAAAAAAATTTAAAAATAAATATTTTTTGAATCTCTCATGCTGCGCTTGCAGTACAGCAGCTGAACAGGATCAGTGCCGTTATTTGCGACGAGAGACCTTAAAAAGACTGACATGCATAGCCTGTTAACATACTGAGTTGGACGGGTTATACTCTACTCATAATTCAAACTCATTAAAAAATTTTAACTTTATTAATCAAATTAAAAACTTCAATCCTAATCTGTTTAAACCTATTTACTAAATAGGTTGGGGGTTATTATCAGATTGCCTATATATTGCAAACAATTCAAAATTAAGCTAATTGAAAATCTTGATAATCGAAAAATATACGGATAACTTTTTTCTGATAAATAATATATGGATGACCCAAAAAATATGGAAGGAATTAATTAAACAAGATTTAAAAATATTACAAATTACAGAAAATTTATTCTTAAATCGCCAAGAATAGCGCAACAGTATACCCCACCTAGGTGAGAAATGACTTATGATGAAGATGATAATGATAACTTAGAAGCATACTTGACTAGCTTGAAAATACATGTTCGAATACAAACTCTCATTAGAATTATAGTTAATCTAATACAATACTTGCTTGTTCTTATCCAAGATGCAAATAATATTTTATTTCTATCTAACAACTCAATCAACATAAATATATATTTGCAAGACTCAAAATATGAATTCAACATAAGGATGCACCAAGCAAGACTTTTCATTATTAAATAAACTTAAGCAATTACATTTCAAGTATTATATATTAGGGTTATATATTTTTTTATATCACCTTTAACGAGTTGTAAATAAGTTGTCGGGTTAAATGAGTTCAACACGTCACTATGGTTTGAGGAGTTATAAACATTTAACTATAATCTAAACTCATTTGTAAACAAGTTAATGGGTAAATTTGAGATAACCCAATCCACTAGCAACCCTAGTTTTCCGTGAGGTAGAATCAATTCCACCGGTTGCCTGATCTGGGCCTGCCCTGCATTTAAGAAAATTGCAAAAATCACATCTTCAACTATCCTGGCGTTTTGGTAGAACTGGGCGACCAATCAACCGGAAGTATTCCCCACCCACTGGCCACTATACCGTAGCAAGCCGATAGGGAGATTATTCATGTGCTGCTTAGATGGAGGGTCAGAAGAACTACAAACTTTAGATTGTAATGTGAGGGACAGCACTAACGCATCACGGTACCTTTGTGGCCTCTTCCACCACGTACGTAATGCCCATCCCACCTAAAAACCCCATAAAGCTGCCATTGCTTATTGGATGGACTGTAGTGGGTTCTTAACCAAAGATTCTAGAAGTCGGCCAGATCTGCATGCATGCATGCATGGAAACCCAGAGATCATGATAAGGCCATATATATATATATATATAAGAGTCAAACTGATGCAAGAGCCAATGAATGGAACTAATGCATGCATATATGGGTGCTTGACCCTAGGCTAATAGAGATGGCATATGCTCTAATAATCCCACTCAGTGGAATTGCATTAGGCTATAGTGGAGCTTAACCTCATGCGCACCACCACACTCCTGCATTATTGGACTCTAACTCAGTTGAATGTGATGCCATGTACTCCTATTGCCTCTTTGATTGACATGTCTAGTTTAAATGTATCTAACATTTCGTGGTTGAAGTAGCGGGAGAAGGATGATATAGAATCTCTTATTTTTCAAAAAAAATATTTACTCTAAAAGTTAACAATTTACATTTTTCGTTTCAATTAAAACTTTTCGGATTTTAGTTTATTTTTGCCCATTCTCAGCCTAAACAACACTTATTCCATTCCAAGTTCTCATCTCACCCTTATTCTATACAAGTTGTGAACATGAAGAGATACTTCAATCATTATTTTTTTTTTGTAATTTCCTTTTATCTCCACAAGATAATCTCCACACTAATAAAAAAAAAGTTCACACATGCGACAAATGTTGTGCGGCAACATATACTTTTTCTTCTATAATATTATTTTATGCGGCCTACAAGTTTTAGCTGGTTATAACCTTCATATATACTGCAAATTGACACATTTATGGTTGCATTTAAGCATTTACCACAATGTATATGCAGTCAACTGGTAATCAAATAGGCGCTGCTTATATCAATATTCAATCAGTTGTGGGATATATGCAGCTTCGGTTTGCTGCATTAGCTAACTTTTCTTGCTTTGCCATATATCTCAGCAAGTCAGAAATAGAGGAAAATTTGAACATAGCGTATAATAATTGATGCCCAGGGCTTTAACCTCTTCTCGTAGTCATTACAGTGGCGGCCAATGCTTACATCATGTCAGCAATTTTATAGGATGCGGGAGTGCTTGTGCTGATAAGTATTTGAGTCCTCAGCTCAAGATGCTATGTTAGCTATTGCTCTTTCGCCTGTATTTTTTGTTGAAACATATCGAAAATAACTGGTTGCTCTGAAGACGGTCGTCATATTCTTGATGAAACACTTACAATATCAACGTAATTAGTCCAGAACGTATCATGGTATATATGATTATAGAATTTAAAATCATTTATGGGTTAAAAATCTAAGGCAAACCATATGTTGACCCTTTGCACTACGGAAAAAATACCGTACAGTGATATTTGGACATAACAGGGAAAAAATCATCACGTACCATAAAATAGTATAAGGAAAATTTCTTAGACACTTGGCTGAAAATATCGTCTATGTTGACGCCTTTTAAAACCATCTCTGTAAACACTATAAACAGTTGTAAAAACTGTAGCTAAACATTAATATTTATGAACATGCAGTTGTTTAAAACTGTTATAATTTTTTTGATGAAAAAACTATTATAAATTAAAGAAAAGGAATTAATAAAATATTATTAAAAATAAACCAATACCAATAGTTTATTTAAATTTGTCAGTAAAACTAAAAAGAGTTCTATATTTTACATTAAATTTTAATTTTATTTACAATAATAAAAATACTTTTCGAATAGTTATAGTACTTACTTTTTAGTATTTTAGTAGAAAATGTTAAAATGCCCATAAGGTGACAGAAATAAAATGGGTTTCTAGATTTAAGTAAAAGAATTCCAATGACATGAAGATATAATATCCCTAATACTACAAAGCTAAAGTATTTATCTAACTAGAGTCCTGATGGGTAGACCAATAAAAAAGGACTTCAACTCTCTCTCTTATCAAATGTTGGGTGCTTATTTGTCTTCTTAACCCTAAAAGCTAGCTTAAGAGATGAGACTCTTTCTTATACTTCAACTATACACTAAGCCCATTTCACAATTAATATAAGACAACCTAACAATTTTCCCCTTTATATATCAAGCCCTATTTTGGATTTTCCCAGCTCTTGGGTGGAGTTGTTTTACTTTGAGCTCTTATTCAAGTTGTTCGGTGTCCACAAGTCTTCTCAATCCCAAAAGTTAGCTCGAGAGGTGAGACTTTCCCCACATTTTAACCACACACTCAGCCTCTTTCGAAATTGATGCAAAATAATCTAACAATCTCCCCCTTTACACATTGTGCCCTAGGTTGGATTTCTCAATCAACTTTTTTCCTAACTTTTGGGTGGAGTTGTTTCATCCTAGGTTTTGACACCACTCGTTAGGATTTTAGATTATCCCCACTTGTATAGATGAAATAGGATATCTAACTTTCTAATAATAAATACCACAAGCAATTGAGAATTAAACCCACGGAAAACACACTACAATTTTTACATGGGAAATCCCTTTTTGAGAAAGGAGAAAAACCATGAAACCTAGTCCAGGCACAAAACTTTCACAATAAAATAATGGGGTCACAAAGAAATTATATTAAAAATTAGAAGATTTCATCATCAACATAAAGGTGGATTCCAATAAAGAAAATAAAGAGGATGGATCTCCCCAAATCTAAGATAATAAGTTTGAAGAAGAGGCAAGAAGCTTCTTTTCTCAATGGGCAAAATTTTTTTTATTGTGATAAGTTTATTTAATTCTGTATCAAATCAAAGAAGAAACGAATTGAAAAATCAGCCATGTATAAAAGCTAAAGAGAGAAAGTGAACAAGAATGCTCTCTGAAACACACAAAATTATTTTGTGCAAAACCTTTTTTTACTTAAGTTATATGTGGTCCCTAAATCACTACATGTGTAGTGACTCTAGCTGGGGGACTACTTAACAAATCCCACCGTGCCTTTCGGCTACATGGAAGCTCGAGCAAACTTGCCTTTGCATATCATTAGTTTCTTGCTAGTCATTGTTTTAATCAACAGATCCGATCCATTGTCATTGGTGTGAATTTTCTTAAGTTGAAATTCAATAATAACATACTAAATATGCTTTGAACTTGAATAGAAATTTGGATTCGTGCTAAGGTGGTTAACACTCCGATTGTCACGATGTAGAATATACTTCTTATGGTTCATTCTCAACTCTTTAAAAAACTTTTTCATCCTTAACAACTCCTGCTTGCTTCTGTAATAGCAATATATTCCACCTCAATAGTAGACAGTGCAACATACTTCTGCAACTTAGATTGTCATAACATTGCTCCTCCTACAAATGTTACTAAGTGACCTAACATGGACTTTTTGAAATCAACATCAACAACCCAGTTAGCACTTATGTAAGCTTTAAGCAAGATTTTGTCAAAATCAAGACATAAACAAGCTTTAAAAGTACCTTTGAGATATCTCAGGATCTACTTTACTTCTTTCTAATGTTCATTTGACAGAAATTGATTCACTTTACCCTTCCATTGGAATACACTTGTGTCAGTTGGTCATCCACTGTGGGTGACATGATAAAAAAAGAAATGTACTCTAACCCACGTGAATAACAATGACTTTAGTAATCTTCGTAAGATTCACATTGTTTATAAAGTATGTATCTTCCCATCCATCTTGTTGGATACCACCATATGTGGTTATATTATCCAATACCTACTCATGTAGGTACCAATTAGGGTTAGTTTCACATACCTATATATAAAATTTGACCTATCCTACTTCATATAATGGATATTTTTTCTACCTTACCCACCTAAATTAGGTTAGTTTGGTGGATTTTCAACCCAAGTTACACCCCTACATGGTATTGTGTGTTGGTCCCGAGTTGATGACAATTACCCAAGAGGGGAGGGGTGAATTGGGTATTTAAAAATTTTCAACTTAAACGGAAACTTTACCCCGGTTTAGTTTAATCTCCTTTAATAATACAAATGGAAAGCAATGAGATCATGAAAGTGGAAATGAAAAACAATAGACAAGATTTATAGTGGTTCGGACAACCTTCTCTACTCCACTCTTTCAAGCTCACACTCCTTGTGACTTGGGTTCCACTATGTATTCCGCGAATACAACTACAGTCTCCGCTCTCTTCTAGATTTCAGCTCTAGGGGGCATATACAATTCACAGCACAAGTAGGTGACGAGTTCCATTCCAGTCACACACTACTTTGCTTACACTTGAACTTAGTTACCCAAACTAAATCAAGTTCAATACAACAAGAAATAACAAAAGAAAGTTTCTACACGTTAATGGTGTGTAGAGGCAGATTTGGCGCAAAGAAGAACTTGTAAAGCAGTCTTAATGATTCAGCAAGTAGCTCCTGACAGTTTGAAAGCAAGGTTCTTCTTGTAGAAGTTGGTTTGATAACTTAATGCTCTTAGGAATGAGAGTTATGCTCAATCAATGAAGTTTCAGCTACCCTCCACGTTCATATTGAATGCCTTATATAAATAGCGAGGGAATCCGAAAGTTTGGAAGTAGGTGGAGCGCATTTAATGCGCCAACGTTCGAAAAATTTCCGACCGTTGCGACCCAAGTCGCAGGTGGAGTTGACTTCGGGTGTAACTTCGCCCAAGTCGCAGAAGAAGTCGACTTCGGGTGCGACTTCAGCTGCACTCAAGCTGCTCAAGTTCTTCCTCGGGTCGACTTGGTCCTAGACTTGACCCAAGTCGCAGGCGAAGTGGACTTCGGGTGCGACTTCACTTCCTTAGCTTGCTTGATGAACTTGAAATCCTTGGAGATGACTTTGGTCACTTAAATTTCTTCAAATTAATCTACTTCCCTTGATTTATGTCATTTGAAACTCGGTAGATTCATCCTTGCTTGATGTCCTTTAGCTCCGTGACTTGTAAACTTTGAATCCTTGAATCTTGGAGTACATGAAATGTGTGATCTTGATTTTCCATAATGAATACATGCAACTTTGTTTGCTTTCGACTTGATTTGATCTTCATTTGGCCTAAGTCGAATATTTGAGTCTATTTGGTCTTCAATTTTACTCAAGTCGAGCATTGAGTTGACTTAGTTTGCGACTTAGCTCTTCAAAACGTGTGCTGTCAGTCTGAAGTCGAAGCTGGAGTCGACTTGGCCTGCGACTCCACCTAAGTCGCATGTGGAGTCAACTTGGTCTGCGACTTCGGTAGCTCTCGTCCCCAATTTCAACTCTGGACAGAAAATCACGTTTGAAGTCGATGCCGGAGTCGACTTGGTCTGCGACTTCACTCAAGTTGAATGCGGAGTCGACTTTGTTTGCGACTTCGGTAGCTTGGCTCCTCGATTTCAACACTGGACGAAAATGACGTGTTGAAGTCGCTGCTGGAGTCGACTTGGGGATCGACTTGGCCTGAGTCGATGCCTGAGTCGACTTGAAAATTGACTTGACCTGTCATGCTTCATTTTCTTCATTTGTATATCCTTTAATCATCTTCACAAACATGTTAGTAACCAAAACTTACTCAAATTGATTTGTTAATCATCAAAACATAAACTTGACTTATTTTCCACATATTTCCAACATTCTCCCCCTTTTTGATGATTGACAAAATCGATTTGAGTGTATACCTTTTAATGTCTTTAAAATATAATATTTTATCTTGTTTTGGTATCTTTAGAATAGTCACTGGTCTTTTGTATTTTGAAGTTTAACATACATATTTCATTCTCATCATTTACATATTTCTCAAAATTTTTCATATGCAAACTAATGTATAATCTACCCAACTCGAATCCTAATTTATTCTCCCCCTTTTTGTCAATTGATCAAAAATAAAGATAGAGCGGGTTAATCTTTTGAGAATGGCGGGGGCTGCTCCCCCTGAACCTATGCTTTTCCTCAGCTTGTGCTTTTCTAAGTTAATTCAATCATCCCCATATCATTTCTAATTTTATAAAATAGTTCTTTTGCTAGAGGTCTGGTAAAAATATCTATAATTTGATCTTCTATTTTTACATATTCCAAACATATGTCATGATTTTCTACATGTTCTCTGATAAAATGATTTCTTAGGTCTATATGCTTGGTCCTAGAATGTAATACTGAATTTTTAGTTAAACATATTGCACTAGTATTATCACATCTAATAAGTATATCTTTAAAATTCATGTCATAGTTCCTAAGTTGTTGTTTCATCCAAAGCAATTGGGTACAACAGCTCCTGGCGACAACATATTCGGATTCCGCGGTGGATAGAGTAACACTAGTTTGTTTTCTTGAAAACCATGAAACCAACATGTTCCCAAGAAACTGACATGTTCCACTAGTGTTTTTTCTATCTACCTTGTGACCGGCAAAATCTGCATCCGAGTAGCCGATTAGATCAAAATTAGAACCCTTTGGATACCAAAGTCCTATGTTGGTAGTATCTATTAAATATCTGAAAATTCTTTTTACAGCTACCAAGTGTGATTTTTTTGGACATGATTGAAATCTAGAGCACATAGAAATACTAAACAGTATATCGGGTCTAGAAGCAATTAAATATAACAAAGAGCCTATCATGCTTCTATATAACTTTAAATCAACTGGTTTACCTTTCTCGTCTTTGTCAATTTTAATGGTTGAGCTCATAGGCGTGTTTACCCCTTTGTTATTTTCCATGCCAAACTTCTTTAACATTTCTTTGATATACTTGGACTGGTTTATGAAGATCCCTTCACTTAGTTTCCTAATTTGTAGTCCAAGGAAGAAGTTTAGCACCCCCATCATACTCATTTCAAATTCCTTCTGCATAAGCTCAGAAAATTCTTGACAAAGGATCTCATTAGTAGCACAAAAAATAATATCATCTACATAATTTTGAATGATCAAGATATCTTTTTCTTTATACTTGATATCAAAGTGGTATCTACCTTTCCTTTTTGGAATTCATGATCAATCAAAAATTTGTTTAATCTTTCATACCAAGCCCTTGGAGCTTATTTTAATCAATATAATGCTTTGGTTAATTTGTATACAAATTTAGATTGATCTTTCTCCTCAAATCCAGGTGGTTGTTCAACATACACCTCTTGATTTATATACCCATTCAAAAATGCACTTTTAACATCCATTTGAAACAACTTAAAGTTCATGTGAGATGCAAAAGCTAGTAAAATGCGAATGACCTCTAATCTAGCAACCGGAGCATAGGATTCCTCAAAGTCTATTTCTTCTTCTTGTAAATATCCTTTTGCCACAAGTCTAGCTTTGTTTCTCACCATAAGTCCACTTTCATCTAATTTATTCCTAAAGACCCATTTTGTGCCAATGACAATACAGTCTTTTGGTCTTGGAACAAGATGTCAAACTTGGTTTCTTTCAAATTGATTTAATTCCTCTTGCATTGCTATGATCCAGTTTTCATCATCAAGAGCTTGGTCAATAGTGGATTGTTCAATTTGGATACAAAGGCGTATTGTCCACAAATATTTTGTTTTGACCTTCTAGTCTTAACACCTTCATAAATATTGCGTATAACTTGCTCAATTGGATAGGCATTTTTGAATTTTAAATCAGTTAGAGGTTTATAGGAATTATTACCTTCACTTACCCTTTCCTCCGTGGATTCTTCTTGCTTTTTCACATGTAAATTTTCAAGGTTACTTGTGACATCATCTGCATCACTTAAATCATCTTTTCTTTTGGAGCATGGATTAAATTCATCAAAAACAACATGTATTGACTCTTCTACAACTTGGTTCCGTTTATTGAAGACTCTATATGCTTTACTATTTGATGAGTAACCAAGGAATATTGCCTCATTACTCTTAGCATTCAATTTTCCTAAGTTAGTTTTCCATTGTTCAAAACATAACATGTGCAACTAAAAGCATGAAAAGATGAAATATTTGGTTTTCTACTTTTTCATAGCTCGTATGGGGTCTTTTTCAAGATTGCTCTAATGGTAACTCGGTTCAAAACATGACAAGTTGTACTTATAGCTTCACTCCAAAATTTCTTAGATAATTTACTCTCATTTAGCATTGTTCTAGTCATCTCTTGTATGGTTCTATTTTTCCTTTCAACCACTTCATTTTGTTGTGGAGTTCTTGGTGCGAAAAATGTGTGGTGAATTCCTTTTTCATTACATAATTCTATGAATCGTTTATTTTCAAACTCACCACCATGATCACTTCTAATGATCATAATAGTACTTTATTTTTTATTTTGCACTAAGTTTACAAAAGTTGCAAACATAGAGAAGGCTTCATCTTTGCTAACTAAGAGAATTACCCATGTGAATCTTGAAAAATCATCAACTATTACAAACACATACTTCTTTCCACCAATGGTTAAAATATCGGATGACCCATATAGATCCATGTGTAGCAATTCAAGTGGCCTAGTGGTGGAAATCTCCTTTTTGGTAGAGAAAGACATTTTAGGTTGTTTTGACAATTAACAAACCTTACAAATTTTATCTTTGCCATATTTCAATTTTGGCAATCCTTCTACCAAACTCTTTTTCCATAGGGTCTTAATATTTGTCATGTTTATATGCCCAAGCCTCTTATGCCAAACTCATGGATCATTGTCAATGGTCATTAGACATTGACCATCTAGTTCATCAAATGAAACCAAATATACATTTTCATGTTTCTTTCCGCTAAACATGATATGTTCTCCATCAAATACATTGCATATAGATGATTCAAACACAACCTTGTATCCTTTGTCACATAATTGACTAATACTCATTAGATTGTGCTTGAGTCCTTCAACAAATAACACATCCTCCATACATGCATTTGAAATACTATAAATTTTTTATTTACCTTTAATTTTACCTTTATCGTTGTTTCCAAAGGCAACAGTTCCATCGTTGCAAGGCTTGAGTTTATGAAATAAACTTCTTTCTCCAATCATATGCCTTGAGTAACCACTATCCATGAACCACACGTTGCTTGCCTTTGCCTTGAAACATACCTGAAAAATGATCAAATAAATCTTATCTCTTTGATATCCATTTTATGAGTCCATTTGGGTTAGTAAACTGATTTAATCTTTGTTGTTCTATTCTTGAAAGCCCAAATCTTGTGTTTCTTGGAACCCAAACTAATTTTGCACCATGGTCGTACAGTTTCTTAAAGTTGCATTTATAAATTTTGTGACTCATCTTATTGCAAAAGTTGCAAGCCATTGGTAATCTAGGAGTAGGCCTCCAAGTATATAGTGGTTCAAAAGTTGACCTTCTAGTCCAAACAATTTGTTTCCCTTTGGGTTTGTAAATAGGTGCAGCTTTAGCTTGATTTTTCTAAAGTTTTGGCACACTTGATTTTCTACTTTCTCCTTGCTCAAATGTGGAGTATCCAAGACCTCTTCTATAGTACTACAAATGGAAAGCAATGAGATAATGAAAGCGGAAATGAAAAATAATAAACAAGATTTATAGTGGTTCGGGCAACCTTCTCTACTCCACTCTCCCAAGCTCACACTCCTTATTACTTGGGTTCCACTATGTATTCCGCGAATACAACTAGAGTCTCCGCTCTCTTCTAGATTCTAGCTCTAGGGGGCATATATAATTCACAGCAGAAGTAGGTGACAAGTTCCACTTCAGTCACATATAACTTTGCTTACACTTGAACTTAGTTACCCAAACTAAATCAAGTTTGATACAATAAGAAATAACAAAAAAAGTTTCTACACGTTACTGGTGTTTAGAGGCAGATTTGGCGGAGAGAAGAACTTATAAAGTAGTCTTAATGATTCAGCAAGCAGCTCGTGGCAGTTTGAAAGCAAGATTCTTCTTCTAGATGTTGGCTTGATAACTTAATGCTCTTAGGAATGAGAGTTATGCTCAATCAATGAAGTTTCAGCTACCCTCCACGTTCATATTGAATGCCTTATATAAATGGCGAGGGAATCCGAACGTTTGGAAGTAGGTGGCGCACATTTAATGCACCAACATTCGAAAAAATTTCGACCGTTGCGACCCAAGTCGCAGGTGGAGTCGACTTCGGGTGCGACTTCGCCCAAGTCGCAGAAGAAGTCGACTTCGGGTGCGACTTCGGCTGCACTCAAGCTGCTCAAGTTCTTCCTCGGGTCGACTTGGTCCTAGACTTGACCCAAGTCGCAGGCGAAGTGGACTTCGGGTGCGACTTCACTTCCTTAGCTTGCTTGATGAACTTGAAATCCTTGGAGATGACTTTGGTCACTTAAATTTCTTCAAATTAATCTACTTCCCTTGATTTATGTCATTTGAAACTCGGTAGATTCATCCTTGCTTGATGTCTTTTAGCTCCGTGACTTGTAAACTTTGAATCCTTGAATCTTGGAGTACATGAAGTGTATGATCTTGATTTTCCATGATGAATACATGCAACTTTGTTTGCTTTGGAATTGATTTGATCTTCATTTGGCCTAAGTCGAATATTTGAGTCTACTTGGTCTTCAATTTTACTCAAGTCAAGCATTGAGTCGACTTGGTTTGCGACTTAGCTCTTCAAAACGCGTGCTGTCAGTCTGAAGTCGAAGCTGGAGTCGACTTGGCCTGCGACTCCACCTAAGTTGCATGTGGAGTCAACTTGGTCTGCGACTTCGGTAGCTCTAGTCCCCAATTTCAACTCTGGACAGAAAATCATGTTTGAAGTCAATGCCGGAGTCGACTTGGTCTGTGACTTCATCCAAGTCGCATGCGGAGTCGACTTCATTTGCGACCTCGGTAGCTTGGCTCCTTGATTTCAACGCCGAACGAAAATGACGTGTAGAAGTCGTTGTTGGAGTCGACTTGGGGATCGACTTGGCCTAAGTCGATGCCTGAGTCAACTTGAAAATCGACTTTTCCTGTCATGCTTCATTTTCTTCATTTGTATATCCTTTAATCATCTTCACAAACTGTTAGTAACCAAAACTTACTCAAATTGATTTATTAATCATCAAAATATAGACTTGGCTTATTTTCCACATGTTTCCAACATTGTGTACATTATAGTTTGATTATGATGATATTATTTATATTTTGGATTCAATAACAATAGATTAAGGTATGCTTCTACTTTTATGAATCGAATAAGTGGTATCAGATCCTAGGTTCATTCTTTGTATGCAGGTGTTCTTAAGAACCTTTGTTATGGATGAGTATAAGATAGTAAATTGGCATTTTGTGGACATATTTGCATATTTTTCTTTTCACTTCATTATCATAATGGTTTCGTCATTGGTTAGTAAAATAGACTCAAAGTGAGTGAAAATCCCTATTGTTAATGATAAGTACGTATTATTGGTTAAGGTCAGTATCTAATCCAATAGTCAAGGTTGCATACCGACATGGTTGTTGAACATGATTGTTATTTGCTATGGATGAAAGTGTGCTAGCTTATATGGAAATTACCCATAGATATCATGATTGTTTAGTTGTCATCTATTGATCCTTTGTGCCATTGGGCAACTGCTTAGCATAGCCATCATTGTTGTCATCGATCATGATGTCAGTGAGATGGGAACATTAACGTATAGTAGCACTGATTAACAACTTAGACTGAGATTAGATCTAGTATGGGTGACCTCGATTTCACTAAAGAAGATGGATTCCTTTTGCCCATCGACAATGATAACGATAACAAATATCGGCTTGTCAAGGTTATAAATTTTAGTGCGGCAACTTGCTTATTGATGTTGAAATGACAAGAGGGAATCATTAGATGGCTTTGATCTCTCAATCGATTATTTCTAGTGTGTAAACATGAAAAGGAAATTTTTTTATTACATTGCGAATTTTGCATTATAAATAGACAATGCTGCCACCAGATTTCAAAGCAAAGACCTCGCACTTACATACTTAATGTTATACCATTGAGCTAAAGCCTAATTTACAATGTGGAAATGCAGCTTAGTCTATAGTGATGTGGGTCAATTTGGGGAAGATGATTTCTTCTGTGGTGTTCTAATGGTGCTCTCGGATTCATACACATGTGGTCCATTGGTCTTGAACATTTTTGCCATCATCAATTATTCTGCGCATTATGATTTCTTATGTGACTGATGATGAATATAGGAAGGGGAACATAAATTTAAAGAGAAAGCACTTTTAATGACATTGCATGGCTACATAACTATATAGTTTGTATGATAATTAACGACTTTTCTGAATTTGAGTATTGGATATGCTAGAGATAGGCAATAAATCATGTGAGTTAACTCAAGTTGGGTTCTTCTCAACCCTACCCTATTTGTAAATCCTACATTTAAATTTTCAAATCCCATCCTAACCATACATTAAGCTTCCACAAATTGCTTTGAGTTACAAATCGGTTAACTAATGATTAGGGGTGTGTTTGGCAATAGGTATGAAATGTCAAGTAAAAACTTTTCAATCGAAAACTTTTTACTCTCCATAACTACTATATTTTTAATCATTTTTCCATATTTTCCTATACAACTACCCTACTTTCCAATCATTTCTACACAATTACCTATACAACTAACCTATATACTTTAACTTTATCCTCTTTACTCCTCATCATTACCTCTATCATATCAAATCATTTGACAACTTTTACTCCCCAAAATTTTTTACCAAAAGTTTTATCCATTCCCAAACACACCCTAAAAGAAATAGCAAAAGAAAAAGGAATATGAATAGAGAAAATAAGATTCTTCAATTTCTTATATTTTTATGGTTAAAAGTTCTATTATTTCATTAAAATCACTAAAGCGTTATAAACTTTCTATTAAATTATATCACAATAAGTTCATTAGAGTATTAAAATTTTAGAAAATATACTTTTTATGAGAAAATTTTGAATATTTTGAGGAGCTTAATTTGTTATATATTTTTATAATAGGATGAGAATTTGTTTCATAGATGTTATGTGCAAAATCTACTTTAAAATTATACCAGTAACACGATTATTTAGAATGAATAACATCTTTTTGTATGTCAAGTTTAATATAAAACATTTAAACAATAAACTTTGATTAGGGGTCGTTGTTCATGTTTACAAATTTAGCTTTTAATATTTTGTATCTATACTTTACTTTCATTTTATTATGCATTATTTTTGTACTAATTATAATATTTAAAAATTTTACTTCATTAAACTGATCTTAGAATATAAAATTTATATCAAAAGAAATAGAGGCATGATCATATGCTGGCACTTAGCCCACTTCATTGGCAACCATCAGATTAGAGAGAGAGAGCTCCGCCCATGTGATCTAACTTCCTAGGCTATTTAGATGCTCATCGCTCCAGCGCTAACTATTTTACAAAAAAAGGAACAAAATGAGAAAGCCAAATGTCGCCGCCCTCTCTCTTCCTCTTTGCTATGGCTCAATGATGAAAAGAGACCTAATTCAGGGAAAGGCATTCCTATAAGAAAAACAGGAAGTAAGGCTAATTACGTAAATTGACAGTGAGTATATTTGTTTGAAATGTGAGTATGTTAGGTTTTTTGATAAAATTTGTATTAAATATATATTAAATCTCAATCCATTCCATTCATTTGGTGGATCAACCACTAAAATATATGTAAATGTCATTTTTCATTAATTGAAATTTTGTAAAAACATTTTTGTAGAAAATATTAATTTTTACTAAGATTTCATTAAATTTGGTAAAGTTAAAAAATTACCTTATACTAGAAATTATGTTATGTTATTTAAAATTCATATAAATAAGGTACTCTCAATGATAACAATTTAGATTAAAAAAGATAAAAATTTCAATACTTATTTTTGATTTTTTCAAATTTTAATAATAGTTTTAATTTTTTGCATCTAATCACTACTAATTGCTTTTAACCTTATCTAACCTCGTCTAACCTCATCTAACTTTCATTTTATAAATGCTAATGGTGATTTAACACTCGTGGTGTGATTTTGTACTCTTAATAATGTCATTCATTCCTTTGGTACATAATTTAAAGTTTAATTAAATGAAACAATATCTAATCACTTCTGACTGTATCTAACCATATCTAACCGCATCTAATCTCCAATATTAATAAGTTAATTTGTATTTAACATCTACAATATGATCTTAAACTCCTGATTAGGTCATTTATACCTTAATTACCAAAATTTAAAATTCAGATAATATGAAAAATTCACAAATATATAACCGCATCTAACCATATCTAACCACATCTTAGCATATCTAACCACATCTAACTATGTCTAGTCACATCTAACCTGATCTAATTTTTTATATTAACAAGTTAATCCTAATTTAACACCTGTAATATGATGTTAGACTCCTGATTTGGTCATTTATACCTTAATTATCAAAATTAAAAATTCAAATGATCATTAAAATTTACTTAAATTTAATCATATCTAACCACACCTAACTATGTCTCACCATGTTTAACCACATCTAACCATGTCTAACCGCTTTTAATCGCATCTAATTGCATCTAACAACATCTAACCGCATTTAATAAAATCTAACTGGATCCGATTTTTTATATTAATAATTTAATTCTAATTTAGCAGCTGTGATATGTCATCGGCTCCCAATTAGGTCATTTATACCTTAATATCCAAAATTAAAACTTAAATAATATGATTTAATAAAATCCACTTAAATATAACTAAATCGAACAGCGTCTAACTCTATGTAACTGCATCTAACTGTGTCCAATAACATCTAACCACATCTAGTCGTATCTAACATAATCTAACTTTTTATATTAATAAGTTAGTGCTACTTTATCAGCTGTAATATGATCATAAGCTCCTATTTAGGTCATTTATACATTAATATTCAAAAATAAAACTCAGATAGTATGATTTAATAAAATTCACTTAACTCTAAGGGCGTCTAACCGCATCGTAAACCTATCTAACCACACCTAATTGTGTCTAATCACATCTAACAGTATCTAACCGTATCTAATCACATCTAATTTTTTATATTAATCAGTTAATCCTAATTTAACACCTATAATATGATCATAAACTTCTAATTATGTCATTTATACATTAATATTCGAAATTCATACTTAGATAATATGATTTAATAAATTTCACTTAAATCTACCCACATCCAACCGAATCTAATACTTGATATTAATAAATTAATTTTAATTTAGTAGTTGTAATATGATCATAAGCTCCTAATTAGGTCATTTATACCTTAATATCTAAAATTAAAACTCAGATAATATGATTTAATAAAATTTACTTAAATCTAATCACATCTAACCGTTTCTAACTTGACTTTAACCACGTCTAACAACATCTAACCATATTTAATTTTTGATATTAATATTAGTATCAATTAAATTTAATCAATATAAAATTATTCAAAATAATATTTTTATAATTTATATAAAAATTTGAACATATTAGCAATTGTATTTATTTTAACCTAAGTTATAAATGTTGGTCCCGAGTTTATGATTATAACCCAAGAGGGGAGGGGTGAAATGAGTATTTAAAAATTTTCACTTAAACAGAAATTTTTTCTCTGTTTAATTTAATTCCCTTAATGAAACATTTGAATAATATGGAGAGAAATAAAGCAATAAAAGCAGAAATGCAAACCACAGCAATAAACATAGATTTTATAGTGGTTCGGGCAACCTTCCCTACTCCACTCTTCCAAGCTCACACATGTTGTGACGTGGGTTCCACTAATGTATTGTCAAATACAACTAGAGCAGCAGCTTTCTTCTAGATTCTAGCTCTAGGAGGCTTGAACAAAACACAACACAAGTAGGTGACGAGTCACACTCAAGTCACAACACTACTTTGCTTTCACTTGGTTCAAATCGCCAATATCAAACCAAGTATCAGATACAAATATTAAATCAAATAAAGAAAACTACACTTTACAGGTTGTGTAGGCAGATTTCAGCTCGTGGAAGAACTTGTAGACGGAAAGATTTGATCAGCAATGTAGCTTTCAGCAAGTTGGGGCAAAGTTCTTCACTTGAAACTTGTTTAGATCACTTAATACTTGGAGAGGATGATAGTTGATCACAGTAAATGTTTTCTATAACCTCTAGCACGTTCACTTAAATGCTCTTATATAATAGTGAAGTAAATTCGAACGTTTGGTGGTAGGTGGTGCGCATTTAATGCGCCAACGTTTGAATTTTTCCGACCGTTGCGACCCAAGTCGCAGACAGGAGTTGACTTCGGTTGCGACTTCGGTCTCCAGCATCTTCAAGTTCCACTTTAAGTCGACTTGGTCCTAGACTTGACCCAAGTCGCAGGTGAAGTCGACTTCGGGTGCAACTTCACTTTCTTTATGCACTTGTTGGAACTTGGATTTCTTGAAAGTGATCTTGATTACTTGTTATTCATCTTATCTTGTTCTTCCACTGATATTCTTGATCTTGAAAGTTTGTTCTTGGAACTCGACATGTTCATCTTTTTTTGGAGGCTTGTCTTCATGCCTTGAACTTAAAATTATTTGATTTTCTTGATTTTGCAATCCATAAACGTAGCCCAATGATTTTTCCTTGAGTAATATACTATCTATATAATTAAATCAGGTACATTTGCTTGTCTGGACTGTATATTTCTTCATTCTGACTCAAGTCGGATGCTTGGGTCGACTTGGGGTCCAACTTCACTCAAGTCACATGTGGAGTCGACCTGGGGATGTGACTTCACCCAAGTCACACATGGAGTCGACTTCGGGTGCGACTTCACCTGTCTTGATTCCCAATTTCAACGCTGGAAGGTTTGAGCATCTGAAGTCGATAGTGGAGTTGACTTGGGTCCGCGACTTCACCCAAGTCGCAGCTAAAGTCGACTTGGACTGTGACTTCACCTGTCTTGATTCCCAATTTCAGTGCTGGAAGGTTTTGCCCCTTCTGAAGTCGATCTTGGAGTCAACTTGGGTATCGACTTCACACAAGTCGATGGCGTACCCAAGTTGACTTGGCTTTGCGACTTGGTCTGCCAGGTTCTGAATTTTAAGTTTTTAGCCTTTAATCAATTTCAACAAGTCACATTAGTACCCAAAACATTCTCAAATTGAGTTGTTAATCATCAAAATATAGATTGTGCTTAATTTGCCATTAATTCCAACAATCTTCTCCTTTTCGATGATTGACAAAACAAATTTAAGTTATACCTTTCATTTACTTTTAAAATAACATTTCGTTTTTGTCTTGGCTCTTTAGAACATACATATGTCATTTGCATTGCATTCCAGAATTAATGAAATCAACATATAATGGCAAATACATACAGAACACAAGTTATATTCATTCAATCCATTGCAATTCATCCAAAACAGATCATTTTCATATATAATCAAATAGATTTATACGATGTGAAACACTAAAGTGCAAAATGACCTACATGTACATACTACCCATCCCATGAAAGTAAACTATCCTAAAAACTCAAAACTCTCTCCCCCTTTTTGTCAAGGAATAAAAAAGGAGATAGAGAAATCTAGATTTAGCAAACTAGAAAGCTGATATAGGATAAGATGGGCGACGAGGAGGTGGGGTTGGTCGGATGTGAGCAGATGAATAAAAAAGACGAGAGAGGCTGAATGGTGGGTTCAGCTCTCACTGATTCGCTAAAATATGGATCAATATCTGGAACGCTCGGCACGGGACGACCTCGACTGCTCCTCGATGAAAGCAGATACTTGATCATGCACAGTTCGCGATCCATCTTGTCCTAGCGAGAGTGCACTTCCATCATCGCCGTGTGAAGTCCCGCTAACTGTGATATAATCCGATCTTCCATCTACTCCAAGTGGTCTCGGATGGCATTGACAGAGGTGTCCCAAGTTGGCGAGTGTGGACGAGGGTCAGGAATTTGTGAGCCTCTAAGAGAGCATGACCCATGTGATTGGGGCGATGCAGGCTCTGCAAGCACTGCCGATGGTGGAGACGGTGTTGCCTCCTGTTGCGGGGATGGAGGGGGCTGCTCCCCCTCAGAATGTGCACCTCCCGCTTTAGGTTGGGCTAGTTGTCCCATTCTTTACCGAATCCTCTCAGCCCTGAATTCCTCCACGTTTATTTTCACTCTGGTCAATAAGGCTTTGTTTATTGCATTGGTTGGCTTCAGTACTTTAAATGGCTCTCCGTCGAGGTCGACACCTAGGTAGTGCATTATCCTGGTGATCCATGTCCCGTATGGTAGCACGCCTCATGGGTTATCTTTCTTTGAGGCCAAGGCTTTCAACAACAGAGCAGGCAGGCTGACTTTGACCCGATTGTCTATTTTCTACAAAATTTCGGCCTCCTCCTTTAGGATAAATACAATGGGCGATCAATAGATGTAGAATCTTCAATCTCGGAGATAAATCCATATAATAAAGAAATTTTATTCCCGGATGATATTTGTTGCTCTTGGTTAACTCATTGTACATCTGTGGAATTGTCAACCCTTCGGGAATACTCTCCTCTGCCTCTGGAACATCCAAAATATGTACAATTCGATAGATTGCACTTTCCCTGTGATTTGTACTTCCAATCCCCAGATTTATCTCCTTTCCTTTTACAAAAATTAGGTAATACTCCTGATCCCAAAGATTATAGAATAGTCGGGTCAGATCAGGGTATACCCTGTCATCAACTTTCAAAAGCCTAGTCCATCCCTGAAAATCAAATAGCTCCTCTATTCCAAACTCATAGTCACACAGAAACTTAAAGTCAATAATCTTGGGTACAAAGATCTTACGCTCGTAAAAACTCTTGTAGAATCTGTTGTGTTGTCATTCAGTCCTGAAATATATAGGACCTGTCCCTTCTTAGTTGGGGTGCCCTGCCTATTTGCAGCCGATAGCGTCTCGCTGCTTGATTCGGATTCAGATTGGGCTTGTCAGGGTGCCGACGATGATGGATTTACCTCGCAGAAACACACATGGCGTCCCGCTAACACAGAGGCCTCTTCCCAAACTTGTTTGGATGGAGTTCATTGCCGACGAGGTACCCCCTCGCCTGTATCGGATCTGGATGGCCTGGATACGGCCAGTTTGAAAGACTTTGCAACTGCTTTAGGAGCCATTTAACTTTAATTGACACAAGGATTTCAAATGTGGGCAAAGAAGGTGAGATAGGCAATGAGGGTGAGGCGGATGTAGGGCTAGAATCAGTGATATGGTGAGAGTCAGTGAGCTTGGGAGTTTGAGGGGAATAGAGAAATGGTGAGATTAGAGAGACTCCCAAATTGACACCAAAGCTAAGAGAAAGACAGATAGAGAGAGAGCAAGAGAGAGTAAGGCAGGGGGTTTGAGAAAAACCGGGAGAGACAGAGAGACAGAGCAAGAATCTGAGAGCAAAAATCGGAGATTGAAAAGGGGCGACCGAAGATTTGAGAGAAACCGGAGAGAAACGAAGCTGGAGAGGAGGAAAAGAAATGGGAAACGACGCTGGAAAAATGAAGAAGAAAGAAAAAAGAAAGAAGAAAAAGAAGAAGAAGACTATGCGCACGGGAAAGTGAAGCATCGCGCGCTAGAGTCGACTTGCCCTAACCGAAGTCGACTTCGCCCCATGCGGAGTCAACTTTGCCCTATCCGAAGTCAACTTGGGTTTTCTGGAGTCAACTTCGGCGAAGTCGACTTGGGTCTTCAGACTTGGTTTTTCTAAAATGCTCCCCCTATCATATTATACTTTTAATCAAACTCAATCATACCCATATCATTCCTAATTTTATAAAATGGTTCCTTTGCAAGTAGTTTGGTGAAAATATCTGCAATTTGGTTCTCAATTTTAACATATTCCAAACAAATGTTATGGTTTTCAACATGTTCACGAATGAAATGATGTCTAACATTTATATGCTTTGTTTTGGAATGCAACACAAAATTTTTGGTCAAACAGATTGCACTTATGTCATCACATCTAATTGGAATATCATGATAATCAACATCATAGTCCTTAAGTTGTTGTTTCATCCAAAGTAGTTGGGCACAACAGCTCCCGGTGGCTATATATTCGGCTTCCGCGGTAGATAGAGCAACACTAGTCTATTTTCTTAAAAACTATGAAACCAACATGTTTCCAAGAAATTGACATGTTCCACTAGTGCTTTTTCTATTTACTTTGTAACCAGAAAATTCCGCATCCGAGTAGCCGATTAGATCAAATGTTGATCCTTTTGGATACCATAGTCCTAAATTAGTGGTATTTAACAGATATCTGAAAATTCTTTTTACAGTTATTAAATATGATTCTTTAGGACATATTGGAATCTAGAACACATGCAAACACTAAATAAGATATTAGGTCTAGAAGCAGTTAAATATAATAAAGACTCTATCATGCTTCTATACAATTTTTGTTCAACAGATTTACCTTTTTTATCCTTGTCAATCTTGATGGTTGAACTCATTAGTGTAATTGCGCCTTTGCTATTCTGCATTCTGAACTTTAACATTTCTTTGACGTACTTGGACTGATTTATGAAGATTCCTTCTGCTAGTTACTTAATTTGTAACTTACACAAACTCAACTACTTAGTTATCCAAGTTGTGACATATGTTAATCATACCTTAACATTTCATATGATTGATCTTACGTGACTTTTTATAATATATTATATATATTAACATACAAGATCGGGTCAATAGGTTACAATAGTAGCCTAACACGCCACTCAGTTTTCAAAGTGAGTAAATTCAAATCTGGTTGTGCAAAATACTTTTTAAATTACCTAACCTCGCCTAGGTCTAAGTGGAAAATACACTTTTCATCTTCTTCTAAATACACTTTCAAAAAATGATTCAATTTTTTTTATCCCTATATTTCAATTACTTTTCAAGAAAACTATTCAACTTATTTTTCTTTAACCATATCATATTATATTACTATCACACTTTTCAAAAAAAATATTTCTTTCCTCACTTCCCTACTCGCGTCCCTGCCCAATGTCTTTTCCCACTTGCCTCACTATGACCCTAAATTTACAACCTAGCCGGAGAAGATGAAAAAGTGCAAAAGAGAAAAGCATTAATCCATCCAGTGAGTCACTTCAATGTGTAAGCAACCATCGCGTCAGCATGCCAAGCCTGTTTGTTTGTTTTTTACATTTTTTTCTTTTTCGTCCATAACCAGATTGACGTGCGAGCTCCAAAAGCTGTCAACAAACGGTTCAGTCCAGATCGAAATCCCCAACCGATAATCGGGATAAACCGGACCTTCGGTTCGACCAAACCGGTCCAATCCGGTTAAGAGAGATTAGTAGATGAAAGGGAGTGTTAAATTCCACGCGCCCATAGAAAAAAGATGGACAAAAGTCGTGAATATGATGGCAGGTCGAATGTAAGGACACGTGAAGGGAATTAATTTCATGCATACGTTCCAAACTTCCAATTTCCAATCGATATATGGCCACCGATGCAGAATTCCAGTCAAATGGTGCTCATTAGAATTAATTAAAGGCCTAGCAGTCATTCCTGACTAAAAGGGACAGCAGCCACAAGGAAATGATCATCACCTCTACCTCTTACTCACGCGTTAATTAATCCTAATCATTCAACCAGCTCATGCCACGTGGAAATGTAGCATGGCTTATTTCAAGTCATGCAAAATTCTTAAATGATATATGCATTTGAGATGATAATGTAAAAATATGTACTGCCAATGAGAAAAGTTGTATTAAAAATATAAAAAAATTATTTTGAACATTGATAAAGTTATCTTAGAAATTGAAAAATTGTTTTATGAAAGGAACGTACAGATTTAATTCAAGAATTTTTTATATCTCAAAACTGGCCCAATGTTTTGATAAAGAAAAAAAGCCCAACCGAAATGTTACTGGTTGCCGGTTCGGATTTGTTTTTGTGATACTTTTAGTGAATCTAAAAGACTTAAACATCGCTAGGTTTTCGGAGTTATCTTCAAATTGATTTTATGCAACTTGATTATATAGAAGCAATGCCCTTCTAGTAATTTGTAAACTTAATTAGGTTTCGAAATTGAGTTTAATCCAACTCAAATCAAAATTGAATTAGTTTTGGTTTATAGGAACCTAATTTGAAATTCATGCCTAAATTTTAAATTTTAATATAGGAGTTAGAAAAAAATATCACATGTAACACATGTATCCTTGTCATCGGATAAATTTGTGTATAATTTTTTATAGACCAAGAATATTATCTTGAATAGAGTAAATATTCTAGGTCTATTCTCTTAAAATAGGTATTTAATGAACAAGTAATTTTTATAATTTTTTCAATTTCAAATGCAAATTAATGAAAATGACTTGAATTCGAACCAGGATTCTCATCCTATCTTCGTCAAAGTCAAACCAAACTCATCCCAAATTCAACCTATTAAAGCGAAGGGATGATTTTGTAAAGTCGTTTCTAAATTTATTTTGTTTTTCTTTTCATAAATTGATATTCTAGATATATATAATTTATATAATAAGTTTTTTCATTTTTAGAAATATGAATATCTATTTTTGAATTTTAAATATAAGGATATTTGAATCATTGGAAAGTTGCTAAAATACTTCTATTTTTTTGAATTTCAAATATAAGGATATTTTAGTTATTGGAAAGTTACTAAAATACTTCTCTATATATACATGTATCAAAAAATAATAAAAATTGTTATATAGATTACATATACTTAGAATAATAGATTTATGAAAATAAAATTTTTAAAATATTTTTGGGCCAAATGCATGGTTGCTCCTATGCATCTTTCTTTATAGCATCATAACACATTTAATTCAGGGTTGAGATTTTATAAATAAGATAGATTAGAATTAAAGTTCACATGGTACAAATTTAGAATTAGTGTTGGCCTCTCATATAGTCATAACTAAAATGACCAAAGTTGGACCCCTGCATAATCCATGTGAAGAGTGGAGACATTTCTTACCCTAGCTAGGGGTATTAATGGTCATGATCAACCCATTAACTTGCTTGTCCAACTCATTTATAAATGAGTTTAAGTTGAGATTTTTGAAAAATTGAGTTATAATCCACAAACTCATTTAACCATTTAATTAAATAAATATACTGGAATTGAGATTTTATAACCTGTCAACCCATTTAGTAATCTATTTAAGCCATTTAACCCGTACAACGTTTAATTTGTTAAACTCATTAAAGTTATATATATAAAAATGTAAACCATTTAATTATTTTTTCCCACTAAGTCTTTCTTCCACCACCTAATTTTTATTTTCCATTGCCTCCGCCCTAATTTCATTTTTTATTATTGCCCTATTTTCATTTCTTTTGCTTCGAAAATACCCTCTTACATCTTCCTACGAGATCATCGTCTACCAGAGTTTAAACTTTAAAGTTTTTGTTATATAACCCGTTAACAACATATCAACTCATTTATTAAATGGGTTATAAATGGATTAAGCTTGAAATATTTTAAATAAATTAGGATTACGATTAACCTCCAACCCAATTTGTTAACACCCCTAGCCCTAGCTATTAAATTTTCCTCTTAAATTTTCGTGGTTCACCTAAACCCCTGATTTTCCATTTGCAGATCTAAGAACTTTGTTGGGAATGGGAAATTTTACATGAAGGGGGCAAAATTAATATTATGTGAGAGTACAAACATTTGAAAATAATCTGAATTTCTAAATACCTTTTAGTTTTCCAATGGGGTATTTCAATGTTTTAAATTCAGGCATATGATTGTCCTCTTTCGTCCCTTTTTATATATATAGATTGGTCGCAGTTGGAGAAGACCTAATGAAAATTATTTACAATAATGGACCCCCCCCCCCCCCCCCCCCCCCCCCCCAACCCTATTTGTTTAAAAACAGAATATTGCATTACTTACCTCAAAAGGTTCTGTTTTTGCAGTAAACCGTGTGGGATTGGTCTGATGAGAATGGTGGAAGTTTGGCTACCTAATAGTTTCTACTTTCTAGGTGGAGTATCACGTGGGTGAAGTAAAATTACTTGGCGTCTAACGAATAATGTTCTTGAGAACATTTGGCACTCGACAAACCACCCATAAATAAAATAGCCCAATTCCTAGAGCATTTTCCTCTAAAGTAAGCTAATCAATTGACATATACGCATGCATAATGCATATATAGCTTGGGTGATGTTTAGCTTAGCGAAAATGAAAACAAATATTATGGACATCAATATTTTCCAACGTAGATTTTGCTGCGGTTAAACCTTTCTTTTAATAAAGGAGAAACAAGAACTCCAGTTTCCGAAAGCTGAAATCTGGTTAACCAGGACAGTGACAGTTTAATGGCATGAGACATGGATGCACGAGTGTTAATCTTAGTTTTGACTGCTGACGGGAGTGTGGTTTTCATTGTAATCCTTGTAATTTAAATAGGTCATTTGAAATATACTCACTTAGATTAATCATAATTGTAAAGATACCCACATAATTTCAAAAATTACAAACAACCCCACATAGTTTAATCACAATTACAAATATACCACGTCATTATGATGCTATTATTGCACCAACATGGCGTGGATATATTTGTAAAAATATGCAAATTATATAGTGTATTTGCAATTTCAGAAATTAAGGGGTATATTTGATTTTTGGAAACCTACACACATAATTTGCATATCTTTGTAAATATATTTATGTTGTGATGGTATAATAACAACTTCATAACAACGTGGGTAAATTTGAAATTATGGTAAAATTTTGTAGAGATTATTTGCAATTTCTAAAAATATGTGGATATATTTATAATTTTGATTAAACTAAGCAGGAATATTTGCAAATTACCTTTAAAAATGTTAAAATTGGTAACTCTCACTGATAAAAGCTCAATTCTCACTACAACAGCACTTAAATATGTGACCACAATTTTCCAGCCAAATTTGAATTTTTGTAAAGTATGATGTACGGAAATTTATGTAGGGAAAAAATTTGTGAAGGAAATTTTGAAAATTAAAAGAATGATGTAATATGATAAGGGTTGCCATTAGAAGTACAGATAATAAAGTTAAAATAAGTATGATAATTGTATGGAAAGGTATGAAAGAATAATTGGAAAGTAAAGATAATGATTGAAAAATATGTTAATTAGGTAGTTAATACGTTAAGTCATATTAAAACATACGTAAAAAGAAGAAAGAAAATTTTTCTCACTTTTTGAATTTTTATATAAATATAAAGCACCCTTTTTTATAAGAAAAATAAAGGCACCCTTAGCTGTATATAATATTAAATTTTAATAAATTTAGTTAGAAACATGATCTTATTAGCCTCTATAATATTACCTAAAGTCAAATGTAAACCGCTACAGTGGATATTATATTCAGCTACAGATACTATAAACGTAAATAATAAGAAAATTAACATATTTTTAGCAACACTTTGTATTTTTGTCACAGAAGATACCATTAAGGAATATAAATAATTATGGTAACTAACAATTAGTCTTTTAGTGACAATTGGTGCCCTGTCGGTTACACTACTGTCCTCAAAGCAATAGATAGGGGTTCCAATGGTGCTCGAGGTAATTAGACCGCTGATTTATTTAGGAGCTGTCTCCAAATTTTTTAAGTGGAGCTGTATCTTGGAAATTTGATTTTCTTTTTTTTTTCTTTTTTTTTTATGAAAAGGAATAACTCTACCCCGACCCCCCCTTAGTTTGAAAGGGGTTCGGGATAGAGTAATCCACAGAATTCATTGCTAAACAATTATCTACACAGAGTTCCTCTACAATATCTTGTGGGGGTTTCCCCACCAGGACATATAATCCAATGCAGAAACAGAAATCAAGTCCGCAACGGCATGAGCCACCATGTTCCCCTGCCTCAGGACATGGTGAGCCAAGATGTGAGAATTGGCTTTGAGAGCCGATCTGATTGCGTCGATCATATGACCCACGGGTGATACGATGTGACTGTCATTGGTCAGGTATGTGCATAGGAGAAGCGAGTCATACTCAATCTGGACATTTCGAAACTTGAGGTGGAGTGCCCACCGAATATCGAGATGAAAAGCGTTTGCTTCCAATGTCAGAGGAGGCTCCCCCCCTCCCTTCCATCTCCGACCACAGGCAGCAATAAAGTGGCCACGAGAGTCCCTGATAACTACAGCTATGCTGGAGACTCCCCGCCCCGCAGAACATTGGGAATCAACGTTTATCTTGAAAGCTGCCTCTGGTGGTTTAGTCCATCTGGGTGCAAGCGGAGTGTCCAAAGCGGACGCTTGATCAAGGAGCCTTACTCGCCACAATTGCTCTATGTATTCCTTGCACCACGGGAGTAAGTCAGCAAACACAGGATTGGCCCCTTCAGCCTTTAGCTTGTTTCTCATGAACCAGACACGCCAACAGAAGACAATGAAAATGGCCAACTCATCACACCTATTTTTTGAAGCTAAGAGGCACATAATTTCCTGCACCGAGGACATCGGATGACTAGCCGGAACAAACCTTCTAGCTAAACTTGCAATGCTGGCACAGCTCAGGAATAAGTGATGAGCGTCCTCGGATTCCGCCGAGCAAAATAGACAGTGAAGATTCACATCAATACCCCGCCTAGATAGGTTACACATAGTTGGAAGAGAATCCCTAAATAGTCGCCACCCAAAGATCAAAATCTTGCTCGGTAGCCTTATCTTCCAAATAGCCCTGTAGCAGCAAGAGGGAAACGGGTTTTCATGCACCGCCATTAACCATCTATGAGCCGACTTGACAGAGAACTGTCCGTTCGCCTCGTGTTTCCAGAAGATGCAATCCGCTTCAGGATGGCGAGGGAGGGGAACACGGCTGACAGATAGCCACCCCTCCTCGCCAACTGCCGCCATGACCCGGTCCCTATTCCAACCATTAGTCCCTGCATCAATAAAATGACTAACTGAAACATCCTCAAGGATGGATAGTGGAAGCGGCCCCGCCTTGCATACCCCATCATCCAACCAAGCATCCTTGAAAAAACAGACTCTTCTCCCTGTTGGTCCCGAGTTAATGGCAATTACCCAAGAGGGGAGGGGTGAATTGGGTATTTAAAAATTTATAGCTTAAACAGAAACTTTACCCCGGATTAATCTATTTCCCTTTATGAAGAAACAAAATGGAAAGCAATATAATGTAAAGAGCAGAAATATAAATCAAGCACACAAGATTTTTATAGTGGTTCGGACAATCTCCCTACTCCACTCTTCCAAGCTCACACTCCTTGTGACTTGGGTTCCACTATTGTATTCTTCAAATACAATTAGAGTCACTGCTCTCTTCTAGATTCCAGCTCTAGGGGGCTTCAACACAACACAGCACAAGAGGTGATGAGTTCCACTCCAATCACACACTACTTTGCTTACACTTGATCTTAGTTCCTCAAACTAAATCAAGTTCAATACAAACAAAGAAATAATAAAAGAAGTCTACACTTTACAGATGTGTAGAAGCAATTTGGCGCAAAGAAGAACTCGTAGTATTGGTCTTGAAGATTCAGAAGTTGGGCTCTTGCAGTTTGAAGTGAAGTTCTTCTTCTTTGAATGGCTTGATCTCTTTAAGCTCTTGAATATAGGAGTTAAGCACACTTAATGATTCTCAGCTACTTCCCTCGTCCACCATGAATGCCTTTTATAATTTTGGAGGGAATCCGAACATTAGAAGGTAGGTGGCGCGCATTTAATGCGCCAACGTTCGAAAATTATCCGACCGTTGCGACCCAAGTCGCAGGCGGAGTCGACTTCGGATGCGACTTCGCCCAAGTCGCAGATGGAGTCGACTTCGGGTGCGACTTCGCTTCTCCGTAGCAACTTCAAGTTCCAGGTCGGGTCGACTTGGGTATCGACTTGACCCAAGTCGCAGGTGAAGTCGACTTCGGGTGCGACTTCACCTTGTCAGTTGGCTTTGATGAACTTGAATAATTCCGAGATGCTTGTTCCTTCATGCCTTTATTTCTTTTGCATCTCTCATGTGTTTCCTTTATTGTTTTTGCTTTTATTTGCTCCATGTTTTGTAAGCCTTGAATCATATGATCTTGAATAACTTCTTGGTCAAGCTTATGCATCTTGTTTTGAACTTGGATTGATCTTCATAGCTTGAGTTTCTTCATCTTGAGATACGCTTGGAGCTTTGCTTTGGACTTGATAGATTTAAGTTAATCTTGCACCTTTGATTTGGTTTTGAGAACACTCAAGTTGACTCTTGGAATGAACTTGAAACTACATTTTTGAGCTTGAGAGCATCAAGTCGAACTTGGGGTCGACTTCGTCCACGACTTCGCCCAAGTCGCAACTGGAGTCGACTTCGTTTGCGACTTCGGCATTCTTCCATCCCAAATTCAGCTCTGGAGTGAATCTCCCGACTGAAGTCGATGCTGGAGTCGACTTCGTTTGCGACTTGGCTTCCCAAGTCGCAAGTGGAGTCGACTTGGCCTGCGACTTCACTTGTTCTTCTCCCATTTTCAACTCTGGACAGATTTGGCTTCTTGAAGTCGATCTTGGGGTCGACTTGGAGAACGACTTGGCCTTCCATGCTTTATTTTCTTCAAATGTATATGCCTTAAACATTTCCACAAACGTGTTAGTAGCCAAGACTTACTCAAATTGTTTTGTTAATCATCAAAACATAGATTTAGCTAGTTTTCCACATATTTCCAACACTCCCATCACCAATCCTCCACATGCAACCCGCCTGAATCATATCACGCGCCTTGAGAATGCCTTTCCAGGTGAACGAGTCAGTCTACTTTGGCACACATTCCCAGATGTCCGAGTTTGGAAAATATTTGGCTTTTAAAACCTTGAAGCAAAAGGATTCCGGTCTCGTTGCTAATCTCCAGACTTGTTTGGCGAGAAGGGCATAATTGAATGTGTGGAGGTCTCTGACCCCAGCCCCCCCCCCCCCGCACATTTGGACATGCACATATCCCTCCAGGCCACCCAACACATCTTCTGCTTATCCCCGTTTTCCCCCCACCAAAACTTTCTGAGCATCCCGTTGATACCCTGACAGAACGACTTTGGGAGCAAGAAGATACTCATTGCATAGGATGTGATAGCTTGAGCCACTGCTTTGATGAGCACCTCTTTCCCTCCCCATGACAATAGTCGCCCCTTCCATCCTTGAATTTTGTGCCAGATACGGTCCCTAATACCCTTGAACATCCTGCTCTTAGATCTCCCAAGCCACGCCGGGAGGCCAAGATAGTTATGGACTTCGTGCCCCGAAGACCCCAGCCTGCTAGCCCACGCCTCCCGTTCCCATCCTTTCATGTTTGAGCTGAAGAACAACGATGTTTTTGTCCACATTCACCAGCTGGCCGGAGGAAACAGAGTAGATTCTGAGAATTTCCAAGAATTGCGTGATATCCATATCATCCGCCCGAAGAAAGATAAGAGCATCATCTGCAAACAATAGGTGAGTAAGTTGAGGCCCCCGAGAATTGATTCTGATCCCATGCAGAGAGCCCTGGGCCACCACAGAAGAGATGAGCGCCGACAGACCCTCTGCACAGAGAAGAAATAGGTACGGAGGCAATGGGTCCCCCTGCCGCTATCCCCTCTGAGGATGGAATAGCCTGGATTTGAAACCGTTCACCTTTACGCGAAAGCTGACAGTGGTGATGCAGCATAACATCCAGTTAATCCACACCGGGCAAAAATTCATAACCTCCATGACCTGTTTTAAAAAATTCCACTCGACACGATCATAGGCCTTGGACATGTCTAACTTAATGGTCAGCTCTCGTCTTCTTCCCCCCCTGCGCCTCCTGAGCGAATGAATTGTCTCATATGCAATCAACATGTTGTCTGTGATTAGACGCTCGGGGACAAAAGCGCTTTGTTCCACCCCGATGACCACATTGAGAATAGCTTTTAGCCTGTTCGCCCGAACCTTTGCTAAGATTTTATAAAGCACATTGCATAGACTGATTGGCCTAAACTGTGACAATTCCTGGGCGCCCCGCCTTCTTCGGAATCAACACTAATGTGGTAGCGTTTGCCTCCCGAATATGCCTTGCCAATTGATTGTGGTCACTCTCCTCCATGAACGATTTACACCATAAAAAGATATCCTGGCCGACGATATTCCAATGCTGCTGATAGAACCCTGGTGACATTCCATTTGGCCCAGGAGCTTTGGTAGTTCGCATGCTCTTTACAGCTCTTTCCACCTCAGCCATACACAATGGCTTAATCAGACCCTTCCTCTGGTCATCAGAAATTTTCCTTGAAATGAGGCTGGAGACCCAGTTCGAATCCTGCGGGTTTGAGGATGTAAATATTTCAGAAAAGTGAGAAACTGTCAGATTTAACATGTCTTCTTAGTCCCTGACCCAGTTCCCATCTTTATCGATGAGTACCTCGATGAAGTTTGTTCGTCTCCGATTGGAAGCCACCCGATGGAAGAAACACGTGTTTCTGTCCCCCTCCTTAAGCCAATGGGCTTTATCTCGGATACTCCATAGCTTCTCCTCATCCTCCAATAAGAGATTAATCTGGAATTTGATTTTCCGAATTTGGTCATCCTGCACATCGGTAGGTGGTTGATCCACCAATGCGGATAGCTCCCCCTGCTTCTTTTCAATTGCATGTCTGAGGTTTCCTCTTTTCAATCTGTTCCATTTGGATAACTTCAAACCGCACCTCCGGATTTTCCAGCTCAATAAATCATGAACAGCAGCTTCCCTGTGGCAGAAGTACTTCCATACATTTTTGATGATTTTAGTTGCCTTAGAATCACGAGCCCAGAATAGCTCGTATCTGAATTCTTTTGGGGGCTCCTCCTATCCTGTGTGGAGTCAAGCAGTAGCAAAAGCGGGCAATGATCGGACATGGCTGCCGAGAGGTGGACAATCCTGGCATAGGAAAATAGATCGATCCATGAAGAAGTTGAGAGCCCCCTATCAAGCCTAGCTTCCACCCTCTGAGAGCCCCTCCTATTATTGCACCATGTCATAGGCGTTCTTGTGAATCCGAGGTCCTGTAGATTGCACTTGTCAATAGTGTTACGAAATAGGTCCATCTGGGATTGATTGCGAGTCCTCGAACTTAGATATTGCCTTGGTCCGATCACTTCATTGAAATCACCCATTATGAGCCAAGGGGAGTCGCCATTGTTTGCCAACTGATTGAGTATGTGCCAAGAAATATGGCGGCAATGAGTTTCGGGGTGGCCATAGAACCTCGTAAAGCGCCATCCCAAAAAATCGACGTCAATATGATGTGTTGAGAAGCTCCGAACAGATGCCGGGTAATCATTATTCCAAAACAGAGCCAAACCGCCGCTCCTAGCAACGGCTTCCACCACAAAACAGGAATCAAAATGTATCCTCCGTCTAATCCGATCCATTTCCTTCTTATTGGATTTAGTTTTGCTCAAAAAGACTAACTTGGGGGCTTGTTTCCTTACAAGGTCAAAAAGATTTCGAATTGCACATGGGTTCCTAAGCCCACGATAATTCCACACCAAAATGGCCATATTACTGGAGGTGGGCTTGGGGAACCCCCATAGCCACCACCTCCCCGTATAAATCCTTTTCCATCTCCTTTTCCCTCTTCCTCTCCGACAGCATTTCCTCCGACACCCCGTCACGCCCTCTTTTAGCCCTGCATACAGCTACCACTGAGTCAACCCCGACCAACTCCATAACTTCTACCTATCTTTTCCTCCGTTTCCAACTTCCCCTACCCCCCGGTGAATATCCTCGCTCAAGTTCAGATGTCCCCCCACATAACCCCCCCGGGCTGCCTGAGATGTGTGAGAAAACCCCCTTAATTCCTCCCCCATCAACGAGCACCTTCACTTCCACCAGCCCCTTGTCCCCCTCCACACTATGGTTCTCTTCAACCCCTGTCCCCCGCTTAATGTGACGCCCCAAGGCATGATCGGGGCCTTCCCGGGTTTGGACTACCTTCCCCTTTCCCGTCCCAGTCACCAACAAGCTTGTCTCAACATTTTCATCAGCTACCCCCCTACTCAGACTTGAGCCACCTTTCTTCTGCCCCCCACTGACTTCCCCTTCATTCCTCACCACTTCCCATTCTACGTACTGCATCTGTTGGGAGACCTATCCCATGCCAGAACCCGAGACAATAGGTTGTAAAGTGAAGCATGTTGTTTGCCCCCCAGTCGGCCACCTACCGACCCCCATTGCCACCGCAACCCCCTGATCTGCATCCCTTTGATCACCACTGCAATGACTGCCACCCCCATCCGAGGTCCCCATCTGGTCATTAGCCCTCCCAAGCTCAGCATCCATACTCCACAGCCCAGCCTCTGCCTCTTGCTTGCCTAAGTATTTGACTGGTGCTGATCTGAAATCTGACCCCGACTCCCCTCTCAGCCTCATCGGCCTTGTTCCCCGCCCGCAGCCAGCTTCCATAGGGCATGTCTGCCTCCACCGAACACCTCTTCTCCGTCGGAACTGACCTGCAATCTTTATGAGCGTGCCCAATGGTACCACACATATAGCAGAATATGGGAAGCTTCTCGTACTGGAAGCTTATCCATCGCCTCTGTTGGTCCCCTACTCGAATGAACATGCCACGACGTAATGGTTTTCTGCAGTCCAGCACCACCCTTAGCTTTACTTCAGCCTCCGTGCCTTTAATCTCGACGACATCCTCGAATGTTTTTGCTACAATCTCGCCCAAGCAGCTTTTGTCGACAATGTAGGGGATGCCATGTATTTGCACCCACAGTGGCGTTTTTAGGAGTAGGAGCTGTGCGTAATCCATCTCCTCCCGCAATTCTTCCATGATGATCAAGTTCCGATCGAACAGCCAAGGTTGTCCCTCCATGACCCGGCTTCTATCTTTAGGATCAGAAAATGAGGCCTTCAGCAAATTCTCTCCGACCTCCGTGAAGTGGAGGTTCCCTTTCGTCCTCCAGAGCCGGCGCAGCATCCCTTTGAAGTATTCCTTATTGTAAGACTTCGTCGACCAGAGCGTGCACAGCAGAGCAGGCTCCTCTCCTGGTTTTACCTTCTTGATCGCATTGCCCTCGATAGATAACATCTGAAGTCCGGCCTCCAGCAGCTCCTCAGTGTTGAGATTCATTTTCCTATTCCGTTCGTCCGGCTTCTCCTCAGGAATGTGCTTCCAGTCGACGATAGCGACGGTCCTGTGCACCTGTCTTCCCCGAGCGTGACCTGACTTCCGGCTAGTCCTTCGGCTAGTCCGCCTGTTGTCCCCGCCTCCGACACCCTCACCCAGGCCCGAGCACGACCAAATTTCCTATCGGGCCTTACAGGGGAGAGACTATAAAAAAATAAGAATTGGAAATTTGATTTTCTTGTTGTGTGACCATCTACAAAATTCAGTGGGTACTACTACAGTGAAACTGGTTCCTCAAAATTCAGTTAATGGTGAAATTAAATTTCATTATTCACCATTATTTTTATCAAGAAATCAAAAATCAATTTTTGTAAAGACCATGGTCACACAACAAAATTTATTGGGTACTACTAAGGTTAAACCGATTCCTACAAAATTCAATTAATCGCGCTATTCGTCATTATTTTATCAATATATCAAAGATCATTACTTTTTGTTGATGTGAGAATGAGTCACGGTCAAAAACTTGGGACTGGATCCTATATACACGGGTGCACTCAGTTTCAATGCACTGATGTACAAAGAACTATTTTATATTTTTTTGAAATTTTTATAAAAAATTTTTGATGAAGTTTATAAAATTATTAATCTAAGTATATTTAACATATGTAATAAATTTCAACATTTTTGAGATATTTTTTATTTTTAAAAAATGGTGGTATTTTTGTCATTTTTAAATGACTGAAACATCCCTTTTTTTGAGAAATCAAAAAATATTTATAACTTTTCAAAAATGATAAAATTGGTTCATAGATTAAATAATTTAAATTAATTTTTATAAAAATTTAAAAATATATTTTTGTACCTGAATGCACCAAAGCTAAGTGTACTAGGGTGCATATAATCGGAGGCTGAGGGCGCGTATACCTATTTTTCTATTTTTTTCAAAAAAAATTTATAAGATTGTTAATCTAGGTGTATTTAACTTATGTATTAATTTTTACCATTTTTGGAGTATTTTAGGTATTTATTTTTTATTTTTGAAAATCAGTGACATTTTAGAATTTTAAATTACCTAAAATGCCACTGATTTTCAAAAATAAAAAATAAATATCTAAAATACTCCAAAAATGGTAAAAATTTATACACATATTAAATACATATAGATTAATAATATTGTAAAAAAAAATTTCAAACAAAATTAAAAATTAGGTGTATGCACCCGGGAGCACGCAGCGTTGCATGCTCCCAAGAGCATACAATCGGAGTCCCATACAATCATGTACCTAAAAACTTTGAACATTACCTAAAAACTTTGAACATTATTTCTTTTATGAGCGGTGATCCAATACCATTATTCATAAATTGGTTTATTTATGGGCAACATAAAAATTATTATTAAAAAATTTTATAGACCATATCTAAATCTTTCTTTTAAAAATTTTGAAAATTAGCAAAATATGCATGAATACATGCGCTACAAGGAAAATTCTTTATTAGGACGGAAAATTCATATGTAAGGAAAAAATTTCTTGCTTATTTCATTGATAAGAAAAGATTCCCATGCTTATGGTGATGCTTTCACCCTCCAGAAAAAGTTTTCATACTTATAATGATGTTTTGACAATCAAATCAAAATTTCCTTGTCTAAATATAAAAAGTATGAATTAATGGTAATCAGATTTCTTCTTAATGGTAGTTACATATGGAATATGCCACAAATTATTGGCAACCAAGTTTTTCTTTAATAATCAAATTGTAACCTTTTACAAAAAAAAAAAAATTCTTTGCTGAAAATTAAAATTTTTGTAGGAGTATAGGTGAGGACATATATCTATAAAAAATTAAACAGATAAAAAATAATAATAATTTTTATAGTCGCTGTAAACCGCCCGTGATTTACTAGCGACCGTACATAAGAAACGGGCCCTTCTTTTGCATTTGTCGCCATTGTAAAAGATGATCTTTTACAACAAGTAACATTATACTTACTTTTTGCAACAAACGTTACATTATCGTTGCTAATTAGTATCTTTTTTATTTATTGCTAATTAGTATCCTGAATTTTGAAAATAAATACTGACTAAAACCACGTTTCGTAATATTGATTTTGCGGTAGTGAATTAATTTAACTTCCAAGCTGACGCTAGCTAGTAATTTCCATCTTTAAGTTTTTTTTTTTTAAAAAAAAATTCACTACAAAAACATCAGCGACAATGAATATGTTTCCAATATGTATAATTCTAGTGAATTTTTTTGGCTGTATAAAAGGTTACTTTTTTGCAATATTACTCACTGTAGGTAAAAGATGGTACGCCATCAAATGCAGCAGCGTCTTTGGTGCATATAATATGAAGGCCAAAGGGCTATCAGAAGCGGGTTCCCACCAGCGCACCTTGGTGAAACCTTCATGTTGATGTTAATCACAGGGTTTATGCACTTTGCAAAGGCTTAAAACTTAGTGGATTGAATGTCTATTTTGTAATATTCCAAAACTGACGCGCCAAAGTGCAATATTTAAGCATTGCAAGGACTACTAGTCGAAATCTTCTTTGTAAAATTACACTTCTAGGAAAACCATCCAATACAACTGATTGCATGAATTTTTCACGCAAACTCTTCGTTTTTGTTTTTTTTTTAAAAAAAAAAAAACTAGTTTTTTAGAAATCTAAACCATACAAAACACTTGCTATTTGTTATAATTTTTTTATAATCTTTCCAATTTCCATAATGTTTATTTATTAGAGTACTTTTTCGCTAGGCCAAGCAGGCATGACAATATATACACTACAAGAAAAACAAATCAATTTTTGCAATATGTTTTTAGCCAAGCTTAATACTTCTTAACATTTTAAATAATTATTATTGCTTAAAATTAGATTTTGATAAAAATAATGGCATAGATGTTGCAAAAGCAACCTTGTATGTTGCAAAAATAATTCCGCAGTGACTGGACTTGTGCCAAAAAGTTATTCTTTCCACGGTAAGTTCAAAAAAGTGGTTAATAAAGCCTTTTGCAAATGATTCATCATGGCTTAGCTGTAATAACATCACAATGAATCTCTATTTCAGATTTACTAAAACTCCACTTTCTTGTAATAATGACATGTGCGAATTTTAAGCAGCAGTTTTAGTTTCCGTTCTCATGATGATGACAGTCACACATCACGCTATTGACGGTGTTCGCGGATAAACATTTTGGAACTTTTACTGTGAAAACGTGTTACTTGGTCCAAGTAACATGATTTACCTTGAATTTTGGGGAATCAGGATTGTGCTGCTTTCCTAAGTGGACATAAGTTACTTTTTTCGCCTCTAGTTTGAAAGAACATAGACAACCCGATGGTCTAGGACCTTGATACAGTGCACCTTGTGCAAAAATCCATTTTTTTATATTTTCTTTTATAAATTTTTACTATTTTTTAATACTTTTAGATATTTATTTTTGATTTTTTAAAATCAATGGTATTTTGGTAATTTACATAAGTCTCAAAAATATAAAAATTAATACACATGTTAGATACACTTAACTTAACAATCATATAAAAAAAATTTCAAAAAAATAAAAAATAGGTGAAATGCACCCGAGTGCACTGAGGTCTATTCTGGATAGTCTATATGAAGTATAGCATATCTAGCTCTTGGTAGCTCTCTTATTGGGGACATGATCATTTGCGCATGTCCAAAAATACATATTTTATTTTCTTTTGAAAATTTTTAATGCAACTATTAATATTGATGCATCTAATCTATAGATAAAATTTTATCAATTTTCAAAATGTGTATATGAATTACAAATTTTACAAAATGATCGATAAATAGCCATGGATTGTTAGGCATTTGGAAACAAAAGAGGTTAATTTTAAACATATCTACTACTTTTGATCCTATGTTTAGATACATCCGTCAAGTTCCAAAAGTTTCATCCATACTAAATAGAGCAAATCCGTTGGCTATTGTTACTACCAAATGGTCAAAATTTTATGAATACCAAAGTCACCGCTATTTTTAGGGGTGCAACTCAAGCTCATGAAATTTAGATTCACCTCAATTCTAACATTAACTCTATTTCAAAAACTTCAATTCTAACTCTATTTATAAACCTAACCCTAACTTTATTTTTGAAATTCAGGTTCAGGTTGAGTTTTAAATTGATGTTCTCTTATCCATATGCATTTGTTGTGCATCCTATACTTATTCAATTACAAATCTTTGAAAGGGAAGTATTCGAGTATCTAATGAAGGAACGAAAAGAATATTACCTTGTTGAAAATAAGGTCAAAGGAAAAGCTTATAGTAATAAAGCCATCGGTTCACATAGTAGACAGACTACCATGGCTAAAGAATAGTGGAGTGTGCAGACATCAAAAATTGAAACAAAGCAAGTTGTAGCTAGATGGAGAAGAAGGTCATCGCTCACTAAATTTTATCGAAGCCCAAATTAGTTTGCCAAAGAATGAGCAAAGAAGCAGAGCTTTAATTCAAAAATAAACAAAAACGCATCAAAAATTAAAGCATATGTAATGGATAGAATGCATGAAAAACATAAGGGAATGTTAAGAGATTCAAAGGGAAACAAATCTCGATAGTTACAAATGGAAGTGCAGCTTTGCCAAGAAGAAGCAGAGTAGCCAAGGAAGTGCCACCATCGAGCATGAAAAGGATGTCGTTGTTTTCTTTGGAGAAGAAGAATATGAGTGAGCAGCATGACGATAGCTGTGAAGAATCTGGGTAGCTAAGGAAGAAGCAATGGAGTGTTCGATGGGGGCGGTAGCCGTAAAGGCCATCATCGGCTTTGTCTTGATAGGACGACATAGCCTAATAGGAGATTAGTGAATTAGGTTCATAAAATTCTAATTGATTTGGAAAACTCTTTTCAATCTCCTTGAATGAATAACAACTAGGAAATATAATGCAATGCAGAAAATATGAAAATAAATAAAGTAAACACTACACAAGAGATATGAATTATATATAGGGATTCAATATGACCTCTCTAGTCTACTCTTCTAAGTGCATGCTACTTGTGTATTGGGCTACAATATGCTTCTTTAAATAAAATTTAGAACAAATAATTTTTCCTAGATTCTAGCTCTAAGGGCTCTGGAATTTAGACAAAATAATTGGTTATATGCACTCTAAACCAACCTTTATTTTACTGCGACTCTATCTCTAATACAAATCTAAGATAATAACCCAAAAGAAAAACTCATAAAGAAAATTTACACTATATAAATGTGTGGCCCATAAATGTAGGAAGCTCTTGATAGTTGTTAAAGATGATTGAATTCAATATTTTTTAGATTTGATGTAATTGTGAACCTGAAAGAGTTCTTGAGATCATTAATTGCTTGAATGTGGAAAGTAAATGTTCAATAAATGTCTTTTCTTCACTTGCTTTTATAGATGAGAGTGAGATACGACAATTTGAATGGTGGTTGATGCACATCTAATGCTCCAACGTTCATATTTTTAACTAGTTACAACTTAAGTTGCATTTGGAATCAATTTAGAAGTGCGACTTTATCTTCATGTAGCACTGAAGTCAACTAGAAGTATGACTTTACCATTATCCATCTTTCAGAACCCTTAAGTCATTAGTATACAATCCAAATCACATATGAAATCGACTTGATGTATGACCTCACTAAGTTGCATGTAAAGTCAACTTAAGAGTAACTTCACATGAAAGCTCTATTAATATTCTTACAAACTATATTCTGATATATGAAGTTGCATGCTAAGTTGACTTGAAATAACTTCACTAAAGTTGCAGGCTGTATCAACTTGACATCTAACTTCATTTCACAAAGTATGTTACCCTTCTTATGAGACTCCAAAACACCTTGAAGTTGCAAACCATATTATTTAGCCTTCGATTTTACCTAAGTCCCATATGAGGTCAACTTATGGTACGACTTCACTTCATCACTTAAGCTCTTTTGAACTTTGTCTCTAACATTTAAATCCAAGTTATTGCTTGGGTTTACTATAGATATGACTTCATTGAAGTTACATCTTGTATCAACTTAGGGTGCAGTTTCAAATACTTATAAAATTTTAAACCTATTTTTTAAAGTATTCAAAGTTGCGAACTAAGTCGGCTAGCAATTAAGTTAAATTATTTTAAATTATATTCACATGATTATATTAAACTCCTTGAATAAATTTTGGCTAAGGAGAGAATAAGCAATGTAAACAATCATACAAATAAATCAAATAGCAAACACGATATATAATAGTTTAAGTTAATTACTCTATTCTACTCTTCTAAGCTCATAGCCCTTCTATCTTAGATATCACTATCTATTTTACTAAATATAATTTAGAGTCAATGTTCTTGTTTATATTCCAGTTCTAGAGATTTTATATGATCAAACAAAACAAGTTTTAAGACATACTTTAATAATCCCTATTTTTGTCTCTTCTTAAACTTGACCTCCAATGTCGATCCAAGATACAAATAATAGACTAGTTACAATACAAGATTTTACATTTTAATGTGTAATCAATGTATCATGGTGGTGTACTCTCAAACAATGTGACATGGTGAAGCTTCCATATTACTCAAGGATGATGAGTTTTAGTACTTTTTAAAGATTTTAGTACTATTAAAGCTTTTCAAAAGTATTGAATGCTCTTAAGTTTACGATAAAGAAGTCGTTGTAATGTATTTGAATCTTAGCAATCTCTTACATTCAAAATTAAATATTATATTTACTATGGTGGGGAAGATATGACAACTGTGGTAATAGTTGTTATGTATTTAATGCTCTAATATAAAAAAAATTTAAATGATATAATGTCAAGTCAAAATTGAAGTTAACATGAGGTTAGATTTTCTCTAGCCTTCATTTTTCACAAAACATATTGTCTTTTTTACATAAGTCGCAATTGAAGTCAACTTGGAGTTAAATTTCACTTGATTTAATATCCTTTGTTAATCATCAAATGCTATGTTGCTTAAATCCTACGCAAGGGTATTGTCCACATAGCTTACTTTGTAAATGAAAGTAAAGGTAAATGTCTCCAAAAAGGTTACGAGGTAGAAAATAATGGCTAGAAATAGGGGTGCAACTTGGAACCAAGTTAACTCAAACCCACTTGACCCAATTTCAAAACCAAATTAGGGCTCTATTTTTAGAAATTTTTCAAAGTAAACCAAATTTCAACCCAACGTAGCAAAAACCAAAATCAATACTGGATTTATATCAACCCAATACCAAAATCTGACTTTGTCCGAACTCGATATCTCCCCCTAATTTGTTAAAAGAATCATATTAGTTTATGTATTAAATATTTTAACTATAATTATAATAAGTTCTTCCATATGATTAAAACTTAATTAAACTATAAAATATTTATTCTAAAATCTAAATGTCATCTACATTTGTCCATAAAAAGTTGAATTTATTACACCTATGTCAAGATAACTTATAAATAACTACAAATATATCAACTCTTTAAAATTATTGTATACATACCAATTGACTATGAAATATATGCCTTACTTTTGTTAAACATATTATATAGTGATTTCATATAATCCCATTAATTTTTTTACTTTGATTGTTGATGGTAAATTTATTATAATTAGCATTATTTTTAATTAGAAGATCAATTTTCATGAAAATCAAAGACATCACAAGTCATAAATATATTTATGTGTAAATTATGAATAAATAAATTATCATAATCAAAAATCTATTTTAAAATTAATTGATGAAATGCAACAATGTCCGAAGAGTTTGTTATTTCTATTTGTAGATTTCAATCTCTGTTGGGGTTTGAGAGTAACCCGAATTTTAACCTGAAATGAAAATCGATACTAATACCAAACCGGTCCAAACCCAACCCAAATTTGAGTTCTAATATTATAGTTAGGGTTGGGATTCACCTAAACCTGACACAACTCAAAGTTGCACCCTTAACTACCAAGGAAAATAGATAGTAATAGAGAAGTTATCTCCCCTTATACAATTATAATTAGATAACAAAAAAGTTGACTACCTTTTAAATTTTGAATTTCACTTCGTATCTACTCATCTCGTTAGCAAGAAGTAATTACCTTGTGTAACATGAAGTCTAGAAACCCATAAAGAAGCAGTTGTCAACATAACACATCGCATGAAGCAATTGTACAAATAGCCAAGTATCTAGTTTTGCTCTTCTCAAAAATATGCATGCACTTTTACTTAAGAAAGTGTACAAAAAATTGTAATGCATTGGCATATAGAGAATTGAACCATCCTATTGAGTTTTTCTTTGAAGAACTTCTTACCAATTTTATCAAATAGAATCCTACTTTGAAGGGGAGACTTGTGTTAAGGATTGTCAACATGATTAGCATAAATTTATACGCTTCTAGCACAACATACTTTTGCAAAAGATTTTGTCAATGATGAGCATTTATAACTAAAATATACATAAATTATTGTTAGTCCCGAGTTTATGGCAACAACCCAAGAGGGGAGGGGTGAATTAGGTATTTTAAAATTCTTTACTTAAACAAAAACTTTTTCCCTTTTTAATTTAATCCCCTTAATAAAATAAGTAAAGAATATGCAGAGAAATAAAGCGGTAAAAAGCAATTAAGCAAACCACAGCAGTCGACAGTTTTATAGTGGTTCGGGCAACCTTCCCTACTCCACTCTTCCTAGCTCACACTCGTTGTGACTTGGGTTCCACTATTGGATATCAATTTACAACTAGAGCAGCAGCTCTCTTCTAGATTCCAGCTCTAGGGGGCTTCCACAAATACAACACAAGTAGGTGACGATTCACACTCAAGTCACAACACTACTTTGCCTTCACTTGATTTCGATTTCTAATATCAAACCAATTGATAAATACAAATAATGAATCAAACAGAAAGAACTACACTTTACAGATTCGTGTAGGCAGTTTGTAGCACTTGGAAGAACTTGTTGAGAGAGTGGAATGATCAGTAATAACGCTTTCAGCAAGTTGGAGTACAGTTCTTCGCTTGAAGTTAGTGTAGATCACTTTAATGCTAGAGAGAGTGGAAGATAAGCTTAATGAATGCTTCTCTAACCTCTTGCACGTCCTCTTGAATGCTCTTTTAATGGAGGAATAAATTTGAACGTTCGGTGGTAGGTGGCATGCATTTAATGCGCCAACGTTCGAATTTTTCCAACCGTTGTGAACCAAGTCGCATGTGGAGTCAACTTGGTATGCGACTTCATCCAAGTCATAGGGTGGAGTCAACTTCGAATTCGACTTCACCCAAGTCGCAGGCTGGAGTCGACTTCAGGTGCGACTTCAGTCTTCAGCCTTCACTTCAAGTTCCATCTCAGGGTCAACTTGGTCTTAGACCTGACCTAAGTCGCAGGTGGAGTCGACTTTGAGTGCGACTTCACCATCCATGTACATATGTTGGAACTTTGGATTCCTAGCAAGTGATCCTAGATACTCCATTTTCCTCTCTTATATTGTTCTTCATTTGATATCCTTGGTTTTTGTTGTTTTAGTCTTGAAACTTAGCATATATTTCTTCTCATAAGATGTTCATCCTTGTGGCCTTGATTTAGGATGATTTCTCTTCTTGAATTTAATGTCCAAATCTTCAGTATATAATTTTTCCTTAATAATAATCCAATTTTGAAGGATTCTTTCATGGCCATTATCTTGTTTGGGTTGTCTTGGTCTTCAGCTTCACTCAAGTCGCATGCTTGGGTCGACTTGAGGTTCGACTTCACTCAAGTCACATTACGGAGTCAACTTGGAAATGTGACTTGGCTTTAGAATTTGAAAACTTCTGCATGTTGTACTCAAGTCGCATCTGGAGTCGACTTGGGTCTGCGACTTCAACTAAGTCGTAAGCGGAGTCGACTTCGACTGCGACTCACCTGCCTTAGTGCTCAATTTCAACGCTGAAAATTTTAATGCATTTAAAGTCAATTGTGGGGTCGACTTGGGGATTGACTTCACCTAAGCTGATAGCTAAGTCGACTTGGGACTACGACTTGGTCTACTATATTTTGAAACTTGAGTTTTTATCCTTTAATCACACTTAGCAACCGCATTAGTACCCAATTAATTCTCAAATTGAGTTGTTAATCATCAAAACATAGATTTTGCTTAATTTTCCTTGAATTCCAACAATTATATGTAAATATATTAAAGTGGGTTCTTTTTAAGAAAGTCATCACAACAAAAAAAAATTGTTATTTATATCGTTTGCAAAGGATTTTTCTAAAAATCTAGGTATATCATTATAAAATTATACCAAATTTTTATGTACTACTCTAAATCTTTTACTTTATTTGTTCCATAGTTATATTAATAATTATATTACATTTAGATTTTGCATACAAGTATATATTAAATAAAAATACGTACCCATGGAAAGGTTTAAATAGTACTTAAATAAACTTCTAATCAGTATAAAATACAATAATTTGAAAAATTATACATCCACATTCACACCAAAATGGACAAGAAATAATAAAAATTTTAAATATTAAGTACAAAGAAATTTGGTGAAACACTAATAAAACAAATTTCATACAAATCTAATTGCATTATATTTATTTAAATTATAAGAACACAAAATCTCACACATAAATTCTCACTATATAGAAAGTGTCAAGTCACCACTCAAAGGAATTTAAGAGATTCATTTACAAGTATTAAAAAAACCTTAAAATAGTTTTTAAAGTCTAATTTTTTTACACTTCTTAATAAGATTAGGGTTTTCTATCACCCATAATTACTAACTTGATCATCTAAGAGTAAATGGACAGATCCCCTAGCATGCACCAACTTTATCCATCAAAGTACATGGAGTTCATGTGAGGTTTGAAATTGGTAATTGGACATTGTCAAATCATTCGAACCACTCATTGAATACTCACATGAAGATATAGATCTAATAATCTATTTAATTTTCCTTAAGTGCAAGTAGGCCAATATAATTTTAAAGAATACAAGTTAATAGACCTCTAAGGCTAAATCGTTTTCTTTTATTTGCCAACAATAGTTTGACATAGCCAAGTAAAATATGAATAGTACATTCTAAACATCTAAGAAGTCATTCTTATGTGAATAAGCAATTTATAAAGTATTATTATATTCTAATGCCTTTATGAATGAATCTAATCATCTCTCACAGTTTGGACATGATTATTTACATTTTAAGTAAGTATGGCCAAGCCAAAGCTCAAATTAAGGCCATTTTTATTAACATGGTAAAACAAGTAATATTACATGTAGCAAGTAAATAGTAGGATTTTGATTCCAACATCTAGTGGATTCCCATTTGAGCCAACTACACACCTCGTCATCTCCCTTTAATTACAAAGGGTCTATTTTCATGGAAATATGCTAGCATCCACCATATTGTACCACAATTTGGGTGCACTATTGGTGTAATTGGGCCCACATTGATAATAAAATCAAAATCTAACCATTCATAAGGTTCAAAATGATTTATTTTTATCATGATATCAAAAGTCAACTAAATTGAATCTTAGGTGGATGACATTTGCTTAAATATATACGATTGTATTTAAAATACCGAAAAAATAGTTTGATCTATTTATATATAGGTACATAATTTTAGAATGTTATATGTTTTAGACAAACCAGATTTTGTATTAACAATTTTAAAGTTGATATATAAATCAGATAATCATATTACATTGATTTTATACCTTTTTTAGATGCATTTTCACATATTTAATGTTGATGAAACTTGGATTAATTAGATGACATAAATGTAATAAATGAATTGGATTTTGATTTCATCATGAAAATGGGGCCCATATAATTATAGTGCATCTTAACTAGGTGCAATATTGTGCACCCTAGCATATCTCATTCAAATAAAAGTTTAATTCGCAAATTAGAAAATTTAAATGGTTTATTCTGCTAAAATCCCACAAATGTTGGTGAAGAACAGTTGAAATTTGGAGGGTGACATAGGAAGGCTGATTCAAATTAGGCCCAATTCATTAGAAGCCCTCCCAAGGAGAAAAAAATGCAACAAAGGGTATTGTGGTCATTTTGCATTATGATTAAGTTTGCAAAAAACGTGAGTATATTTGTAAATTTGATGAAATTTATGTTAGATTACACAAAAAACTAATCTATTTCATTCAATTGGTGGATCGTCTATTAAAATACATATAGATATAAATTTTAATATTCGATATTTATAACAGAATATTTATAGATAAAATATTGTCTTTTAATAAGATTTCAATATAATTAGTAAAGCTGAGAAAATATTTTATATATCAAAATATATTATGTTAATTAAAGTGCATATAAATAAGGTACTCTCAAGTATAACAACTTCTTAATTAAGTTTTCAAGATTTCAAAAAATTAACTGTTTTTTATTTTTTGGAATATTTCCAAGTCTAATAGGGTCTAACACTATCTAATTAAATCTAATAGAATCTAACAAAATCCAATTAAATATAAAAAATCTAATTTTTATTATTAATATAGTAATCATGATTTTTAATATCCAGAATATTTAAGTCTTTATAAGATAATTTACGCCTTCGATACGTGGTTTAGAGGTTAGTTGATAAGATTTAATGAACATACGTAAGTTTAATGACATCTAATAAAATTTAACAAAATCTAAAATGCTAACACTATCTCACTATATCCAACATAATCTAATAACTCTAACATAATTTAACTTTCATTATTAATATATTAATCATGATTTAACACCACATATATATATGCTTTCTAGCTGCTTATATGGATCAGATAGATACATGGTTTAAAATTTAGTTAATAGGATTTAATGAAATCTTTTAAAGTCTAATAGAGTCTAACCCAATCTAAAAGAGCCTTATACTAGGGAAATCTAACAAAATCTAACGTAATCTAACTAATTTTAATGGAATCTAACTTATATTTTTAATATGTTAATCATAATTTAACACTCATAATATACTTTTTGGCTCCTTATAAGTCATTTATAACTTATATATAAGTTCAAGCTTGGTGAATAAGATTTATTTGAATCTACTCAAGTCTAATACAATCTAATTGAGTCTAACCAAGTTTAATATAGTCCAACATTATCTAACTAAATCTAACAAAATCCAATGAAAGTCGACAAATTTTATCTTTCATTATTAATATGTTAATCATGATGTAACACTCGTAATATGGTGTTTGGCTCCTTATAAGGTCATTTATGCCCTAAATACAAGGTTTAGGACTAGTTAATAGTATGTAATGGAATCTAACTAAGTGTAGCAAAGTACTGTAGTGTCTAACATAGTCTAATGCTATCTAGATAAATCTAACAAAGTCTAACTAAATTTAACAAAATCTAACTTTCTTTATTAATATGTTAATCGTGATTTAACACTCACAATATTTGTTTAGCTCTTTTTTAGGCCATTTATACCTTAAAGTCATGGTTTAGAGCTTAATTAATAGGATTTAATGAAATCTACTTAAGTATAATAAAGTTTAACCAAGATTTAATAAAATCTACTCAAGTCCAATTAAGTATAATAGAGTCTAATTGAGTCTACGAAGTTTAACAGAGCCTAGCGAAGTCCAATAAAATTTTAAGAAGTCTAATCAAATCTAACCAAAATCAATTGAATTTAAATAAAATTAAAATTTAATTTAAATAGGAATCAAAATTTAATTAAAAATATATAAATTGCGATATATACAAAATTTTATTTTTAGGCTAATTTAATTATTAAATATTTCTAGATTCATAATAAATTATTATTTCAAATAAATAAAGGTAATTCATTTGATATTTTAACTTGATCAATATTTGGTTATTAGAGGAATTTTTTTATTATATGACAAATGAGGAAATAGTTAATCATACCTATTCGATGTTATATATCATAATTTGAATCTTGTGAACTTGACTACAAAACCAAAAGCAATTCATGTTTTAATGATTAACAATCCAATTTTGAGTGTTACAAGTCACTAACATATTTGGCCAAGTGCTTTCAAGATGGAATCGCAAATGAAATAGGATAGCAAACGAAGTCTTAAAATTAAGTTGACTTAGATAAGCGACTTGGGTCGAGTCTATATCCAAGTCAACCTCTAGCTATGACTTAGGATGAAGGAATGCAAGTCTTAAAGTGTAGGCAGGTCAAGTCGCAAACCCAAGTCGATTTCACCATACAACTTGGGACAAATCGATAGCCAAGTAGACTCAGGGAGTTGCATATTTCCGCTGACTAGAAAGATGCACTTACAAAGTCGCACCTAAAGTCGACTCCACATGTGACTTAGGTCAAGTCGAAGGCCAAATCGACTCAAGATGAAACTCCAAGAGAACTGCATGATTGAGGAGAACTTAAGAAGTTGAAAAGGCCCAAACGAAGTCGCATCCCAAGTTGACTCCAATATGAGACTTAGATAAGGTCGCGGCCAAAGTCGACTACAGCTGCCACTTGCGTATAATATTCAAAAAATTTCAAACGTTGGTACATTTATTGCACGGCGCCTACCTCATAATTTTCGAATTTACTCCTCCATTGTTTAAGACTCGTCAAATGGAGTGAAGCAGGTTAGCTAGAGCATTCAATAACCCTTCACTTTCTACTTACAAGCATTCAAGTGATCATTACATGCTCTAGAAGAAGAACTGAGTAATTTATTGCAAGTGCTAAAACTCCTTTCATCAAACTCAATTCTTACGGGTTCTTCCCTGTGTTGAAACTGTGCCTACACATTTTGTAAGGTGTAGAATTCTATTTTAAATTCTTTCTCCTGTTATACTACTTAGCTTGGTATTGGAGACTAAAGTTAAGTAAAGACAAGTCCCCCAGAGCTAGAATCTTGAAAAGAGTTAAGAATCTAGTTGTATATCTAATTGATATAGTAGAACCTAAGACGCAAAGGTGTAATCTTGTTAGAGTGGAATAGTGAAGGTTGTCCTAAACCACTATAATTTTTTGTACCTGCCATCTTTACTTTGATTGCTTTACTATTCTCCATTATTTCATTCAAAGGGACTTAATTTATAAGGGGTAAAGCTCAAGACATCAAAAGAAATTTTGAAGAACCTAATTCACCCATTCCCTCTTGGATTTTTGACACAAACTTGGAACTAACACTTAAAACATGACATGCATGTCTAAAATTTTGGATAATATACGACTAATAATAATTAATATAATGGATGTTTGCATTAAATAAAAATTCTAAGAAAACTTTTTAAATACAAATTTTTTTTTTCAAAAAATATTCTTCACATGATAAAAATCAATTTCATGTCAGCAAAATTTTAAAAATTCTCATGGCAAATAAATTGGAAGATTGATGTTCTAATATTATAATAGAAAATTCCTTAAAATCAATTTATCGATAAATACTCTTCACATTAGATAAATGACGTGAATTATCAATTAGAAAAGCTCAAATTTTCAAATATTTCTAAATTCTTAAAAATGGATCAGGTACGTTTTTCCGACCGATGGATCGAGTAAGTTTAAGATGACTTAAACTCAGCCAAACTAATGCCAAAGTATGATAATCTTTTTCAAACGAGGTCAAACTATCTGAATAATCAAAACATCAAAAGTTAAATGATATATACTTTTGGTGGTCTAGATCTGATCAAAAGGTCCGCAAGTGTACAATCTCACGTACACCGCCAGAGCACCACTGTTGGTGCTCCATCATCCTTCGTGGGTGAGATAACATGAGTCCGGTTGTATGCTCCCGGAACATTGAGCTTTCATGCTCCCAATTGCATACATTCATTTTTAAAAAAAAAAAAATTTATGCAACTGCTTAAATTATTAAAATACTACTGATTTTTAAAAAATCAAAAAAAATTATCTAAAAATCTCCTAAATGGTAAAAATCAATATACATGTGAAATACACTTAGATTAAAAGTTTCATGAAAAAAATTTCAAATTTTTTTTTTAAAAATGGATATATGCACCCGGGAGAATTGAGACTCAATGCTTATAGGAGTATAGAATTAAGCGCTGAGATAACATGGCTGCCATAAACGGCCCCTGATCCTATGCTCCCAGGAGCATGCAGCATACATGTATCTTTTCTTTTTTTTTGAAATTTTTTTACAATAGTGTTAATCTATATGTATTTTATATGTGTATAAATTTTTACCATTTTTGGGGTATTTTATATATTTATTTTTTATTTTTGAAAATCAGTGGCATTTTAGTAATTTAAAATACCCCAAAATGGTAAAAATTGATACATACGTTAAATACACTTAGGTCAACAAGTTCATGAAAAAATTTAAAAATAAAAAAAAAAATAAATAGGTATATGCGCCCGGGAGCATTGAGGCGAATAAGATAAGGGGCCACCATAAACAGCCAAAATCTGCATCTTCCTCCAACATTCCAGTCATTCGTGCAAAATCCGATGAAGCCATTTCTCAAATCGCATCTGCATCATCTTCCCCAACCGGCCAAGCTTTCCACTGGCCATGGCTGCATCTGAGGTCTGTTGCAGGCATCCATCAATCTGAAGATCCAAGCCACTTAAACGACCGGTGAAGCGAAACTGCTCCAAATGGTTGCCTCTGTTCCTCTATCGTCTCTCCGGCAATGCCCTCTTCAAATCAGGTGTTTTGCACCTTGGATCCAGAACCGGATCTTCGATGAAAGCCTGCAGCGCGTGAACAAAGACGCGATTGCTTCAATGGTGAGCAGATCTACACCAATGAATTGGGCCCCTACCCGAATTGTCTTTATTCGACTTTTCTGATCAAGATGTGGCCTGGCTAGCTAGTGGGATAGGCCATGCATTCCCTTCGACTGATCAGGTGAGAGAATCCAAACATAGATCTACCGACCAACAGGAATAATGGGGGTTTTTTATATTTTTAAATATTCTAGTTTTGCCTATTTGTATTTTAAACTCCGAAGTTTGACCATTTGCATTTTAAACCCCGTAAACTTTGGTTTCTTTGCATTTTAAACCCTGCCTCATAAGAGCGTTAAAAACCACTGTTAATCCATGCAAAATCATGAAAATACCCTCCAATATTTAAAATATATAATTTTTACATTTTAAACTTGATTATTACGCTTTCTTTATTTTATTATTAGAGGCTTCAATAATATCTTCACCTTTGATATAGATTTAAGTGTTTTTTTAAAAAAATGTTGTAAGGTATTTACGTTATTTTGTATAAATTAACAGTATTTTTTTAACGCCGTTGTGAGTCAAGGTTTAAAATGCAAAAGAACTAAAATTTTGGGGGCTTAAAATGCAAACGGCCAAACTCTGGAGTTTAAAATGCAAATAGGCAAAATTAAAGGGTTTAAAATACAAAAGACTCAAAAATTTCTCATTTAGATACAAACGAAAATCCAAAAGCGGTGTTTTTTAATTATTTAATTATTTGGGAGTTGTTGGTCACCACTAGCAAATCAGCTTTAAAAATAGATATAAAAAAAGTTTTCATGTAGCAGAAAACAAAATTCTTTAAAACTGTCAAGCTTGTTTCATATAGTTAGATAGCAGACAAAATGCTCATAAGTCTTAGATTTAATATATAAAACATGCTATTTATAAAAAATATACGTAACATATTGTTAAGATATGAATTATGTTAAAATAAAAAATGTAATTCAATTTGATAAGTAAAAATAGAAAACGAAGTAAAATTTTCTGGGGCTTTAATTTCGTCTATATGCCTATTATATACACTTATATTATGATATATACATTAGTTTGATATATTAGTAAGTATGCCTACATATGCCCTGTCATTATTATTGTAGTATTATGAAGGAGGTGAACTTGGGCATTATTCGTTTACGAGAGCATGTGTATTTTCATAATTTCAAGTAAAATTTTTATTTCTTCAACAAAAAAAATGTAAATTTGTTAATTGAATCACATAGAATCCTAACGAATTACAAGTTTATAAATACTTTATTTGCATATTTGCAAGCTGATTAAACTAATAAGAAGCTTGAAATATAGGTGTAACTTTATAAGTATATTTGCAAAGGCGAAGATTAAAAATTAGTGGGATACATTTTAAAATCTTTATTTTAATCTAAATGATTTATAGAAAATATGTCAATAGCGCAAGTATTACTAAAAATTTTGGTTCATTATGAGTGTTTTAAAATTGAACTGGTAAAAAGACTAATTCGCTTTGAACCGATTCAATGGTTTATGAAAATTAGCTTGAAGTGGTATATTAGCAATTTGTATAAAATACATAGTAAAATACATAGCAATAAGTAGGCTCCTTATTAGGGGTGGGAATCGGGGCGGGTCGACCCGTGACCCGCCCCGCCCGACCCTGTTGCGGGTCGGGATTTTCGGGTTTTTAAAGAAATGCGGGTCGGGGCAAAATCCGAGTTTTTACAGGGTGACGGGGCGGGTCAAAGCGGGTCGGGGCGGGTCTACCTGCTGACCCGTTTTCTGATATTTTACATTAAAAAGAAAAACCACGTTCAATGCTAATATTCATGTTTTATTTAATTATTTATATTTACTTTGATTGATTAATAATAGATTCAAGCATATAGTAGTTAAATTTAATATAAATTTGTCTTTATACTTGATAGTTTTATAAATTTTTAAAAATTTCTTACTTGACCCGCAATTTTTTACCCGACCCGTTGACCCGATACCGACCCGAATTTTGTCCCGAGACCTTGTAGAAAAAAGTAAGGGTCAAACCGACCTTGTCTCGACCCGGTATAAAATAAAGGTCAAATAAGATTTTTGAAAAGGAGAGTCAGGGTTGGGCACACCCTGACCCGCCCCGACTCGCCCCGATTCCCACCCCTACTCCTTATGTATGGAAGCTGATCCTACGCGTCCCTGCCGAAGTTATCAAAGACTTGGTCTGCCCATCCTGGGCCATTAGATCGCGTGGGTTTAATTTCCTACGTCGGATCAATTTTTATTGGAATTTTGAACAGAATCCCTACTGAGGCAGGACAAACCAAAGCCAAAAAAGATTTCAAAAAATATCCCTCCGTTCGTAACTGCTTACCCCCCATTTGATTTGAGCTGGCCCCTCTCTCGCGAACCAGAGTTTCATGTGCCATAAAACTATATAATACAAATATAATGGAATCGAATAGCCTTAAAATGATTTGGATACATTTGTTATTGTATCAAAATAATTGTGGTAAATTTGTAAAATGTTTTAACGGTTTTAATAATATTAAAATATTTTATATACAATAATATTAAATCATAAATTTAAATGGAGAAACCAACTTGCTAATGCTAAAAAAGTATAAAAACCATAATCTAATAACGAAAAATAGCAATTAAATACTTATCAATAAAAGGTAATGAACTAGTTACATTAAACAGAATGCTTTTTACCCCAAGGGTCTACTTTAGTGGTAACACTTGTAGCCCATTTTGATGAGGTCCAGTGTTCGATTTCCGGCATGTGCATTCGGCGTTTATTTTTTTATATATTTTATGGGAGTTTTACTCCTCACTTTTGGTGGAAGTTTAATTGATGAAAGTTTATTATTTCTCTTAGAAAATTATAAAAATATCTAAGAGGTTAAAATGTAATATAAATTGAGATTGTTGTAAATATATATATATATGTAAAGTAAAATGTTTTTTGCATATTTTATCCTGCACACTTTCATATATATTTCTGGAGTCATGTTTATTTTTTGAATAAAATAATATCATATAAGTATCTCTAACATCCAAAGAATTCAAAATAAGTATGAAACAAGTTAAATATAAAACAAATTTTTAATAAATAAAGATCAATATTCTTATTATTAAAATTTATTGTTTGATAGTTATAAATTGAAAAATAATTACTTAAAATAACAAATTATATCTATAGTTATGGCTGGAAACCGAAGCAACAATTTCGGCTGGGTGTCTTGATGATGACGCTACCTATTTAAATATCCAGCAATGATGACGTTTGTTGAGTGCTAGATATTACCACCGTCCATGAATGCCACCGGTTAGACCAGATCGGCTATCCATCCTGTTCTCGGTTGAACCGGTTAGCGAGTCGGAGGATCCGGTTTTGATTACAATCACAGTCATCCCCATATTTGGCCTATCTTGATGATAAAACAAAATCTAATTCACTTAATCTGATCATTTTTTTAAATCTAATAATTGGGAAACTAAGCTTCATCTGAATCAAAGATATACATGGAACCTATTAGAAAAATGTTTAATTAAGCGTAATAATATAGTTTGATTTATAGGAATTTTAGAATGTGAATTAAACAATTAAATTATCTAAAACATCAATTTTCTATCTTGACAAATAATTTTATAAATTATTATTATATTTATATCAGATAATTTTTCATCTTTTACACGTAACTATATACATTTTTAGCTGGTATGGCCAACCTAAAATTTAATTTAAATAATTTTTAGTATCATGTTAAAACAAAAATATTACATCCTCCTTGTGAAGGGTGTGAAGTAGTTTTTTAATGGGGTAGTTAAAGTTTTATTATAAAAAAAAATAGAGGGGTGATCCCCTTAGCCTAAGTGTGCTGGTTACTTAGGCTGGTTACAAAATTTTTTTTTATAAATATGTTGAATTAGTATTTAATCTATAAACTAAGTTTTACCATTTTTAAATGTATATATATTTATATTTTTTAAACATAAGAGCGTTGTGATTAATTGAAATATCATGATTTGCAAAAAACCTGCGGTTCTGATTTTATGAATCTCTACTTCTATACGAACTTATCCATTTTTTTACCTTAATAATTAATAAGAAACTCACTCAATTAATTATATTTAGTATCATTTATATTATTACAAAAACCTTCATCGTTTGACTATAGGCTCATCTTCAAATATATAAATTAACATAATAAAATAGTTTGATACTAAATATCAATTTTAAATTTTTTAATTTCAATATATAAATTATCTATAATATTATTACTATATAAATAAACGATTCTATAAAGTATTATTACATTGTGATGCACGTACAAATGGATCTAAGCAATTTTTCATAATTTATGATGAATATATTTTAAGTAAATGTGGCCCTTTCATATATTTGATTTGGATGAAATTAGATCTTCTAACGAAACAAATGATGCTCAATTGATAAATAAAATAAATTTTTCATCAATAAATGAAATTAGATGAAACTACTTATATGTAATCTCAATATGCCAACCACGTTTTGGATTCACCTTGATAACGAATGAAAATTCAATCAATCCCATCCATTTAAACTAATTTAAGTAGAAAAACAAATTTCATTCAAATTAAAAATGTATACGAGTCCTATTTATATAAAATCATTGTAATAAAAAATGATTTGATTTACATATGAATTTGAAGATTATATATATGAAATATTTAACTATCTAAAAAATATCATTCCTGTGTAAATAAAAATAATTTCATAAATTATTATTACATTTTAAAACATCTATGAATGGATATAGGTATTTTTATAATTTTCACGTGATTGTATTTTTTAGTAGGCAATGGCTCATCCAAAGCTTTGATTGAAATGATTTTTTGTACCATTTATGGCAAATGATGTTATTAAAATGAATTGATATGATTTTGGTTTAATCACCAAGGTGGTCCTAAAAAGAATGGCACATGAAAATCTTACGATATCTATATCTACCGTGACAAAAGTCACTTGGATTTGGGTTCCTAGCTGACAGAAATATTTGGGTTCCAAGAGAGGTGGTAAAATGTTTCTTCTGGCAGTTAGACAAGGCAAACAAATGTGATGATTTGGTGCTCTTTCTTCTCTTTGCTTTGGAGACTCTGGAATGTGGAAATTATACGGTGTGATACCGTTGAACATTTCATTAATATAATCCCATATTCCCATCTCTACGTTACCTGAATGATGATATGAAAATTACACGGCATCCTTTCAATAAAAGTATAAAAAAAAAATTAATACCAAAAAATGATTTGATTTGTGTATCTATTTCGAAGTTGTTAATTCATGAACATGTACACAGTCAAAACAATCCACGCATATATAGATAAATGATTATACAAATGCATACATGAATAAATCTAATTTCTTTTTATTTTTTACATACTATTAATTCTTCGGAACGCTCTCTCAACAATGCAAAATCTTGCTCACCGGGGTATTCCTACCTAGGACTCACTGTGTGCTTTCTGCATGAATGAGGTTGAGGACGCGGAGCACCTCTTTCTGAGATGTGCTCGTACGACAAATGTGGCTAGGCATGCTACGTGGGTGTGCCCCCCGGAGGCTTCGGTGAAGGAAATCTTCTCAATCCTGGCCTCCAGGAACAGGATCGACGATCTGGCTTTCTTTGTTCTGCTATGTTGGCGTATATGGTTTTTGCGAAACAAGCTCAAGATGGAAGGCGTTCAACCTTTTTTCGCTGACACAATTCAGTGGTGTCGGGATTTTATTTCGCAATTGCGAGGAGCTAATGACCTGGACCTGTGTGGTGTGATGGATTCTCCTCTTGTCCCGAGATGGATTAAACCGCCTGATGGAGTTCTCAAAATGAATGTTGACGCTCGTTGCTTGCAGGAAAGGGTAGTCACAGGATTTGCTGCGATTGTGAGGGACTCTCGGGGGTATTTTATTGCGGCAAAAGGCTGGAGCCGGAGGGGAGTGGAGGAACCACTGACTATGGATGGAAGCAAACGCTGTTCTATTGGCTACTAGGTGGGCTATTCATCTTAAGCTTAGACAGGTGCAGATCGAAACCGATTCCCTTCTTCTTTACACCTATCTATCAAATGATTGCCTTATTTCCTCCCCGGTGGGTCACATCATTTCGGAGATCAGAACATCTTTTGAGGCTAACCCGAATCTATCTATCCACCATGTGCTAAGACAGGGGAATAGGGTGGCGCATGCTTTGGCGGATATTGTTGCTGTGTCTGGTTTGGATTGTGTTTCTTGGTGGGGAAATCCCCCACAGTGTATTGAAGACAAAATATGTACAGACAATTTTTTGACATTGAATTGCTCGGATTACTCCATCCCGAACCCGGTCACTTGATGGGGGGGTCGGGGTTGAGTAATTCTTTCATCAAAAAAAAAAAAAATTAGTATCTATATTTTCATAAAAAAAATAGTATTTATAAGTAGGTAAAGCACAACCAAGATTTCGATGAAAATAATTATCCGTAGCTTAATAAAACAAATTATATTAAATAAAAATCTGATTGGATTCAATTTAATTACCAAAGTGGGCTTAAAATAGAGTTACACCATTGAAACCATTGATAAGCCAAAAAGCAGTTCTTAATAAATTAAAATTTTAGTTTAATACAGTTTTAAGAAAATAATTAAATTGGTAAAATCATAAATTTATCCTTTGATAAGAAAAATTATATATTTACCCTTTGATAAGAAAATTATATATTCACCCCTTAAAACCATTCTAAACTGATAAACGCCTTCCATGTCAGCCATGAAAATCGCGTTGTACTGAAACCTCCCGTTATGGAGCCAACATTGCAAGTTGACCTACCAACTATATTTTACTTACTATTGTCTCTACTCTAAAATAATAACAAATTTTTTTGTGAACATGACATGGCCCAGTTGGTCTAGGGTTTGATAGGAATATTATGTAATAATAATAATAATAATAAATTTTCTAAAATCACATGGCCCCAAATCTTTTTTTATGGTACACATGATGCTCTTTAAAATATATATAGAGAGAGAGGGATATTCAGGTGCAGCACCACTGAAATGGGCCCCGCATGATGTTCAAATTATAATCTACTCCACCCATTGTATTTAGAATCATATATTCTATTACCATACTAATTTTCATCCCAATCGGATATGTGTATGGACCTCATCTGAAAATCGTATAAATTCAACGTAATAAAATAGTTTAATATAAATAATAACTTTAAAGTAGTTTTTTCAACATGTAAACCATTTGCTATAAAATTTATATATAAATAAATGATTGTATAAAATTGCATTACATTCTAATATATATGGGGCCCATTTTTGGGCAAATATACCGTTGTTCCAGTGTAGTTATGCACAAGAACAACTGCACCGAACAGTCAAGATTCATTGCTCTGCTTTGGTCATGATTAGAATCCACACGTGGATAATGAGATATAATGAAATAAGGGCAATAATTCGATACTTACCTTAAGCATGAAAGCTCCATATTTAGATTTGGTTTTAATTTTGAAATATTTTTAAAAGAAATCTAAACTATTTATCAGCATGTATTTATTTATAATTTTAAAGATTATATGTATTACATGCTTTTATACACTATAATTGTATTAAGTTTTTTCAAAAAATTTAGTAATTATATTTTAACTCTTAGAAGTTGTTATTTTTTATAAGATATAAGTTTCCGAAAATCGTCATTGGTAGCATGACAAAACAAGATGCGTTAAACATAATAAACAATTTAATTTTTTAAAATTGAAATGTCAAAGATAAGCTTCCGTGCTTGCTTACTGTAAGTATTGAGTCATCACCCATGAAAAATGCATTTTATTCTCAAAGATGTTTGACTTAATGGCCCAAAGCTTAGGAGGAGAAGATCATATCTCTTGGATTTTAAGGTAAACATCAAGCTCACACGTGACACGAGGAAGAAGGCATTCACGCGTTTATGGTGGCCCTCTTATTTTGACTTGCATCTTGTCCAACCAAATTGTATTCCTATGAGCATGCACAAATCCACCAACCATCCGGTGTGTCACTGCTCGCCGTACACATCTGATATCTATTAATTGGATCATGATGATGTCTTGGTGATCTAAAAATTAGTAGGGCATATTCACACTTTATTATTATTTTTTTTGGGTGGGACCCTATTTGCATTTGCGTCATCATCTTCTAAATTTTGCAATTTTATCTATGACTATTAATTTTGCCAAAACATTTCCGCTTAGCTACAAAAAATGCGTTTATATCAACTTTGATTTAATTTTGTGGCCTACATATTGCTGTTGATTTAGATGCTTATAAATTAAACTTTGAGTCTCATCAAGAAGTTATAATAGAATGTGAATGTTTATGCAAAATCGATCGTTGCGGTGTGAAAATGTAAAATCAAAAAATGATAACGAGGTAAATGCAAATATTCTTTTTTAAAAAAAAATAATGAAATCAGAAAAATAGTGATGAGCCAACAAGATAGCCTTCAAAGTTGCAAGTACTCTTTTGAATGAGTTGTTGAAAGGATGGAAGAAGGCGTCATGATGACCTCAGGTTGACATCATCATAATAAGCCCACTGACAGCTAGGCACACGCACAAAATGGCTCTCCCATCCAATCCTGCAGTTGGCTTCCTTCCAAAGAGAAATTCTAACCCGCCCTCCTTTTCTCTCCTTTTTTACAATTTAACACCTCCCTTCTCTCCCTCTCCCTCATTCCAGGTCATACGTGAGTTAAAAAGGTAAGAAACGTAAGAGGAAGAGAGAGGTTATGGCGATGACCATGGGAAGGTCTATAAATACACGCCTGCTTTTCCATGTCTCTCAAACAGCAAAAGGACAGCAATCCTATACCCCCATACAGAGCAAGATGTCATCAGCAGATCAAAGCTGCCATTTTGAAAAGCCCAGGCATGTCGTTAAGAAGTTCTTGGCTAAGCCTCAGCATGAAGGGGAAGGAGCAGTTGTTAGAAGAAGCATTGGAAGGTCCACATCTATCATTTTTCTCTGCTTTTCCATATGTACTTTCATATCTTCAATCAATTAATGGAGGTCCTTATCAAATTTGCAGGATGGAATTGAAACAACTGGATCCCTTTCTCATGTTGGATGAATTCTCAGGTTAGTTACCTTTCTTTTATTCTTCTGGTTTTGGCTTGCCCTGTTGAATAAGAACAGTTTCTTATGATCCTTCAATTGCGATTTTCTGTTGCAGTATCTCCTCCCGCGGGATTTCCCGACCACCCGCATAGAGGTATGAAAAATACCCATCTGCCTTCTTTCCCTCTCCATCCTTTTCTTCTAATCAAATTTCCATTGGTTGTCTGGTATCTCAGTCAGATTAGAGAAGAGATTCTGTGGAATGATTATCAAAACTTGGTAATTGCAATTGCTTTACTCAATAAAAAGAAGGTCAATGGGGTACATTGTGTTTATTAAGGACAGCTAATTGCTGCATCAATGGTGGAGTTTCTGAGGGAGTTTTCAATGCAAGTTGTGTTGTTTTTTTTTTATTTTTTTAATTTTTTTAATTTTTTTTTTAAAATCCCACGGGAGACAAGAAGCTGCCAATTAATAGTCGAAATGCCCCTACGGGGGTTCGAATACATGACCGCAGCTATGCTGGCGATGTCCGTGACCAGCCGGGCAAAGCCCCGGTTGGACAATACAAAACAAAGCTGTTTTAGCTGTTACGTTTGACCGTTTAAAATCATCCAACAGTGGGATTTGGCTGCATTAGGCCAAGAGAATAATTTGTGGATCACAGACCATTGCAACGTCTGTGGAAGCTGAGCTTGGGGACTTGTTCAAAGTTCGATTTCCTTTCTTTCTGCGGATTCTTTCTTGTACTTGAAATATCAGGATTTCATTTCAGGTTTCGAGACTGTTACATACATGTTGCAGGGAGCTTTCACTCATCAAGATTTTGGTGGGCACAAAGGCACCATAAGAGCTGGTGATTTGCAGGTGTGCATTGGGGAATGAGAACCCGAACTCTAGCTAGCACAAGGCAGAACAATTGTAGATTTTTTGTTCTGATCTCTCTCTCTCATTCTTGTCCTCTTACAGTGGATGACTGCTGGTAGAGGGATTATCCACTCAGAAATGCCAGCGGGAGAAGGAATTCAAAGGGGTTTGCAGCTGTGGATCAACCTTTCTTCAAGGGACAAGATGTAAGGATAGACCCAAGTTGCCATAATCCGATAGTTGCAGGCCTCAGAACTTTATATCATCTTTCGTTCCAAATTTGCAGGATTGAGCCAGGCTATCAAGAACTGCAGAGTGAAGACATTGCGCGGGTCGAGAAAGACGGTGTCGCCGTCCGAATTATAGCTGGGGACGCTATGGGAGTCCACTCTCCTGTATATACCCGTACCCCAACAATGTTCCTAGATTTTACGCTGAAGCCAGGAGCCCAGATGCACCAACCCATCCCGGATTCATGGAATGCATTTATTTATGTTCTTGAAGGAGATGGCTTGTTTGGTAACTTGAGTTCATCACCTGCACCAGCTCATCATGCATTGGTCTTGAGTCTTGGAGATGGGGTCAGCATATGGAACAGATCAGGCAAACCACTGAGATTTGTTCTCATCGGCGGGCAGCCGCTTAACGAACCAGTCGTGCAGCATGGTCCATTTGTGATGAACACACAAGCAGAGATCGACCAGACAATTGAAGATTACCAGTTCTGCAAGAATGGATTTGAAAATGCCAAATACTGGAAATCCCAGTCTTGAAAATTGATAAAATGGGTGTGAATCCAGCAAACCAATTTGGCAGACAAAAGGGTGGAATTGAGCATAGTAAAATGGTTGGTGGCCACAAAGCAACAAAGAGAAGACACCATCATATTTCAGGTAGAAGAGAAGATAGCCAAAAAGTCTTCACCAAATTTGATTTGAAATACGCTTCTAGAAGATTAAGATGATAATGACAGTGACTAAGAAGGTGGGCTACTAAGAGTCATTAGTCTGCTCTTATGGATTTTCTTCACTTTTTTTTAAAAAAAAAAAAACAATAGAGGTCGTTTTGTTTAAAATTTCCATCATTTGGGGGGCTGATTTTTTACTTCAATTATTTTTCTGTTAGTGTCGTATGGGGATCATCTTGATGGAGATGGTGGAGTGGAACTTTTGGGAGTTGGGTGTCTGAGCTGAGCATCATTGGGCATCTCCAGCTGCCAATGAAATAGTGGTGCAATAGCTCTTAACCATTTCCATGTGGTAGTTGGATGACGTGGCACCATCACATTGGAGGTCCCCTTTGAGGGAAGGATTCCGTGGGATTTGGTTATGGATTGTGCATCATTGCTTCATCAATGCATTGAAGAAAGTCAAAAAGCTTGAAAAGATAAAAAGAGTTTTGATGGGTCACTATTATTACTATTGTTGTTGTTGTTTATGTTATTATTATTGAACTTTTTAAATATAAAAATTCACATATCTTTTACTTTTTAAATATAAAAATTCACATATCTTTTACTTTTTAAATATAAAAATTCACATATCTTTTACTAAGTGCAGAAACTACTTTTTTCTGTCCCAAATCCATTTTCACTTTGGAATTCGTGAACTGGGGATTCAAGCTCTCACTGTAACAAGCGTAAATGATGCAACGCTCAATAAGCAGAAGAATAAATGGGAAGTGATCTCAGTTGAACTGGAAGATTTCTCAATGCATTCCGTCGTGAGGACCACTAGAAACTACCATTTGGATGTTCCTGCGTCCATGTTTGTAGAGTCGTTGATCTGGAATAGCACGTTTATGGGCCTTAACTAGGAGAAAGTCCCCAAGGGATGTTTTGAGCTGCGATATGAAAGAAGAGATGAATGTGCATATATCTAAAAGACTGGAATGGGAGATATGCAATAAATACTGACTCCCAATACTCCATTTTGCCGCCTGGATGACAAGGATTCGATGGGTGGCTGGCTATTATGATTCACTGGGGCAGTGTCAAGGCAAATCAAATCATGATGGGGTGATACAGACTGGTGTAGAATTATAGAAATCTGAGTGGGTCATGACCTTGATGAAGGGCAAAATAGGCCATTTTCCATTTATTCCGTCGCAATAGCTTATAAAGGGTTTCTCAGATTCAGGTTAAATGGCAAAACAAGCTAATTTAGTCACTGTGGAAGTTTAGAAGCAAAAGGCCAGTGGGTGACATTGGTGGTGATGCCATCCTGAGCTCAGCAAAGTTTCCAGATCAATGAACTAAAATCCTGACAGATTTGGTTAACATGTAGTAATCAAAGAAAATAAAAAGCTGAAAATGACATGCAAGCAGCCCCACCACCACTCCACCGTGAAACTTGACTGTTGTTGGGAGATGAGCTGCTTCATTGCTGTCCCAAAATATGTTTGGTAACTATCAGTTGTACACGTACGTGAACACACATTAAATGTAGCGATGGCTACCCTGTTTGACAGTGTGGCTTGACTAGTATGGGTTGAAGGTCCGGCTCTTTCAGATGATTTCGAATCTTGACAATGGCAGTTGGTGTTGTTATTTATGAGGCTGGAGACCTTCTGTCATTCTCCTCTTTCAGGCCCACCTCCCTTTATAATTTATAAGTGGACAATAGGAAAAGCAAATGCGGTCCTCGTAGCTGACAACCCTCCACGGCACCTGTGCATTTTAGCAAATAGCAATTGGGAGACGCATCCACCAAACACGTGAAGCCAATCTTCCAATCTGGCCTTTTATAAACGGGGTAGGCTCAAAACCCTCCCACCAAACACCCTTTTTCCCCCATGACTGTGCATCACATAGTAATTCGATAATGTTTAGACAAGAAGGATATAATTTCCACTTAATTAAAGAACTAATATGTTTTACAAGTAAAATGACCGTTTCCCTCAACTAGGTAGTTGATACAAGTGCATCTAAGCGTGTGTCCGTGTGTAAAAAGGTTCAAACTCAAGACCGGAGCATTAGCTTCCATCCTGATAAAAACTAATAATAATAATAATAATAATAATAATAATAACGATAAGAAAGATCAACTAGATGGGTGAAATAGAACAAGACAGATCTACCTGTTTAAAAAAATATTTTTTCAAACAATATTTATTAGCCAATGATCCTACGTGGCCACGGGTAGCTCAAAAATATTTTTTTTTATTTTTAAAAATTTTGTATAAATGTCAACCTCATCTACATTTTCCATACTAAATTGCCAAATTTCACATGGTAGACGATCCAAGTCGCCGCTTATTTATATTTAAATAATAAAATATTAGTTTTAAGCCGCCAATAGTTACCTAAATGAAATCAGCTTCCATATTTTTTCGGGTATTATAGAACATAGCATCTGATATTGTAATATCTCATTCATTCAGGAGACAATAAGCTCTCAGATATTGTTAAGAGGAGACAAAAACCCTTACCTAATCTTACAAGAGACTAAGCTCCCACCTCTCTATATTTAAGGGAGACGCAACTCTCATACAGCTGGAACCTCCCACATGAGAGGAAACTCGAACACATGAGCTTCCCCCCATCAGGCCGCATGTGTTACCAACCAGGCTGAAGCCCAGTTAATCAGCCTCCATATTTACCTAAGAATGATTGAGAGAAAATTCCTCCAAGGTAAAGCCACAACTGACAATCCATATCAAGCATGTATAAGCATGCCTGAATCAGCATCCGTCCACACCATGCCCAGTAAGCGCACCCTTGAAAAACTGGTGCAACGGATTCTCATATGATAAAATTCCAAATAATTTGAAACCCAGCTGTCGTTTCTACTCCATTGTAATAAAACTCTAGTATAGATGATATATAAAATGTTAAGACATAACACTGTTGCCCAAACAAAAGAAAGATGAACCCATGCTTCTACATATATGTCCTACCCATAAGCGCCCAGTACACGCTTTTGTCCCTAGACAGAGTAGGAGAAAAAATAAAATTTCAATGCCAACGCTATCTTATTAGGTGAAGGTCTGATTAAAGAACGCCAGAGAGACAAGCCCACGAATAAAGATAAAGAAGAAACCCAAAAGAAAATTCAATTGCACTTGATGCGCCAACCTCAAATATAGGCCTTTGGACCAATAAATTTTGGGGAAGCAAGTAAAGAAATCCTCTAGCAGCAAGAAAATCTGTTTGAAGCTTGCTTTGATCCATCCGCCCCATCACTGACAAGACTCACCCGATTAACAGAAAGCTCAGCTTTGTAGGAATCAGAATTCAACACCTTTCTGCTAACATTGTTGAATATCTCCTTGATAACAAGCTCAAAGGCTGTCTTCACATTCGTAGAATCAAGAGCTGACGTCTCCATGAAAAACAACCCTTCTGCCTCTGCAAGAGCTTTACCTTCCTCCACGCTCACATCCCTTATGTTCTCCAAATCGCATTTGTTTCCAACCAGCATCCTTGCTACGGTAGTATCTGAATGTGCTGCAAGATTTTTTGCATCACAAACATCAGATATCTAGAAAAGCTTCATAAAGAAGCGCAAACTCCAAGTCATTAAGAAGATAGGAGGAACAAAGCTGCTTCTCTTTTCTAGAGAATACAACTTCGTTCATGAAACAAACTTCTAGAAGAACCATGATTCAGGCAAGAGCTCATGGATTTCCCTATGAATCCAATTCAGGTCGTTTTTGTGCCTCACAAATTCTGCAGATAGCTTAGCTAATTAAGCCCTACCTTGTGCTGTATAGAGCAGCCTAATCCAAATGCTAACAGCACATAAGTTTATACAATTACTCATGAGCCGCAGGTAGACATTGCTTTTAATACGTAAAAATAAAGTTTCATCTATGATGCACAACAAAAGTAAATTGGGGAAACAAAGTTGTATCCTTTTAATAGAAATATCTACTTAGAGTTAATACCATAACCTTCATGATTTCACTGGATCCACAACTAACCCAAGCCTGCCCTGAGCTCATGGATTTCCCCATGAATCCAATTCAGATTGTTCTTATGCCTCACCAATTCAGCAGAAAGCTAAGCTAATTAACCCATACCTTGTGCTGTATGGAGCAGCCTAATCCAAATGCTAACAGCACATAAGTTTATTCAATACTCATGAGCCACATGCAAACACTGCTTTTAATATGTAAAAATAAAGTTACATCTATGATGCACAAAAAATGTAAATTGGGGAAACATTGCTGAGAAGGCTGTCAGAGGCAAGGTCAAATGTGCCGCCAAAAACTTGCAAGCATGCACAGCAACAATACTGACCACTTAAAGCAACCCTCTAACACATTATAGTATTGGTGCATGTTCCATTGTGTGCCTGTGAAATGTGCAAACATGTTATATTGCCCGCATTTGACAGTGCAGCAACAGGTCACTGTCACATTGTGTTAGGTTGGCAAAAAGTCAGCGCTGGGTCACATGCACGCTCAAACGTTATATGGCGTGAATTGTGGAGATGAAACAAGAGGTCACATTGTATTAGGTAGACACAAAATTCGACCAGGACTTGCTTGTAAAATTTCAACTGAAACTCAACCATCACTCCCAGGTAAATCCTGTCTATCTGCAGGATAAAAATAGGTAGGCAGTTGCAGGCTGATAGGTTAGCAGGTTCTATAATTCTATTACTCATGGCATAGCTGGAAATGAAGGTGCAGTGGTGTCAGTGGCAAAGGAGAGGCAGGGTGATATCAAAAGCAGAAAGAGAGGAAGATAGAGATGCATGCCCATACAAGATGCATGGATGAAGAGCAAAACAGAAGCACAGAGGTGAAATAAGGGAGAAAGTTATGGGACACCAAGATGCATGATAGGATAGCATTAAAATTATAGCATCCAAAAGGGAAAAAAAAAAAAAAAAAAAAATTAGCAGTCAGGAGATGCATGGTAGTGTAGGTTGTCTCCAGATGCCAGATTTTGTAGCATTGAAACTTGTAGCATCCTAAAGAAAAATAAATAAATTTAAATTTAGCAAAAAAAAAACTATAAAGCTGCACAATTGAAAATCAAATGGATGTGTGAAATGATAGGAGCAGTTAACCGTGAAATTTGCTTTCAGAATTTGGACATGGCTGACTCAGGGCAGAACCATAGCCAACCTGATTTTGTAGAAAACAAAACCTAACCAGCAAAGAGGCACCAAATATTCCAATGAAAATTCAAAACAGAATTATTCACTTTTAAGATTTTAGAGTGTTGTGATACATGATAATCAAGCATCAGCTTATATGGATTATGGGCCACTAACATCAGTCGGGTATGGGCTGATGCAATAGCCTGGGAAAAACATGTTACTTTTCTTCACAGAGATAATATCATCTTTATTGGAAATTTTATAGCTAAATAAAAACTAAAATAAGGGAAATCAAAATTTTTTTAATTGAAACTTCAGGATGAATTATAGATACATTGAAATACAACAAAAAAACACTACATTAAAAGATAAAATTAGTGAATAATGGAATACATATGAGATGCCTGCAATAGATAGTTCATTTTGGGTATTTTAGTGAAAAATGAGTGATAAATATGATAGGCAAATTATATTTTCCTATAACTAAGCCTAGATGAAAAGTTCATAGCAGCACGCATGTTTCATAAATGTATTGGCCCTATAGCCCAGTGGTAGAGCATCGGTCTTGTAAACTGAAGGTCTGTATAGTTCATTCTTGCATGGGGTCAAGAAAAACACACACTAGCTTCTTAAACTGAAGCAGCAGACAACCATATCGAGTAAAATATATTCATATTCAAAGCTTCACTTCGCCTGCCTTTTGAGTTGGGTGCATTCACAAATTTCAGGCAGAGCCCATATTGCATTTGGGCTTATTAAACAACATTGGGCTTCGAACCAGATTTTCTTCTTTTAAACACAAAATAAAAATAAATACAATGTTACATAATTTGATGAATTTGGTAAATTGATAAATTAATTCTACAAGCACCTGAATTTGCTTGGGACTGGTAAATTTGTATATACAGGTGTGCCAACCACACTTGCTTTGCTAACCCGTCGGTCCATCGATCCAAGGGTCTAGAACAAGGGACCCAGGTTACCCTTTAATCAACGACACTCTGTAGGATATTCTAAAATAATCTATCTCATCTATAATAAAAATTGTTCAAATTGTAGTCCTAAAACACAATTATATATGTATCAATGATCCAAAAATAAAACGAATAACTAAATTTTAGGGGTTGAGCAATAGAAATTTAGAAACTCTGATCTTAGGCATTAAAAATTTTCTTATTCTACTACTTGAATTATTATGAAAAGTTTACAATTTTTAATTTACTTAAATGACAAATGAGTCCCGTGCTTTTATAACTTCACAGTTTTTATTGGTTTAAATTACATTCCACCTATGCAATTAAACATATTTCTGATTTTAATTAAGACAAACAAACAAAACATTGATCCGATTGCATTGAAAGTTAACATGGAAGTTTGGTCTTTTTCTTAGCGTAGTTTTTAGCAGTTGGGTTGGGTTTAGCAAGGAGTAGATTTGAGTTGGATTGGGTTGATTTAAGATATGTGTTAGAAATTGGGTTGAGTTGGGTTCATGAAAATCCACCACTTGCACCCCTAGTCCAGAAAAACCCCTACTTCAAATCTATGCTATACGCATTAATAGCAAAAATTCAAAGGATCCACAGCAAGAATGAAGGAGAACTTTCCAGTCATTCCACCTATGCAATTAAACATATTTCTGATTTTAATTAAGACAAACAAACAAAACATTGATCCGATTGCATTGAAAGTTAACATGGAAGTTTGGTCTTTTTCTTAGCGTAGTTTTTAGCAGTTGGGTTGGGTTTAGAAAGGAGTAGATTTGAGTTGGATTGGGTTGATTTAAGATATGTGTTAGAAATTGGGTTGAGTTGGGTTCATGAAAATCCACCACTTGCACCCCTAGTCCAGAAAAACCCCTACTTCAAATCTATGCTATACGCATTAATAGCAAAAATTCAAAGGATCCACAGCAAGAATGAAGGAGAACTTTCCAGTCATTCCAAAGTTTGGAGCACCGTTTCTCCAATACATATGAGTCCTGATCTTTTAAGACTGGATACACACGCATCCGGCCCAAAAACCTATTTTTTAAAAAAAAAAAATCAATTTTTTTTATGGGTAAGTAAATCTAGGTGTATTAAATCTATAAACCAAGTGTTACAATTTTTTGATTTTTTAAGTATTTTTGTAGGATTTTTAAACACAGTAGCATTTTCGTAATTTTTTTATCTCAGAAAATTACAGAAATGCCACTTGTGTTTAACAATCCAAAAAAAAATACTTAAAAACATCCAAAAATGGTAAAACTTGGTTTATAGATTTAATACACCTAGATTTACTTACCCATAAAAAAAATTAAAAAAAATACGTTCTTGGGCCGGATGCACAGAGGCCTCCGTGCATCCGGTCTTAAAAGATCCTTCCGCTATATATATATGGAAAATGTTACAGTGCATATAACTGCACCATGCAGTCCATGCACACATGATTATGAATGAAAAATCCAGCCCGCTCATTGTATTTAGAATTGTTAACTTTATTAGTATACCAATTTTCATTTAAATCCAACATGTGTGTGGTCCCCATCTTAAAATGGTTCAAAATCAACGTAATAAAATAATTTAATATAAATATCAAGTTTAAAGTCGTATTTCAATATCTAAACCGTATAAAGTATGACTTTCATATGGATAAATGATTATATAAAATTTCATTGCAATCTAGGGTGTGTTTGGGAATGAATAAAACTTTTGATGAAAATTTGTAGAAAGTAGAAGTTGTCAAATAATGTGATATAATAGGGGTAATGATGAAGAGTAAATAGGATAAAGTTAAAATAGATAGATTAGTTGTATGGGTAGTTGTGTAGAAATAATTGAAAAATATGATAGTTGTATAGAAAAATGTGAAGAAATTATTAAAAAATATGGTAATTGTGGAGAGTGAAAAGTTTTAAATTGAAAAGTTTTAACTTGACAACTTTTACTCATTAACAAACATACTCCTAATGTGTGTGGAGCCCATTTTACAGCGGACTACATCATATTCGGAACACCAAATGTCATCAAATTTTGGGCCAAGGTTTTACACTGTTGCCCGTCTATGGTGGCACCGGTATCATTCAGATATTTCTACCAATCAGCTCTCCTATCAAAGAAGTGATAAACCTACAAACAGTTATAAGAGTTGTAATCCATGCTTCCAGCTATTTGTTTCTTTATTAAATTTTCTTCAAAACAATCATGAGTAGATCCCCTCAAATTTTGGGCAACATTCAAACCTATTAAAAATTTTAAAATATTTTAAAATATTGAAAATATTATCCTCATACCCACAACATTTGACCGTTATTCCTTTCTTACCCATAAAATTCCAAAAATTCTCCCGACACTCACAATATTTCACTTCTAATTCCCCGGTGCCCATGTCATTACTTTCAGCCTAAAACAGACATTAACTACATGTGCAAATGTCGATTTTGCCCCCACACCATTTGTAAAAAGATTCTAAATGGAATCCTTGTCATATTTTTTGTAAAACAAATTTAATATATTTTTATTTAAATTATAATAAAAACAGGGCAAGAATTTATTTCATCTTTAATTACATAATGGTATGGAAGACAAAATCGACATTTTCACATACAACTAACGTTGGTTTTGGCAGAGAGTACTGGCATGGGAGTCTGGAGAATTAGGGTGAAATGTTGTGCGTGTTGGAAGAATTTCTGAAATGTCTAGGGTACAAAAGAAATAATAATCAAATGTTGTAATTATGAATGGAATTTTTCCTTTAAAATATAATTAACTTCGAGAATAATAAATTCCTCAAATAGCAATCTCCTCTTAATCTAAAACTGCCCACATCCAGACGATTCAAGTGCCCTTTCTAAAATCCCTTGCAAAAGACGGCAAGAATGTCGCTCTCCTACTCCTATCTCTTGCTTTTCTCTTTTCTTCCCATAGCCATAGAAAACCACGCGAATCTCTTAAAGAAGATACCACTGCCCTAAGCAGAAGCTTTTTCCAAAACGCAATGAAAAAATGCCCACAAAGTAGCGTCTGGATCCAAATTTGGCACAGAAGCTAGCTCTCTCACCCAGGGGCCAAAAAGCATCAAAAGTACATGAAAATCATCTTTTGGCAAATCACGCATAGCAAATATGTTTTCTACAAGGTAGAAACATGGTTAAATTCCAGAATTTTCGAACAAAACAGATAGGGAAAAAAACTCAACTTTCGCCTGATATTCCAGTTAAAAGGCGGACAACTCAACGACTAGGATTGCAAAGATCTAGAACCTCCTCCATATATCGAATCGTCGCTAACAGCGATTCAAGATCTAGCGCAAAAAAAAAAAAAAAATCAGACTCAAACGGAAGTATTCAATTTCGGCACAAAATGTCACCTTCTAAATGAGCAAAAGAAAATTCTATGCCCGCTAACCCCCAAAAACCGCAGCAGAATCTCACATTCAGACCAGTGCCTGCTAACCCCCCAAAATCGCAGCAGAATCTCACATTCAGACCAAACAACTAGTAATTAGCTATTCGAAAAAAAAAAAAAGAACGAAAGAAAGAGAGTTTAAATCGCAGATTATTAGGATTTGATGACAGAACATACTGTTCAGCTCGTCGAGCCATCTCTGGACGCTTTCGAAGGTAGTCCGGCGGCTAATATCGTAGACAACGAGAGCGCCGACGGCGCCTCGGTAGTAGGCTGAGGTAACGGCACGGAACCGCTCCTGGCCGGCAGTATCCCAGATCTGAGCCTTGACTTCCTTGCCATTGATCTCCATGCTCTGCGTCTGGAACTCGACCCCGATCGTGGCCTTGGAGTTCATGTTGAACTCGTTCCGGGCGTAGCGAGACAGTAAATTCGACTTCCCAACGGCGGAATCGCCGATGATGACGACCTTGAAGAGATACTCCTCTCCTTCCTCGTCTTCCATTCTCTCTTTGCACCAAACCACGACCTCTGCTCTCGCCGCTGCTTCTCTCTCTCTCTCTCTCTCTCTCTCGTTTGGATTTGGATGTCAGAAAAGGGGAACTAATGGAAAGAAGGATTTTTTGGCTTTTGGCTTGTGCTTTTTCTCAGCGTTTTTGAGAGCCGAGCAGCGAGGGAAGGGAGTGCTAAGTGCTAACTGGCAAGAAGAGGGAATGACAAGATAGGATACGGTACATGCAGAGGCACTTAAAACTCGTACATCGTTTCTGATTTGAGAAATTATTTAAAATCCAGACCGTTGGTAATTTTTTATGTGTTTTCCGTAAAAATAAAGACTTATAATTAAATAATCATTCTGTATTACTTATCGTAATAAATGAAGCTATACTAAAGGGCAATATTAAAGTCCACTATGATGAAAATAAAGACCATCTTAATCATAAAATCAAAATCTAATCATTAATGTTGTTTAATATTATTTGTTTTATCATATAAAAAAAAACTAATCAGAGTCCAAGGTTTGTCTGCCTATCATCTTAGAAATGTACAATATCATGTGTAAATTATGAAAATTAGGTTCATTATATATATTTAAATTTAATAATCATTCAAAAAAAATGATTAATTCAAATAAGCATGACGTCTTCAGACAATGTAGATGTTAAAATGCAACTTTTGACATTGGTATTTAAATTAACAATTTTATTATCTGTTCGGGAAGACATATAAAAACATTCGTACTCATTTCTGCTCGTTTTGTGAATTGATTTGACATATGAACATCCTAAATCGTACTTACCCCTATTACATTGGTTTAATACTTTCGTGTTACGTATAAATCTGATCTTAATGAAACTTCGTTTGCTTTTAAAATAAATGCTCATAATTTCGTCAAAAAAAAAAATTAAACGAACATAAATGCAACCGATGGATTAAAATTTTTTATTTAATCACTCATGTGAGCCGATTTATCATGGTGCACTCTATTATATCCTACAATAATGAATTTATACAATTTGTATTAATTTCTATAACATTTCCCTGAAATCGAAATTTATTAAAATCTTTTGTTAATATTAAGAGGATCAATGCCTTTCATTTTCCTTCTTATGCATGAGATTTTTTTTAATATCAGAGCACGCAACGTGGCACTCGCGTTTCACCAAAAATGATTTAATGGGAAGGAGTGCAGCATGAGGAGAGGATGGGATTCATTTCTAGGAGTCCAGGATTTGGTATCGGCTCGGCGCAAACGAGATGCTGCGCATGCGTCTACAGGCACCAAGACGTGCCGACCTGAAAGATTTTGGGAACATCATATCGAGCACGCCATACCGTGGCCCACCGGACGTGCGCGAATTTATGCGGACGCCCCGCCGTGGATTATTTTTGGACCATATTTGCTGTTTTGTGATGGACGGTTGCCAGTGCATGAAAGGATCACGGGGCGCGTGTAAAAAATAAAAATAGCGCGAGCGCGTGGAGCGTTGTTTTTTACCCGTGGACAGCTAATTTGGTTTCGGACAGTAGTCGTTTCTGCGGTGAGCTTTTTCCTGGTTTCGTTTTCAGTTGTTCGTGACTTTTGTATGTGACTTTTGTATGGGAGGGGACGTGGGTTTCCTCGTAAAAGACTAATGTACCCTTCCCAACTCCCAAGTATTTTCCTGACGGATGAAAATCGCCAGAAAATTGCCAGCCGCACGGCTCACACCTGCTCCAACGTTGCGCTCCAAAAGAATCTGTGCCCATTGATGAGGTGAAGTGATCTTTTTTTTCTTTTCTTTTTTTTAAGAAAATGGAATTACCTTATCTCAACTCCTTTGCACTAAGAGGGGAGGGAGGGATAAGGTGATCCCAGTAATTCATTGCCAAAAAATTATCCATACAAATTTTTTTCAAAATAACTTGAGGATGATTACCCTACCAAACCTGGCTATCCAAAAAAAAATATAGATACAAAATCTGCTAGAGAATGTGCAATAGCATTTCCTTGTCTTAACACATGATGGGCCGAAATATGATGGGTAGATGATAGGAGAGATTTGATCTCCCCAATGATAACTCTAACAAGTAATAGTATATGTTTATCATTCAACAGATAATTGAAGAGAATGAGAAAATCGATTTCTATCTGTACTTGCTTCAACTTGATCTGAATGGCCCATTTAAGTCCCAAAAGAAAAGCAGTTGCCTCCATAATCAGAGGTCCCAAGGTACCTTTTCGTCTCCAACTCTTAGCAGCAATGAAATATCCATTGGAATCCCAAATGACAGGAAGTGAGCTTTTATAGTCGATCATAATGCTTCAAAGTATTCAGATAGCTTGAATTCCTAGATCCATCAGATAAAAATGTATTGTGATGATGCGTACAATATTTGAAAAAAAATATGTTGGAATTTCAAAGAGTTGTCTTAAGAATGGAAATTTTCTCCGTAAAAAAATGGAAATTTTCAGTCTATTCAAATCTTATTTTAGCCTCTTGGACACTTTGGACTAGGAGGTAACTTAAGTGAGCTCGAAGTTGGAAGCCGTAACTGTTCTAAAGTATTCAAGATGCTTGAATGGGTTTTAGAAGGAAGCAATTTGGGACAGTGGTGCCACTTCTAAAGTGATAGTAATGCCTCCTATACTACCATGAAAAAGGACCTTTTCCGATATACAACAGGCGATTGAGGGAGAAGAACGTGAAAGGAACATAGTCAGCTATTGTCGTCCTCGGGACAATGACGCCACTATCCCCGGTAATTTCATTTCAAGAAATGAGAGACGAGATAGAATCTAACGATATATATTGATAACGAAAAAAGTGGTATTGAGAATATAAAAATATATTTTAGAAATAAGAGATTGCGTTGAAAATTGAAAATTTACCGTGGAATTCCTATTTAAACAAATAAATTCAAATTTCATGGGTTTATTGTAGTTTAATGTGACTATCAAATAAGTCTATTGTGAGGTAATACTAAAGGCATCATATCCAGTGCATCTGGATGCATCTACTTTAGTGCACCAAATGTATTACATTTTTTAAAAAAAGATTATATATTTATGTGGGCCAAGCATGAATATCTCATATATATAGCTTTTTACATTTTTAAATGTTTTATTTTAAATTCTAAAAATAAAAAAGACACTTCTCATGTGTGAGACATGACTAATTTTTTATTTGTAAAATTCAAATAAAATATTAAAACCAATATAACAAATGTAAAAAATATGTATGCGACATTCATGATTATGCTCACATATAAATTTTCTCAAAATTAAAAAAAATATTATGCATCCGAGTGCACTAATGTTATGTACACACAGTGCACCAGATCCAGATTCAATACTAGAATCTATTGTATAGAATCAACATCATAGAAGTACTCTCCACTTTATCTACTAATAAGCAAATGAAATCAAAATATATCTATGACTATATTAACATCTTTATTTAATTAGAACAATGTCTTAATAAGTTATACCATTCATCTCTATTATAAATATTATAATAATAATTGAAGCATTCATCTATATATATATATGAAGTTTAGGAGGGAATTTCGCTTTTATGAAATTTCGCTTCTATATAACTCCTTCCATTTTTAATATTTTAATCCTTAGAGAAAAAGTTCATTTCATCTATTATATTTAGCATCATTAATATTATTATACAAGTACTTTCATTTATCTACTACCACTTTCATAAGCCCTGTCTAAAAATGTATAAAATTAACATAACAAAAGTGATTTAATGTTAAATATTAATTCTAAAGTTGTATTTTCAATATCTAAACCATCTACAATATAGATAAATGATTTTATATAGTTTTATTATATTCTAATATATTTTAATTAGATTTAAGCACTTTTCATATTGTATATATACATATATATTTCAACAAATATGACCCATGTACACATTTGATTTGGATAAAACTTAGTTTTTTAACTAAAATATTGTTTAATATAATGAATGGAATGGATTTTTCGTTAGACATTAAGATATTAAAAATAAAAGAGATTATATAAAATCATTTCTATGCAACACGGTGATATAGAAGCAAAGCCCATTATGAGTTATAATAAAATATTTGAAATTCATAAAATAATTAAATAATTTTAACGTGTTTATATTAACCATTTAATGATAATAACTCATTTTTTATTCAAATAAAATTTACATACTTATATAAAAAATTCATTTTAAGTAGTTGAATTTTATTTTGAGTTTCTCATCATGGTGAATTGGTTATTTAAATTATTATGTATATTTGAACATATAAATTTGACTAATTTCCTAATCTAAATCTAATTCCACTGGAAGAGTTTTCATTATAACAAAAGAATTCTCTTTTGTAATGTGGGAATGCTTCTATGAAACTTATATTTTTTGTAACCTCTTTATTTTAATATCTTGGTAGTTGATGAAAAATTCACTCCATTTATTATATCTAGCATCATTTATGTTATCATAAAAATCTTTTCATTTATTTACTATTTCTGTATATGGATCCATCTATAAATAAATAAAGTCAATGTAATAAGGAGTATTTTCAATGAACAAATTATGTTAAATACAATGAATGTATTGGACCTTGCATCAATAGTCAACATCTAAATAATGGAGGGAGTTACATAAAATCACTTCTATGTAACTGTGTTGCATAGAAGTGGAGCCCTTAGTGATTTTTTATAAACGATTAAAGAATGTTACTAATTTAATTAAACCAACGAATCTAACATTGCCACATACATTGTTGGGCACGTGGATCATATCTGATTGTGGACGTAAATGAATCGGGTTGTATAAGTTAGAGTCTAATTCTAATTTTAATTCTAATCCATGTAGAAAATTCTAATTCTAATATTTTTATTAACCCATTTATAAAATTTCAACTCTAATTCATTTATAACTCATTTGATTAAAAAGATAGCAGGTTGTTAACAAATCGTATATCTATTTAATAATTTCCATGGTCAGGCAATTGTTTCCATTTATTTAAGTTTGGATAAGTTCTTTATATACTCACAAATTTTACCCATAATTCCACGTATACCTATAAATTTTTAAAAATTCTTCTCATACCCATGAATTTTCATCTTAATTTCACTTATACCATCCGTTAAAAAGTCATTAACTCTTTAAGACATGACTAATTTTTCATCTCTAATTACAATTTTATAGATAAAAATTCATATCATAATGAATCTTTAGTAATTCTACAACTATAAAGTCATATATTATTTGAATATGTATCTTTAACTTTAAGCAAAACAACCCTATATTATATTAGAGCTTGGGTATATTCATCATTTTACAAGGGGGCTGATGGCCTATTTAACGAATCCCTAACGGTATGTGTATAAGTGGAGTTAGGATGAAAATTCGTGAGTATAAGAGGAAATTTTGAAAATTCATGAGTATAAGTGGAATTAAGGATAAAATTCATGAGTATATATGGAATTTACCCTTTAAGTTAAACAAGTGAAAGGGCTTAGCTTTTATGTAATCAGGTTATATAGAAACAGGTCTTTGTAACCCCATTAATTTTTAAGATATTGATGATTGATTTAAAATATAATTCATTCATTGTATTTAATATCACTTGTTTATCTAGAAGTTCAAGTTTTATCCCAATCAAGTATGTTTACCGGACACATTTATTAAAATATATATATTTATGTGTAAGTTATGAAAAATGCTTAGATCCATTTATACATATATTAGAATATAATAATATTTTATATAATTATCTATCCATATAGAAATAATATTTTAGAAGTTTAGATGTTGAAAATACAACTTTAAAATTAATATTTAACATTAAATCATTTTATTACGTTGATTTTCAATGACGGCAATGCACAATAATATTAGATAAATAAAAAAGTTCTTAAGATACTATAATTGATGCTAAATATAATAGATAGAATTGATTTTCCATCAACCATTAAGATATTAAAGATGAAAGAGGTTATATAATAAAAGGGTTTCTTAGAAGCGAACCTCAAGTTAAATGTATTACTATATAAATTGATGGGTTGGTAAAAGCCAATCCTAATTCTTTTTTAAATAGGTTGGATAAATGAGTTGATGGGGTTTAGGGTTACATGTTTATTGTACACTATAAATGATGTTTAGTCCACATGGCATTCATGAATCCCATTGATGAACACATATCTCATGTGCAATCATGTTGTATATTTTTTTCATGTAAGAATCATGCTATATAGTCTAAAGACTAGTAGAGAATGTGTGGGTGCGTTTCTTTATGATTGCACTTTCCCTCCACCTAGAGCTTACGTGGGAATTATTTTGAAGATCCAAAGTCCAACCAGCCATCTTTTTTAAGGTTGTCATTTTAAATTGTTAAGGAGAATAAAGTTATAAAATTTTAAATCCGAAATTAATTAAAGGCCATTCCAATTGGGAATTTTTTAAATTCAAATAAAAAGGCATGTGTTAAAGTAAACATTCTTTAGGATTTTCATTGTGAACGGTCAGGATTGAATTTTAATCGTGGATGAACTACGAGGATGCAATAAAAAAAACATTCGATCATGACAAACGGGCGCCGTGAATGTAGGGATCGGCCGACAAATCGGCTGGAGGAGTTGAATGCTGCTTAATATTGTCCGCATGATGTTGCAAGAGAGAGGATCAGGAAAGTGCCTGGCTACGCATCGGTGCAAGGAGTTCACTTCAATGAAACAAAAATCTAAACTTCATTTTCTTACCTTAATAATTGATAGAAAATTTATTTTATCTAATATATTTTGCATCAGTTATATAATTTTAAAAGTTTAATCAATTTGCATGTTGTCCACAGATAAGTGGGGGTTTTGCATTTGCCTCCAAGAAAAGTGGGACTTTTTACAAATTTCTGTCCGGTGTTACGGGGTATTTCAAAGTGTGAGGGTTGTGAAAAGGTATGATTGTATTATCAATTATCACAATGTATAAAAAAAATACCAATAAAAAAAGTCTAATTAATTTGTCAAGTATAATTATGCATGTTTCCACTTCTATATAACTCGTTATATAAAATTTATTTTAATATCTAAATCACTCACGTTAATTTATTTGAAAGTAAAAAATTATTATTTATTTGAGTTTTTAAGATCAAAATTGCTAACATATTTATTTTTAGTTGATAATAGCCTTATTAATATTATATTATCTTAATTTCTAAATTATAGATACAAGTTTTTAATTAGAACTAGCGTTTGCCTAATTGATAAAATAATTTTATGAAGTGGGTGATAAAATTATACGCATAAAACTAATATATCAATTTTTTAATAAAATCGATTTTATCTCACAGTACATTGCATTTTCATCACTGCTCAATCAATGGCCAAGATTATACTACTAAGTAAATCACATCATCAAGCCTTCAAGGAAACATAAAAAATAAAAAATACGAAGTGCCACTATGGTAGCCATAGACGAGCAACCCTCGAGCCCCTCTTTCCCAATCTCTACTTTTGCCACTCTGTGTTCTCATATCCAACTTTAAAAGTTTTTGAGCATGTTTCAAGGTAACAAAACTCATAATCTCTCTTTGGTAGTATACCGATCATATTTATGTGCTTAAACAAATTAAAAATATATATGTATGTTTTGGCTCCACTTTTATATAACTCTAGTCCATAAATATAGTTGACTGGAATGAAACTTGGTCTCTTAGATAGACAAAGGATGTCAAATATAATGGATGAATTAGATTTTTTTATCAAAGATCAAAATCTTAATTTTGAAGGAGTTATATAGCTTCGCTTCTATGTTACCTGTATGTATATTATATTTTCTATTGAAACTCATGTTCATGTTATCACTTTGTCCATCAAGTATTAGCTATCTCCTCAGTTTATCAAAATGGATCTAGCCTATCTTAGCCCTATTGTTATTCTGTGGCAATAAAATTACCTCATCTCAATCACATCATTAATCTACCAAAGTCGTACAACCACTCTTATAAGATTAAATAAAAGAACCTAATTTTCATAATTTGAGTTAGCATCATGATGTATCTTAATTGATAAAATCTAGACTAAGCTAGGTAAAGGCTATCATAGGCAATCTTATAATCTAATTACTTGATGTCTCCAGGTATTTTTATGTTTGACAAATATTGCAAACATTAGAAGAGCATACAAACTCTAGGGGTCTTGAGCTGTGTGCACTTGACTAAGTTGTAATAGGAGGATTGGTCACTAAGCGAGGGTTAGGGTATCTACCGTAATTTTTTATGTTAGAATTCATGATTCTTGCTCTTAATGTGACTCTTGCATCATAGTTATCACATGTTTGGAAACATGACTTGGGTTAAAACGGATTACAGTAGAAGCATATGCAATAAAATAAGATCAAATAAATACAACAAGGTTATACACACAAGATACCAACATTTACACAAAAAACCCTTCAATCAAGAAGGAAAAAATCACAAGAGAGATAACAATCAATTATGATAAATAGGTTATGGAGATAAAAATTAGAGTAACTCACGCTTATTCTTTAAATGTGTCACACACATTCCTAAACAAAATTACTTTAATAACCCTCTTTCATGCCCTGGTTGGACACCTCACATGACTCCTTTGAATCCCAAATTGATATGCTTATAACAAAGATTCCCATGGGTACTTATCTAAAACTAATATATACTCTCTTGCACATTCACCATGTATTCTCATATGCAAACAATTACACAAGTAATCCATATGCAGAACACAAGATATAAATCCTAACAATCACCACCTTGGATTGGATTTTGCACACACCAAGCTAATTTACAGAGAAATTGCATCTCTAACCATTTTACAACTCATCAGTTAGTTCATCAGTCATCACGCTTAACTCAACATGACTACACATCTCTCCACCCAAAAGATCATTCTACATTCATACACAAACTAACATGAATCCACACACGCTCCAACCTTTGTTAGTGCATCAACCATGCACTTCAAGTATCTTCCATGCATCACTTACAAAACAACATGAAGTGCATTCCATTTTACAATACCATTGAATTTATAAAACTCTCAAGTTCTCAACAAGATTTAATGCCAACACATTCTCAGGATCCGCAACCGCCATCTAATTCAAAACTTAGAAAAAATCAATCTATCTCTAAGAGATCTCCATGCATTCTCAACATTAGTACAACTATAAACCAAATAATATACAATATCCATAACTCCATGAAATCCATCGCTCCACCTTGATCTGAACCATCTCTATGCAACATCAAATGTGGTCATACTAGATTTGCTCACAAATTGTTGCTTCAAAATAGATCAAACTTGATTTATTTTGATCAACCTCGGTCTTCGTGATCTAACTTGTACATCGTTCACATGAAGCACAATATCCCATCTTATCCATATCTATATATAGGGGTGGGAATCGGGGCGGGTCGACCCGTGACCCGCCCCGCCTGACCCTGTTTTAATACCGGGGCGGGTCGGGATTTTCGGGTTTTCAAAGAAATGCGGGTCGGGGCGGGTCGGGGCAAAATTCGAATTTTCACAGGGTGGCGGGGCGGGTCAAGGCGGGTCAACCTGCTGACCCGTTTTCTGATATTTTACATTAAAAAGAAAAACCACGTTTAATGCTAATATTCATGTTTTATTTAATTATTTATATTTACTTTGATTGATTAATAATAGATTCAAGCATATAGTAGTTAAATTTAATATAAATTTGTCTTTATACTTGATAGTTTTATAAATTTTTAAAAATTTCTTACTTGACCCGCAATTTTTTACCCGACCCGTTGACCCGATACCGACCCGAATTTTGTCCCGAGACCTTGTAGAAAAAAGTAAGGGTCAAACCGACCTTGTCCCGACCTGGTATAAAATAAGGGTCAAACAAGATTTTTGAAAAGGAGGGTCAGGGTTGGGCACACCCTGACCCGCCCCGACCCGCCCCGATTCCCACCCCTATCTATATATCAACATCTCTCTGATCATTACATAATCATTGATTTGTACACCTCATCAAATCCATACTACCAAAGCAAAATCCACCTAAACTGACCTCATCATTGCATTCACAGAGAAAAATACAGGAAAGCATACTCGAAATACTAAGATTTGATTCTGAGATTATCATAATTAAGCCATACGTGCACTTGCTTCTGTGCACTTTAGATGCAACATAATATATGCTCTTTCTTCTTTCCTAATGAAGAAACTCTAGCCACATCAACGGCCTCCTCACACAGCCTCCTTGAATGACGTCATGCACACTGCCATCCATCATGTCGCTCATCGGTAAGAACCACTGCCGCTGGTTGGAAGCCGTCTTTGCATCCTCCATAGCTGCAACCACTGCTCATCTCGTTGTCATTGTCCAAGTAGCCCTCATCGTCAGTAACGGTTGTCCGCATCTTCAATGTGGTCACCTATGCGTCCTTCCATGCCTCAATAGATCAGCCCATGCCTGCTCTTCTTGGTCGCCACTGGTTTCTCTTAGATCCAGATCCAGCACCCGCTCCATCATCAACCATAGATTTTGTCAACTTTGGTGACCTGTAATTGCTACTGCATCAGCCATCTTCTCCGACTTGCAACTGCCACCTTGATGTTACTCACTAATCACGGTCCCGAGATCCTGTTTGTTAGCTTCATAATTTGGTCATCCAACCGATGCATTCTTGCGCCTTTCATTAACACCATGATTTTGTCTTGACATACAAAACCACTTCTCTAATCACAATGGCAACCATAGCTCAGATACGATTTGCTTAGAAATGTAATTCGGGTTGAAATGGATTATAGTAGAAACATACACAATAAAATAAGATTAAATAAATAACAACAAATTATACATGCAAGATACCAAAAATTTATATGGAAAATCCTTCAATCAACAAGGGAAAAACCGCTGAAAGAAAATAACAATATATTATGATAGGCTAGTACTAGAAATGTAAACTAGAATGACTCATACTCATTCTTTAGATGGCTCACATACATCCCCGAACCATAGTACTATGATAACCCTTCTCTTTCATGCCTTATTGTGACACCTTATATGGCTCATCTGAATCTTTAATTGATATACCTATAAATAGACTCTTATAGATACTTCTGCAAAATCAATATATATTATGTTACATATTCACTATGTACCCTCACATACAAATAACTACATAAGTAATCAATAAGCAGAATACATGACACAAATCTTAACACATCATAAACTCCTAAAATGCTCCAAGTGGAAATTAAGCATGCTATCCTACCTTAATCCATGTCATACCCAGTTACTGTCCTTCTAGTCCATGTCCAATGGGGTAGCTTTCCCCGCAATAAGCTACACAATGCTAAACTCCCCAAAATAGTAATATACATTATACAGAATGCCCTAACTCACCACAAAACATATAAATTGCTCCATAATTCCACCACACAATTTCAAGCATTTAATTGATTCCAAATCCACCATTTTCACAAGACATATATGGGTATAGCCATTTCCAAACCTAACCCCTGACCACCATTCTAAGCCTTCTACTTCAAACTCTAGCTTGTACATCAAGTTTCAACACCAACACCAAATTTCTTTCCAAAAAGCCCTTGCACATACTCAATACCTAGCCATACCTAAAACCATAAAAAAATCACTATTCATGTTCATCCTTAAGCTAGGGTTCTTAAATTTAATGTTCAAAGCACCACAATATCACATTATTCCACTTCCAAATCATTATAACATGTTAAAGGAAAATAATAGGACCATCTTTTCTCTAAAATCTCCTAAAATTTTCTGTTTCAACCCTGATGAAGATGTTGGGATTTTCAAAACTTATAATAAGTATAATATAATTTTATAAATTAACAATAAATATAAAATAGCTAAAGCGGTTAGAGATTTCGGCAGTTATGTAACAGGTCTAATTTTTGTTTCTAGGCAACAATTCATGAAGAGATTGAAATTGGCAGAATTGCATCCATCGCTTCTCTTCTCCCATCTTTTAGTGTCTTGATTAAGGCATAAATTATTCTTGTCTTAATTCAGACATAGTATGTCTAAGTTGCTAATTTGCAAAATTATCATATATTTTGAAATTCTTTCTATTCAACCAAAAATTTTATTTTCGTGTTAGTGTGCTTAGAAAGGATGTTGTTTCCTATTCTAGTTCAGGTTTCGCTTTTTGTATTCTAAACGTAACTGCAAAATTACCTTAAGTAATGAATAAGGTATTAAAATTGTCTTAAAGAAAGTGACATTGTAACAAGTCTAAAGTGAAACTTAATTTTAATTTCACTTTTCTTAATTCTTTTCTTTTTATATTTTGCCCCAATAGAAGAAGCTTTTCCGCTAAGAGTTTCCAAGAAGGGTTGATGACTTGATGGAGAGAATAAAGAGAAGAGAAGAAGAGTAGCTATTTCCTTTTTTTAGAACGGGCAACTGCATGTTTCATTCTTTTATTCACCCAGATGGGGCGCTACCCTTTGCTTCAATTGGATCTACCTTTTTCTAATTTTTTTTTGAATATATTAATGTATTATTTTTTATTACATCATATATATATTATATAAGTCAATATATATTTGTCATCTCAATTCTTTTAATTATTCATTTAATAAATTTTATTATGCATCTCAAATATTTCTCAATATTTGACATATTTAAACAAATAAATTAATATTATTTATTAAAATAGTTTAACTTGCCAAATAATTGACCACTCTAACGGCAACCCTTTATAATGACATTTCAAGACTAATGCCTAGCGTAATTAGGTTTCGAACCTGAACCTCTTATACCGCGACAGACACTGGAGTCAAATAATTGGTGATCTACATGTTGACAATCAAAGAGTTTTTTTTCTTGTAGTAATATGCTGGTAGTGCGTGTTTGCTTTATATAATATAATTCGAGCACACTTTATATATATAATTTTCAAAATTATCTACCACTATTAATTTGAAATGAAGGTCGGCTCAAATAAATGAAAATTGACTAAGATTTCCAAAATTATATCCATCATTATTTGAACCATTTTTACAAATTAATATAATATGAATTTAAAATTTTGAACAATAAATCATAAAATAAACAGATGGACATTTTATCAGTAAATTATCTCCGGTTTTAATGTATAACAAATTATATCCAGTTTTAGTAAGTGCTTGAAACCCTAAAGCGATTTGCAGATCTACCCTTGATCTAACAAACATTAATTTGAACTATAGTTAAGACTGTTTGTCAAATAAGCAAATCAATAGTCAGATCGAACGACCTTTTTGGTATGTAGCAGTTATATTCTCCGCTTTTTAAATTCTTAATATGAACAAATAACCATGAAACCATTATGAGAAAAAGATTGAGTTCAAACTTTTGCAAGTTACTTCAATAATATACAGGAGTATATGCATACCCCTTTTGATAGTTCTTACAAATTAATCTTGGAGGGGATATTTTTATCACCCCTCATTGAATAAAACAAAATACTTCAGTGAAATGAAATTAAAAATAATATGTTTTTCGCAACTCTCAAGTTTTGGGATAAGATCTTGATAACCAGGAAGCCAAACCAACATCAGAGAGTAACTCATTTCTTGAGCTCTTTGAATCAGCAGGGAAGCTTGCCTCTGGTTCTGGGAAAAGGAACTGCATCACAGATATCATCAACACTGGTGGCAAACATGACCATCTGATCGAAGTTGAGGCTGAACCCAGAGCAGCAAATGCACCCGTGCCTTTTAATATCAAAATACCATTCATACTGATCCTTTGGCAAATCACGACTGGCGATCCTGTAACAATTTGTGCACGAATGATCATAAGTGAAAGATTCAAAGAGCCATATATTGGCACACAATGCCCAATGAACTCATATAGTTCAAATCCTTGAATGACATAACACCTCATTTTTCAATTGGTTCCATGTAATTCATCTAGCAACTTTCTTGGAAGTCAGGGCTATGCTTTCCCCCACCCAACATTCCAGAAAGCAAACAATTATTAAGCTAAAGAAACTTAGGACTTCAAAACTTTTTCTTCTGCCCCACCAGTCGTAGGCCTTGCTTTTGAATTCACATCAGCAAGATAAATCTACGGTACATGAATCAAAACCTTGTTGTAAATGTTGTCATACCACTTATGGATTAATTCGATCAAAGAATTTCAACTGCATTTCCAAGCTGCACGCAAAGCCGCAGTATTTCTTTCTTTCTTTCTTTTTTTTTTTTGGCTGTCTCATCTCTAAGATGAAAAGTTGAGATCATAAAATTGAGGAGGATTTGTGGTATGTTTCATCCATTTTGTAGGGCATTGAGACTGAAATTACCTTCTGGTGATTATATCAAGGCGTTCCTCCCTTTGGCATCCCCTAATCAAAGTTCCAACCTGTGCATCGAAACCAAATGGCTCAATAGATATTTCTCAATGCTTATGGGCAATACAGATGTTAGGTGTTCAACACCAATTAGAAAAGTATTTTACCAAGTTATGTTTCAAATGTATTCCCAGCCATTCTAAAAGAAGGGGAGACTGAGATTAAGTTGTCATGGTGGATTCTTTACATATTTCATGCCTATGATTTGTATGCTATTAAGAAAACTAGGGGAAAAAAGTGGTCATCCAGACTGCTTTAGGTAAAACGAGTTTCTTAGTGACTCCATTCTCCCTAACAAAACTTTCATGAAGTTACTTCTCCGTGTGCATCCAAAGGAAGCCTTCATGTCTCATGGAAACAATCGAACGTACCTTTGGAATGATAACATCAAAAGCCGCAACTGTTCTCCCATCATTATTCAGGTGCGCAAAAAAAGGCCTTACATCTTCTGGATGATCATATATGATCACTGGCTTTTGGTAGGTCACCTCAGCCAAGTATCTTCCAACATAACAAACCATTTAATTTAAGCATCAGAATTGTAGCAAAGTATGCCAACTATTTGTCAAATATTTCATACCTCTCCTGTTCTTCATTTAGATTGACACCCCACTCAACCTGTGTTTCAAATGTTTTATCGCTAACCTGGTTAGTCAATCACAAGGTATCTCATGAATATATTATTTGAATGAAAAATGAGGCAATTAAAACTAAACAGTTTGTAGTAGTTTTTAGTTATTACCTCCCTCAAAATTTCGATTGCTTTAGTGTAGGTGATGCGCTCAAATTCAGATGATCCCATAGATTCGAGATGATCAGTGGTAGTCTTGGCAACTCGTTTTAAAACAAGTTTCAGATCATCAGAACAATTTTCTCGAACCTGTTGACAGAGGAACTTCAAGTACTCTTCTGCGCAATTCATGACATCCTGTGGGGATTCAGACACATTAAGATGTCTAGATGTTCATAAAAATAGAATAGTTCTGCATTTAAAAAATTAACACATGCAGAATTGTCTAGTGTGGTGATGTGCTTATCCTGGGCCAATGTTTGCACAGCATACAACTCGAATAACTAGTCCCAATATCAAGTAATCATAGAATGAGATATAATTATGGTTGACTAAAATGAGAAGTACACAGATTTAGGCATCTACTGTTTAAACAACCAAGTTCATGTCAGTATCTCGTATCCAAGTTTGCCACGTCCCATTTGCAAGGAATAAGTCACATATATTCTAGTTCAGGTATAGAAGCCTAACACTGGAAATATGGAAAAGAAGAAACACCTTTAATTCTGAGAAGGCTATGACAAGATCAACCTTTGAGGACTCTGCCAAGTTATTTGGAAGATCAGACTTTTCAGCATGGAAAGTTGGCCCAAATGTGTAAACACTACCAAGGGCACATGCATAGCACTCCAGGTGAAGTTGAACAGATGCAATAAGGTAAGCCTGCTGAGAGAAGAAATCTTCAGATATGTCCATCTTCGGAGCCTCAGAGGGGATTTTTTTGCTCTCTTCTTCCTCTTTTTCCAGTTGAAATGAGAGCTGGTTAGTCTTGTGTAGGTCCAAAAGTGCAGCTAGCAGTGCTTCCTTGTCACTTTCTCTTCTCTGCAGTTGTTGGACTCGGTTGCTCTTCTCCTTAATAACAGCTTTAACAACTTCGAGGTTAATACCTCGATCATCAGTCTTAAGATGATCATCGGTCTTATGATTAAGGTCCTGTCTCTTCTCTGTTTTTGTCAGTATGGTTGTGACCTGGAACAGGTCAGTGCTGCCTGTTGAATCAGTTGAAGTTATAATGGGCATATTGACATGAAGGAATCCATTTGTTTGGAAAAATAAGTGTGTTCCATGAGTTAAGGCATTGCGGATTCGAGTAATAGATGCTACCTGCAAGACACACAATATCAGCTAATTGAAATATCCTTCATTGCCTACATAAACATGTTTAAAAAATAAAAGAAGAAAACCATATAACAGAATTGGTTCAATTTTTTGGCAGGTCACTTCTTTCTTTCTTTCTCTTTACTTTTTAGCAGCTTGATCTACTTTTAGATTTTTCTTCTTAATGTAAGTCAACCTTTTTCCTTTCAGAATTTTGTTTGCTTAATTTAAGTCATGTACAGGTGTTAATCACCATCATTGATTTGTTGCAACTATTGGAAAAGAATACTACTTCTTTCATATGAACTGCAATATATCAATTGGTTAAATGAAACAGAAATTCTGCACCTGTATGAATAGGAAAGTAGGATGCTTGACATAATCTATTTACTTGGGAGGGTCATTTTCAAGCATATGAACTAGTTAAACATGACCAACTAGCAAAACAAATGTTGGCACGCAAATCCAAGTTCTATACACGATGTATGGATTTTTTAATTCATTTAATCCTCTTTTATAAGGCCATGTACACTACATGGAACGCTTGAGACACATGTCAAACACGTGAAGCATGCATTTAAGCAGGTCAAACTTGTTTGTTTTTGAGAAAGTTGGATGGTGAGATAACAAAGTTAAAGAACCATTTACCATTGTTATCCTTGGGCGAAGGTGAGGATAATTCCGAACGGACTCCAGAGGCAATCGTGGTGTGGACAAAGGGTAATTTTTAGGATCAATTGTTCCAATGTGTAGAACTTTCTCCACGTCAAGCTGTATAACACGTTTGCCAGGTGTGGATGACCGTTTCAACACACCTTCTACTAATACAGATGTCCCCAGCGGTGTAACTTCACTGCTAGGAGCTACAGATGAATGTACCAGCACCTGAAAGAGGTTCTCACATGAAGTTAAAGCAGGATCGGTGGCAAATCAGTCAAAGGAACACTTGGAAAGCATGAAAGAACATCTTAAGATAATTCAATCTTTCATTAGTTTTCAATTGTCTACTGTTGATAACTAATATCATTGAATTTTTCAATTGTTTTCAATTGTCTACCGGTGATAACTAGTATAATTCAATCTTTCATTTGTTTTCAATTGTCTACCAGTGACAACTAATAATCTTGTTGCTGTTACAATGTCTCGACCACCCTCAAACACAATCAATTTTCTAGAAAACAGATAGATGTAGAGACATTTGGCAAAATTCAATGGAGCCCATTGATTCATGATGAGTCATTCTGATCAAATCCTTCTACCTTCTACGGAATAGACCAGAGGGTTTCACTAATTTCTCTAATTTCTTTCTCATCGTTACCACTGGACACACTGTTACTCTTGTTTGAGTGTAGCAAATATCATGAGACATTAGCTTCTTAGTAGGCTAAAAATTCACTTAAATAACTCCAATTATTTTTTTTCTATAGCATGTTATTAGAGGATCCTGGCAATGATAGGCAATTTCTGACATGAACATCAATAGTTCCTCAACAACCCCATCTTCCATATGTAGCAAAGTAGGTTAAAAACAGGTTATCTAATGTAAGCAGTGATCCCACTGAAATATCTGGTTCGGAAACTCAAGATATCCCTTTGAACCAATCCCTGAAGATATTTTTATCTTGGATCCTATCAATATCTTCTTTCTTTATGGCAAGGGATTAATGACCATTGGTGCACTCTAAATGCATATGCACGCATATCAGGTCATATGTCATGGCATGTGACAATAGGGTTTTACAAACACGGTTATCTGTGGCATGTTACCATCTAAAAACATGATTTACGGCTTGTTTGATATGGTAGATCTTATCGGCTGAAGACTGATAAGGAGTTAAAACTTGTTAAGAAGAAATTGAATTCAAATAAGAGAATATTTTTTGATACTTCTGAATTAAATGACTTAAGAATATCATTGAGTTTCATTAAATGAATTAAAATGTTGAAATGATGGATAAAAAATTGAATAGTACTAATAGATCATAGGTTAAGTGGATAGTTTTTTTTAAGCTTACAGATAACCTCAATGGAACCTTTGAATATATCGAAATAGATAACTTAACCATCTATATGAAAAGTAAACATACAAGGACAAGATGTTTCAATTTTCAGTTAGAAAAAATTTGCTAGAATGGGTCAATATTTTGATAATAATCATGTATATGAAAAATAAACATACAAAGACGAGATGTTTCAATTTTCAGATAGAAAAAAATTGCTAGAATGGGTCAATATTTTGATAATAATCTATTAATCCCCGAAATAACTTAGGAAATAAATTTTGATAAAGATAAAAGCATTATGTAAGGTGCTTATGGTTTATTTTCAACAATGGACTAATAAACATAATTTTTTAAATTATGTCACCCACTTTGGATTTCCAGGTAACAAATGGAAGTGTACTTTGGGGGGAGGGTTAAATGAAACAAACGTCTCCACCTAACTTAGAACCTTGGATATGTCGAAAATTTCATTAATAAAATAACTATTTTTCAACGTTTCAACCGTTTCAACGCTCAACCATTTCAACGCTCAGCCGTTTGATGCTGACACGTTTTTCAGCGTTTTCATTTGAAATAAATTTCTGTTTTGAAACGTAAAATCACAGCCTATATATATGCGCCTCATTTTGCTTGAAAATACACACCGATTTTTGGCTCACCAGCTTCTGTGGTTCACTTGTGTTCTCAAATTCTAAGTGAATATTTTTTACTTGCTTTTTTATTCCATTCAAAGCTTGTGTATTTTCAAGTGTTTGGAATCTAGAAGGGAGGCTGTTTCCATTCTAGACTAGGTACTCTCTTTGTATCCTGGGGGCAAATTGCTATAACTCTAAACAGCTGTGAGGGTGCAAATATTGACTTAAGGAAAGTGACAATTGTAACACACCTGGAAGAGTAACCTATTTTGGTTTATATAATTTTCACTTTCCTTAAATTTCCTTTTTATTTCCAAGTAATTGCCCCAACAATCTTAAGGCAATATTTGTTTTATTTTTTTTTCATTTTCCTAAATGGCCCCCTAATCTACCATTCCCATTGCTAAGCCTGATATCCCAAGGTTGGATGCCTGTGTTGGCACCAACTTCAAAAGTGGCAACAACAACTTCACCTCTACCTAACCCACCTTGGAGTTGTCTACGTTCTTACCAACCCAAAGCCTGAAGAAACCACGGATGAGACGCTGCAGCAGCAACGCAAAAGAATAAAGTGGGAGATGGACAACTACATCTGCAAAGGCCACATCGTCGAATCTCTATCAGACTCTCTCTTCAATGCATACCAGAAGGTGGACACGGCCAAAGAAATTTGGGACTCACTTCAGCACAAGTACAACACGGATGATGCCAGTATCAAGAAATTTCTTGTAAGTGATTTCCTTGAATACACTATGACTGATGATAAGCCAATCTTTGATCAAGTTCATGAGATCCAGCATATCGTCAATCAACTTGAGTCTGAGGGCAGTAAGATAGATGAGTCTATTCTTGTAAGTACTATTATTGCAAAATTGCCACCTAGTTGGAATAACCACTACAAGAATTTGAAACAAATGAAAGGTCTTATGAGTTTAGATGAACTTGCTCTTAACCTGCGTACTGAGGAAAAATCTAGACAAAGTGAAAAGAAAGACGAGCAAATTCAATTTAAAGCTCATATGGTTGAATCTCAAAATCGGGTGACAATTAGCAATAATCAACCCTTTAGAAAATTTAACTTAAATACTAATAAAACTATTGCTAAGAAGAAAAAGGGACCTTGTTATTATTGCAAAAAGATGAGACATTTGAAAAGGGAGTGTAGGCTTCTCAAAAAGAAGAATAACACACAAAAGGGTCCCGAGGCACATTTGATTGAAGAAAATTTTGTTGCCATGATTTCTGAAATTTGTGCTGTGAGTGACGATCAGACCTGGTGGCTTGATTCTGGGGCTACTAGGCATGTATGCAAAGATAGAAATCAGTTTAAAACCTATGAATCTAGTAATAATGAAAATAATTTATTCATGGGTAACTCATCTACCGCCAAAGTGGTAGGGTCAGAGACTGTTATCCTGAAACTGACTTCTGGAAAATCACTCACTCTTACAAATGTGCTTCATGTACCAGAAATTCGCAAAAACCTGGTCTCGGTTAGCCTTCTTAGCAAATATGGTTTTAAATTAGTATTTGAGTCAGATCAAATTATTATTACAAAGGAGGTATTTTTGTTGGGAAGGGTTATGTTGTAGACGGCATGTTTCGCCTGAATGTGAATAATGGATCATCTTCTTCTGCTTATATTGTTGATTCATTTTCTTTATGGCATGATAGACTAGGTCATGTTAATTTTAGAAGTATGGACATTATGATGAAATTGGGATTAATTCCCAGATCACCAAATGAATCAACTGATAAATGTAAAGTGTCTTCAAACTAAAATTACTAAAAAGCCATTTCAAAAAGTAGAAAGAAATTCAAAATTATTGGGTTTAATTCATTCTGATATATGTGATATGGAAAATAACCTAACAAGAGATGGTAAAAGATATTTTATAACATTTATAGATGATTTTAGTAAATATACTTATGTTTATTTGCTAAGAACTAAAGATGAAGCTTTAGAAAAATTCAAGTCTTATAAAGCTGAAGTTAAAAATCAACTTGGTAAAACCATTAAAACTCTAAAATTAGATAGAGGTGGTGAATATTTATCAAATGACTATAATGATTTTTGTGAAAATGTTGGCATAATTCACCAAGTAACAACCCCATATACACCTCAACAGAATGGAACGGCAGAAAGGAAAAATAGAACATTAGTTGAAATGGTAAATTCAATGTTAATAAATGCAAATCTAAGTATAGGTTGGTGGGGTGAAGCTTTATTAACAGCTTGTCACATTCTTAACAGAATTCCACATAAGAAAACTAAAGTTACTCCTTATGAATTATGAAAAAATAAGGCACCTAATCTTAAATATTTTAGAGTTTGGGGTTGTAGAGCCTTAGTAAGATTACCTGATCCTAAAAGACCTAAATTAGGACAAAGAGGAATAGAATGCATATTTTTAGGGTATGCGATAAATAGTAAAGCCTATAGATTTGTAGTAGTAGAGCCTAACAGTCCAATTCAACAAAATACTATTATTGAATCTAGAGATGCTGATTTTTTTGAAAATACTTATAAAACTATTCCTAAGCTCAGCAATAATGATGAAGTTTCTTCTTCTCAACCATTGGTTAAATCTATAAGTAATGATTCTACGTTTGCTGACAAACCTATAGAAAATGATAGTGAAAATATGAGAAGAAGTAAGAGAGCAAAGAAAAATAGTTATAATCGCTTTGGGCCTGATTTTCAACTATACCTAGTAGAAGGATTCAAAGATAATATAAATGAGGAACACATGGTTGTTTTTCATACCGGAGGGGATCCAACTACTTATGACGAGGCCATGAAATCTCCAGATGTATCATACTGGAAAAAAGCCATCCAAGATGAAATGGATTCAATAATGGGAAATGGAACTTGGACATTAGTTGATTTACCACTAGGCTCTAAACCTATAGGTTGTAAATGGATTTTTAAAAAGAAATTAAAAATTGATGGATGAATTGATAAATTTAAAGCTAGGTTAGTAGCTAAGGGGTTTAGGCAAAAAGAAGGTATAGATTTCTTTGATACCTATGCTCCGGTAGCTAGAATTTCAACTATTAGATTATCAATGGCCCTAGCTTCTATCTATCACCTTGAAATTCATCAAATGGATGTAAAAACTGCATTTCTAAATGAAGATTTAGATGAGAAAATTTATATGGAACAACCTGAAGGATTTATAATACCTAGACAAGAAAAGAAAGTTTGCAAACTGATAAAATCATTATATAGTTTAAAACAAGCACCTAAGCAATGACATGAAAAATTTGATCAAGTTTTATTATCAAATGGATATAAATTAAACCAATCAGACAAATGTGTTTATAGTAAATTTGTTGTAAATAGAGGAGTTATTATATGTTTATATGTAGATGATATGCTCATTTTTGGGACTGACATTGATATTATTGAAGAAACTAAAAGTTTCTTGTCAGTTAATTTCGATATGAAAGATATGGGCAATGCAGATGTTATTCTTGGCATCAAGATTATTAGACATGGTAATGTATTTTCTCTTTCTCAATCGCATTATATTGAAAAGGTACTTAAGCGATTTAACTATTTTGACGCTGGCGTAGCCTCAACTCCTTTTGATCCCAGCATTAAGTTGTGTAAAAATGATGAACGATCTGTAGCCCAGCTTGAGTATGCTAAAGTAATTGGAAGTTTGATGTATGCCATGTATTGCACTCGACCAGATATTGCTTATGCTGTTGGTGTACTAAGCAGGTTCACTAGTAATCCAGGATATACACATTGGAATGCAATTTATAGGGTATTAAAATATTTAAAAAAGACCATTGCTTATGGATTGCATTTTAGCGGCGAACCCACTGTATTGGAAGGATACAGTGATGCAAGTTGGATTTTAGACACCAGGGAATCCATGTCTACTAGTGGTTGGATTTTTACCATTGGAGGAGCTGCTATTTCTTGGGCTTCCAAAAAGCAAACCTGCATTACACATTCTACTATGGAATTCGAATTCCTTGCCTTGACCGCAGCAGGAAAAGAGGCAGAATGACTTAGAAATTTATTAATTGAAATTCTCATTTGGCCTAAGCCAGTGCCTCCTATTTATTTGCATTGTGACAGCGAAGCAACTCTATCAAGGACATATAATAAGACTTATAACGGTAAATCAAGACATATTGCATTGAGACACAACTATGTAAGGCAATTGCTCCAAGATGGAGTGGTAAACATTGATTTTGTAAGATCAAGTGAAAATTTGGCTGACTCACTTACAAAAGGCCTTACTCGGAACGTGGTCTGGAAAACAGCAAGAGGGATGAGACTTAAATCCACATGTAATGAGTTGCAATGACTGAAACTCAACTCTAAGCTTGTAACCCAGGTGTAGAGTTCAATGAGCAAAGTATGTTATTTCACAACTTGCAAGCACTGGTTATATTTATTTATTTAATTTTGCATCTCTCAGGCAGTGCTTGGTTCCTGTAATGTATTTATGAGGATGAGTGTATTATACTCTTAATGGATCTAAAACTTTTGTGTTGGAGAATTTAATTACAGCGTACTCTAAATAGATCCACCTATATGAGTGTTGGAAGTGAGGCCGCTTCTGTTTCCAGAGTGTGTGGGTTCACTCTGAGGTGTTCATGAAACTGGGATATTGACACATGACCATAAAAGTGTCACCTTTATAAACACTTGATAAAATTTGAAATCTTGTATGTGGGGTATTTCCGATCTATCAAATGGGGTCGACAGTTTAAAGCCCTGGCTACTGAACACCTCGCTAGATCTTGAGATATTTTCACTAAATGAAGGTTCAAGTCTAAACCGACACCTTTAATTATGTATGAGATTTCCTTGGCTTGAATGGAATTAATTTTATTTTGAAAATGGAAGGGAATGTTGAAATTTTCATTAATAAAATAACTATTTTTCAACGTTTCAGCCGTTTCAACGCTCAGCCATTTCAACGCTCAGCTGTTTGACGCTGACACGTTTTTTCAGCGTTTTCATTTGAAATAAATTTCTGTTTTGAAACGTAAAATCACAGCCTATATATATGTGCCTCATTTTGCTTGAAAATACACACCGATTTTTGGCTCACCAGCTTCTGTGGTTCACTTGTGTTCTCAAATTCTAAGTGAATATTTTTTACTTGCTTTTTTATTCCATTCAAAGCCTGTGTGTTTTCAAGTGTTTGGAATCTAGAAGGGAGGCTGTTTCCATTCTAGACTAGGTACTCTCTTTGTATCCTGGGGGCAAATTGCTATAACTCTAAACAGCTGTGAGGGTGCAAATATTGACTTAAGGAAAGTGACAATTGTAACACGCCTGGTAGAGTAACCTATTTTGGTTTCTATAATTTTCACTTTCCTTAAATTTCCTTTTTATTTCCAAGTAATTGCCCCAACATCTCCAACCCCCAAACACCTTATACACATTCATGTCAACCACTTGGTCATCCAATTGGTGACAATAAACATAATTTATAAGGACTGTTTCATGTGATTTATCACTTACAGAGGCTTTGTATAATCAAATAAGAAATAAGCCTCAAATTAAGCTGAATTAAAACAGGCCATAACATGATTGGTATGCATGGAAGTTAGAAGGGATCATAGAAAACGTGCATGCGTATCAATCTGCTTATATGTTTGTCACCAGAGAGACTCTTAGGCAAGGCCAATCAGGTGAGGCCTAAAATACTTTCTGAATGAACTGCCTTCCAAAGCAAAATGATGCAGTTTATTCATACTGAAATAGTATATTAGTAATAATGCAGACTGCATCTTCCAGTGATTAATAGTGCATTTTCTGTTCTGGTCTAGTGTCATCTTCCCCCATAAATCTACCACATGAGCGAGTTGAAAAATCTGGCAATACACACCTGAAGGCAGGGAATGCAGGAACCATCATTCAATAGCAGATAAGCCACAACAGCAGCTGCATTTTGTGCTGGAGGTGAAACGACATCTGATGGTTTCACGACATCCGCTGGTTTCACATGCCGACGGCCAACATTTCTGACAAACGCCTGCCAGATTGACCGAAAACGGGGTGGAAGGTGGTTCTGCACGATTTCACTGGATGTAACTTCCTCAGCCGTTGTCGTGGTTTCTGCTGCTCTGTGATCAGCTGGTGCTGTTGGCATAATCTCCTGTTGCTCCCTTGACGACTTCACCCATCCACCAATCACAGCTCTCTTGCCAATCAATCCCTCCCCTTTGTCCGAGCGGCCCAAGATGGTCTTTAAGAGGACCTTTTGCGAGTATTTGGACTGTTCCACAAGGTGCCGGCGGGCAACAATGGCTTCACCAGATGCCGCGGATTTGGATTGCAGTTCTTGGGGGCTAACAACAGCTTCTTTGGCTTCCATCGCGATCGAAATTTTTTTTTTTTTCAAAAGAAAACAACAACTATATGTTGGTGGTTGATAAAGAGTGATCTGTGTTGAATCTTTTTATAGGGATGAAGGATGCTTTGCTTGTGGAGGGCTTTCAACGCTTGGGAGGTTGTGCGGTGTGGTGGGGAAGGAAAGGGATTTTCCGGGGTTTCTGCCATCGCAGGAGAGAAGGGAACAAATTTGGGATTTTGAGTCTCCTGCTCTGTTTTCCAAGTTGAGAAATCGCGGGAAAGAAGAGAAGGTGTTTGTTATTTGGGGGAGGGGTAACCGCCAAGCGCGACAGTTGGGTAAAGAATAACATGAAAAATGGTTAAGGTAGATCTATTCCCTATTTTGTACGGTATGCCTTCTTAGCATTTCTATCTTCCCTGTGGTACTGTGAATGATGGATCGGTACCACTTCCATCATAACTTCAATAACTCTGTTCTTCGGGAATTTTCACCTTGAAATGGTTAAGCATTACCTTAATAATCTTGCATCACCATGCACCAAGTATCTTTCAAGAGGGGAAGGGATTCCTCGTAAGTTTCTAAACAATTCCTTCTTTTGATGACTTAGTGGACTACTATATAACATCTAAACCGTTAATGAAGTCTTAAAATATTTTATCAATACAAACGTAGCATTTTTCGCTAACCAAATACCTTTTAACATAATGAACAATTTAATTAGATCTCAAAAATTAATTTATTAAACCATTAATTAAGATATTCTTGGAGAGCATCCCATGGAATGAGATTTGAAATTTCAACCAAGAAGGTTATTCGTATTGGGAAATACAAGATTTTACTGGAATTGAGAAAATTAATATTTAGATGGAAAAAAAAGGTTGTCACGCGCTAAAAAAATGAGAAATTGTATGTAGAAAATGAGGAGTCAGTATCCAATATATGTATAGAAAGCGTGAATATTTCTTAAATACAACTGACTGTAATATATATTTTTAAATTTGATAGGTTTATTTTAAATCCAAGCAACTCATCAGATTTTACTCTATTTACATTTGCATGAAAAATCGTATTATTTTTATTTTTATTAGAAAAAATCGTATTATTTGAATTTGCATATAATCCATAGCGAGTGTAAATGCATCAGGTTTCTTACAATTATATTTTTTAAAATTATTGATTATAAAGTTCTCAATTCACTTAATTTTTTATATATACATGTTTAGTATTTGATAAAACTTTTGAAATGGGAGAAGTAGGGTGATATGATAAGGATAATAACAAAGAGTAAAGAGAATAAAGTTATAACATATAAGATAGTTGTATGGGTAGTTGTGGAGATAATGATTGAAAACTAAAATAATTATATAGGAAGACATAAAGAAATGATAAGAACAAAGGATAATTACAGAAATATAAAAGTGAGAGAAGGTGGGAATAGAGGAGAATCCATTTCTCGATGCCAATGATTGCTCCATCAGTACTGATAATTTTTTCACATTTACTCCTATCTACATTCTAATCATTTTGCTTACTAGCTATCTCCATCAAACCTATTTATTCTAACTCTACTCCTTTCATTATATACCAATCACATAATTTTTAAAATATTCAATTTTTTATTTCTCACTCCATCATACAATCCTACCAAAATTTCAATTCAAAACATTCCCTTAAATTGACATGTTTTTGGAAATACCAAATACCTTAAATAGATATTTTTAAACTCAGTGGATAGATTTGATATAAAAAACATAAAAGTCAAGTAGAGGTAAAATACAATTAGTTGTATAGAAGTATTTCTCTAGTGTGTGTAATCTGACTTTTATATGTTTGGATATACCAATTTGCTTCAATACTCCCCTCTAGTTAGGGACCTATCTTGATGATTTTATCAAATTCAATTCATTCATTATATTTTACATTATCATTTTACTTAAATACCAAAAATTACATCAATTAGAGTTATTTGTGTACCACATTTTCTAAAAATGTGTATAAATTTACAAAACTACTTGTATTCATATACTAAAATTTTAGAATGTTATAAAATTCTATAAAGTAGCATGATTATATACATCATGATATATTTTAAGCTAAAATACAACATTCATTTATTTTATTTTTATATTTATTTATGTTTCTTGTTATTCATGTTTTCTTAATTTTATTTAATTCCTATATAAGGATTTACCATTTTACAATATTTTTACACAATTATTTTTTATTTTTTAAAAAATCATTAAGTTTAGGGGCATTTAAGTCAATTTTCACCCTTTAGAAAGTTATTTTAGAAATTGAAAATAAATATGTAAAAGTATTATAGAATGACAAAACTTAGCATATAGATTAAATACACTTAGGAAAATATGTTTATAAATAAAAATAAAAATATAATTAATTGTAAAATAAATAAATGTCGTATTTTAGCCTAAAATATATCATGATGTATATAATTGGGTTACTTCTATAAAATCATTAATCTAAGTAAGATGAATATTTTAAATGGTTTATATATTAAATTGGGATGTTATGAGTGCTTATAATAAACAAAATTTTTTTAAGGGATTTAAAGTTACTCCTCAGTAACTGGTGATTTTAAGAATGATAAAAATTATGGATTAAGATAATTTTTAGTATCTAAGTAAAATAAAATATTACTAAATATAATGAATGGATTGATACAATACTAGATGAGGGCACCTTCATTATTTAGTGATTTGAGATCAACTCTCTTATTTTATTGTATTCACCTACCATGTCATGTCTCAGCAGCCCAAACCTTCGGGAGGAATTGGCCTCTTTAAGTGGCATTGGTTATAAGCCTTATCGATTGTTAGGGGTAGTACCTTCCTCTATAAAATCTTGGAAAGGAATCTCAATTGTACCACCGAAGTGACCTTATTGGAAACATCTCTTAAGATTGTACCACCAAAGTGATTGATATGGGTGCTTAGCATAATGAGGTAGCTGACTTTTTACCCAAAACTTTTTAATCTAAATTTTTTTTATTCTTAATAACTATTTTTTAAAATTATTTCTTCCCATTTTTCTATATATTACCCTATTTTTTAATCATTTTTCCACAACTACTCCTATAATTAATTAATTTATTTTAACTTTATTTTCTCTATTCCTCATTATTACCCTTAACATATCACATTATTTTCTTTTATTTCAAATATTTTTATATAAAAAACTTTTCATCTAAAGTTTCATCACTTCCCAAACACACAATGTTATCTCCCTCCTTTTGTTGCTACATCTGATTTCAAATTAGAAAGAAGTATCAAAATAAATTGGTGTGTCTTAAAATGTAAAGAAGTTAGATTGCATAGTATATACATGAGAAATGCCCCAGTAGAATAGATTGTCTTACAACTCATTTTTTTTCATATTCAATCCATCCATTATTATTAAAATTATTTATTTAGCCAATATATAGAAAATCAAGTGGATAGAAGACTTCTATAATTAATAATATCAAAAAATATATTTATCAACATCATTTTGATTTACACTTATGAATTATATACACTCTAAATAATATGATTTTTCACGTCATGCAAAAATTAATTGAGTAGAATATGATGAATGATTTGTATTTTAGAAAAATTATTAAAGTAAAAATTAAAAAATCGATGTAATCTGTTGCATTGGATAGTTTGTCTCTTTCTCTTTCTTTGTATAAAGAATATTTCATTGCAATTGGTTATAAGTTACAACCACTTAATTGTTTTGATTTTTTAACATTCAATTCATACATTGTGTTTAAAACTATTAATTTAGCTTATAAACAAACAAATTAAGTGGACTAAAAACTTCCATAACCATTATTATTAAAACAATATGATTATATAAAACCATATTCGTTTAGTCTTGTTGATTATATGTAAATCTAAATGCTTTGATTTCTCCAGTCATATAAATATCAATAGAGTTTCCCATGATGAATGACTTGAATTTAAAATGAAACATTAAAAACACAACCGATTGTACTGAAGAATCAATGCATAAATTGATTGAACTGCACTCTAATTTTGTTGTAGTTCACAATAAGTGGGCCCAATCAATCATTAAAATTTAGCCTAGTTTACCTATTGTATTTAAAATTATTTACTTTCATAGTGTGCAAAATGTCATTCAATATGTGTATAAATCACATCTAAAATTAATATGAAATCAATGCAATAAAATAGTATTACAAAAGATTACATTTAATATACATGGGTCTATTTTGGAATAGATCACACCATAATTATGGTGTAGCTAACTGCACTGTAATAAGTCTATGTACAAGGGGGATGATCTACTACATCTATACGCAACTAGGAGATCTCTAATTTATTTTTTTGAATTTCTTCACAAGGATATGTGGGTCCATCATTATTTTATCCATCTCCAAATTTCATAATTTTTAAAATTTTATCTTATGTTTTTTGAATTTTGAAAAAAACGTAGGGCTTTCCTAGCCCATGGAAATCTTCCATTTTTTGTTCAAAATAAAAAAATCCAACAAAATCCAAAATTTTCAAATTTGGCCACAAGGTTAATCTTGAATGGGCCTATGTATTAGTGAAAAAAAAGGAAAAAATCCTCACTATCCCCCTCCCTCTCTCTAACCCCACCTAGACATAACTTTGCTAAATGCGTCTAGATGCTTTGGATAGGGACATGTATATAGGGTTTCTCTTCTGTATAACTAAGTCACATAGAAGTAGAGCTATGTAGCCCTCTTAATTTTTAAGATTTTGATCATTGATAGAAAATTTAATTTACTCACTGTATTTAACATAATTTGTTTATCTAGGAGGTCTAGTTTCATTCTAATCAAGTATATTTACATCCCACATTTGTTGAAAATATATATGCATATGTAAATTATGAAAAATGCTTAGATCAATTTACACGTATATTAGAATGATTAATACTTTATAGAATTATTTATTTACGTAGAAATGATATTTAAATAATTTATATGTTGAAAATACAACTTTAACATTGATATTTAATATTAAATTATTTTTTACGTTGATTTTCAATGGGGTCCATGCACAATGACATTAGACAAATAAAAGATTTTTCAAGATATTATAAACAAGGTTAAATACAATAGATGGATCAAATTTTTTATCAACTATTAAGATATTAAAACTAGAGAGGGTTATATAAAGAGGGGATTTTATAAAAGCGGGATTGATATATATATATATATATATATATATATATGAGACACAAGAAACTAATTTTTAGAATTTTTTAAAATTGGGGTTGGAAGTAAATTAAAGAGTAAAGTTTAACGAATATCACCTAATCAACAAATTTGATATATAAATCTAGTTCTTAATATGATTTAAACATATTATAAAAAAATTTTGAAAAAGATTTTGAGGTAACAAAAGTCGAATTTTAATATATCTAGTATTTTTACAAAAAAAATTCAAAATATAGCTTAACTTGAGTATCATGACTTTTATTATTAGGATGTATTTGGGAATTGATAAAACTTTTGGATGAAAAATTTTTGATATAAAAATTTTTAAATTGAGAAAAAATGATATGATATAATAGCGGTACTGATGAGGAGTGAAAAAAATAAAATAAAAATAGATGAGTTATAAAAAGTGAAAAGTTTTTATTTGAAAATTTTTAGATGTAGCTAAATTTACCCTTAGAGTTATTGGGGGTGTATCACATGGATTCATTTTAGAGTTTAAAATAAAACTTAATAAATGGCTTGTCAATCAAAATTTTATAGTAAAAGATATTGATAAAATATTATTAGATTAGAGGTATTTTGGTAATGTTATCGAAATACTAAAGCCACAATATTTGTCTATTCTCTACCACAAACTTATGGGGGTTAAAAAAAAGAAAAGAAAAAATCATAGAGGGTGAGAGGAGAGAAAAAATGTGAGAAAAGTGAAATGAGATTTGAGACATTTCTTATAGAAGATCCAATGGGCTATGAATTGTTAGAATTCAAGGCAAATTAAGCACATTCCATATTTTAATGATTAATAACTCAATTTGAGAACTAATAGGGTACTAATGTGTTTGCTAAGTGATTGTCAAAGGTTAAAAACTTATGTTTCAGAACATAGCAGACAAAGTCGCACTCCCAAGTCGACTCAGCCATCAACTTAGGTTAAATCGATTCCCAAGTCGGCTCCAGAAGCGACTTCAGATGCATTAAATGTTCCAGCATTAAATTTGGGACTCGGAGACAGGTGAAGTTACAGTCAAAGTCGACTCCACCTGTGACTTAGGTGAAGTCGCAGATCCAAGTCGACTCCAGAAGCGACTTCAGATGCATTAAATGTTCCAGCGTTGAATTTGGGACTCGGAGACAGGTGAAGTCGCAGTCAAAGTTGACTCAAGATATGACTTGAGTCCTGCCATATAGAAGACTCCGAATCTCAATGTCAAATCGTATTTCCAAGTTGACTCTGCAATGCGACTTGAGTGAAGTTGAAGTTCAAGTCGACCCAAGCAAGCGACTCAAGCAAATAGCTATGTCGGAATCTTTCAAAATTAAAATATTATTAGAGGAACAACTATATACTGAAGATTGGACACCAGAATCAAGAAGGACAATTATCCTAAATCAAGGCCACAAGGAAGAACCTCTCAAAGAGAAGAATGCCATGATGAGTTTCAAGGCAAAACAAGGAAAATCAAGTATATCAAATGAAGAACAAGATGAGATAAAGAAAAATGAAGTATCAAGATCAATTGCAAGAATCTAAGGTTCCAACGTATGCAATGGAAGGTGAAGTCGCACCCGAAGTCGACTCCACCTGCGACTTAGGTCAAGCCTAAGACCAGGTTGACCTGAAGATGTAACTTGGAGTGAAAGCTGAAGACCGAAGTTGCACCCGAAGTCGACTCCAGTCTGCGACTTGGGTGAAGTCACATCCGAAGTCGACTTCACCATGCGACTTGGATGAAGTCGCATAACAAGTCGACCTTACATGCGACTTGGTTCGCAACAGTCGGAAAAATTCAAATGTTGGCGCATTAAATGCGCGCCGCCTACCACCAAATGTTTGATTTTCTCCTCCCATTATAAAAGAGACTTCAAGGGGACGTGCAAGGGGTTAGAGAATCATTCAATAAGCTTACCTTCCACTTTCTCTTGCATTTAAGTTGATCTACACCAACTCTAAGAGAAGAATCTGTAAAGTGTAGTTCTTTCTTTTGATTGATTATTTATGTTTACCACTTGGTTTGATATTGGAAATCGAAACCAAGTGAAGGCAAAGTAGTGTTGTGATTGGAGTGTGACTCGTCACTTACTTGTGCTGTATTTGTGCATGCCCCCTAGAGTTGGAATCTAGAAGAGAGCTGCTACTCTAGTTATATTTGAAATCCAATAGTGGAATCCAAGTCACAACAGGTGTGAACTTGGAAGAGTGGAGTAGGGAAGGTTGCCCGAACCACTATAAAACTCTGTTTCTTCGTGTGGCTTGATTATCTGTGTTTTATTGTTTTATTTCTCTCCATATTCTCTGCTTATTTCATTAAGGGGATTAACTCAAAAAGGAAAATTTTTTTTGTTTAAGTAAATAATTTTAAAATACCCAATTCACCCCTCTCCTCTTGGGTAGTTGCTATAAACTCGGGACCAACATGAATTTCATATATTTTAAGAAGTGGATTTCAAGAGACTAAAGTTTGGAGAAATTAGAGAAAAATATGAATTAGCTAAGTAAGCAAATTCTCCTTGATTTTTTGTTTTCTTTACTTAATCCGCCTATTCAATGTATCATAATTACTTGAAAACAATTTGGTATGATTTTGTAGAGTTTGGAATGAGCATTTGAAAACTCTATAACATAGAGAGAGATTTTTTTAAGGAAACAAAATATGATGATAAAACCTAAATGCATAACTCAGAGTAATATATTGTAATGATTCAGGGGTATTTGGTAATACACAAAACTTTCAAACTAAAACTTTTTCATCTCAACAACTATCCTATTTTTAATTATTTATTCATTTTTTCCTATGTAATTACCTTACTTTTTAATCATTTTTGCAAAACTATCAATATTTTTAATTTATCTATTTGAACTTTATTTTCTTTATGCATCATTGTTATCCTTATCATATTATATCATTTTCTCACATTTCTAAAACTTTTATACCAAAAATTTTTCATCAACAGTATCATCACTTTCCAAATACACTTAAAATATAGTAATGGTTTTCAAAATTTTCAGGTAATGTAAAAGATGAATGTTTCAAGTAAGGGAGGAAATCAGGGTAGGTTATATTGAGTACGTATTTGTTTAATCTAGATCCTACTTTTTAAAAATTTTATTTGACCATATTTTTTATACCAAGTGAAAATAATGCTGGTTTGACCCTTGCTTTTTTTAATAGGTTTTGGGATGAACTTCAGGTTGATCTCCAGTTGATATTGGAACGGTGAGTTGGATAAAAAATACAGGTCAAGTAGAATAATTTAAAAATTTATACATATATTAAATATAAAGATATATCTATGCGAAATTTAAATATTATATGCTTCATTATTTTACTACTTAAAAAGTAAACATTATCACTAAACAAAAGATGAGTAAATATAATGTATCTTTATTAAAATAGTGTTTGGCAATGTTTAAAAAAAGTCAAGTTAAAACTTTTCAAACTAAAACTTTTCACTCCCCATAACTACCCTATTTTTTAATGATTTTCCTATTTTCTCATTAATTACCCTACTTTCCAATCAATTCTATACAACTACTCACACGACTCACCTATATATTTTAACTTTATCATTTTTACTCCTCATCATTACCCCTACCATATCACATTATTTTACTACTTTTACTCTTCAAAACTTTTCATCAAAAGTTTTATCCATTCCCAAACAAACCTTGGGTTATAAAATATATTTCATTCATAATAGATTATGATACTTATAAAAATATTTTATGAAATAATTGTATTTTTTGTGAGAGTTTCCAAGGTGATGGAAAAACTACAATTATGTATATGAGCTATACGTAAATATATGCAAATGTTTCTTATTAATTTTTATTTTGTTAATATAATTAATAATAATAATGGGTGAATTCTAAAATAAAATGAGAACAATAATAAAAAAATATGCTCATAATTTATAATAAATAAATATACGCAAGGTTGGTTGGGATACTTTGGATCAGGACATGAATGGTTGACCCATTTGGAACCTAATCTTGAATTTGAGTCAAAATTTCTGACTCATCTCTATACCGGGTCAAAAAAAGTCAATTTTACCATATCAAAAAATGGTCGGATTAAGGGCAGGTCCACCCAATGCTCACTCCTAGTTTCAAGAGAGGTATTTGGAACTTGAGAAGAAAAAATAAAGGTATTTAGGGACAAAATTTAAGTAAAAATTTTTGAATAATATTTTAAACTAATGTTGTATTGATGTAAATTAAATGCACAAAAAAGTCGAAGTCTTGTAGAGTTCCAACTTGTTGATTTTAAAATTTTTCTTAGAAAGTAAATAGATTATTCTCTTTTCAAATAAAACAAACTGATTTGACTTGCAAATGAGATTTGACGTTTATATATGGATAGGTTTTCATTTGAATGATTTATGATGGAATGGAGGTATGAATATTGTGTAGAGATCTTATTTTTTGAAATTTGAAGAGTTTTTATAAAAAACTATATGACAAATAGATTTGAAGTGGTTAGAAGTGATATCTCTTGGGTTTAACATATGATGGTAGAAAATTTGTGGATTTTGCATGAGGTTATTGATAAGTCTAAAAATTTTCTGGTAATTTCATATTAAATTCACACAGTTAAATATTAAAACATTAATTAAATGCATGTTTTAAGTGGAATTTCATTAAAATCATATTTTTGATAGAATCTTTAATTTTACTATAAAACGGGTCATTTTGCAATATTTTGGAAAATATAAAATTATAAAAATAATTAAACATACTAAAAGGGATTAAATAGACTCACTTTGAAATATGGGTATAAAGTAAACCATTATGAAATATTAAGATAAAATAAATTGGGGCTAAAAAAATATATATATATAAATTAAAAAATCCTTGTGAGCTTATTAAAATTATTTTGACAAAAATTAAATGTTTAAATCCACATTTTCGTTTTCTGCATGAGTACACGCGACTGTACACCGCTGGAGCACCATATTCCGGTGCTCCATCTTCCCCAAACCGAGGAGCCCCTTCTCCATCAAAGCCGGCAGCCATGGAAATTCAACCAGCCACTCGCCGAGCGGACAACAGCAGGAAAGCTGTCCGAAAAATTCCAACAACCAAAGCAAACCCACCTCCGCAACCTGCACCCCATCTTCCCCAAATTCCCTTTCCAGCCACGATCCAGCTCGTCTTCTCCAACCAGAAAATCCAACTCTTCGTCCGTACCAACATCTCCTCTTCAATCCCGAATGGCGACATTAAAATTAGCAACCGGAGATGGGAAAAGTTTGTACCAATCAAAACCTACCGTTCCATCATCTTCTTGTTGATTTCAGCAACTTCCCTTGTTAATCGGCCAGCCCTTTCTCTGCTCCACCAAATCGAAAAACCCAGATCCGATTGGGCAGATTCTTCGCTTCCTAAAAATCCATCCGTGCACAGGTTCCTTTGCACCGAAAATGTGCGGCAGCAGAACCGAATGCATCATACCCCTTCCATTTTCTCGATCTCCGGCAGCAATCCATTCCACCGGAATCCACCTGAAGCAGCAGCCGCACCCGCCTCGATTCATCGAGCAATAGCAAACCAGCAGACCGCCATCAAATCACGCAGCAGCTGTCTTCTCCAACCAACGAACCAGCGACGACGACGACGAACTCTTGTGGCGGCCTTTGCGAGGTGGTTGATGGCGTTGCAGAGAAGGCGAAGGCGATGAAAAGGCAGAGATGGAGATTGAGACCGAAGAGGATGTGCGTATCTGCGTACCGCCCAAAAGAAAAATGCTCTATTGTTGATGAGGAGCAGATCTGAGCCGTTTAGAATGGCTTCTCTGGCGAACCGGTTCTGGGATTCGCCTGCTCAGAAGGAAAGTCAAAACGTGGACAGAAACACAGGCGAGGACGATGAAGAAAAAGATGAGGAAGATCCAGTGATGACAGATGCCATTTCGAGCCGTGCCAAGCTGCTGTTGCTGTCAATCCGATTAAAATCGGTACTCAAAAGAAAATCACGATGAGCTCCGGCTAAAAATCCATGAGCTATCCCACCTCTAGGAAAACCATCATTCGACATGTCAAATCCGGCCAGCAATTTCCGTCCAAACCCATCTGATCGCCTAGCTGCCTCTTCATCCGAACGGCACCCATTTTTGCAACTTGCAATTGGATCGACGACCAGCTCCAAGCAGACGACGACCATTTGGGCACCGAAGATTCGGCATCCGTCCAAATTCCAGCCATGGTTGCCGTTTTCTTTATCTCCTTCAAGCAAGAGCTGCCCGTGCCCTTTTTAATTTCAGCGATTGAAGCTGCCAAAGCCCGAACTAAACAGCAACAGGCAGCTGTGAATTTTTAGCCAGTAGATTTTGCCACTGCATTTTTCTCCTCTTCGTCAAAATCGAAGGCAAAGCTACGGCAAAAGGCAATGAGCAGCAATCCCACATCGGATTCAAGTTCGGTCGTTGGGCCCCTCCCACAACTATAAAAGGAGGGCCCCTCCACTCATTCACACATCCCCATACCACACACAACCCCTTGGGTGGGACCCATTTTGTGGGACCCATAGTGAGGAGGTGGGGCCAAGCAATAAAGTTTTCTATTACGTGGAGATTTTGCTCTCCATATTCGGGTGATGTGAATTTTATTTTTCTGCATTATAGTTAGTAGCGTTTCATAGTTGTTAAATTTTAATTTGTAATTTTTAGATTAGATTTACTGCTTTATTTTCTGCTTTGTAATTGTTAGATTAAATTTAATGTAATTCTCTTTCCTGTTTTAATAGTTGAATTTCATAGCTTTTATTGCTTTCTTAGAATAGTTTTAATTAAGTTATTAGCTAATTATAATTTCTTTTAGTTTCTTGTCTCCCTTTCTTTTCTCTGCAATTTCTTTTATTTTCATTTCTTTTCTCTCTTCTCTTTCTCTCTTCTCTCTTTCTCTCTCTTCTCTCTTATCTATCTTATTTCTTCTTCTCTCTCTAACGTCTCTCTCTCTTTTCTCTCTCTTCTCTCTTCTCTCTTTCTCTCTCTTCTTTCCCTCTCTCTCTCTCTCTCCTCTTTCTCTCTTCTCTCTTTCTCTCTCTTCTCTATACCTTCTTTTTCTCTTAAAAACAATTCAAAACTACATCGCCTCTCTGTGGATTCGACCCGACTCACCGTCATTCTACACTATCACCCGTATAGTGGTAGCTTTAATGTGTTTCGGTTAATTTTAATTAAACTGGTGATCACAGTGCTCTTAAACGACAAGCACTTGGTACGCATCAGTTATTATGTTTCCTTTAAGTTTCATAAGATGTGTAGATGAAACTCTATGTGAGGTTTAATATATGGAAATCATGAACAAATGGATGTGTAATATATTAATGATGTGAATGGTTTGTCGCCCATGTTATTGGGTCATGATGGGTTAGGTATTTTATCGAATGAGATTTTTGATGACTAGTTGTTGATCGATTGATGATGTATATAATTTGAAATTAAGGTTTAAACTTATTTGCCTGGGTTATAGTTAGAATGATGTAATTTTGTAACCCTTATGTTGATAAGAAAATTAAGTCTTGGAAGGGATGTATGTTGCGAGTTAAAATAGGTGGGAGCTAATCCTAGTATAACCTAGTTGGGAAGTTAGGAGTGATGGTGTGTGTATTGGGATGGGTTCCAAGATGGTTTGGACTTTTGGTTGATATATTGAAAATGGGAAAGAGCGGTATAATATGATATAGGTAATGATAAGGAATAAAAATAATAAAGTTAAAATAGATATTACAATTATATAAAAATAGATGAAAAATAATTAAAAAATAAGATGGTTATATAGAAAGACGTAAAAATGATTGGAAAGTAAGTTAGATGTGAAGGAAAAAGAGTTTTGAGTATAAAATTTTTTGTTGTTACCAAATACACCTTGGTATGGTTTGGTGAAGTGATTTAATATGGTTTTGCGAAATGATCATAATATATGTTTTGGCATGACATAAACATGATGCATCTGTATTGCTTGCATGGATGATAGACTTGATCATGATAGCATAGTTGGAAGCCAAATCTCGACCCTAAAGGTTGTGAAATGGTCCAAGCCAAATGAATGGTTGTCAATAAAGTGGGTGTATGCTGAAGTTGGTTGGGTATGTGCCTTTTATGGCTATTGTTGACCATTAAACTTGATAGGTGAGATTGGCATGATAATGCGTGGATGCGGTTGGAATGACATGACCCTTGAATAGCATGCTATTTGGATTGATTTGGCTCTAAGGTTGCGCACAGTTCGATAAGCATATGAGTTATGTGTTGTGTTCCTTGACAGACGTGGACCTCACATGGCATGCAACTGGACATGTATTCCCCTTATGCACTTATGATTGGGATATGCACAACCTTTGTGTGGTGTATGATTTGGGATACATGAATGCATGTTGAATATGGTTGCATGTATGCTTGAGAGATGACATAATATGGTTATTTTGGGCTAGTGAAAGCCTGTCTTAGTTTTGAATGCAATAATATGACATTCATGATTAATTTAGTATAAATTTGCAATGATATGACATTCATGATTAATTTAGTATAAATTTTCTTATTGTCTTCATTGAATGCATATACTTATTGAGTTTGTCTAAACCACATTGTTTATTTGATATTTTTAATTGACAGGTTAGATGTGGAGCCCAATGGGGTATTGGAGCTCATGATAGGGGCTAGAATAGAGCCCGTGATTAGAGAGGTAACAAAGTGATTAAGACTTAGCGTTATTTTTGTTTGGATAGTGATGTATAAAAGTATTTAGATGTTAGCAACGATGTATTTTTTTGGCATTCATGTATTTATTAAAGGTTATAATCAAGCTTATATGTCATATATTGGAGTAGAAATAGAATGGGAAAAATTAAGGAAGGTGAGAAAAATATGCAAAATAGAAAATAGGTTACTCCTCCAAGCGTCTTATAGAGTCACTTTCTTTAAGAAAATATTTGCATCCTCATAGCTATTTAGGATATAACAACTTGCTTCCTGGATACACGAAGAGATAACTGAATTTAGAATCGAATACAGCCTTCCTTCTATCCATCAAATGCTTGAAATTAAGAACAACTTCGATGGAGTTGAAAACTTGAAATTCGATTAAGAATGGTAGCTCTTTCTTCTACATGCAATAAAAGCAAGGGATTCTCTTTGCTGGCTTACTCTTTTACAACAACAATTATATACATTGATTTCAACTACACGTTGGATGGCTGAATGATTTATATGATTTGTATGCTCTATAATCCATAGGTGGCAATCAGCCAAAATTTCAAGCCAAATCAAAGTTAAATAAAAGACCAAGTCAATTGAGCAAATTTTGTGCACATGTGTCGAATTACACATGTGAGAAAGAGATACAAAGAAAAACTACAAATACCGAACCCATCAATTACATGTACATATGGATTCATGTTTATTACATGTTTTATTATATTTATATAATATGATTTATAAATGATAAATTATATTATTAATATTTTATTTTGAAAATCTTACCAAAATTTCCTTTATTTTCGAAATTAAAATAAACTCCATTGAAGCCAAAAAAACCTCATATAGAATTAAAGTGTCAAGTGGACTTGAATCTTTTTAGTAAAAGTACATCAAGATCTACCGAGGTATACAATAGCTAGAGCTTTGAACTATTGACCCAGTTTGATGGATCAAATATACTCACATATAAGATTTCAAAATTACATCAAGTATTTATAAAGATGACATGTTATAGTCATGTGTCAGTATCCCAATTTCATGAGTACCTTAAAGGGAACCCACTTTCCAATACTCATATAGATAGATCTGTTATAGTACCCCTTAATTAAATACCCAAACGTAATATTCTAGATCCGTTAAGAGCACTATACACCCAACCTCATAAATATATTATAGGAACTAAGCACTGCTTGAGATATGCAAAAAAATAAATGAATATAATTAATACTTGTAGTTGTAAAATAACTTAATTTGTTCATTGAACTCTAAACCTGGGCTACAAACTTAAAGTTAGTTTCAGTCATTACAACTCATTACATATGGTTTCAAATTCTATCCCTCTTATTGTTCTATATCACTTCCCAGGTAAGGTCTTTTGTAAGAGAGTCTGCCAAGTTTTCACTTAATCTTACAAAATTAATATTTACAGCTGCATCTTGGAGCAACTATCTTATATAATTGTGCTTTGATGGCATATGTCTTGACTTATCATTATAAGTTTGGTTATATACCCTTGATAAGGTTGATTCGTTGTCATAATGTAAATGAATAGGAGGCATTAGCTTAGGCTAAATGAGAATTTCAAGCAATAAATTTTTAAGGACATTCCGCCTCTTTTTCTGCTGCAGCCAAGGCAAGCAATTTAGATTCCATGACAGAATATGTAATGCTGATTTTCTTTTTGGAGGATTGCATCATTATACCCTTCCAATATAATGGATTTACCACTAAAATGCAATCCATAAGCAATAGTCTTTCCAAGTATTTTAATACCCTATAAATTGTATTCTAATGTGTATAACATGCATTACTAGTGAAACTGCTAAGTATACTTACAATATAGTAATATTTGGTCAAGTATAATACATAACATATATTAAACTTTCAATCACTCTAGAATACTCAAGCTAAGCTACAGATCATTCGTCATTTTTATATAACTTAATTCTAGGATCAAAAGAAGTTGAGGTTGCACCAACATCAAAATAGTTAAACCACTTGAGTAAAATACATTATCATCTGTAATATACTCATTTTTGGCACTGATATTGATATTATTGAATAACATCTCTATTTGCAGTAAATTTACTATATACATATTTGTGTAATTGGTTTAATTTAAACTCATTTGATAACACAGCCTAATCATAATTTTTTGTATCATTGCTTAGGTATCTATTTTAAATTATATAAATATTTTATTAATTTACAAACTTTTTTCTTGTCCAGGAATGCTAAATCCTTTAGGTTGTTTTACATAAATTTTTCATCTAAATCTCCATTTAGAAAATAGTTTTTACTTCAATTTTATTGAATTTCAAGATGATGGATAGAAGCTAGAGACATTAATAATCCAGTGGTTAAAATTCTAGCTACTAAGCCATAGGTACCAAAGAAATATATACTTTTCTTTTACCTAAACCTCTTAGCTACTTACCTAATTGTAAAATTATCAATTGAGCCATCAAATTTTAATTCTTTTCAATGTTTGATTTACAGCCTATATGTTTGATCTTAATAGTAAATCAACTAACTTCTAAGTTTCTTTTACTATTATTGAATTTATTTCATCTTAGATCCCTTCTTTCTAGTGTGATGAATATGGAGATTTCATAGCCTCTTTATAGGTAATAGATCTCCTTTAGTATGGACAACAATCATATGTTTCTCATTTATATTATCTCTAGATCCTTCTACTAGATGTAACTGGAAATTAGGCCCAATAGAATCATCACCTACAGATCTATTTAATGGTTGAGAAGAAGAAACTTCATCATTATTATCGAACTTAAGAATAGATTTATAAGTATTTTTTTTATAAAAATCAGCATTTCAGGAATCAGTAATGATATTTTGTTAATTAGACTGTTAGGGTCTGCTACCATAAATCTACAAGCTTTACTATTTATTGTATAGCCTAAAAATATGTAGTTTATTCCTCTTTTTCCTAATTTAGGTCTTTTTGGACTAGATAACCTTACTAAGGCTCTACAACCTTAAACTTTTATGTATTTTGAATCAGGTATTTTATTTTTAGAATTCATAGAGAATAATTTTAGTTTTCTTAAGCGAGACTCTATTAAGAATGTGACAAGATGTTAATAAAACTTCATCCCAACAACCTTTACCTAGGTCTGTATTTATTAATATCAAATTTACCATTTCAACTAAAGTTATATTTTTTCTTTCTGTAGTTTCATTCTATTGAAGTGTATAAGGGGTTGTTATTTGGTGAATTATGCTAACATTTTTACAGAAGTTATTAAAGTCACTTGAGAAATATTCATCACATCTATCTAATTTTAGAGATTTAATGATTTTACTAAGCTGATTTTTAACTTCAGCTTAATAAGATTTGAATTTAATTAAGACTTTCCTTTAGTTTTCTTAGCAAATAAATATAGGTATATTTACTAACATCATCCATACATATTATGAAATATATTTTACCACATCTTATTAGGCTATTTTCTATATCACAATATTAAAATGAATTAATTCCAATAATTTTGAATTTCTTTCTATCTTTTGAAATGACTTTTAAGTAATCTTAGTTTGAACACGAATTTTAAATTTATCAGACGATTCATTAGAGGATCTACGAATTAATCCTATTTCTATCATGGTGTCCATCTATAATTAATGTGTCATAGTCTATCATGACAAAAAGAAAAACAGTCAATAATATAAAAAAAGATGATCCATTATTCACATTCAGGCAAAACATGTCATCTACAACATAACCCTTCTCAGCAAAGACACTACTCTTTGTAATAATAATTCGATCTAACCCAAAAACCAATTTAAAATCACATTTACTAAGAAGGCTGATTGTGATAAGGTTTTTGCGGTTTTCCAATACATAAAGTATGTTAGCAAGGGTGAGTAATTTTCTAGAAGTCAGTTTAAGGACAATAGATGAATTAGCTACGAATAGATTATTTTCATTATTACCAGATTTATAGATTTTAAACTAACTTCTATTTTTGTATGCATGCCTAGTGGCTCCAGAATCAACCCATCAAGTTTGGTAATTATTCACAATGCAAATTTTAAAAATCATAGTAACAAAATTTTCTTCAGTCACATGTGCCTTATGACCTTTTTGAGTGTTATTTGTCTTTTTGAGAAGCATACACTCTCTTTTTAAATGATCCATCTTTTTATAGTAATAGCAAGGTCCGTTTCTTTTTTTAGCGATAGTTTTATTAGTATTAAGTTAAATTTTTTAAAGGGCTGATTATTGCTAACTATCATTTGATTTTGAGTTTCAATCACATGAGCTTTAGATTGATCTTATTCGCCTTTCTTCTTACTTGGTCTAGATTTTTCTTTGGTATGAAGATTGGGAATAAGATCATCTAAGCGCATCATATCTTTCATTTGTTTCAAGTTCTTGTGGTGGTTATTCCAACTAGGGGGCTGTTTGTAAATGCATAAAAATCGCCCATTCTTGTAAAACTTTTCAATGGCAGGACATCTGTGCAAAACATGGAATTTCATGCTGCCACAGATAATTTTCCAATAGGTGATTTTTGCCGTTCGTACCTTGTAATGGTAGCACATTGGGAACTGGAGAAGAAAAGTGATGAGAAAATTGGTTGCTCATATGCATTACATGGGTAGCAGATGCCAAATGCACCGCAACATTATCCGTTCGGTGTGACATTATTGGCCAATTAATATTAGCTGAGTGCATTACATGAACATCGCAAGCAGTCCATAACTGCATTACTAGGCTAGCACAGGACATTTAATGTATGGATTTAGGATAAAAAATGTCAGCGAGTTCTATGTATTCCCAAACAGTCCCTAGGTGAAAATTTTGCAATAATGAAACCTATAACAACGAACTCATCTATCTTACTACCCTTAGACTCAAATTGATTGATGATATTTTGAATTTCATAAACTTATTCAAGAATTGACTTATAGTCAGTTATAGTGTACTCAAGGAAACAACTTAATAGAAATTTTTTTATACTCACATCATCCGTATTGTACTTATATTGAAGTGAGTTCCACATTTCTTTGGCTATGTCCACTTTTTGGTACACGTTGTAGAGATAGTTTGATAGTGACTCAATCGATGCGGCCCTTGCAAATGTTGTTGTCTCTCTCCCACTTATTTTTTTGCCTCGTTACCGCAGTGTCTCATCTGCGATTTTTCAAGCTTCGAGGTTGTGAGAATGTAAACCACTCCAAGATGGGTTAGGTAGAGATGAAGTTGTTGCGAACAACTATTGAAGTTAGTTCAAACACAAGCATACAATCTAGGGGTATTAGGCTTAACAAGGGGAATGGTGGATTGATGAGCCATTTTAGGAAAATGAAAGAAAATATTACCTTAAACTTGTTGTGGCAGAGACTTAGAAATAGAAAGAAAAAAAAAGTAGAAAAAATGCCAACTGGAAAAGAGATTACTCCTCCAGGCATGTTACAAAGTCACTTTTCTTGAAGCAATATTTGCACTCTTACATCTATTTATGATCATAACGACTTTCTGTTAGGATACAAAGAGAGAACCCAATTTAGAACAGAAAACAACATTCCCTCTAAATATCAAAGACTTGAAATTGAGAACATAGTTGAAAACTTGAAATTCGATCATGGGTAGTAGATCTTTCTTCTTCACACAATAAAACAAGCAGTTCTCTTTGCTGGCTTACTCTTTTACAGTAGCAACATCAATTTATTTATATACACCGATCTCAACTATATGTTAGATGGCTGAAAAATTTATATGATTTGTGCGCTCCATATTGCCATATGTAGCAATCAACCAAAATTTCAACATGAAATAAAAGACCAAGTCACATATTCATGCTAAGCCAAATCAATGTTAAATAAAAGTCCAAGTCAGTTGAGCGAATTCCTTGCAAATATGCTCAATTACACATGTCAAAATGAGATACAAAGAAAACAACAAATACCAAACCTATTAATACATGTGCATATGGATTCATGTTTATTATATTTATATAATATTATTAATATATGATAAATTATATAATGAAAAATGATCTTTTTAGCCTAGGTTAAGCAAATGACTAGCTCAACCCACATAAAAAACTCATTAAAATTTTTTTAAAATTTTTTCTTCACACAATTATTTATCTAAGTGTATTTTTAACATATAAACTAAGTTTCACTATTTTTGGATATGTGTATATATATTTTTAAAATTTTTAAATATAGAGGTATTTGAAATATGTATATACACATAGAAGTTTAAAAATCTCGAAAAATATATACACATATTCAAAAATAGTAAAACTTGATTTATATGTTAAATACATTTAGATGAATAAGTGTATGAAGAAAAACAGAAAAGCGTCTTAAATGAATTTTTTAAGGTAGGCTAAGCAAGTCCTTTGCTTAACTCAGGCTAACAAAATTATTTCTCTTATATTATTAATATTTTATTTCAAAAATCTTACCAGCATCATATAGGTATTTTATATTTTAATACGTGATCATGATATGATAATGATGATGCTATAGAGTTATTTGTCTTATATGGATGATGTGGTTATTTACGAGATTTAGTTTCTACTCATCATCTTACCATTGTAGCTTGTCATTATTCATCGCATATTTTAGTAATTTTAAACCATTTAAAATAAGTAAAATACCCTTATATTTAAGAGCTAAAAAAATGCATGTATCTAAAATACTTGATTTATATATTAAATACATTTAGATTAACAATTTTATAGAAAAAGTAAATAAATTTATTAACATGGGTTGAATAAGTCGTTACTTAGTGTTCCGGCCTCGTGAGAAAATCATATCATAAACTTGGTTAAAGATAAAATTATGTTCCCTGCGGCTTTGGAAATAAATGCTCAATTAATTTCCCAGCAAAATTTTAAAGCATCTAATTCTTTTAACCGAGTCCGAAAAGTACATCACAGAAATATTTTGCATTGTGTTCCACATTCTGATTTTACATCTCTAACGAGAAAACCCTTGATTAAAAGAGCTGAATACAATGGTCCATAAAAAAAATGCTTAATAATAATGAAGTGCGTAGAAGATCCTTCTACGTCTTTACAAGTGCACGAAAAATCGTGTCTAACAAAAATATAAAGATAAATGAGTACACTTCGCCCCGCGCCGTGACTCGAATGTGAGGTATATGACGCCACGCGCCATATCTCAAATATGAAGTACATGACGCCACGCGCCATGACTTAAATATGAGGTACACGACGCCACGCGCCATGACTTAAATGTGAGTTACACGACGCCACGCGCCATGACTTAAATGTGAGTTTACGCTTAGCCCGTCGACCAGCGATGACTCGGTTTGGGAACTAGTGAGGGGCCCGTCGGCGACACCAGTGACCCTACACAGCAAACTAAGTGCGCTCTTAGCTTCTGGATTTACACAGCAGACCAGCGTGTCCCGCTTTCAGCTTCTGTATTTATACAAGAAACCAGCGTCTCCCGCATTCAGCCTCTGGATTGAACAATTGGGTGGTTTTACCAAGAAATGGATTCAACCGGATTTTAAAAGTATGTTTGGGTCATTTTTGACCAATTAAAAAGGTTTGGGCCCAACTGGGCTTGTTGACAAGAGTTTGGGCCATCTTGGGCTTTTTGGAGAGTTTTGGGCCATCATGGGTTTTTTTGAAAAGTTTTGGGCCATCATGGGCTTTTTGAAAAGTTTTGAGCCATCTTGGGCTTTTTGAAGAGTTTTGAGCCATCTTGGGCTTTTTGTAGGGTTTTGGGCCATCTTGGGCTTTTTTGAAAAGTTTTGAGCCATCTTTGGCTTTTTGGAGGGTTTTGAGCCATCCTGGGCTTTTTTGAGAGTTTTGGGCCATCATGGGCTTTTCGGAGATTTTTGTGCCATCATGGGCTTTTTGAAAGGTTTTGGGCCATCATGGGCTTTTTGTAGAGTTTTGGGCCATCTTGGGCTTTTTGGAGAGTTTTGAGCCATCTTGGGCTTTTTGGAGATTTTTGGGCCATCATGGGCTTTTTGGAGGGTTTTGGGTGCCTTTGAATATATATGTGTATTTTGATATATTTTTATAGAAAATATACATTCATTTATTTTTATTTTTAAAGGAGGAAATATACTTAACCCGTGTGTCAATTCAACCCGCCAGTCGGGGAGTATCCACGTTGGGAAAAGTAGTTTTTGAAAATAATATATATGTATATATATATATATCTATATATATAATAGAACACATATATATTTTTATTTTATTTTTAAAAGAGAAAATATACTTAACCCGTGTGTCAATTCAACCCGCCAGTCGGGGAGTATCCACGTTGGGAAAAGTAGTTTTTGAAAATAATATATATGTATGTATATATATATCTATATATATAATAGAACACATATATATTTTTATTTTATTTTTAAAAGAGAAAATATACTTAACCCGTGTGTCAATTCAACCCGCCAGTCGGGGAGTATCCACATTGGGAAAAGTAGTTTTTGAAAATAATATACATGTATATATATATTTATATATATAATATATACATATATATTTTTAAAAGAGAAAATATACTTAACCCGTGTGTCAATTCAACCCGCCAGTCGGGGAGTATCCACGTTGGGAAAAGTAGTTTTTTTTTTTTTTAAAATAATATATATGTATATATATATATATTTATATATATATATAATATAACACATATATATTTTTATTTTATTTTTAAAAAAGAGAAAATATACTTAACCCGTGTGTCAATTCAACCCGCCAGTCGGGGAGTATCCACGTTGGGAAAAGTAGTTTTTGAAAATAATATATATATATTTATATATATATATAAAAGGAAGAAACTCTATATTTTTTTTTTAACTAAAAAAAAATAAAAAAAAATAAAAATAAAATAAAATAAAATAAAATAAAAAAAATAAAAAATGGAGAACCCACGTTCTCTCTTCAGCGCGGGAGAGCTCGTTCCCCGTTCTCTTTTCAGCGCAGGAGAGCTCTCCTTCTCCCGTTCTCCCCTCTCGTCGTTGTGTTGCCGAATGAAGGGCCAAGGGGTATTTATAGGACTCTGGCGGCTTGGGATGGGTTCCGCGGTGGTGGAACCGCTTTCCCGCGGAACCGTCTTCCCGCGGAACCGTTTTCCCCGCGGAACTGCATTCACGCGGAACACATCTCCGCGGAACTGCATTCACGTAGATTTCGTTGCCGCGGAACTGTTTCAGTAAAATCGTTCCCGCGGAACTTCATTTACTTGGGCGCCAAGCTGCACTTGCGCGGAACCGGATTCATGTGGATTCCCGCGGAACTGCACCAGAACTGCTTCCCCGCGGAACTGCACCGAAACGCTTTCCCGCGGAACTCTCTTCTACTCGACCCACTTGAAGACGATTCCAAGCAACTGCTGCCACAGCCACTGTCTCAAAAAAAAAAAAAGACCCCACGTCCCTGCCTGGATTGCCTCCCTCGTTCGCCGTTGCATCCTTTGCTGCTGCGGCCGCCATCGCAGATGGAGATGCATGCGAACCAATTCCTATTCCTATTCCCACAACAGCCTCGATACCAAAACCTACTATGGAAGCTCTGGTTTAGATTCTCACTGCCATCACCAATTCCAGGATATGGATGGAATCATAACTTCCGATAGCATGTTTCGTGGGAATCCCAGAATATTCAGCTACGTCGAGCTTTACATTGGCAGCAACGGCTTCAGTGACGCCGAGTTTCTTGGTAGCGGCGGCTTCGGTCGCGTCGACAGAGCCGCCCTTCCCAGCGACGGAACTGTCGTGGCCGTCAAGTGTGTCGCCGACAAGGGGGAGCGCTTCGAGAAGACGTTCGCGGCGGAGCTGGCGGCCGTGGTGCAGCTCCTCCACCGGAACCTTGTCCGCCTACGGGGTGGTGCGTCCACGAGGACCAGCTGTTGCTCGTGTACGACTACATGCCGAACCGCAGCCTTGATCGCGTCCTCTTCCGCCGCCAGCAGGAGGGTGGCGCTGCCGCGGCGCATCTCGGCTGGGACCGCCGCTGCCACATCGTCTCCGGCCTAGCAGCTGCGCTTTTCTACCTCCACGAGCAGCTGGAGACGCAAATCATCCATCGGGATGTGAAGACCAGCAACGTCATGCTTGACTCCGACTACAACGCGCGGCTCGGGGATTTCGGGCTGGCACGATGGCTAGAGCACGAGCACGACGAGCTGTTGTTGCCGCGACCGCAGCAGTACGAAGGACTGCCTCTGCAGTCGTTGAAAAAAAAAAAAAAAAAAAAAAAAAAAACACCGATTCCATCTGGCGGAGACAATAATGATCGGGGGCACGATTGGCTACCTGCCGCCGAAAAGTCTCCAAAAGAGGAGCGCCACCGCCAAGTCGGACGTCTTCAGCTTCGGAATCGTGGTGCTGGATTTGGTGCGGAGGCTATCGGACGAAGGGAAGATTCTACAAGCGGGAGATGGGCGGCTCCAAGATGGATCCTACAGCCTTTCAGACATGCAGCGTCTCATCCAACTCGGCCTCCTTTGCTCGGCGTGGCGATGAACGGCACTTCCTCCGACGATGCTTTGGACCAGCTGAGCGAGCGGCTTGAGTGTTACAGCTTGAGCACAGTCGTGAGCGAATCGGACAGCTGCAGCAGCTTTTCTGGCCGCCGATATGACGTCGAAGCGGCTTCGAGCTGCCCTTCGTCTTCATTTCTCCCTCCCCTCCAGAAAGGCGCTGGAAGATCCAATTTTAGCTCGGAGCGGCCGATGACGGCTGTCGGCGTAAGAGATCCGATTTGTCTGTGGCTTAATTGTGATGCGCTTCACGCCTGTTGTGGTTACAAAAATATCAGCTGTGGAGACAACGTCCGGGAGAATCAAAACAAGGAGGCCTTCCATCAGAGCCTGGAGGGCACAGATGGGATCGATCTCGATGACGATCACATGAGCGCCAGCCTGCTCAGGGCAGCAGCACAACCCTTTGCGGCAAGCTCAACCCGGATGCATGCCCACTGCCCACCTCTGTCATCAGCAATGGAACATTCTCCTTCTCCTGGACATGCTCAAGATGATGGAGGAAGGAATGCTACCGAGGAGGTGGTTCCTCGACAGATTCAAGTAATTCCGGATCCTCATGCCGATGATCTCCACTGGTACGTAGCCAGACAGCTGGTTCTGGCTAAGGTCGATGTAGGTCAGCAACTTGCACTTGCTGATGGTGGGGGTGATGGCCTAGGGAACTTGTTGCTGCTCAAGTCCAGCTTCGACAGCTGCTGCAGCCGACCGACCTCTGCCGGGATAGGCCAGGAGAAGGAATTGCCGTCAAGGAGCAGCTTCTGCACGCCATAGAAGTTGCCGATGGAGGGCTGCAGGGGGCCGTAGAGGTGGTCGTTGGACAAGCTAATCTGGCCCAGGTTGGCGAAAATCAACGGCATATCCGGGAAACCGCCCGCCAGATGGTTGCCCTGCAGCTCTACCTGTACATGGTTGGGCAGCCCAAACAACCCGCTGGGAATGGAGCCGTTAAGGAAATTGTCCCCCGTTCAAGTCCGGCTCAGCGATTGGCACCGGCCCAGCGTGTCCGGAATGGCCCTAAAGAGCTTGTTTTCGAGGGCTATGAGTGTGTGGAGGCGGTTTCCGAAGCAGAGGTCCGGGGGCAATGTCCCTGTCAACTTGTTGGACGACAGGTCCAAGAGCTGCAACTTTCCATTTCGACCCAGACGCGGCGGGATGCTACCGGTGAAGTTATTCTCCCACAGCTGCAACACCTCCAGCTCCAGCAAATCCCCGATGAAGGCGGGAATCTCACCGTATAGTCTGTTCAAGAGTGTGAGATTCGTCAGCTTCTCCAACACCGGCGGAATCTCACCCACCAGCGCTTTGTTGGAAAGATCCATGGATTTCAAGCTCCAGAGCACACCCAGCTTCGGAGTAATCTCCCCCGACAACCCGTTCACCTGCAGGAACAGCGTGTCGAGGTTCTTCAGCTTCGGGCGGAATCTCCCCATAGAGATAAGAGAAAAAGCCCCACATGCACAGAGCCGTCGACACCGCCTTCTGCCCCCCCGTACTCATCTCAAAGGCCCAAACTCCTCCTACCACGTTCATGGGCAGCAGCGCCGTCATGCAAATCCCTCCCGTCAGAGACGTCGTCAAGTAGACTATTCCAGCCGTGGATGCGGCAGAAATTACCAGAGAACAACGCTAGACTTCGATGGAGTTCTCAGGAAATACGTTTACAGCTCAAGCAGGGGAGGATGGTCGGTTGCATTGTTTGAGCCTGCCAACATCTGCACAGCTGTTTTATCTGACAAAGGCAGCGGCGCTTGTGGATTCAACAGCTACTGCAAGCTGGATGATGGGCTGATGGAATCAGCTCTCGCAGTGGAGGGCGGCTTTGATCTTTTGGACGGTGCAAGCGATGAGGTTGTTGACAGTCTCCACCGACTCCACCGTCAGCTTAGCCGTCGGCAGGTTGTTGACTAGGATCTAGAAGGCCACCGTGAGGAGAGACCCGCCGACACGCTGCTGCTGCTGCACGGGCCCGTTGCTGCTCGGTTGGGAATTTTTAGCTCTTTACAAACTCCAGCAAACGGGTATTTTATATATATATATATATTTACATGCAAAATCATATAATTTTATAGACTAAAATATACTTCATCAAATGCCCCCTCAGGAATTAGGCTGCCGTGGGCCACTTGTAAAGGCGTGATTCCTGATATGTTGTCTAGTAGGTCTCTTTTGACTCTTGGCGTAATGAGAATTTTTTTTTTTTTTTTTTTTTATATGGGCCATATATATCACAATTCTTTCTCCCAGGCAAAACATAGAGAAGAAACTGAGGGGCTCCTGGAAGCTTTGACTGATTGATTTCGAACATCTTGTCGACCCTAACAGTAGGTGGAGCACGCCTAAATTGAGGATTCTTTTCAAAGTAATCAAATGGTTCTGCAATGACAATGTCTTTCATTGCCCCTCATTTGTGCAGGTCACGAGCAAGAGACCGCACACCGCAGCGAGCAGAAAAGTTTACAATAGCCCATCTTCCCTCTTTTTTTTTTTTTTTTTTTTTTTTTTTTTTTTTTGAGGGCCCACAAGTTTCTTCCATCGACCATTTCTAGGAAAGAATTCATCATTACCAACTTTTAACTTTGGTGCATTCGAGACACGGCCTTCTACTTGAGTGAAGTTACCATTGATCGAAACACCGCATGCCTTCGACATTTCATCAGCACCATAGTTGCTGCTTCTTAATGCATTACTTAAAGTTTGCATCCCTTCTTGTGGTTTCTGTCATGGTTTTTCAACCAGTGATGATCTTTGCAAAGTTGACAGAGATTTAGTATACCTTTGCAATGAAACCAGAGAGCAGAGCTTGACAGGATAGTAAGTGGGGCGTTTTGGCTTTCTAATCTAAGCTCAATGTGCCGATAGTTAACAGAATAATCTCAATGGTTTGAGATGGGCTATCGCCTCTTTCTCCATACTTGAGGGTCTTGTTTTCACCCTCAGAGTTCTCTTTGCCTTTCCCCCAATCAATTTCACCATGATTTCTAACATTTTGATTAGCCATCAGAAATCCATCAACAGGGCCAAGCCTTATAATCATCGTAGTAGACACATCAATATTTAGAGACAAGCCCCCTTGACTGGTTCGAAAGCTAGAATGAAAACCACGACAACCCAAAACTCCAGCTCCAATGTCAACAAAGTTACTAGGATCATTGTGAAAACATGACTGCAGAACCAGAAGGCAACTCTGCTTTGCAGCATGCTGCCTTAGGATTATATCTAGAACCCTTAAGGCTTCTTGAGAACTCTAGGAATCGTGTCCTTGCAGAGCGTTTGCAATAGCTTTCATTGGAATTTTGGCAGCAAAATGTATCTCAACTTTGAAAGTCTTGGTCTGATACGAACGCCTTTGCCTTTTCCGATCTCCCTCCCGGGGCTGTCATTACCATGAGGACTACTATTCCTACTAACTTTGTTTGAGGATATGTCTTCAAGCACAACACTGAATTCAAAATTCTGTTGTGGAAGAGCCCTCACTGTAAACAAGCTCTTCTCACCATCATAAGTGAAGTACTTTCCCTGAAAGTCACCAATATAAGTCTGGTGAACTCTATCCATGATCTTTCTTTTGATACCTTTGCCATCAATAGGTTTACCATCTTCATAAGACAGAGAAACCTTTCCGCCCAGTGCCAAACCTTGCCACTGGAACTCGAATCATTGAGATTTTTTTTTTTTTTTTTTTTTTTTTTTTTTTTTTTGACAACTGCCTTAGTTGTCGAAATATCTGATGATGATGCTCATGACGGGGAGAATTTGACATCGATAGAGCCGTTACCTGTTTCTCCTGCTGATGTAGTGAACTCCATTTGAGTTTTGAAGGAGTCCCTTCCTTCTACAAGGGAGGCTGTAGAGATTCTTTTGCAAAACTTTGATATATGACTTTCTTTGTAATTTCATGGATAGTATCTTTTTAAGTAATTCCCATTCACGGTTGCTTTCATTTGATTTCCGCAATTAACAACTTCATATGTGCCATTGCCATGGACCCTTTCAATGATGTAAGGCCCTTCCCATTTAGGCTCGAATTTGCCGGTAAGTTTGCCCCCGGCCATAAGCTCTGTGCGTAGCTTTAGCACCAAATCTCCTCTTTTGAATGAGCGATGCCTCACGACTTTATTGTATGCTTCGACCATTCGAGCTTGATAAAGTTCGATCCGTTGCCGTGCTTGAACTCGTTTCTCGTCTATTGCCTCGAGTTCGTCGAAGCGAAGTTTGGCTTGTTGTTCAGTGGTTAACCCAGAATGGATGGCAACCCTCAAAGATGCTAACTGAATTTCCACTGGTAAAACTGCTTCCGTGCCAAAGAGCAATGAATATGGTGTTGCTCCCGTTGCAGTTCGATGTGTGGTTCTGTAGGCCCACAATGCTTCGGGCAACCTCTCGTGCCAATCACGCTTATTTTTCACAGTGGTCCTTTTGAGGATTCGAATAATATTTTTGTTAAATGCCTCTGCTTGACCATTCCCTTGTGGGTAATAGGGCGATGAGAACACTTGTTTGATTCCAAACCTTCGGCATAACTGATTTACTTTATCGTTTTTGAATGGCGTGCCATTATCTGAGGTGATTTGATAGGGAACACCATAACGGTAGATGATTTTGTGCTTGATAAATTCAACCACCTCTTGCGCTCGGACTCTCTTGTAAGCTTTAGCTTCTGCCCATTTGGAGAAATAATCCGTAGCGGCTAAAATATGAAGGTGTCCTTTAGATGACGACGGGTTTATTGGACCGACAATATCAAAACCCCACCAAGAGAAAGGCCATGAAATAGGTGCTGGAGACATTACTGAAGCAGGAATATGATAAATATCTCCATGCATTTGGCAAGCTTCACAGGATTTTGCAAAATTGATGGAGTCTTGGACCATTGTGGGCCAATAATAGCCCAACGTTTTGATCCTATGATAAAGACGACGTCCAGATTGGTGGGCGCCGCACTCGCTGGAGTGCGTCTCTTGAAGGACTTGACAGATATCATTCCCGTCAATACAGCGAAGCCAAAGTCCATCAAAAGCAATCCGGTACAAATCGTCTTGAAACACAGTATATCGGGAAACAGCCTTTCTCAATGACTTCCATGCGCTTGGATCATCTGGTTCAATGCCATATTTGAGGTAGTTAATGATAGGGATGCGCCAGTCATCATTGTTTGTAGTTACCTCAGATACGCACCGTCCAATTTGATTTACTTGGAGCTCTTCGTCATCTTCTAGTCTTTGTACTCGAATTGTCATGTCATCGAGCTCATTAAAGGCGAGAATACTGGCCAACTTTGATAGTGCATCAGCAACTATATTTTCTGATCGAGGAACATGCTCAACCGAAACGATTTCGAACTTTGCCAATAAAGTTTGAGCTTTGTCATAATATTTTCGCAAATGGGGCTGGTGTACTTCGTATTGATTATTTAACTGTTTAATAACCAATTCAGAGTCCCCAAATATTCGCACAAATAAAATATCTGATTGCAGAAGAAGTTCCATGCCGATGAGTAAGGCCTCATACTCAGCTTCGTTATTTGTTGTACTTCTTCCAAGAAAGTAGGAGTGCGGGAATAAGTCTTTATGAGGGGAGACTACGACAATTCCAACACCAGCTCCGGATGGCTTTGAAGCGCCATCGAAATACATTTGCCACATTGGATCATCATTTGCATAGAAAACCTTCTCATCAGGTAGGTTTTCTAAGATGGGAAATTCTTCTTCAAGCGGATGGGCTGCTAGAAAATCTGCTAACACTTGTCCTTTCACTGCCTTTCGTGGCACATATTTGATATCAAACTCAGATAGCAGAAGTGACCATTTTGCTAGGCGTCCTGAAAGCATTGGTCTAGTGATCAGGAACTTGAGGGGATCAGCCTTCGATATAAGTATAATCTCATGCGCGAGGAAGTAATGTCTTAGTTTTTGTGCCACAAAGACTAATGCTAGACAAATCTTCTCTATCGAGGAATAATTGCATTCAGCTTGCAATAATCGGCGACTGAGATAATATGCGGCTTGCTCTTTGCCTTGGGTATTTTCTTGTGCGAGCAATGCCCCCAGTGATTGCGGGCTGGCAGCGATATAGAGAATGAGCGGCTTTCCTTTTACTGGAGTTGTCAAAACAGGAGGATTTTGCAGCAATTCTTTGATGGCTTCGAAGGCCTGTTGGCATTTCGCGTCCCACTGGAAAGTCGTATCTTTTTTCATCAACTTGTGAAAAGGCTGGCACCGGCCGGATAAGTTGGAGATGAAACGTCGGATATATGACAATTGACCTTGGAGACTCCTTAATTCTCGGAGGTTTCGTGGGGGCGGCATATTTTGAATTGCTTCCGTTTTGAGTGGATCAACCTCGATTCCCCTTTGACGGATTATGAATCCGAGGAATTTTCCAGACGATACTCCAAATGCGCATTTGAGAGGATTCATCTTGAGATCATACTTTCTTAGGCGCAAGAATACCGATCTCAAATCATTTTTATGCTTATTGTGACCTTCAGATCTTACGACCAGGTCATCGACATAGCACTCGACATGTTTGTGTAACATATCATGAAATATATTTTGCATGGCCCTTTGATAAGTTGCGCCAGCATTCTTAAGACCAAAAGGCATGACTTTGTAGCAAAAGACACCCATCGGTGTTCGAAATGCTGTTGCGGCTTCATCTGCTGGAGCCATCTTGATTTGATTATATCCCGAATATCCATCCATAAAGGAGAATGTGTCGTACAGAGCTGTGCTGTCGATTAGCAAATCAGTGAAAGGAAGAGGAAATTCATCTTTAGGGCATGCTTCGTTTAAATCTCGAAAATCTACGCAAATGCGGATCTGCCCATTTTTCTTTTTGACAGGAACAATGCTAGAAATCCATTTTGGAAATTTGATTTCCCGAATGAATTCAGCATCAATGAGTTTTTCAACTTCCTTGATGATTTGTTCTTCGAGCTCTGGTCGAAACCTTCTCGGAGCTTGCTTGACTGGCTTTTTATCCCGCGAAATATGCAGATGGTGCATTGCAACCGCGGGGTTGAGTCCTGGCATTTCGGAATACCCCCAAGCAAAAACATCTTTGAATTCACTTAAAAGCCGCCTCAGCGTCACCTTTTCTTTTTCGACCAGGTTTTTAGCAATAAAAATGGGTCTCGGGTCCTCCTCAGTCCCGAGATTGAATTCCTCAAGTACATCAATAGTAGGCTGCCCTCCATCCTCAATCGCGGGTGGAGCATCCTCTGGTTCCATTAATGCCTCTTCATCATTGTTGGAGTCATCACTTGTGGAGACGCAGTAGGTGGTGGCGAAGTTGTCGTCTTCTTCTTCTTTATACCCAAGGCCGAGTCTTTTGTTACCCTTTTGAAAACCAGGGGGCCTTTCGGATAACGGGATAGGGATGTCGCTTCCGAGGCCTGATAGATGTGGTTCATCGGGATAGAATCCCATCAAATCCATAATTTTCTTGCTTTCTCTGCTATAGTGATGAAAATCCCATTTCTTGAGCTTAGCGGTGGGCAAACAAAAGGATTTGTTAGGGCTACCGTAAACCTTGCCATATTGCTTTATGAAATATTTTTGGGCAAATTTTTCATCTTGAGGTTCCTGCACACATGGAGCAGATACATTAAACCCCACGAGCATTGCTAAAACCTCATCGAGCGTTTCCTTAGGTTTTTGATTTTGGTGAGCGGCCTCAGTGGCCATTCCGTCACTCTCACAGTAAAGTGACTTGGCTTCCTCATTGGCCTGATTCCGGAATCTCCGAAGAGCTTCCAGATCCACCTCAAACCTAGGGGAATTGGCTCGAGGCGGTTTAGCAACCTTTTTCAGGACTTCGAGGTCCAAGTAGAACCGTGATCCTGCAGCAGTGTTGCTATAGCTGGTGGGAGGTGGTATGGTTGCCCCCTGTCGTTGCCGCGGTAGTGGCTGTACTGGATCGAGGCTCATATTTTCAAATTTGGTTTGAAACTGAGCCCTTGACTCTGTCATTCCTCGTCCATGACTGCGCCCTCGACCACGACCTTGACCTTCCATCTTCTCACTCTTTGAGAATATGTCTGTCCTTACTGGGGCGGGGGGAGCCTGAGATACCTCCTGCTGACCTTCGCGTGTGGTCGCTTCAACTGCTTTCATTGATGTGTTGACAGCAGATGCCAAATCATAATACTTAGCATCAGAGTAAAATGATTCTGCCGTTGCGAATGGTTTATGGTCAGCAAAAATCCTTTTTTCGACTCCATCCTTGCAGTACTTGAAGCATTGATGCACCGTTGATGCGATGATCTTATTACTGTGGAGCCAAGGCCTTCCTAACAGCAAGTTATATGAGGTCGGAGCATTAATCACGAAGCATGGGATTTCGGTGCAGAAATCTTCTATGCTTAGCTCCAACTCAATCAGGCCCATGGCCTTTTGAGTCCCTTGATTAAACCCGTGAATCACCACACTAGTGTCTTTTAGCGCTGATGGAGAAATTCCGATCCTCCTGAGTGTTCGAAGGGGCAGGATATTAATTGCAGACCCGACATCGATCATGATTCTGTTGACCAGTTCACCGCCCAGGTTGCCCGTAACATATAAGGGTCGGTTGTGATTAACGTCTCCAAGCAACATATCCTCATCGGTGAATGAAATAACCTCATCACATTCAGCGGCGTCGACCAGGTAAGCAAGACGGACATTTTCATCTGTCAGAGCACTCACCAGTGCATCCCTGGCTTCTTGTGACAACTGCAAGGCATCGTAAATACTGAGTCGAGCAGGGAGTCGCTTCAAGTGTTCAAGCACGTTATAGCTTACTGAGGATTTCTCATGATTGGCTGGTATATGCTGTTCTGGCTGAGTACGATTTTCTTGCATTGGGGCTTTACCCTTGTTTTCTGGTGTGATTCGACCAGATCGAAGAATTGCAAGAACATCCTCTTCAACTTGCACCATATTGCAGGAGGCAGAGTCCTGAATATTTGTAGCCAATGTCCGTAGTACATCTGAGAAAAATGGCTGTATTTTTGGGATTTCAGGAAAATACCCACTCATTGACTTGATGCACTGATGAACCATGATTTCTTCTTTGTTGAATTTTTGGTTGATTATTCTGCAGTTTATCCATCTCAAGATGTAGTCATATTGAGATTCTCCTGATAGGGGGTGCATGACTTCTATCATCTCCGGAGGGAACTCTGTTTCATATTCATGAAATCTTTGGATAAACATATCGACGAACTCTTCCCAAGAACCAAATGCTTCTTCAGGAAGTGAGGAGATCCAGAGAAGGGCACGACTGTCATGGGCCAAGCTCAAAACAAAGTGCCCGAGTGCAAACTCTTCTGTTTGCCCCATTTGACAGACCGCCAGTGAATAATCGAACAAGTGCGGCAATGCGTACTTATGATTCTCGTGGAATAACTGAATATGCGGCCAATCATAGCTTAACTCCCTAGTTAAGAAAGGGAACACTCGAAGAATGGGCGCATCGTTTAACTGCAGCACATGCAGAACTTGGAGTTGATTTGTCCTCCCAAAACCTTCAGCGTCGCTAAAGATTGCCTCTTGTTTGAAGCCTTCATTGCCGACCCACCGGATTGCCTTTATGAAAGTTTTAGCTCCAAAGGTCTTGTACCCATTGTCAGCCGGAGGGCATACTGCATCCGAAAGATACTTCGTGACCATTTCAGGTTCAGGCAACCATATAGCCAAGGGATCATTCCATGTACTGTCTCTGAGATAATTTACGTAATGAGCAGTAGATTCTTGACTGTATTGTATTTCCCTCAAGTAATTACTAGGGAACTGCTCTCTTTGTCTTGACAGGAAGCGGACCAAGAACGCGTCTATCAAGATGACCCACTCGGTAATTTCTTCGATATGATTATCTCGGTGCCAAGACATCACTGATTCCCCCAGTGAGTACCGGAAGTATTCCACTCTGGTTTCCCAAGATGCTGGCAAAGGCCGAGATTCTCGCAAATACGTGATGATATGGTTTACCGGTGACATCCCAACTTCAAACTTGGTGTAGTTAGGGATGAGCACCGAGGCAGTTCTTCGCCGCTTTGCAGGCTTGGATGCAGACGTATTTATATGATAGCAAGTTTCGATTTCTCCGTCGTTGCTATCTCGGTCCCAAAATAGACCATTCTCACATGGAGTTATATTTGGTAACTCCTCGAGAATGTATCTTTCTTTTTCTGGTCGAGGTGATCTTCCAGCAAGCCGTCGATAGAATGGGAGTAGCAACTCGGGCTGCAAAAAGTCCATAATCATGAATGGTTGCGCCCGTGAGGATTGCCTCAAAAGCCTTGAGAAGAAAGGGAGAATGGCCTTATCCCTTATTCTTTTGTCTTTTCTGGATAAATCTTTGAGACATCTTTTTGTTCGTCTTAGGCTTGGTGGTTTTCGAACCACTTCCCAATCACCCTTTTCTGCTATCTCAATTGTCACAACATTTGATGAAGCTTGCGCTGGAGGACTGAGTTTTATAACCCCCTTGTCGATGTAATCTTGCAATATTGCTTGGAGATCCCAACACTTCTTAGTGGGGTGACCGACATATCGGTGGTAACTGCAATATCGCTGGTGAGAAGTGCGTCCAACTTCTTCTGGCCTTTTTGGGGGAGGCAACTCGAATAGCCCGGTCGACATGAGGTGCTGGAATAGCGTCTCCACGTCATCTTCCCCAAAGGCATATTGGATTTCCTCTCTTCGGAAGGATCTTGCAGGCTGCTCTTTTACAGGCGGCTTTGCTTTATCTGGCTGCTTCTTAACTTCCGTGGTGTTTGCAGAGGTCTCTCCAGTTTTTTTCTTCTTAAATGTAGTGGTTGTGGATGACTCCTTCTTCCAGGCTTTTTGTTGAGACAACAAATACTCTTTTCGACAAGCTTCTGTAGCTAGGGCCTGAAATGTACTTAGTTGTTCATTCATCAGCAACGAGATTTCCGTCTTGATGCCATTTCGGCAAAGATTGACCTTCATTGCTTGAGAGAGGGGTGCTTGACATCGATTAGCGGCCCTTTGCCATCTAGTGATGTAGTCTTCAACCGGCTCGTCCCTCTTTTGGGACAAGGTAGATAATTCCGATAGTTGTACTTCGCGTGTGGTATCAACGAATCGGGAGGTGAACATTTCTTTCATCTCTTCCCATGTTTGGACTGAGCCGATTGGGAGAGATATGTACCACTGGAAAGCATCACCGGAAAGAGTATTGGGAAACATTCGAAGACAAAAATTTGAATGGTGCGCCCAATTGCCCATGGCATAGTGGAATGATGCCAGGTGCTTTAACGCGCTCCCAGTCCCATCGAATTGGATCTTTGGTGGCTTCAAATCTCTAGGTAGGAGCTCCGCTTCAACCTCTGGGGGATAAGGCCTGTTGATTGTCGTTGTAGGGACCCCAGTGAGTTGAGGTGCCTGTCGACGAAGGCATTCGGCCACAAGCTGATGTACCATCTCCTTCTGTGCAATATACCTGGGTGGAGACCCCATGGGTGTGTTTACCCGCGCGTCTTGCGTTCGAGGGGTATTGATACGTAGGTTATTGAACTGCAGAAAGCCTTGCTCCAATTCTGCATTTTCATCTTCCTCGGTCCGCTGCCTGACTGGTTTCTCGGGCTGATGGACCGATTGACGGTTCCTTGGTGATGGTGGTTGATGGGAACTTGATGTCTTGTTGCCTTGAGTTTCCATAGCCCGTTTCATACTCTTAATCTCCTCCCGGAGGTCATGAATGAGCTGAGACTTGGGTGTAAGAACTTCTTCTTCTTCGCCCACCATGTAAGAGGCTTCAAATTGACCTCTCGGGAGGGCGCCTCTAATCCCTTCAGGATGAGAGAGGCTACAGAATGGCGGCGTAATGGGCATTGCGGCTGCCCTTGATCGGGTTAACATCTCCGACGCTTTGGAAGTGCTTGGCTGGGTGAGGTCCACCATGTTGACTTCTGTCGTCTGGAGGAGACGTCTCCTCCTTTTAGCTTCTCTCTTGGGGTGCGGCATCCGGTGCTCTCCTCGGAACGGGGCCACAACAGGCGCATAAGTGATATCCTCTTTTAGTCTGATTAACGAGGCGAATTGATTTTTGTGTATAAAGTTAGGGATCAGCCTGAGCACCGAACGTGAATACGTTGTATGGCGCTTCTGAGGATACTGCCACTTGTTAGAGAGTCTTGGCTTTTGAGGCACTCTCAATTTGCGAGTGTTCTGTAGTGGCTTCTTTTGCGGCCTACCCCTTTGTCGGGGGTGTGAGAACAGCCTATGCCTTGGTCCTGGTGGCAGTGGCGATGAAGCCTTCAAGTTTAACCGGGAAGTTGTTTTCCCGAACTGCTTTTTCTGCTGCGCTTTTCTCCTTTGTTTCCTTGATACGTGATGAGGAACCGTCACTATGTTGGCAGTCTCATAGTGACCTGGAGATTTGACTCTAGCTTGTGAGCTAGATGGAGCATGGGTTGACTGATGGGGCGAATGCGTCGGGTCAGGGATGACGAATCGCAGGGTGCCTAAACTGGATCGGATAATAATAGGTCCTTGCGGCTTGAATTGGTCGTCCCTTCCATCGGCCAATGGAGCCTCCAGCTGAGAAAACTTGGTTTGTCTTCTTAACTTCTTCCGCTCCTGGGTGTCACCTTGGCTAGGTCGGGGGGCTAGGTTAACAATCCTTGAGGTGGCCCGACCAAATTGGCGAGTGATGGTGCATCGAACAGGATTCAGCACAGTTTTGCCCCCTTTTCGGGGAACATTGACTTCTGGTCGGCCAGTTGGCACTAGCCGAGCTGCAGTAGATTGTCTCGCAGACCTCTTCATGGAATGGGACTGCAAAACAGGTTGTCCTGCAGGCTGTTGTGCTGCTGGTTGGGCTGGTGCAGCAAGCCGGTGGGCGGACTTCTTGGCATAGTCTGACTGTCGAGCAGGCGGGCCCATTCGGATGGGCGCCTGCAGAGACTTTGTAGGTTGAATAGGAGTGGTCTTCGAGCTTTGAACAATAAGAGGCTCCTTGAGTAGTGCAGATCGATCTCTTCTTTGCTTGATCGCTGCAGGAGAGTAGTCAACGCGTCGATAGACACGGTGCTTCGGCTTCTCTGGTACACGAATAAAATGATGCGGGATAGCCGCATCCATGTGGTCTGGCTCAGAAATGACAAAACCACCATTAGGCAAAAATCCAAAAGCCATTGAATGTGCCATGAAATCTGCAAAGGGGCATTTCAGAGTGTTAGCAGTGAAAAATTAAATAAGCATATAAAGACCATAGTTTTCAGCTCTTAAAGATGAAGGGAGAATGTTTCACGTCGGGTTCACCATTTGTTCCGGCCTCGTGAGAAAATCATATCATAAACTTGGTTAAAGATAAAATTATGTTCCCTGCGGCTTTGGAAATAAATGCTCAATTAATTTCCCAGCAAAATTTTAAAGCATCTAATTCTTTTAACCGAGTCCGAAAAGTACATCACAGAAATATTTTGCATTGTGTTCCACATTCTGATTTTACATCTCTAACGAGAAAACCCTTGATTAAAAGAGCTGAATACAATGGTCCATAAAAAAAATGCTTAATAATAATGAAGTGCGTAGAAGATCCTTCTACGTCTTTACAAGTGCACGAAAAATCGTGTCTAACAAAAATATAAAGATAAATGAGTACACTTCGCCCCGCGCCGTGACTCGAATGTGAGGTATATGACGCCACGCGCCATATCTCAAATATGAAGTACATGACGCCACGCGCCATGACTTAAATATGAGGTACACGACGCCACGCGCCATGACTTAAATGTGAGTTACACGACGCCACGCGCCATGACTTAAATGTGAGTTTACGCTTAGCCCGTCGACCAGCGATGACTCGGTTTGGGAACTAGTGAGGGGCCCGTCGGCGACACCAGTGACCCTACACAGCAAACTAAGTGCGCTCTTAGCTTCTGGATTTACACAGCAGACCAGCGTGTCCCGCTTTCAGCTTCTGTATTTATACAAGAAACCAGCGTCTCCCGCATTCAGCCTCTGGATTGAACAATTGGGTGGTTTTACCAAGAAATGGATTCAACCGGATTTTAAAAGTATGTTTGGGTCATTTTTGACCAATTAAAAAGGTTTGGGCCCAACTGGGCTTGTTGACAAGAGTTTGGGCCATCTTGGGCTTTTTGGAGAGTTTTGGGCCATCATGGGTTTTTTTGAAAAGTTTTGGGCCATCATGGGCTTTTTGAAAAGTTTTGAGCCATCTTGGGCTTTTTGAAGAGTTTTGAGCCATCTTGGGCTTTTTGTAGGGTTTTGGGCCATCTTGGGCTTTTTTGAAAAGTTTTGAGCCATCTTTGGCTTTTTGGAGGGTTTTGAGCCATCCTGGGCTTTTTTGAGAGTTTTGGGCCATCATGGGCTTTTCGGAGATTTTTGTGCCATCATGGGCTTTTTGAAAGGTTTTGGGCCATCATGGGCTTTTTGTAGAGTTTTGGGCCATCTTGGGCTTTTTGGAGAGTTTTGAGCCATCTTGGGCTTTTTGGAGATTTTTGGGCCATCATGGGCTTTTTGGAGGGTTTTGGGTGCCTTTGAATATATATGTGTATTTTGATATATTTTTATAGAAAATACACATTCATTTATTTTTATTTTTAAAGGAGGAAATATACTTAACCCGTGTGTCAATTCAACCCGCCAGTCGGGGAGTATCCACGTTGGGAAAAGTAGTTTTTGAAAATAATATATATGTATATATATATATATCTATATATATAATAGAACACATATATATTTTTATTTTATTTTTAAAAGAGAAAATATACTTAACCCGTGTGTCAATTCAACCCGCCAGTCGGGGAGTATCCACGTTGGGAAAAGTAGTTTTTGAAAATAATATATATGTATGTATATATATATCTATATATATAATAGAACACATATATATTTTTATTTTATTTTTAAAAGAGAAAATATACTTAACCCGTGTGTCAATTCAACCCGCCAGTCGGGGAGTATCCACATTGGGAAAAGTAGTTTTTGAAAATAATATACATGTATATATATATTTATATATATAATATATACATATATATTTTTAAAAGAGAAAATATACTTAACCCGTGTGTCAATTCAACCCGCCAGTCGGGGAGTATCCACGTTGGGAAAAGTAGTTTTTTTTTTTTTTTTAAAATAATATATATGTATATATATATATATTTATATATATATATAATATAACACATATATATTTTTATTTTATTTTTAAAAAAGAGAAAATATACTTAACCCGTGTGTCAATTCAACCCGCCAGTCGGGGAGTATCCACGTTGGGAAAAGTAGTTTTTGAAAATAATATATATATATTTATATATATATATAAAAGGAAGAAACTCTATATTTTTTTTTTAACTAAAAAAAATTAAAAAAAAATAAAAATAAAATAAAATAAAATAAAATAAAAAAAATAAAAAATGGAGAACCCACGTTCTCTCTTCAGCGCGGGAGAGCTCGTTCCCCGTTCTCTTTTCAGCGCAGGAGAGCTCTCCTTCTCCCGTTCTCCCCTCTCGTCGTTGTGTTGCCGAATGAAGGGCCAAGGGGTATTTATAGGACTCTGGCGGCTTGGGATGGGTTCCGCGGTGGTGGAACCGCTTTCCCGCGGAACCGTCTTCCCGCGGAACCGTTTTCCCCGCGGAACTGCATTCACGCGGAACACATCTCCGCGGAACTGCATTCACGTAGATTTCGTTGCCGCGGAACTATTTCAGTAAAATCGTTCCCGCGGAACTTCATTTACTTGGGCGCCAAGCTGCACTTGCGCGGAACCGGATTCATGTGGATTCCCGCGGAACTGCACCAGAACTGCTTCCCCGCGGAACTCTCTTCTACTCGACCCACTTGAAGACGATTCCAAGCAACCGCTGCCACAGCCACTGTCTCAAAAAAAAAAAAAGACCCCACGTCCCTGCCTGGATTGCCTCCCTCGTTCGCCGTTGCATCCTTTGCTGCTGCGGCCGCCATCGCAGATGGAGATGCATGCGAACCAATTCCTATTCCTATTCCCACAACAGCCTCGATACCAAAACCTACTATGGAAGCTCTGGTTTAGATTCTCACTGCCATCACCAATTCCAGGATATGGATGGAATCATAACTTCCGATAGCATGTTTCGTGGGAATCCCAGAATATTCAGCTACGTCGAGCTTTACATTGGCAGCAACGGCTTCAGTGACGCCGAGTTTCTTGGTAGCGGCGGCTTCGGTCGCGTCAACAGAGCCGCCCTTCCCAGCGACGGAACTGTCGTGGCCGTCAAGTGTGTCGCCGACAAGGGGGAGCGCTTCGAGAAGATGTTCGCGGCGGAGCTGGCGGCCGTGGTGCAGCTCCTCCACCGGAACCTTGTCCGCCTACGGGGTGGTGCGTCCACGAGGACCAGCTGTTGCTCGTGTACGACTACATGCCGAACCGCAGCCTAGATCGCGTCCTCTTCCGCCGCCAGCAGGAGGGTGGCGCTGCCGCGGCGCATCTCGGCTGGGACCGCCGCTGCCACATCGTCTCCGGCCTAGCAGCTGCGCTTTTCTACCTCCACGAGCAGCTGGAGACGCAAATCATCCATCGGGATGTGAAGACCAGCAACGTCATGCTTGACTCCGACTACAACGCGCGGCTCGGGGATTTCGGGCTGGCACGATGGCTAGAGCACGAGCACGACGAGCTGTTGTTGCCGCGACCGCAGCAGTACGAAGGACTGCCTCTGCAGTCGTTGAAAAAAAAAAAAAACAAAAAAAAAAAACACCGATTCCATCTGGCGGAGACAATAATGATCGGGGGCACGATTGGCTACCTGCCGCCGAAAAGTCTCCAAAAGAGGAGCGCCACCGCCAAGTCGGACGTCTTCAGCTTCGGAATCGTGGTGCTGGATTTGGTGCGGAGGCTATCGGACGAAGGGAAGATTCTACAAGCGGGAGATGGGCGGCTCCAAGATGGATCCTACAGCCTTTCAGACATGCAGCGTCTCATCCAACTCGGCCTCCTTTTCTCGGCGTGGCGATGAACGGCACTTCCTCCGACGATGCTTTGGACCAGCTGAGCGAGCGGCTTGAGTGTTACAGCTTGAGCACAGTCGTGAGCGAATCGGACAGCTGCAGCAGCTTTTCTGGCCGCCGATATGACGTCGAAGCGGCTTCGAGCTGCCCTTCGTCTTCATTTCTCCCTCCCCTCCAGAAAGGCGCTGGAAGATCCAATTTTAGCTCGGAGCGGCCGATGACGGCTGTCGGCGTAAGAGATCCGATTTGTCTGTGGCTTAATTGTGATGCGCTTCACGCCTGTTGTGGTTACAAAAATATCAGCTGTGGAGACAACGTCCGGGAGAATCAAAACAAGGAGGCCTTCCATCAGAGCCTGGAGGGCACAGATGGGATCGATCTCGATGACGATCACATGAGCGCCAGCCTGCTCAGGGCAGCAGCACAACCCTTTGCGGCAAGCTCAACCCGGATGCATGCCCACTGCCCACCTCTGTCATCAGCAATGGAACATTCTCCTTCTCCTGGACATGCTCAAGATGATGGAGGAAGGAATGCTACCGAGGAGGTGGTTCCTCGACAGATTCAAGTAATTCCGGATCCTCATGCCGATGATCTCCACTGGTACGTAGCCAGACAGCTGGTTCTGGCTAAGGTCGATGTAGGTCAGCAACTTGCACTTGCTGATGGTGGGGGTGATGGCCTAGGGAACTTGTTGCTGCTCAAGTCCAGCTTCGACAGCTGCTGCAGCCGACCGACCTCTGCCGGGATAGGCCAGGAGAAGGAATTGCCGTCAAGGAGCAGCTTCTGCACGCCATAGAAGTTGCCGATGGAGGGCTGCAGGGGGCCGTAGAGGTGGTCGTTGGACAAGCTAATCTGGCCCAGGTTGGCGAAAATCAACGGCATATCCGGGAAACCGCCCGCCAGATGGTTGCCCTGCAGCTCTACCTGTACATGGTTGGGCAGCCCAAACAACCCGCTGGGAATGGAGCCGTTAAGGAAATTGTCCCCCGTTCAAGTCCGGCTCAGCGATTGGCACCGGCCCAGCGTGTCCGGAATGGCCCTAAAGAGCTTGTTTTCGAGGGCTATGAGTGTGTGGAGGCGGTTTCCGAAGCAGAGGTCCGGGGGCAATGTCCCTGTCAACTTGTTGGACGACAGGTCCAAGAGCTGCAACTTTCCATTTCGACCCAGACGCGGCGGGATGCTACCGGTGAAGTTATTCTCCCACAGCTGCAACACCTCCAGCTCCAGCAAATCCCCGATGAAGGCGGGAATCTCACCGTATAGTCTGTTCAAGAGTGTGAGATTCGTCAGCTTCTCCAACACCGGCGGAATCTCACCCACCAGCGCTTTGTTGGAAAGATCCATGGATTTCAAGCTCCAGAGCACACCCAGCTTCGGAGTAATCTCCCCCGACAACCCGTTCACCTGCAGGAACAGCGTGTCGAGGTTCTTCAGCTTCGGGCGGAATCTCCCCATAGAGATAAGAGAAAAAGCCCCACATGCACAGAGCCGTCGACACCGCCTTCTGCCCCCCCGTACTCATCTCAAAGGCCCAAACTCCTCCTACCACGTTCATGGGCAGCAGCGCCGTCATGCAAATCCCTCCCGTCAGAGACGTCGTCAAGTAGACTATTCCAGCCGTGGATGCGGCAGAAATTACCAGAGAACAACGCTAGACTTCGATGGAGTTCTCAGGAAATACGTTTACAGCTCAAGCAGGGGAGGATGGTCGGTTGCATTGTTTGAGCCTGCCAACATCTGCACAGCTGTTTTATCTGACAAAGGCAGCGGCGCTTGTGGATTCAACAGCTACTGCAAGCTGGATGATGGGCTGATGGAATCAGCTCTCGCAGTGGAGGGCGGCTTTGATCTTTTGGACGGTGCAAGCGATGAGGTTGTTGACAGTCTCCACCGACTCCACCGTCAGCTTAGCCGTCGGCAGGTTGTTGACTAGGATCTAGAAGGCCACCGTGAGGAGAGACCCGCCGACACGCTGCTGCTGCTGCACGGGCCCGTTGCTGCTCGGTTGGGAATTTTTAGCTCTTTACAAACTCCAGCAAACGGGTATTTTATATATATATATATATTTACATGCAAAATCATATAATTTTATAGACTAAAATATACTTCATCACTTAGCTTAGAGTAATACGACCGTGCCTCAAGGGATTTGTCTTGAAAGTCATTTTTTCCAATAGTCATACACATATAAATTTGCATCACAGTCATGTCCTTCTTATAAGGAATAAGCTTTCCCCCTTAACATCGACCATTAAGGGAGTTTGCTTGAAAGCCGCTTGAAAGCCATTTTTACCAACATCCATACATATACAAATTTGCATAATTTTTAATAGAATGCATATATCATAACTCAATATACGCTTTTTTTCATATTTATAATACATATACGTTCATCCAAAACTGATAAAAATTTCTAAAGCTTACTTTAATCACAAACCACTCAAGGATCCTACTCTTTCCTAGCCTCGTTTTGAGCTTCAATACCCTATTGGACTCCCTCAATAGATCTATCATCCAACAAAACACCAATACTTGAATAGATAGTGCTTTATATACATAAGAAACAAAAAATAAATATTAAAAAATTAGAGCATTAAACTCATGAACCGCATAAATCCATGATCATATTTTTATTCAAGTATTTTATATACATAAGAAACAAAAAATAAATATTAAAAAATTAGAGCATTAAACTCATGAACCGCATAAATCCATGATCATATTTTCTAGCCATTGACATTCGGAAACTTTTCACATCTAGCTAAAGCGATTAGAGATTTAGGCAGTTATGTAATAGGTCCAATTTTTGTTTCTAGGCAACTGTTTATGAAGAGATTGAAATTGGCAGAATTGCATCCATCGCGTCTCTTCTTCCATCTTCTAGTGTCTTGATTAAGACATAAATTGTTTTTGTCTTAATTCAGACATAGTGTGTCTAAGTTGCCAATTTGCAAAATTATCATATATTTTGAAATTCTCTCTATTAAACCAAGAATTTTGTTTTCATGTTAGTGCGTCTAGAAAAGGTGTTGTTTCCTAATTCTAGTTCGGATTTCACTTTTTGTATTCTAGGGATAACTGTAAAATTATCTTAAGTAATAAATAAGGCAGCAAAATTGTCTTAAGGAAAGTGACATTGTAACAAGTTTAAAGTGAAACTTAATTTTAATTTCACTTTTCCTTTTTTTCTTAATTCTTTTCTTTTTATATTTTGCTCCAATAGAAGAAGCCTTTCTCCTAAGAGTTTGCAAGAAGGGTTGAAGGAGAGAATAAAGAGAAGAGAAGAAGAGTAGCTATTTCTTTTTTTGGAACGGGCAACTGCATGTTTCATGCTTTTATTCACCCAGATGGGGCGCTGCCCTTTGCTTCAATTGGATCTACTTTTTTTTTTAATTTTTTTTTGAATATATTAATGTATTATTTTTTATTACATCATATATATATATATATTATATAAGTCAATATATATTTGTCATCTCAATTCTTTTAATTATTCATTTAATAAATTTTATTATGCATTTCAAATATTTCTCAATATTTAACATATTTAAAAAATTGCCAAATAATTGACCATTCTAACGGCAACCCTTTATAATGACATTTCAAGACTAATGCCTAGCGTAATTAGGTTTCGAACCCGTACCTCTTATACCGCGGCAGACACTGGAGTCAAATAATTGGTGATATAAATGTTGACAATTAAAGAGTTTTCTTGTAGTAATATGCTGGTAGTGCATGTTTGCTTTATATAATATAATTCGAGCACACTTTATATATATAATTTTCAAAATTATCTAGCACTCTTAATTTGAAATGAAGGTCGGCTGAAATAAACGAAAATTGACTAAGATTTCCAAAATTATATCCATCATTACTTGAACTATTTTTACAAATTAATATAATATGAATTTAAAATTTTGAACAATAAATCATAAAATAAACAGATGGACATTTTATTAGTAAATTATATCCGGTTTTAATGTATAACAAATTATATCCAGTTTTAGTAAGTGCTTGAAACCCTAGAGCGATTTGCAGGTCTACCCTTGATCTAACAAACATTAATTTGAACTATAGTTAGACTGTTTGTCATATAAGCAAATCAATAGTCAGATCGAACGACCTTTTTGGTATGTAGCAGTTATATTCTACGTTTTTTAAATTCTTAATATGAACAAATAACCATGAAACCATAATGGGAAAAAGATTGAGTTCAAACTTTTGCAAGTTACTTCAATAATATACAGGAGTATATGCATACCCCTTTTGATAGTTCTTACAAATTAATCTTGGAGGGGATATTTTTATCACCCTCATTGAATAAAACAAAATACTTCAGTGAAATGAAATTAAAAATAATATGTTTTTTGCAACTCTCAAGTTTTGGGATAAGATCTTGATAACCAGGAAGCCAAACCAACATCAGAGAATAACTCATTTCTTGAGCTCTTTGAATCAGCAGGGAAGCTTGCCTCTGGTTCTGGGAAAAGGAACTGCATCACAGATATCATCAACACTGGTGGCAAACATGACCATCTGATCGAAGTTGAGGCTGAACCCAGAGCAGCCAATGCACCCGTGCCTTTTAATATCAAAATACCATTCATACTGATCCTTTGGCAAATCACGACTGGCGATCCTGTAACAATTTGTGCACGAATGATCATAAGTGAAAGATTCAAAGAGCCATATATTGGCACACAATGCCCAACGAACTCGTATAGTTGAAATCCTTGAATGACATAACACCTCATTTTTCACTTGGTTCCATGTAATTCATCTAGCAACTTTCTTGGAAGTCAGGGCTATGCATTCCAGGACCCAACATTCCAGAAAGCAAACAATTATTAAGCTAAAGAAACTTAGGACTTCAAAACTTTTTCTTCTACCCCACCAGTCGTAGGCCTTGCTTATGAATTCACATCAGCAAGATATATCTAAGGTAAATGAATCAAAACCTTGTTGTAAATGTTGTCATACCACTTACGGATTAATTCAATCAAAGAATTTCAACTGCATTTCCAAGCTGCACGCAAAGCCACAGTATTTCTTTTTTTTTTTTGGTCCGTCTCATCTCTAAGATGAAAAGTTGAGATCATAAAATTGAGGAGGATTTGTGGTATGTTTCATCCATTTTGTAGGCATTGAGACTGAAATTACCGTCTAGTGATTATATCAAGGCGTTCCTCCCTTTGGCATCCCCTAATCAAAGTTCCAACCTGTGCATCGAAACCAAATGGCTCAATAGATATTTCTCAATGTTTATGGGCAATACAGATGTTAGGTGTTCAAAACCAATTAGAAAAGTATTTTACCAAGTTATGTTTCAAATGTATTCCCAGCCATTCCAAAAGAAGAGGAGACTGAGATTAAGTTGTCATGGTGGATTCTTTACATATTTCATGCCTATGATTCGTACGCTATTAAGAAAACTAGAGGAAAAAAGTGGTCATCCAGACTGCTTTAGGTAAAACGAGTTTCTTAGTGACTCCGTTCTCCCTAATAAAACTTTCATGAAGTTACTTCTCCGTGTGCATCCAAAGAAAGCCTTCATGTCTCATGGAAACAATTGAACTTACCTTTGGAATGATAACGTCAAAAGCCGCAACTGTTCTCCCATCATTATTCAGGTGCGCAAAAAAAGGCCTTACATCTTCTGGATGATCATATATGATCACTGGCTTTTGGTAGGTCACCTCAGCCAAGTATCTTCCAACATAACAAACCATTTAATTTAAGCATCAGAATTGTAGCAAAGTATGCCAACTATTTGTCAAATATTTCATACCTCTCCTGTTCTTCATTTAGATTGACACCCCACTCAACCTGTGTTTCAAATGTTTTATCGCTAACCTGGTTAGTCAATCACAAGGTATCTCATGAATATATTATTTGAATGAAAAATGAGGCAATTAAAACTAAACAGTTTGTAGTAGTTTTTAGTTATTACCTCCCTCAAAATTTCGATTGCTTTAGTGTAGGTGATGCGCTCAAATTCAGATGATCCCATAGATTCGAGGTGATCAGTGGTGGTCTTGGCAACTCGTTTTAAAACAAGTTTCAGATCATCAGAACAATTTTCTCGAACCTGTTGACAGAGGAACTTCAAGTACTCTTCTGCGCAATTCATGACATCCTGTGGGGATTCAGACACATTAAGATGTCTAGATGTTCATAAAAACAGAATAGTTCTGCTTTTAAAAAATTAACACATGCAGAATTGTCTAGTGTGGTGATGTGCTTATCCTGGGCCAATGTTTGCACAGCATACAACTCGAATAACTAGTCCCGATATCAAGTAATCATAGAATGAGATATAATTATGGTTGACTAAAATGAGAAGTACACAGATTTAGGCATCTACTGTTTAAACAACCAAGTTCATGTCAGCATCTCGTATCCAAGTTTGCCACGTCCCATTTGCAAGGAATAAGTCACATATATTCTAGTTCAGGTATAGGAGCCTAACACTGGAAATATGGAAAAGAAGAAACACCTTTAATTCTGAGAAGGCTATGACAAGTTCAACCTTTGAGGACTCTGCCAAGTTATTTGGAAGATCAGACTTTTCAGCATGGAAAGTTGGCCCAAATGTGTAAACACTACCAAGGGCACATGCATAGCACTCCAGGTGAAGTTGAACAGATGCAATGAGGTAAGCCTGCTGAGAGAAGAAATCTTCAGATATGTCCATCTTCGGAGCCTCGGAGGAGATTTTTTTGCTCTCTTCTTCCTCTTTTTCCAGTTGAAATGAGAGCTGGTTAGTCTTGTGTAGGTCCAAAAGTGCAGCTAGCAGTGCTTCCTTGTCACTTTCTCTTCTCTGCAGTTGTTGGACTCGGTTGCTCTTCTCCTTAATAACAGCTTTAACAACTTCAAGGTTAATACATCGATCACTAGTCTTAAGATGATCATCAGTCTTTAGATTAAGGTCCTGTCTCTTCTCTGTTTTTGTCAGTATGGTTGTGACCCGGAACAGGTCAGTGCTGCCTGTTGAATCAGTTGAAGTTATAATGGGCATATTGACATGAAGGAATCCATATGTTTGGAAAAATAAGTGTGTTCCATGAGTTAAGGCATTGCGGATTCGAGTAATAGATGCTACCTGCAAGACACACAATATCAGCTAATTGAAATATCCTTCATTGCCTACATAAAGATGTTAAAAAAGTAAAAGAAGAAAACCATATAACAGAATTGGTTCAATTTTTTGGCAGGTCACTTCTTTCTTTCTTTCTCTTTACTTTTTAGCAGCTTGATCTACTTTTAGATTTTTCTTCTTAATGTATGTCAACATTTTTACTTTCGGAATTTTGTTTGCTTAATTTAAGTCATGTACAGGTGTTAATCACCATCATTGATTTGTTGCAACTATTGGAAAAGAATACTACTTCTTTCAAATGAACTGCAATATATCAATTGGTTAAATGAAACAGAAATTCTGCACCTGTATGAATAGGAAAGTAGCATGCTTGACATAATCTATTTACTTCGGAGGGTCATTTTCAAGCATATGAACTAGGTAAACATGACCAACTAGCAAAACAAATGTTGGTACGCAAATCCAAGTTCTATACACGATGTATGGATTTTTTAATTCATTTAATCCTCTTTTATAAGGCCATCTACACTACATGGAACGCTTGAGACACATGTCAAACACGTGAAGCATGCATTTAAGCAGGTCAAACTTGTTTGTTTTTGGGAAAGTTGGATGGTGAGATGACAAAGTAAAAGAACCATTTACCATTGTTGTCCTTGGGCGAAGGTGAGGATAACTCCGAAGGAACTCCAGAGGCAATCGTGGTGTAGACAAAGGGTAATTTTTAGGATCAGTTGTTCCAATGTGTAGAACTTTCTCCACATCAAGCTGTATAACACGTTTGCCTGGTATGGATGACCGTTTCAGCACACCTTCTACTAATATAGATGTCCCCAGTGGGGTAACTTCACTGCTAGGAGCTACGGATGAGTGTACCAGCACCTGAAAGAGGTTCTCACATGAAGTTAAAGCAGGAATGGGGGCAAATCAGTCAAAGGAACATTTGGAACGCATGAAAGAACATCTTAAGATGATTCAATCTTTCATTAGTTTTCAATTGTCTACTGTTGATAACTAATATCATTGAATTTTTCAATTGTTTTCAATTGTCTACCGGTGATAACTAGTATAACTCAATCTTTCATTTGTTTTCAATTGTCTACCAGTGACAACTAATAATCTTGTTGCTGTTACGATGTCTGGACCACCCTCAAACACAATCATTTTTCTGGAAAACAAATAGATGTAGAGACATTTGGCAAAATCCAATGGAGCCCACTGATTCATGATGAGTCATTATGATCAAATCCATCTACCTCCTACGGAATAGACCAGAGGGTTTCACTAATTTCTCTAATTTCTTTCTCATTGTTACCACTAGATACACTGTTACTCTTGTTCAAGTGTAGCAAATATCATGAGACATTAGCTTCTTAGTAGGCTAAAAATTCACTTAAATAGCTCCAATTATTTTTTTCTGTAGCATGTTATTAGAGGATCCTGCCAATGATTGGCAATTTCTGACATGAACCGCAATAGTTCCTCAAACAACCCCATCTTCCATATTTAGCAAAGTAGGTTAAAAACAGGTTATCTAATGTAAGCAGTTCTCCCACTGAAATATCTGGTTCGAAAACTCAAGATATCCCTTTGAACCGATCCCTGAAGCTATTTTTATCTTGGATACTATCAATATCTTCTTTCTTTATGGCAAGGGATTAATGACCATTGGTGCACTCTAAATGCACATGCACGGATATCAGGTCATATGTCATAGCATGTGACATTTTATAAACACGGTTATCTGTGGCATGTTACCATCTAAAAACATGATTTACGGCTTGTTTGATATGGTAGATCTTATCGGCTGAAGACTGATAAGGAGTTAAAACCTGTTAAGAAGAAATTGAATTCAAATAAGAGAATATTTTTTGATACTTCTGAATTAAATGACTTAGAATATCATTGAGTTTCATTAAATGAATTAAAATGTTGAAATAATGGATAAAAAATTGAATAGTACTTATAGATCGTAGGTTAAGTCGATAGTTTTGTTTAAGATTACAGATAACCTCAATGGAACCTTTGAATATATCGAAATAGATAACTTAACCATCTATATGAAAAATAAACATATAAAGACAAGATGTTTCAATTTTCAGTTAGAAAAAATTTGCTAGAATGGGTCAATATTTTGATAATAACCATCTATATGAAAAATAAACATACAAAGACAAGATGTTTCAATTTTCAGTTAGAAAAAAATTGCTAGAACAGGTCAATATTTTGAGAATAATCTATTAATCCCGAAATAACTTAGGAAATAAATTTTGATAAAGACAAAAGCATTATGTAAGGTGTTTATGGTTTATTTTCAACAATGGACTAATAAATATAATTTTTTAAATTATGTCACCCACTTTGGCTGACCAGGTAACAAATGGAAGTGTACTTTGGGGGGAGGGTTAAAGGAAACAAATGTCTCCACCTAACTTAGAACCTTGGATCTCCAACCCCCAAACACCTTATACACATTCACGTCAACCACTTGGTCATCCAATTGATGACAATAAACATAATTTATAAGCACTATTACATGTGATTTATCACTTACAGAGGCTTGGTATAATCAAATAAGATATAAGCCTCAAATTAAGTTGAATCAAAACAGGCCATAACATGATTTGTATGCATGGAAGTTAGAAGGGATCATAGAAAACGTGCATGCGTATCAATCTGCTTATATGTTTGTCACCAGAGAGACTCTTAGGCAAGGCCAATCAGGTGAGGCCTAAAATACTTTCTGAATGAACTGCCTTCCAAAGCAAAATGATGCAGTTTATGCATACTGAAATAGTATATTAGTAATAATGCAGACTGCATCTTCCAGTGATTAATAATGCATTTTCTGTTCTGGTCTAGTGTCATCTTCCCATATAAATCTACCACATGAGTGAGTTGAAAAATCTGGCAATACACACCTGAAGGCTGGGAATGCAGGAACCATCATTCACTAGCAGATAAGCCATAACAGCAGCTGCATTTTGTGCTGGAGGTGAAACGACATCTGATGGTTTCACACGTCGACGGCCAACATTTCTGACAAACGCCTGCCAGATTGACCGAAAATAGGGTGGAAGGAGGTTCTGTACGATTTCATTGCATGTAACTTCCTCAGCCGTTGTTGTGGTTTCTGCTGCTCTGTGATCAGCTGGTGCTGTGGGCATACTCTCCTGTTGCTCCTTTGACGACTTCACCCATCCACCAATCACAGTTCTCTTGCCAATCAATCCCTCACCTTTGTCCGAGCGGCCCAAGATGGTCTTTAAGAGGACCCTTTGCGAGTATTTGGACTGCTCCACGTGGTGCTGGGGGGCAACAATGGCTTCACCAGATGCCGCGGATTTGGATTGCAGTTCTTGGGGGCTAACAACAGCTTCTTTGGCTTCCATAGCGATCGAATTTTTTTTTTTTTTAAAGAAAACAACAATTATATGTTGGTGGTTGATAAAGAGTGATCTGTGTTGAATCTTCTTATAGGGATGAAGGATGCTTTGCTTGTGGAGGGCTTTCAACGGTTGGGAGGTTGTGTGGTGTGGTGGGGAAGGAAAGGGATTTTCCAAGGTTTCTGCCATCGCGGGAGGGAAGGGAACAAAGTTGGGATTTTGAGTCTCCTGCTCTGTTTTCCAAGTTGAGAAATCGCGGGAAAGAAGAGAAGGTGTTTGTTATTTGGGGGAGGGGTAACCGCCAAGGGCGACAGTTAGGTAAGGAATAAGATGAAAAAATGGTTAAGGTAGATCTACTCCCTAATACGTACGGTATGCCTTCTTAGCATTTCTATCTTCCCCGTGGTACTGTGAATGATGGATCGGTACCACTTCCATCATAACTTCAATAACTCTGTTCTTCGGGAATTTTCACCTTGAAATGGTTAAGCATTACCTTAATAATCTTGCATCACCATGCACCAAGTATCTTTCAAGAGGGGAAGGGATTCTTCGTAAGTTTCTAAACAATTCCTTCTTTTGATGACTTAGTGGACTACTATATAACATCTAAACCGTTAATGAAGTCTTAAAATATTTTATCAATACAAACGTAGCATTTTTCGCTAACCAAATACCTTTTAACATAATGAACAATTTAATTAGATCTCATAAATTAATCTATTAAACCATTAATTAAGATATTCTTGGCAAGCATCCAATGGAATGAGATTTGAGATTTCAACCAAGAGAGGTTATTCGTATTGGGAAATACAACATTTTACTGGAATTGAGAAAATTAATATTTAGATGGAAAAAAAAGTTGTCACGCACTAAAAAAATGAGAAATTGTATGTAGAAAATGAGGAGTCCGTATCCAATATATGTATAGAGAGCGTGAATATTTCTTAAATACAACTGACTGTAATATATATTTTTAAATTTGATAGGTTTATTTTAAATCCAAGCAACTCATCAGATTTTACTCTATTTACATTTGCATGAAAAATCGTATTATTTTTTATTTTTATTAGAAAAAATGGTATTATTTGAATTTGCATATAATCCATAACGAGTGTAAATACACCAGGTTTCTTACAATTATATTTTTTAAAATTATTGATTATAAAGTTCTCTAGTCACTTAATTTTTTAGACATGCATGTTTAGTTTTTGATAAAACTTTTGAAGTGGGAGATGTAGGGTGATATGATAAGGATAATAAGAAAGAGTAAAGAGAATAAAATTATAACATATAGGATAGTTGTATGAGTAGTTGTGGAGATAAAGATTGAAAACTAAAATAATTATATAGGAAGATATAAAGAAATGATTAGAAAATAGGATAATTACAGAAATATAAAAGTGGGAGAAGGTGGGAATAAATGGGAATCCATTTCCCGATGCCAATGATTTCTCTATCAATAATGATAACTTTTTCACGTTTACCCATACATTCTAATCATTTTGCTTACCAGCTACCTCTATCAAACCTATTTATTCCAACTCTACTCCTATCATTATTTACCAATCACATAATTTTTAAAATATTCAATTTTCTATTTCCCGCTCCATCATACAATCCCACCAAAATTTCAATTTAAAACATTCCCTTAAATTGACATGTTTTTGGAAATACCAAATACCTTAAATAGATATTTTTAAACTCAGTGGATAGATTTGATATAAAAAACATAAAAGTCAAGTAGAGGTAAAATACAATCAGTTGCATAGAAGTATTTCTCTAGTGTGTGTAATCTGACTTTTATATGTTTGGATATACCAATTTGCTTCAATACTCCCCTCTAGTTCGCGACCTATCTTAATGATTTTATCAAATTCAATTCATTTATTATATTTGACATTATTTATTTTACTTAAATACCAAAAATTACATCAATTAGAGTTATTTGTGTACTAGATTTTCTAAAAATGTGTATAAATTTAGAAAACTACTTGTATTCATATACTAAAATTTTAGAATGTTATAAAATTCTATAAAGTAGCATGATTGTACACCATGATATATTTTAAGCTAAAATACAACATTTATTTATTTTATTTTTATATTTATTTATGTTTCTTGGTATTCATGTTTTCTTAATTTTATTTAATTCCTATACAAGGTTTTACCATTTTACAATATTCTTACATGTTTTTTTAATTTTTTAAAAAATCATTAATTTTAGGGGCATTTAAGTCAATTTTCACCCTTTAGAAAGTTGATTTTAAAATTTGAAAATAAATATGTAAAAGTATTATAGAATGACAAAATTTAGTATATAGATTAAACACACTTAGGAAAATATGTTTATAAAGAAAAATAAAAATATAATTAATTATAAAATAAATAAATGCTGTATTTTAGCCTAAAATACATCATAAAATATACCATGATGTATATAATTGGGTTACTTCTATAAAATCATTAATCTAAGTAAGATGAATATTTTAAATGGTTTATATATTAAATTGGGATGTTATGAGTCCTTATAATATTTTTTAAGGGATTTAAAGTAACTCAGTAATTGTTAATTTTAAGAATGATAAAAATTGTGGATTGAGATAATTTTTAGTATCTAAGTAAAATAAAATATTACTAAATATAATGAATGGATTGATACAATACTAGATGAGGGCACCTTCACTATTTAGTGATTTGGGATCAACTCTCTTGTTTTCTTGTATTCACCTACCATGTCATGTCTCAGTAGCCCAAACCTTCGAGAGGCATTGACCTCTTTAAGTGGCATTGATCCTAAGCCTTATCGATCGTCAGGGGTAGTACCTTCATCTATAACAATCTCGGAAAAGGTGTCTCAATTGTACCACCAAAGTGATTTTTTTGGAGACATCTCTTAAGAATGTACCACAAAAGTGATTGATATGGGTGGTTAGCATAACGAGGTAGCTGACTTTTTACCCAAAACTTTTTAGGGTGTGTTTGTTTGGAATATAAACATGTCAACCAAAAATTTTCAATCTAAAACTTTTCACTCTCCATAACTACTCTATTTTTTAATTATTTTTTCACATTTTTCTATACAAACTATACTACTTTTCAATCATTTCTATACAACTAACTTATCTATTTTAACTTTATTCTTTTTATTTCTCATCATTACTCCTATTATATCACATCATTTTCTATCAATGTGACAACTTCTATCTCAAAAAATTTTCATTAAAAGTTTTACCCCCAACCAAACACACCCTTAATCTAAAATTTTTTATTCTCAATAACTATTTTTAAAAAATTATTTCTTCACATTTTTCTATATATTACCTATTTTTCAATCATTTTTCCCCAACTACTCCTATAATTAATTAATTAATTAATTTTAACTTTATTTTCTTTATTCCTCATTATTACCCTTAACATATCACATCGTTTTCTCTCATTTCAAACACTTTTATATCAAAAACTTTTCATCTAAAGTTTCATCACTTCCCAAACACGCAATGTTATCTCCCTCCTTTTGTTGCTACATCTGATTTCAAATTAGAAAGAAGTATCAAAATAAATTGGTGCATCTTAATGTATAGAAGTTAGACTTGTATAGTATATAAATGAGAAATGCCCTAGTAGAATAGATTGTCTTACAACTCATTTTTTTCATATTCAATCTATCCATTATTGTTAAAATTATTTATTTAGCCAATAAATAAAAAATCAAGTGGATAGAAGACTTCTATAATTAATAATATCAAAAATATATTTATCAACAACATTTTGATTTACACTTATGAATTATATACAACTCTAAATAATATGATTTTTCACGTCATGCAAAAATTAATGGAGTAGAATATGATGAATGATTTGCATTTTAGAAAAGTTATTAAAATAAAAAATAAAAAAATTGATGCAATCTGTTGCATTGGATAATTTGTCTCTTTCTCTTTCCTTGTATAAAGAATATTTCATTGCAATTGGTTATAAGTTACAACCACTTAATTGTTTTGATTTTTTAACATTCAATTCATACATTTTGTTTAAAACTATTAATTTAGCTTATATACAAACAAATTAAGTGGACTAAAAACTTCCATAACCACTATTATTAAAAAATATAATTATAAAAAATCATATTCATTTACTCTTATGGATTATATGTAAATCTAAATGCTTTGATTTCTACAGTCATATAAATATCAATAGAGTTTACCATTATGAATGACTTGAATTTAAAATGAAACATTAAAAACACAACCGATTGTATTGAAGAATCTATGCATAAATTGATTGCACTACACTCTAATTATGGTGTAGCTTACAATAAATGGGCCCAATCGATCATTAAAATTTAGCTTAGTTTACCTATTGTATTTAAAATTATTACTTTCATAGTATGCAAAATGTTATTCGATATGTGTATAAGTCACATCTAAAACAATATAAAATCAATGTGATAAAATAGTATTATAAAAGATTACATGTAATATACATGAGTCCATTTTGGAATATATCACACCATAATTACGGTGCAGCTAGCAGGCTATAATAAGTCTATGTACAAGGGGGATGATCTACTACATCTATACGCAACTAGGAGATCTCTTATTTATTTTTTTGAATTTCTTCACAAGGATATGTGGGTCCATCATGTTGGTCCCGAGTTGATGGAAAAACCCAAGAGGGGAGGGGTGAATTGGGTAATTAAAAAATTTACAACTTAAACAGAAACTTTACCCCGGATTAATCTAGTCCCCTTAGTGAAGAAACGAAATGGAAAGCAATGTAATGTAGAGAGCAGATAAATAAATCAAACACACAAAATTTTTATAGTGGTTCGGGCAACCTCCCTACTCCACTCTTCCAAGCTCACACTCCTTGTGACTTGGGTTCCACTATTGTATTCTCTCAATACAATTAGAGCCACTGCTCTCTTCTAGATTCCAGCTCTAGGGGGCTTCAACAACACACTGCTCAAGTAGGTGTTGAGTCTCACTCCAATCACACACTACTTAGCATACACTTGATCTTAGTTCTTCAAACTAAATCAAGTTCAAACACAAAAAATTAAAATAATAAAGAATTCTACACTTTACAGATGTGTAGCAACAATTTGGCGCAGAGAAGAACTTGAAGAAAAGGCTTTGAAGGATCTGGAATGCAGCTCTTGCAGTTAGAAGCAGAGTTCTTCTTCTTTGAGTGGCTTGATCTCTTTTGAGCTCTTGAATGTAGTAGTTAAGCACACTTAATGATTCTCAGCTACTTCCCTCGTTCACCATGAATGCTATTTATAAATTTGGAGGGAATCCGAACGTTAGTGAGTAGGTGGCGCGCAATAAATGCGCCAACGTTCGAAAAGAATCCGACCGCTGCGACCCAAGTCGCATGTGGAGTCGACTTCGGATGCGACTTTGCCCAAGTCGCAGATGGAGTCGACTTCGGGTGCGACTTCGCTTCTCCGTCGCAACTTCAAGTTTCAGTCAGGGTCGACTTGGGTTCCGACTTGACCCAAGTCGTAGGTGAAGTCGACTTCGGGTGCGACTTCACCTCGGCAGTTGATTTCTTGAACTTGAGAACTTGGAATGCTTGGTTCTTTTTGGATCATTGTGTCTTGCTTTCATTAGCTCCATGATTTGCAAACCTTTGAACTTTGAATATGAATCTTAGCTTTTGATCTTCAAGAAACTTCAGTTGCTTTTTGAGAATGAACTTTGCATCTTATTTGGATTTGATAAAGTCCAAATGGATCCTTGGAATAAGCTTGAAACTTCAATCTTCAAGTCTGAACTCCTCAAGTCGAAGTTGGAGTCGACCTCGTCTGCGACTTCGCCCAAGTCGCACCTGGAGTCGACTTCGACTGCGACTTCGTCATGTCCGTTTCCACTTTTTCAACTCTGGATGCTTGAAGTCGATGCTGGAGTCGACTTCGTCTGCAACTTGGTTTCCTAAGTCGCACTGGAGTCGACTTGGCCTGCGACTTCACTTGCTCTTCTCCCATTCTCAACTCTGGACGGTTTTGGCTCTTTGAAGTCGATCTTTGAGTCGACTTGGGGTACGACTTACCCTTCCATGCTTTATGTTCTTCAAATGTATATCCCTTAAACATATCCACAAACATATTAGTAGCCAAGACATACTCAAATTGATTTGTTAATCATCAAAACATAGATTTAACTTGTTTTCCACATATTTCCAACAATCTCCCCCTTTTTGATGATTGACAAAACTGATTTGAGTGTGTACCTTTCAATTGAAAATAACATGCTCATTTTGCATTTTGAAATTGTATCATACTTATGCTCATGCAACTTTAAAACATTCAACAAATAGATGCTACTCTTCTCCTCCTAATCATAAACATACTCTTCTCCCCTTTGGACTCAAATCCTACCTCCTACCTCTTCTCCCCCTTTTTGTCAATATATCAAAAAGTTAGAGGGTAAAGAAATAGATAGGTGGGGTTGTTCCCCCTAAACAGGTGCTCCCCCTAAGTTTTATGCTAGCCTAACTCAATCATTCCCATGTCATTTCTAATTTTATAGAATGGTTATTTGGCTAGGGGTTTTGTGAATATGTCTGCAACTTGATCCTCTGTTCTTACATATACCAAACATATGTCATGATTTTCTATATGTTCTCTAATGAAATGATGTCGAATGTCTATATGTTTGGTCCTGGAATGCAAGACTGGATTCTTGGTTAGACATATGGCACTGGTATTGTCACATTTGATAGGTATATCTTTAAAATCCATGCCATAGTCCCTAAGTTGCTGTTTCATCCAAAGTAATTGGGCACAACAGCTCCCGGCGGCAATGTATTCGGCTTCCGCCGTAGATAGAGCAACACTAGTTTGTTTTCTTGAAAACCATGAAACCATCATGCTTCCAAGAAACTGACATGTTCCACTTGTGCTTTTTCTATCTGCTTTGTAACCAGCAAAATCCGCATCCGAGTAGCCGATTAGATCAAAATTAGAACCCTTTGGATACCAAAGTCCTATATTGGTAGTGTCTACTAGATATCTGAAAATTTTTTTCACAGCTACCAAGTGTGATTCTTTTGGGCATGATTGAAATCTAGAGCACATACACACACTAAACAAGATATCAGGTCTAGAAGCAGTTAGATACAATAATGAACCTATCATGCTTCTATACAATTTTAAATCAACTACTTTGCCCTTCTCATCTTTGTCTATTTTGATTGTGGAGCTCATAGGTGTGCTTGCTCCTTTGCTGTGCTCCATGCCAAACTTCTTTAGCATTTCCTTGATATACTTGGACTGGTTAATGAAAATTCCTTCATTTAATTGCTTGATTTGCAGTCCAAGGAAGAAGTTTAGCTCTCCCATCATGCTCATCTCAAACTCTTTCTGCATAAGCTCAGAAAATTCTTGGCAAAGAGTTTCATTAGTAGCACCAAAAATAATATCATCTACATAAATCTGAATGATCAATATATCCTTTTCTTTATACTTGATAAACAAAGTTGTGTCTACCTTTCCTTTTTGAAAGTCATGATCAATCAGAAACTTGCTCAGTCTATCATACCAAGCTCTTGGAGCTTGTTTTAGTCCATATAATGCTTTGGTTAGCTTGTACACAAATTTGGATTGATCTTTTTCTTCAAATCCAGGTGGTTGCTCTACATACACCTCTTCATTTATATAACCATTCAAAAATGCACTTTTGACATCCATTTGAAACAATTTAAAGTTCATGTGAGATGCAAAAGCTAGTAATATGCGAATTGCTTCTAATCTAGCAACCGGAGCATAGGATTCCTCAAAATCTATTCCTTCTTCTTGAGAGTATCCTTTTGCCACAAGTCTAGCTTTATTTCTCACTATAAGTCCACTTTCATCCAATTTGTTCCTAAAGACCCACTTGGTGCCAATAACAGTACAATCTTTTGGTCTAGGAACAAGATGCCAAACTTGGTTTCTTTCAAATTGATTTAGCTCTTCTTGCATTGCTATAATCCAGTTTTCATCATTGAGAGCTTGGTCAATATTAGATGGTTTAATCTTAGATACAAAAGCATATTGTCCACAAATATTTTGCTTTGACCTTCTAGTTTTTACACCTTCATACACATTTCCTATAACTTGTTCAATTGGATGTGCATGTTTGAATTTTAAATCAGATGGAGGTTTATAGGAATCATCACCTTCACTTACCCTTTCCTCCATGGACTCTTCTTGCTTTTCCACATGCAGCTTTTCAAAGTTGCTTACAATCTCATCTGCATCACTTAAATCATCTCTTCTTTTCAAGCATGGGTTAGTTTCATCAAAAACAACATGTATGGATTCTTCTACAACTTGATTTCGTTTATTGAATACTCTATATGCTTTGCTATTTGATGAGTACCCAAGGAATATTGACTCATCACTTTTAGCGTCAAGTTTTCCCAAGTTGGTTTTTCCATTGTTCAACACATAACATGTGCATCCAAAGGCATGAAAATAAGAGATATTTGGTTTTCTTCCCTTCCATAGCTCATATGGGGTCTTTTTCAAGATAGCTCTAATGGTAACTCGATTTAAAACATGACAAGCTATGCTCACAGCTTCACCCCAAAACTTCTTGGATAATTTGCTCTCATTTAGCATTGTTCTAGCCATCTCTTGTATAGTTTTGTTTTTCCTTTCAACTACTCCATTTTGTTGTGGAGTCCTTGGTGCAGAAAATGTGTGATGAATTCCTTTTTCATTACATAATTCTATGAATCGTTTGTTCTCAAATTCACCACCATGGTCACTTCTTATAGACATAATAGTACTTTGTTTTTCATTTTCCACCAAGTTTACAAAAGTTGAAAACATAGAGAAGGCTTCATCTTTGCTAGCTAAGAGAATTATCCATGTGAATCTTGAAAAGTCATCTACAATAACAAATACATATTTCTTTCCACCAATGGTTAAAATGTCGGATGGTCCATATAGATCCATGTGTAGCAATTCAAGTGGCCTTGTGGTGGAAATCTCCTTTTTGGTAGAAAAAGACATCTTTGGTTGTTTAGATAATTGACATGCCTTGCAAATTTTGTCTTTTTCATATTTCAACTTTGGCAAGCCTTCTACCAAACTCTTTTTTCATAGGGTCTTTATGTTTGACATATTCACATGTCCAAGTCTTTTATGCCAAACCCATGGATCATTTTTAATGGCCATTAGACATTGACCATCTAGTTCATCAAGTGAAACCAAATATACATTTTCATGTCTTTTTCCACTAAACATGATATGCTCACCATCAAATACATTGCATATAGATGATTCAAACACAACCTTATATCCTTTATCACATAATTGGCTAATGCTTATTAAGTTATGCTTGAGTCCTTCAACAAACAAAACATCCTCCATGCATGCATTTGAGCTACTATAAATATTTTCTTTACCTTTGATTTTACCTTTCTCATTATTACCAAAGGCAACCGTTCCGTCGTTGCAAGGCTTAAGTTTGTGAAATAGACTTCTTTCTCCAATCATATGCCTTGAGCAACCACTATTCATGAACCATATGTTGTTTGCCTTTACCTTTAAACAAATCTGAAAAATAAACAGGTAAATCTCATCTCTTTGGTACCCATTTTATGGGTCCATTTGGGTTAATAAAATGATTCAATCTTTGTAATTCTAACTTAGAAAGCCCAAATCTTGTGTTCCTTGGAACCCAAACTAGCTTTGCACCATGGTCATATAACTTCTTGAAGTTACACTTGTAAGCTTTATGACCCATTTTATTACAGAAATTGCAGGTCATTGGTAGTCTAGGAGTAGGCCTCCAATTGCATTTTGGTTCAAAAGTTGGTCTTTTAATCCACATAACATTTTTCTTTTGTGGCTTATAAATTGGTGCAGTTTTAGCTTGATATTTTCTAAGTTTTGGCACATTTGATTTGCCACTTTCTTTTTGCTCAAATGTATTGTACCCAAGACCTCTTTTATCCTTTTGTGAGGTCATGTTCAGAAACATCTTCACACTTTCTCCTGGATTAGAGAACTTTCCTAATGATTCATTTAATGATTTGTTCTCCTTTTTCAATTTTTCTGCCTCTTTCAACAGTGATTCATTTTCTTCTTTCAGTTTTGCTGATTTTTCAGCTAGTTTTTCATTTTCAACAATAACAAAGTTGCACTGTTGTCTCTTCAATGACAGCTTGTTTCCTAGCCTCTTAATTTTCTCATATAATGAATCATAAGCAATTTGTAGTTCTTCTAATTCAGCATATTTGAGGCAATCATGAAAAGAAGAATAACTTGATTGAGAATAGCAAGGTTTGGAAGTTACCTCTTCATTACTTGTGCATTTTGTTGAGGTAGATTGTTCTTCCAAAACTTCCGTTGTGTTTAGACATAGCAAGTCTTCTTCTTCTTGCTCGATTCGTGCCATGCAGCAAATTCTCGCACAGTTGGCTGCATCATTGTCGTCGGTTGATGAACTGCATGTTGATGAAGTCTCCTCGTTGACGAACATGCCTCTTCCTCATGGCCTTTGGAATTTTCTGCTTTCATGACTCTCCTTTGGCCTTTCTTCCAGTGTAGGACATTGAGCTTGCATATGTCCTACGCCCCCGCATCTGTAGCATTTTGTAACCTCCTTCTTCTTCTCTCTTTGTGGTCTTTCCTTGAAGTCTTTGAAGTTCTTTTCTTTTCTCACAAATTTTCGAAACTTGCGAGTAAGAAGTGTGATATCTTCATCACCATTATTAGACGAGGAGGTAGATTCTTCAGATTTGCGTGCAGCTTTTAATGCAATGATTTTCTTGCCTCTATGATTCTCTTCGTTTCTTCTCTTAATTAGCTCATGTGACATTAATGAGCTAATTAGATCTTCTAGCTTTAGGGTGTTGAGGTCTTTGGCTTCTTCAATAGCTGTAATCTTTGGAGTCCATGAATCCGGTAGAGCTCTTAGTATCTTCATAACCTGCTCGGATTCAGAAATAGCTTTTCCAAGACCTTTCAAGGCGTTAGTAATTTTAGAGAATCTAGCAAACATTTCAGAAATATTTTCTGTTTCTAACATTCTAAAGCTTTCCAATTCTCCTATCAAAATGTTTCTCCTAGTCCCTTGGACTTGGGAGGTTCCTTCATAAATAGATGTTAAAGTATCCCATATTTCTTTTGCAGTTAGACAAGAAGATACTCTATCATACTCTGAAGCTGTAAGAGCACAAAATAGTGAGTTCATAGCCTTAGCATTGCTCTTTACAGTTCTTACTTCCTCTTCGGTCCATTTGGAAGCTCTCTCATCTATAGGCAAAGTTACTCCATCTCGGATAGCAATCCAAGAGTCCATATCGGTAGCCATGATGAGTTGCTTCATACGAAGCTTCCAATAACCAAAGTTGTTCCAATCAAACAATGGTGGCCTTGTGAAAGATTGGCCCTCAGCAAAAGCGGGAACGGAAGTAGATTGGGATGCCATGATAATAAGATCTCTTCGATTCAATTCAAAGACCTGCTCTGATACCACTTGTTGGTCCCGAGTTGATGGAAAAACCCAAGAGGGGAGGGGTGAATTGGGTAATTAAAAAATTTACAACTTAAACAGAAACTTTACCCCGGATTAATCTAGTCCCCTTAGTGAAGAAACGAAATGGAAAGCAATGTAATGTAGAGAGCAGATAAATAAATCAAACACACAAAATTTTTATAGTGGTTCGGGCAACCTCCCTACTCCACTCTTCCAAGCTCACACTCCTTGTGACTTGGGTTCCACTATTGTATTCTCTCAATACAATTAGAGCCACTGCTCTCTTCTAGATTCCATCTCTAGGGGGCTTCAACAACACACTGCTCAAGTAGGTGTTGAGTCTCACTCCAATCACACACTACTTAGCATACACTTGATCTTAGTTCTTCAAACTAAATCAAGTTCAAACACAAAAAATTAAAATAATAAAGAATTCTACACTTTACAGATGTGTAGCAACAATTTGGCGCAGAGAAGAACTTGAAGAAAAGGCTTTGAAGGATCTGGAATGCAGCTCTTGCAGTTAGAAGCAGAGTTCTTCTTCTTTGAGTGGCTTGATCTCTTTTGAGCTCTTGAATGTAGTAGTTAAGCACACTTAATGATTCTTAGCTACTTCCCTCGTTCACCATGAATGCTATTTATAAATTTGGAGGGAATCCGAACGTTAGTGAGTAGGTGGCGCGCAATAAATGCGCCAACGTTCGAAAAGAATCCGACCGCTGCGACCCAAGTCGCATGTGGAGTCGACTTCGGATGCGACTTCGCCCAAGTCGCAGATGGAGTCGACTTCGGGTGCGACTTCGCTTCTCCGTCGCAACTTCAAGTTTCAGTCAGGGTCGACTTGGGTTCCGACTTGACCCAAGTCGTAGGTGAAGTCGACTTCGGGTGCGACTTCACCTCGGCAGTTGATTTCTTGAACTTGAGAACTTGGAATGCTTGGTTCTTTTTGGATCATTGTGTCTTGCTTTCATTAGCTCCATGATTTGCAAACCTTTGAACTTTGAATATGAATCTTAGCTTTTGATCTTCAAGAAACTTCAGTTGCTTTTTGAGAATGAACTTTGCATCTTATTTGGATTTGATAAAGTCCAAATGGATCCTTGGAATAAGCTTGAAACTTCAATCTTCAAGTCTGAACTCCTCAAGTCGAAGTTGGAGTCGACCTCGTCTGCGACTTCGCCCAAGTCGCACCTGGAGTCGACTTCGACTGCGACTTCGTCATGTCCGTTTCCACTTTTTCAACTCTGGATGCTTGAAGTCGATGCTGGAGTCGACTTCGTCTGCGACTTGGTTTCCTAAGTCGCACCTGGAGTCGACTTGGCCTGCGACTTCACTTGCTCTTCTCCCATTCTCAACTCTGGACGGTTTTGGCTCTTTGAAGTCGATCTTTGAGTCGACTTGGGGTATGACTTACCCTTCCATGCTTTATGTTCTTCAAATGTATATCCCTTAAACATATCCACAAACATATTAGTAGCCAAGACATACTCAAATTGATTTGTTAATCATCAAAACATAGATTTAACTTGTTTTCCACATATTTCCAACACATCATTATTTTATCCATCTCCAAATTTTGTATTTTTTAAAATTTTATCTTATATTTTTTGAATTTTGAAACAAAGTAGCGCTTTCCTAGCCATGGAAAGCCTCCATTTTTTGTTCAGAATAAGAAAATCCAACAAAATCCAAAATTTTCAAATTTGGCCAGGGTTAATCTTGAATGGGCCTATGTATTAGTGAAAAAAAGGAAAAAGTCCTCACTATCTCCCTCCCTCTCTCCGGCCCCACTTAGACATAACTTTGCTAAATGCGTCTAGATGCAAATAGGGACATGTATATAGGGTTTTCCTTCTATGTAACCAAGTACATAGAAACAGAGCTATGTAGCCCTCTTAATTTTTAAGATTTTGATCATTGATAGAAAATTTAATTTACGCACTGTATTTAATATAATTTTTTTATCTAGAAAGCCAAGTTTCATCCTAATCAAGTATATTTATATGCCACATTTGTTGAAAATATATGTTCACAAGTAAATTATGAAAAATGCTTAAATCAATTTACACGTGTATTAGAATGTAATAATACTTTATAGAATTATTTATCTATGTAGAAATGATATTTTATAAACCAGAAATGATATTTTAAATGGTTTATATGTTTAAAATATAATTTTAACATTGATATTTAATATTAAATTATTTTTTTAGTTGATTTTCAATGGGGTCCATGCACAATGACATTAGACAAATAAAAGAGTTTTAAAGATCTTATAAACAATGTTAAATACAATAGATGGATCAAATTTTCTGTCAACCATTAAGATATTAAAAATGAAGAGGGTTGCATAAAAAGGGGATTTTATAAATGCTGGATTGATATATATATATATATATATATATATATATATATATATATATGAGGTACAAGAAACTAATTTTTAGAATTTTATAAAATTGGGGTTGGAAGTAAATTAAAGAGTAAATTTTAACAAATATCACCAAATCATAAAATTTGTTATATAAATCTAGTTCTTAATATGATTTAAAAATATTATAAAAATTTTTTGAAAAGATTTTGAGGTAACAAAAGTTGAATTTTAATGTATTTAGTATTTTTACAAAAAAATTCAAAATATAGCTTACTTGAGTATCATGACTTCTATTATTAGGACATGTTTGGGAATTGATAAAACTTTTGGATGAAAAATTTTTGATATAAAAAATTTTAAATTAAGAGAAAATGATATGATATAATAGTGGTACTCATGAGTGAAGAAAATAAAGTTAAAATAGATGAGTTAGTTATATTGATAGTAGTGTAAAAAAAATTTAAAAGTAGGATTATTCTACAGAAAAATGTGAGGAAATAATTAAAAAATTAAGTAGTTATAAAAAGTGAAAAGTTTTTATTTGAAAATGTTTAGATGTAGCTAAATTTACCCTTAGAGTTATTGGGGGTATATCACATGGATTCATTTTAGAGTTTAAAATCAAACTTAATAAATGGCTTGTCAATCAAAATTTTATAGCAAAAGATATTGATTAAATATTATTAAATAAGAGGTATTTTGGTAATGTTATCAAAATACTAAAGCCACAATATTTTTCTATTCTCTAGCACAAACTTATGGGGGTTAAAACAAAAAGAAAAGAAAACGTGATAGAGGATGAGAGGAGAGAAAAAAAAGGGAGAAAAGTGAAATGAGATTTGAGACATTTCTTATAGAAGATGCAATGGGCTATAAATTTCATATATTTTAAGAAGTGGATTTTAAGAGACTAAAGTTTGGAGAAATTGGAGAAAAATATGAATTCGAGCTAAGTAAGCAAATTGTCCTTGATTTTTGTTTTCTTTACTTAATCTACCTATTCAACGTATCATAATTATTTGAAAACGATTTGGTATGATTTTGTAGAGTTTGGGATGAGCATTTGAAAACTCTGATAACATAGAGAGAGTATTTTTTTCATAGAAACAAAATGTGATGATAAAACCTAAATGCATAACTCAGAATAGTATATTGTAATGATTCTGGGGTATTTGGTAATATACAAAACTTTCAAACTAAAACTTTTTCCTCTCAACTACTATCCTATTTTTAATTATTTATTCATTTTTTCTTATATAATTACCTTACTTTTTAATCATTTCTGCATAATTATCAATATATTTAATTTATCTATTTGAACTTTATTTTCTTTCTTCATCATTATTATCCTTATCATATCGCATCATTTTCTCACATTTCTAGAACTTTTATACCGAAATTTTTTCATCAAAAGTATCATCACTTTCCAAATACACTCAAAATATAATAATGGTTTTTAAAATTTTCAGGTAATGTAAAAGATGAATGTTTCAAGTAGGGGAGGAAATCAGGGTAGGTTATATTGAGTCAGTATTTGTTTAATCTAGATTCTACTTTTTAAAAATTTTATTTGACCATATTTTTATACCAATTGAAAATAATGCTGGTTTGACCCTCACTTTTTTTAATAGGTCTTGGGATGAACTTTAGGTTGATCTCCAGTTGATACTGGAACGGTGAGTTGGATAAAAAATATTGGTCAAGTAGAATAATTTAAAGAATTTATACATATATTAAACATAAAGATATATCTATGCTAAATTTAAATATTATATGCTTCATTATTTTACTACTTAAAAAGTAAACATTATCACTAAACAAAAGATGAGTAAATATAATGTATCTTTATTAAAATAATGTTTGGGCAATGTTTAAAAAAGTCAAGTTAAAACTTTTTAATCTAAAACTTTTCATCCCCATAACTACCCTATTTTTTAATGATTGTCCTATTTTCTCATTCAACTACCCTACTTTCCAATCAATTCTATACAACTACTCACACAGCCCACCTATGTATTTTAACTTTATCATTTTTACTCCTCAACATTACCCCTACCATATCACAATATTTTACTACTTTTACTTTTCAGAACTTTTTATCAAATTTTTATCAATTCCCAAACAAACCCTGGGTTATAAAATATACTTCATTCATAATAGATTACGATACTTATAAAAATATTTTATGAAATTATTATTTTTTTTGTGAGAGTTTCCAAGGTGATGGGAAAACTATAATTATGTATATGAGCTATATATATATATGCAAATGTTTCTTATTGATTTTTATTTTGTTAATATAATTAATAAAAGTAATGGGTGAATTCTGAAAGAAAATGAGAACAATAACAAAAAATATGCTCATAATTTATAATAAATAAATATACGCAAGGTTGGTTGGGATACTTTGGATCAGGACATGAATGGTTGACCCATTTGGATCCTAATCTTGAATTTGAGTCAAAATTTCTGACACATCTCTATATCGGGTAAAAAAAGTCAGTTTTCCGATATAAAAAAATAGTCGGATTAAGGGCAGGTCCACCCAATGCTCACTCCTAGTTTCAAGAGAGGTATCTGGAACTTGAGAAGAAAAAAAAAGGTATTTAGGGACGAAATTTAAGTAAAATTTTTTGAATAATATTTAAAACTAATGTTATATTGATGTAAATTAAATGCATAAAAAAGTCAGAGTCTTGTAGAGTCCCAACTTGGTGATTTTAGAATTTTGCTTTGAAAGTAAATAGATTATTTTCTTTTCAAATAAAACAAATTGATTTGACTTGGAAATGAGATTTGACCTTTATATATGGATAGGTTTCCATTTGAATGATTTATGATGGAATGGAGGTATGAATATTGTGTAGAGATCTTATTTTGTGAAATTTGAAGAGTTTTTATAAAAAAAAAACTATATGACAGATAGATTTGAATTGGTTAGAAGTGATATCTCTTGGGTTTAGCATATGATGGGAGAAAATCCATGGATTTTGTGTGAGGTTACTATGTTTCCTTTAAGTTGCATATGATGTGTAGATGAACCGCTATGTGAGATTTAATATATGGAAATCGTGTACAAATGGATGAGAAATATATTAATGATGTGAGTGGTTTGTTGCCCATGTTATTGGGTCATGATGGGTTGGGTATTATATCGAATGAGATTTTTGATGACTAGTTGTTGATGGATTGATGATGTATATAATTTGAAATTAAGGTTTAAACTTATTTGCCTGGGTTATAGTTATAATGATGTAATTTTGTAACCCTTATGTTGATAAGGAAAATAAGTCTTGGAAGGGATGTATGTTGTGAGTTAAAATAGGTGGGAGCTAGATCCTAGTATAACCTAGTTGGGAAGTTAGGAGTGATGGTGTCTGTATTGTGATGGGTTCCAAGATGGTTTGGACTTTTGGTTGATATATTGAAAATGGGAAAGAACGATATAATATGATATAGGTAATGATAAGAAGTAAAAAGAATAAAATTAAAATAGATATGAAAATTATATAAAAATAGATGAAAAATAATTAAAAAATAAGTTAGTTATATAGAAAGACGTAAAAATGATTGGAAAGTACGATAGATGTGAAGGAAAAAGAGTTTTGAGTATAAAATTTTTTGTTGTTACCAAATACACCTTGGTAATGGTTTGGTGAAGTGATTTAATATGGTTTTGTGAAATGATCATAATATATGTTTTGGCATGACATAAACATGATGCATCTGTATTGCTTAGGCTTGATCATGATAGCATAGTTGGAAGGCAAATCTCGACCCTGAAGGTTTTGTAATGGTCCAAGCCAGATGCATGGCTGTCTATAAAGTGGGTGTATGCTGAAGTTGGTTGGGTACGTGCCTTTTATGGCTATTGTTGACCATTAAACTTGATAGGTGAGATTGGCATGATCATGTGTGGCAGCAGTTGGAATGACATGACCCTTGTATAGCATGCTACTTGGATTGATTTGGCTCTATGGCTGCACACAGTTTGATAAGCATATGAGTTATGTATTGTGTTCCTTGACAGACATGGACCTCGCATGGCATGCAGCTGGACATTTATGCCCCTTGTGCACTTGTGATTGGATATGCACAACCTTTGTGTGTTGTACGATTTGGGATACATGAATGCATGTTGAATATGGTTGCATGTATGCTTGAGCGATGACATAATATGGTTATTTTGGGCTAGTGAAAGCCTGTCTTAGTATTGAATGCAATGATATGACATTCATGATTAATTTAGTATAAATTTTCTTATTGTCTTCATTGAATGCATATACTTATTGAGTTTGTCTAAATCACATTGTTTATTTGATATTTTTAATTGACAGGTTAGATGTGGAGCCCAACGGGGTATTGGGGCTCATGATAGGGGCTAGAATAGAGCTCGTGATTAGAAAGGTAACAAAGTGATTTAGACTTAGCATTATTTTTGTTTGGATAGTGACGTATAAAAGTATTTAGATGTTAGCAATGATGCATTTTTTGGCATTCATGTATTTATTAAAGGTTATAATCAAGCTTATATGTCATATATTGGAGTAGAAATAGAATGGAAAAAATTAAGGAAGGTGAGAAAAATATGCAAAATAGAAAATAGGTTACTCCTCCAAACGTGTTGTAGAGTTCCCTTTCTTTAAGGAAATATTTGCATCCTCATAGCTATTTAGGGTATGAAAACTTGCTTCCTAGATGCAAAGAGATTACTGAATTTAGAATGGAATACAACCTCCCGTCTAGCCATCGAATGCTTGAAATTAAGAACAACTTCGACGGAGTTGTAAACTTGAAATTCGATCAAGAATGGTAGCTCTTTCTTCTACATGCAATAAAAGCAAGGGATTCTCTCTGCTGGCTTACTCTTTTACAACAACAACATTAAGTTATTTATATACAATGATTTCAACTACACGTTGGATGGTTGAATGATTTATATGATTTGTATGCTCTATAATCCATTGGTGGCAATCAACCAAAATTTCAACGCAAACTTAAAGACCAAGTTGCATATTCATGCCAAGCCAAATCAAAGTTAAATAAAAGACCATGTCAATTGAGCAAATTTTGTGCACATGTGCTGAATTATACATGTCAGGATGAGATACAAAGAAAAACTGCAAATACCGAACCCATCAATACATGTACATATGGATTCACGTTTATTATATTTATATAATATTATTTATAAATGATAAATTATATTATTAATATTTTATTTTGAAAATCTTACCTACATTACCCTTTATTTTCGAAATTAAAATCAACTCCATTGAAGCCAAAAAAACCACATATAGAATTAAAGTGTCTAGTGGACTTGAATCTTTTTAGTAAAAGTACATCAAGATCTATCGAGGTATACAATAGCTAGAGCTTTGAACTATTGACCCCATTTGATGGATCGAATATACTTCACATATAAGTTTTCGAAATTACATCAAGCGTTTATAAAGATGACATGTTTTAGTCATGTGTCAGTATCCTAGTTTCATGAGTATGTTAGAGGGAACCCACTTCTAATACTCATATAGATAAATCTGTTAGAGTACCCCATAATTAAATACCTAAACATAATAGTTCTAGATCCATTAAGAGCACTATACACTCAACCTTATAAATACATTATAGGAACCAAGCACTGCTTGAGATATGCAAAAAAAATAAATGAATATAACTAATGCTTGCAAGTTGCAAAATAACTTAATTTGTTCATTGAACTCTAAACCTAGGCTACAAACTTAAAGTTGAATTTCGGTCATTGCAACTCATTACATATGGTTTCAAATTCCATCCCTCTTATTGTTCTAGATCACTTCCTAGGTAAAGTCCTTTGTAAGGGGTTTGCCAAGTTTTCACTTAATCTTACAAAATTAATATTTACTGCTCCATCTTGGGGCAACTACCTTATATAATTGTGCTTTGATGCAATATGTCTTGACTTATCATTATAAGTTTGGTTGTATACCCTTGATAAGGTTGATTCATTGTCATAATGCAAATAAATAGGAGGCACTAGCTTAGGCTAAATGAGAATTTCAAACAATAAATTTGTAAGACATTCTGCCTCTTTTTCTACTGCAGCCAAGGCAAGCAGTTCAAATTCCACGGTAGAATGTGTATTACTGATTTTCTTTTTGAGGATTGCATCATTATACCCTTCCATTATAATGGATTTGCCACTAAAATGCAATCCATAAATAATGATCTTTCCAAGTATTTTAATACCCTCTAAATTGCATTCCAATGTATATAACATGCATTACTAGTGAAAAAACTTTCAATCACCCTAGCATACTCAAGCTAAGCTACAGATCATTCGTCATTTTTATACAACTTAATGCTAGGATCAAAAGAAGTTGAGGTTGCACCAACGTTAAAATAATTAAACCACTTGGGTAAAATACATTATTATCTGTAATAATCTTGATACCAAAAATAGCATCCTTATTGCTCAAATCTTTCATATCAAAATTAACTAACAGAAAATTTTAGTTTATTTAATAATATCAATATCAGTGTCAAAAATGAGTATATTATCTACATACAGACAAATAATAACACTTCTATTTGTAGTAAATTTAATATAAACATACTTGCCTAATTGGTTTAATTTATACTCATTTGATAACAACCTAATAATAATTTTTTGTCAATTGAGCCATCAATTTTAATTTCATAATTTAAACCTCGTAGCTACTAACCTAACTTTAAATTTATCAATTGAGCAGCAAATTTTAATTTCTTTTCAATGTTCGATTTATAGCCTATTTTTTTTATCCTAGTAGTAAATCAACTAACTTCTAAGTTTCTTTTCCTATTATTGAATTTATTTCATCTTAGTTCTTTCGAGTATGATGAATCTGGAGATTTCATAGCCTCTTTATAGGTAATAGATCTCCTTTAGTATGAAAAACAATCATGTGTTCCTCATTATATTGTCTCTAGATCCTTCTACTAGATGTAACTGAAAATTAGGCCCAAAGTAATTATAATTATCTTTTCTAGCTCTTTTACTTCTTATATTTTCATTATCTTCTATAGGTTTATCTATAGTTTTAGAATCATCACCTACAGATCTATTTAACGGTTGAGAAGAAGTTTCATCGTCATTATCAAACTTAAGAATAGATTTATAGTATTTTTTATATAAATCAGCATTTCAAGATTCAATAATGATATATTTTTAATTAAATTGTTAGTGTCTACCACCATAAATCAACAAGCTTTACTATTTATTGCATACCCTAAAAATATGCAGTTTATTCCTCTTTGTCCTAATTTAGGTCTTTTAGGACCAGACAACCTTACTAAGGCTCTACAACCTTAAACTTTTATATATTCAGAGTTAGACACTTTATTTTTTAGAATTCATAGAGAATAATTTTAGTTTTCTTAAGTGAGACTCTATTAAGAATGTGACAAGATGATAATAAAACTTCATCCCAACAACCTTTACCTAGGTTTTTATTTATTAATATTGAATTTACCATTTCAACTAAAGTTATATTTTTTCTTTTTGTAGTTTCATTCCGTTGAAGTGTATAAGGGGATGTTATTTGGTGAATTAAGCTAACATTTTTACAGAAGTCATTAAAGTCACTTGATAAATATTCATCACCTCTATCTAATTTTAGAGATTTAATGATTTTACTAAGCCGATTTTTAACTTCAACCTTATAAGATTTGAATTTAATTAAGGCTTTATCTTTAGTTTTCTTAGACAATAAATATAGGTATATTTATTAAAAATCATCCATAAATACTATGAAATATCTTTGACCACATCTTATTAGGTTATTTTCCATATCACCAATACTAAAATGAATTAATTCCGATAATTCTGAATTTCTTTCTACCTTTTGAAATGCCTTTTAAGTAATCTTAGTTTGAACACGAATTTTAAATGTATCAGACAATTCATTAGAGGATTACGAATTAATCCTATTTCTATCGTGGTGTCCATCTATAATTAATGTGCCATAGTCTATCATGATATAAAGAAAAATAATCAATAATATAAGAAAAAAAAGATGATCCATTATTCATATTCAGGCAAAACATGTTATCTACAACATAACCCTTCTCAACTAAGACACTACTCTTTCTAATAATAATTTGATCTAACTAAATACCAATTTAAAATCACATTTACTAACAAGGAAGATTGTGATTAGATTTTTGTGGATTTTCAATACATAAAGTCTATTAGCAAAGGTGAGTAATTTTCTAGAAGTCACTTTGAGGATAATAGATGAATTAGCCATGAATAGATTGTTTTCATTATTACCGGAGTTATAGATTTTAAACTGACTTCTATTTTTGTGTACATGCCTAGTGGCTCCAGAATCAAGCCACCAAGTTTGGTCATTATTCACAATGCAAATTTTAAAAATCATAGCAACAAAATTTTCTTCAGTCACATATGCCTTAGGACCTTTTTTAGTGTTATTTGTCTTTTTGAGAAGCATACACTAAATGATCCATCTTTTTATGGTACTGGCAATGTGCTTTCTTTTTTTTAGCGATAGTTTTATTAGTATTAAGTTAAATTTTCTAAAGGATTGATTATTGCTAACTATCACTTGATTTTGAGTTTCAATCACATGAGCTTTAGATTAAACTTACTCACCTTTCTTCTTACTTAGTCTAGATTTTTCTTTAGTATGAAGATTGGGAATAAGATCATTTAAGCTCATCATATCTTTCATTTGTTTCAAGTTCTTGTGGTGGTTATTCCAACTAGGGGCTGTTTGTAAATGCATAAAAATCGCCCATTATGGTAAAACTTTTCAATGCCAGGACCATCTGTGCAAAACATGGCATTTTATGCTGCCACAGATAATTTTTCAATAGGTTTTTTTGCAATTCATACCTAGCAATGATAGCACATTGGGAACTAAAGAAGAAAAGTGATGACAAAATTGGCTGCTCATATGCATTACATGGGTAGCAGATGCCGAATGCACTGCAACATCATCCGTTCGGCCCGACATTATTGACCAATTAATATCAGCTGAGTGCATCACATGAACATTGTAAGCAGTCCATAATTACATTACTGGGCTAGCACAGGACATTTAATGTACAGATTTGAGGTAAAAAATGTCAACGAGTTTTATGTATTCCCAAACAGTCCCTAGGTGACAATTTTGCAATAATGGTACCTACAACAATGGACTCATCTATTTTACTACCTTTAGACTCAAATTGATTGTTGATATTTTGAATTTCATGAACTTATTGAAGAATTGACTTATCGTCAATTATAGTGTACTCAAGAAAATAACTTAATAAGAAATTTTTTTATACTCACATCATCCGTGTTGTACTTATATTGAAGTGAGTTCCACATTTCTTTGGCTATGTCCACTTTTTAGTACATGTTCAAGAGAGAGTTTGATAGTGATTCAACGATGTGACCCTTGCAGATGTAGTTGTCTATCTCCCACTTCATTTTTCTGCATCGTTACTGCAGTGTCTCGTTTATGATTTTTCAAGCTTCGAGGTAGTGAGAATGTAAACTACTCCAAGATGGGTTAGGTAGAGATGATGTTGTTGCCAACACTTATTGAAGTTAGTTCAAACACAGGCATATAGTCTTGGGATATTAGGCTTAACAAGGGAATGGTGGATTGATGAGCCATTTTAGGAAAATGAAAGAAAATATTACCTTAAACTTGTTGTGGCAGAGACTTAGAAATAGAAAGAAAAAATTAAAAAAGTAGAAAAAATGGCAACTAGAAAAGAGATTACTCCTCCAGGCATGTTACAAAGTCACTTTACTTGAGGCAATATTTGCTCTCTTATAGCTATTTATGATTATAACGACTTTCTGTTAGGATACAAAGAGAGAACACAATCTAGAATAGAAAACAGTCTTCCTTCTAGGGGTGTTTTTGGTAATAAGTGAAAGTTGTCAAGCTAAAACTTTTCACTCTCCGCAACTATCCTATTTTTTAATAATTTCTTCACATTTTTCTATACAACTACCCTACTTTTTTATTATTTCTACACAATTACCAACACAACTAACCTATCTATTTCAACTTTATCCTATTTATTCCTCATCATTACCCCTATCATATCACATCATTTGACAACTTCTACTCTTTACAACTTTTCATCAAAAATTTTATCCATTCCCAAACACACCCTAGATATCGAAGACTTGAAATTGAGAACAACATCTATAAATTTGAAAACTTGAAATTCGATCATGGGTAATAGATTTTTCTTCTGCTAGCAATAAAACAAGTAATTCTCTTTGTTGGCTTACTCTTTTATAGTAGCAACATAATCTCAACTATATGTTCGATGGCTGAAAAATTTATACGATTTGTGCGCTCCATATTGCCACATGTAGCAATCAATCAAAATTTCAACGTGAAATAAAAGACTAAGTCGCATATTCATGCTAAGACAAATCAATGCTAAATAAAAGAACAAATCAGTTGAGCGAATTCCTTGCAAATATGCTCAATTATGAATGTCAGAATGAGATACAAAGAAAACAACAAATACCAAACCCATTAATACATGTGCATATGGATTCATGTTTATTATATTTATATAACATTATTAATATATGATAAATTATATCGTGATAAACGATCCTTTTAGCCTAGGCTAAGCAAATAACTCGCTCAACCTACATAAAAAACTCATTAAAAATTTTTTATTTTTCTTCAGACATTTGTTTATCTAAGTGTATTTAACATATAAACTAAGTTTAACTATTTTTGAATATGTGTATATATATTTTTAAAAATTTTAAATATTGAGGTATTTGAAATATGTATATACACATAGATGTTTAAAAATCTCAAAAAATATATACACATATTTAAAAATGGTAAAATTTAGTCTATATGTTAAATACACTTAGATAAATATATGTATGAAGAAAAATAGAAAAGTGTTTTAAATGAATTTTTTGAGATAGGCTAAGCGAGTCCTTTGCTTAAATCGGGCTAACAAGATCATCCCTCTTATATCATTAATATTTTATTTTGAAAATCTTCTTAGCATCATATATGTATTTTATATTTTAATACATGACCATGATATGATAATGATGATGCTATAGAGTTATTTGTCTTATATGGATGATGTGGTTATTTACGAGATTTAGTTTCTACTTATCATCTTACCATTGTAGCTTGTCATTATTCATAGCATATTTTAGTAATTTTAAACCATTTAAAATAAGTAAAGTACCTTATATTTAAAAGCTAAAAAAAAATCTGTGTATCCAAAATACTTGATTTATACATTAAATACATTTAGATTAACAATTTTATAGAAGAAAATAAATAAGTTTATTAACATGGGTTGAATAAGTTGTTACTTAACTCGGAGTAATACGATCGTGCCTCATTCTCAGTTATTTCCTTCTCATAAGGAATAAGTTTTATTTCATAACATCGACTGTTAAAGAGAATTTTCTTGAAAGTCATTTTTTCAATAATCATACAGATATAAATTTGCATCACAGTCATGTCCTTCTTGTAAGGAATAAGCTTTCTCCCTTAACATCAACCATTAAGGGAGTTTGCTTGAAAGCCATTTTTACCAACATCCATACACATACAACTTTGCAAAATTTTTAATACAATGCATATATCATAACTCAATATACGCTGTTTTCATATTTATAATACATATATGTTCATCCAAAACCAATAAAAATTTCTAAAGCTTACTTTAATCACAAACCACTTAAGGATCCTACTCTTTCCTAGCCTCATTTTGAGCTTCAATACCCTATTAGACTCCCTCAATAGATCTGTCATCCAACAAAACACCAATACTTGTAAGTCCAAGAAAACTCAATAAATAGGCAAGATAACAACAAACATAATAATAATTTTTAGTTTGGCAAACAATCAACTTCGTGCTCATATCAACTCTATACATCATATCACCATGTTGTGCGATGTTCATATCAACACCAAGCATATGTACATCTCACATAAAAAAGCATGGGCCGCAGTTGTATGCACCCGGGTGCATTAAGTGCATACAACCATTTTTTATTTTTTTCGAATTTTTTTTACAAAATGGTTAATCTAAGTGTATTTAACATATATATCAATTTTTACCAATTCTGGAGTTTTTCAGATTTTTTTAGATTTTTAAACATAAGTGGCATTTTAGTAATTTTACATTACTAAAAATGCCACTGATTTTAAAAATATCTAAAAGTATCCAAAATTGATAAAAATTGATACATATGTTAAATAAACCTAGATTAACAGCTTCATGAAAAAAAATTAAAAAAATTAAAAAGATAGGTCTAGTACACCCGGGTGCATACGATCGCAGCCCAAAAAGCATATATACATCAATCAATACCAAACCCTTTTTTTATAAGAACAATGTCAAAAATGACAACAAATACAAAGGCATATATTAGATTGCTAGAATATCTCATCCACTTTATTGAATAGGTAGTGCTTTATATTCATAAGAAACAAAAAAGAAATATCAAAAAATTATAGCATTAAACTCATGAACCACATAAATCCATGATCATATTTTCTAGCCACTGCATTCTGAAACTTTTCACATCTTGACTTGTTCAAAAACTAGCTCTAGCAACTCACGAACTTCCACATTAGCAACGTTGAATTTTCAACAGCCTACTTAGGATTTTTTTATAGTAGCTGAGACACTTTTTCAACACTCTTTGGATAAGATGCTGCATATTCCCAATTTTTCTCTTATAATTTCAAACTTAGTTTTAGAAAGTGCTTTTGTTAAAATATCAATGATCTAACTATCTGTTTAGCAATGTAGTAGCAACACTTCTCCTTCTTTATGTACTTCTCTAAGAAAGTAGAGTTTAATTTTAAAATTTTTTGTTTTTCCATGAAAACTTGGATTTTTGGATATAGATATAACAGCATGGTTGTTGACAAAAATTGCGTGCTTTTTTCTTGTTCAATATGCAAGTTAGCTAATATTTTTCTAAACCATAAAGAATGATTAACTACTACAATTGTTGCTATATATTTAGATTCTACAGTGCTTTGTGCAATGACTCTTGCTTCCTTAAACACCAAAAGAATATACCTGATCCAAAACTAAAACAAAAACTAATTGTACTCTTCATTTCATCAATAAAACCTACCTAATCTGTAACGCCCCAATTCTAAATATTCGTAATAACTAATCAAAAGGAGTACCATATGACCTATGAAAATTTCGGCAGCATCTCCCCATAATATATAAGGGGTGGTATGTAATACATAACCTGTTATGCATAAACAATTCAAATTCATTACAATATGTGACATTTAACTCTATAGTTATATATTTGTATCTTCATATGATAAGGGAATTCATATGGAAGAAAATCATTCAAACTTATCCATACACAATGAGCAAACCGAATAATTATAACTACATGCATCCACATAAATCACAATCCAATTCTAAATATTGAATACAATCTGTTTATCAAGGTCAAATCTAGTTCCATAACCGTCTACATAATGCTAATGTCAAAACAGCATAACATTAAAATAACTTTAATTAAAGATGTTCTAATGGTTTCCAAGGTTTGGTCTTCCACTTGCCCCATCTTGAGGTTCCCCATCTGACCTGGGATCTAAAGAACAAAAAGAATAACAAATCACGTGAGTCTAAATAGACTCAGTAAGTAGATAATGGTTAGCACAAAGTGGAATAAGCAAAGTTTTGGATGCGCATGTCATGATCAAAATAAAACATATGGGTCCGATACCCACTCCCAAGATCGTATGCATATAATCACATATAAATAGAAGGACGCGTACAATCCTCCACTCATGTCAATCAAGGGCCATGAACAACCCTCTCCTCATGTCAATCAGGGGCCATGAACAACCCTTTTACAACCAATCATTTTAAATAACACCTCATACATAACATACAAGAATACATGTCACAACTACACATACAACATCAACAAGGTTTACTTTCAATTCAATGTATAAAACTGCTACACGAGCATTTTAACAAACAAATGGTAGGCACAGAAAGAGGGAACTCTAGTTCGTACCCTCGTTTGATTCGAATCAACTAACATCACATTTTAAGACTACAAAAGCTGCTAACGAGTCCTCTACTTCATAAATTCACTCATTCACGACAAATTCCCCTCAAACCTTACTTACCCTAGCTGTTACGAACACTACGCCCCAAACCATGGATTTGTTGGGTGTCACGCACCCCCCCAGTTTCACATCATGTTTAATACGAGATTTCATCATTCAATCAAGGAAGGGTAGCATCTACTTACCTTAATCGTGATTTTCCCCAAAAACAGCAACCCTGGGCTTGGATTGCAGAAATTCGGAGCTTCCTTGATTGGAATCAGTGACTTCTAAGGCAGTTAGTAGAGATTTCTTGAAGCAATCCACAGCTGGATCGTACTTAATAGGAGGAAAGAAAAGAAGAGGTAGAGAACAGGAAGAGAAGAAGAGGGAAACGGAGTCGGGCGCAAAAAGGAAGATGAACCCTAACTCGCGGGCTCCTCCTTTATAACTGAACCTCCATCGGGTCGGGTCGGGCCGAAGCATGGGTCGGGTCTAATAGCAATTTGTAATTAACTTTCCCACTTCTATGACTTAATAGTTAAAAATTTCTCCAGGGGCGCTGCCCCCTTGATCCCTGCGACCTGACCGGGCAGGTTGAACCCCGTACCTACTCTGCGAGGTGGAAAATAGTTGTAGTGCTCAACAATGTCTGTATAAGTTATTAATCCATTGACATCATAAATTCCTAGTAGAATGTTCATAAATTACCTCATAATAAAGAAGGGTTATAATGAAAATAAAATAAATACCTGGTTCTCACAGACTATCCTCGTTAGAAAAGTTTCGTCCTCGAAACTTGCAATCATTCCCATAGATAAGGGTGTTTCTCCCTCATTGTCTGCTCCAACTCCCAAGTAGCTTCATCTTCTGTATGGTTACTCCATTGGATTTTGAGCAGCTTGATAGTCTTGTTTCTCAATTGTTTCTCCTTACTATCTAAGACTCGAACTGGCCGCTCTACATATTGCAAATTCTTTTCTACTCTTATTTCCTCAGGCCGGAGCACATGTGACGGATCTGGCTCATATTTCCTTAATGATGAGACATGGAATACGTCATGCACCCCAACTAAGAAAGGCGGCAAAGCAATGCGATACGCCACCTTTCCAATTCGTTCCAAGATTTCATAGGGACCAATGTATCTTGGGCTTAATTTGCCTTTTGTACCAAACCGAACCACACCCTTCATTGGAGATACCTTTAGAAATACCTTATCTCCCACTTGGAACTCTAACTCTCGCCTCCTAGTATCTGCATAACTCTTTTGACGAGATTGAGTAATACAGATTTGTTCTCGAATTCGTGACACCTTCTCCACTGTGTCTGCTATCATCTGAGGGCCAACTATAGTACTCTCCCCCACTTCATCCCAACAAAGGGGTGATCTACATTTTCGTCCATACAATGCCTCAAAAGGAGCCATTTGGATGCTGGAATGATAAGTATTGTTGTATGCAAATTCTGCCAAAGCCAGATGGTCACTCCAACTGCTACCCCATTCCAAGACACAAGCTCTTAACATGTCTTCTAATTGCTGGTTCACTCGTTCTGTTTGGCCATCAGACTGCGGATGGAAGGAAGTGCTAAAATCCAATTGAGTGCCCATTGCTCTATGTAGAGCCTTCTAGAACCTTGATGTGAACTGATCCCCGATCTGAGATGATAGACGTTGGCACCCCGTGGAGTCTCATGATCTCCTTATGATATATCCATGCTAGCTTTTCAGCCGTAAAAGTGGTTTTAACAGCAATAAAATGTGCTACCTTAGTCAATCTATCCACAATAACCCAAATACTATCATATCCTGCCACTGTGCGTGGTAATCTAACAATGAAGTCCATCGATATACCTTCCCACTTCCACTTTGGGATTTCAATGGGTTGCAATGCTCCTCCAGGTCTCTGGTGTTCGGCCTTGACTTGCTGACATGTTAAACACTTAGCCACATACTTAGCCACATCACCCTTCATGCCATCCCACCAATAGTGCATCTTTAAATCCTGATACATCTTTGTACTCCCAGGGTGAATCATGTAAGGTGAGTAATGTGCCTCTTCGAGTATCTTTTGTAAAATTTGAGCTCTCCTTGGAATGGCCATACGACCCCTGAATCTCATAATACCATCAGCCCCAATTACAAAATCTAGCAATTCTCCTTTCAATACTCTCTCTCTCACCTTTTGGAAGGATTCATCTTGGCTTTCCTCTTGTGCTTGTCTAATTTCATCTTTAAGAGTGGGTTGAATCCTTAATTGGCTAATTTGTACTGCTACCCCATCGACACACACATGCACGTCCATTTTCCTTATTTCTTCAAATAATTCTTCTTAACTAGTAAGTAAACTAGCCATGCTACTCCCAGATTTCCTACTCAGTGCATCTGCCACTACATTTGCTTTACCTGGATGATAATGAATACTCAGGTCATAATCTTTTAATAACTCTAGCCACCTTCGTTGCCGCATATTTAACTCTTTCTGAGTAAAGATGTACTTCAAACTTTCGTGATCAGTATATACTTCACATCGTTCGCCATATAAGTAGTGCCTCCATATTTTCAGTGCAAAGATCACCGCAGCTAACTCCAAGTCATGAGTTGGATAATTCACCTCATGTGGTCTCAATTGTCTAGATGCATAGGCTATCACTCTACCACGTTGCATAAGGACACATCCAAATCCCTTCTTTGATGCATCACTATATATCACAAATCCACCATTTCTCGAAGGTACGGTTAACACAGGTGCTTCTACTAACCGTCTCTTCAACTCTTGAAATGCTTCTTCACACTTGTCTGTCCACTCAAACTTTACCCCTTTGTGCGTGAGTTTTTTCATTGGAGTGGCAATAGTAGAGAACCCTTCCACAAATCGCCTATAGTACCCTGCTAAACCCAAAAAGCTTCTCACCTCAGTAACACTAGATGGCCTAGGCCAGTTCACCATGGCCTCTATCTTATGCGGGTCCACCGATATTCCATCTTTAGAAACAACATGCCCCAAAAATCCCACACTATTCATCCAAAAATCACACTTCTTAAGCTTTCCATAAAGCTTTTCTTCCCTTAGCTTTTGTAAAATCAATCTCAAGTGTCCTTCATGCTCTTCACTGTTCTTGGAATATACCAAAATATCATCGATAAACACAACTACAAATTGATCCAAATATGGTCGAAATACCCTATTCATTAAGTCCATGAATGCTGCAGGGGCATTTGTCAAGCCAAAAGGCCTGACTAGGAACTCATAATGTCCATATCGAGTCCTAAATGCTGTTTTCTGTACATCTAACTCTTTAACTCTCATTTGATGATACCCCGATTGTAAGTCAATCTTTGAAAACTTACTTGCTCCTTGCAGTTGGTCTAATAAATCATCAATACGAGGCAATGAGTACTTATTCTTAATAGTCACTTTATTGAGTTCGCGATAATCAATGCATAACCTCAAACTCCCATCTTTCTTTTTTACAAACAAAACTGGGGCTCCCCATAGTGACACACTAAGTCGAACAAATCCTTTATCTAATAGATCCTGCAACTGAGTCTTCAATTCAGCCATCTCTACTGGTGCCATGCGATAAGGAGCTCTTGAAATTGGCTCCACTCCAAGCTGCAAATCTATTCCAAATTCCACTTCCCGTTCAGGTGGCAAACCGGTAGGAAATACATCAGGGAACTCACATACTACAGGGATATCATCCAACTGTTTGTCCACTATGTTGATATCTACTACTGAGGCAAGATAAGCAAGACAACCTTTTTGGATCAAACTCATTGCTCCTAAGGCTGACACCAATTTGGGTAACCCACCTGTTGATAATCCTCTGAATATGAATTCCACATCATTATGTAGCTTACGGATAACTTGCTTTGATCGACAACCTACATTAGCATCATATTTAGCTAACCAATCCATGCCCAAGATAATATCCAATCCCTCCATCTCCAATACTATCAAATCTGCTAGGAACTGTCTACCTTCAATCATCACAGGAACACATCTACACATCTCAGTTGCTATACTGACTACTCTTAAGGGGGTAGACACCTTCATTAGCTCATGCATGGGATGTTTAATCAACTTGGCTTTCTTCACAAAAGCTACTGACACAAATGATCGTGATGCACCAGGATCAAACAATACAAAGGCCATGCATCCATTAACAAGAAGGTTACCTGTAACCACGTTCTCTGCAGCTTGTGCCTCTTGCGCATTTGCAGCTTGAACCACTGCCATCACTTGCGGTCTTCTATCGACCTGAAGGCGAGCCTGCTGAGGATAGGGTCCTCTCCCAACCTGCATCCCACTAGGAGTAATATTATGAACTGGTAATTGTTGTTGTACCCGGGTTGTTGTACCCGGGCTGCCCCTACTCCTCCACCTAAGTGCATAGGGCAATCCCTCCTAATGTGCCCTTGTTGACGACAGTAGAAGCAAACAATTTGTCGTCCTGCCCTCTGTCTTTGAACCTGTGGCTGTTGCGGTTGTTGCTCCCTAACATGGACTTGTGCTTGTCCCCTGGTTTGCTCTTCCCCTTGACCTATCAACTGCGGGCATGCTGCTTTTCTATGACCCAATTGACCACATTGGAAACAGGCTGACTTGAATGTAAAAGTTCCACCCTCAATAGTCCTCTGCTTCTTGTGTCCTTGTACCTCTCCTCTTGGCCCTTTTCTCTTTTCCTTAATCCTCTCTTGCTCTTCTTCTTCCCGTTTTATCATGCGGGCTCGATCAAGTATTTCACCATAATCACGTAACATGAAGGGCGCCAAGCCCCTTCGAATAGAGAATTTCAGTCCCTCTTGAAATTTACTTGCCCTTTCTTGTGGATTGGTTCTTATCCAAGGGACAAATCTAGAAAGAGACCGAAATTTAGCATCATACTCTTCCACGGTCATTTTCCCTTGTACGAAGTGCATAAATTCTGATGCTCGACGTGTCTTCTCACTATCAGGCACATAGTGGGCAAGAAATCTTTCTAGGAATTCGCGCCATCGCAGTCTTCCACCCTCATCTGGTAACACACTTTCTCAGCATCCCACCATTGTTCTGCATCCCCCTCCATCACGTAAAGAGAATACTTGACCTTTTGTTCTTCTGTTCATTCCATATAGCTGAAAATCTTTTCCATCTTCGCCACCCATCGATCCACAACTAAGTAATCTCTTTCTCCTTGAAATATGGGAGGCTTCATCTCCTGGAATGCTTTGATGTCTAACTTTTCTTCTTGAGGCCTTCTCCCTTCTTGATCTTGTCTTCTTGCCCTCATCCTTGGACCCGCACGGTTTGTGTCACCTGAAGTCCTTTGTTATCCTCTTTGAGTGTCCAAGCTTGCCGCCATTCTCTCCATCTGAGCTTGCATAAAATTTTGAAAATTCTGCATCATACCTCTCATTATTCCCATCATAGCCTCCACACCTGCTTGTGCCTTAGTATTCACCTCTAGTCCTATAGGAATGTCACCACTACTGGTTCCTACTCCTCCTTGACTGTGTATCCCGTGATATCCCCCACTAGGATTCTCCCAGTATGCATCATCATCTACGTTCTCCTCGTCTTCTTGAAGTGGGGACCTCTCCCGTGGAAGTTGCCCTTGTTGTTGGCCTTCAATAGCAAGTGGCATTCCTTGAGGTGGGACTATTGTTTCACTTAGTCCACCCTCTTCCATAATGCCCTTTTCCTTATTAAGTCTTGTCCTTGGTGCCATCCTCTGTGCAACATCCATAAACAACTAACATTAAACAACATAAACTTGGCTAATGTACACTGACTAATTAACACAGAGATATTCCAAATCCCATCTCAAGAACCTAGACTAGCATTCCTGATAATATACTATGAACTTAACATATTGTGCTAGCCACTCACCTAATATCTCTCTTTCACTAACTTAATAATTTAAAACATTCTCATGCTCTGATACCACTTTCTGTAATGCCCCAATTCTAAATATTCGTAATAACTAATCAAAAGGGGTACCATATGACCTATGAAAATTTTGGCAGCATCTCCCCATAATATATAAGGGGTGGTATGTAATACACAACCTGTTATGCATAAGCAATTCAAATTCATTACAATATGTGACATTTAACTCTATAGTTATATATTTGTATCTTCATATGATAAGGAAATTCATATGGAAGGAAATCATTCAAACTTATCCATACACAATGAGAAAACCGAATAATCATAACTACATGCATCCACATAAATCGCAATCCAATTCTAAATACTGAATACAATCTGTTTATCAAGGTCAAATCTAGTTCCATAACCGTCTACATAATGCTAATGTCAAAACAGCATAACATTAAAATAACTTTAATTAAAGATGTTCTAATAGTTTCTAAGGTTTGGTCTTCCACTTGCCCCATCTTGAGGTTCCCCACCTGACCTGGGATCTAAAGAACAAAAAGAATAACAAATCACGTGAGTCTAAATAGACTCAGTAAGTAGATAATAGTTAGCACAAAATGAAATGAGTAAAGTTTTGGATGCGCATGTCATAATCAAAATAAAACATATGGGTTTGATACCCACTACCAAGATCGTATGCATATAATCACATATAAATAGAAGGACGCGTACAATCCTCCACTCATGTCAATCAAGGGCCATGAACAACCCTCTCCTCATGTCAATAAGAGGCCATGAACAACCCTTTTACAACCAATCATTTTAAATAACACCTCATACATAACATACAAGAATACATGTCACAACTACACATACAACATCAATAAGGTTTACTTTCAATTCAATGTATAAAACTGCTACACGAGCATTTTAACAAACAAATGGTAGGCACAGAAAGAGGGAACTCTAGTTCGTACCCTCGTTTGATTCGAATCAACTAACATCACATTTTAAGACTACAAAAGCTGCTAACGAGTCCTCTACTTCATAAATTCACTCATTCACGACAAATTCTCCTCAAACCTTACTTACCCTAGCTGTTACGAACACTACGCCCCAAACCATGGATTTGTTGGGTGTCACGCACCCCCCAGTTTCACATCATGTTTAATACGAGATTTCATCATTCAATCAAGGAAGGGTAGCATCTACTTACCTTAATCGTGATTTTCCCCAAAAACAGTAACCTTGGGCTTGGATTACAGAAATTCGGAGCTTCCTTAATTGGAATCAGTGACTTCTAAGGCAGTTAGTAGAGATTTCTTGAAGCAATCCACAGCTGGATCGTACTTAATAGGAGGAAAGAAAAGAAGAGGTAGAGAACAGGAAGAGAAGAAGAGGGAAACGGAGTTGGGCGCAAAAAGGAAGATGAACCCTAACTCGCGGGCTCCTCCTTTATAAATGAACCTCCATCGGGTCGGGTCGGGCCGAAGCATGGGTCGGGCCTAATCGCAATTTGTAATTAACTTTCCCACTTCTATGACTTAATAGTTAAAAATTTCTCCGGGGGCGCTGCCCCCTTGATCCCTGCGACCTGACCGGGCAAGTTGAACCCCGTACCTACTCTGCGAGGTGTAAAATAGTTGTAGTGCTCAACAATGTCTGTATAAGTTATTAATCTATTAACATCATAATTTTCTAGTAGAATGTTCATAAATTACCTCATAATAAAGAAGGGTTATAATGAAAATAAAATAAAATATCTGGTTCTCACATAAAAAAATCAGAATTAAATAGGGTGTATCTATGGGGCGTGAGGGGGCAGAAATAGCAGCTTCACAAGGCTCCATGCATTTTTAGGAATTATAAAAAAGTACATATTTATAATTAAATACCTCAAGCTAGGGGGGTAAATTCCAAATTCTTGAAAAATTCAACCCTATAAATAGGGCCAGGGGGATGTCCATATGCCTCATTCCATCCCAGCTCAACTTGAGCATTCCAAGTTCCCAAACTTTCCCACACGTTCAAGGAAGAAAAGGAGAAGGTTAGAGAGAGAAAGTGTGAGAAAAAGTGAGTTATCTCCACTTCGGGTAAGTGATTTCCACCCAAAATTTTTTTGAACGTTAAGTAGGGTAAAAACATGCTTAGATAATGCCTAAGCATGGGAAAATAAGTATAGATAAAATGCTTAATTAGAATTATGCTGAAACATCAAAAATTTGGAACAAAGATAGAGCATTCGGGAAGATAGCATATGATATGTGAAAATAATGCTCCAAAATTTATAAATGATGATTTGAGATATATAAATATGATAAATATGATGTTGGAATGATGATATATTAATTTCATAATTTTTAGAATTTAGGATTATGCTTAAGTGAATTTATGTTGATTTTTAGTAGATAGAGAAAATGATTTATTTATCCAAGTAAATGATGATAAATTCAAAATGTATGAAATTTCCCATGATATACTAAGCATAAGCTATGTCATGGTATTTTTTTATTTTTGACATTGTAATTTTGGAGAAAATTTGAGATTAATATTTAAATACAAGGATGAAATTTTTGAGGAACCTATGGATAAAAATATCCATATAAAGAGATCATTTCCAAATATTATAAAGCATGCATGGAAAACAGCTTGAATAGAAGAAATAAAATATCATTTTTCCTTGAATAGGAAAAGGAAAAGAGAAAGTCGATGACACCAACTGAGGAGGTAAGCAAGTTATATGTTTTGTAAATTATTTCCAAAATGCTTGAAATTTTTTGAGAATTGCTTTATGAAATTTATTTAAGGTTGGCCCTACCTATAACTGCTTTACATGAACTGAAGTTCGTTTGTTAAATTATTTATTAAATGTTTTTTATGAATTTATTTATGATTTACAAATATCATGCCAGCATGTGTATGTGAATGAGCATGTGCACGAGGAATAGGCTTTAGTTGAGGTAGTAAGCGGACCGGATGTCCCCCTCACTATTGCCAAGTCGCTTATATAGGCCCAGGCCGGCGGCGACCACCCTGAGATGAGAGCATGTATGGGATGAGAGCCTAGCTAGTGTCGCATCTAAAGGAATGTCATGAATGCTATATATGCATTGCTTTTGCATTTTATGAAATGCATGAAAATGATTGTAAAAATTATGTATGACTTGCTTACTGAGTATTATTACTCACCTATGTTTTTTTCAACAATAGACAGGAAATGATGAAGGCAACATGCAATAATGATATGTAGTTTTGATAGAAATATTATATATGTAAATTTGTATGTAAGATAATGATGATAATTTTGAAATAGAAAAGAATATCTTTTCAATGATGATGTTTTATGAACAGGTGGTGATTATCACTAAGATATGTGCAATATACTTCATGTTGGATGAATGATGGAAATTTTCCATGTATTAATGATATATATATATAAAAAAATTCATGTCGTGAGATCAGAGCAACAATCCTGAGTTACGTTTACCAATCAAAATGATCCCGAAGTAAGGCTTCTAGGCACATTGGTTCGGGGCGCCACAAAGGAAGAAGGGCTACTACAAGAATTGAGACAACTAGAATTAATTGTAAGCCCATCTGGGGTACAAGTTAGATTGTCTCAATTACAAATTCAGTCAAATCTATTTGAGCAAATTAAAATGGCTCAATAAGAAAATGAGAATTTAAAAAGTTATGTGGAGAAAATGATCAAGAAAAATCCCAATGAATATATACAAGATGAATAGGAAATGTACAGATATAAGAATCGCCTGTGTATACCCTATCAAAAGGAAATAAAGGAACAGATATTGAAAGAAGCACATTTCTCTTCATTTTCAATGCATCCTGGTAGCACCAAGATGTATCAAGATATCAAAAGGATGTATTTGTGGAATAATATGAAGAGAGAAATTGCTGAATATGTGGCTAAGTGCCTAACATGTCAAAGGGTTAAGGCTGATCATCAAAGAACCCCTGAAAAATTACAGTCGCTAGAAGTCCCAAAATGGAAATGGGATGATATTACTATGGATTTTATTGAAGGGTTACCAAGAACTCAAAATGGAAATGATGCTATATGGGTAATAGTTGATAGATTATCAAAGGTAGGACATTTCCTAGCCATCAAGAAAAATTTTACTGCTTAGCGACTGACTAAGATTTATTATAAGGAGATAGTAAGACTGCATGGAGTACCTAAGTCAATAGTTTCCGATCGAGATTCCAGTTTTACGTCTCGATTTTGGAAAAGTTTACATCAAACCTTAGGTACACAACTAAAATTTAGTACAATATTTCATCCTCAAACTGATGGACAGACAGAAAGGGTGAATCAAATAGTTGAGGATGTGCTGAGGATGTGCACAGTAGAATTTGGAGGATCACAGTATGAATATTTGGCTATGGCGGAGTTTGCTTATAACAACAGTTATCAAGAAAGCATTCAAATGGCCCCATTTGAAGCTTTATATGGACAGAAATGCAGAACTCCTCTAAACTGGGATGAAGTGGGAGAAAGAAAATTAGCTCTAGACCTTTCAAAAAGAATGACAGAAAAAGTCCAAGTGATTCGCCAGTGTATACTCACGGCCCAGAGCAGGCAAAAGAGTTACACCGATTGCAAAAGAAGTGATTTAAATATCCAAGTTGGGGATAACATATTTGTTAAAGTAACACCATTCAAGGGAGTCATCCAGTTTGGAAAGAGGTGAAAATTAAACCCAAAATATGTCGGGCCCTTTGAAGTTTTGGAAATGATAGACAATCTAGCCTATAGGATAGCCCTGCCACCAGCCCTCAGTGTCATCCACAATGTGTTTCACATCTCCATGCTTAGGAAATATGTTTCTGATCCTATCCATGTATTGATAGCAGAGAATTTGTCAATCCAAGAACACTTGAACTATGAGGAAATGTCAATCAAAATATTGGATTTCAAGATCAAGAAGTTTCGGAACAGAGAGATCGAATATGTAAAGGTACAATGGAATTGGTATTCAGAATCCAAAGCCACTTGGGAGCTACGAGAAGAGGTCGAAAGGAAATATCCTCAATTGTTCAAGGAATGATAGGTTTCGGGACGAAACCTATTGTAAGGGGGGGAGGATTGTTAAACCCCGACCGTATACGCATCATTTCGAGATTGTAACCCTAAATTCTTTAGTAAATATTTTTATGATAAATGAAAATTCATGAATTATATTGATAGATATGTGTATTGGAGGATAAAATAATGCAATTAAGAATTTGACTCACGTGAATAGTGCATGTGAATAGTAACCAGGAAATTAAGACACGTGATTAAGAGTTAATCACTTGGATTAACTTAATCATAAAAAGATGAAAAGAAAAATTCATAATTTGCAATCCGGACATCGGATTTAGATGAATTTTTTTATGGATAGCCAAAATCTTATGATGAACATGATGAGTATTCCAAGATCTATCAAAAATTATGAATCAAGGGTCAAGATCAAACGTCGTTTGGAGATCAAAAATTACTTTTTACTTTAATATTAATGTAGGTTTGACTTTTGATTTTTTTAATTAAGTAAATAATATTTTTAATTAATGAAAATCTACACAAATCTCAAGGGAGGCATGGGTGTGGATGAGCTTGGACTTTTGGGGCCAAATCCAATGGCCACGATTAATCTTATCATGTAATCAACAGATGAGATCAATTTGCTTAAAATAATTAATTTTTATAAATAAAAAATCATAATTAAATAGGTTGTAGCTAGGGGGCGTGAGGGGGCAGCAAGAGCAGCTGCACAAGGCTCCATGCATTTTTAGGAATTATAAAAAAGTACATATTTATAATTAAATACCTCAAGCTAGGGGGCTAAATTCCAAATTCTTGAAAAATCCAACCCTATAAATAGGGACAAGGGGGGACATCCATATGCCTCATTCCATCCCAGCTCAACTTGAGCATTCCAAGTTCCCAAACTTTCCCACACATCCAAGGAAGAAAAGGAGAAGGTTAGATAGAGAAAGTGTGAGAAAAAGTGGGTTATCTCCACTTCGGGTAAGTGATTTCCACTCAAAATTTTTTTAAATGTTAAGTATGGTAAAATCATGCTTAGATAATGCCTAAGTATGAGAAAATAAGTATAGATATAATGCTTAATTAAAATTATGCCGAAACATAAAAAATTTGAAGCAAAGATGGAGCATTCAGATGATAGCATATGATATGTGAAAATAATGCTAAAACATTTACAAATAATGATCTGGGATGTATAAATATGATAAATATGATGTTGAAATGATGATATATTAATTTCATGATTTTTGAAATTTATGATTTTGCTTAAGTGAATTTATGTTGATTTTTAGTAGATGGAGAAAATGATTTATTTAGCCAAGTAAATGATAATAAATTCAAAATGTATGAAATTTCTCATGATATACTAAGCATAAGCTAAGTCATGGTATTTTTTATTTTTTAAAAAATGTCAATTTTTGGAATCCATGAACAGTAACCTCGGATGAACAATGATTGCTACAGTAACTGCTACAATAATCCGCTACAGTGATTTGCTACAGTCAACAGCGTAATTTTTGAGAAAATTTGAGATTAATATTTAAATATAAGGATGGAATTTTTGAGGAACCTATGGATAAAAATATCCATATAAAGAGATAATGTCCAAATATTATAAAGCATGCATGGAAAGCAGCTTGAATAGAAGAAATAAAATATCCTTTTTCCTTGAATAGGAAAAGGAAAAGAGAAAGTCGAGGACACCAACTGAGAAGGTAAACAAGTTATATATTTTGCAAATTATTTCCAAATTGCTTGAAATTGTTTGAGAATTGCTTTATGAAATTTATTTAAGGTTGGCCCTACCTATAACTGCTTTACATAAACTGAAGTTCGTTTGTTAAATTATTTATTAAATATTTTTTATGAAATTGTTTATGGTTTACAAATATCATGCCAACATGTGTATGTGAATGAGTATGTGCACGAGGAATAGGCCTTAGTCGAGGTAGTAAGCGGACCGGATGTCCCCCTCACTATTGCCAAGTCGCTTATATAGGCCCAGGCCGGCGACAACTTCCCTGAGATGGGAGCATGTATGGGATGGGCGCCTGGCTAACGTCGTATCTAAAGGAATGTCATGAATGCTATGTATGCATTGCATTTGCATTTTATGAAATGCATGAAAATGATTGGAAAAATTATGTATGACTTGCTTACTGAGTATTATTACTCACCATGCTTTTTCAACAATAGACGGGAAATGATGAAGGCAGCATGCAATAATGATATACAGTTTTGATAGAAATGTTGTATATGTAAATTTGTATGTAAGACAATGATGATAATTTTGAAATAGAAAAGAATATCTTTTCAATGATGATGTTTTATGAACAGGTGGTGATTATCACTAAAATATGTGCAATATACTTCATGTTGGATGTATGATGGAAATTTTTCATGTATTAATGATATATGTATATAAAAAAATCTTGTCGTGTGATCAGGGCAACAATCATGAATCACGTTTATCAATCAAAACGATTCCGGAGTAAGGCTTCTAGGCACCTCGGTTCGGGGCACCACACCAGGCATGTGGACCCCACAGGATAAGATAGGATGAGATAAGAACTCTCCTAGATAAGATTTAGTTTAATTGAAATTTAAGTTAAAAAATTTTGATCTCTTATTTCCTATCTTAGCTACGGAAGCTTTTATAAAAGAATTTGGGAGTTGATGGATTTAAGTATAAAGCATCCGTAGGGGAAGAATTTTTGAGAAAGCAAAGTTGCGTGAGGAGAGAACTTTTATAAGGCAAGTAGGATCTTATTTGGGAGTTGACTTTAATTCAATAAATGTGCATTTATGTCGTCCTAATTAATTTCATAAATTGTGCATCTTGTACGTTATGGTTTTTAAGCAGTACATGTAATATATTTTATGATTTATTTTAGGATGTAAAATTTGCCTACATTTTGTATATTGAGATCGTTATACTTTATTATGCATTTTATTTTAGAAATGCATTGATGTACATCTATATGACATAATACGTAGATATTAAAATTATTATATAAGTGTGCCTCGTAATGATTTCAGTGTATATATATAACAGAATTTACGTATATCACACAAGTCACACAATTTTTTATATATGTGAAATACCAAGTTAAGTTGCAAATTCCACTTTCGTTTTATCTAGGCAAAAATTTTCATCAGATGTGGGAGGAAATTCTGTGAGATGCTCGGAGGTTGTGTTATCGCAACCAATCTGTTGTCATTGCTTTTACCCTTTGAAGGCTTATATATATGTATTTGGAAGCTTCTAATGTTTAGATGCTTTCAAAAATGTCGTGCAGCTCATTGCAGCTATGAGGGCTGAATAGGAGAGGGTGAGGTGGCACCCATCTGCAAGAAAAGTAGAAATGATGTGGAACGTCAATTTCATTTGGACATGATTTATTCATTCTAACTCCGATTTGAACGATCAAATAGTTTATTTTTATATTTTTGATGCTTCTGGACTCAATGGAAGGGTTTTATTTTTCATTTGAGGCCAAAATTTTCAGTTATAAAATTAAGTGATTATTTTTATCATTTAATTAAATTTTACTTGGGTCATTATCTATTTTCAAATAATTTTCTACTTGTTAATCATGTTACGACTAGTCCATTATTTTTACAGGTGTACCAAATTAAGTGGAACACTAGTGTTTTGGATTTACATGAAGATTTTCAAGAATATTTATTTCTACTTATTTATTTAAAGGCATGTATTGGAAATAGTGGACACGTAATTTTTATTTGTGTCTTGGATGTAATAATGGAAGCATGACTAGTGAAAGTGAAATTTTGAATTTTTCATAAATTAATATAATAATTAATTTGGCCATAAATGTGTGATTGATCTTAGGAATTTGAATTAAATATATGGCCAGAATCACTTTTTCTGGATCGGTATGTTATAGATGGTATTAGAGCGGTTTCCCTCTCCAATAGATGTGGTTCAGAGAGTTGAACCAGTGAAAGTCAGGGCTGAAAGCAGAAGCCCAAAGTTGGGTTGTGGTTCGAGGACGAACTAGGTGAAAGTTGGTGGGCTTGTAATAGCACAGAATTGAATCCCACATCGAAAAGAGAAAAAAAGTTCTTGGTAGTTTATAAGTGGGTCTCAAGTTCAATATGGTGGGATGCATTTCAAAGCCGTGCGGCTAAGCTGTTAGGCCAGAGCAGACAATATTACACTATGAGACCCTTAGCTCACAGGCCCAATAGATATTTTTTGGGTTTGTGTGATCTGCGCGTTAGGCTCAATGGTTTCTTTTTTGGGTTTATGCATTACAAGTGGTATCAAAGCAGTCACACATATAAAAATATGACTTATTAATTATTATATGAATTTTTTTTAAAAAAATTTGAAATAGATTTGTAAATTTGACCTTACGTTTTTCTTTTTGAGTCTAAAAAATTATCAGTTCGGGTACATCGGTATACCTTAATCTTAAAACCTAAGGAAAGACCCTCCCTACTACCATGACCCAGAGAAAGGAGTCCTATCTACAGTACCAAGCCATAAATAAAATGTGGATAGGATCCTAGAGGCTATAAATGTTGCAACCTCACCTACACCTGTTAAGCCTCGAGTTAGAAATCTAAGAAGGGAGAAGGGTAAGAAACCAATGACCCAAGTAATGGCTGACCCAGAAATTGATCTAGATGATGAAACCTTGGCTGATAAAGGTAAAAGGCTGCATATTTGGAAACCCATGGAGGATGAGAAGCCCAAGAAAAGAAAAGTTAAAACTCAGGCTGAACCTACACCTATGAAAGTTGTACTCCTACTTGAGATGGATGGAACCAATAAAACAAGATGGTCCTTCTTCTTCAAAAAACCATGCGGACTAAGGTTGTTGTTTCAAAGCCTAAGATATTATCACCTATTAACGTACCAAAAGCCATGGATGAGTTCAAAACTACTGATATACCTAAAGTTGTGAATGAGTTCAAAGCTTCTGAAGTACCCAAAGTTAAGGATGTGCCCAAAACTATGGATGAGCTTGAAGCTGCTAATGCACCTAAGGCTGTGGATGTGCCCAAGGCAGTGGATGTGCCAAAGGCTGTGGATGTACCTAAGGTTGCCGATATGTTTAAGGTCATGGATGAGTCTTTTGTCATACCTAAACCAAAGGTAACAGTTGAACCAAGTCCAGATATACAGAACGAAGTTTCCCCTATTTAAGGACCCGACCTAGATCTTGTTCATACTGAGGTATAGACTCGAGAAGTACCTTCTCAGGATACTCGCAAGCTACCCTCTATGTAGATACAGGGTCAAGATGTACAGACTAGAGTTGAGTCTAAGGAAGCCTACGCCAAGAAAGAATTGAAGACTTTTAACCAACGACCCATTGTAACTGAGTTGATGTATTATTTTTGTGGTACCAATGGACATACAGCTAAGGCATGTCCATATGGTAACCGAGTTTGTTTCTTATGTCATTCCTCTGATCACCTTAAGAAAAATTATCCTTTTAGAAAATATGTAAATTAGATTATAATATTTTTTATATAATAAAAGTTAAGATTGTTCCTATTTGCTTAAGAACATGTATTAACACCATATTTCTCTTCTATGCCAGAATGGAAAGTAATTCTGACAATCCGAATGCCCTAACTAGTTACCTAAAGGAATATCCTAGTAAAAAGCCACGAAAGAAGCAAGCTAGGGACCAACCAGAAGCTGAGCTTAAAAAGAGGCCCAGTAGAAGGAAGGATAAAGCTCTAGTTGAATCCCCAACCAGAACTTCCTTGCTTGAGCAGCATCTAAACGAACAAGAGCAAACCTTTGCAGTATTCAGGCAGAGGCTATTCATCAGTGGGAACAAATGCAAGATAGCTAGAACAAATTGTTCAACAGCAATCATCAACAGTGACAAGAAACTAAGAGCACCCTCACAACCGGTGTGATGAACATCAGTTGATTGCTGATATGCATGGGAGTCGGAGAGAAGGGCCAGCTCAAAATCCATATGCTTAGGTTTTAGAAGGAAAGTCGGAATTTGGTTGGCAAGAATAAAGGAAGGTCTCACACTAGGCAAACAGATGGGCTAGGGATAAAGCTCAAGGAATGATTGTAGAAAGTTTGAGTGTTGCAACAACGGGTTGTCCCGAACAACGAGAAATAGATCTACAAGATGCTAATACATTCCATCGTCAAAAATCCTCATCCTTTGCCCATGGTGATTAATTAGCCGCCAAGCATTGGATCGAGGCCATGGAAAAGTTTTGACTTTTGGGTTGTGATGATTGTCAAAAAGTTTTATTTACTCCGTTCAAACTCAGAGGGGAGGCCTATTGATGGTGGAAGACATATCAGCGTGTTTTCAACATTATGAAAGAAAATGTGACTTTCTTCACCAAGTTCTTTCCATCTTCTGTTAAAATTTCTAAAGCCCAAGAGTTTGCCAAATTGAAGCAAGGCACTATGACGGTGGCTGAGTATGAAACAAAATTCAACTTTCTACTTCGATTTGCTCCAAGCTTAGAATGAGAAGAAGATAGTCAGATCTGCAAGTTTGAGGACGGTTTGACTGAGGGTACATGCGGTCGAGTAATACTTTGCCGCAATAAAACCTATGGTGACACAGTCGACAATGCTCTCTTAGTTGAAAGTGATATTCCTGAGCTTGATAGGCGTTACTTAAAGAGGAAACAATCACCAGTGAGAGATCATTCGAGAAAGAAATCACTAGTGAAAGATCATTCAAAAAAGAAGCAGATCAGACAGTCTTCTTTGAGGCAAACAAGATTTGAGGGAGGTGCAAAGAATGAAGGATTTCAAAAGAAAAAAATTTCTCAAGTGCAACAAACGTGGGAAGTTTCATAACGGATTTTATAAATGCTTCAAGTGCGGGAAGACTGGTCATCGACCATTAAACTGTGTCGTGGGTTTCATGTGCTACAATTGTGGATAACCTGATCATATCATTAAGGATTGTCTAACAGCCAAAAATGTCAGATAACTGCAACAACAAGGACAAAATTATCTAATTGACAAACCAGCAGGACAACATACCAAAGTGATAGTGGACGGCAGCTAGTCATACCAGCTCAAGCACAAGTCTGCACCCTAATACCTGACCAAGCCCAAGCACTGACAGAGACAGTGGCATGTATTATTCATCTTTATGGTATTTTTGCTCGAGTATTATTTAACACATGTGTGGATAGGTCTTTTATATCTGAAGAGTTCGTGCGAGAGCATATGTTGGAAGTTACTGAGTTAACTTAGGATGTCTGAGTCACATCACTTGTTGGGGGTAGTTTACTAATAAGACATGCTTGTATGTCTTGTACCCTAGAATTAAAAGTTTAACCATCTAAGTAGATCTTTTAATCATACCCGTGAAAGATCTAGATGTTATTTTGGGCATCAACTGGTTATCTAAGTAGGTACATGGAATTTACTCTCATGAGTGTCATGTTAGCTTGCGAGGATTCGACGAGCAAGATATTGATTTCACAGGAAGTCAATTAGTAGTACCTCACCTCATATCAACTTTTCAAGCTAGAAAGCTTCTTAGAAAGGGTTAACAAGGATGTCTTGTTTCAGTGCTAGCAACAGAGGATAAAGAAGTTAATTTTGAAGACATTCTGGCTGTTCATAAATTTTTGGATGTGTTTCCAAAGGAGTTACCGGGAGTACTCCCAGAAAGAGAAATTAATTTCATCATAAAATTGATGCTTGATACTACTCTAATTTCAAAGGCTCCTTATCATGGCTCCTGCATAATTGAAAGAATTAAAGATATAGTTGTAAGAGTTTCCCGATTTAAGGTTTATTCGACTTAGCAAGTCATCTTGAGGAGCACATGTGCTTTTTGTAAAGAAGAAAGATGATAGTATGAGACTGTGCATCAATTACAGAGAGCTAAATAAGATGACAATCAAGAACAAATACTTACTTTTCCGAGTTGATAATCTCTTTAATCAACTACAAAATGCATCGGTCTTCTCCAAAATAGATCAGTTAAAAGTTCAGGACAAAGAAATACCTAAGACAGCTTTTAGAACTCGGTATGGTCATTACGAATTTTTAATAATGCCATTTGAAGTAACTAATGCCCCAACCACATTCATGAACCTTATGAATAAGGTATTTCGACAGTTCTTAGATGAGTGTGTTGTGGTATTTATTGATGATATTCTAGTGTATTCTAAAAGAGAAGCAGAACATGTTGATCATCTAAGGGCAGTATTATAGACCCTAAGAGAACATAAGTTGTATGTTAAACTCAAAAAATGTGAGTTTTGGACAGATAGTGTGATCTTTTTATTCGTCCGGAGTTAATGGCAATTACCCAAGAGGGGAGGGGTGAATTGGGTATTTAAAATTTTTCAACTTAAACTGGAAACTTTACCCCGATTTAGTTTAGACCCTTTTAATGAAACAAATGGAAAGTAATAAGATAATGAAAGCGGAAATGAAAAGCAATAGACAATATTTATAGTGGTTCGGGCAACCTTCCCTACTCCACTCTTCCAAGCTCACACCCCTTGTGACTTGGGTTCGACTATGTATTCCACGAATACAACTAGAGTCTCCACTCTCTTCTAGATTCAAGATCTAGGGGGCATATATAACTAGACCTTCTGCTCTTTTCTAGATTCTAGCTCTATGGGGCATATACAGCACGCAGCACAAGTAGATGACGAGTCCCACTCCAGTCACAATACTATTTTGCTATTACTTGGTTTGAAACACCAAAATCAAACTAAGTATCAAAAACTAAATAACAAAATGAAATGAAAGAGATCTACACTTTACAGATTTGTGTAGGCAAGTTTCAGCTCGAGAAAGAACTCGTAGAAGTGACAAGTTGATCGATGTTGGTGTATGCAGCAAGTTGAAGCTCGTTCTTCCTTCAAAACGTGTATGGATCACTCAAATGTAGAAGAAAGTGGAATATTGAACTTAGTAGCTTTTTTTTCTTCTTTTTCTGCTCAATCTTACTTGCTTTCACATTTTCTTGAGTGTCTATATGTAATGCAAGGAGAGATTTGAACGTTAGAGAGTTGGTTGGCGCGTAATAAATGCGCCAACGTTCAAATTTTCGAACGTTGTAACCCAAGTCGCAGGTGGAGTCGACTTCGTGTGCGACTTTGCCCAAGTCGCAGGCTGGAGTCAACTTTGGGTGCGACCTCGGCTGTAAGCAGGCTGCTCAAGTTCTTCCTCAGGTCGACTTGGTCTTAGACTTGACCAAAGTCGCATGTGGAGTCGACTTCGAGTGCGACTTCGGATTTCTGTAATTTCTAAGTCTCTTCTTTAGGTCGACTTGGACTGGGACTTGACCCAAGTCGCTGCTGGAGTTGACTTCGGTTGCGACTTGACTTTCTTAGCTTGCCAAGTGAACCTAAATTTTTTTGAAATGATTTTTCTTGCTTATGTTTCTTCAACTTAATTATTCTTCCACTGTTTTACAGTACTTGGAACTGTGTATGATTATTTTAACTTGAAACCATTTGACTCCATGTCTTGAATTCTTGAATACTTGAGTCTTGGTGTGCATGAAAATGTTCAAATGTTAGTTCTTGATCTAATTTGATGAATTTATGCAACTTTGTTTGCTTTGGTCTTACTTTGATCTTCATTTAATCCAAGTTTAATGTTTGGGTCGACTTGGTCTTCAACTTCACCCAAGTCGAATGTCAAGTCGACTTGGTTTGCGACTTTGCTCTTCAAATTCTGTGTTGTCAGTCTGAAGTCAAAGCTGGAGTCAACTTGGTCTGCGACTTCACCCAAGTCGCATGTGGAGTCGACTTCATTTGCGACTTCGGCAGCTCTTGGTCCCCAATTTCAACGCTGGACAAAAAATGACGTTTGAAGTCGATGCTGGAGTCGACTTGGGGATCGACTTGGGCTAAGTCGATGCCTGAGTCAACTTGGGGATCGACTTGACCTATCATACTTCGTATTTTTCATTTTTATATCCTTAAACATTGCACAAAATATATTAGTAGCTAAAACTTACTCAAATTGAGTTGTTAATCATCAAAACATATACTTTGGGTGTTTTACTTTTGATTTCCATACTTGTTTCCAACAATCTCTCCCTTTTTGATGATTGAGAAAACTGATTTGAGTATATACCTTTCGATATTTTCAAAACATACCATTTTATCCTGTTATAGGTCATTTTGCCTTTTGATCTTAATGAAATTGTCATTCATATAACATTTGCATATTTCATTTCCAATCACAAATTAAATACAAACATATCATTTATTCAAACAACCATTTCAATTTCATATAAAATCAGAGCATAAGTATAAACTTTGCATAAGTAAATAGAGCATAAATAATTTTTTTCATAAACTTTTCATATATGATCAAAAATGTTGCATACAAGTTTCAAAAGCAAATAAAACCTATATACAAGTTACCCAATTCAAAATCCTAAAAAATAAACTAAAAACAAACTCAACTATTCTCTCCCTTTTTGTCAATAGATCAAATAGGGGTCGACTTGCTGAAATTTGGCATATATAAATGCCGATATGGGATATGGAGTGGATTGGAGAGCAGGAGTAGGTGGGATAGGTCGAACATGGGCCGATAAGTAAAAAGATGAGATAGGGCCCAGAGTCGGATCTCGGCGCACTAACCCGGTGTCAAAAGGATCCAACTCAGATATGAGTTGATTCCGGTTGCTTTCGGACACCAAATGATACCGTATCGTCCGAAGCTCCCGATCCATGCGGTCCTGTCGTGAATGCATGTCCATGATGGCAGTTAGGACCCCGGCGATCTGACTAGTCAGACGATCCTTGATCTGCTCTAGGTGCTCCCGGATGGCATTCACCGAGTTATCCCATGATGGTGGTCGAGGTGCGAGGTCTGGGATCTCAGAACCATGGGGTGAGCAGGATCCATAGGAGTGTGGTGACGCGGGCTCCTCAGGAGCATCTTGAGACAGAGCAAGTTGCTCCTTTGGTGATGGCGGGGGCTGCTCCCCCTGATCCTGTGCACCTCCGACTTCTTCTGGAGCCGGTACGCCCATTCTTTCTTGGATCCTTTCTGCCCTGAATTGGTCTACATTGATCTTCATTCTTTGGAGCAAGGCTTTGTTGATCTCATTCGTCGGTTTCAACACCTCGAATGGCTCTCCTTCAACGTCGACCTCAAAATGCTCTAGGATCTTAGTGATCCAAGTTCCATAGGGCAGAACCCCTCGTGGGTTGTCCTTTCTGGAGGCCAGGGCTTCTAGGAATAGTCGCGGGAGACTGACTTTGACTTTATTGGCAACTTTTCAGAGAATTTCCGCCTCCTGCGGGTTTACCTGATTTTTGCGTCCGCCCTTAGGATAGATGCAGTGGGCGATGAGCAACCTTAGAACCCTTAGCCTTGGGGATAAGTCCATGTAATGCAAGAACTTGATCCCGGGATGATATTTATCGCTCCTGGTGAGATGATTGTACATTTGAGAAAGAGATAGATTTGCAGGCAGCTGCTTATCCTCATAAGGGACCTCCAGGATTTGTCCCACTTGCCTAATAGCTTGATCTAAGGTTGGGACCCCTCTTGTTCCCAAGAACATCTCAACTCCTTTTACGAACGTACTGAAATACTGATCATCCCATAAATAGTAGAAAATCCTAGTCAAGTCGGGATATACCCTGTCATCTGCTTTCAACAATCTGGTCCAACCTTGGAAATCCAGTAGCTCCTCAATTTCAAACTCATAGTCGCTTAAGAATTTGAAATCTACGATCTTGGAAATGAATATTTTACGTTCATAGAAGCTTTTATAGAAACGACTATGTTGTAGCTCTGTCGTGAAATACGTGGTCGGCATTTTCAAGACTTGGCCTTTCGTAGTTGGGGTTCCCCTTCTTCTGGCTCCTATATCGGAACTTATAGAGGTCTGAGTTTCTTCTCCCCTTCGGGCTGTTGTAGATGGAGTCTCGGCTTGAAAACGAACCCGACGGCCAGTGAAAGTTGACGGTTCTTCCCAGGCACGCTTGGAGGGAGTCCGCTGTCTCCTAGGGACTTCCTCCTCGTTTTGGGAGCCGGATGGTCTGGGAACAGGCCTTTGGGTTGGTTTGGACACAGCCAATTTGGGCAGTCTAGATTTAGGTGCCATTGGATTTGATTTGTGGAGATGAATTTTTCAAAATGGAGCTTTGTTTGCAAAAGAGAATAAGAATGAGAGAGAAAGAGAGGAAGCTTGAGATAAAAAAGGAGACTGAGAGGGAGACTGAGACAAGGGGGAAATAGAGAGAGTCGTAGCTTGAGGGCTTCGAACGGGAAGAGAGAAGAGAGAAGCCGGAGGGGACTGTCGGAGAAGAAATAGAGAGAGAGAAAGAGAGAGCAGCGAAGAAGAGAAATACCGAAGAAAGAGGAGAGAGAACAGAATAGTGGCCGGAAGAGGAGAGAGAAAGAGTTGATCGAGAGAGAGATGACAGGGAGAGGGAAGGAGAAAATGAAGATCGGAGATGAAAAAGATGAATCTGTAGGAGAGGAAAAAGGAGAAGGGAGAGAGGCTAACGGCGCTGGAGGAAATGAGAAGGAAGAAGGGAGAAAAGGAAAGAAGAAGAAGAAAAGGAGAAGCTCGACGGTCGCACGCCTGGAGTCGACTTACCCTAGTCGAAGTCGACTTCGCCTACCTGGAGTCGACTTGGCCTATCGACTTGGCCTATCGACTTGAACTTTTCTAAGTCTCCTATCTAATTATTCCTAATGTAATTTAATCATCCCCATATCATTTTTAATTTTATAGAAAGATTTTTTTGCTAAAAGTTTGGTGAATATATCAGCAATCTGATCCTCAGTTTTCACATATTCCAAACAAACATCATGATTTTCAACATGTTCACGAATAAAATGATGTCTTACATCTATATATTTGGTTATAGAATGCAATATAGGATTTTTAGTCAAACAAATTGCACTTGTATTATCACATCTAATTGGAATATTATAATAATCAACACCATAGTCTTTTAGTTGTTGTTTCATCCAAAGTAGTTGGGCACAATAGCTCTCGGCTGCTATATATTCGACTTCCGCCGTAGATAGAGCAACATTAGTTTGTTTCCTTGAATACCATGAAACCAACATATTTTCAAGGAATTGACATGTTTCAATAGTACTTTTTCTATCTACTTTGTATCCGGAAAAATCCGCATCCGAGTAGCCGATTAAATCAAAAGTTGACTCCTTTGCAAATACTGAAAAGAATATCCGGTCTAGAAGCAGTTAAATACAGCAAAGATCCTATCATACTTTTATATAACTTTTGATCGATATATTTACCATTTTCATCCGTGTTGATCTTGATTGTTGAACTCATTGGAGTGTTTGCTCCCTTGCTAGTTTGCATTTCGAATTTCTTTAGCATTTTTTTGATATACTAGGATTGATTTATGAATATCCCTTCGGCTTGTTGCTTGATTTGCTGTCCAAGGAAGAAATTTAATTCTCCCATCATGCTTATTTCGAATTCGCTTTGCATAATCTTGGAAAATTCTTTGCATAGAGTTTCATTAGTAGCACCAAATATTATATCATCTACGTAAATTTGAACAATTAAAATATGTTTACTCTTATATTTGATGAATAATGTAGTATCAACATTTCCTCTTTGAAATTCATGATCAATAAAAAATTTGTTCAACCTTTCATACTAAGCTCGTGGAGCTTGTTTTAGTCCGTATAATGCTTTGGTTAATTTATAAACATATTTTGATTGATCATTTTCTTCAAATCCAGGGAGTTGTTCAACATATACTTCTTCATTCAAGTATCCATTCAAAAATACGCTTTTCACATCCATTTGAAACAATTTGAAATCCATGTGAGAAGCAAATGCTAGTAAAATACGTATGGCTTATAGTCTAGCCATAGGTGCATATAATTCTTCAAAGTCAATCCCTTCTTCTTGGGAATACCCTTTGGCTACTAATCTGACTTTATTTCTTATTACAAGCCCACTTTCGTCTAATTTATTCCTAAATACCCATTTGGTACCAATAATAGAGCAATCTTTGGGTCTAGGAACTAAATGTCATACATTGTTCCTTTTAAATTGATTTAGCTCTTCTTACATAGCAATAACCCAATTTTCATCATTAAGAGCTTGTTCAATAATTGTTGATTCAATTTTTAACACAAATGCATATTGTCCACAAATATTTTGTTTTGACCTTCTAGTCTTTACTCCTTCATAGATATTGCCAATAACTTGCTCAATTGGATAGACATTTTTGAATTTCAAATCAGTTTGAGGTTTATAGGAATTATTACCTTCACTTACCCTTTCCTCCGTGGAATTTTCTAGCTCGGACTCAGTTTCTTCTTGTTGCCCTTGCTGTTTTGCTTTTGATGTATCATCTGTATCACTTAATTCATCCTCCTTTCTCGGAGTTTGGTTAAATTCATAAAAAACAACATGTATTAATTCCTCTACTATTTAATTTTGTTGTTGAAAATTTTATATACTTTGCTATTTGATGAATATTCAAGGAAAATTCCCTCATCACTTTTGGCATCTAATTTTTTCAAATTTATTTTTCCATTGTTTAACACAGCAAGTACATCCAAAAGTATGGAAATATGATATGTTTGGTTTTCTGCCTTTCCAAAGTTCATATGGGGTCTTTTTCAATATCTCTCTAATGGTAACTCGGTTTAATACATGACAATACTTACAGCTTCACCCCAAAATCTTTTAGACAATTTACTCTCATTTAGCATAGTTTTAGCCATTTCTTGTATTGTCCGATTTTTCCTTTCAACAACCCTGTTTTGTTGAGGAGTTCTTGGTGCAGAAAATGTATGGTAATTCCTTTTTCATTGCAAAATTCTATGAATCATTTATTTTCAAATTCACCACCATGATCACTTCTAATGGAAATAATTGAACTTTGTTTTTCATTTTGCACCAAATTTGAAAACGTGACAAACATAGAAAATGCTTCATCTTTGCTAGGTAAGAGTATAATCCAAGTAAATCTTGAAAAATCATCAACAATTACAAACACGTACTTTTTCTCACCAAGAGTTAAAATGTCTGATGGCCCATAAAGATTCATATGCAAAAGTTTGAGTGGTCTAGTCGTTGAAATTTTCTTTTTGGTAGAAAATGACATTTTAGGTTGTTTAGATAATTGACAAGCCTTGCAAATCTTATCTTTGTCAAATTTAAGCTTTGGTAACCCTTATCCTAGACTCTTTTTCCACAATGTTTTAATATTTGACATATTTATATGTCCAAGCCTTGTATGTCATATCCATGGATCATTTTCTATGGCTATTAGATATTTTCCCTCAAGTTCACCTAGGCAAACAAAATATATATTTTTAGGTCTTTCGCCACTAAATACTAGGGGTGCAACTTGGTACTAGGTCGGTCCAAACCCGCTGACCCGACCCGGTACCAAAACCAAAAATAGATTTTATTTTTAGATTTTTTTCAAAATAGACCCAATTTCAACCTGACCTGTAAAAACTCGAAACCAAAACTGGGTAGGCACCAACCTAGTACCAAAACCTGACCCGGTCTGAACCAGGTGTAATTTATATAATTTTTTCATAAATTATACATATTTTTTTGTAAATTAGTTGAATGTTTAATATGTGCAGAATATTGGCTTAGAGCTTGTCACGCACTGGCCTCACTGTCTCGGTATTGTCCGCTTTGGGCCTCGCCCGCACGGTTTTGTCCTTCTGGGTTCACGTGCCCATCCTTCCTCAAAAGGGCCCTCGACAGGACAACCAGTGTCTCCACTTATAGCCCAGGTTTCCCCCTAGTCCTAATCGATGTGGGATTCCATGCCTGTTTGATACCTACTATATAGCTTTAGATCTATATATTATTTTTGCCTATCTATAAATTCATACTTTGATACCTACTTTTGTGGTATCACACTTTTCCTATCATCATCCTTAATTTTCTCTTTCCATGTCTGTTTACCAATCTTTGCTCTAATACCACTCTCTGTGGTATCAGACTTATCCTTTCATCATCTTTTATTTTCTCCTTCTCTAGCCTATTTACCAATCCTTGCTCTGATACCAATTTCTGTGGTGCCCCCAACCGAGGCATCCACATAGTCCTTACTCCAAGATCTCGTCGATTGTAACTCAGGATTGTTGCTCTGATCACGTGGTGGGTTCTTAATTGTATCTAGTCCAATTTTTTTTCTTTTTCTTTTCTTTCATCACATAAACATATACTTATCATTATTCATAATGGACTCATCCATATCATCATAAATCATCAACTTCTCATATTATTCATAACTTCATAATTTCATACGACCTATGTCCTTTTTCATTATATCACATTAGGGCATACTTTCATATTTCAATATACAAAGGATTACATACCTTTGTAACTATGCTTCTTTCATTCATTCATCATATCACTTACAGGCAAATCAACCTAATCTTTTTCATCACTTGGCTTTCCTTGCACCTGTCTGAGGTTGGGAAAACAAAACATGAGTAGAAACTCAATAAGCAAGCATTTTTCATTTTAAATACATTCCTCTCCATTCGGTAAAAGACACTTATCAAGTGATCAACTACCAATGGAATAGAAATCCTTTTGTAAACCATTTTTGGAAACCTTTCATAAATCATTCATGAAAATCATTCATGTAAACCATTTGTAAATGCATTTCTCTCCATTCGATAGGAGATACTTAGCAAGTGATCAACTATCAATGGAATAGAAATATTTTCATAAACATTGGATGTGCAAATGCTTCCTTTCCATTCCTGACATAAACCTTCGTGTGTGGGTCACATAGCATGGTCCAATACGCCGGCTATCTCCGACTTGGCTTCATCAAGGGGAACCTCTCTTCCTCTTGACGCCTACGTGGTCTCCTACATGCATGACTTTTGATTTCTCCGACATTATATACCTCTTACACCAGGTGACTTGTCATTCTCATGTAGAGAATTATTTGCACCATCCCTTAAAAATATCATTTCAAATCCATGCTTTCCTTTTCAATCCATGTATGAAAATGCAATGCATTCATTCACACATAACATTCCTTTGCCTCCACCTATGGGGAGGACGCCGTCGGCACACAGCCCATACGACTCGAAAATAGTAAAGGGGAACCCTCTAATCCGCTTTCTACCTCCACCAAAGCCTCTTCATTATACATCATACATGTGTACATGTCTATGAACATCACATGATATCAATATGCCGGCATGATTTTTCATAAAACTCATAAACATTTATCATTTCAAAATATTATAGGAATGGTCATCCTTAAACATATTTCGTAAATACTAGAGAATAAAACATATTTTCAAAGTTGTGCTTGCTTACAAATCATCATTTTCGAAAGGATTGCTTGCTTACAATGAAGCAATAAAATCACATTTTCGAAATTGTGCTTGCTTACAAATCATCATTTTCGAAAGGATTGCTTGCTTATAATGAAGCAATAAAATCACATTTTCAAAGTTGTGGTTGCTTACAATGAAGCAATAAAATCACATTTTTAAAAAAAAGTTTGCTTGCTTACCTCCTCAGTCTGTGTCCTCCTCCTTTTCCTTTCCTTTTCCTATACAAGAAAAATAATATTTTATCTATATCATTCCATGTCTTAGATTGCTTCCCATGTATACTTTATAATCATTTGTTACCTCATTCCTATAGATGTTAATCTTATAAATATACTTGGTTATTACCTCCTTATATAGATTTTTATCCATAAATCCTTTAAAAATTTCATCCATATATCCTCATAAATATATAAAAATAAATCTCAAATTTTTCCCAAAATCTCGCTATTCATTGTTCATAATTACTGTAGCAAATCACTGTTCACGTTTACTGTTTACTCGAGGCTACTGTTCATTCCAACATCATATTTATCATATTCATTCATCCCAAATAATCATTTATCAATTTTGGAGCATTATTTACACATATCATATGCTATCTTCCAGAATGCTCCATCTTTGCTCCAAATTTTTGATGTTTCGGCATAATTCCAATTAAGCATTATAACTTTACTTATTTTCTCATGATTAGGCATTATCTAAACATAGTTTTACCCTACTTAACATCCAAAAGAAATTTGGGAAGAATCCCCTTACCTGAAGTAGAAAAACTCTCCTTCTACTTGGTCGTTCTCTTTCTAACCATCTCTCCTTCTTTCTTTCAAGGCCAAAACGTGTTTGGGGGGTGGGAATGGCTTGAATTGCTCAAGCTTGGAGCTGGGAGGATGTGCTTGGACGTTCACCCCATGCTCCCCTTTTATAGGCATGCATTTTTCATATATTTGCAATTTACCCTCCCTTGCTTGAGGTATTAAATTATAAATGTATTTTCTTCTAATTTTTAGAAGGTGCATGGAGCCATGTGCAGCCACCCTATAGCAGCTCCAGTCCCCCTATGGCAGCCCTATTTTCCATGATTTTTTTATTTTTAAAATTATTTAATTTAGGCTAATTAAATCTTAGTCATTGATCTTTGATGAGGATGAATTTGGACCATTGATTTTGGTCAAAAAGCTCCCCTACCCCTGCTGTAGCTCTGATTTTCATTTATTATTATTTTATTTTTAATTATTAAATTTAATAAAAAGTCAAATTTACAATTAATGAAAAGTAGAGCTACTTTTTTATCGCCAAATGACATTTCATCTTGACCTTTAATTCATGATTTTTGATCAATCTTGGACCACTCATCATGTTCATCATAATGTTTTTGCCATCCATAAAAAATTTCATCTCAATCCGACATCTGGATTGCAATATATGAATTTTTCTTCATTTTCTTCACAAAAATCCATAAAAATCCGAAAATTATTATTTTAATCAAAAAAACACTTTTGCCCTTTAGTGGGAAGCTTCCTTTTTCATCTTTTATGATTAAGTTAATCCAAAGTGATTAACTTAACATATTTCTTAATCCCACGTTTACTATTCACGTGCACTATTCATCCGAATTTCATAAATAATTATTTTAACCTTTATTCCCACATATTTTCATACTTATGAATGTTTATTTTCCTAATATATTACCTAGGGTTTACAACCCTAGGATTTTATACACGTGTCTAAAATCGGGATTTCATAGAGCTGCACCTCGAATAACTGAAGATGAAGAGAAAGCTACTGAATTTGAGAGACTTATATCTGGTAATTATGTTTTTAGATACCATATTTTATATTCTAAAGTCATTTTTAATATTCTTATAATAATTTAGATTAAATGTTTTAGGCACTATCAACTCTAGTTCAGACAAATCACCTCTTCCTCCATTACCAAAACATGCTTGAGGTAACTTAATTTCTAGGATGATTTTTTATGACTATTATCTTCTTATTGTTAACAGTTGCATGCATTTTTTTTATCTAGGTTGATGCATATTATTTTCGAAGATGTAAATCGAGGAGGAAGAACTTGACATTAGAAATGCAGATGGAAATCAAAGGAAAAATTACTTGGAAGTCTTTGAATAGTTTTTTAGTTTTTTTGGGAACTTTCGAGACATGAACTCATTTGAATTTTGAATTTGTTTAAAAGTGGATGTAAACTTATTTAAACTTGAGATTTGTTTATATTGTTATTTTAAATTTGGATTGCACTTGAACTATTATGCTTAGTGTATTTAGATTTAGTTGTTTTGAATAACTATTATGTGGATTATGTTTGAATTTGAGTTGGCATGATAAATCTATTTCATATTATACTTTCTGTTAGTGTGAGAAATCTGTTAGTTTGAATTTCAGATTGTAGTATAAATTTGATTCATATTTTAAATTTATTGTTATGACAAGTGGTCAATTTCTATTTTAGCAATTTGTATGATAAATATTCAGTTTGAATTCAATTTTAACAATTTGTATGATAATATTTAGTTTCAACTACAATAGTTGGTATGATATGTTCGTTTTCTATTTGCTACACTTGAGTCATTTCCATTAGCTATTAAATAGAAATGACCAACTAGTCATCAAACTAACTAATTTTTCATTTATTTGTGTTTATAGGGTGCTGAAAAATTACTTGCAGAGTTCATTCAAAGAATATTGAAGAATTCAGCATGATGTTGCAGAATTCTTTGAAAGGATGTTGCAGAATTCAGTGTGCGGCTTGACTTCATAAACACATATATGTATATTCCAATAATTTTTTTTTAGATTACAATTAAATTTAGAAAAAAATAGTTTATTAGTAACCCGAATTCTAACCCGAAACCAAACCAAAACCAATGCGAACTCGGTCCGAACCCGGATTAAACTCTTAAGGTTTGGGTTTGGGTTTACTCCAACCCAGTTGGCTTAGGATTTGGGTTCACTCCAACCCGGTATAATCCGACCCGAGTTGCACCCCTACTAAATACTATGTGTTCATCATCAAATACATTGCAAATAGAGAATTCAAATACAACTTTATAACCTTTGTCACATAATTAACTAATACTCATTAAGTTGTGTTTGAGTCCTTTAATAAATAGTACGTCCTCAATACATGCATTTGAAATTCCATAAACATTTCCTTTACCTTTTATTTTACCTTTTTCATTATTTTCAAAAGCAACTATTCCTTCATTGCACGGGTTGATCTTATGGAACAGTCATTTTTCTCCTGTCATGTGTCTTGAGCAGCCACTATCCATAAACCATATGTTATTGGCCTTTGCTCTAAGATAAAGCTGCAAAAATAGAGTCAACTGGATCTCATCCTTTTGGTACCCATTTTATGGGTCCATTTGGGTTAGTTATCCATTGGAATCTACGTTGATCTTCCTTTGAAGCCACAAATCCAATGCTTTTGGGCATCCAAACCAATTTTGCACGAAGATTTTGTAATTTTCTCAATTTGCATTGATAAACCTTGTGTCCCAACTTGTTGCAAAAATTACAAGCTCCTGGTAGTCTAGGAGTGTGAATCCATTTGGTAATTGGTTCCCCAGTTGGTCTTTTAGTCCAAACCACATGATTTATTTTAGGTTTAGCATAAATGGGTTTAGCTTTGTTCCTTGGAGCATTAGATTTTCCTTGCTCAAATGTGGTATACCCAAGTCCTTTTTTACAACTTTGGGAGGTCATTTTCAAGAACATTTTGACACTTTCTCCAGGATTAGAAAACTTAGCAAGTGATTGATTTAATGATTCATTTTCCTTTTTGAGTTTTTCTAACTCATTTATCAAGGTATTCCTTTCATTTTTCATTTGATCAACCTTTTTAACAAGTTTACCGTTCACAATTATCACTGCATCGCATTGTCTTTTCTTTATTTTAAACTTGTTTTCTAATTTCTTTATTTCCTCATATAATAAATCATAGGCTTGTTGAAGTTCCTCTAATTCAGCACATTTGATGCATTCATTTGTAGAAGAAAAAATTGAAAAAGATTTTTGTTTGGAGGTTACCTCTTGACTACTTGTGCAATTTGTTGAAGTAGCTTAATCCTCCAAGATTTCCGTTGCTGCAAGACATATGTCGAAATTTGCCAAGCAACAAATTCTTGTGCAATCCGTTTCACATTCTTCACTTGAAGAGCTGCATGTCATTGATTCTTCTTCGTTTACGTACATGCCTCTTCCTTTGATTCTTTGAAATTTTCTGTTGTCGCCTCGATCTTTTCTTTGCTCCTTTGCTTTGGTCTCTTCGGGCATTGGGCATTGGGCTTGCATATGCCCTGAACCGCCACACCGGTAACATTTTGTTGTTTCTTTCTTTTTCTCTTTAGAATTTCTTTCTTTAAAGTTTCCGAAATTTCTTCATTTTCTTACAAATTTTCTGAATCGTTTTGTAAGTAAGGTGATTTTATCATCGTTTTGTGATGACGATGTGGTGTCATCCGAATCTTGTGCAGTTTTCAAGGTGATGGCTCTTTTGCCTTTGTGGTGATCTTCATTTCTTTTCTTGATTAGCTCATGTGACATTAATGAGCTAATAAGATCTTCTAACTTCAATGTATTTAGGTCCTTAGCTTCTTCTATTGCAGTAATCTTTGGAGTCCAAGATTCCGGTAGAGCTCTTAGAATCTTCATGACCTGTTCAAATTTTGAAATAGCTTTTCCAAGACCTTTCAAAGCATTAGTAATTTTAGAAAATCTAGCAAAAATTTATAAAATATTTTTAGTATCCAACATTTTGAAACTTTCCAATTCTCCAATCAAAATGTTTCTTCTTGTCCCTTGGACCTGAGAAGTTCCTTCATAGATAGATGTTAATGTATCTCATATCTCTTTGGCGGTCAAACAAAATGATACTCTATCATATTCAGAGGCAGTAAGAGCACAAAATAATGAATTCATAGCCTTAGCATTGCTCTTAACAATTTTCACTTCCTCATCGGTCCATTTGGAAGATCTTTCATCAGTGGGCAGGGTCACACCGTCTTGGATTGCAATCCAAGAGTCTATATCTATAGCCATGATGAGTTGTTTCATACGTAGCTTTCAATAGCCAAAATTGTTCCCATCAAACAAAGGTGGCCTAGTAAAAGATTAGCCTTCAGCAAATGCGGGAACGGAAGTAGATTGGGATGCTATGTCAAAAGATCTCTTTGATAAAACTCAAAGACCTGCTTTGATACCACTTGTTGGTCCCGAGTTAATAACAATTACCCAAGAGGAGAAGGGTGAATTGGGTATTTAAAATTTTTCAACTTAAACTGGAAACTTTACCCAGATTTAGTTTAGACCCTTTAAATGAAACAAATGGAAAGTAATAAGATAATAAAAGCGGAAATAAAAAAACAATAGACAAGATTTATAGTGGTTCGGCCAACCATCCCTACTCCACTCTTCCAAGCTCACACCCCTTGTGACTTGGGTTCTACTATGTATTCCACAAATACAACTAGAGTCTCCACTCTCTTCTAGATTCAAGCTCTACGGGGCATATACAATTAGAGCATCCACTCTCTTCTAGATTTTAGCTCTAGGGGGCATATACAACACGGAGCACAAGTAGATGATGAGTCTTACTCTAGTCACAACACTATTTTGTTATTACTTAGTTTGAAACACCAAAATCAAACTAAGTATCAAAAACAAAATAACAAAATGAAATGAAAGAGATCTATACTTTACAAATTTGTGTAGGTAAGTTTCAGCTCGAGGAAGAACTCGTAGAAGTGACAAGTTGATCGATGTTGGTGTATGCAGCAAGTTGAAGCTCGTTCTTCCTTCAAAACGTGTATGGATCACTCAAATGTAGAAGAAAGTGGAATATTAAACTTAGTAGCTTTTCTTTCCTCTTTTTCTGCTCAATCTTACTTGCTTTCACGTTTGCTTGAGTGTCTATATATAATGCAAGGAGAGATTTGAACGTTAGAGAGTTGGTTGGCGCGTAATAAATGCGCCAACGTTCAAATTTTCGAACGTTGTGACCCAAGTTGCAGGTGGAGTCAGCTTTGTGTGCGACTTCGGTTGTAAGCAGGTTGCTCGAGTTCTTCCTCAGTTCGACTCCAGCCTGCGACTTCGGATTTCTACAATTTCTAAGTTTCTTCTTTAGGTCGACTTGGACTGGGACTTGACCCAAGTCGCTACTGGAGTCGACTTCGGTTGCGACTTCACTTTCTTAGCTTGCCAAGTAAACTTAAATTTCTTTGAAATGATTTTACTTGCTTATGTTTCTTCAACTTAATTGTTCTTCCACTGTTTTACAGTACTTTGAACTGTGTATGATTATTTTAACTTGAAACCATTTGACTTCATGTCTTGAATTCTTGAATACTTGAGTCTTGGTGTGCATGAAAATGTTCAAATGTTAGTTCTTGATCTAATTTGATGAATTCATGCAACTTTGCTTGCTTTGGTCTTGATTTGATCTTCATTTAATCCAAGTTTAATGTTTAGGTCGACTTGGTCTTCGACTTCGCCCAAGTCGAATGTCAAGTCGACTTGATTTGCGACTTTGCTCTTCAAATTCTGTGCTGTCAGTTTGAAGTCGAAGCTGGAGTCGACTTGGTCTGCGACTTCACCCAAGTCGCATGTGGAGTCGACTTCGTTTGCGACTTCGAAAGTTCTTGGTCCCCAATTTCAACCCTTGACAAAAAATGACATTTGAAGTCGATGCTGGAGTCGACTTGGGGATCGACTTGGCCTAAGTCGATGCCTGAGTCGATTTGGGGATCGACTTGACCTGTCATACTTCATATTTTTTATTTTTATATCCTTAAATATTACACAAAATATATTAGTAGCTAAAACTTACTCAAATTGAGTTGTTAATCATCAAAAGATATACTTTGGGTGTTTTACTTTTGATTTCCATACTTGTTTCCAACACTTTTTAGATCACATGGTTAGCAAGAACGGAGTGTCAATAGACCTAAAGAAGATAAAAATCATAACCAATTGGGGTAGACCGATATAGTAATTGAGGTTAGAGGTTTCCTAGGTATGGCAGGGTATTATTGAAAATTTATGAAAAAAAACTTGAGCATAGTTGTACCACTTACCAAGTTAATCCATAAAAATGCTAAATTTATCTGGTTAGATGCTTGCAAGGAAAGTTCCTAAGAATTGAAGAGTCACTTAACTTCAGCACCAATTTTAGCCTTGCCGATTACTGGCGAAAATTATATGGTTTATAGTGATGCATCTAGTAAAGGCCTCGACTGTATACACATGCAGCAAGGTAAGGTAATTGCCTGTGCATCTAGACAGTTAAGACTCTATGAAAAAAATTATCCTATCTATGACTTGGAATTTGTTATAGTGGTATTAGCTTTAAAAATATGGCAACACTACTTGTATGGTGAGAAAATAAAATTTTTTATAGATCACAAGACCTTAAATCAGATTTTCTCTCAAAAAGAGTTGAACCTTCAACAAAGAAAATTCTGGTGGAAAAGGTTGTGTGTCGAGTGTACTAAATTTATGTCTTAGTGCTTAGTATGTCAGCAAGTCAAAGCAGAATGAAAAAGACAAGCTAGATTTTTGCAACATTTAGAAATACTAGAGTGAAAATAGGAGCACATTACCATGGACTTTGTGACTACTCTCCTTAGAACGCAAGCTCGTTGTAATGTTATATGGGTAGTGGTGGATGGACTTACAAATTCGATTACTTCTGATCATATCGCATAACCTTTAGAACGAATCAAATCGCAGATTTGTACCCGTGGGAGATTGTTCGTTTACATGATGTCTCTGTTTCTATTGTCAAATAGAGATCGATGGTTTATTTTTGATTTCCAGCAAAAATTACAAAAGTGTATAGGAACAGAGTTGTAGTTGAGCACTGCATATCACAATCAAATGGATGGTCAGTCTGAAAGAACTATTCAAATTTTAAAAGATTTATTGAGAGCTCGTGACTTAGATTTTCCTGGTTCATGGGATAAGCACTTATATTTGGTTGAATTTGCCTATAACAACAGTTATCGGGCTAGTATCAATATGACTCTATTTGAAGCTCTATACAGAAAAGGTGTCGAACATCTGTCTATTGGGAAGAAATCAGTACACAATAACTTTTAGCTCTAGCCCTAGTTCAGCAAGCTGCTGATGTGGTTCGGGTTATTAGGCGACAGTTGAAAGTAGCGCAAGATCACTAGAAAAAGTATGTTAATGGCAAATGAAGAGACCTATAATTTACATTAGGCGAGCTAGTCTTCTTAAAAGTCTCTTCCACCAAAGGTGTGACTCGTTTTGGGGTTAAAGACAAATTATCTTCTCGATATATCAAATCTTTTAAAATATTAGAAATTATTGGTGGTGTTGTCTATCATCTAGCGTTGCCTCCTTCGCTAGCAAGTGTTCATAATGTCTTCCAAATCTCACAGTTAAGAAAGTATGTGGCCGATTTGACTCATATTTTGTCAGCAGAACAATATAAGATCGAAAAAGATTTTACTCATCCAGAACGTCCTATTCAAATCTTGGATAGTCGCGAGAAGCAATTAGAGAGGAGGTCAATTCAACATGTTATAATGCAATGGAGCAACCATAGTGAGCGGGAAGCTACGTGGGAGCTAGAGTATGATATTCACAGAATCTGCCCCGAATTGTTCTACTATTTATCTTGGTTATTGTAAGTTTCAATGATGAAACTTTATAAGGTGGAAAGAATGTAAAATATTAAAAAATAATAATAATAATAATAATAACTAAAGTTTACTAGTCAAAATCTATATGGGATATCCCTTAGACTTTTTGACCAACTAGGCGAGATGGGTAATAATGGGCCTTGCCCGATTATTTAAATATGCTGCAGGTTAAATTTATATTTTCATTTTTGAATATTATTTCAGCAACCATGTAGCTCGGTTGGTCTATACATGGTCCAGTAGTCTTAGAGGTCTAGGGTTCAAGTACGGGCTTCGCAGAAAAATAATTAATTTTTGCACTTTTGCCTCCCCAAGCATGTGGGCCCCACAGGATGAGATGGGATTAGATGGGATGAGATAACAACTCCCCTAGATAAGATTTAGTTTAATTAGAATTTAAATTAAAAGAGTTTTATCTCGTATTCCCTATCTTAGTTACGAAAGCTTTTATAAAAGGATTTGGGAGTTGATGGATTTAGGCATAAAGCATCCGTAGGGAAAGAATTTTTAAGAAAGCAAAGTTGCTTGAGGAGAGAACTTTTATAAGGCAAGTAGGATCTTATTTGGGAGTTGATTTTAATTCAATAAATGTGCATTTATGTCGTCCTAATTAATTTCATAAATTGTGCATCTTGTACATTATGATTTTTAAGCAATAGATATAATATATTTTATGATTTATTTTAGGATGTAAAATTTTGCCTAAATTTTGTATATTGAGATTGTTATACTTTATTTTGCATTTTATTTTAGAAATACAGTGATGTAAATCTATATGAGATAATACTTAGATATTAAAATTATTATATAAGTGTGCTTAGTAATGATTTCAGTGTATATATATATAACAGAATTTACGTATAGCATAGAAGTCATGCAATTTTAATATATGTGAAATATCGAGTTAAGTCGCAAATTCCACTTTCGTTTTATCTAGGCAGAAATTTTCATGTGAGATGCTTGGAGGTTGTGTTATTGCAACCAATCTGTTGTCGTTGCTTTTACCCTTTATAGGCTTATATATATGTATTTGGATGCTTCTGATGTTTAGATAGCTTTGAAAAATGTCGTGCAGCTCATTACAGCTATGAGGGCTGAATAGGAGAGGGTCAGGTGGGCCCCATTTGTAAGAAAGGTAGAAATGATGTGGACCGTCCATTTCGTTTGGACATGATTTATTCATTCTAACTCCAATTTGAACGATCAAATAGTCTACTTTTATATTTTTAATGCTTTTGGACTCAATAGAAGAGTTTGATTTTTATTTGAGGCTAACATTTTAAGTTATAAAATTAAATGATTATTTTCATCATTTAATTAAATTTTATTTGGGTCATTATCCATTTTCAAATAATTTTCGACTTGCTAGTCATGTTGGGACTAATCTATTATTTTTATAGGTGTACCAAATCAAGTGGGACACTAGCATTTTGGATTTACGTGAAGATTTTTAATAATATTTATTTCTAATTATTTATTTTAAGGCATGTATTGGAAATAGTGGACATGTAATTTTTATTTGTGTCTTGGATGTAATAGTGAGAACATGACTAGTGAAAGTGTATGAGTACTAGGTATTTTATTTTATTTTCATTATAAGTTTCCCCGTTTATGAGGTAATTTATGAACATGCTGCTAGGAATTAATGATGTTAGTGGGATGAATAACATATATAGACACGACATCTAGGGGAACGTATAGTGCATATATGTATATACTATGATCATAACACATTAGGTTGTATGGGACATCATTCACAAGCATGTTGAGATATGAGTATGAGTTGTACATTAGTAGGTTTCTATAGTGCATCGCTTGGTTATGATATGATTTATTGGGTATAGTTTTAGTGGTATATGATTAACGTGCCGTTTTTGAATATTATGGCTATCTTCCACCTTACAGAGTAAGTACGGGTCGCGAGGGTCAAGGGGGTAGCGCTGCCAGAGAAATTTGTAAATTCCTAAGTCTTATGGGTGGAAAAGTACGTCACAAATGGTGATTGAACTCGGTCCATGCTTGGGCTCAGCCCTTGCCTGACCCATCTTGATGAGATTTTATTTAAAAGAAGGGTCGCGCTAGGATTTCATTCACACCTGCCTTCCTCTCCCCTCTTCTTCTGCTTCCTCTTTCCTTCTTCCCTTCTTCCCAGCCTCGATAGCCCTAAGTATTTCCATAAACCCTTTTGAATCTCTTTGAAGATTGTCAGTTCACACCAAGGAAGCTAGAGATCCGAAAGATCCGAGTCTGAAGCTACTATTTTGGGAAAAATTACGAACAAAGTAAGTAGATGCTACCTCTCATTAAATTAGTGATTTAATCTCGTCTTAAACATGATATAGATCTAGTGTGGAAGGGTAGTGTCCAACAATTTCATGGTTTAGAACATCATGGTTCATGATGGTTTATGGTTAATAGGGTTTGGGAAAAAATCAAATGTTACTACACGACCTTTGTGCTACAGACGAACCATTAGCAGTCCTTACATGATTAGAACATGACATTTGTAGTGGGTTAAACTAGGATGAGGGACTAGAGGCTTTCCCTTTTGGCATCCATCATCTGTTCAAGGAAAGGCTTGTGTGACTGTTGGTATGCTAGATTGAAAGTAAACTCTGTTAATTTTGCCGATATTATATGCATGGTTTATAAAATTCGTTTTTGTGTGTTATAGATGATGTGCTACCTGAGATGGGTGATTGGAAATGGTTTTTCATGATCCATGGTTGACATGAGGAGAGGGTTGTTTATGACCCTTGGTTGACATGAGGAGGGAATGTATGTCGTATTTGATTTATATGTGAATATATGTATATGATCTTGGGTGTGGATGTTGGACCCATATATCTCGTATGGTCATTTAAGAATCATTTTTTATTATCATGGCATGTGCATCCGGAGTCTTATTTCTATCACTAGTGCTAACTGCTATCTACTTATTAAGTCTATTTAGGATCACGTGGTTTATTATTTTGTCTTTAGATTGCAAGTCAAGTGAGGAGCCTCTAGATGGGACCGGAGGATGACCTAACCCTAGAAACATTTAGATTAACATTTGCATTTTTAGTTATTTGGATTTCTTTTATTCTAACGTATGCAGATATTTAGTTCCAACTGTGACAAACATTTTGTATGTGGTTACTTTAAACTAATTATAATCTATGTAGACACATGTATGTGATCTTTTGAGTTACCTGTGGTGTAATAATGAATTATGATGATTTCCTTCTAAATAGATGTCTTTATAGTATGGGCATGTGACTATGTGAATGTAGGGCTAAAGGTTTATATTTTGAAATAAAATTATGATATTTATTTATAATAGGTCCTTTGTACCACACCAGCCCCTTGTAGTTATGGGGAGATACTGTCAAATTTTCCTTAGGTTATATGGTACTCCTTAACTAGTCATTGAAAATATCTAGGCAATGGGGTGTTACAAAGTGAAATTTTGAAATTTTGTCATAAATGTGTGATTGATCTTAGGGATTTGCATTAAATATACGGCCTGGATCACTTTTTTTGGATTAGTATGTTACACATTTTATAGAATATCCCTCTGGCTCTACATATATTTTCTCCTTTAGGAATTCATTTAAGAATGCTAACTGGACATATAGTTGGTATACCTTCCAACCTTTTATGCTGTAGTAGCTACCAGCAATCTAATTGGATCTAATGTTTCATGGAAACACAAGCTAAAAATCTGAGCATAACCCTTCACCACTAGCCTTGCTCTATGCTTGTTAACTGATCCATCTACATTTCACTTGGTTCTAAACACCCATTTAACTCATATAATCTTCCTATTTGAGGCCTTTCCACAAGTTTCCAAGTGTGATTTTCTGGTCTTTCTCAGCCTCTTCAAATCCTATAGACTCCATCATAGCAACATTACACCATTGATAAATATCAGCTAGCAACCTTGTTCATTTGATTGGTGGATCATCAACATTATCTTTAGAAGGTTGAAAAGCTTCTAGAATTGATTGTCTTCATTGACATCCCAATTCCACTACTCATTTTCCATAAAAGTAACATCTCTACTTATCAGAATTTTTCCTATTTGAGGTTGGAAAATTCTATATGCCTTGGAGATGTCATTGTAGGTAATACAGACTCTTGACTTTGCTTTTCTTGTTGAGCTTCTCTCTTTACCTGAGGAACATATGAAAAACATAGACAACCAAACCTTTTGAAATTCTATAAAGAAGGTTTGTATGCATACCAAGCTTCAAAGGTGTTTTCTTTTGTAAAGCCCTTGTCGATAGCCTATTCAATAGAAAAACAACAGTATTTGTAGCCTCAGCCCAAAACTTTTTTGGCAAATTTTCTCATGAAGCAAACTTTTGGTCATTTCTATAAGTGTTCTATTATTCCTCTCACTCTATTTTATTGTGGAGTGTATGGAGTTGTCAGCTAATGCTCAATTCTAGCTTCTTCACATAACAAATTGAATTGTTCCGATGTGTATTCTTTGTCATTATCCAATCTTAATGCTTGTATGTTGCAGCCACTCTGGTTTTCCATCAGAGCTTTGAATTTCTAAAATATAGTTGCAACTCATATTTAAACTTAGTAAGTAAATCCAACAAATTACTATTAAATCATTTATAAAAACAATATAATATTTACTAGTTCTTTGAGGCCCTCTAAGATCTGTATATATTGGTTGCAACTTTTGTCAAGTCCTCCAGGTCCTCTAAGGAAAAGGCAATTTGCATTATTTTCCATATTGATAAGTCTTGCGGCTAAGTAAATGCTCTTTCAGTGGAGTTAACCTTTGTACAGATGATTTTTATGCATCAATATGAGTACTGCACAATCAAAATCACTAATCTCTTATGTCATGTCTCAATATTGTTCATCGAGACTTGATATGCTGCTTGCTTCTCCTCCAATAGATATAGAGACTCATTTTTACTATTGTTCTTGCATCTCATTTTTTACTAGGAACATTTCTTAGCCATCTACAGGGCAATTTGTATTTTAAACTCTTTAACTTTGCCTATTTATATTTTGAATTCTGAAATTTGCATATTAACATTCTAGACCCTATGAAATTTAGTTCTTTATATTTTAGACCAAAATGGCATTAAAATCTAATAAAATACCAAAAATACCCTTTGCATTTTAATTATTTGAAGTTTAATTGAAATCATAACCCTCAAGGTATGGCATTTTAAAATACTGTTAAAATCTTGATTTGTATATTATTATTTTAATCCTTGCAAAGTTTGGTTTAAATGCAAAAGGTATTTTAGACATTTTATAAGACTTTAACAGTATTTTTTAACACTTTTAGGCAGATGGTCTAAAATGCAATGAATCAAACTTCACAATATTTAAAATGCTAATATGAACTTCGGAGTTTAAAATACAAACACGCAAAGTTAAAGGGTTTTAAAAAGCAAATTTTTCATCATCTGCATTTCTGATAATGCAAAAAATACTTTATAGCCTTTATCCATTAGTTGACCAACACTTCATAGATTTTAATCACTCTTAGGCACATATAAAATATCAAAGATGGGTTTTGCACTTGAAGTAATTTCAGTAGCTACTATCTTTTTGCCCCTGATCGTAATATATTCACCATTGCCACTCTTAACTTGAAAGTTGCCTACTTATCAAGCTTTTTGAAGAGTTCTACATCACAAGTCACGTGGTTTTTACAACCACTATCTATAAGTTAACTCTTACTCAAGTTAACTTATAGATATTTTAGACATTTTATAAGATTTTAACAATATTTTTTAACGCCTTTAGGCCGATGGTCTAAAATGCAATGAACCAAACTTCACAAGATTTAAAATGCTAATATGTAAACTTCGGAATTTAAAATACAAATATGCAAAGTTAAAGGGTTTTAAAATGCAAATTTTTCATCATCTGCATTTCTAATAATGCAAAAAATACTTTGTAGCCTTTATCCATTAGTTGACCAACACTAAGAAGATTTTAATCAATTTAGGCACATACAAAATATCAAAGATGGGTTTCGCACTTGAAGTAATTTCAGTAGCTACTATCTCTTTGCCCCTAATCGTAATATATTCACCATTGCCACTCTTAACTTGAAAGTTGCCGACTTATCAAGCTTTTTGAAGAGTTCTGCGTGATTTTTACAAGCACTATCTATAAGTTAACTCTTACTTGAGTTGTTACTTGTATTGCGTGAAGCTACAAATAGTTACTCTTCCTCTTATTGGTTCACCAGCTTAGCTTCATTCTCTTGTTGTTGTTTGCTTTTGCAAACTTTCTCCATGTGACCTAACTGGTTGTATTTTCTACATTGTTATTAGGCCTCCATGAGCACTTATATTAAGGATGGTTTGTCTTTTTGTAATGTTGGCATTAAGGAAAATTTCTTCCTTTGTTGTTGTTGCCTCCAACTCTAGCATCATCTTTGATCTTATTTTCCATTTTCTTCTTGTATTTGCCTTCTTCCTGGATTTGCAGTTTGGCCTACAAAGCTCCTTCCACAAATCCTTCTTGCTTAATCAGTCTTCTTTGCTCTCGTGCCTGCAAAGCATTCAAAAACTCTCCAAGGAAATACTTGACAGATTTTTAGATTCCTCAACATAAGAAATTTTAGACACAATATTTTAACAAGGTTACTAGATTTTTTTTCAATTATCTTTTAATTAGACAATTCTTCTCCAAGCAACCTTACCTTATTTACTATGCTTAGCAACCTATTAGAGTATTCCTTTATGGTCTGATTCCTTCATCCTTTGTATCTCAAATTCGCTCATTAAGTTTAGCGGTTGTATACTTCTTGCTTTATCATTACCTTAAAACTCAATTTTGAGATAGTACCATATATCTTTGGCTAACTTTAAAGTCATGATCTTTGTGAAAAGTTCTTTAAAAAATGATGAATGTAGGCAAGATTTTGCTCTAAACTTTTTTGTTTTCTGGTCCTTTTGAATTCTAATTTTTTGCATAGTAGGATTGTCCAACAATGGAAGAACTTCATAATTAGATTCTACTGCCTCCCAAAGAACAATATCCTGTAGATAAGCCTCATCTTTACTACCCACATTTGATAATTCTCACAAGTGAAAACTAGTGGTATAATTAGAGAGAAAACATTTGAAGTCATGCTAGAAAAGTTCAGTATTTGGGTATTTGGGTAAAAAAACACTCTTAATACTCTCTCATAGGCCCCTTAAGATGATAGCTTTGACATCAAGATGTTATTTTTTATAAGAATAATGGAAAATTGATAACAAATGCAAAGGCATAGATTAGACTGCTCAAATGTTTCACGCACTTAAATGAATAGAAAATACTTTATATATATATAGAGGGTTGTTCCGGTGCAGCATCACTGCACCGGAACAGCGGTGCAGTGGGCCCAAAATGGGCCCCACATGATCATGAAATCATGATCTACTCCACCCATTGTATTTAGAATAATGTATTCTATTATCATACCAATTTTCATCTCAATCAGATACTTTAAAGTTGTTATTTACATCAAACTATTTTATTACGTTGGATTTGTACCATTTTCAGATGGGGCCCATATACATATCTGATTGGGATGAAAATTGGTGTGGTAATAGAATATATTATTCTAAATACAATGGGTGGAGTAGATCATGATTTCATGATCATTTTGGGCCCACTGCACCACTGTTCTGGTGCAATGATGTTGCACCGGAACAGCATCCATATATATATATAAGAATCATAATAGAAATACTAAAAAATTGTAGTATTAAATCCATGAACAACATAAACCCATGATATTACTTTCCAACACCTACTATTCTAAAAGTTTCCACATCTTAACTTATTTGAAAAATAGCTCCAACAACATAAGAACTTCCACATTAGCAATGTTGAATTTTCAACAGCTTAAGCTTTTCTGCAATAGTTGAGACACTTTCTCAACAAACCTTGACCCACCGAAGAGAAATGCATCTCTAACCCAAACCATTTGCCTCAATGGATACTAGGCCTCAACCCCCAAAGAAAACTTCATCTCTAACTTGAACTCTCTACCTCCAGTATCCACCACCACCACACTTCCACACAATGTTCGACATCAAGCCTCGACCTCCAAGAAGAACTCCATCTCCGATTTGAACTGTTTACCTCAAGTGTCCACTACCATTAAATAGCCATGCACATATGCAAAACATGTCATGTTGCTAGCTACAATTAGATGTCAATGTCATGTCATGTGATGCCCATCAAACTCTTTTCATGCATTTGAAACCATTTTCTGAAACCTATACCCACCAAATCAATATAATACAGAAAAATTAGTAAAATCTATCAAATTTGTGAAATCATTAGTTCCCAAAATAAAACACAGTGCTAGCATGTACATATAACCTTTTCAAAAACAAGTATAGCCATTTGCATGTGTAACCATTTTTGAAAACAACACTACCTACTTGTCTCTTCCATTGACTTATAACCAAAAGCCAATCTACTACTTCCCTTGTTGATCTTGTCAAGTCTTTTTTTCGATTTTTTTTATGTCAAAAAATACAATTGTGGGAAAGAATGCCTCCCTGAATTAGACATTTCTTCCTTTTTTTATAAGCAATTCGGATAAGTTTGGTATTATCTTGCATTAATGTATTTCTACGCATGCCATCAAGAACTCCACACTACCATGTTTTTTACCTCATTATCTTTGTCATTACAAGTCTATGAGCATTTTCGTTAAATGTAATGTAGTGATTTGATAGTTCTAACATCACATCAATGTTTTCCTTGTTTCCAACCATGTCTCATTGAGCGACCTCTGACTCTATCTCAATGATTGGCTTGCGAATATTCATCTAACCTCTTGCATCTAACACTTTGACCTCAATTGACCCCTCAAATGTCATCCTCCACCCTTTTTGCAACCAATCCTAAGGTTGATACCTCTTTCCTCAAGCCTTGTACGAGTATCACTCCCTTAAGGTCTCAACACAAGACTTTGTTCTCTCTACCTAAGTCTCAATTACCTCATTTATCTTCATTTTGCACATCGAAATTTAGCACATACCCTCTTAACTAATAAATCAATTGTTAGGGTTTTCATAAAAATGGATAAATCAACATCCAATTTGATCATTTTGCTTAACATTATTTGTTTTATCATTTTACCAAAAAAATATCAATCATTTCAATAAAATTCTTGGACGGGTCATATCAACTTACACATATAATCATCTAACAATTATGAAAAACACTTCGATTTATTGATACATGTATTAAAATAGTATAAATCTTCATAGAAGCATTCATTTACATAGGAATGACGTTTTTAAACAGTTTAGATATTAAATTAACAACTTCGAGTTTAATATATAAATCAAACAATTTATTGATTTTTTCATAGATTTACACATATCATTAACAAGTTTTATCATATGGCATGTCTAAACTTTTAATGAAGATTTTACTGGTATTACACTATTGCATTGGCAGACGAATATGATTGCTGGTTGCCATACTAATTTGTAAGAAGGAAACAAGATGAAGTGTATCTCATTATTTAGAGTTCTTCGTTCAACACCTACTCAACTAGCAAAAAAACAAACCCTAAAATTTGGCTTCTCATTTAGTCGATGTCAGGAGATTCATGTGGGCCGACTCGGAGAGAAGGTGGGGGTTTTGATTCAAGTGGAGTTCAGGTGGGAAGAAAATTAGGTCTCTTTACAGTAGGCAGGGAGTGAAGAGCGGAATGCCAATAGCGACGGAGACGAAGCTACTTTCAGAGGAGCTGCAAACCATGAGGTTGAAAAAGGAAGGGCTCAAGAAGGTAGATCCGGAGGGACAGCCAACAGTAATATGTACAGTGTTATCATCCAAAGGTTATCAGAAGGATGATCTTATTCAGTCAGCTGCCGGGGAAGAAGGATGGTTGATAGTAAGGATATTATGTTACCTAGGAAGGAGGAAGCATCACATGTTTTGGGGCCTAGAACCTAATGGGGAGTATAGTGTAAGAACAGCTTATAATATTGCTCTCAAGGAAGTACACAAAGAAGAGGAGGAGGACGCTAAGGGCGGGCGGGTAGGGATGAAGAAAATAATGGATGTTCCATGGAAACTCAAAACTCCCAAGAAAATTCTCATTTTTGCTTGGAGAATGCTTATAATGTGCTTCTAACAAAGGCAAATCTGAAGATTAGGGGCATCCCAGTGAGGGAGAGATGTCCTTTTTGCAATGTTGAGGGAGAGGAGGAGGATGTTACACACCTTTTCTGGAAATGCAGTAGAATAAGTCTCATCGTGCAGAGCATATCGTTTCTCCGTATTCATCAGCTGCGTGGTGAGAATATTTGGGAGATAGTTGACTATCTAGTAACGAAGACAAACAAATACCCATTGAGGTTCTATCTGTGCTTGTGCTGGCGATTATGGTTCTGCCAGAACAGATGGGTAATTGAGAGAATAAATATAGACCTCAGAGATATTCTGCTGTGGTGCCAAGCTTATATCCACCATGCACTATCTACAACTATCATTAGGGAGGGAAGATTAAACCTGTCAGAAAGCAGAAGCAAATGGAGTAGACCAAGAAGGGCTCTCTAAAATTAAATGTGGATGCGAGATTCAAGACAGAGGAGCGATCAATCAGTGTGGGCTGTCCTGCGTGACTGGAATGGGAAATTTGTTGCTGCCTAGTGTTGGACCAATAGGGGCCTTTGAGATCCTCTTTTACATTATTGGAACGGTAACAAATATTTCCAGCTTGAAGTTCGTTATTGAGGACATTCAGGGGATGAGTCATAAGTTCCAGCACGTTCAATTTGCTCATATCTATCGGCAAGGTAATCAAGTTGCTCATTCAATTGCAAAGCTGGTGCTGCAAAGGGGTGTTGGCAAGTGGCGTTGGTTGGGGTCTCCCCCAGGCGGAAGTGTGGAGGCTTTGGACAGAGATTTGGACTGTGGAGTTTCTGTACAGGTCTCTCTTCTTTTTGGCCACGTTCCTCTATTAGGTTTTTTTTTTATATATATTTAGTCCTCTCTTTTCTCTCTCTGTTGATAATATATATCTTTCTTTCAAAAGAGACAAAAATAAAAAAAAAGGAAACAAGACAAAAATTCCTTTTCCTTCTTTCCCTACCTATTTATTCATCGTATATTCATATACCCCCACATGCTAAATTTTTTGTCGTCATTACCTGATTTGCAATTATTGTATCTTAAAACACTTATTTTATTTTAATTTACTTCAATTTCAATTGCTAAGAGAATGTTTGGCCTAGTTGTAGTACCCAGCAAATTCTTACTGCCAACACTTTAGCGAGAACCCGTAATGGAGAGAATTTTACCATAATTAGGAGATACCCTATCAAAAACAGTACTTACTAGTTCCACCCAAACACTATCAAAAACAGTACTTACTAGTTCCACCCAAAAGTTTACAAAATTTTCAAAAGCAATGGCACATGAGTATAATGCACAGCCAAACAAGCCCTGGCTCATTTCATTATGATTTGCTTTGTTTTCACCCATTATTTCCATTTCCACTGTTTCCTCTTTTCCATCTCAATTCTAATTCCCAAACAAACTATAATTACATGTACGGAAGCACCAAGATTTAGGTGCTCATGCTAGCACTGGATTAGTACCCTTTTCTGAAGAGAATGTATTACATACTTACAAGATCTTCAGCAAGTTCAGGTTTATAAAAACTACTGCATTTGAAGGAGAGGTTTTCTAATCTGCTGAGCTTCGATCTAGAAAGCTCTTCTGCCTGCAAATGACACGCAGCTCAGGAAGTTCATTACCATATTTGTTTGAGCCATGAATCAAACAGATTGATGCATTTAGAATCTTGAAAAAAAATTCATTTTAACTACCAGCAGAAATTATAGAATGGATTAAATTAACAAACTTACACTTAGCAAATCATGCACAACAGCTACCACTGACGCAGTAATGAGGACTATCTATATCTTTGTATAGGAGATATAAAGCAGAAACCTGCCAATACTTAGATCCTGCTCTGCAACCCAAACAAAACAGAAACAAACTAGAGAATGTTATTTATTCTGTCAGAAAAAGACAATATTCATGGGCCATTGAAGAGATCAGAGGGCAATAAACATAAATAATAAAAAAAGGTAACAATGGAAGTGTACAATAAGAATCACCAACTACACTGCTAAGGATCATATTACGGATGCCATGGCCTGATTTACAAGAGAGGTGTTTGGAAGCATCATAAGTTTGAAAAGAGTTTGCGCTCAATAGCTCTTTCATAGAAGAAAGATTTCCATGTTTCTGTAGTCCCGACAAATTAGGTAGAAGAAACAAGCATAAGAAACGCTCCATCACTACCATCAAAAAAGGGGGGAAAAAATTACACACACTCAGCCTATTTTATTTCAAAGAATGATATATACCTGTGAAGACAAAAAATTATTCTTGTTAAGCTAAAAGAGATATGAAGTTTGATATGGCACCAAAGCCTGCACTTAGCATCCGAAACTCACAGAGGATGGCCTGACAAAAGTGCTTAGCTGGCAAGTTATGTTGCACCATGATAAGCTTTGTACAAGCACTCCCACATGGGACTGCTCCAAAAGGTTGATATCAGATATTCTCTTCACCTAACCAATGTAAAGTTTCCATTTATATATGAAACAGTAAGAAATTGTAACATTTCGCTAGCCTATTGACTAATGTCAGAAGCACTTGATATTATTCATATCCAAAATTGTCCACAAAACTAATCAGAAAATAGTCTGGACATTCATATAACTACTTTCAAGCCCTGTGGTTGAAGGAACGTAACAAAGCTATTATTTGGTTGATCATTATTCTAAACAGAAAATTCAGCTGTTTATTCAAAACAGTAAATTCAGCTAAGTTATCATATATGAGTTCCAAGGTTGAGTGACTTCCTACTGATTTGAGATCAATCCATACTTTATTCTGAGCTTCTTGTTCTATGGTAAATTGTTTCACGTTGAACCAAAAGGACATGAGTACATGTTTAAGTGTTTATGTCCATGAAGAGCTTATAGAGAATCATTTTAGTTCGATGTGTAGAATCATCTTAGTCCAATCAGAAAATAGTCTGGACATTCATATAACTACTTTTAAGCTTTATTCAGCTAACTTATTAGAGTCACAGTTAACTATCTCGAATCTTTGTGTAGAATAGTCTGGTGTGTTATCAAGAAATGGGAGAAATGGACAACATTTTTCACAACCATATCTCTAAGCTTGAACCAGTGGTAAAAAGTGACTCACAAATCCAGGTCTAAATCAATTTAATATATAATTTGGTAATTCCAGCTGTATACTCAGAAAAGCTTTAATATTCATAGGAAGAATGAGTAAATGGACCCCTACCACAGCATAGATGTAGTTGGTACAAATTACAGATTCTTGGAACTTCAATAATGTAGCAGATGGGTTTGCAGAGGAAAGGCATTAACTTCAGACTCCTGTTTTGGTCGAAGATTCACTTGATCACTTCCTCCACATTAATTTCCTGGTTAATAAAATCAACTCACCTAGTTGATATGATAACAGAAAATAATGCCAAAGTATAAAGCAACTAGACGAAGCACAAATAAATAAGCAATCACAACAACAAGGTGCCTCACCTGACTTTTTGAATAGTTATAAATAGCTTTTTGGTAATAGAGGACACAATATGAGAGCTCCACAACATTAAAACTAATTTGTTGAACCTGATCCCATAAACGTCCAAAGAAAGGACCATGATACCATTGCCCTTCCCTGGCAACGAAATATTGTTTATCAAGTGCTATGATCCAAAATAAGGAATATCTCAACAAAGCATCATATTTCCTTGGTGTCCACACCTAAGTCTTTAACACTATGGATCATTGGAATAGAACCCTCACTTATAAGATCCTGCACACGCAAAGAAGTCTTTTCGTCCTCACACAACTTGCTTAATGCATGTATCAGTAAGTGGTGGTTCTTATCAGTGAGGCTGGGAAATTTTGACTTGCAAATCATCTGATTCAAAACATCAAAACCCACCATTGTATTTCCTTTTGAAACAAAAGAATTTATGAGTGAAACATAGATAAAAGCATCAGCTTCTAATTCCTTCTTTTCCATCTCACGGACATAGGCAAGAGCAGCTTCTTCTCTACCACATTTACATAGTCCATTGATCAAGGCCATATAAGTTATATTGTTTGGGGCGCACCCCTCCTGCATCATTTCATTCCAGAGAACAAGAGCATCATCAGGTCTTGAAGCATTACAGAGTCCATCTATTAAAGTTGTGTAGGTAACAACTGTTGGCACCAGACCAGCATCCACCATTCTAGAAAAACAAACCAGTGCAAAGTCAACCTTATTGCTCTTGCACAACCCATCAATTATCAAGTTGTAGGTGACAACCGATGGTACAAGGCCTTTATCCAGCATTTTGTTCAAAATATCTTGTGCCTCGACTGTCCTTCCAGCCTTGCATAACCCACGGATAGTCATATTGTGAGCAACAATATCAGGAACACACTGATTTGCAGACAGATTATGAAAAAGCTTCAAAGCTTGATCCGTTTCACCAGACTTAAAGAGTCCGTCAATAACTGTTGAATATGCAATTATGTTGGGCACAAAGCCCACATGAACCATATCATTCAGAAAACTACAAGCTTCCATTGCTCTTCCTTTCATGCACAGACGCTTCACTAACATGGTGCAGTGCTTTATCCAAGGTTTATGCCCATTATCCCGCATCTGAACGACCATATCAAGAGCACCAGAGACATCTTCTCTTTGGCATAGGCAATCAAAAAACGAGTTGTAGGTGAAATGCGTTGGCTCAAATCCAGAAACTATCATTTTCTGGAAAAGATCATAACTTTCATCCAGTCGATCCATACTGCACAGCTGGTGGATTAAATTATTATAAATCAACACATTGCCTCTGCAATCTATTCTGGCCATGTCATGAAAGAGCTCTAGTGCCATGTCCAATTTCTCAATCTTACATAAACCATCAATCACAATATTGAAAGAAACAGCATTGGGAAGAACAGCTTTTTTAAGCCGAAAAAGGTCACTAGTTTGCGTTTCACTTACTATAACTATGTTGCTCTGCTCTGCCTTCTCTTCAGCAGTATCTACCTCTTGAGACTTCATCATTGCTCGAATGAGGAAATGAGCTTTATCAACATTCCCGTGATTTACTAGCCCCTGCAACACTGCATTATAAACCAAAACCATAGCATCTGCATCCAAGTTTTCTCCATTTTCATCAAGTATTCTTTCTGCAGTGACAGGTTTACCATTGCCACAGAATGAGGAAATCATCTGTGCAACCACAGCAACATCGGGAAAAATCCCCGTTTCTTTCATTTCTTGATACAAATCGAATGCCGTGTCCAAATCCTTCTTCTTGCAGAGCTCTTTGATTAAAATACTGTAGAGACCCAAATCACCCTTGAGACCTAGGTCCTTCATTCTCTCAAAAAGCACTAGAGCCTTATCAACTCTCATGCACTTGGTAAATCCATGAATTAATGAACAAAACGTTTTCTCATTCAATTTCACACCAAGGGAATCCATCCTCTCGGTCAACTCGAATGCCTTATCAATCTCCCCCATCTTGCTAAATGTCACCACAAGCACAGTAAACATATAATTGTCAATCAAACCATTCTCACAAATCCAATCAAAGACACGAAGAGCTTCTTTGAGCTTCCCAGCATTGCAGTAAGCTTGTAAGATGGGCGTCATGGTGAACTTATCAGGATTGATCCGTAAATCCACCATCTCATTGACCCTTAATTCAACCAGCTCAACTCGGCCAGCTTTTGCTAGACATTCCAACAAACAGTTGAAAGTGTAGACGTTAGGAAAACAATCCAACTTTTTTGCGTTATCAAAGAGATACTGAGCTTCGTCAATCAGTCCAACACTGCCCACACACCTGATTAGGAACCCCAATGCCCCAGCGCTCATGGGGCACTCGGCATTCACAACGTCCTGAGCTAGGATTCTCAACTGGGATTTCTGCTGGGCCTGGGAGAGGATGGAAGCCATGGCGTTGTAGGTGTAACGATTGTGGGCGAAGCCGTCTTGTTCTGCAGCCCAGGAGAAGAATTGGAGGGCACTTACCCATCCCTTGCAACCTTTCAACGCGGCCTCAACGATAGCCGGGGTCAGGTTTCTGGCTAGATTTTGCAAATGGGAGTCATCGGGAGGCAACTGGCGGGGTCTGGAGAAGGCAGCTGAGAGTTGTTGGGAAACATCACAGTCAGAGATTGTTGTGTGGAGAAGGGTTACCGGAAGGACAGTTGTCGCGTGGGGAGCAGATGTCGGGGGAAAGAGAAAGTGAAAGAGATGGAAAAGCAATGGTTGTTTGGGCGGAGAAGGAGAGGCTGTTTTCAGAGCTCGCAAAGCCATTGCTTTCTCCAGCCAATAGCATAAACAGAAGCTTTTAAGTTAGGCTTCCCGCAAAGATATGAAAAGCTCTGCTCTACAGAGGCGATGGCGAACACAGGACGCCGAGGCCAAATGCAGCGAGCTCGCCTTTGGCAGAGGGAGGATCGCATGGAGCACGAGTTACATCCACGGGTGAAGCAATTCAAAAATAAATAAATAAAACAATTTTTGATATCTACCATTATTAATTGCATTTTAGTTAAAATTTATTATTATAAAAATATTATTTAAAATATTTATAAAAGTTTTTAAGAGTTACATTTATTAAGATAATTAATTTTAAATTGATAATAGTCCTATGAAAATTATATCATCCTAATTTTTTGATATAAATATATTTTACTATGTTGAACACGATGTATGAATTTGATTTGAAAAATAAGTAAGATAATAGAACTCATTGTATATGCGTTTAAGAGGTTGGATTTCATTTCTGTATACTAATTATAATCAGTGATATTCATATCTAATATATTTAGTTTTTCATGTAGCACTTCAAATTTGAAAACAATCACTGGATGTTTTGTTATAAAACAAAAAAGTCACTTTTTAAAGGTGTTACGTTCAAAGGGAAAAACAAATCGCCCCCCAAAAGCATCAAGCCATCAACTGACAACTTCCCCTACCCACTTATCGTACTCGTACTATTTTTACTAAAATTAGTTTATTTTTAAAGGGTTCCTATTTTATTAAAATTAAATTATCGTACTCGTACTATTTTTACTAAATTTAGTTTATTTTTAAAGGGTTCCTATTTTATTAGAATTAACTTATTTTCTAAGAAATGTAGCACTTTTAGAATCCATTCTTTCAACTGATGCTTATTGAAATTTTCTACGCAGAATTACCACCTAGTGGCGCGTATTGACTAAGTGTAAAATATCACCACCCTAAGTTTGATGGGACGTGATTTGTAGCACCCAGGTGCACTTAATTTTTTAATTTTTTTGAAATTTTTTCATAAGTGTTAATCTAAGTGTTTAACATGAATGTCGATTTTTACCATTTTTAGAGATTTTTAGATTTTTTTAAAATTTTTAAAAATATGTGGCATTTTAGTAATTTTAAATTACTAAAAAAGCCACTAATTTTTAAAAATCAAAATTTGTAAAAATTGATAGATGTATTAAATACATTTAGATTAATAGTTTAGTAAAAAAAATTTAAAAATGAATATTCGCATCTAGGTATTGAAACTATCAGGTATATACAATCAAGTTCCAAGTTTTATTTGTTAGTGCATGCAGCTTACCCTTTATTTTGGTTTCTTTTAAATTAGTCGATTTCATTTACCCTTTTTTCATTCATGTATATACACGTAAGTCATCTGATATTACAAATCAGTGCATGCTTTAATCTTCAAAGCATGAAAGAATTAAATAATACCTTTAACCACATGAGGAACGAGAACCACATATCGGCCTAAAACTGCTGGACTGACTATTCAAACCAACATCTCTTCAAAGAGGAGAAAACGTGATACCACGTCGACACACGCATCTTGGCATTTACCCAATTTTTTTTCCTTTAAAACTATTTTCCTAAGTATATTTAAGTTTAAAAAATTAAATTTAACTTATATACTCCGTTTTACCATTTTCTGGAGATGTGTATTTTTTTGAAATTTAAACATAAGGTATTTTAATTATTTTATAAAGATAAAATGATTAATAATTAAAATACTAATATGTTTAAAATTACAAAAAAATATACACATCTCTATTTCGGTATATAAGTTAAGGGCTCCTCATTCCATGTAACTCTATCCATATTGATAATATTTTAACGACTAATAGGAAATTCATTTCATTTATTACATTTAACATTATTTATTTAGCTAAAAGACTATGTTTTATTGAAATTAAAGATGTACATGTGTTATATTTGCTTAAAATTTTATATGGTCTTACTTCTATAAATTTCTTTTTCTATGTATCCTCCTCCATATTTAAAATCTTAATGATTGATGGAAAATCTACTCCATTAGTTGCATTTGCCATCATTTATAGTATCTTAAAAATCCTTTTATTTATTTAGTTTCACCGAATATGACATCTATAAATGTATAAAATCAACATAATAAAATAGTTTAGTACTAAAATATCAATTTTAAAGTAGTTTTTTAACATTTAAATCATCTAAAATATTATTATGTAGATAAATGATTCTATAAAGTATTATTATATCATAATACATGTGTGAATAGATTTAAACATTTTTCATAATTTAAACACAAATATTTATATTTTTTAACAAATGTGGCCCATAAACATACTTGATTGGAATGAAATTGAGTCTCCTAGATTAACGAATAATGTTAAATACAATAAATAAATTAAATTTTTCATCAATGATTAAAATCTTAAAAATTAACGGAGTTACATGGCTTTGCTTATGTATAAATTATAAAAAAAAATAGTTAAATCTATTTATGTATGGGGCTTGCTTCTATGTAATCGAGTTACATAAAAGCAATTCCATGTAACCCCTACAAATTTTAAAATTTTGATATTTGATGAAAAATTCAATTCATTGATTATATTTACATCGTTCGTTTAACTAAGACACCAAGTTTTATCCAAGTCCAATATGTGTATAAATCACATTTATTCAAAATAAGTACATTCATGTGTAAATTATAAAAAATGTTTAGATCCATTCACATATATATATTAGAACGTAGTAATACTTTATAGAATCATTTATCTATATAGTAATGATATTTCAAATAGTTTAGATGTTAAAAATACTACTTAAAAATTAATATTTAGCATTAAATCATTTTATTATGTTGATTTTACATGTTAGTAAATGAGGCCCATATATAGTGGTATCGGACAAATAAAATAGTTTCCATAGTAATATAAGTGATGTTAAACACAATAGATTAAGTGAATTTTTTATTAACTATCTAAATATTGAAAATGAAAAGGGTTACATAGAAAGAGAGTTTCATAAAAGCATCTCTATTTATATTATTAGAATGTAATAATATTTTAGAGAATTAATTATCCATACAAGAATTATGTTTTGAATGATTTAGATGTTAAAAATATAACTTTAAAATTAATATTTAACCATATACTATTTTATTATGTTTATTTTACAAACAGGCTCATACACAACAATATTAAAAGAATGAAAAGGTTTTCATGATAATAAAATAATAGATTTATACAATGGATGAAATAATTTTCCATATGTTGTCAAGGGTATAAAAATAGATGAGGTTACATAGAAGAGACGTTTCATCAAAACATGCCTCATAAGGTCAATAAATTAGAATATAAGTTTTATAAAGATAAAAAATTTTAAAATAGGAAAAATAGCCCCGTAGGATCATGCTTCTTTAGACTCACTACCCTATCTGATTTAATTATTTTTTTCTCCTAATCAATAATCCTGTCATATCATAATACACTTTCATTTTTAAAATTTTTTTATTTAATTATTTTCTTTAATCTAAATCAATAATTATATCATACATATCACTCTTTCATTTAAAAAAAAATTCCACAATTCTTGTCCAGTTTCCTACAATTTTTTTCCCTTAGAGCCAACTGGAAATGTCAACCAACCAATCAGGATACTAGCGGAAAATATATTTATAATGATATGTAACTGTAGACACCCCCACCTCAGACCACATAAAATTGAGAAAAGTACACACAAAATAAACTATATATATGTGGGCCAAAATACAAGCCCAACTACCAAAAGCAAAAGGAGATCTCTTAAGTCAACCACAGTTGGCCTTGCAAATAATAGCCCACTGTCCTCACCAGGCCTAGGAAGCAAAATCCCAACCAGTCCAAACAGGCTCATCACAGTAGCCCACAATAGCAGCAACCCATAAAGGTAGTCCCAAATAGCCCATCAAAAGGCAAACGGGCTTGTTCAATTACGGCTTGTAGGAGCCAAGCTCCAACAGAATAGCCCGCAAGAGCAAAGCCTCTAGCAGCCCACTAGACTTCCCCTCTCTTTAGCAAGCCCAGTGATGGCCCACCTGAAGCAAAAAATGAGCAACTATAGCTTACCTCCACCCAGGCAGAAACATTATTAGCAATAGCTCTTTTCCAACCATGCAAAAATGTGATAAATGCATGTTTTACCCCGCCTATGCAAAGGACGGGTAATAGCATGCCATTATCCAAAATGTGTGGAGAACCTCCCACATTTTAGCAGCAGTAGCAAACCTCTATAAATAAAGGTGCATCCTAGCGACGGGGACAATCTAGATATGCCTGAGTGGAGAGAGGAAATAGTGCTATAATTGGGCTTTCTTGCCAGCACTCTTGCACTTTATTTTCCACTCTCACAATCAGTTTTTTTTTTAATTTTTTTTCCAACTTCCAGCCTCTGCTATCCAGCCCCACAACTCTATAATCATATTTTATCTTGTCACCCATTTCCATTGCCATGTTCATGTAGCTTCTCTTGATCAAGCAAGGATTGTTGTTGTACCTACTTGATCTTGAGACTAGAATCCAAGTTCTATAAGGATTAGTACCTTCTCATCAATGAAATGGGATCTAATATTCCCTTAAAGTTCAGTGGCGACTCAATCCAATTTTGCAAATTTATTAGCTCTTGCAGTTGTGTATACATGTTATGATTTGTTTGATCCATTACTAACACTTTCAATATTCTGGAGTTACAGCTAGTTTGGTTCATGCCACTCAGCCTCTTCCAACAAGACAAACAGCTGTTATGGTAAAGAATCCATGGGGGAAACATTTGCACTTTGATATTATTTAAAGAATATTTTACTGATAAATTCTAGTTCATAATAATGCAGGATCTTGGAGCACATATTGCTGATCCAAATGCTTGAAATTTAAAATCTTAGCCCACGTCCGTTTTCTGCAAATATTCATTTTCTGTGAAATATACTAACCATCTTTCTATTTAACGAGAACTACATGTCTCAACTCATTTGATCAAACCCAGATTTACAAAGTTAGAGAAATACTCTAACCCATCGTAACACTTGTGTGAGGCGTTACAGTTCGGCGACTCCACTGGGGATGGTGGTACTAGCTTGAATTGGATGCATGAAAATGGAAAACTAAAGATGGATTCACTGTTTCTTCCTATAAACAAGACAAAACAGAACTCTGGGAGTGAATGAAGACTGAAAAACCATTAAACATTACTAGTTTTTAGGTTTAGAGGCATCTGCCTCATAAACTAAAGAAGGCTCTCAAAGGGGTAAACTATTGGGTATCATATCGTAACTGTTCATATGCATAAAATAGTCTGGAGGAGTGATTCTGGGGTTAAATTGTTAATCGCCATTAAACAAAATATTATCAAAAAATCACACCTTAAAAGGTCACACCTTTAAACTTAAGAAGTCTTTAGGTTTAAAAGGTAACTTGAGATGACTCCCTAAGGCATAGACTGTTATGTATCACTTCGTGAAAGCTTTTCTATGTAAAACGAGTCTAAAGGATTAGTTTCTAGGAGTTAAATTACTAATTCCCATTGAGCAAGATTTTGCCAAAAAAATCACATCTTTGTCCAAACTCAAGAGGTCTTCTAGTTTAGAAGCATCTTCAGAAACACCCTGAAGCATCTCTCGTTGATCAAATCAAAAGTCCTAGATCATTTCACTGGAAAAGCCCAAAACATCTAGAGTTTGCATTAACATTCAAAAGACTTCAACTTGTATCACCTACTCAAAAGTCGACCTTCCCATTCTGAAAATTATAAGAAAAAGTATTATTATTTGTTTATAATCATTGACCATCTTTATTACTTTCCAAGCTTCCCACCATAGCTCGAAACCAAAATAGATCAACAACAGATTGAAGTCTTGTGGTCGCTAGATCAAAAAAGGTCAGGATGGAGTCCGAAAAGTCTTCACATCACGAAGATTATGACCAATAGTTCAAACAGGCCATGGAAGCCTATGCGGCAAGAATGGATAAAAGGATGCAGAAACTAGATGATGCACTGTCGAAAATAGCCTAATCCTCAGCAAGTGGCCAAAATACCATATCACCACTCTTTTGTTCCTAGAACCCAAATGCAAAATTAGATGGGGGGCATCAACAGTCCTCACATAAATCAAAAAAGATCATTATAAAGAAGAGAAAGTAGTCTTAGAGCACGACCACAATGAAATCCAAGATATTAAGAGACAACTACAAAACCAACTAAGAGAAATGGGGGAACAAATCAGTCATCATCAAGGAAAAGGACTACCATCTGCCAAAATAGAAGATTTGTGTCCTTTCCCCAACACAAAGTTACCTGAGAAATTCAAAATACTATATGTACCGATATATGAAGGAGATTCATGCCCAAGAGCCCATCTTAAAGCCTTTTGTAGTATCTTATATTCTCTAGTAAAAAGCAAAGAAGTTCTAATAAGGCTATTCCAATATAGCTTGAAGAAGGATGCACTCGAATGGTACACATCACTTGATTATCGTCTCATCAAGACATGGGAGCAACTCTCACTAGCTTTCATGGACCTTTTCTCTTATAAATTAAATGCTGCTCCCAAAAGGGTAGCCTTGGAAGCAATAAAGTAAAAGGATGATGAGACATTTTCAGAATACATGGCTAGATGGCGCACATTAGCAACAAAGATGAGGAATCCTCTGCCCCTAAATGAGTAGATCTCCATCATTATCAACTCAACTCATCCCAGCAATTCGGGGTATCTCATTTTGCACCTATACATTAATTTCATATAGCTCCTCCAAGCCGAAGACTAAGTAGAAGCAGGAATTAGGTATGAGACTATTTTCCCATGGTCATACCAAGGGAACACAACCCGAAGGAAGTAAGAAGTAAAAAATAGCAACCTTTCAAAAACTCCAGATGTGAATGCCCTAGACATGACAACCAAGCCAGCTCCAAAGAAAATATCAAGGGATTTTACACTCGCAGACTAATCCTACACTAACATCCTTAACCTGCTTATTCAAAAGAGCATGCTTACACCCCTAGCTCCAAAACCTCCACCAAAACCTCTCCCTAAAAATTACCAAGAAAATGGGTTTTGTGTCAATCACCAGGGAAGGGATCACTCAACTAAAAGATGTTCCATCCTCAAGCACGCCATCCCAAATCTAATAGATGATGAGCTATTTATATGTCTAAATAAAATGCTCATTTTAATGCAAGTATACGTACCTATCAAGTAATAAAGAGTGAGTAGAGTATCGTTCCCACGAGGATTGTGTTAAACAAATTAGCACCTTAAATCTCAATTGTCTAAGTGAATTGGTAAAGTAATGAGAGTTTGTTTTTAAAGAATTGAATTAAACTAAACTAAGCAAGCAGTAAATGACCAAAGTAGAGTGGATATTGCTGAGATTGCCTTATGATGATTAAGGTAGGTGGGATTATGAATTCATTGAATCATAGCTATGTCATTTGGTTCCGTTTAAGTTAGTTGTGCAAAAATTACCAATCTAGGTTTATTTATATTTATATATGTCTTCTAACACATACAAACCTAACCAAGTTTTAGCTCTGTGCTATGTTCCTATGTACATAAGTAAAACAAGGTTGATAACTACATAACCTAATCAAGATTACGTAGGGTTAATAGGTATATTCCTATCCATATTAACATCCAACACAATCAAGAGCTGGAAAACCTGTGCCTCATATATGGATCTTATTCAATCCCACTTCTTCAAGCATGACTCTGAATATTCAATCAATCAACAAGGTTGCAATGCTTGTAAACGCATTAAGCATGATATATACGGGTAATCTCAAGCAACATAAGTCACAACACAACTGTATTGTCATTTCAAGAATAAGAAAACCAAATTGCATAAACGATAGGTTCAAATCCTACATATCTCCCACCAAACAAAGATTCAGCTCATAAACACGACTTCAATTTCCATTAAAATCAAGTTTACAAACATTCCAAGTAAGGAGAATAGCAAATATGAAGAGAGAGATGAGAAGAGGAGATGAAACTCAATGGATTTATAGTGATAGCTTGTATCTCCACTTACTCTTCCCTCCTTCCTTAAAGCCTTGGTTTTCTCCTTTTTCTCCACAGCAGCCATGACCACTTCTCACCATTCCTCACAGCAGCCCTAAGGGATATATTATATCTCCCAAACATAGCACAAGACACGTGCCAAAATTCACTTGTGTGGGGATCGCGCCGCGGCGCCAACTCTCTGGAAGCTTTGTCGACTTAAGGATTCTAGATTGTTCTTGTGAGGTGGTGGGTTAACGCCTAGGCACCGTTGGTCGATGTCGGGGCGCCAGCCTGCTTGCTTTTTCATTTTGTACATTTCTTCAACCCGACACTCTTACAAGCTGATAATCACTCGTCTTTCCTGTAAAATCAACTAAAACTGAATAAATGAACTTATAAATATCTATTTTATACTAAAAATGCCTGAAAACTATATATTGTTCCCAAAATGCAAAGTGAATGAAAACTAAGCTAAATTGGTGCAAACCACATTCTCTTGGACTAACATGCAAAACTAGCCTGAAATGAGCCATAATAACTCGTATTTTCACGAGTTATCACACCCCCAAACTTAAATGTTGTTAGTCCTCGAGCGACACATGAAAATAAAATGAATAAATAAATAAATAAATGATTGAGGACTCTGTCAACTCAACCTGATTCCAATTATGCTTCTAACAATCACATTTATCCACTCAACCGGGCAAAGAACAACCTTAACTTGAAAATAACGCATGAAAAATCATCAATTTCAAAAATATGACATGCATTTTCATCTTCATTCTCGACTCAAGTTACATGTAAATGACAGCATTATTAGTCCAAAGTGATAATTCAATCCTGCTAATCTTCCTGCTGGTCAAAAGAAACTGGTTAGAAAATCAACACAAAACAAGTGAACCAATGTTTGAGCACAACTTTCTGGTCAAAGAGCATGACGTTAATTCACTTGCCTTTGTTTTGCCCAACTGTACATTCTTTCCCCCCTCCAAACTTATTGCATGACTCTCCTCACCATATTTCAAGGTATCTGGAAAGATGTTTTCTATTTTTTTTTTACTCACATCTTTTTTGGCTCCCCTCACCATATTTCAGGGTATCTGGGGAGAATTTTCTTTTTAAAGCAATATTACTGTGACTTTCCCTTACCTTTTTATGCGAACCTTGACATTTATTGATGTCATGTCCCAGTTGATCAGCTTAGGTCAGTTACCCTCTTTTATTATTCTGATAATCTGATAGGGGGACTGAACATGCAAGTTAACCCATTTTAAATTTCATCAAAAGAAAATTGTGAAAGTTTACACATTACTAAGACCATTTATTTCCTTAAAGCACGTAGTTACCACACATTTAACTAAGTTCTTATCTTTTCAATTGAAAAGATTAGCATGGAATTGAATTATAACAGTGTACTTATGAAATTCGCTCAATTCATTTATATATTACTTGCAACTTTCCTTAACACATAGTCCTTAGCATGAATTTCTAATTTTTTATGAAATCGATTCAAAGTTAAAAATTTTCTCAACCTTGCACATATTTTATCAAAATGGATTGAAACAAGATAATTTTTACAAGCAGAATTTGACATGATATGCAATCTAACATATATATTCAAGATATGAATGCAAACTCACAAAAAGAAATTATACACCCCCCAAATTTTAAGGGATGCATTGTCCTCAATGCATGAAACTACATGAAATCTAATAATCCTAAACTGAGAAATAAATACAAAAGGAATATAAAATGGAAAAGACAAGTACTCCCCTAGGTGTCTGATGCGGAGGAGTCGTCGTCATCGCGCTCACTTTCTTCACCTGGTTGCTGTGAAAACTGACCAAAACAGACTCGGAACTCAGGAGGTGTCGACGGGAATGGTGATAATGCCATCATATCGATCTGTCGGTCCTCCATGACCCTTCGTAAATGCGCCTCCATAGCCTAATTGGACTACTGTAGTAACCAAGCTTGGGCTGCCATTAAATTCTCCAAGTTGGTCGGCGGCTGAGACGAGGAAGCAGCCGGTGGTTGTGCTGTTGGACGAGTGGTGGTGGTTTGGACTCAGGAAGGTACGTGGAATGATAGGCCATCGACAATGGCTTGGCAATTTAGTACCACTTCTGTGGCCTCCCATCGGACTCCCGCTCTTTTGCATAACCCGGTGATAAGTGACGGGAACCAGCAACTGCCTCTAGGAGCCTGTGCACTGACACATATCTGATTGTACAAAAATCTTCCCACATCTATAGACAAGTCCGAGTATATAGCATGTAGAAGAAGCACCCTATCCATGGTGACGTCACTCAAGAGGGTCGACAACATGAGTCTGGCGAAGATAAAGTAAAACATCATCTTCCCATAATATAGGAGATCCCCGCGCTTGAAAGATGTTAATTGCCCTCCCGTCGATTTCCATGTTGGTGCGCTTTCATAGTAGCCCCGAGTGATTGCAGTTATATCCCTTTTGTCTCCCTCCAATAGTTCCTCATATTGATCTGGGTGATCAATATTAGGCATCTCATAGAAAGCGTTAATGGCCTCAGGATGAAAGGGGACTATCTTTCCTCTGACTTTGACCCAGCCCTGCATGCTCAACTGCATTAGCGTAAAACACCTTCACCACTAGTACAATGGCTAATTGTGGTTGTGCCATGAACTTTTGCCACCCCCGGGCCTTGAGTGCATTGATAAAAACATCAGAGAAGGAATCAATTTTTATCCCTCACTTAGGTATCAGGTGCTTCTTTTGTAATGAATCCGTGTACCGCTTAAACGCCTGAGCCGATACGAAGCGGTTGGCATCAAAATCAACAAGGTCTTGTGTTTTCTTTCTTTTGGCAGAGGAAGAAGAGATCATATCTCTAATGAATTAACCAACCCAACAAAATGTCAATCCACAAGATTTAGTAGGCTAATCCAAATCAACCACCACTCCGTAATCCATAATTTCAAACCACACTTCTAACCACACTTTTAATCACAAATACTCAATCCCAATGCACCAAATCACATTCAACCACACATGGATTTCACAATCAAGAATATTAGGCCAACCAAAGATCAAGAGAAGTTACCCCATTTTGCTTGCTGTGAACTTCAAAGTGGAATGCTGCTCTGAACTGGCACCGAGGCGCGACTGTGTGGCGCCTAGGCGTCGATAGACTATCTTCGAAAATCCAGCACCGGCCGGAAATGGGGAAGAAGATGGGGGTGAATAGGATATAAAAATGGATGGAAAATGGAGTAGAGATGGAATGTAAGAATGGGCGTAGGATTAGGAGATGGAGAACTTGATTTGGGGAGGATTAGAGGTGGATCTAGAGATTGAAGAGGGGTAGAGATGAAATGGGAAAAGAAGGGAAGGAAATGGAGAAGAGATTGGGGGAGAGAAGGAGAGAAATGGAGGAGAAATAGGGAAGGAATGCGAGAGAAATAGAGGATTTAGGGTTTGGAGAGGGGAAGAAGAAGAAAAGTCGGCGCCGGAGCTCGGGGTTAGGGTTTTAACACTAACCCAAGCTTTTTAAGCTAGTCCGGGCCACGCTGCCCACATGGCGGTGCTGGGGCGCCGATGGTGCGGCCCCTAGGCGCCAACTCTCTGCCTCCGCAAAATTCGGGATTCTTCACACCGCGTCGGGGCGCTAATGCTCATTGTTCTCCACTTTAAACTGGCCACCCATATACACTATTGCTTATCCATAACCTGAACATTTGGTGCTTGGAGTGAATTCACATAGCCTTCCTTGCTTGACATATCATAATCTTGAGCTCTTTTAATTGAAGAATTAACTTTTTTTTCCAAAAAATCATAAGACAAAAATAAAAAAGAATAATGGGTTGCCTCCCATTTAGCACTAAGTTTATTATCCTCAGCCCAACATTCCATTATGAATTAGCCAATTCCCGCTCTGTTGAACTTCCTTCCATGCGGATTGTGGACTGGAAATTCAGATCTCTTCCTAGCCTCTTCAAATGGATCAGTTAGCCTCTTTTCTTGAATTTCATAGAAACTATAAAAGAGTTTTTCTTCGGGGTCTTCAATTGTAGGCTTCAAGGAGCTGTTTTCCAAGAATGACCATTGACTGATCAATTTTTGTTGCTCTTGGATTCCTGGAAAATATAGTAGAGGTGAGGAATTGGGATCATTTTCAACCTTTGGCATTGTAACCACCTTTATTTCTTCATTACTTCCTTCTTCAACTCCCTTGCTTTCTGTTGATTCAACCATCTGTTCAAGCATATTTTGAGGTACAGGTTGCTCTATCACATCGATTGATATATCTTCACTAACGCTCGGAGTGACTTCATAGCCCTGTTCCAACTCATCTTCTTCTGAAATTTCTTCTATATGACCAAAAGACGCTTCTTGATGAAGACATTGGATTGCAGTAGCTTGTTTCTGTATGTTTCATTAAATTGCATTTGGCTCTTCATGAATTGCATGAACATGTCTTCCAAAGATGGCTTATTTTCAAGTGATGATGACTCCCCTGCTTGATATGCTTAAAATCTTATCGACATCATATTATCTGATTGCGGGTCTCCATAGTTGTCATGTGCATCATTTGAATGATCAAGATGACCAATGGATACTAAGTAATACACGCATTGATTTGATAAATATCCCTCACCTCCACACAAATCATAGTAAGTTGAATAAAAATTGTCTATATCCTATATTTGATTGCCAAAACCTACAAATCGAGTTGGAGGTGCCCATATATTGTCATACTCATGGAAACTCATTGTGCTTTGTGTTGAAAATTCTGCATTTAGCCAATGATAAGCATTTGAAGCCATTAAAAATTGCAATAAAAAGACCCTGAAGTAAACTTTTATCAAAAGCAAACAAAGAAAAGACAAAACTATGTATAATATATACACATTCACAGAAGACAACTAAAATTGTCAGGTACTAAGTTTAAAGCATCAATCCCCGGCAACGGCGCCAAAAACTTGACGAGCTGCGAATATGTCTAATTAAAATGCTTGTTTTAACGCAAGTATACATGTCGATCAAGTAATAAAGAGTGAGTAGAGTATCGTTCGCACGAGGATTGTGTTAAACAAATCAACACCTTAAATCTCAATTGTCTAAGTGAATTGGTAAAGTAATGAGAGTTTTTTTTAAAGAATTGAATTAAACTAAACTAAGCAAGCAATAAATGACCAAAGTGGAGTAGATATTGTTGAGATTTCCTTGTGATGATTAAGGTAGGTGGGATTATGAATTTACTGAATCATAACTATGTCATTTGGTTCCATTTAAGTTAGTTGTGCAAAGATTACTAATCTAGGTTCATTCATATTTATATATGTCTTCCAACACATACAAACCTAACCAAGTTTTAGCTATGTGCTATGTTCCCATGCACACAAGTAAAATAAGGTTGATAACCACATAACCTAATCAAGATTACACATGGTTAATAGGTATATTTCTATCCATATTAACATCTAACACAAACAAGAGCTGGAAAACCTATGCCTCATATATGGATCTTATTCAAATCCTACTTCTTCAAGCATGAATCTGAATATTTAATCAATCCACAATGTTGCAACGCTTGTAAACACATTAAGCATGCTATATAAGGGTAATCTCAAGCAACATAAGTCACAACACAATTGTATTGTCATTTCACGCATAAGAAAACCAAACGAAGATTCAGCTCATAAAACATGATTTCAATTTCCATTAAAATCAAGTTTACAAATATTCCAAGCAAGGAGAATAGAAAATATGAAGAGAGAGATGAGAAGAGGAGATAAAACTCAATGGATTTATAGTGATAGCTTGTATCTCCACTTGCTCTTCTCTCCTTCCTTAAAGCCTTGGTTTTCTCTCTTTTCTCCATAGCAGCCACGACCACTTCTCACCATTCCTCACAGCAGCCCTAAGGGATATATTTATATCTCCCAAACATAGCGCAAGACACATGCCAAGAATTACTCGTGTGGGGGTCACGCCGTGGCACCCTTGGTCGGCATCTAAGTGCCAACTCTCTAAAAGCTTTGCCAACTTCGGGATTCTAGATTGTTCTTGTGAGGTGGTGGGTTAGCGCCTAGGCGCCGCTGGTCGACGCCGGGGCGCCAACCTGCTTGCTTCTTCATTTTACACATTTCTTCAACCCGACACTCTTACAAGCTGATAGTCACCTATCCTTCCTGCAAAATCAACTAAAACCAAATAAATAAACTTATAAATATCTATTTTATACTAAAAATGCCTAAAAACTACATATTGTTCCTAAAATACAAAATGAATGAAAACTAAGTTAAATGGGTGCAAACCAACCACATTCTTTTGGACTACCATGCAAAACTAGTCTGAAATGAACCAAAATAACTCGCATTTTCACGAGTTATCAATAAACAAAAAAAATCAAGATCTCACAAAACTCACACAAAGATGTGATCCAGAATCTCTTTCCCATGCATGAAGCGACTAGTAATTCCAATACAGCAACCATAAATTTCATTGAAGGCATAAGAAGACTTGCCAAAACAAGTTGTGAGGTGTTTATGATTACACTGTAACAAGCTAACCAAGAGATGGTTGTATTATAGGAGGCAACTCCTCAAAGCCTCCATAAGCCTCAAGAAGTACAACCGAGACTCTCTCTCATTACCTGTTGTAAACAATATAAAGATTAGTCCTACTCAAGCAAAACAAAAAGTTCTAACAGCCAAATTGAATGTGACATATAACTCATACAAATCTCATGGGAATATCTTCAATGCTCGGAGATAGGAAATATCTACCCCAATGGGCGACTCTATCGAAGAAAAGTAACCCGCAACATAGCTACTAACTCAGAGAAAGAGCAATCATATGACATTGCCTCAAAACTCAAGTCTTTACCAACCCAAGTATCCATTTCAAAATTACTATAAACCTCAACAATGCACAAGGAAGCCTTCACTAAGTTTTATGCGAAGCTCATATAACTAAAAAAGTAACTCTTGATGTTGTAACTTATATGATTGAGCAAATAATGGCACCTAATGCTATCACCTTCACTGATGAAGAATTACCAACTGAAGGATGTGACCATGGGCATCCTCTAAGCATCACAGTCGATTACAAATATTTGAAGATCTCTTTGGTTACCATTGACAATGAGGCAAGTTTAACTTTTTCCCATTAGGAACAATAACAAGGCTTGGAATCCCTATTGATCAAATATGACTAAGTGATTTTTGCGTAAGAACTTTTGATAATTCCCAAAATTCAGTACTAAGAGAGTTGGATATAGAGATTCAGGTGGGACCAGACACCATGACCATCCCATTCCAAGTGCTACACATCCTTGCTTCTTTCAATTTGCTATTAGGAAGGCCATGATTACACTAAACGGGAGTCATTCCGTCCCCTCTATACCAAAAATTGAAGTATATATCCACAAGGAAATTGGTAGTCATAAAGGTTGATCCTGAAATTGTCATCCCAGCAGATGTTGAAAACTGTCATGAAATACCATTAATTGAAGTTTATGAATCTTTAGATCCACTCCCTTTCAAAATGGATGACATACATGAAGTCCATTACATACCCTCAGAACAAATGCTACAGCTCCACTACGTCATACCACTAGCCGAAAGACAAACCACAAGATTCAGCATCAAATATAAAGGGAGGACAACACTACCCCATCCTCAACAAAAGAACAACATGTGAGGCCTTAGGCATAAACTATAGGAAGATAAAGAAAGAAACTTGGTTTGTAAGTGCAGGATATGTGCTACCTGAATCACTAGCGACCGAAGAAGTCTTAATGATAAGACATGAGGACATGCATGGAAAAAACATCATCACACAAGGACATTTTAAAAATTGGCATGCTACACTAACGTGCTCAAGACCTTGTCCAACTGCTCACACCTCACATACTATCCATCCAAAGGAAGAAAGAATAAACGGAGCTGAAAATGTGGGTCCCACTAATTATTAGAATTGGAAAAGGAAGTGGAGTTTAGGAGGAGCTGCGGAATAATGTAGAGAAACATGAGAATAAGGACGCAGCTTTGGAATATGAGACTGTAAACTTGGGAACATCAGAACTTCTGAGATGCCTTCACATTGGAAAGCACTATTCTACGAAAGAAAGGAGTCAAATTCTTGCCTTTCTCAAACTCAAACTAATTAATTTTGTTTTTTCTTATGAAGACATGCTCAGGCTTGACAAAGACCTAATTACTCATCAACTCCCAATAAGGGTTAGTGTTAAGCCGATGAAGCAAAAATTAAGAAGGTTCAAGCCGAAATAGATACCCAAAATAAGGGATAGGGTAATTAAGCAGTATAATGTAGAATTTTTTATAGTATCAAATTATCTTCAATGACTAGCTAATATTATTCCACTACCAAAAAAAGATGAAAAAGTCAGGATGTGCATCGACTATAAAGATCCTAATAAAGTCAACCCAAAGGATGACTTCCTACTACCTCATATTGACACTTTGATTGATAACACTGCAAGTCACACATGGTTCTCCTTCATGGACGACTTTTCCGGTTATAATCATATTAAAATAGCCAAAGAACATAAAGAAAAGACTTCTGACATCACTCCTTATGAGATATTTTGCTATAAGGTTATGTTGTTTGGTCTAAAAAATACCGAGGCCACATATCAACGCACTATGACAACAATTTTTCATGATATGATGAACATAGAAATGGAACTTTATGTGGATGACATGATAGTACAATCCTATACTTTCTAAGGCCATCAAGAAGATTTGGAAAAATTATTTAACAAAATAGAGAAATTTCAATCGAGGCTTAACCCATAGAAATGTGTCTTTGGAGCACAAAGGGGTCGCCTGTTGGGGTTCATTGTCAGTAAAGAATGCATAAAAGTAGACCTGGATAAAATTAAAGCCATATTAAATGTACCAACATCAGCAATCGAAAAAGAAGTAAGAGGAATTTTAGAAAAACTACAATATATCAGTCAATTCATAGCAAGGTTGGCATCAACTTGTGAGCCCATCTTTAAACTGCTAAAAAAGGATTCCTCTAAGGAAGGGAATGAAGATTGTCAATAGACATTTGATAAGATTAAAGCTTACCTAATCAATCCACCAGTTCTAGTACCACTAAGGAAAAATGGCCCTTTATTGTTATACCTCTCAGTCACCCAAATGCACTGGAGGCAGTATTAGGCCATTTGGATGAGTCGAGAAAAAAGGAAGAAGAAATGTATTATTTGAGCAGAACATATAATGTTATGGAGACTAAGTATTCAGAAATTGAAAAAGCATGCTTGTCTTTAGTTTGGTATGTACAAAACTAAGGCAATATGTCATGTCCAGGACCTTGTTGCTATTCTCCAAGATGGATCCCCTAAAATACTTTTGCCAAAAAATCGTGCTAACAGGAAGACTAATGGCAATTGCTGCTTATGGGATATGATATAATATATGTCACTAGAAAAGTAGTTAAGGAGAAAATCATAGCCGATTATTTAGCTGCTCAAGCACTCTCGAATTAGCAACCATTACAAGAAGAATTCCTGAATGAAGAGATATTATTGATTAATCAAGAAGAAAAAAATGAGTCTTAGACCCTATATTTTGATGGCTCATGAAACACCTTAAGCAATGGGATAGGAGTAATACTCTGCTCTCCTGATCAAGCTCCTATTATGATATCAAAGAGGATAACTTTCCTATGCATGAATAACATTACTGAATACGAGGCATGCATAGCAAGGGTACAAGAAGCATACAAGCTAAGAGCTAAAAAATTCCAGATCTTTGGAGACTCACAGCTATTAATCAACCAAGTCAATGAAGAGCGGGACACCAGAGATGAAAAATTAAAACCATATCATGCAACACTATCATGCATGATTTATTCATTTGAAGAAGTCACTTTTACCCATGTCCTAAGAGCTCAAAATCAATAAGCTGACGCATTAGCAACACTAGCCTCGATGATTAAAATATCTTACAAAAAAGTACTCAAGAAATCACAATCCAAACATCTCCGCAACCTACACATTGCTTTAAGATAATAACTGAAACAAGAGAGTCGCAAAAGGAAGAGAAGTTGTGGTATTATGACATAAAGCGGTTCTTGGAGGATCAAGCATTTGATTATCAGATTACTCCAACTGAAAGAAGAACCATCAGAAAATCAGTCAAGAGGCAAAGGAAATTATGGCTCAAATTCATCAAGGAGACTGCGAAGCACACATGAATGGGATCATGATGTCTAAGAAAATAATACATTAAGGCTATCATTGGATCATGATAGAAAAGGACTACTCAAAATTTGTACGAAGGTGCTTTAAATGTCAAGAACATGAAAACTTGATATATGCACCCACATCAGACCTACATAACTTATCCACCCTATGGCCCTTTTCAACCTGGGGAATAGATATAGGTACTAAAATATTCCAAAATCCTCTAGTGGCCACGAGTACATATTGGTGGCTATAGAATATTTCACCAAATGGGTTAAAGCAATATTGTTCTCCACTATCAACGTTACACAAGTGATATGTTTAGTAAAGGGGAATATACTATCATTGTTCGGGCTTCCACATGTTATCATCAATAACAATGACATCGCTTTTATTAGTAAAAAGTTCAAGATTTTTTAACCAAATATAAAATACAACATCACAAATCTAACCCTTATCGGCCTTAAGCAAATGGAGCCATGGAAGTAGCCAACAAGACTATAGTCAAAATCCTTAGCAAATGGTCGAAAATTATCCGGACTAGATAGAAAAATTACCTTATGTATTATGGGCATACCGAACCTCTATTAGAAATACCACAAGTTTTTCACCCTATGCTCTAACTTATGACATGGAGCAGTCTTTCCAGTTGAGGTAGAAATCCCGTATGGAGAATACAAAAAGAAAGTGAGGCAAAAATGGGCAAATGGGTGCAGACACATCAATCACAATTGGATTTGCTTGATGAAAAAACAATCCAAGCCCTTCATCTTGCTCAAGCATACCAAAGGCTAATGGTGTGAGCCTATAACTAGTCAGTAAAATACAAGAATTTCCAAGAAAGTGACCTTATTATGAAAAAAATTCTACTTATTCACCCGGCAGACAAAAGAGGCAAATTAAGGCCTAATTGGAGGGCCCATGGATTATTATTAAAGTATTATTGAACGGGATCTTGAAATGCTGAGAACACCAAAATCATAAGTTTAAACATGTTAAGAGATTCTATCCTTGAATAAGTGTGTCAAAAAAATAGGTATGTTAAAAAAGGAGAAAAAAAGCATATCAAAAATGTAAAAAAGAGAGAAACAAAGAAGAGAGAAACAAAGAAAAAAGAAAAAAGAGAAAAAGATAGAAAAGGACAAGGTGCAGTTGTAGACTCAACAGCGCATTAGAAGCAACATCCAAACGGCTTTCAGATGCTCCTTAAACAATTAGGAGAAAACTTCAGCCACCTGACCACTATATCTCAACCTATCTAAAGGCCTAAAAAGTTCTTAGGTCCATAGGCAGTACTTGCATGCAAATCCCTAGCCACCTCTCATATGCTTCTCGGTTTGAACAATGAGCTTAAAAGCCCAAGAGTCGAAGATAATAAACAGAGAGCAAATGTCAGGTGCTTCTAAGTTATCTCCAAATCTGTCTAAAGCATGTGACACGAATCATCAGGCCACTATATAAAGCTGTAATGATGATTGCAAATCCAAGTCTTGCGGATCCTCATTTTTACTTCAAAGCTAAGAAAGAACTTTACAAAAATACTTGAACTGCTAGGCCCCAAAAGGAGGGAAGAGCGAAGGGCTAATGGAATGAAGAAGCAATGCCCTATCATCCTCTAATTCATTCCAAAGAAAGGATCTACAACACATGTGGCAAAAAAGGAAAGCTCAATTTTGCAATATTTGGGGTCATGATTAATAATAGACCGAATAAAGCAAGTAAGATAAATGGCTTAGAAACTGCCATGAAGCCCAATACCAAAGCTATCAAGACAACTAGAACCAAGTGCAAAAATTATTATGAAGCTGAAACAACCAACCCTTAGAAAATCCAGCTAAAATGAAGAATAGAAACTGCCATGAAGATGACTTAGAAAATCTAGAAGCAAAACTAAAGAGTTGGAAAATCCATCACTAAGCAAGATAAAGGTTAAGTCAAGCACCCAAGACAAAATTACCAAAGGATTGCTTCAATTAAAAGCAGGTTTGGATTTATAAAAAAAAAGGGGCAAAGGGCCTAGCAACAGTAAATCCCAACGTCCCATATACTGACATCCATTACAAAAAACAAAGTATGACAAAAAATTTGATTAACTCTAGTAATGCCTAAAAATAGACTAATACACCCCCATAGCTTCTTCCAAGCAAAGGAGCCAGTGATGGGAATCCAAGATATGCGCCAACCTCTCCAAAGTGGCTTCATGATGGTCCATAATGCGCCCCACGACAGAAAAAGCATCAGCTTAGTGAGAAACTAATGAAGTAAGTGCCCCTATTTGAGCTAACAAGGCCTGCATGTCATCCTGAACCTGCCAGGCTCCCAGAAACAGGTCAGCAATAGATATGGCACCGTCTGTAATAAGAACAAAAGGGTGAATTCCAGCAGCAACTTGGTCCATCCAAGAGCAATAATCTTGAGTGACCTCAGCAATAGCAGTCTGTACAGCCCCTAACTTTAAGGCCTTACAGCTAGTAGCCCATTCTCTCTCGATAGTGCCGATGAAAGACACGAATTGTGTGTTGTAGCTGGTGTATGCAAATGGCAAGACATAGGTGTAGGGCAAATCCTGTAGAAGCCCATACCAACATATGAATCTCTGTGGGGAATAGGAAGAATACCCATAGAGACCAAGAAAAATTAGGCAGCAAAAGTTTCGAGTGCATAAGATAGGATCGACTAGGAGCCAAGGGGCATGCCATACCACATCCACTTCAGTCAAACCATCTAGATGGCTGCACATATATACCAAAAGGGGAGACATTTCAACATTAAGAAGTGTCCTCATGAGGCTAGGATAGTCCACCAAAGCTCGAGGAATCCCCAAGAAGGCCCTCAAGTGCTTCAAAAGCCACAGCTAAAAAAAACATACATATACACCTATCGCTATCAAATGCAATCATCTAAATATAGCAAGATGAAAAGAAGGCTAATATTTCACTTCCAACACCAACAGATAAACCTAAAATGGCATGCTTTCTAAGCAGCGTGGGGATAACCCCTCATGTTTGTGGGCCAATATCAGGGGAACTAAGGGTTTACATTGAATGACCATGGACGCTATGGGCAATAGTTCAGATCTAAATCCTATTGTTGGGCAAGAAATAAACACTTCATTTAATAATGCAAAAATCAAAGTGTTCCTACAGTGGAATTGTCTTACTACATCAATCCTCCGGTTGAAGGAAAAGAAAGAATAGAATACGTCCAGGGGCATATGCATATCATAATTGGTGTACTCTGAGGCTATGGTGGAAGCATGAAGACCTTAGCCAAATCCAGTACATCATAAAAGGCCAAGGCAATCAATTACAGCCTTTACTCCTAGGAAAGATCAATAATCCATTCTAAAAGAATCTCCCCTGCATAGGGACCCTTATGGATGGAGGGAGGAGGAAAGATAGGAGTGTCAGGAGTTAATACGTCTTCAAAATGGACCCCTCCGTTTCGTAACAGCATGTTTCCAGTAGCAAGAGAAAGATCATCTCTAAGACCATTAAAGTTAGCCATAGAGTTGGTATGAAGTAGATGCAGGAATAAAAATGGAAGAGAAAACAAAAACAAGCAATAAATGTAACAACAGGAAAACGAGCAAAGCAAAGAAAGTGAGATGGGTAGGTGTGAATATGAAAAACACATTAAAGGGGCTTAAATAGAGAAAAGATCATTTGAGCACCTAGAAGAACAGCTATAGAGGAATGACTGCTAGACGCCAGATCTTTCCTAGAAAAATAAATTTGCAGGACGATCTGGAAAGAGGAAGAAGCAGAAATAGAAAATACAAGTGGAAGAGCTAGAACCTTAGTGGCGGATGTGCTCTTGAAATCTTCGCACTAAAGCCTTGCAGAAGCATATTTGAATAGGGGAATATTGAACACAGAAAACCAAACATATTGTGAAAGGAGATTACTGATTAAGCTGGCGGACAAAGGGAGGTATTGCAAGCAAGGACGCTGAAAGTCAGCTAAACCGCATTAAAAGGCTCGTACAAATGAAAGATTTGGAAGGAAACTCAAATTCATAGTGTTGAGACACGTGCTAAGGCACAAGAGGACTGTTCATGCATGCAAGATATGCACGAAGCAAATCAGGTGAAGCAAAATGAAAGACACCTATGAACCTAAAAGTTTTTAAGTCTACAACTAAAAAAAAGACAAAAGCGAGAGCTACAGGAACGCACTGGAAAACACTTACATCAGGATAAAGGAACATGATATCAATATCGAAGGTGAAAAATAGTACAATGGAAGATCTTACAACTAGATGAAGCCTAGTCAAACCTATGCGCTATATTGATAACTCTAAGAAAAATAGTGCTATTAACACTCATTTTGCAGTCATTCGGAATGCTAGTTCAAAAGAAATATGCAAATTTACATAGGTTTTGCATTAGTTTTTATCATTTGTGTAATTATTGCATCTTGCATGATTTTCATGCGTTTTAGGTTACATCTAGTTAAAATTCAACTCATTTTAGTTCTTTTAATTTTATTTTATCATTTAGGAATGCATTTACTTATTTTTACTTTTTGTTGTAGAATTTTAGGAAAATTCTTCTCCATCATGCCCGTGGTTGCCACCACCAGTCCATCGCATTAAGAAAAGATAAACTATCCACCTGTCTAGGAGCATTGTGGTTGCAGCCATGAAGGTGCTTCTGTAAACAATTCTACAAATGCGAGTTTCAAATGCAAGGCTAGGGGTTGTAGTGGCTGAGAAAAGAGGAGAAGAGCAGCAGTTTCAAGGCAAGAAGAGGAGCAAGTGGAGAACAAGCTATTCACTACAAATCTATAGAGTTTCATCTTCTCTTCTTATTTCTCTTCTTATTTTTGTTGTTCTCCTCCCTTAGAATGATTGTTAACTTGATTTTGAAGGATCCGAAGTCATGTTTATGAGAAAAATCTTCCTATGGTGGGAGATATGGATGATTTAACATTATAGACTATGTTACTTGGTTTCCTTGAGCTTGAATAAAAATACAATTGTGCAGTAACTTGTGTTGCTTGAGATTACTCTTATATATTATACTTAATGCATTTACAATCCTTGCAACCTTATAGATTGATTTAACATCCAAAGCTATGCTTGGAAGAGTGAGTTTTAGATGAAATCCGTATATAAGGCACATGTTTTCCAATTGCTATGCGTGTTAGATGTTAATATGGATAGGAATATACCTATTAATCTTGTGTAATCATGATTAGGTTATATGGTTATCAACCTTATTTTACTTGGTTGTACGGGAACATAACGATTAATTAAAATAGAGTTAAGTTCTTATGTATCAGAAGACATGTATGAATATAAATGAATTTAGGTTAGTAATATTTTCACAACTTAAAAGGAACCAATTTAATATATCTATGAGTTAATGAATTCATACTTCTACATATCTTATTCATCTCAAGTCCAATTCTCCTGCAACCACTCTATTTTGATCTTTTATTTTATTTAGTTTAGTTTGAATTTAGTTCTTTTAAAATAAATTTTATTTAATTTACCAATTTACTTTAGACAATTGAAGTTTAAGGTTCTAGTCCTTTAACACAATCCTCATGGAACAATACTTTACTCATTTTTTATTATTTGATCACGTATAGTTGTGTTAAAACGAGCAAACTAATTAAACATATACGAAGCTCATTGAGTTTTTGGCACCATTGCTGGGAATTGGTGCTTTAAACATAATACCCAACAATTTCATTTGCTTTTATGAATTTTTACATATTATACATAGTCTTTGTTTTTCTTTCTTTGCTTTTAATAAAATTTTATTTTAGGGTCTTCTTTAATGCAATTTCTAATGGCTTCAAATGCATGCCATTGGCAAAAACAAAATTTTCAACATCGAGCATGTCAGGTATCCATGAGTTTAATAATACGTGGGTACCTCTAGGTCAATTTGCAAGTCTTGACAACCAAATGTAGGACATAAATAATTTTTACTCAATTTACTCTGATTTGTGTGGAGGCGAGGAGCATTGTCAATTCAATGCATATATTACTCAGCGTCAGTTGGTTATATAGATAACTACAACTATGCTCTAGATGATCCATCTATGCACTTTACAAATTTGAGTTATTCAGAGTATCTAACTGCTGCAATGGACAATCATGGAGATCCACAACTAGCACAAAAGATGCCTTCAAATTTTTAAGTATATGAAACAAATGAGCCATTACCACCTGAGAATAGGCCATCTTTGGAGGATATATTCATGCAATTCATGAAGAGTCAAATCGATTTTAACAGGAACATGCAAAAGCAAGTGGAGGAATTGGATACCGCAATCCAAAGTAGGCATCAAGAGTCTTCTTTGGTTGATATTGAAGAGCATTCAGAAGAAAATGAGTTGGATGAGGGCAATGAAGTAGCTTCACGCATTAATGAAGACATATCAGTCAAAGTGATGGAGCCTGCTCCTCGATTCGTGCTTGAATAATTTGCTACACCAATGAAAAGCATGGATGTTGAAGAGGAGATCGATAAAGAAATAGAGGTTGATGCAGTGGAGAAAGTTAAAAATTATCATATCAACACGCCTCTCATATGTCTTCTCGAAATCTAAGAGCAGCAAAAATTGATTAATCAATGCATATTCTTAGAAAGCAACTCCTTGAAGCCATGATTTGCACAAGACCTTAAAGAACTCTTCTCTAGCCTCTATGAAATTCAAAAGAAGAGGCTAATTGATCCATTTGAGAAGGCTAAGAAGATATATGAACTTCCAATGCATAACCTGCATGGAAGGAAGTTCAATCAAGTAGGAATTGGTTGATCATTGTATAGATGTTGGGCTAAGGATGCTAAAATTAGTGCTGAATGAGAGGCAACACATTACACTTTTTTAATTTTTGGTCCAAAGCATGGTTTAAGGATCGATCATTTGTATTTTGAAGCAAGGGAACTTGAGAAAGATCACTTCTTTTGAAAACTTGCATGCAAAAGAGAATTTAATTCCTCATTTGGTCAATTATCTGTGAATACATTTGTTGTGATCTTCAAAGTGCAGCTCAACATAATTGAAGAAGCTAATTTCATCAAGCAATCATTCCCATGCAAACAGAGCAGCTACAAACCTATGTTTGAGAGTTCAAAAAGATTAGCTTGAGACTATTGCATGATTGAAAGCTTATTAGCATTGAGAAGTCTACAAGCAGAGTTGATGGTCAACAATCAGTTATGATAAACCCCTTAGCAGTATTTGCACTAATGGAAGAATTGTCAAGGCCATCTACTCATCAAGGTTCCAGATTCAAATTCAGCATGCTAAATTTCTAAATTCAATTCAAGTTGGATTTGCAAATTGATGAATTGATCATTCAAGGCAAGAAGAGAAGAGCAAGTGGAGAACAAGCTGTTGACTACAAATTTATAGAGTTTCTTCTCTTTTTCTCATTTCTCTTCTTATTTTTGTTATTGTCCTCCCTTGAGATAATTGTAAACTTGATTTTGAAGGATCCAAAGTCATGTTCATGAGTCAAATCTTCCTATGGTGGGAGATATGGATGACTTGACATTATAGACTATGTTATTTGATTTCTTTGAGCTTGAATAAAAATATAATTGTGCTGTAACTTGTGTTGCTTGAGATTACTCTTATATATCATGCTTAATGCATTTACAAGCCTTGCAATCTTGTAGATTGATTTAAATCTGTGCTTTAAAAAGTGAGTTTTAGATGAAATCTATATACAAGGCACATGTTTTCTAGTTGTTGTGTGAGTTGGATGTTAATATGGATAGGAATATACCTATTAACCCTGTATAATCATGATTAGGTTATATAGTAATCATCCTTGTTTTACTTGATTGCATTGGAACATAGCAATTAATTAAAATAGAGTTAGATTTGTATGTGTCGGAAGACATATATGAATATAAATGAACTTAGGTTAGTAATCTCTGCATAACTAACTTAAAAAGAAACTAATTTAACATAACTATGAGTTTATGAATTCATACTTTCACCTATCTTATTCATCTCAAGGAAAATTTCCTGTAACGCACTATTTTGATCATCTTATTTTTTATTTAGTTTAATTTGAATTTAGTTCTTTTAAAATAAATTCTATTCAATTTATTGATTCACTTTAGACAATTGAAGTTTAAGGTGCTAATCCATTTAACACAATCCTCGTAGGAACGATACTCTACTCATTTTTTATTACTTTATCACGTATAGTTGCATTAAAATGAGCAAATTAATTAAACATATATGCAGCTCATCATATATTTATAATCCCAAAAGAAAGGGTAGAGTATACAAGAAAAGTTCACCAAAATCCAACATCAATATATTTCTACATTTTAGAATATGAAGTTGATACCAACCCACAGTGTTGACAAAATTACAACACGTTCATACAAAGACATGCATGGAAGCTAACATCGAAAAAATCCTCTATAAAATCGTTAGCAATGCATCGCCTTAGCAACCCTAGCCTAAGCAAGGGCTTCCCCTCTAGAAGCCTCATGATAACCATCAAAAATAAGATAAGGAGCTCGAAGATGGCTACCATACCGTGCATACCAAGAATTTTAATCACCTTCGGATGGCTCAAGGTCCTCCAGCCGCCACCCATCTTAATGATGGTAGAAATCCTCCGCCAAAATTGGTGAATATTTCACTAAAGAATGGTGAATGAGGATTGTTAAGATCCTCTTATCGCCTATCAGCTGCCATAGCAATCTATCTCTGAAATACCAGGTGGCCTGCACACTCATCTGTAAGTAAAAAAAATTTGTAGATTTTGCCACTATAACATTCACGGCAAGCTCAGTCATCCACTGCTCATACGACCAAGGATGAAAATATATACAGTACAGAAGACACATCAAGTCAGCTAAAAATAAGCAAAAGATATAAATCAAAAGGGCAAAGGACAAGTTAAGATTGATCCTTAGATAAGTTGTTGATAAGCTACTTCCACATGAGAGGAGGAATATGGGTCTTGTGGGATTCCGCCCAATGAGCCGCCCGAGGAAGAGCGTTAGGAGAATCATTCTGAGGGTGCCTAATAAAAAAATATTTGTAAACACATAGCTACAAACAAGAGAGGGGGAGTAAGAGATAAAGCAAATCAAAAGGAAAGAAAAAAAGAGGACATACCCCAAGAAGTTACATGAGACTCAAGCAACTTCTAATGCCTTAGTTGACAACATCCAAATTAACATAAAGATGACTCAGAAGTATACATCTCCATCCAATGGGGTGAGGGAGAGACAAATCTCTCAAGACACAAAGCCATCGAAGGTCCACATTCTAAGTTGCATCCTCACAAAACAAAGCCCTAATGAGATAAAGTAAAAAGTTGTGGGCCTCTTGATGGATGGCCTCAAGATCAGCCTCTTCGGTCCTCATTTCATCCCAGAACTTCCATAACTCCTACAATGAAAAAGGCTTGGAGGAGGATGCCTCAAGACTGGTTAAAGACAAGCAATCATCTGCAATAACAGGCTCAAAAGAGGAAAGAATGATTCGAGCCAAAGAAAGAAGCCCTAACCACATCTCCACATCTAGCAAAGAGATACCCCATTCACCTATGGAGAGGTGGAAGGTGTGAGTCTCACGTTTCCACTGCTCTATCAATGATAATTTCAAGGCTCAGGGAATCATAATAAGCTTGACGCTCGCTAAATAATGGAATGGAGATTGTCTTAAAATGTCTTGATGAGTAGGAGATAATTTGTCGAATTAGGAACATGCTTTATACCAATAGTGGTAATACGTAACATGTACATCCATCTAAAAAGAAGGGGAGAGGAAATAGGAGTTAACGTGCAACCTTGGAAAGAGATGCAAAGCAAAGGAATAGAAAAACATACCTTCGTAGCCGGAACTGCAGTGACGGCATTATTCTCATATGGAACATAAAAGGGGTCCTCTTCTAAAGTGGGTCAAATGGATGGTGAAACCTTCAAAGAAATCCTCCCTTGGGCTGGAGCCGTGCCTTCATGAACAATCACTGTAATACCCTAAGTACTAGCAACTATGTAAATAGATTGTTGTAGGTGAGATTTGACTAGTAGATTTGGATGAATGATAGAAATGGACCTAATTGTATAGTTAAACCCAAAAGAATTGTGATAACAAAAATGATCGAGGATCATTAATGAGAACCATGATTTTTATGAGAATAATTCTAGATATGATTGAAATGTGTTTGTGATGCTTGAGAATGAATTTGGTATGATAATTTCGAGAATTGAGTCATTTGAGACATATAGTGAAAATTCGGTAGGTAATGAACTTGATGTGCAAAATTTTGGAAATGACATAGGACATAATGGCTTCTAGCATGTATAGGATTGTAGATTTATTTATAATATGTGAGAAATAATTTTGAAGGCATGAACGATAATATATGTGATTTGGGCAAATGAGACCTATTGTATAGGCAAAACGACTAAAGAGTTGAGTTGATAGGTCAAACATTATATAAGACATATTTTGAGCAACTAGATAATATAAATATGATATTATGATAATAATAGATGCTTGTGAATAATTGAATTGGTGTTGAAAATATTTTAGCATGTTATGACTACTTATTTTATGAATGGGTGAAAGTTATCGGTAAAGTTGTGTAGTAAAATGATATGTCAAATTTTATGATAATATAATTTTGAGCTGATATTTTGTGAACATATAGTACTTGAAGTTAGGAATCCAAGGCAAAAATAATCACCTCAATCAGAGCTGTCTACAGAAAGTTATAGGCAGAATGGTGTAACATAGCTAAAAACGAGCCATTTATGGGCCCAAACGGTGACGACACAGCCCAAGCCATGTTGATTACTGTTTTAAACATGGAAGGGGGTTTAAATCCTCCCCATTTCATGTTATTTCTTCCCTTCTTCCTCCCCATGACCCCAGCTCTCTAAACTTCTGAAAAACTATTCAAAAGTACTTGGATTCATGATGTTTTTGCATCAAGGAAGCTTCTTGAAAAGAGAGAGCTTGGAGCTTAAGGGAACTTGAAGATTTTTGGATGAAATTGAATTTGAGGTAAGCAGGTTGTTTTCTTTTGAATCAAAGCATAGATTTGAGCTAGAATCATGTTATTTTTATGATTGTTTGCGGGTACTGTGTTTGTTATTACGATTTGGATAAAATGTTGAGAGATGGGGATTATGTAGAATTGTAAGGAGGTTGAAAATTGGGGATTTTGATGAAAATATATGTAAATGATGAAATGAAAGTGTTTAGAAGTGATTTGGTATGATATTATTATGTGTTAGGAGGAATCCTATGAAATTTTAGTGAGTTTAGTTGGATTTTTATATGTTGACTATAAGGTGTTTGTTGAAATGTCCATGTGAGGCTTCATGCCTAGAAACCATGTGTAAATGGATGTGTAAAATCTTAATGATATGAATAATGTGTTGCAAATGCTTACGGGCATATGTAATGTTGAATTATTTCAATTAAAACTTGTAACGGGCTTGATGAATATGGTTTATATGAATCAAAATGGAACTTAAACTTTGTGTTTGAGGATATTGTTGAATGTTTATTGAAATTTAAGGAAGATATATGTAAGGGACGAATGAAAGTGTTTAAAAGTAGTTTTGTATGATATTATTATGTGTTGAGTGCAATCTCATCAATTTTGAGTGAGTTTAGTTTGATTTTCATGTGTTGCCTATAAGGTGTCTGTTGAAATACCTAAGTGAGGCTTAATGCCTAAAAACCATATATAAATAAATATGTAGAACCTTAATGATGTAAGTAATATATTTTAAATACTTGGGGGCATATGTGATTTTGAATTATTTGAAATGTAAGTTGTGACGGGCTTGATGAATATAGGTTATATGAATTAATATGGGACTTAGGCTTTGTGCTTGATGATATTGTTGGAATTTGATGAAGGTGCATGTAAGGAATAAAATGGAAGTATTTAGAAGCAGCTTTATATAAATCGTGATTCCCTGCACTTAGGTGCACTAAGCTTCAGTGCACCTGGGTGCATTAACCCATTTTTTATTTTTTAAAATTTTTTATAAAAGTGTTAATATAAGTGTATTTAACATGTGTATCAATTTTTACCATTTTTGGAGTATTTTAGATTTTTATTTTTTTATACTAAAATGCCACAGATTTTCAAAAATCAAAAATAAATATCTAAAATACTCTAAAAATGGTAAAAATTGATACATATATTAAATACACTTATATTAATACTTTTATAAAAAAAAATAAAAAAAATAAAAAAAATGGGTTAAAATAGGTTTAATGCAGCTCAGTGCACCCGGGTGCAGGAAATCACGATCCGTTTCATATAGTATTAATATGTGTTGGGTGGAATCCCACAAATGTTGAGTGAATTTAGTTTGATATTCACATCTTGCCAATGTTGTCAGAACCGAACTGGTGATTGAACCGGTAAAGGAACTGGTCTGGTTCGAACCGGTTAATCAAACCGGTTTGAACCGGGTGACGTCAGCATGACATATTTATGATGTTATAAATATTAAATTTTTTAAAATTTTAAATAAATATATTAATAAAATTATATTTTTATAAATCCTAAATATATATGTTAGATTTTAAGGACAACAGTATAAGCACAAAACATGCATGAAAAAATTAATAACAAGTTCTACAAAATTTGCCCGCAAGATCAACCTGCTTAGGGAAACCGGAAATGTCAAGATGTCGGCGCCGGGAGATACAGATCGGTCGTCGGCGCCGGGAGAGACAGAGACAGAGCTCACGGCGACCGGTGAGGCGGCACGCGCGGAGAGACGGCGTGCGGGCAGCGGTCGGCACGGGCGGCACGCGCGTTAAGGGCGGCGGGCTGTGACGTGCGCATCGAGGGCGTCGTCGCCAGGAGAGACAGCGGGCGTCACGCGAGTCGAGGGCGACGGCGACGAGCTCATCGAGGGAGGCGGCGTCGGGAGAGACAAAGAGAGGGGACGCGGCGGGCAGCACACAGCTCGTCGAGGGAGGAGTCGAGGCCGGCGGCAGACGCGGCGGGTGCTGCGGGTTCGTCGAGGCCGTCGACGCCTGGAGAGACGAACACTGCGGGTTCGTCGAGGACGTCTAACTGGGCGAATCCGGTCCGAGCGGTTCGACCGTCGGTTCACCGGTTCGGACGGTTTATTGTTAACGAACCGAACCATATATAAACGAACCGGATAAGGGACCGGTTCCCGGTCCGACTGGTCCGACCGGCTGGTCTGATCCGATTCTTACAACACTGCATCTTGCATATAAGATATTTATTGAAATGACCAAGTAAGGCTTAATGCCTAGAAACCATATATAAATGAATGTGTAGAACCTTAATGATATGAATAATGTGTTACAAATGATTTGAGGCATATGGGGTGTTGAATTATTGGAATGGAACTTGTAATAGGCCTAGTGAATATGTATTATATGAATTAAAATGGGACTTGAACTTGTGCTTGAGGATAGTTGGATGAATGTTAAAATTGTGTAATTCTTATTTGCAATAGGAATAGAGGCTTGGTTTGAATGACAAATGAGAAGCTAATGGATGGGTGATCCATTAGCTAGGTTCCTTTGTATGGATGGGTACTAAGTTGACTTGAATTTCGAATTTCATGTCAATTGTTTATTTGGAGCTAGGCCCTTTGAAAATGGGATGGTATTGTTCACTACGTGTTTGTGTATTGTTTTTATAAATTAATGGTGTATGGTTTGAAATGAGCATGAGGTATAGTTTTAGCAAGAACATGATGCATATGACATGAGTGGTGCATATGTGTGGTTTGTATAGGATTGTTCATGGCCCTTTATTAACATAAGAATAGGGTTGTTTATAGCCCTTGATGGATATTAGGTTAGCATAAGGTTAGTTTGTTTCATATGTATTTGTGGCATGACATGATTGTGTGGGACTAGTGAGAGCTTGGTGTTTGCATTGCATGTGATGGCATGACATATGATGAATTTGGCATAGATTTGTCGTTGTTTCTATCGAACACACCTACTTATTGAGTTTGCCCAACTCGCGAGTTTGTGTTTAACATTTTTAGTAGGACTAATACTGTAAGCATTTAGCTAAAAGCTATGTTCTCAAGCTGATGTGGAATGTTCTAGATATAAGTCATATTAGCTTTAGATTATAATTATTTGAGGCTCAAGTATCTATGAGATATGATGTATACCATATGATTAGTTGTGAGAGTATTTGTATATTGGAAATGAGTCATAGATGTATGGCTTATTAAGGTCTTATCAATGTATTTGGAAATTGTGAATGTGTATTTTACTTTCATTGAGATGTGAATGATGAAAATAATTATAATTCAATTAGTTTTTATTGTTATATCTGTAATTGATGAATTAGTTATAGATATCTAGGGTTGCCACAAGTAGATTTTTATAAAAATGTGGTCCTTTATTTTTGAAATTATGGCAGATCTTGGGGAGATGCTGTGTGATAGCCAAACCCAAGTAGGACATTTACTGTAAATTAGGCATGTATATGTGATTTATGCATGATTCAATTGATTGATTGATTTTAATGCTATTGATTAAAAAATGTGACTAAATTAATCACCATAGCTCAAGGTGGGTCAATGTGACTAAAGTGACCTAATGAGGGTTAGAAAATATGAATATATTGGGGATAATTACCTCATATATTATGGTTTAATTAATGGAGATTATGATGATAATTATGGATTTGATGTGATAACTGTTAGAAAATTCATAACTTAACGCCTACAATGCAGAATGAGGTGAAATTTGAAAGGTAAGCACATGATGATGTGCCCAGCCTTATGAATGGATTAGATTATGAAAATTATGATAAGATTAGGGTGATAATTATTTATTTTCATCCAAATCCAAAAGACAATTTTAAATGGTCATAACTTATGCTAGAAAGGTCATTTTTAGATGAAATTTGTCATGAACGGTTAAAACGATATGGTGAATCTTAGGAATAGGTTTGATTAAGCTAATTATCATGAAAAATTATTGATGCGTACCAAGTACTTATCGTTAAGAGCACTATGATCAACAGCTTAATTAAAATTAACCGAAACACATTAAAACTGCCACTATGCGGGCGATAGTGTAGAATAACGGTGAGTCGGGTCAAATCCGCAAAGAGGCGATGTAGTTTTTAATTGTTTAAAGAGAAAGAGGGTATAGAGAAGAGAGAGAAATTAGAGAGAAAGGAGAAGAAATTAGAGAGGGAGAGAGAGAAGGGAATAGAGAGATAAGAAAGAGGAGAGAGAAAGAGAGGTTAGAGAGAGAAGAAAAGAGAAAAGAGAAGAAATTAGAGAGAGAGGGAAAGAAATTAGAGAAAGAGAGAGAAAGAAGAGAGAAAAGATTAGAAGAGTTAGAGAAAAAGAAAGGGAGACAAGAAGCTAAAATAAAAAAAATTATAATTAACTGACAACTTAATTAAAACTATTCTAAGAAAACAATTAAAAGCTATGAAACTCAACTATTAAAGCAAGAAGGAAAATTATATTAAATTTACTCTAAAAATTACAAAGCAGAAAATAAAGCAGTAAATCTAATCTAGGAATTAAAACTACAAATTAAAAATTAACAACTATAAAGCATTACAAACTATAAAGCAGAAAATAAAATTTACATCACCCAAATATGAAGAGCAAATCTCCGGAAATTTTATTGCTTGGCCCCACCTCCTTGCTGGGGTCCCACAAGAAGGGGTCCCACCCAAGGGAGAGGAAGTGTTGTTTGGATGTGTGGCACCCCGTAGGCCAAACTTGGAATCCGATGTGGGATACTTGCACAACGGCTGCTTTTGCCATTTACCCTTCACTCTCTACCCTTCGGTTGCCTAGACCATTCGCTGCCCACCTGGTGGATTGGCTTTCATGGCTGCAACGTATTAACGACCCGGACTGGGAAAAATCGCCAGCTGCAATTTGAAGCTTGAAGGCTCTGGATCGTGGCTGGCGGTTGACTGGTTCTAATTGGGTTTGAAAGGGGGAAAATTGACGGCTTGAGATTTCATATTACCGGCAGATTTGCAGTGCAGAAATTGAGGCTTCTTGGTCGGTGTGGAAGGGAGATTCAAATGGTGACTTGGTACATTAATGCAATTGCCATATTTGCTGCTGAATTTCTGACTTGCCGCTGCTTGGGAAATGGCTGTTAGATGCTGCCCAAATGCGTCTCGTCAGCTTAGTCGTGATTACTTGTTGGAATCTGCCGGTGATGAGCTCGCTACTTGCCGGATTCAGGGATTGGATTAGAGGGCAGCCATTAGATTGGGACGGTTTTCTGGTGCTGGCTACCGTCTTCTGCTGTCGGTGGAGGGGAAGGTGGTTCATGGCTGTTGCTGTTCGACTGATTGGGTTGTGCAAATTGGTGCTCAGATTTCTACTATGGTGAGTGATTTATGCTAATTTCAGAAGTAGTTGTTGAAATAGATGCGTCAAAATGGAATTTTGAGCACCTGGGATGCTTGGCATGAGCTATTGTTGAATGGGTTTTTCAGCGTAGGTGCTGAAATTGCTGCTGTCAGAATTGATGGAGGTGGGCAGGGGACGATCCGGTTGCAGTGGAAGAGGAGGCAACCGGATCCGGTGTTTGGATTTTCTAATTGGGGCCTCTGAAATTACTTTGGAGAAGAAGAGGGAAGCCATGGAAATCGATTTGGGGAAGATGGTGGTGCACCGAACTGGTGCTCTGGTGGTGTATGTGAATTAGTGTGCTTGTAGTGCTTTTAAATACAAATTTAAATATTGATTTCTGGATAAATAATTTCAATGACATCATAAATCATCTTAAATTAACTTTTTAGCTTCTTTCGAATTTACTTTATCAATTACTTTATTTTATCTAAAAATTATATGATAATCTATTTTATTACTCATCGAAATATAATTTTAGTCATGTATGATTTTCTTAATTAAATTATTTTTATAAATTTTCCCAAATTATATTAATAGACTAATACATATTCTAATGTTAAAATTTTCTAGGGGATTCAGTCATAATTTTATATTTTCAAAAATGTTACACAATGACCCATTTTATAGCAAAATTAGAGATTTTTATGAAAAATTTAATTTTTACGAAATTTCACATAAAATCTGCATTTAATTAACATTTTAATATTTAATTGTGTGAATTTTATATGAAATTAAATGAAAATTTTGAGATTTATTAATTGCTTAATTACGAAAGGATGAAAGTAGTTGATTTTTAAAGTGACATGTCATCAATGAATCGAAAGTGACAAGTGACATGTGTCAATACGGGATTCATTGAGCAAGATTTAAAATCAACTAAATTAATGAAGAATTGACTTTTGAAAAGTATATGGGACACGTGTCATCGTAGGATCCGTTTGGGATCAATTCAGTTAAAAATCAACCTCTTAAATGAGGCAATTAAGGGATGAGATGAGGTGGCATGATGAGAAATTTTGGGAGCATTTTTACATTTTCAAAAATTCAGAAAAATTCATGAATTATCAAGGTGCTTAATGATATGATTGTAGGCTAAGTTGTGTAGCCATAAATGGCTAAGATGAGGTGGCCATATGAACATCCAAGGAGGTTTCCTTAAGTTATTTTTTGATATTTAAAAATAGAAAACTTAGGGAGCAAGTAAATGAGGAGACTTAAGGAGCAAGAAAGGAGAAAAATAAAAGGAGAAAATGGGTAGCAAGGCAAGGCCTGGTCGTTCATGCCTAGGAAGAGGGAGAGAGAGAGAAGAGAAGAAGAAGAGAGAAGAGAAAGAAGACATCTTGAAGATTTCTTAGGGGGTTAGTTTCTCTTCAAATCCAGGTATGTAGTGATTTATTAACATGTTCTAAGTTTAAAATATTCCTAATTAAACAAATTTATTTATAAATTTTTATTTGGTTGTTAATGAACCCATGTTATCTAACCTATGCTCATATATAGTGAATCTAGAATAGAAAAGAAAAATATGGAAGAAATAGTAAATGAATGAATTTTTATATGAAATTTTGTGTGAGAATTCATGATAGCATGATTAAGGAAGGACCCAATATTCAGCTCAAAAGGATAAGCAGGTTGTAAATTAAAAATCTGGGAAGATCAACCTAAATAGGGTTGAATGGGTGTCAGCATCAGCTACACCAAATGATTTTTAATAATTTTTATATAAGTAATTTTGAGCTTAAATTTTATATGATATAGAAGACATCTTGAATAACACTCAACCAAAATAAAAATTGATTTTTGAAGGGTACAAATATACTTAATAATTAATGTGTTTTGAACCATCTAAAAATAGATGCTGCTGTCCAGCAGAGTAAAAATACCAAAATAAATATAAATGATTAATATGTTGTGCTGAAAATATTTATTTTGGTTAATTTATGTATTTATTAAAGTATGATATAAATTTCATATTTAAATTCCTTGATTTGATTATGATTCAAAAATTAGAGAGACCAGTGTGTCTGATTTCAGCATTATGGACAGATTGATAAATAAATCAAAATAAATGTTAAATTCTAGATTTTTAGGATGAAATTTAACTTATAATGGGATATAAACAAGTATCGTAAGTGATTGTGAGGGTTTAACCTATTAGAGATGGATTTTAAAAGGAATGGGTGTTATGGAAGCACAAGTTATACTAATGAGGGAATTGAAAAATTGACACCCAACTTGAAAAATAAGTGGGTTAAGTTAGTTTAATGTAAATCCAAATAGATTAATGTAGATTGAAAAACCCTAAGGGATGCAAGCATTTGAATTTGATGCATATAAATAAAATATCATTTTCATTTGTCTAGGCAAAGGCAAGGAAAAGAATGGAAGAAAAGGATTAAGGTTATCTGAGGTAAGCAAGCAAACTTTTCAAAATATTGTTTTCCTCTTATGCGTTAACATGATTGAATATGTTTATGATGATATTTTTATGAATGGGCAAACACAAGTTTTGAAAATGATGACTTTAATGAAAAGCCACAAATAAAAGATGAATTTAATGAAAAACCTAAAGGTTTGCTTCATGGGAAGCAAGAAACACTTCTAAAGATAATTATTTTATCACAAGTGTTGCAAAGATTATAAATAATTTATGACGATGATTTTAAGAATTTGCTTACAAATAAGTAAGTTCTTCATAATGCAATTTTTATAAAGATTTTATAAAGAAAAAGAATTTATTTGTAGAAAAATATTGATTTTTTCTATGCTATAACCCTAAGACATAAATGATGGGTTGGACATAATCCATATGTTTGAAATTGTGTTAGAAAAGTTTTGATTTTCTTAAAGAGGAAAATATTTCAAAAATGCTTCGAAAATGTTTACATTAATGTTTCTAAAGAGAATTAAGGATGGTCAACCCGATAAGTTGATTTCATAAAATGATTTGATTTTGGGTTGCTAAAATAACATACAAAAGGCTATGCAAGCCCCTTTTTATGTAGAAATGGAAAGATGGATATGTAGACAAGATATGATATCAGAGTAGTTAAGAACGGGATGATGCAATTGTATAACTTTTGTGGGCAAATGAGCTGGCACGCAAATGAAGGAAATTCGGGAACATTAGCCACTGGAAATTGGTGGGTTCCCGCAAAGGTAGAAGTGTGCAAAGTGGCCCAAAGCCATTAAAAGAGTTGTCTTGTTCATGCAACAGAAGTTTCCACTCAACACCAGCAGAGTATGTTGATAAGTTAAGCAAAGCAGTAGGCACGGATTGAAATTCGAAAATAGAGGCGCTGGAATTTGTTCTTACGGGATCAGAAGATGGCTACTGTGCACAAGCTGCCGGTTTCAGCCTTGAACTCTGCCTCGAACAGTTGCAAGCCGAGTAGGGCCGATGGAGAGGCTTTGGATCAGTTCTCAGCCAGCCTGAGAGTTCTTGTTGTGGATGATGATACTACGTGCTTGCGGATTCTTGAACAGATGCTTAAGAAATGCCTGTATCGTGTTACAACCTGCTACCAAGTTACGCTAGCTCTATCTTTTCTCCAAGAGAAGATGAGATGGTTCTCTCAAAATTAAGTCCACCGACATCACCAGCTCTGATCGCGAGCAACGCTGGAGATTTCCTCTCGCATCTGACGCTTCAAAATCCAAGAGTTCTCAAAGCAATGACACCACGGCAACACTAGCAGTAGCCGCCGCCCCAAACTCGCTAAGTAAGAAAAGATACCAACGGCAGCAGCGGAGCCACCACCATCCGTCGCCGGAGACTCCGAAGGGAAGCAGCCCAAGAACAAGAAGCATCAGGAGATTTTGAAGTGGACCGCGACTCCTCTGAATCGATTGTTTGTCGTCGGTGGATAAACTCAGCTGCAATTCTGCAGCTGCTACAAAGCCTCCATGTAGGGCTGGGATCTAAAGTGGTGGAGAATACATAGAATGAAACAGATCGGGAACACGTGATCCTCATCAATCCGTTCAATCAGGTTGTGATCCTGCAAGGCTCATCGGAATCGAGCTAGAGCAACAGCCAAGGTCGTTAGAATCATCAAAACCACCACCACCCACCACCACTAGGAGATTACTTGATCGGTCCTGGCCTAGAAATGCTACCGCAACATCTAGCAGAGAGTGATACAAGCACGCAAGGGACGCCCCTAGCTCAGAAAGAGGCAGTGGAGTTGATGCACACTATGAGAGTTAGGGAGAATAGCAACCTGCAGTGCTCGGTGTGCTTGGATGATTTGGAGCCTGGGTCAGAAGGTAGAGAGATGCCATGCAATCATAAATTTCATAGTGGTTGCATCTTCCCATGGCTGGAGCTACGTAGCTCATGCCCCGTTTGCTGCTTCCAAATGCCCATAGCAGCAGAGGGATCTTAAAACATCGGCAATATAGGTGTTATTAGGGTAAGAAGTGCAAGAGCGGTGACAATTTTCTTGCGGCAAAATAAAAATCTAAGAAAAGGGATTTTTGTGTTGCCATCGAAAAATGCATGGATCGATAAGATGGTAAGTTCCGCACTCAAAGAAAGTGACGAACCAGAAAACAACAGTGGATAAACAAGGCGCAAAAGGGTCCGATCCTTCATGGCTTGTTGATGGCGAGCATGAAGATAATGGATGCAGTTGGCCACGACAACTTGGACATGCCCGACACTTCTTTCGTTGTTGCCAAAGACTAACCGACGCATACCTGGTCCTCTAAGACATCAACGGCAAAGCAACTAAATCTGCTCTACCCATGCGACTACTAACTGTGACAAGACAGAGGCAAGTAATTGCTTCCAAATTCAAAATAATGCAAGACCGTGACGTAGCAAAATATCTGCCTTGAATTTTGGTCCTTGAAGAAGTGGCAAAAGCACATTCAAAAATGCATGAAGGAACCGGTGAAAAGAGAACACAAGCAATGCGGTTCCACGGTAAAAGTTTCTTGCTCTTCAAGCCACACGCAACGGCGTTCCGTGGGAATGGTTTCTTATTCGTGGAACCGCATTCTCGAGCTTATAAATCAGACCTCAAAATCAAAAAAGAGGACACGAAAATGGGGCCCGAAAGATAAGCTCTCTCATCCCAAAAAAAATGAGAACGTAAGTTCTCAACCGCTTTTAATTTTCTTCAAGTATTTTTTTAAATATAAATATATTAGAGACCTCCAAAAATATATATATTATACATACATATATATATATATATATATATATATTAAAAACCTCCAAAAATATATATATTATTTTCTAAAATACATATATATATTAAAGACCTCCAAAAATATACATATTATTTTCTAAAATACATATATATCTTAAAGGCCTCCAAAAATATACATATTATTTTCTAAAATACATATATATATTAAAGACCTCCAAAAATATATATTATTTTTTAAAATACATATATATATTAAAGGCCTCCAAAAATATACATATTATTTTCTAAAATATATATTTTAAAGGCCTCCAAAAATATATATATTATTTTCTAAAATACATATATATCTTAAAGGCCTTCAAAAATATATATATATTATTTTCTGAACTGCATATATATATATATTAAAGGCCTCAAAAATATATATATATTATTTTCTAAAATATATATATCTTAAAGGCCTCCAAAAATGTATATATTATTTTCTAAAATACATATATATCTTAAAGGTCTTCAAAAATATATATATTATTTGCTAAATATATATATATATATATCTTAAAGGCCTTCAGAAAAATATATATACCTACATATACTTCTCCCCAAGTAGATACTTCCCAGGTGGTGGATCGAATTGATACACGGGGCTAAGTGTTTTTTTTTAAAAAAAATCACTTTTGTTTTTACTCAACCCGAACCTTGATGTCCGAGTAAAGCCACGATGTCAACTTGCTGCGCTGCCAGAACGGAGTCATCAAATTCCCCCTGATTTTCATGATTTGAGCAATCAAATCGTGATGGATCTAAATAGATCCTACTATTGCTATAGCAAAAGAGTTTTTATAAAAGACCTACTGCTGACACTTTACCCTCACTTGAGGAATACGTGTGATCTATCAGGCTTACTAAATAATAGCGATATATGGACACGCAAATTCAAACAGAAGGAAAATTATTTTGTATGGGAAAACTATAAAAACTTTCTTCTTTACTCAAGATTGGGAATTTATAGATCTATTGCTACACAGTTCAAATATGAAAGTCAAGGCGGGTAATTTTTATCCGCATCTCTCTGATTGGGCCTAATACCCCACATTTGGGCCCATAACCTCACCTGGGCCTAATTCTGCTTCTCATAAACTTATTTGGGCCCATAACTCCCAAAATAGGCCTAGGTAGGCCCAAAAACTCCTAAACCAACTCATATGGACCAAAACCCTCCAATAAGCCCACTTAGGCCCAAATTGGTTAAGTCAAGCCCAGTTAGGCCTAGACTCTTTTCAACAAGTCTAGTTGAGCTTAAGCCTCTTTATTTAGTCCAAGTCGACCTAAACATATTTTCAGAATTCAGTTAAATTCAATTCTTGGTAAAACCACTCAATTTTTCAATCCGGAGACTGAATGAAAGACACACTGGCTTACTAAGCTGAAAGCGGGAGATGCTAGTCTACTGTGGAAACCCATAAGCTAAGAGCGCACTTAGCTTGCTATGTAGAGTCACTAGTATAGCCGATGGGCCTTTCACTAACCCCAAACCAAGTCATCGCTAGTCAACAGGCTAAGCTTAAACTCACATTTAAGTCATGATGCTTGGCGTCATGTACCACACATTTGAGTCATGACGCGGGGTGAAGTGTACTCATTTATATTTGTATCTTTGTGAGACAATTTTTCGTGCATTTGTAAAGTCGTAGAAAGATCTTCTACGCTTTTCATCATCATTTCAATAAAATAATCATTTTTTTACTATTGTATTCAGCTCTTTCAATCAAGGATTTTCTCGTTGGAGATGTAAAATCAGAGTGTGGAACACAATGCAAAATGTTTGTGATATACTTTTTGAACTTGATTAAAGAATTAAATGCTTTAAAATTTTACTGGAGAAATAATTAGGCATTTATTTTCAAATCCAGAAAATTTTGAGATTGGAACATGCCCCGAAATGAAAACAAAGAAAATGCTAGGGAAATACGTGGTTTATTCTTGAAAACTCAAAAGCTTTGAAGTTTCCTTATCATCAGGATTTTAAGATCTATTGTTTTCTCAAATATCTCAAATGTTTATCAAAATATTTTACTCAAAATATTTTAAAAGAATTTAAGAGAGGTCATCCTAAAACTAGATTTCAAATGTAACTTGTTTAAAGTGAGTGCGCTCACTTTACAAGTTGACACGGACTGCGGTTTGTGATGTTTCAAAAAATTATGCTAGCATAAGGGCATCTATGATGATGATGTATGGTGCACCAATACAAATAATAGGCCGGTTGTAGAGCACGGTCGAAGATAGACCGAGGTCCACTCTACATATGGCCAAGTCGCTAAGGGTGGCAGGAGGCCAACGGCGCCCTCCCTAAGAAAGGAGAAAATAAAGGAACAGCTACCTGGCTAGCGTGCTGTTAATGATAGATTCTCTTTCAAAAGGTAGAATGATCACTTGCTAAGTGTCACTACTTGATGGGAAGAAATGCATTTGCATATGTTTTGCTTTTGAAAACCCTAAAGACTGGGACATAAAAGTAATTATAAGAAAAGTTATCCGAAATGGAATTTTATGAGCCTATGCAAAAAGATTACCCTAAAAATAGGGTGTTTTACACAAAATGTGTAAATATCAAAGATGAGATGAAATATTTTTATGCAAATGATTTCATAAAAAAGGTTTTTGTGTTTTCGTTTTGTTTGTTATAAACAAGCCCCAAAATCGGGATTACGAAAAAGGTTTTATGTCTTGTTTGATATAAACAAGCCCCAAGATGGGGATTATGAAGAAGGATTTACATGGAAAATATTTTTATATATCTTGTTTGCTATAAACAAGCCCCAAGACAGGGACTATGAAAAAGGATTTATGTGGCAAAATATTTTTGGACATAAAAACGTCCATTGCCAAAATAGGATTTATGTGGAAAAATATTTTGGACATGAGAATGTCCATTACCAAAAAGGATTTATACGAAAAAAAATTTTGGACATAAAAATGTCCATTGCCAAAGATGGTTTATGGAAAAAATGTTTGGAGGCATAAAAATATCCTTCTCTAAAAATAATTTTTGAGAAAAATATTTTTGACATAAAACGTTAACTGGCAAAAGAAGGTATTATGTAAAATGTCCAGGAACATTATAAATGTTCACACAAGACAGAGAATTACCTAAAAAAAGTTATTCTCATATGTTTTGCCTTTGAAAGCCCAGACGTGGCATTCAAAAGATTTTAAAGATGTTTATGAAAAGGTTTTAAAGGAAAGTTTTGCCTTAAAAGATAAAATATTTGCTTACTAAATTATCACTCACATTTTATTTTTTCAAACCTTGGACAGGTACTGGGGAGCTCAAGAGGTCATGGACCTAAGCATCTAAGGAAAGGTATGGGATGATATGCAAATGTGGGCTAAAAGGATTAGTCATAATGAATGAGATGGTATGCCTTAATGTTTTAAGTTGATGTATGTGAACTTATTTAAAGTTCTAAGTTCTGTATGAACTGATGGATGTATGTATTTATAGAATGAAAATGTTATAATTAGATCAAGAGAACCTTTAATGTAGAAGATCAAGTTGAGATGTTATAAATGAAATGTGCACTTGATATATGCAATTGATTACAAGTGATTATCGCTTGTAAGATGAATGGAGTGAAATGCAAAGAAATGAAATCATGATGGATAAAAGGAATGAAAAGAAAAAAATTTGGACAAGATCCACTTAAGAACCTGTCGTGTGATCAGGGCAACAATCCTGATTCACATTTACCAATCGATAAGATCTTGGAGTAAGGCTTATGATGTGACGTCCCGGGTTGGGGGCGCCACATGTTGCTAGATCTCTACCGCACCGGTTCGAGGCAATAGTTGGCGGGGTTTTACAATCACCTCAAGTTCAACAACCACTTCAGGCTCCACAAAAGAGGAAGGGGCGAGGTTGACATCATCTCCCTCTCTAACCCGAAGAGAAGAGGCAGACTCCAGTATAGCAGACGAGGCACGAGCAACTTCAAGAAGGCACTGTGATGTAAGCTTGGTGCGACTACGCAAAGCCCTGTCTATGGGATTAATCACATCCCCTTGCACCATGGGAACACCCAAGGAGGTATCCAAGGCTGGGGACGAGACACGGATTGAGACTTTGAAGAACGAGCCTTCCTCACCCGTCAACTAGCGTCATCGAGAAATCAATAGGCATGTTAGCAGACCTCCAGACTCATTAGGATCGAGCTGTACCATCCTAGTTCGGGATCATAAGCTATATTCCTTCTTTGTGGACATCTGGCACCTACACCAGAAAAAGAAAGAGAGGGATATGAAAAGAATGAGTGATACATCAAAAATATTAAGAAGCGAAGGCAAAGAAACAAGACTCCAACAAAGAAGAAGCATTGCAGAAAAAAAGTAATGGTCCTATACACTATTTTCATAAAGTCAAAAACCAAGGACCCAAAGTCACATTCCAAAAGGTCATAAAGCACAAAGTCTACCCTTACCCGCCCTTCAAGCTTTATGAGGCCAGTAAGAGTACAAAGAAGTACCGACTATAAGCACAATAAGAGCTTGGTGAAGATGGATAAGGTGCTAAAGTTAACAATTGAGAGGTAAGATAAACATACTTTCTCAAGGGTAATTCCTAAAGAGAAGATAGCAGATCGGCATACAACTATTATGGAGATAAAATAGATAGAAGACAAGCATAGGTCAGACTTGGACAATCTGTTTCACACAACACCGCAAGGGTATATGCAAGTAATCGACGTAACCACGTTGACTCAAAGATGGAAGATGGATTGAAAAGGACCCAATATCATCATGCCTCGGGTTACGAAAGCACAGGAAAATACAAGTATGAATTACTTAGCAAAGAGCCACAACATAACAATAACACAAAGGAAAGCAACCACTTCACCAAACATAGCAGCTGGAAAAGGACAATAAAGAAAGATATATACCTCAAGTCTACACGAGGAAAGTGGTCGAGACACTAAAGGTGATGGGCCGACTTCCTACCCAAACTCCAGACAACAGCAAAATCCCATTGCCTGCAAGAAAAATGACAAGTCTTTCAAAAACAAATGATGAGTGCAAAATCCTAATAAAAGGAAAAATCAAAAAGGGAATGGTGTGGGTCATCTCTCTCCAAGTCTTAATAACTCGATTCATGGACCCCCACCATAAACATGAGAGTAAAGACACCTGCAAAAGACAAAATAGGAGCAGAATTCGGAAGGGGTTACCACCCACTTCTTCCAAAATACATCGAAGGCCAAAGAAGAAGAGACAACAAATGATCCCACCAAAATAAAAAAAAATGAAGGTACACAATAGTTAGAGAAGCAGGATAGTAAATGATGGGGTTATATATTCTCCTATCCACATTTAAATTCTTCTTACATAGGAAAGGCAACTCAAACAATGCACCCCTCTATCACAATCAGAACCAACAAAAGGCAGCGCAACACCCCATGAGAAGAGAACAACACAAAAACCCGCAAATAACCAAGGTCTATCTATAAATATAGTTATCTGAAGATATCTGAAGCATCGAGATAGATTATCAGAGTAAGAAATAAGGATGCAAGAGAAAACAACAGCCATAGGCAAATACACAACAAGACATGGTACTCCCATTCGTTCATAGTACCAAGAAATCCGACAAAATAGGGGATGTAAACAGAGACGGCATCAGAGGAAAAATTACAATAAAAAATGGATAAAATACGAGGCGACTCGTAACCAACTATGCACCCATACATAGCAATAACAAGCATTACAAGATACTTGCAGTCGCTAACAAAGGCCGCTACCAAGTAGCCGGAAATAAACACCCCAAAGAAGAAGCATGGGAACCCCAAACAAAAATGAAAGGAAAAGGGTACTTGTTAAGCAGGCACGTGGCACTGGTGATGGCCGACGGTCACTATCTCAAATAATTTTCGATGCCAGATGAGTGAAGGAGGTAGCGGCACCAACCGCTACGAAAAGCAAAAAAGTAAATAAAAAGAAGGAAAGGAAGAACTTGCAAAGGAGTAAAAGGAGATTCCCCAAGTCAAGCACAGTTCGGATCACAAATAATAGCCCGCTGTCCTCACTAGGCCTGGGAAGCAAAATCCCAACCAGTCCAGACAGGCCCATCACAGCAGCCCACAACAGTAGTAGCCTACAAAGGCAATCCCAAACAGCCCATCAGAAGGCAAACGGGCTCGTTCAGTTATAGCTTGGAGGAGCTAAGCTCCGATAGCATAGCCTGCAAGAGCAAAGCCTCCAACAACCCACTAGACTTCTCCTCTCTTCAGAAGCCCAATGAAGGCCTACCTTAAGCAAAAAATGAGCGGTTACAGCTCACCTCTAACTAGGCGAAAATATGAGCAGCAACAGCTCTTTTCTAGCCATGCAAAAACGTGTAGAGAACCTCCCATATTTCAGCAGCAACAGCAAACCTCTATAAATAGAGGTACATCCCAGCAGCGATGAGCAATCTAGAGATGCCCAAGGGAAGAGAGGAAATAGTGTTGCAGTTGGATTTTCTTGCCTGCCCTCTTGCACTCCATTTCCACTCTCACGACCAGTTTTTTTTTTTTTTAGTTTTCTTTCCAACTTCTAGCCTCTGTTTTCCAGCCCCACAACTCTATAATTAGATTCTGTTTCTAACTTGTCTCCCATTTCCATTGCCATGTCCATGTAGCTTCTCTTGATCAAGCAAGGATTGTTATTGTACCTACTTGATCTTGAGACCAAAATCCAAGCTCTGTAAAGATTAGTGTCTTCTCATCAATGAAATGGGATCTAATCTTTCTTTAAAGATTAGTGGCGACTTTATCTAATTTTGCAAATTTCTTATTTATTGCGGTGTGTATACATGCTATGATTTATTTGATCAATTACTAGCACTTTCAATGTTCTGGAGTTATAGCTAGTTTGGTTCATGCAACTCAGCCTCTTCCAGCATGACATACAGCTATTATGCTAAAGAATCCATGGGGAAAATGTTTGCACTTTGATATTATTTAAAGAAAATTTTACTGACAGATTCTACTTCATAAGAATGCAGGATCCTAGAGCACATATTGCTGGTCCATATGATTAAAATCCAAAATGCGAGCCCACGTCCATTTTCTTCAAATATTCATTTTTTGCGAAATATACTAATCATCTTTCTATTTAATGAGAACTATAGGTCTCAACTCGTTTGATCAAACCCACATTTACAAGGTTAGAGAAATACCCTAACCCATCATAGCACTCGTGTGAGGCGTTACAGTAACATATGAAAAATCAACTGTATATATCCATGAACCAATTGATTGGAATGTTTATTAATTTATAAACTATAAAGATTTTTTAAATACAGTAATGCCTAAATGCACCCGGGTGTAACGAGCCATGCATTCAGGTGCACTTAGGCTCGGTACACCTGGGTGCATTTAACCCATTTTTTAAATTTTTTTAAAAAAAAATTTACACAATTGTTAATCCAAATATGTTTAACATGTATATCAATTTTTACTATTTTTGGAGATTTTTAAATTTTTAATTTTTTTAAAAAATAAGTGGTATTTTTCCTAATTTACACATCAATATACTTATTTTTGAGTAAATGTGGCATATGCATGTATTAGATTTGGATGAGACTTAGTCTCCAAGATAAATAAATAATATTAGATATAATGAATGGATTAAAATTTTCATCAAGCTTCAAAAACTTAAAATTTGAAGGCGTTCCAGTTAAGAGTGTAACTCGGGTCGGTTCGATTTGGGTAGTAGTCTACCCTACCCATATCCTATTTTCAAAAAGTCTATCTTACCCGCTTACAGGGTCGGTTCCTATTATATCTTATCCTACACATTACCCATAGGATCAGTTTCGATTTCGGTTCCATTTCCAAATTGATTCCTACAATAATCAATGACGACACATGAAAAAAATATTTTTTATGTTGTTTTAAATAATAAAAAATAATATTTATTTACATTTTAGACTTTACGGTTTATAATTTATTTTATTTTATTTTTGTTTACATCCATTTTTACATTCTTTGTAACCTCATTATCTATATAATAATTATATTAACATCATTATCCGCATTATGTTATGATCATCCATAATTACAAATAAAAAACCTATACAATTTATGAAAAGAATAAATAAGGAAATCAAACAAACAATAATTTATTGGTGAACAAATTATATATTTATTTATATACACATATTTATAATTATTTACATATTAAGGTACCTATCCGGGTCGGTTCCAGGTACCAGGCACGTGTACCCTATTTTTACCCTATTTAAGGGGTTGGGTAATGATTTCTACCCTACTCATACCCATGAGTAAAATATTCTACCTTACCCTACCTTATTTAGGGTCGGATCGGTGGATATCCATGAATACCTTACCCAAATTGCACCTCTAATTCCAATAATATTTACTCCTTGTCGCTAGCGCTCACACTAGAGAAGAGCTGGTCAATAGTTGTCAGTTAGGTGGAGCATACACCTTCATTAAAAAAATAAATAAATAAATAAAAATAATTTTTTTGGTGGCTCATAAATTGGCCCCTTTTACAGTGGGTCGTACAAGACCACGACATTTAGAAAATAGGTGATGATTGCATTTAGGTAGAGATTCTAAATTTTGGATTAATCAGGAAGTTAAAAGCTTTCAATTTGGATTTAGCATGATGAACAAGGATTTTGGATTTGGAGACCCTTTCCATTTTTTAGTAAGCGAGAATCCGATTCTCAAAAATAGACCACTGACATTCTAAAATTAATTAGTTCTGTAGAAAAGATGAAAACATCGGCCAGACTAACAGACTTTATCTTTTTGGGTTTTGGAGTGAAGCAGGCCCTACTAAGAGGTCCAAATTGGTGTGGATGTATGAACTCGGTTTTGGAGCGATCCAGGCTCAGTAAGGTGTAGATTGGGATTCCAATTTTAGCTGCCAGGCTGGTATGGTTGGATTAAAAAAGTAACCTGATCCCAAATTGGAGTAGGAATTAAGACTGAGTTATGTCTTTTAAACCCCAGTTTACATGTTTTTTTTTAAAAACATAAATGATTCTATTAGTTTGGGCTAAGTAATGACTTAGCCGACCTCGAAAACTTATTAAATTTTTTTTTTCTTCATACACTAATTTATCTAAGTGTATTTAATATATAAATTAAGTTTTAACATTTTTGGATATATGCATATATTTTTAAAAAAATTTAAATACAAGAGTATTTCAGCTTTTTTAATCATTGAAAATGACTAAAATACAGATATCTTTAAAAATCTAAAAAATATATACATATTCCAAATTGGTAAAACTTCGCATATATGTTTAATACATCAATATTAACAAGTTTATGAGGAAAAAAGTTTAAAAAATTTAAATAGATTTTTTGATGTAGACTAAGTAAGTTGTTACTTAGCCTTGGCTCACAAGATCATTTCTCTTAAAAAAATATTAATGTTTAATACTTACAGTGGAACCTCCATGCTTATGTCTGTGTGGGAATGATGTTTAAAATGTTTATTATTCAACTTTCGAGGATTATGTGATTGTGATTAGTAACAATTCCATTAAAATTCTAATGATCAACAAACTAATTTTTATTCTCAACAAGTTAATGCAAATATAAAAGAGAGAACTAACTTATTTTGTGCGTTGTAAAGTTTTAATGTCTAAAAGGAAAATTAAATAAATTTTATGCAAAAATTAAATAAAGAAAAATATTTTTGATCAACTTCAACAAGTATAAAAGTGTCAAGTACACAAGACTAAAGGTTTACAAGTACAAAAATCAAGATTCAACATTCAAGATCTCAAATGAAATCAATCTCAATATTCCTCTGACAGTGAAATCTAAAATAACAACAATTTCAACATTGATTTCATATAAGAGATAGCTTAAAATAGGAGATTTGAAAAAATCTACAAGTGTAAGATCCATCTCGAGCAAGATTCAAGACTGAAATCTCAAATAGTTATTGGAGTTTGAAGACATGAGGAAAAAAAATATGTTTTCAAAATTGAAGAATGGAATTAAAGTTTTGTATCAATATCAATCAAGTAGATAAAATCAAACGTGCAATTTGAATAACAGTTCAAGTTTGAGATCGATCCTAACATCAATCTTAGATTGATTCTACACTCAATCTTACCTAGCTGATGCAGAAAAATAATCTTACCTAGCTGATACAAAAAATAAGAGATCCAAGAAGGCTTCAAGAGTTAAATCAATTTCAGTCATGAGATGAGATTGATCTCAAACTTCGAGCTCAATCAAAATCTCTTTTGAAATGAATTTTAAGATGGCAAAGATTCCTTAAAGTGTAAAATTGAAGATCAAATCAATCTGGACATCAATTTGAACATGAGATCTAAGATGACATCAATTTCACTCAAATATAAACAGATCAAATTGAATATTTGATCTAAAATAGCCATTTGAAGAAAAAGATAAAGTGCCAAGTCAATCTTGACGTCAATCTTAAGGTGAGATTTAAGATGAAATCCATCTCAACATCAATCTTAAGGATAGATCTAAGATGACATTGAAGTCACTTTAGATCTTCAATCTAATGGTAAAAAAATTTGAGTATTTATCGTGCACCAAAAGCACTACAACGGCTATTACACCCTCAACCTATAAAAGTGACATCAAAAAGAGGTATGGGGGTTAACTAAAGGATTAAATGAGTATCTACTTTTTCTATACAAGCATTCAATTCATTTCAACAACTTATGAAGATTTTTTGAGCTACAAAGAGTTAAACTTTCACTCCAATCTTCATCAACTTGCAAGAAGTTTTTCTATGCTCACTGATTATATATTAAAAAGTGTATTTACATTATATTTTATTGCTTTAACTTATTGCCTTGGATTGATGTTGGAAATTGAATCTAAGAAGAAGCAAAACAAGGAGGGTTAGTTAAAGTGTATCTCAACGAGGGTTTTTGCTTAACAGGTTGGAGTTTCTCTCATGTAGGAGTTGCAAGCTTGGTTGATTAGAGTTTGTCTTATCAGTGAGTTGAATTTTGTTGATTTGAGTATGTTTCATGAATATTATTTACTTGATTGGTTGGAGTTGATCTCACTAATAAGTGGTATATGACTTGTACTCCCTAGAGCTAGAATCTAAAAAAGAATGAGTGTTTTAAATTCTATTAAAATATACAATAATAAAACCCAAAGCACAAAAAGTGTATTTTTGAAAAAGATAAATAGAAAAGGCTACCGAAACCACTTTATATTGTTGTCTCCTCCGTGATTAAATTGCTTGCATTCTTATATTCCATTTGCACTCATTTAGCACTCTTATTTTGTCTCCCTACACGTTTCATCAAGAGGATTAACTACAATAGGGGTTTATGTTTAAGTAATTTTTAATAACTTAATTCATGTCTTCCCCATTGGTATTGACAACATAATGACACCAACACTTTCAAATTGATTAAATAATTTTATTAATTTTATACATTTTTTAGATGGACTATGCACATCTTTAATTTAATTGAAGCTTACTCTTTCATTAAATAAATAATTCTAAGTAAATTAGGTTGGTTAAATTTTAATACATCATCGAGGTGGGCCAAAATGAGAATTTCCCGTTGAAGTATATCTCATTATAAAAGATGAACACTTTTAAGATGTACAGGTCCTGATATAAATCTATTCCGATTTATCATTTCAATTACTCTAGTTTTATTGGTTAATTTATTTTAAGATAATGTGTCGCAAACAATACATTATAAACTCATTTGACAATAAAATTTTAAAAATTATTAATATTGAAAAATTATCTTAAAAATTAAGAGATTATCATATGTCCTTCAAGTTTCTAAAATTTGTAAATTTTGACCCTTAAGTTTTATATTTTTAGTAGAGGACTTACAAATTTAAAAATGTGTAGTTTTAGTTTCTTTACTAACGTGAAACACGTAACATTATTAAATTTTTGACTTGAAATGTTCAAAATTCCCTTTTATATTTTAATAAATATTCTTATTTAAAATTTAACATATTTTTCTAGCAAAATATCCATAAAAAATTGGCAAAAAAATTCTAACAAAATAAGAAAATCCATTTATGATTTGAATAAAACTAAATAAAAGTTTGTCATTTTGGGTGTGTTTGGTTGGAGGTAAAACTTTTGATGAAAAGTTTTGGAGGTAGAAGTTGTCAAATTGATAGAAAATGATGTGATATAATAGGGGTAATGATGATGAGTAAAGAGAATAAAATTAAAATATATAGGTTAGTTGTGTAGAAATGATTGAAAAATAGGGTAATTTGTATAGAAAAATGTGAAAAAATAATTAAAAAATAGAGTAGTTATGGAGAGTGAAAAGTTTTGGGTTGAAAAGTTTTAGTTGACATATTTTAGCCCTAAACAAACACACCCTTTGAGTAAAGATAGGGTTTCATGTTAGTGGAGGGACCAAAATTATATATTTGAAACCTTCAAGTCTTACGCTGCCAACATGAAATTTAAGGTTTGTTTGAGAAGAAGTAAAAAGGAAAAAAAAAAAAAAAAAAAAAATGAAAATTTTTTAAAAAGTAAAAACTAATATGATATGATAGAAATAATGATTGGAAGTAAATAGAATGAAGTTAAATAGATAAGATAATAGTATGAAAGATGTGAAAAAAGATTGATATGTAAAAGTATAAATAGAAAAAATAAATTAGTTAGATAATTAAGATGACAAATTACAACAAAAGTTTTGTGAGAAGAATCAAAAGTACAATTTTTAAAAATTTGAGGGACCTACATGTAAGTCCCCCAATATTAGTTTTGCCCCGGTGACCGAATTTGTTGTTACTCTTGCCTGCACATGATCAGTCTCGTGCCCACAAGAAGAATTTTGGCATGATGCCTACAACGGAGTGGATGGATTACCAAAGCAAGGGAGACTCGTTGTTTTTATTATTTAAATTTTCTGATGTAGACCTTATTATTTCGTGTCAACCACGTGAGAATTGAGATGGAGGGAGGGGCACTGAAATCGGAAAGAAGCAATGCAGAAAATCACGGGCCTTTTTTGTGACCCCTAAAGATGAGACCCACCTATGCGAGATAGAGTTGTAGAAAGTTGGAGACCGAGAAAATTCAGGGATCGCAAATGGTCGTCCAGATTCAGTGCAATATCTGCAGACCGCACCAGATCAGCTTCGTCTTTTGTGCACGCCGAACCCACCCATCAATCAAAACACAGGGATACGTATGTATGTCGACATGCTCGATATCTAGTCTCGGAACCGGGGTGCAAATTTTGCCCTTTTTTCGGGGTCTGTTTAGGTGAGCGGCGAAATCGGACTGGAACGTATCGGGTCAAAGTCCAGCCAATTCTAAGAATATTGGAAAATTAATTTTTTCTTATTATACTGGGTTGAGTTGCAGTGATATTTCTCGATATCTAGTCTCGGAACCGGGGTGCAAATTTTGCCCTTTTTTTGGGGTCTGTTTAGGTGAGCGGCGAAATCGGACTGGAACGTATCGGGTCAAAGTCCAGCCAATTCTAAGAATATTGGAAAATTAATTTTTTCTTATTATACTGGGTTGAGTTGCAGTGATATTCTCGGGATCTTTGGATAGTGGGGAAAAACTTAAGAGTGAGTTTAAGGGTGTGTTTGACAATTAATAAAAAATATCAAGTTAAAATTTTTCAATCTAAAACTTTTTACTCTCTACAACTATCATATTTTTTAATAATTTTTTCACATTTTTCTATACAACTACCCCACTTTTTAATCATTTCTACACAACAATCCACACAACTAACTTATATATTTTAACTTTATTCTCTTTAATACTCATCATTACTCATATCATATCATTTAACAACTTTTACTCTCCAAAATTTTTCATTAAGGGTGTATTTTGTTGGAGGTAAAACTTTTGATGAAAAGTTTTGGGAGTAGAAGTTGTCAAATTGATAGAAAATTATGTGATATAATAGGGGTAATGATGATGAGTAAAGATAATAAAATTAAAATAGATAGGTGAGTTGTATAGATAGTTGTGTAGAAATAATTGAAAAGTAGGGTAGTTTGAATAGAAAAATGTGAAAAAATAATTAAAAAATAGAGTAGTTATAGAGAGTGAAAAGTTTTGGGTTAAAAAGTTTTAGTTGACATATTTTGGCCCCAAACAAACACACCCTAAAAGTTTTATTCAGTACCAAACACACTCTAAAATTCGTTAAATTTGAGAGAAGCGCGTGAAATAGTTGTCAAATCAGGGGTGCAGTGTAAGAACCAGATATTTTATTTTATTTTCATTACAACCCTTCTTTATTATGAGGTAATTTATGAACATGCTACTAGGAATTTATGATGTAATGGATTAATAACATATACGGACATTGTTGAGCACTACAACTATTTTTCACCTCGCAGAGTAGATACGGGGTTCGACCTGCCCGGTCAGGTCGCAGGGGTCAAGGGGGCAGCGCCCCCGGAGAAATTTTTAACTATTAAGTCATAGGAGTGGGAAAGTAAATTACAAATTGAGATTAGACCCGACCCGACCCGATGGAGGTTCCGTTATACAGAGGAGCCCGCGAGTTAGGGTTCATCTTTCATTTCGCGCCCGATTCCGTTTCCATCTTCTTCTCTTCCTGTTCTCTGCTTCTTCTTTTCTTTCCCCCTATTCAGTACGATCCAGCTGTGGATTTCTTCAAAAAATCTCTACCAACTGCCTTGAAGGTCATCGATTCCAGTCAAGGAAACTTCGAATTTCTGCAATTCAAGCCTAGGGTTGCTGTTTTTGGGGAAAATCAAGATTAAGGTAAGTAGATGCTACCCTTCCTTGATTTAATGATGAAATCTCGTATTAAACATGATATGAAACTGGGAGAAATACGTGACACCCAACAAATCCATGGTTTGGGGCGTAGTGTTCGTAACAGCTAGGGTAAGTAAGGTTTGAGGGGAATTTGTTGTGAATGAGTGAATTTATGAAGTAGAGGACTCGTTAGCAGCTTTTGTATTCTTAAAATGTGATGTTAGTTGATTCGGTTTAAACGAGGGTACGAACTAGAGTTTTTTCTTTCTGTGCCTACCATGTATTTGTTAAAATGCTCGTGTGGCAGTTTTATATATTGAATTGAAAGTAAACCTTGTTGATGTTGTATGTGTGGTTTGTGACATGTATTCTTGTATGTTATGTATGATGTGTTATTTAAAATAATTGGTTGAAAAAGGTTGTTCATGGCCCCTGATTGACATGAGGAGAGAGTTGTTCATGGCCCTTGATTGACATGAGTAGAGGATTGTATGTGTCCTTCTATTTATATGTGGTTATATGCATACGATCTTAGGAGTGGGTATCGGACCCATATGTTTTATTTTGATCATGACATGCGCATCAAAAACTTTTCTTATTCCACTTTGTGCTAACCATTATCTACTTACTGAGTCTATTTAGACTCAAGTGATTTGTTATTTTTTTTTTTTTAGATCTCAGGTCAGGTGGGGAACCTCAAGATGGGGCAAGTGGAAGACCAAATCTTGGAAACCATTAGAACATCTCTAATTAAAGTTATTTGAATGTTATGCTCTTTTGACATTAACATAATGTAGACGGTTATGGAGCTAGATTTGACCTTGATAAACATATTGTATTCAGTATTTTGAATTGAATTACGATTTATGTGGATGCATGTAGTTATGATCATTTGGTTTGCTTGTTGTGTATGGATAAGTTTGAACGATTTCCTTCTATAGAGTTGAATGTCACATATTGAAATGAATTCTCTTATCATATGAAGATACAAATATATAACTATAGAGTTGAATGTCACATATTGAAATGAATTTGAATTGCTTATGCATAACAGGTTGTGTACTACATACCACCCCTTATATATTATGGGGAGATGCTGTCAAAATTTTTGTAGGTCATATGATACCCTTTTGACTAGTTATTATGAATATTTAGAAATGGGGCGTTACATGCAGTTAGAATGTTAGATGTAATGTGCCTAAGCATGTACACGATAGTCGTTCATTTGAATTTGCGGGCGCAGTTAACCATTCATTTGAATTTGTAGGCACAATTAATGCACATTCTCAGCCCATTGCAAGTGCAGCTCTCCCACGGTGCAGTTACGATTCACAGTTTACAAAGCAATAAATATTGTCATCCGAGTTTTACTACAGTCCAAACAGCCTCCTTCGATGGCTACAAAAAGAATAAAACAAAATTAGATCACTGTTTTGAAAACCGGACCGAACCGGGCGGTCGGACCGTGAACCGGTCATGTCCCGGTTCGGTACTGTCACCGGTCCAACCGCGGTTCGACCACCGGTTCGATCCAGTTGAACCGGAAAAACCGGGAATCGGTCACAAAACCGGTTCAGTGACCGGTCCAGTTTTAAAAACATTGAATTAGATTGCGCAAAGGAAAATTTAGCATAAACTTTGGTACTTCATCGATTACTTTCTTGGGCTTGTGAGATATGCTACTAAGGCTTGGAAAACAATCTTAAATGAACGTTTGGTAATTAATATTTTATGTGGTTATAGGATGAAGTGGGAGTGGAAAATAAAGTATTTTAAAAATTATATGATTGATAGAAAAATGATTGGGGTAAAGTTAGAATAATTAAGATTATTAAAAGAAAAAATTATTGAAATTTGAAAGCAAAAGTGAAAAAATAGGGTTTTGGGTTATTAAATGATTGGTTGAAAAATATGAAGAACGTACATTTCCCATGAAATTTCATGCCACCCCCCACCATATCAATAGCATCCTTAGGCCTCTTAGGATGCTTTAGAGAAGATATTAAAAGTATGTTTATTTATCACAAAAACTTTTCAAATCAAATTTTTTTTACTCTCCACAACTATCTTATTTTTTAATCATTTTTTCACATATTTTTATACAATTATCCTACTTTTCAATCATTTATACTTAATTTTCTTTACAACTAGTATATTTATTTTAACTTTATTCTTTTTACTCTTTATCATTACCCATATCATATCATATCATTTTTTTTTTCAATTCAAAAATTTTTATATCACAAACTTTTCAACCAAAAATTTTATTATTTTCCAAACACACCCTAAGTCTATACAAAAACATATGCCTTGAAACTTATGTGTCACGAGCAATCTCAATCTCTTAGGTATGCAATTGAGAATCAGTAGCTTGTCTTGACAAGTACTTTTGAGAGAGGTGTTTTACATATAGTGGGGTATCTGAACTTAACTACTTGATTGCAATCTTAGGCCTCTAAGACAAGGGTCTAAGAGTTTGGAGCAAGACTTAGATTCGTAATATGCAGACAAAAAGGCAAAATCAGAGCAAAATTGCTTTGAAGCAAGCTCAATTCTCTAAGCCTTACTTGTGAAAGTCATTAGTCATGCTCAACCCTCTAACACAAGTACTTTAGACGTGAAATATGATGAATCAAGGATAGTTGTAGATCTTTACCTAAAAGTTGTTATTGTATGAACAAAAACTTTAGTTTGGGGAAAATTTACTCAAGAGATATGTCAGTCCGCTGAGATTGCATTCGAATTTTCATAAGCAATCTCAGTTTCAGGCTTTTAAAGTATTCCTATGAAAATGCATATGAAACTTAAGAAATGATAAGCACAACTCAAGAGATAGGCTTAGGTCTATGAGAGTCAATAAATGCTTAATCTTTTGAACAAGAAAATGAGATGGCTATTAGTTTTGTTTTAATTTAAAAGATTCTTTTAGTATTACTCATATTTGATTTGAAAGTTGAGAGCATCTCTCCGGCCTTTGAGAATGTACTTAAGCTTTGTGATTATATAAATAGAAAAGATATATTGAGCATACGGAGTCGGGAAAATATTCAGTTCCATAAAAATGCATTTAAATTTTTGAAAATAAGTCTCAAGCGCTTGATCATTCCCTTGAAAAATGCAACGATCACAAAAGTTTAGAATGTTTGAAGTCCTTTGTTACTCGTTAACTACTACAAAGTGGTCACTTCTTTCCCACCATTATAAAAGGTTATCAACATGGATGTGGGAGGTAGTTACAAAATATTCAAGAGCTTTAACTTTCATCATCAAGAGAATCCAAAGCAATCTAACACTAAGAAGCTTCCAAGTGTTTTAACTTCAAAAGCATTAAAGACTATCTCTTTTATAATTGAAGAATCTTTTTCCTTTAATTTTCCACATAGGTAAAGTATAGTTCATCTTATAGTATTTGTTTGTTTGTACTATGTCTTGGATTGAAGTTGAAGGCCAAGTGCAAGGAGAAGTTAAAAATAGGAGTTTATTTTAGCGTGTCTCTTAGACAATTTTCACTTTATTGTAAAACTCCTACAGTTGAAATTTAGAAAAGAATTGTGAACTCTACTTGTATTTGTTGTGATACATAACAGAACCAACAACATAAGGTTGTGTAATGGAAACCATAAAGTAGAATAGTTATAGTGCTTTTAGCTTGTTTGATTTCATTGTTCATTTTTTGCAGTTTCTATCTCCTTAGCATTAAAGTCATTTAAGGAAAATTTTATATCTAGGATATTATTAGCAAATATTAAAATGATTTCATAACTTAATTCACTCATCCCCTCTTAGATTAAGTCATCCTTTAGGACCAACAAAAAACTAATCAATTTCAAGGTAGTCCCATATTAGTAATTTGAATTTATATTTTAAATCAATTTTGAATATTTATTATTATTTATTTAGTATAAAATTTTATTCATATAAACTTGCATGGTAATTATTATAATACGTTTTGTGGTGGGGCTATATCTTGTATGCTTGAATCTCTTAAGACCTCAATTTCCCACTTTAAAGTACAAAGTTTAGAAATTTACCTATTAACACTCCAAATATATATTTTTGAATGGAGTTAAGTTTTAATTTGTATGTTCTTAGTGTGGTGAAGGTGTTCCCCAAGTCAGCAATATGCTTAATAAGTCTTGCTCTTAATGACCATCTCATCCATAAAAACTTCTGCATTATGTGCAACCTATGGTGCAAGGGCTTTGGTGACACTAATATTTTTAAGATCGCAACATAATGGTATAGCAGTAAGTGCCTAAGCATGTATTACATTATATTTTCTTTATTGATTTGGGTAAAATTCATCAAGAAGCTAACTCGGCAATAATCTAAGTGAAATCGATTAGTTGTAATATTTTAATATAAAAAATAATTTGAGTATATTTGGAAGGTCTTAATTTTTTGGACAAGCTTTCTCCAAATTAATGAAAGGGGTATTTCGGAAAATACAAAATTTTTCCAATTAAAATTTTCCACTTTCTACACCTATTATATTTTTTAATCAAATTTTCAACTTTTCATGCATAATTATTCTATTTTTTAATTATTTTTATATGACTAACTTATTTTTTTTAATTTTATTGTCTTAGCTTTTCATTATTATCTTATCATATAACATTAATTTTTATTAATTCAACAAATTTTAAACAAAAAAAAAAACTTTTGAGACATACCCGAAGTGTACAAACATGCACCATAGGTGGAGTGGAGGTGTGAAAGTGAGGAACAGGGCGAGTACTCAATAGGCAGGGACCAGACAAGTTCATTTTCTTGGGAACTGCGAACGCAAAGTTCATGTGTACTGATGAAACGTCCTTCTCGGCACCGCCTCTTCTGCACCCTCAGCCCGTCCAAGAAAAGTACAGCCGAATTGACTCCTCTGCATCTTGCCTTATTAATCATTGTACTCGGCAAGGCATATTTTTCGGAGCGTAATCTTATGCACGTGCATTGAGCCTCAGTGCTTCTCGGTGTACTATACTTATTTATTATTATATTTTTTTATGAAGTTGTTAATCTAAGTTTATTTAACATATGTATCAATTTTTACTATTTTTGAAGATTTTTAGATATTTTTTTTAAATTTTTAAAAATCAGTGACATTTTTAATAATTTCACAGATTTTTAAAAATCTAAAAATCTTCAAAAATATTAAAAATTAATACATATGTTAAATATGCTTAGATAAACTATTGTATTAGAAAATTCTTTAAAAAAATAAAAAAATAGGTATAGTACACCCGGGGCATTGAGGCTCAATGCACTCGGGCGCATAGGATTACGCTCCATATTTTTCGGGGACGTTATTGCCTGCTCCTGTTTCCGGCTCCCGGTAGCTTATATTTATTTATTTTTTATTTTTTTAAATTTCTCCTAAACAGTGTTAATTTATGTGTATTTAACATGTGTATAAGTTTTTACCATTTTTGGAGTATTTTAGATATTTATTTTTGATTTTTAAAAATCAGTGACATTTTAAGTAATTTTAAATTATTAAAATGTCACTGATTTTCAAAAATAAAAAATAAATATCTAAAATACTCCAAAAATGGTAAAAACTTATACACATGTTAAATACAACTGGATTAACATTTTTATAAAAAAAACTTTTCAAAATAAATTAAAAAAATAGATATAAGCTCCCGGGAGCTTCCCTGCTCCCCGGAGCAGGCAATAACGTCCCATATTTTCGAGGGTTCTGTGCTTTAACTTTAACCCCGGTTTTAAGAGGAAAACATCTTGCCTTGTTAATCATTGTACTCAACAAGGCATATTTTAGAGGGTTCGGTGGTTTAACCCCGGTTTTCAGGGGAAAACCTGGGGACCAATATTACGGAAAACCCTTCAGCTCCCTGTCGAGTTCAAACTTGTGTGCAGCCTTTAATTTTTTGCGTAGCATGATACTTTTTTAATAAAAAAGCGACTAATGTTTTAATGCATTGAATTTCAAAGCATGGTAAAAACATCCATTTTTTAATATTTTTTGAAATTTTTTTATAAAATTCTTAATCTATGTGTATTTAATCTACCAAAATTTAGCATTTTTTAATATACATACATAGATATATATTTAATTTTTTAGAATATGAGAGGTTTTAGTCATTTTTAAATTACTAAAATACCTCTATTTAAAAATATATTTATATATCTCTAAAAATAATAAAACTTAATACATAAGTTAAATACATCTAGGTTAACAATTTTATTAAAAGATTTTCAAAAAAAATTTAAAAAACGTTGTTTTGCAACTTGAATGCATCAAAATGCAACATTATTCTAAGGTTGTGTTTAGTAATGAATAAAACTTTTGGTGAAAAGTTTTGGAGAGTAAAAGTTGTCAAATGATGTGATATGACAGAGGTAATGATGAGTAGTAAAGAAGATAAAGTTAAAATAGATAGGTTAGTTGTGTGGATAGTTGTGTAAAAATGATTAAAAAGTAGGATAGTTGTATAGAAAAATGTGAAAAAATGATTAAAATATATTATAATAATGTGGGAATCACAGAGATTGAACCTTAGAATCCAGCCGAAGGTTGTGTCGGTTGAAGAGACTCTTGCCCTAGTAGTTTACAGAAGAAATAAACTCCTGTAATATAACAAAGGAGACACAACTTTCATAAATAACTGAGGGGATATAGCCCCACCAACCAACCGAAAGGGGGGACATAGTCCCTCATAACTGGTCAAACTCAGGACCTGCGTCTAAGGGAACATCGTCCCTATTACTTCGGCTAGTCGCAAGTGGTATGTTGGCGTGCTTCTTAAATATACACAAATGATACTAAAATATGTACATATAATGGAAAATGGACATATGCACATGCTGTCTTCCATCTGTTGTCTCAAGGGCCTAATTGCTCCTTTTCCAATACCGGTTGAGCAGCCAAATCACTTTCAAAATGTTTCAATCACTAGAGGTGGAGCTCGGGCTTGTAAAAATCCAGTTCCCCTCAACCCTAACTATAATCTTATTTATAAAACTTAAATTTTCATTTTTTTTTTTATAAAATTCTAGTACAAAATTCAAATCGAAATTTAAGCAGATAATTTTTAAAATTTTAAAATCTATTGGTTGCAACGGATAACGAGCCGTGCATTGCCTTCCTTGAATCACAGCCTTAGCTGCCTACGGCTTGTCGCCTGCTTATTTCCATGAACTACCTTTTGTTGGCGTTTTTACTGCCAATCATAGCCAATTATCAACATTGTTGCCAGTTTTTGATGCTAAAGCCTCTATTGTTGCACTGGATTTAGTCTTCGGTCACCACAAATTGCCACAAAAAATGCTACCTGTCGCACACCTCTACTTCTCCCTTATTGCCGGAAGCTACGTCAAACACTAGTTGCTGCTTCCACTTTACACCGACGACTATAATTGGCACTAGGGGTGTTAATGGTCATGGTCAACCCGTTAACCCGCTCGTTCAACCCGTTAATAAATGAGTTTGGATTGAGATTTTTGAATAAATGGGTTATGATCCGCCAACTCGTTCAACCATTTAATTAAATAAACGGATTATGATTGAGGCTTCGCAACCCATCAACCCGTCAACCCGTCCAACCCATTTATTTAACCCGTTCAACCCGTATAACTCATTTAATATAATATATTATAATATATATATGTAATATTTATAACAGGAATTGACATTAAAGAGATGACTTGATATTGGAGCTGATGTTTTCAAGCCAAAATAAATTAAATTCAGGTATGTTAGCTTCGAATTATTTAATTTATTTAAATTTACAGACTTTATTAAAGATTTTTAGCATGAAAATTAGTAATAAACACAACCCGTTAACAACCCGTTAATCCGTTTATTAAATGGGTTGTAAATGGGTTAGGGTTGAAGTTTTTTAAATAGGTTAATAAACGGATTAGGGTTGAGATATATTAAATGGGTTAGGTTTAGGATTAGGCTCCAACCCGTTCAACCCGATCCGTTAACACCCCTAATTGGCACATGTTGTAGGTTTCTACTTGTTCTTCTTTCACAGTACTGGCGAGATGATCACACATCTTCATTGATGTCGGCCGATGGCAACCGTAGATGCCAAAACCAGCATTGTAGATCTCGACAGCCAAAATCTCTGCCATTGTTTGCCGAAAAACTTCATGGCATTGCTAATCTCTACTTTTGTACGGTACAGAGAGTCGACTCATCTTACGAGTTAACTCAAATATGCAAATAATATGGTTTTCTGGACAAGTTGAGTCGACTCATTTTATGAGTCAACTCAAATTTGCAAAGAACATGGGTTTTTGGTAATCAAGTTGGGTCGAACTATTGTATGAGTTGACTGAGATTTGCAAATAGTGTGGTTTTTTTTGTAGTCGAGTCGACTCCATCCAGGGACAATATTGTCATTAAAAAATTTGTATTGTAGCAACTCACATATATTTTATTTGTTTGTTGGTTTCCATTAGTTGAAAAAGCAAAAGAGGTGAAGTTACAAGGTTTAAAAAACGAATATGCGAAACTTATGAGCTAGAAAGTAAATACGCAAAGTTAGACACACTAAAATGCAAAAAATCCACATTATTTATCTCGCGATGCGTAGATGTATTTTAACCAATATAATTGCCTGTTATTATGATATTACATCGATTAAATCTATTAAGACCTATGATTATTCATATAATTCCTCAAAGAGATCTTGTTTATCTCTAAATCAAGATTTAAAAGTTTAATAACTTAACTTTATGTATTAAATTTTTACTTCCTAGATTCATCACTTAATTTATAAAATTATGCTATAGTGCGGATAACTACATGAAGCAAGCATTTAGCAATTGTTTTCCCCGAAAGACTCTTCAGTGAAAAATTTTTTATTCTTTACAACTACGCTATTTTTGAATTATTTCTTCATTTTTTCCTCTATTTTTGAATTATTTCTCTACAATTACGCAATTATCAATTCAACTAACCTATATATTTTAACTTTATTTTCTTTACCATCATCACCCTTGTTATATTATATCATTTTTTGCAATTTTAAAAACTTTTATATCAAAAATTTTTTATGAAAATTTTTATCACTTCCCAAACTGATAAATTAAACTACTTTCATAAATAAATCATATCTGAGTGACCGGTTGAAAAATTTGGGCACGGTTCAATGGATTAATTTGAGAACCACCAGCCAACCATTTTGATGCTCGGCCCCATTCTGTTAATATTGATCTAAGCCCTTAAACCTTGCTACTCTTTTCTGTTTCAACCTTTATTGTCAAACTTGTCAACAGTTCAATTTTCTTTATGAATTTTTAAAACAGAAGTTAATGAATAGTGAAAATTCTTTTTTTTATTAACAGCATATTTGGCAATACCAAAAAGTGCTCACTCAAACTAAAACTTTTTACTCCTTTCATAACAAAATTTTTTTTATTCTCCACAATTATCCTATTTTTTAATTATTTTTTTATATTTTCCTGTACAACTACCCTATCCTTATCATAACACATCATTTGTCGTATTTTAAAAATTTTATACTAAAAATTTTTATCTAACAATTTTATCACTTTTCGAATACATCCTAAAAAACTATTAAAGCCCTCTAGTTTTTTTTTATCTTTATCTGAAAGGGAAGAATAGTAAATGAGTGAAATAAAAGTAAAACAAAAGCAAACTACAAAAAAATACGTGTTAATTTCAAGCCATCAGAATCGGATTTGCGTGACCGATTAATGATGTAGTTGTTAGAACCTACCTACGTATACTTCTATACCTGATAGAATGATGATGTCGATATCCTTATTAGTACGTTCCAATTTAATGGAATTCATGGAACCCTTTGACTGGGAGGCCGCTTTGATGATAAATTAAAATTTAACTATGTGGGCTGGTGATGACACCAGCAGTCTGTTTAATGGATGTCTGATATTCAAATCTTTCTATTGTTGAAAGTATAAAAATTTATCCTCCCGTTTGGAGGTATTTATAATTATTTTCTTCAAGAATTGAAATATTTATAAAATGTTCTTTTATAACGAGGATTGTGAAAATGTCTAATTTGTAACAACGGATGTTACAATGTATATAATATTATTAAAAAATTAACTGGTTATATTACTTAACATAATTTATTTTATTATTTTACTGAGAATTATTTACAAATATATTAAAATGTTATGTAATTTGTGAAATTGTTATATACATAAGAATGGTTTATTTGGTTTTGATGTTGAAATAAAATTATAAATTAAATATAAATTAAATAATTTTATTAAATTAATTTTAAATGCAGTTTTTTTTTTGTTTATATGAAACTTGATTTCTTAGGTAAAAAAAAAATTCTACATTAACACGTTCCATTTATATGAAACTTGTGAAATGGATTCGCATAATTATCAAGGTGGGCCTTAGATGAAGACTTTTTATGAATTCGGAAGTTGCATTGAACCAGAGCCGACTAGGGTCAAATAATATATTTAAAGGAAGGGCTATAGAAAGCATAGCCGACCTGCAATTCAGAAGCAGCGTTTGCCAAAATGAAGATGGTCCTCGTGGGGGCCACCTCCAAGAGTACCTACTTGAGCTGGTGGGCCCACATGCTAGTCCTCCCGTGACATCTCGCGCTCAGTGCTCGAGATTCCCGGGAGTCTTACAACTCCTCCATCCATTCCTATGCGGGCCCCACCTGTCATCCATCTCCAAAGACAAGGCACAAATTCTATTTCTAGGCCGTCGGAAGGTCAAGGACCTGCTACCCAATTTTTTATTCTTCCAAGGGTCCGGAGTAAGGGATGGTTGGCATTTTTATTATATAAAAGTTTCTTAAGTAGGAGAAACTTTATGATATAATATGGATAATGATGGTGAGTGAAAAAAATAAAAATAAATAAATAAGTTAATTATATATATAGTTGTATAAAAATGATTGAAGGTAGGATAGGATTGTAGAGTATAGGAAGATTTGAAAAACTAAGATAATTATAAAAAGCGAAAAGTTTTAGTTTAAAAAATTTTTGTGTTAAACAAACAAACCCTCATAAAAAAGAAAAATTTTATGAAAAAGGCTTAATGATCAAGAATAAAGAGAATAAATATAAAATAAATTGGATAAGTTTTAGAAAAAAAAATGTGAAAATGGTTGGAGTAAGGAAAGGACTACATAAGTATCAAAAAGTGCATGGAAACTAGGAAGGTAAGAGCATTTTTTTTTAACATTTTAGGTGTGTTTCATAATCATAAAAACTTTTTAATCTAAGTGAATGTTTATTAAAGTAATTTGGTGTGATTATGGGATGGTGTAGAAAGTAGAAAAATATTTTGAGAATTATATGATTAATATGAAATGAGAGAGGTAAATTTGAAATAAATAAAACAGTTAGAAAGAAAAATTATTAGAGTACAAAGGTAAAGTTGAAAAATAGAGTTATTAAATTATTAAATTATTTGTCAAAAATGTGTAGCATGTACGAATTTCGCTATTCCCATTCTAACCCAACGCTGGACATTGCCAGACGTCTTTGATCCTATTTTTAATTATTTATTCGTATTTTTAATAAAATTATCCTAATTTTTAATTATTTCTCGATGACTACACTATATCCTAATTTTAATCATAACTCGAAATATCGGTTGACAAGGATTCAATAAGGCTATATGTATCCATATTCAGTCGATTTTCTTTGTATTGGCGGCTGTTGGTCTGTATCGGCTGATCAGTGTATTATGGACCCATATCAAGTGGGATCCCCATTTTATATATCGTGTTGTATTGTAGCTTAAAATTCAACATTCATTTATTTATACAATTATTATTTCTACTTTTTTCTTTATAAACTTGTTTTATAAGTATATTCAATATATACACCAAGTTTTATTATTCTACAATATTTTTACATGTTTATTTTTATTTTTATAAATAAGTTTTTATGAGATAAAAAATTATCAATTAAATGCCTTTGAAATTGATGATTTTTAAAAAATAAAAATAAAAATTTAAAAGTATTCTAAAATGGTATGGCAAAACTCGATATATAAATTGAATATATTTAGAAAAATACATTTATGCAGCAAAATAAAAAATATAACTAATGGTAAAATTAAATTAATATTGTATTTGAACTTAAAATATATCATGATGTATATAATTATGTATCTATCAATCCAGGAATTAGAAGGGAATACTAACAGACGTGCATTTCTTTTTCATCTTCTCTGCTTTCTTTGCTTCTTAAATTGATACCACCAGGAGCGTCACCCTGGTGGTAACCCATGCATTAGACTGGTGGTAACCCATGCATTAGACTAATGGCTGGTTGTGTGTGTTTGAATGACATCTAGGGCATTTTATCCCTATTTATTATTTGGAAGTTATGTTTCCAAATGTCTAAATAGGAGCAGATCTCCAAATGTCTAGATAGGAGCAGATTGTCTATTTTAATAGATTTTTGAGATAGGAGCAGATGGTCTATTTTAATATATTTTTGAGATGTATGTAAATATAGCCCTTACCGAACTTGAAATCCATAGCATGGAAAATCAGGTAAACACACACATTAAATCAATTTTGTCCGTTTTTTCTTTTAGAATTTTCAACGGATTAATTAAAATTCAATTAAATGTTACTTTTGCTTCTTTTCGTCGTAACCGAAGCTAGAGGACGTGATTTCGACCACTCTTGTGTGTTCGATCCAAGGAAAAACAGATTTCTAGTGTGGATATTTCAGATTTAGGTTGTGTTTGGTAATGAATAAAACTTTTGATGAAAAATTTTGGAGAGTAAAAGTTGTCAAATGATGTAATATGATAGAAGTAATGATGAGTAGTAAAAAGAATAAAGTTAAAATAAATAGGTTAGTTGTGTGTATAATTGTGTAGAAATAATTAAAAAGTAAGGTAGTTGTATAGAAAAGTGTGAAAAAATAATTAAAAAATATGATAGTTGTGGAGAGTGAAAAGTTTTAGATTGACTTAACATTTTTTATTAATTGCCAAAAACACCCTTAGAGTGAAGAATGAAATTTGGGGAAATTTCAAGATTTATGCTTGTTTGTGATTTAAATAATCAGACTAAAGCCAAATCTAGGGAATTGAAGATGATCAAAACTTTGCTGTAATTTTATGATTTAGAGTTTATTTTTAAATATTCTTAATTCCAAAGATGTTAAAAAGAAAAATTATGTTCATTCTACATGAATCTATAAATGATACTATCTCTATTTTCTTGAGGGTGGAAAAATTTTCCCTTTTAAATATAATTATTCAAAAATAAAAAGAAGAACCATATGCCTGTTATTTAATCTATCTATGGTATTATCCATTATTTTTTATTGTAACTCAGAAAAATTTTAACTTTATTTTTTAAAAAAATTACAGAAATTAAAAATAGAAATATTCCAAAAGTTAGAAAAGGAAAAATTTTGTGCATAAAGATAACTTTGTTTTACAATAATATCCATTTTTTATTGATACTTAACATAGATTTTCACTTTTCACTTTATTTATATATTTTTATTGCAATTTAAATATATTTTAAGGTTATTTTAATTTTTGTTTACATAATTGGGAAATTTTAAAAATAAACTTAAGCACCTTAAAAATAAAAATTATCAACTTTTTGCAGTATACCATGCGTGGATATAAATATACATTATTTGTAATTTATCGATTTATAATTTAATTTATATTTTGTGACTTAAGTCATATGGGGACATTTTTTGGAAAATTAACAGGCGCACAAGTCAAGGATGAAGAGGAGAGAGAAGCCCTCAACTTCATTGAAATTAGCACTTAGAATCAGGGCTGGTGGGGATAGGTCAAACTACATCCAATCCCAACTCAACATTTTAAAAATAATGTTTGATCCTTATTTTTATACCAGATCGTGATAAGGTTGAGATAAGGTCAGTTTGATTCTTACTTTTTTTAGTAGGTCTCGAGACAAACTTCGGGTTGACACTGGAACAACGGTTCGAGTAAAAATGCATGTCAAGTAGGATGATTTTAAGAATTTATGAACCTATTAAGTATAAAAATGTATAGATGCTAAATTTAAATATTGTATGCTTCAACCTATTAATGATTAATAAAGAAAAAAATTATTATTTAAATATGACATGAATATTAGAACAAATTAATGAAACATATCTTATTTAAAATTTTATTCATATCTTGAAGAACTAAGTTAGGTTGGTTAGCGGGTCAAATTTTGTCTATTTTAATTAGGGACAGTAAATCCAAATCATACGAATATTTTTTCAAATAACATTGTAATTGGTGTTTATTCACTCATTCGTATTTGGTAATAGTAAATTAAAGTTTAAAAGTAATGATACAATACACATGTATGTATTAAAACCTTAATACATATATATGGTTTTAGCCTTTTTTTAGAAATTTTTTAACTTTCTTTTCGTTTTTTTGTAAGCCCTCGCATGTAATTTTTATATATACTAAAATTTATTATTTTTAAATCTTTATATATAGTTTTGTAATTACAAAAATTAATATTTGCACCTATATTTATGAGGGTGACAACTATTGATCTTTAAAATTATGAAAAAATACATTTAAAGATCCTCAAATAGTAAATTTTTGTATATAAACTAAACATATGTAAGATTATATAAAAGTGAAAGAAAGTATAAGAATTTTAAAAAGGCTAAAATCATATCTATGTATTGAGGTTTCACTACATACTTTTTTTTTTTTTGATGGAAGAATTACTCTATCCCGACGCCCTTTCCCTTTGGAAGGGGTTCGGAGGAGAGTAATCCGTGCAATTCATTGCCAAAAAATTGTCTATACACAGTTTCCTTAACACTACTTGGGGGGGATTCCCCCACCAAAGAAGCTGATGTACATCAGAACAAGAAGCCACCTTGGCTAAGGAGTGGGCCGCCTCATTACCCTGTCTAAGAACATGATGAATAGAGAGGTGGTCATAAGTAGCAAAAATGGATCTGATCTCAGAAATAACATGCCCCACTGGAGATGATATCGTGCAGTCTTTGGATAGGTACTGGCAAAGTAGTAGAGAATCGGATTCAATCAGAACCTGGCTCAGCCTCAGTTGAATCACCCACTTGGTTGCCAATAAAAAAGCGTGGGCCTCCATGAGGAGCGGTTCCATCGTGCCCGTCCATCTCCACCCCCTAGCAGCAATGAAACGACCCCTGGAATCCCTGATGATAGCCGCTAAACCAGTAACACCCATATCATCCAAGGCTTGCGCATCAACGTTCATCTTGAAAGCCCCCGCAGGCGGTTTAGTCCACCTGGCCACTAATGGAAGATCCAGAACACACGTCTGACCAAGGAGCTTTGCCCTTCAAAATTGTTCGCAGTAGTCACAGCACCAAGGTAGAATCATATGAAAAACCGGTGGGTCCCCGTCTTCTCGCAGCTTGTTCCTTAGAAACCAGACCCTCCAACAAAAAAGGATAAAGAAAGCCAGATCCAGCAATTGATTCCTGAGGGACAGAGTACACAGCGTTTGAATCACTGATAGCGGAGGAGAGTTCAGTCTAGCAGCCACGCGACTAAGCCTTGCAATATGAGGGCATCCCAAAAAGAGGTGGTCAGAGTTTTCCACCTCCCCCTTGCAAAAGAAACAAGTAGTATCCACCTGAATACCCCTCGAAGATAAATTCTGCAAGGTGGGGAGAGCATTCCTAACCAGCCGCCAACCAAAAAACAACACTTTGCTTGGAAGGTTTGTCCTCCAGATGGCCCTATAGAAGGATGAGAGGTTTTGGCTCTCCGAACTCTGAGAGAGCAGCCTGTAGGCAGATTTAACCGAGAATTGACCATTAGGTTCATGGGCCCAGTAAATACAGTCCTCCGCCTCGCCCGGTGGAAGGGGAATAAGGCTAATCTCCTGCCAACGAGCCTCGCCAGCCGCCGCCATAATCTTTTCCTTGACCCAAGATTTGGTTTCCCCATTGATGAAATCACATACACGGGCCTCCTCCGGAATGGAGCACGGGAGAGGACCTGCCTTGGAAAGCACTGATTTGAGCCAGAGGTCGCTAAAGAACCGGATCCTCATCCCATTACCCACTCTCCATTTGCACCCCGAATGGACGGCATCACGTGCCCTTAGAATGCTTTTCCAAGTATAGGAGTCCGAGGGCTTAGCCCTATAATCCCATATATCTGAATTTCTGAAGTATCTTGCCTCAGCACCTCATAGCAGAGGGAGGCGGATCCCGTAGCTAATCTGAAGACCTGCTTAGCCAGAAGGGCATAGTTGAAGTTAATGATATCCCTGAAACCCATTCCGCCTGCCCTCTTCGATTTACACATTTCCTTCCAAGCGACCCAGCTCATTTTCCTTTTATCCCCCTTGTTGCCCCACCAAAATCTGCTTAGCATTCCATTTATGGCCCGACAAAAGGAGGTAGGCAGCAAAAAAAGACTCATGGTATATGATGGGATTGCTTGGGCCACTGCCTTTAGAAGAACTTCTTTCCCGCCCCAGGACAAAAGGCGCCCCTTCCACCCCTGAATTATGTGCCAAATGCGGTCTTTGATGCCTTTGAACATACCAGTCTTGGATCTGCTCAGCCAAGCGGGGAGGCCGAGGTAGTGGTGGAGATCCCGACCCGAGACGCCAAACAGGTTTGTCGGCACCCCCCTTTCATATGTAGACGTATTTGTGCTAAAAAAGAAGGAGGTCTTGTCCACATTTACCAGTTGACCAGAAGAGGAAGAGTATTGGGAAAGGATGTCCAAAAGAGCCCTGATGTTATGTTCATCAGCCTTAATGAAAAGTAGGGCATCGTCCGCAAATAATAAGTGAGTGAGTTGTGGTCCCCGCGGGTTTATTCTGATTCCACTCAGTGCGCCTCTCGCTGTCGCATTTGAAATGAGCACTGACAAGCCTTCCGCACATAGAAGAAAAAGATGGGGAGACAGTGGGTCCCCCTGTCTTAGACCCCTAGTTGGTTGGAAGCAATGGGATTTGAATCCGTTCAGTTTGATCCATAATGTAACCGTTGATAAGCAGCTTCTGATCCATTTGATCCATATGGGACTGAAATTCATCTTTTCCATTACTCGACAGAGAAAATCCCATTCGACCCTATCATAGGCCTTTGACATGTCAAGCTTAACCGCCATCTCCCGTCTTCTGCCACTCCTTCGTCGTCGTAGAGAGTGGATAGCTTCGTAGGCAACCAACATATTATCCGTGATGAGCCTGCCTGGGACAAACGCACTTTGTTCCGCATCGATGACCTCGTGTAGTGCCCCTTTGAGTCTGTTAGCCAGTACTTTTGCCAAAATTTTGTACACGACATTGCATAAGCTAATCGGGTGAAATTTTGATAGTTCTTGCGCCCCCGCCACCTTATGAATTAATACCAAGGCCGTGCTATTTGATTCGCGAATGAGACTATCACGGCGGCAGTGATTATCCTCCTCCATGAAACGTTTGCACCACATGAAGATCTCCTTACCCACAAAATTCCAATTCTGCTGGAAAAAGCCAGACGACATCCCATCTGGCCCCGGGGCCTTTGTTGGACGCATGCCTTTAATCGCACTCTCAACTTCCTCCCAGTCCTAAGGCCTAATCAAAGTCTGCCTCTGAATGTCTGAGATCCTTCTGGTAAAATGATCATTAATCCAGCTTGCATCTGTAGTGGCAGAATGAGCATAAATGTCAAAGAAATAGGATACTGTTGGAAATATGTGGAAAACAAGCTAAATCTATGTTTTGATGATTAACAAATCAATTTGAGTAAGTCTTGGCTACTAACACGTTTGTGGAAATGTTTAAGGGATATACATTTGAAGAAAATAAAGCATGGAAGGCCAAGTCGTTCCCCAAGTCGACTCCAAGATCGACTTCAAAGAGCCAAATCCGTCCAGAGTTGAAACGGGAAGAAGAGTAGGTGAAGTCGCAGGCCAAGTCGACTCCACTTGCGACTTGGGAAGCTAAGTCGCAAACTAAGTCGACTCCAGCATCGACTTCAGATGAAAAAAACCGTCCAGAGTTGAATTTGGGACAGGAGTATACCGAAGTCGCAGTCGAAGTCGACTCCAGTTGCGACTTGGGCGAAGTCGCAGACGAAGTCGACCCCGAGTTCGACTTGACGTTCTTCAAAGACCAAAATACAGATTCAAACTCCTTTTTCAAAGATCAACTTAAGTTTATCAAGTCTAAGGCAAAGTTTCAAGCATATTTCAAGATGAAGAAATTCAAGATATGAAGACTAGTATCGAAAGCAAGAAGAATGAATAAAAAACAAGTTCTTCAAGAAAACTACAAATATGTGAAGCCATTCCAGAATAATCAAAGAAAGAAGCAAAGCAAGCTAAGAAAAGATAATGATCCAAAGGGGAATGAAGGAACCAAGCATTCCAAGTTTTCAAGTTCATCAAGCTTCCTGTCGAGGTGAAGTCGCACACCGAAGTCGACTCCACCTGCGACTTGGGTCAAGTCGATGCTCAAGTCGACCCAGCCTGGAACTTGAAGTCGCTACGGAAAGCCGAAGTCGCACCCGAAGTCGACTCCATCTGCGACTTGGGCGAAGTCGCATCCGAAGTCGACTCTGCCTGCGACTTGGGTCGCAACGGTCGGATAATTTTCGAACGTTGGCGCATTAAATGCATGCCACCTACCTTCTAACGTTCGGATTCCCTCCAAAATTATAAAAGGCATTCATGGTGGACGAGGGAAGTAGCTGAGAATCATTAAGTGTGCTTAACTCCTATATTCAAGAGCTCTAAAGAGATCAAGCCATTCAAAGAGGAAGAACTTCACTTCAAATTGCAAGAGCTATATTTCTGAATCTTCAAAGCCTACATTACGAGTTCTTCTCTGCGCCAAATTGCTTCTACACATTTGTAAAGTGTAGACTTCTTTTGTTATTTCATTTTGATTGTATTGAACTTGATCTAGTTTGAGGAGCTAGGATCAAGTGTAAGCAAAGTAGTGTGTGATTGGAGTGGAACTCATCACCTACTTGTGTTGTGTTGTGTTAAAGCCCCTAGAGCTGGAATCTAGAAGAGAGCAGTGACTCTAATTGTATTTGAAGAATACAATAGTGGAACCCAAGTCACAAGGAGTGTGAGCTTGGAAGAGTGGAGTAGGGAGGTTGCCCGAACCACTATAAAAATCTTGTGTGTTCGATTTATATTTCTGCTCTTCACATTATATTGCTCTCTATTTTGTTTCTTCATAAAGGGGAATAGATTAATCCGGGGTAAAGTTTCTGTTTAAGTTATAAATTTTTAAGAACCCAATTCACCCCTTCCCTCTTGGGTTTTGCCATTAACTCGGGGCCAACAGATACAGCCAAATCCAGCATCTGATCTTGGTCCTTGACCTAACGCCCATTCATGTCTCTAAGTGCATCAATAAAAAAACCCGTGTTTCTGTCACCCTGATGAAGCCAGTGTGTTTTTGCCCGCATCTGCCACAGCCGCTCCTCATCCTCGAGCAAAAGATTAATCTGGGATTTCAACATGTTAATGGAATCATCACGACCATCATTCGGGTTCTGACACGTTAACCGCGAAAGTTCCTTCTGTTTCCTCACAATTGCTTGCCGCAGATTACCCCTTACCCTTCGGTTCCATCTGGATAGTTCGATGCCGCATCGTCTAATTTTCCCATTCGGAGTCGCAACATCCCCCACAATTCCCATCGGGTGCTCCTCCCACACCCGTTGAATGATCCTCTTCGCCTCGGGGTCACGAGCCCAGAATAACTCATACCTGAATTCTCGGGGAGGCCTATGCAATCCGTGTGAAGTATCAAGTGTTAGAAGAAGCGGGCAGTGATCAGAAGTAGAGGCCGAGATGTGTGCGATGCGAGCATAAGGAAAAAGCTGAAGCCATGTAGCATTTGCAAGCCCCCGATCAAGTCTAGCCTCCACTCGCTGTGTACCCCTCCAATGATTAGACCACGTCATGGGCGTCCCCACAAAACCGAGATCCTAAAGGTTGCATCTGTCCATAGAGTTACGAAACAGCTCCATCTGGGTTTGAGACCGGGTTCTCATGCTGCTGTATTCATTTGGCCCCACCACTTCATTGAAACCTCCCATCACAAGCCATGGGGAATTTGACCCGTCGCCCAATTGATTGAGGATATGCCAGCTTTGATGGTGGCAGTGAGTTTCTGGGTGACCATAAAACCCAGTGAACTGCCACCCTATAAAGTCCACATGAATATGATGAGCAGAAAAACTACGCACAGAAGCAGGATGGTCATTATTCCAAAAAAGAGCTAGCCCCCCTCCTTGCCAAGGGATCCACCACAAAACAGGAGTCAAACCGGAGTTTTCATCTTATCGCTTCCATTTCCTTAGTAAACCGCTTGGTTTCGCAGAGGAAGACCAACTTAGGAACTTGTTTCTTGATTAAATCAAGGAGACATCGAACTGCGCGTGGGTTCCCAAGCCCACGGCAGTTCCAGGTCAGGAGGGCCATATCAATTGAGGTGGGATCGGGGGATCCCCGCGGCCTCCACCTCCTTAAGTTCACTGTCAGCCTCCATCTTTGTCCGCTTCGATATAATCATTTGGTCTCCAAGGGTCCCATCTCTAGTCCTTTTGGAAGTAGACAAAATCGCATTTGAATTCTCCCCCACCGAGCTTAATCCTTGTCGTGCCCGCCTTTTCCACCTTCCCCTATACTCATGAGAGAATTGCATGGCTTCCATGACCCCCACCGAGTCCCCTCCAGCTCTAAAATCGGACATCTCCCCTTCCACCTGCCCCTTGCCCATAACTACCCCCATAATTGGAAAATCAATCATTTCATCGCCCATCTTCTCCTCCAAACATAACCTTCCTTCCATAGTCCCCCCCTTCTGTCACAATTCCTTTATTTTGAGCCATGGGAGATAGACCTGTAACTGTCCCCCCGCATGTAGCTGAATAGGCCAATCCCGACCGCCATTGGTAGCCTCCCGTCTTCCACAGTCGTCCTTCACCATGGGTTGGAGATCGCTCAACGCCAATCCTCTCTGAGGAAGCTCAATTTGAGGCCTGTGATCACTGTTTTGTTGCAGATCGTGTGGTCCCACTTCAGAGTCTCCTCGCCCGGAGTCCTCCTCCGACAGCAGACAATACGCCCTTCTCGCTATTCTAGCTGGTTCCTTTGAGGGGAGGTCCATCGTCTGTGTGAGACCAAGTGGAGAAACCGAGGGAGATATCTGTTGAGGTGAAGCCGGAGGAGATGGCTGTTGAGGAGCTAGTTTGGGATCGGAATCCATCCTTAGAGAAGCACCCGTCGTCAGTATGAAGCAATTTGCCGCCGCACACACTGCAGCCGTCTGGTTTGGTTTGCCCATGCCGTCCAATCTGCCTTCCAGCGTGGGTGAAACCCAGCTATCGGGCGTTGGGTTCCTCTGTTCCATTCCCGCTGCTGAAGTCTCTCCTTGGATGCCCATGTACTTTATTGGTTTCATGCAGTTTCTATCAGCAAGTTCTTCCTTCAGTTTCATTGGTTGAGTACCAACTCGTAGCCAACTTCCGAACGGCAAGTCTGCCTCCATTGGTAGCTGTCCATTCTTGTCCCGAGCTTGGCAGTCTTTATGGGAATGCCCCATGATCCCACACAAATAACAAAACATGGGAAGGTTCTCATACTGATAGCTCAACCATTTGCGCTGCTGAGTTCCAAGCTGAATGAAAATGCCCCTACGGAGAGGTTCCCGGCAATCAACCATTACCTTGACCCTTAAATCAGCATCTGAAATTCGACAGCCCAGCAGCTCATCGAAAGTCTTGCCAATGTTCTGTGCCACGAACGACTTGTCAACAATGTATGGAACTCCATGAACTTGAATCCATAGCGGCGTTTTCACAAGCATGAGCTGGGCATGATCTAGTTCTTCTTCCAGTTCGGCAAGAATAATGATATTCCGTTCAAACAGCCATGGTCTACCATTCATCACATAGTCCTTATCGTCCCGATTTACAAACGATACCTTGAATAGGTTCTCGCCAACTTCCGTAAAGAAGAACCTATCTTTCGTCCGCCATAATCGCTTCAACATGCCTTTAAAGAATTCTTTGTTGAAAGTTTTCGAAGACCAAAGAGAACACAGAAGAGCGGCCTCATCACCAGGTTGTATTTTCCGGATTGCAAAGCTTGCAATGGTCATTGTCTGCAATTCTGCACCCAGAAGGTTAGCCTCGCTGGGATTCATCTTGTGAATTTACCCCGTTGTCTGCTTCGCCGCCCACAGATAACAGATAGAATTCTTTCTCAGCACCACCTCCGACCGCCCTTGCTATGGCCAAGAGCGACGGACGTTCTCCCCCCCCGACACCAGCACTCAGTCCCACTCACGACGAAGGGCGCCTATCGTCGCCACGTGGGACTTACAGAGGCCGGACTCGAAAATAAGATCGTTAAAATTAGGGTGGGAATCGGGGCGGGTCAGGGTGTGCCCAACCCTGACCCTCCTTTTCAAAAATCTTGTTTGACCCTTACTTTTTTCTACAAGGTCTCGGGACAAAATTCGGGTCGATATCGGGTCAACGGGTCGGGTAAAAAACTGCAGGTCAAGTAAGAAATTTTTAAAAATTTTTAAAACTATCAAGTATAAAGACAAATTTATATTAAATTTAACTACTATATGCTTGAATCTATTATTAATCAGTCAAAGTAAATATAAATAATTAAATAAAACATGAAAATTAGCATTGAACGAGGTTTTTTTTTAAATGTAAAATATCAAAAAATGGGTCAGCAGGTAGGTCTGCCCCGACCCGCCTTGACCCGCCCCGCCACCCCTGAAAAAACTCGGATTTTGCCCCGACCCGCCCCGCCCAGCTCCGCATTTCTTTAAAATCGTCAAAATCCCGACCCACCCCGCCGGGTACACAATCCGACCCGCCCCGGTATTAAACAAGGTCGGGGCGGGGCGGGTCACGGGTCGACCCGCCCCGATTCCCACCCCTAGTTAAAATGATAGTTTCACTACATACTTATGCATGGGATCGTTACCCGACAAACAATGAGCAGCATGTAACATATAAATTCTCCAAAAGAGAATTAAATAAAGGATGCAAAAAGTCAAACTAACGATTGGCATATTTATGTACTCTAACTACCCAAATAAATATTACAATTAATATGGTCTAATCTATAAAAGATAAATAAAAAAAGCAACTCAAGAGATCCAGAGGAAGACAATTTTAGATGCTTAGAAGGGAAGAAGATTTTAGATAAAATATTGTAGTAGTGGTTGTGGTGGTGATAATGATGAAGAAGATGACAAAATTGAGATAAGAATGACCAAAAGAGAAACTATGTGAACTGTAATTTTAGTTGAAGGAGTTGGTGAAAGTTGCGGTGCAAATATTACTTAAAAGTTTTCAAAAGCAATCTAAAATTACCAATCTTGATAATAAAGAGATCTAATTTACTAAGCCACCAGCTCCCATTGATGATGAACAATTGTTTAGAAGCTGTGGGTTAAAAAAAAAAAATTGAAGCAATTGTTGTTTAAAACTAACATAGATAATTTGGGTAAAGCAACTGAAAATCTATTCCTTTATAATAGCATCCCTCCTCACGTTCTCCACTTTTTAAAATTTTTATTGATGCAGTAGTTGAAGCAAAATCTAACAGAAAAGCACCATTTTCATATGAGATTGATGAAAAAATTTTATAAGAAGTGTATGAGAAAGTTTGATAGTATGCACAATGACATATGAATGTATGGACATTATAAAGTTGAATCGCATATAAATGGACTAACCCAATTAGGCCAAGTATCATCAACTTTTTATTTATTATCATTTGGGCATAATGTTTATTAGAGTAACTAATGCTTTGAAATTGTTAAGACTGCCACATATATTTTTAGTTCGATGAACAAGATGGTTAATACAATTAGAGAAAGTAATCTGATCCAATAATTACAAATAATAAAGCATTTTATAAAACATCTAGGAAGATGCTTATGCAAAAAGGATCTAATTTCTCTTTATCTCTATATACAACTTGTTGTATAAATTTTATACTTACATAAAATGAACAAAAATATGGCTGATGTTGTAAAGAAGGCCAAGACTTGTAACTTTCTTTATTGACAATTACATTGCGTTATTAGCTTAATAAGGAAGTTAAGAAATGATTGCATTATTAGCTTAATAAAGAAGTTTAGAAATGATTGTATGCTACTGATAAATCTCAAAATTTTGGTCTAATTTCATATTGAATTCATACCGTTTAGTATAAAAATATTAATTAAATATAGGTTTTATGCGCAATTTCTTGAAAATTATATTTTTCATAAAATCTTTATTTTTGCTATAAATTGGGCCAATTTGCAATATTTTTGAAAACATAAAATTATAAAGATAATTACATATGCTAAGATAAAATTAAATAGGATAAAAAATTAACTTTGAAATAGTATTAATATAACTTGGGCAAATTTATAGAATGGTTAAAATGATGCATATATAATTATAAATATATTCTAAAATATGGGTATAAAGTGGACGATTAGGAAATCTTAACACAAAAATAAAATTCAAAGGGGTTAAAAATTAAATTTTAAAACTATTTTTTAGCTTATTGAAATTAACTGGTGATGTTATCAGCACTTCAATTTTCATTTTTCTAAATGCATGTGTATAAGTGTAGGTACAACGCTGGAGCACCAGTGTGGTACTCCATCTTCCCCCAACCACATCTCCGCAAACCGAGGCAGCCATGGCGTCCAGCTCTCTCCTCTGCTTCAGCATGCCGTTTGCAACCCACCACCACCACCGTTCCCAGCTCCCTTAAATCGCCGACAGCAGCAGGGTGGAAAAGCCCCACAAATTCGTCCATAGCCTCACCCACCGATTCAGCAGAGCAGCAATGGAATCGCAATTCCATTAAACAGGGAGCATGCCACCGACCGAAACAACAAGAAGTGAAGATTCAGTCAATTAATTCCAAGCAAGCATTCGGAATCCCAAACATAGCAACCATCCCCATCTCTCCAATTAAACCGACGAACAATCTAGCAGCATCAGCGGCCAGAAATTGGAGTCAAGCTCTGGCGTCTTTTTGCAGCAGTCCCCATCATCCATCTGAAACCAGCAATGAAGCAGCTATGCCATTAATCGGAAGCATCTTCCAGCTCTCTTCACGGCAGCCATTGCCGACCAGCCACAGCTCAGGCAGCCTTCTCCCAATTTGGCTTTTGCGAAATTCACCCCTAGCAAACCCATCAACCCTTCTATTCCGACGCCCATTTCGTTTCAAAGAAAAATGTTGCAACATACCCCTGCATCTTCCATTGTCAGCCAGCCCTCCATCTCTGGTCTTCAGACCCACCAGCAACAATTTTGCCCCAGAAATCCATTCGAGACTCCAACTGATCTCCATTAATCCCAAGCAGCTTCAAAATCGCAGCCACCATTAATTTCCAGCCATGGAAATTCGTCCGACCAAGCCATTTGCAAAAATCCGGAATTGAATTCAACTGGCAAGTCCACAAATCCAAGAAGCAAAATCGGCCGACCCCTTATCTGCAAGCACCGGCAGTCCACTAACCCCAATCCATCTGCCATCACCCAATTCGAGCAGCTACCTTCTGCTGTCTTCCTTAACAGCAGCACAGCCAGGCAAAGGCAACGGGTAGAAGCAAAGCAGGTGGGGGGGGGGGGGGGGGAAACTTCACATGAATCCCACGTCCGATTCCACTTTAGGGTACCCCATACATCTATAAAGTCATGGGCCCTCTACACATCCCAATACCAAAATCCCCTCCTTGGGTAGGACCTATTATTAAGTGGATGGAGCCAAATAATAAAATTTCCATAATTGCAATTCACATTTGGGCGATGTAGTTTTTATTTCTTTTTGCAATTTCAATTTTTAGATTAGATTTACTGCTTTATTTTCTGAGTAATTTTTAGATTAAATTTAATATATTTTTTTTACTATTTTCTTAGATTAATTTTATTTCTGCAATCATTTAATTGTTTTCTTAGTTTAAATTTAAATTACACTATTATTAATTAGTTATGCTTTCCTTCTTTCCATTATTCTATTTCTCTCTCTTTCTCCCCCTTCCATTTTCTCTCTTTCTAATTCCTTTACTTGTTCTCTACCTTCTCTCTCTTATCTCTCTTATCTTCTTTTTCTCTATAATTCCTCTATTCGTTCTCTGTCTACCTTCTCCACTCTCTTCTCTTTAATTTTTTTCCACCTTTTCCTCTCATCCTTCTCTCTCTCTCTCTCTCTCTCTCTCTTTCTCTCTCTCTCTCTCTCTCTCTCTCTATATATATATATATATATATATATATATATATATATATATATATATATATATATATATATATATATATACCTTCTCTTCCCCTCTCTTTGGTTCTCACTGTTCTCTCTTCTTTTCCTTCTCTTTCTATCTAGTCTCCGCCTTCTTCTTTATTCTCTCTTCACCCTCTCCTTCTCTTTCTCTCTCTTCTATTCTCTTTTCTTTGTTCCTTTTCTCTTTACCTTCTTTCTCTTCTCTCTCTCTCTTATCTCTTTTTTTATTGCAAGTAAAACTCAAACCATTGAAAATCTTATCACATCTCTGTGGATTTGACCCGACTTATTATTATTCTACTCTATCTTTTGCATAGTGTTAGCTTTGATGTGTTTCGATTATATTTAATTAAATTGGTGATCGTAATACTTTTAACGACAAACACTTTATTCGCATCAGCTACCAAGACCTGAGGCTATACACTTTTCTATGAATTGTATTGCTTTAAAGAATTTATAAACTTTTAGTGAAGCTCTTAATGAAATAAAATCAAATAGTGTGAATTAAATCCAACTACAAAAACTAACTAGTGGGCTATCCATCGAGATATGTTCAATTATAAAAAATTCTGCATATCAAAAAAGATATATGAGATTATAAAGATAACGAGTTTTTTGATTAAGGTGCTAAAACTTATTGAACGTGACTATTAACCTCCTATAAGATTCATATATAAAGTAATAGATAAAGCTAAACTTGTCATAAAAATTCATTGCATTATTGCAAGCACTATAAAGAATATTAGAATCTAATTGACCAATGGTAGAATCAACAACATCATCATGATTTATATACAGCAAGTAGTTCATAATTTCATAAATGTTTCTTGATATGAATTGAGATTTGGGCATTCATCTCTTTAACTTGATTTTAATTTGTAGGTTATTTTTAAATCTTCAATTTTGATATGTTGATATGAATATAGAGATAAAAGAAAGAAGAATTATCTTAAAAAGTTTCATTAAAAAATTAGTATCAAATTGATGTAATTAAACTTAAGGAATGATCATATTAGTTTGGGCTAAGCAAATATCTTGTTTAGCTCACCTAAAAAAAATTCATTTATAATATTTTTTTTGTTTGTTCTTTATACACTTATTTATTTAAGTCTATTTAACATATAAACCTAGTTTTACTATTATTGGATATGTGAATATATTTTTTAAAAAATTTTAAACATCTATGTGTATAATATATTTAAAATACTCCTATCATTTTAAAAATATCAAAATATATATATATACATATTCAAAAATGGTAAAACTTAGTTTATATATTAAATACACTTAAATAAATAAGTGTATGAAGAAAAAACTAAAAAATATGTTGGAAACGAATTTTTTAAAGTGACTAAGCAAAACATTTCCTCTTTTAGCCTAAGCTAATAGAATCATTTCTCATTAAACTTTCAACTCCTATATGTATAAAGCAGGCCTCATGGTCTAATTTCTATCAACTTCATTACCTATAAAACCACTTCATGCATATTTCATACATAGAAACATCTAATCCATGCTAAAAATTATCAAGTTTCAATTTTAATGTTCTATAGCCATATTTCAACCATATTAGGAGTCACTCTTATATTTATCATGCCTTATGGGCTTGATTCTTACAATCAAACCTATTGTCATCAATCCATGAAACCTATAATTCAAATCTCAAGAAAAATCATCTAAACAAAGTCTAACATGCTAATCACTTCCCTGTGTGCCTATAAACATCCTCAATCAATTCAACTTCAAGTCATGTTCCCTTTGTAGAGTTCCGTTGACTAAGTTAACATCTCAGTCAATGATCACTATTAAATTACAGGATTGATGATAATAGGAGAACATACATAGGTGCAATAATATCAAATATTTTATAAGAGTGTATTTGGAAAGTGATAAAACTTTTGAATAAGAAGTTTTTAGTATAAAAACTTTTGAACTAGAGGAAGTGATGTGGTATGATTGGAGTAATAATGAGGAATAAAGAGAATAAAGTTAAAATAGATATGTTTGTTGCATGGATAGTTGTATAGAAATAGTTTAAAAGTAGGATAATTATATAGAAACAAGTGAAAAATAATTAAAAATAGTTGTAGAGAATAAAAAGTTTTAAATTGAAAAGTCTTGATTGTTACAAAATACAAGTCATAATATTTTAAATATCTTATAAAGTCAAATTTCGCAATATCTAAATAGTCAAGTTCATAAAATATATATATCATGTCCTTGTTACATCACTCTTATAAATTAAAATAAATAATTTTAAGTTTAATATCATCAAGTCCTAGCCCGACCTGGTGTACTAACCCCATGTTGGTTTCCAATCACATGCATGTTATCTAAAGACATAATAAAAATAGAATAAGTCTAGGCAAATGCAGAAGTAACACCATAAATATACATAATAAAATCAATGTTAAATAATATACATATTTTCTAATAAATCATAAATTAGATTCAAATCAAGATCATATATGCTCATAATAAAGCTTTCTAGCAATATATCATATACACGATCTTCTCATCACATAGGTTAAGTCTTATAGGGAGATTCAATATCTTGTGTCATCTTTCACCGTGGTAAGTGCATATCGATCAACTACAAAAAATACTCTACCAAGGCAAATGACAAAGAGTAGTATTTGATATTGTGTCATGATCTTCACTCATCCATGGTTCTGCCTAAAATTTATGCCCATGTCTTAGCCTAAATATTTGGGTCTAAGAACCAGTAGCTACATACTGGTCTCGCAACAAATACCAATAATAAACAACATGACATAACATTACTCAAAATATAGTATTGCAGTAAATAATAGAACACATTCACAACTCTAAGTATAGTATCACATCAAATAGCTTCAAAATACAATCATAACAAATAAGCATATACACCCACAACTTCAAATGTAATGTCATAATATCATAATATCATAGTAGCTAGACAGCCAGTTCATGGTCCATAGCCATCAATGGCAAAATCATACTCTAGTCCTCAATCGGCAATGTGTAATCGATCATCATTGGTTATCATAAATAACACTTCTGAATCAATATCTTCAGTCATGACTCATGATAATGCTAGCACCCATGCACACATACATACATAAAAAATATAATGCTAGCATATTCGATTCATAAATCAAGTTGTAAGTTCTTCTTTACAATAATTCATACTTCCAACCAAATTTAATTATTTAAAAATCATAAACCAATATAACCAAAACATATCTCAATTTTTGTTTAAGGATTTTGTCTTGTAAGGTCGGGTGAGTATCTCCGTTTTCTTATTCATTTAATTCTGAAAAAGTGGTAGAGCACTGCACTTATACTAAAAAAAAATACATGCACATAAAACTACACCAAACAATTAAACTAGTTCTACAAGAAAATCCTCTTTAACTCGCATTTAACTCTAATCCATCAATTTGAGATCCAATAAATCTTCACATCTACTAAGATAATAATATTCTTCCAAAATCAATCATTTATTCCAATATTTTTGTTTATGCTTTAGTATCAATTTGTTCTCTAATTATAAATTTCACAATATGATACTTACAAACTAATAAAAATTTTCATCTTGAATTTAGCAAACTTCTGCTTAGATCAACTTTCAAAGTTTATGTCTACACAATTGGCTTCGAAATTACTAAAACTAACATTCGAAGGTCTATATTTTTATCTTAATGACTCATAGTAGGGTGGAATTACATAATGTATAGGGCTACCCAACATTATTATACGATAACAGTCTCTACTGGTTAATTTAGTCTATTAAACAAACCTAGAATGTTCTAAAATATAGAAATCAACAGCAAAATCATTAAAATTGGAAATTGGTACCAAAATCTGTCTCAAAAGCATTTTGGATGGCTCACAGGCCACAACTAATGTGAGTCGTCATTAGCATCACTTGGGCCGAACACTTGGGCTAGGAGTTTTTATGTAAAAAATATTCCAAGAATTATTTTATAAATTTTTAGCTAATATAAGGTGTTTTTGCAAAATATTTCATTCTTATTTTTTTGTAATTTTTGAAACTTTTCTTATAAAAAATTTCAACAAATTATGTGGGTATTTTGTAATATTTCCCTTAGGAATTTGCCCTATAAATTTTTTAGTAAGATTTGGATTTGCTACTATTTCTTGAAATAGGCATTTTTCGCAAAACTACAAATTCAAGGGGGGTTTTTGTAAAAATTCTCCCTAAAAGTCAAAATTGGAACCTTGTTCTTCCTCCTCTATTTGCTTCATCTCTACCTCCTCTTTGATGGGTCAGGAGAGTATGACCATCAACGAGCTCATTTTCAAAATTTAGATATATATTTAGGTTCTTTATCTTGCATAGATCCCACCCATGAGCCTAATTTAATAACTAGACTACAAATCTATAGAGCATGGGGCCAATTTTTTTAATCCATCCAAAACCCAAATTCTTACCTAAGAGTGCTTTAAATTTGACTTTTAGGTATATATTTAGATTCTTTATCTTATATGGATTCTAGTCATGTATCTAATTGAAAAAATAAACAGAAAATGTATAGAGTTTGGGGCAAATTTCTTCATTCATTAGAAACTCAAATCCTCATCTACTCGACACCAATAAAAGCGTAAAAGGAAATCCTTAGTTTAATAGCGTACACATGGAGGATTTGTAGTTGTTTCTTTTCTTCTTTCTTTCTTTCTTTCTTTTTTTATTTGAAGCATCTCATCTCTCCACTTCTTACTCATTTAAAGAGCACAATGTTACTCGTCAATGCCTGCCAACTAACATTCCACATTAATACCTATTATTTTATTATTATTTTTAACGATTATTAGATCCTCGTCTCCTAAGAATAAGTTTCATCTTTGAAACATAGGCAACAAATCAAGATGCAGATACTTGTCTTTAATCTCTTAGTCCAATTCCTAAGTTGCTTCATCTTCGGTATGGAACTTTGATAAGTTGAATTTACTTAATCTTCCATTATTTTTGACCTTACTATTAAGGATTCAAATAGGCTTTTTCTCATATTCTAAATTCTCTTTAATCATAATTTGTTGCAATTGTAAAATGTGAGAAGGATTCAGCTCATACTTTTGTAAAGGATATATATGAAAGAAATCAATGTATCCCTGATATTGCGTTTAGATGTGCCAATCAATAGGTAACCTTTCCTACTCTCTCCAATCAACGTTCCCTTCATGCCAAAATGAATCACATACTCCATTGGCGAACTCATAGGAATATCTCATCTTTTTCCATAAACTCCAAAAGCCTATGCTTAGTATCAATGTAACTTTTTTGTCTTGACTAGGTAATAAGTATTTTCTTCCAACATTTAGCAATCTTTTCCTCGGTCTCTATAATCATATGAGGTTCCAACTTGGTAGCCTCACCTATTACATCACAACATAGTGGTGATCTTTATTTTTTGCTATACAATGCTTCAAATGGTGCCATTTGTATACTAGAGTAGTTGTTGTTATATATAAACTCTATTAATGATAGATACTCACTCTAGTTATTTCTCTATTCCATTACACAAACTTAAAGCATGTCCTCAATTTACTAGTTAACCCTTTTGGTCTATTTGTTAGTCAACGGATAAAAGGTTGAACTAAACTGAACTTCAATTTAGTCCCCTGCAGTGCGTAATGCCTTCCAAAATCGATATGTAAATATAAACCCTATGCTAGAGATGATTGACTTTGACACTCCATGCAACTTGACAATTTTCTTTTAATAACTCCAAGCCAACTTCTTAGCTATAAATGTAGTCTTCACTGGGACAAAGTGAACCGACTTGGTTAATCTTTGAATGGTAAGCACGAGTTTTAGGTAAGTTGACAATAAAATCCATAGTGGTTTCTTCCTATTTTCATATTGGTACCTCAATTGGTTATAGTAGTCTACCAAGTCTCTAATGTTTTGCTTTGACTTTTTGTTGAGTCAAACACTTTGCCGTAAATCTTGTCACATCACTTTTTTTTATGTTCCACCAATATTCTAATTTTAAATCTTGAGACATCTTAGTACTATAGGATGGATGGAATAAGGATTGTATTGGGCCTCATACAATATCTTGCAATTATTGTAGTTCTTATGGAATAGCTAATTGGTTTCTAAATCAAAAAACATTTTCACATTAATAGTGAAGTCTAGTAATTCACCCTTCATAGCGCATTCCTTGAGAAGTAAAAAGTCATCATAACGCGTATTTTGCTGAACCTCCTTAATCTCATAAAAAATGGTTGTCTACAGACTCAACTAGTTGATTCATGTTGCAACCCTTTCCTTATCAACGCATAAATCCATTCTTATCATCTCCTCAAAAGGAATGGGTTAAGTAGTAAGAGTATTGGCCTTACCATCACCTGTCTTTTTACCAAGTGCATTGGCCACAACATTGGCCTTTCCTTGATAATATAAGATCGTCAAATCATTATCTTTCAACAATTCTAGCCATTGTCATTGTCGCCTATTCAGCTCCTTTTAAACAAATATATATTTGAGCTCTTGTGGTCATTGTGGTTAGTGTAGATGTCATATCTTTTTTATATAAATAACTTCAAATTTTCAAGGCGAACACAACTATAGCAAGCTCTAGGTCATTTCCGGGGTAGTCCTGCTCATGTGGCTTTAACTCCTTAATGAATAAGAAATTACTTTGTCATTTTGCATTAGCACAACTAAGCCACTTCTTGAATGCATTTCTATATACCAAAAAGCCTTATATTCCAGAAGGAACAAGCAAAATAAGAGCTTCAACTAACCGTCGCTTCAGCTCTTGAAAGCTTTCTCGTTAGGCTAGTTCAATTAAACCTTAGATTCTTTTGGATTAGCTTTTTAGAAATAAGCGATCATAAAGAATGCCTCTACAAACCACCTATAATAACTAGCCAACCTAAGGAAAGTTTGAACATCCATCACAATACTTGGTCTTGGCCACTTCACCATTGCCTTAATCTTATATGGATAAATTGCTATGCCATCAGTAGATATTGCATGCCTAAAGATGGAGACACTAGGTAGCCAAAAGTTGCACTTTTAATCATGACATACAACTTTTTCTCTTGTAATCATTGTAAAATTAACTGTAGATGATATTCATACTTTATATTATCTTTGGAGTATATTAATATGTCATTGATGAAGACCACCACAAATTGATTAAGATACTCTCGAAAGATACGATTCATCAAGTCCAAAAAGAAAATAAGTGTATTAGTCAAACCAAACGGTATCCCCAGGAACTCATAGTGACCATATTTGGTTTTGAACGTTGTTTTTGAGATATCAGTATATCAAACTTGCATCTAGTAATACCTAATTGTAAATCAATTTTTAAAAATGAAGGGTGTGTTTGGTAATAAGTGAAAGTTGTCAAGTTAAAACTTTTCAATCTATAACTTTTCACTCTCCACAACTACCATATTTTTTAATAATTTCTTCACATTTTTCTATACAATAACCCTACTTTTCAATCATTTCTACACAAGTACAAACACAACTAACCTATCTATTTCAACTTTATCCTATTTATTCCTCATTATTACCTCTGTCATATAACATCATTTGACAACTTCTACTCTCTACAACTTTTTATCAAAAGTTTTATCTATTCCCAAACACACCCAAATTAGCAATTCTTTGCAACATATCTAAGAATATTTTCAAAATATTAAAATATTTGTACCTTATACTTATGTAAAATTGATCCCTTATTGTGTATCTAAACATACAAAGTACTCAGGAATAGTATCACTTTAAGAGTCTCTAAATCGAGAATCTTTTCTTGAGCTTTACTCTGCATATCTAAGGTTGCAAAATAAAATATGAGTATTAGACTCAGTAAGCAAGTATTTTGATTCAAATAGATATTTAACATAACATTTAACGTTTCCCAATAAATGTATATGCAAATGAATATTCATATACATGCTTTATATTGTCATTAGATAGTATACTAGCTAGGCGACCATCAATATGTTTACTTTCTATTTTAAGAAGTGTGTCGCCGGCCTTTGAGCCTGATTAGCGACTTGGTCACATTAAAGAGGACTCGGTTTGCTTGCACCTCTGAAATGGATTTCTACCTTTGTGCATTATGCACCATACACATGCTAGCATGATTTTTAAGAAATAACCACATTCATCATTTTGTTTTCTTTTTCAAGTTGAGAAAATTTTGCATAATTATCTAAAAAAAATTAATAAACACATTTTTATACCATAGTATGGGGATAACCATCCTTAAATAAATTTAAAAATATCATAATAAAAGAAATTGCAAGTCCTTTAAATATTTTCAAAATAAATGATTTCAAAAACATTTCTGGCTTATCTTGGAATATTAGCCAGCTTCCTCAATCTTATCTTTTTCTTTGCCAAACAAGTGAAAAGGACTATCTTATATTTTAGCATTATATTTTATACTTTTTATACCTGCATGCATTTTCTCTCATCTATCCATACAAAATTACCAACAGAACGTGCTTCCAGTCCACATCATATTATTTAATAAAATTTCACACAGCTTTTATTTCAAATTCTCATAAGCTTTACAAAATTCAGTAAAATGTAACTTAATTTTTAATAATTGGTATCCATAATCAAAATTAATTCATTGCGATAAAAAATTCAAACGGAACCCATTATAATACCTCTTAAGGCTGACAACCCTCAAGTTGGAAATCTCTTTTGATAATTTAAAATTCTATTATAATAAGTATATCATTCTTGAATATCTATTTAAGCATTGTAACCATATCAACTATGAGAAAATGCATAGCATACAAACCCAACGATTTGCCATATTAAATAAAGAGCCATGTGTAATGAATGGTAAAAAAAAAATTCAAAACTAGTTTGAATGCAAGCCATGAAAATAGTTTCAGAGCCTATGATGTTTGGAAGTAAAATCATGCATACATGAAATAAAAAGTCTTTTTAAGAACCTATTGGACGTCCGTGCCTCCTGCTCACCTCTCTTCTTTCGCAACTTTAAATACAAGCAGCCCTTTTATATCCTCTTTTCACAGGCGGTTACCATGGTAAATTTATTTTAACCATGCTTACAATGTTTTAACATGGCACTGGCAGGTTTTGCTTCCATACACACCGTCCATGCTAGGGGTGCAACTCGGGCTCATGAAACTCGGGTTCATCTCGACCCTAACCCTAACCCTAACCCTATTTATAAAATATCAACTCTAACCCTAACCCTAACCCTATTCGTAAAACCTGAACCCTAACCCTATTTTTAAAAATCGGGTTCGGACTGAGTTTCGGGTTGGAATTTATGTTGATGAATTTACATTTTATTTAAAAGTGATAAGTTTAGAATTTCATATGAATAAATAATAATAACAAATTATGTAGGTAAACATAATAATATATAATCAAACTATATATTTTTTAAAATAGTAATGTAAAAAATATTTCTAGAAAAAATTTAACATCAAAAGTAAGATAAAGAAAAAAAATTAATAAGTGTAAAAATGAATGATAGAAATAAAAGATAAATATAAATGAAATAATATACTTTATTTACAATAAAATTACAATATGCCAAATATGTATTCAAATATAGATATAATAACATAAAATATGAAGAATATAAAGAAATATTGTTTAAATAGTATGTATATAATATATTTTATAATAAATATAAAATGGAAAATCGGGCTTGGGTTCTTCGGGTTCGGGTTCACTTGAACCATAATCCTATCATATTTACAAATTGGGTTCAGATTTTGCGGACTCGGGTTATGAAAAATCTAGTTCCAACACTGCCCAAAATCGAGTTTGGCGGGCAGGGTTCAGGCTCAACCCGGCCCAAGTTGCACCCCTAGTCCATGCTAAATTGCTGCCAGCATTTCCTTTCAGAAGTTTTTTCAACACGGCTATTACACTCCACGTTAATTGAACATACACGTGGAAAAATTTGCCCATTAATTGTAGCCCTTTTTAAATACAACCATAGGTTGTGCACATTTTATTTATTAGTTAATTTGAATATATATAGGTGTCAATATACCTGCTTGGCAATGCAAAGTTTAATTCCTTCTGGACTTTAATTATTTTGTATCTTTGAAAATTATGTAATAACTTTCTAAAGATATTCTTTATAATCCAACCTGTCTATATTTTAAAATCTTGTATTAAATTGATAATTATTGGCTAAGATTTAAACATTTGAAATTAACTAATGCAATTCATTCAACTTTTAATTTTCCTACTCATTTATACTTATATCTTGTATGATCCAATCCATTCACCTAGCTAGAGTACATTAATTTAAGCTTACCCATGGAATTTGATATAAAATTGAGTTATACATGTATGATAATTAATTAATGGAAAGTGATTCAGTACACTCGGGTGTACTTAGGCTCTGTGCACCCGAGTGCAAATACTTATATATATTTTTGAAAATATTTTTATACAACTGTTAATCTAAATATATTTAACATGTATATTAATTTTTACCAATTTTTACCATTTTTAGAATTCTTTAGATATTTTCTAGATTTTTTAAAATTAGTGGCATTTTTAGTAATTTTATATTTTAAAAAATTCAAAAACATATCTATAAATTCTCAAAATTGGTAAAAATTGATACACATGTTAAATACACTTAAATTAACAATTCTATAAAAAATTATAAAAAATATATTAAAAATAGGTTATATGCTCCCGATTGCACTGAGCCTAAGTACACCGGGGTGCCCAGGAACAAGTTCCTTAATTAACAGAATATAAAGTACCTGAAGAGCATGCATGTTCTAGCATTTCTCGACGTGAATGTATGCATGCATGGTAAATTTGTGCACATTTTTCAATGCAAATGAATTGAATTTATTTAAGCTCTTAATTTAATTATTTTTCATAATCTAATTCATCCATAGCCATCAATCCCAAGTTTCATATCAAAATGATTAGTATTGGTTACGATATAAATATTTGAAATTAATTGAGGAAATTCATTTAATTCTAATTGTTTAATAATTTTCAAAATATAGTTTTTATGATCCTGCCCGTCCATAATATAGAGTATGTTAAATTAAACTTATACATGAAATTTTTTGTGACATAATGAAATTTATATAGGAATATAATAATATTAGAAATTAATGAAGAAGAATGCATCATGCCAATGTTATGTCTGGACGATTCATGCATCGAGTCTCTTTGGCACATTCTCCAACATAAACTAATCATATTTATTTAAGTACTTTATTCATTTATTTTTCATAATCTAATCTATCTAGGTTAACGAGCATATTAGTTAACACTATCCATGGATTCTTTGGTGAAACAATCTGAATAAATATAAGGCAGTAATTAGACCCCTAATTGGCATCAATTTGTTGATTTATTTTTATTTTTTCAATAGGTCTGGGAATTTAAATATTTTAATGTGGTATATTTTAGAATTTTCAAATTCATTCTAAAAAATTTATAAAAATTCATTTTTATATAATTTAAATAGTTTAATGTAGTATATTTTAGAATTTTCAAATTCCTTCTAAAAACTTTATAAAAATTCATTTTTATATTTTTTCTTTCTCAAATTGTATTTCACCTCCTTTTCTTTCATAAATTTCAAAAGTGACCTTTTTGTCTCTATGTTTCATTAAATTTCAATTAAATCTCCTTTTGTCTCTACTCTTTTTAAATTTACTAGTCAATCTTTCTTTCTTAAAATTACAAATTACCCCATTCTTCTAAAATTACAAACTAATCTCTTTGTAAGCATTTATATTGTATAAGTTTTAAGGTTACAAACTTCATCAACTCATAAACTAAGTTTATACTAAGTCCCAAATAATGTCGGTTTCAAATTCTCCCCTACTTACAAAAGGTTTCATTCTGAAACTTATTGCATTTGAAATAGTTGGGGATACTTTCTCTCAACTTCTTTAGTAGTTCCTATGTTGCTTCATTTTCTTAATATCGATTCCATTGGACTTCAACATGCGCAATTTTTCAATTTTGAAACTTCTGTATCTTGTAGTCTAGAATTCTGATAAGTCTTTCTTCATAGTTTAAGTAGTCTTGAATTGGCGAAGCTTTAGCTGCTAAGATATGAGTTGAGTCTAATATATACTTTTTGAACATCAAGATATGAAATACATTATGAACTACTACTAAGATTGGAGGCAATGCTACTCTATTAGCTAAATTATCAATATTTCTAATACTTCAAATGACTCATTAAATCTTGGATTTAATTTACTCATTTTTCCAAATCTTGTAACTCCTTTGATTGACATTAATTTTATAAACACATGATCACCAACTAGAATATTAAGATTTCTTCACTTACAATTTTTATAACTTTTTTGTTCGCTCTAAGTTGTAAGCATACATTAGAGAATCACTGGTATTTTCTCTGTCATTCTTTTTTATAAGTCTGGTGCTAGATTTCTTTCCCCTACGTTATCCTAATTTAGTGGGTTTCGACATCTTCCTCTATATAGAGCTTCAAATGGGGTCATTTGTATACTTTTCTGGTAACTGTTATTATATGCAAACTTTGCTATTGATTAATATTCATCCCGTTCTCCTCAAAATTCCAAAATACACATTCAAAGCATATTTTCAACAATTTAGTTGACTCATTTTGTTTGTCCAACCGCTTGAGGATGAAATGTAATGCTAAATTTCAACTGAGTTCCTAAGGTTTGATGCAAATATTTTCAAAATCGATATGTGAATATTATATCTCGACCAGACAATTAATTTGGGTAGCCCAAAATGACTAATAATTTATTTATAATAAATTTTGGCTAATCTTTTTGCAGAGAAGTTTCTCTTTACAGGTAAAAAGTGAGTTACTTTCAATAATCAATCAACTATCATCCGTATAAAATCATTTCCATTTTGTGTTCAAGGTAAACCTTCAATGAAATCTATGATGACCTCATCTCATTTCAATTCTGGCACTTCACGAGATCGCAATTTACCTAGAATTCGTTGATGATCTGCTTTCACCTTTTGATAAGTTAAATACTTAGCAACAAACTCTACAGTTTCTCTCTTCTTATTATTCCACCAATAACCCTTTTTAAGATCATGGTACATCTTTTTACTTTCAAAATGCATATAAGATGAAAAAAATGTTCTTCTTTTAGGATTTGATTTCTCAGTTCATCTTAGTTTTTTATGCAAATGAGATCTTTATATCGAAATACACCTTGATCATCAACATTGTACTCAGTATGAACCTTTGGTTTATTTGGTCCATATATTTTTTTAAATGTGTATCATTTTGTTGTCCAATCTTGATTCGTTCGAACAATGTAGATTGTAACTACAATTGAGATAAACTTATCGGTATTCCAGGTGAACATATAATTAACTATAACTGTCTCATTTCTTGAAGTAATCCTTCCTCTTTGGTGATCAGATGAACTACACTAGCATTTCACTTTAAAGCATCTGCTACTACATTTGCTTTGCTTGGGCGATATAAAATACTGATCTCATAATTTTTAAGTAACTCTAGTCATCCCCTTTGTTTCATATTAATTTTCTTTTGGGTGAAAATATACTTGAGACTGTTGCGATCAGTATACATTTCATATTTAGTACCATACAAATAATGTCTCCAATGCGAATACTATTGCTACTAGTTCAAAATCATAAGTTGGATAGTTTACTTCGTTAGGTTTGATTGTCAATATGCATAGGTTATAATTTTTTCTCTTTTCATAAGTACACGTCTCAATCTTTTTTTAATGCATTACTATATACAAAATCTTCATTTTCCCTGGAGAAGGTTAAAATATAAGCTTCAACCAATCATCGTTCAATTATTGAAAACTGTTTTCATAATCGTTTGACCAAATATATCAAATGCCTTTTCGCTTCAATTGGATAAGTGGTATAGATAACTACAAAAATCCTTCTATGAATCTTCTATAATAACCAACTAACTCTAAGAGACTTTTAATTTTTGTAATATTTGTTAGTCTTGACCACTTAAGTATTGCTTCAATCTTTTAAGAGTTGATTTGAATTTCTTTTGTTGATATAATATGCCCTAAGAATGCGACTTTTTTTAACCGAAATTCACATTTTTTTAGTTTAGCATATAATTTTTCTTTCCTCAACCTGTCTAATACCATCCTAAGATGCACTTAATGTTCTTCTTCTGACTTTGAGTAGATTAAAATATCATCAATAAACATCACAATAAATTGATCTAAGTATTTTTGAAATATTTTATTCATCATGTCCATGAATACAATAATAGCTTTTGTAAACCTAAATGGCATAACAAAAAAAATCATAGTGTCCATACATCGTCCGAAACGCTATTTTATGAATATTGCCTAGGCTAATTCTCAAATGATGATAGCTTGCTTGCAGCTGTATTTTTGAAAAAATTTCTACTCCTTTCTATTAATCAAATAGATTATAAATTTGAAAGAGAAGATATTTATTTTTATAGTGACTTTATTTAGCTACTGATAATCCATACATAGCCATAAACTTTGATCCTTTTTTATTACAAAAAACACCGGTGTCCCCCTTGATGATACATTAGGTCTAATAAAACCCTCAGCTAGTAATTCATGATTCCGAGTCTTTAGTTTAGCCATTTTTGTTGAGCCATGCGATACGGGGTCTCAGATATTAGGGTTGTTCCTGGTATATATCAATTATCATATCCACTTCTCTTTCTGGAGATAGCTTAGAAATTCCTTTGGAAAGATATCAGAAAATTCATTTACTATTGGGATTTATTCAGTTTGTATTTCTCTTCCCTCTATGGTATTAACTTAAATGACATAAGCTTGACATTGCTATTAGACCATCTTTGCTGCTTTCGTAGCTAATATCAACATTGTAGAATTTTTGGGTTGCTTTAACTTTCCAATGAATATTTTCTTATTTAGGGCTGCTTTAAATTATATCTTCTTATTTTACAATTTATAGTGATTCCACATTGGCTTAAGTAATCTATACCCAGTATTATATCAAAATTTGTCATAGGCAATAGGATTAGGTCTGCTTCTAAAATCAATGAACCAATTCTAATAGGACATGATTTTCATATTTAATTAATACTTGCAAGCCTATATACAGGGGATTCTACATAAATAGTAATATTTATTTCTTCTACCGGCAGTGCATGAGTGGTTATGTATTGGCATGTTATAAATGAATGTGTAATGCCAGAATCAAATAATGCTACTACAAAATTTCTCATAATGTAAACATACTTGTAACAACTTTTGTTTCCTTATTCTTGTGACTCAGTGTGAGTCAATGCATGTACTTACACTGGATTTATAGAAGTACCCGATTGATTAGAAGTTAAGGTTATCCTCTGTTGTGTTGGTCTTCCATGTCATTGTGTGCCGTGTGTTCTATTTAGACAATTTAGGGCAATATATCTCACTTGATCACAAATGAAGCACTTTATCACCTTTATTTTAATAGTCCACAATATTTTGCCACATGTCCAACTTGACCACATTTAAAGCACTTATTCGAAACCTTTAAACATTTGCCACAAAGGAATTTTTGACACTTCTTACAAATAGAAGAGTTTTTCTTTTTCAAATTTAATTTTCCTTTTTCTAAAATTACTCCCTTATTTTTCTCTTTCTTTGCATCGTTTTTCGTTATACTACAAACAAAATGCTTTTAACCTTGTCGTAATTCTTGGGTCCTCAGCTCCTCTACTTCTAATGCTTTTGCCCTTTCCAAGCTTAAAGCATAATCTTTTGTCAAGAAAGGGACTATGTTTTCTAAGGTTTTCTAATAACTGTGGCTTTATTCTTTGCTGAAATTTTTGAATTTTATTATCAAGAACATTAATAATCTAAGGTATATATCTTATTAAAGCATTAAACTTGGCTACATAGTCAATTATTGTCATCATATCCTAATAAAATCGATCAAACTCGATAACTTTGTGACTTCGAAGACTTGTTGGGAGATATGTTTTGTTAAAATTTTCTGCAAAGATCTGCCAAGTCACCTTTCTGGCTTCGGTATAGTGGTCGATAGAGTTTTCCACTACTCATTTACATCACTTGTTAGCAGCAAATGAGTGACATAAGGAACTTTTTGATTATCATTACAAGGCAAAATCCAAAATAATTTTTTATCTTTGTTATCTATTGTTCAACTTGAGTAGGATTTAGTTTATCTAAAAATTTTGGAGGATATTTTGCTAAAAAGGCATTAATAGCCTTCCAATATGCTTCTAACATATCCTTCTGAATTTCTATTAGCCTTGGCTATGTTTTGGGAATTGATGCAAACTTCCCTCTCTTGTTTTGTTCTCATTGATTTTACTGAGTTCTTTCACAAAGATTTTGAATCATTTCTACTATTTGAGCTGCCCATTCTTAATTAGCTTGCTGCATTGTTTCCCTTACAGTTGTAGCTACCTATTCTTCCATTGGCCTATCTGTTGGAAATATGTGGAAAACAAGCTAAATCTATGTTTTGATGATTAACAAATCAATTTGAGTAAGTCTTGGCTACTAACAAGTTTGTGGATATGTTTAAGGGATATACATTTGAAGAACATAAAACATGGAAGGCCAAGTCGTTCCCCAAGTCGACCCCAAGATCGACTTCAAGAAGCCAAATCTGTCCAGAGTTGAAAATGGGAGAAGAACAAGTGAAGTCGCAGGCCAAGTCGACTCCAATTGCGACTTAGGAAGCCAAGTCGCAAACGAAGTCGACTCCAGCATCGACTTCAGTCAGGAAAATCACTCCAGAGCTGAATTTGGGATGGAAGAATGCCGAAGTCGCAAACGAAGTCGACTCCAGTTGCGACTTGGGCGAAGTCGCGGACGAAGTCGACCCCAAGTGAGACTTGAGTTTTTCCAATATCAAAGATGCAGATTCAAGCTCATTCCCAAGATCAATTTAAGATCTCTCAAGACCAAATCAAGTTTATCAAGTCCAAGGCAAAGATTCAAGCATGCTCCAAGATGAAGAAATAATCAAGTCATGAAGATCAATATGAATCAAAAGCAAGCAAGGTGCATGAATCTACCATGCAAGATTCAAGTTCTTCAAAGATTCACAAGGTTCAAGCTAATCCAAGAAGAATCAAAGAAAAGCTCTTCAAAGAATCACAAGATCTACAAGTATAAGGAGCCATTCTAGAATGAAAGCAAATCAATGAGGATCAAAGCATATTTTGCAAAGACCAAGTCAAGTCGCAACCCAAGTCGACTCCATGATCGACTTGAGTTGAAGTCTGAAGCCAAAGTCGACTCAAGACTCAGACTTGGAACCTGAAGAGGTGAAGTCGCACCCGAAGTCGACTTCACCTGCGACTTGGGTCAAGTCGATACCCAAGTCGACCCGACCTGGAACTTGAGGTTGCGACGGAGAGGCGAAGTCGCACCCGAAGTCGACTCCATCTGCGACTTGGGCGAAGTCGCATCCGAAGTCGACTCCGCATGCGACTTGGGTCGCAACGGTCGGAATTTATTCGAACGTTGGCGCATTAAATGCGCGCCACCTACCTTCTAACGTTCGGATTCCCTCCAAAATTATAAAAGACATTCATGGTGGACGAGGGAAGTAGCTGAGAATTATTAAGTGTGCTTAACTCCTATATTCAAGAGCTCCAAAGAGATCAAGCCATTCAAAGAGGAAGAACTTTGCTTCAAATTGCAAGAGCTACATTTCTGAATCTTCAAAGCCTACATTACGAGTTCTTCTCTGCGCCAAATTGCTTCTACACATCTGTAAAGTGTAGACTTCTTTTGTTATTTCATTTTGATTGTATTGAACTTGATCTAGTTTGAGGAGCTAGGATCAAGTGTAAGCAAAGTAGTGTGTGATTGGAGTGGAACTCATCACCTACTTGTGCTGTGTTGTGTTGAAGCCCCCTAGAGCTGGAATCTAGAAGAGAGCAGTGACTCTAATTGTATTTGAAGAATACAATAGTGGAACCCAAGTCATAAGGAGTGTGAGCTTGGAAGAGTGGAGTAGGGAGGTTGCCCGAACCACTATAAAAATCTTGTGTGTTTGATTTATATTTCTGCTCTCTACATTATAATTGCTTTCAACTTCATTTCCTCTATTAAGGGAACTAAACTTTCAAGGGGTTAAGTTTTTAAGTTACCAAAGAAATTTTTAAGAACCCAATTCACCCCTCCCCTCTTGGGTTTTGCCATTAACTCGGGGCCAACACTATCTTGTCTACTGCCATTAGTGGCAATTTCATTTTTAATGAATGTATCAGAGTTTACATTGTCTTCACATTGACGGGTTCTCTGATTAGGTTGATCTATTTCCACCAGTTGCTTAGATCTATTGCTAGGTTCTCTTGTTTCATGTTAACACATGAGTTCTTCATTTAGAACTGTCTTTCCTTTTATTTAGCTTAGTTCTCAATCGCGTATTAGGCATGATGTACACTTGTGAACAAGTTAGATGTGTAATAAAAGAGAACACTAGTATCAAAACATGATACAGACATACATACATCTTACATATATACACATCATAAAAAATCTCACAAAAAATTTCTACTAGGTTCATCTATTTTTAATGCGCTCGGTGGTGCCTACGTCTATTTCAAACAAAGGTGAGTTCCTCGGTGATTGTGCTTGTGTTTAATCAGGTTGGCTCATTCTCATCTTCATTATACTCTTCACTTAGGTGTCCACCACTCACACTCATGTTCATAGAAGATTCTTCGCTATCACTATTCATAATTACTAACAATTCCTCATTTGGCCAATGTCGAGGGGTTCCTCCCATACTTCTCTTTCAAGTGCTTGAGCCTCCTCCCTATCCTCAGGAAACTTTCTCTCTTCTCATTCTATAACACCTAGCATTACCCCGCAACGAAACTAGACATATCCTTCAGCAAAACGATACTAAAGATCACGATCTAAAGGGATAGGAGCAGGTATTTGATCTCAAAACAAGGCTAAGTACCTATCGCTAATCCTATTAGTAATAAGGGGTGGAAGTAGAGGCATATTTGCTAGAGGTTGTGGCATAGCCTCACGATGAGTTGCATTAGCTAAAGGGGTGCTGGGATACATTAGTGAACTATAAGGTTCTGAAGGAAGACCTAAATCCTAAAGGGCTATACTAATAAAAACTAGATGACTTTGTCCTACCTGAGGAAATTATTAGCAATGACTATCAATATTTTCTAGTTCAACAGGTAGTAAAGGATTAGAGTTAAAATACTCATTGAGAATTGGAGGTCTAAATGGTATATCATTTTGAGAAGCCCACCATCTATTTATATTCTCCTTAACACTTTCTCTTTTCTCTACCTTCTCCATTTCTAACCTTACCTTTTCAAGGGGCAAGACTGCTTTACCTTTATATGTCATCTACATTTTTTGAAACACAATAAATTAGTCATGACTGACAAAATATAAATGACAATGCATGTTATCTAAGTATTATGAGTTCATTTTCTTATGCTTATTTGCCAACCTATTTCTCTAATACCACTTTTTATGATGCCTCGAAGTTGAGGTGCTTAGTAATACTAGCTGTACTCCAGAATCATCTAATTGGTAAATTGTGATTAGGGTTGTGGCCCTTTGTACATGGAAAATTTTTAATTTAATTTTTCTCATTTCATTTTGCAAAAATTCACACACTTATAACAATAATTACATGATATTTTCAAAATATTTAAATATAATACATCATCAATTCTATTTATACCCTATACTTGTGTAAGATTGATCTCTTATTGTGTATCTAAACATACAAAGTTCATAGAAACAGTATAACTTTAAGAGTCTCTAAACTAAGACACATTTTCTTGAGCTTTACTCTGTATGTCTAAGGTTGGAAAAACAAAGTGAGTACTAGACTCAGTAAGCAAATATTTTTGTTCAAGTAAACATTTTCAACATAACATTTGACATTTCACAATAAATGCATATTTTACATACATGCTTTATACTATCATTAGATGGTACACTAGTTAGGTGACCATTAATACGTCTACTTCTTATTTTAAGAAATGCCACCAGCCTTTAGGATTGTATTAGTGACTTGGTCACAATAGAGGGTAACTTCGATCTGCTTGTACCTCTAAAACAGACTTCTACCTTTGTGCATTAAGCACCATACACGTTCTAGCATAATTTTTAAAAAATAACCACATTAATCATTATGTTTTCTTTCTCAAGTTGAGAAAATGTTGCATAATTATTTAAAAAATAAGTTAATAAACACATTTTTCATACCATATTATGGGGATAACTATCCTTAAATAAATTTAAAAACATCATAATAAAAGAAATTTCAAGTCCTTTAAATATTATAAAATAAATAATTTTAAAAACATTGATTGCTTATCTTAGAATATTAGCCTGCTTCCTCAATATTCTCTTTTTCTTTGCTTAAACAAGAGAAAAGGACTATCTTATATATAAGCATTATATTTCATATTTTTTATACCTACATGCGTTTTCTCTCATTTATCCATACAGAATTACCAACAGAATGTGCTTCTAGTCCACATCATATTATTTAACAAAAATTTTCTCAACTTTTATTTCAAAATTTCATTAACTGAAGCTTTTAAAAACTCAATAAAATGTAGTTTAACTTTTACCGATTTGTATCCATAATCAAAATCAATTCATTAAGATAGAAAAAATTCAAACTGAACTCGATATAATACCTTTTAATAGTGACAACCCTCAAGTTCGAAATCCTTTTTAATAACTTATTAATAAGTACATCATTCCTGAATATCTGGTTAAGCATTGTTACTGTATCAACTATGGGAATATGCATAGCATACAAACCCAACAATCTGCCATATTAAATAAAATCCATGTATAATATGTGATAAATTTATTTTAACCATGCTCATAATGTTTTAACATAGCGCTGGCCGATCTGGCTTCCATGCACCGTCCATGCTAAATTGCTGCCAGCATTTCATTTTAGATTTTTTAATCCAGTTGCTACACTCCGTGTTAATTGAACACACACATGGCAAAATCTGCCCATTAACTGCAGCCCTTTTTAAATACAGCCGTGGGTTTTGCGTATTTTATTTACAGTTAATTTGAATATATATATATATATATATATATATATGAGATCCGATCCTGTGCAGTCGGACTGCACCGTAATTAAGGTGCAGTCCGCTGTAAAATAGACCCCACACATATTAGATTGTAATGAAACTTTATACACTCATTTATCCATATATAAATCATACTTTAGACGGTTTAGATATTGAAAAAACCACTTTAAACTTGATATTTACATTAAACTATTTTATTACGTTGATTTTGCACCATTTTAAGATGGGGACTACACACATGTTGGATTTGGATGAAAATTGGTATGCTAATAAAGTGAACAATTCTAAATACAATGGGTGGAGTGGATTTTCTATTTATGATCAAGTGGGGCCCACAGTGCATGGACTGCACCGTGCAGTCGCATGCACTGGAATATTTCCATATATATATATATATATATTGCTTGGCAATTATAAGTTTAATTCCTTCTGGACTTTAATTTCTTCATGCCTTTGAAAATTATGTAATAACTTTCTGAAGATGTTCATTATAATCCAAACCATATATATTTTGAAGCACATCAAATTAGTCATTCATATCATGTTTCGTCTTAAATTGATAATAATTGGCTAGGATTTAAACATTTGAAATTAACTAATGCAATTCATTAAACTTTTAGTTTTCCTACTCATTTGTATCTTGTATGATCCAATCCGTTCACCAATTAGAGTATATTAATTTAGGCTTACTCATGGAATCTGGTATAAAATCATGTTATACATGTATGATAATTAATTAACAAAATATAAAGTACATGAAGAGCATTATGTCCTAGCATTTCTGGATGTGAACGTATGCATGCATGGTGAATTTGTGCATTTTTTCCAATGCAAACTAATTAAATTTTATTTAAGCACTTAATTCAATTATTTTTCATAATCTAATATATTCATATTTTAGAACAGATCAAATTAGCTGTCCAACCCAAGTTTCACATAAAAATGATTAGTACTAATTAATATATAAACATTTGAAATTAATTCATGAAATTCATTTAATTTTAATTGTTTAATAATTTTCGAAATATAATTTTTACGATCCTACCCATCCACAATATAGAGTATGTTAAATAAAACTTATATATGGAATTTTTTTGTGACATAATGAAATTTATATAGTACGATAATAACATTAGAAATTAATGAAGAAGACATGCATCATGCCAACGGTAAGTCTGGACGATTCATGTACACATTTTCCAACGTAAACTAATCATATTTATTTAGGCACTTTATTCACTTTTTTTCATAATTTAATCCGTCTATGTTAAAGAGCATATTAGTTAACACTAACCCATGGATTCTTATATCAATTTGAGTTATGCATTTTAAGATCTAAATAAAACAATCTAGATAAATATAAGTCATTAATTAGACCCCCTAATTTGCATCAATTTGCTGATTTATTTTTACTTTTCCAATATGTCCATGAATTTAAATAGTTTAATTTGGTATTTTTGAAAATTTCAAATTCCTTCTCAAAAAAATTATAAAAATTCATTTTCATATTTTGCCTTTCTCAAATTGTATTTTATCCCATTTCTTTTATAAATTTCAAAAGTAACCTTTTTGTCTCTATGTTTCATTAAATTTCAATTATGTCTTTTTTGTCTCTACTCTTTTCAAATTTATAATTCAATCATTCTTTTCTAAATTTACAAATTAACCACATTCTTCTAAAATTGCAAACTAATCTCTTTGTAAACATATGTATCGTATAAGCTTTAAAGTTATAAATTACATTAACTCATAAAATAATTTTATACTAAGTGGTTTTCATACTAGTTCATCTCTTTCTCCTTTTTGTTGGGTTTGACGGCCATGACCACTACCCAAATGAGCATCGATTCAAGATTTAGACATATATGTAGTTCTCTTATTTTATATAGATTCTACCCATAAGCCTAATTTAAGAAAGATAAAACGAATCTGTAGAGTTTATGACAAGTTTTCTTAATCCATCCAAAACCAAAATTCTCACCCAAACATGTTACGATTTGACTTTTAGGCATATATCTAGATTGCTTATCTTACATAAATTTTACCCATGAGCCTAATTTAAGAAATAAACAACAAATTGATAGAGTTTGGGACAAATTTCTTCATCCATCAAAAACTCGAAATCTCATCTAATCAACACCAATAAAAATATAAAATGAAATCCTTATCTTCATGGCACACCCATGAAGGAATTGTAGCCGTTTCCCTTCTTCTTTCTTTACTTCTTTCTTATTTGCAATCTCTCCTCTCTTTGCTTTTGTACTCATTTAAAGAGCACGATTTTGGTCGCCAATGCTTGCTCACCGATGCTCCCCTTTAATACACGTTAATTTTATTTTTATTTTTATTTTATTATTTTAACGATTATTACATCCTTCTTGGTACAATATTCACATAAACAAGTCAAAATTCAATTGTTTATAATTTAAATAAATTAAAGACTCCTACATGTCCTAAGTCACCCAAGTTGGTTAAATATTTATGGATAATTGCTAAAATCACACCGTTATCCTATTCTGACATTTGTTTTAGGAGTTGATTGATACATGTCCTCACTTGTTGTGACTTTTGCAAGATGTTAGGGTTTAGGGCATCACAACTTACTTTCTTATGGGATTAATGACAACTAATTATAATTGTTTCTTTTAGGATCCTAGGCATATTGTTAGGCATCCATGAGAAGATCTCTTCATTCTATCTTAGCAAGTTCAATAATTGATTATGTTCTTGCTTTGATAAGAAGGATCCTAGGTAAATCTGCTTGTAGAGGTTTTGCTCCTCTAGAGGTAACTAATAAGCTACTCAATAGGCTCTCCATGTATTATTATTTCCTCGTTACAGGCACTAAGGGTATCCACATGTAAGAGAGCACTTTGTTGATAGCGAGAGTGCTTTTATAGCACTTCCAAATGACCTTCTGATCCTCCCTAAAAGAGATCAAAGCATCCTTCAAACTTAAGTACCATATGGTACTAAGAAACCATAACTCTAGTCTGAGCCATTATAGGGCAACTGAAAACCACAACATACACAAATAGTATACCACTACCAAAACATTTAGGTTAATAGTGACCTTCTCTTGACTATTGCCCAATGTGATTAGTAAGGTGATGATGCCAACCAAAAGAATTTCATATCCCATGAAGCCAATTAGTTTGTTAGCGAATTCTTTTTAGTTATTTTTCAGGGATGTTCATCTAGTGAAAATAATGCATGAATAATATGTCAACAAAACTACCTATATCCACCATGATCCACTTCAATTTGAATTTTGTGATGATTGCTTTTATAAGGATAATGTTATAATGGGATTATGTTACCCCCATGCATTAACTTAAAAAAAGACTAGGGTTGCATCGTTCCAAAGCTGCTTAGAAGAAGCACAAGTTAGGAGTAGTTGTTTAACATACTCATATTATCCAGTGACTACCAAGCCTCCTATGTTATACTAGATGTGTGTGATGCGGTGATTCTAATGATAGGTTGATTGTTCCCCTAGTGAGTCATTTGTCAAAAGGTGATCTTATCATTTGTGTTGGATGTATTGTTAATACCTTTCTGAATATCATTCTTCAGTCCAATGCAATTTTTGATGATATGCTATGAGCTTTATGGCAATCACATAGCTCTCTTGATTTTTCCTTCTTTGCATTGGACTGCATAGGTATTATTATGGGGAGAAAATCTGTTGGCCCTTAACTCGCAGGTATTATTCATTTTGAGCCTCATCTTGTATGATTTCATCCCCCTCGGCATAGGCAGTACCCAAAATGCTCCTCCATAGTTCAATCAGCGCCTTCCACTTATAGCCCAAGTTTCATCCTTCACCCTATCTAATGTAGGATCTTTAATCGACCTCCCCCCCCCCCCCCCCCCGAGGTTCTAGTATCCTCGCCGGACACATTAGCCTCAGGTATCAAAAGTTGACTCTGATACCATTAGTAACGCATAGGCTCAGAATAATTTTTCTGAGTCTGAGTGTTAGACTATGGCTCAATGAGGGGTGTGTAACTATCATAATATGCCTATGGAGATTATTCTTCTTACCTCACTTTGGATCTTTGTTAGATCCTCGTGAAGGAGCAAGTTTCTCCAACTATATGCCCTTCTTGGTATGACTTTCTCTTAAACCATACATCATGTGAGAGTGTCTCATGTTTCATCACCTTCATGTTTTGAAAGGTTATCTCATGTTTTATTTCTGTATAAGTGCTTTATAAGCAAGTTTGTTGCATATATTCTTGACATTGAGGGTAATATTGATCAACTTGCTATATAATTCCCATGGAACTAATCCTATCATTATAAGATATCAAAACAAGTCTATTTTGTTACATCATCTTGTCTAGCTTGAGTAGTTGGAGGGAAAGGTACTCCTTTACCATTACGACATTTCAGATAAAGGTAGCATGGAGGTTAGCGTACGAAGAAAGGGTAAGGCCAGTTAGAGTTTATTGAAAATCCTTACATTTCAATTGACTAAAGTTCCATTTATCATCATAAGAATTTATGTTATAGAACTTAAAATTTTAAAAAATAGTTTCCCTCATTACCTTTAAAGAAAATGGTATGTTCTAGCACAGTTGGAAACACAACAATTCTTCTCTTGCATAACTTAGCAAGGTCCTACAGATTGCTTTACCAAGGTTTGTCTGAATATGTGATTGTGTCCATCATTTGTATTGCTTTTACTTGGATATCATAAGTTTCATCTAGATGGGCATAGGAGTTACTGTCATCAAGGTTGGTCATACCTTGTCCTTGCACACATTGGGTTAGGCACTAATCTTGCCATGGGGGTGCCAACATTCCTTATTGTAGGACAGTAGTGAACATCTACTTAATTAACTGATTTCCTTGATTTTTCTCACTTAGGTTATTTTCCTAATGCTTGAAGATGGAGTTGTTATTTTCATCTCTTGCGATGGTATGCATTATGTTCTTGTTCCATAGGCTATGCAAATATGATAGCGTTTTATGCCATGAGCACACTAGAGTTTGGGATAGTGTTGTAAGTGATCCCTCCTTTTGGAAAGGTTCTTGCTAACATAGGATCTCTATTATGTGATCATTTGAGACCTTTGCCATCTCAATCCTAATAGGAGAACCCATTTATGTGGTTAAAGATTTAAGAGAAGTGGGATTCAAGTTGCAAATTGTTGCCATATTTGTATAGTATCAACTTTAGTGAGGGCGTGTTTGAGAATTGATAAAACTTTTGGAAGTTTTTGTTGTAAAAATTTTTAAAATAAGAAAACATGATGTGATATAATAAGGGTAATAATGAGAAGTAAATAGAATAAAGTTCCCATCTCAACATCAAATATTAGTTGAATGAGGGTTGGGTTATAATGCATACCAAGCCCAGAAACTCTCACATGGCACAATTGTTAGTACGATGACCCACCATGTTAACTTATTAAGTAATAAGAGAGATTGCCATGATGTTATACCTGCCAATCCCCAATGAAAAAAAAACCTGTATAGTTCAAGTAGAGCATGAAACTTACCCAAATTATTATTAATCAGTGCATTTAATAAATATGTTGTTGGTCATGTATGATGGCTACTCAAAAAACTTTGGCAAAATGATGTGAATCAAGAAAAAATATAAAACATGATAATAAATCAAATCATAAAGATAAAAATACATATAGTGGTTCGGGTCTCCCTATCCTACACTACTCTCCAAGCACAATGAGTTGGTTCTATTAGTCAACTTTAACACAAGTTACAGTGGTACAGTTTGTTCAACTATCTTCTGGATTGATACTAAGTTTCAAGTGGACTCATGAAATAATCGACACTTTGATTCACTTCTTGGTTTGATCACCATCAATACCAAGGTATTTCTATCTTTCTCTTAGTTTGATTACCATCAATACCAAGATAATATAAAAAACAAAATAGTAAATAAAAATCAAATTGGTTCAGCACATCTACAAGAGCAACAATTTTTCAATTGATCAAATCTTTTGTAACTTTGAATTCCTAGCAACAACACCTTTAAGAATTTGTAACTTCAGCTTTCACTTTTGAACCTCCAAGAAAAGCTATTAGATAATGAAATACTTTGAAATCTTTCAAATTTGCATTTGGGTATTTTTCTTCAATTTTTCGATGCATTCTAGCTCTCCCACATCCTTCTTTTATAGCCTTTTCATCACTTGAAATGTGACCTGAAAGATAGTCCAAGAGGTTTCCATGTATATCCAAACTCCTTAAAAATTTGAATTTATGGTGCTAAGAAAAAGGTTGACTTTTTCTAGATGAAAGGTCAAACTTTTGTATGCTCCCAATGAGACAATGAGTTTTCTACATGAAAAGTTTGACTTTTTACAAACAAAAGGGTAACCTTTTACCCTTGTTCTGTAGAATTTGAAATCTTGGAAAAAATCTTGTTTAAGCATATTAATCCACTCAAGATAATTATAAACGAATAAACCAATCTTTATTCAATATTAAGTACATTTCAAAAAGCATATTCTATGATTATTCTAAGTGAAGTTATCAGTTAAGCGTATCCAAGATTATTCTAAGCATTCTAACAAGCATATTCCATTCTTAAGTTATCTATAGATTTCAAACTCATCTTATCACAATTTATGTCATAAACTCAAAAATGATAATTTCACAAACACACAACACTTTTTAAAATTCGATTCAAGAGAAAAAAAATAATTTTACAAACTCAAAATCAAGAGCACAAAACCACATCCTTTTGTCATCATCTAAACCAATAAAAAAGGTAATTATATAAATTCATATGTGTTTTGAAACTACATTGTTATCATCCAAATAGTTGGTTTTTAAGTAATATTTATAACAAATTAATACAACAAAAAGGTTGTTTAAAGAACTAATTTGGAACCTAAATTGAAATCAACTCAACTTTAAAAAGTCGGATATGGTTGGCCTCGAACTATCATAGCCAAAAATAAAATAGCACATAGGAGCTTTTGAAAATAGGATAAACATAAGATTAACAATAATTCAAACCTACTCGATTTAAGTTGCGTCCCTAGATTTATAATGTTAAATGACCAAGACATCCTTTTAACAATTTTATCCAAATGTTAAATTATAAAAAACTCGAAAGAGTGAATCAAGGAATGTGTCAAAAGCTTGGACAAGATTCCTAGAAGAATTCAAATCATAATTTAATGTTCCATTGGACGTACTAATCGTGCAAAAAATTAATGTTATGAAACTTTAAGTACTTAAGTGTGCAAATACAGAAGTTATGGGGTGAGAGTGAATTTCTCAAACTCAGCGCACCAATATGCCAAAAATCCCAGTTTGTTGGTTTAGTTTGTATGCGATGGTCAATCTGAATTCCAGGCCAATTTTATCATAGCCAGTAATCGAACCGATAACGTGTATTTTCTGTTCAAACCGGTTAGACCGTTTAATTAAACCAGTTTCAACAGTGTAATATAATATAAATATAATCATTATAATGCCCAAAAATTTAATTATTTTAATCCATATAAATATTGGAAATTAAATAATTCAATATTTAAGTATCTAAAAATATATATGATATATATAATTTTAAAGTGCAATAGAAAGAAAGATAGAATATCACAACCGACATAAAGATTAATTATAATTATGATGATACAAAGTAAAGAAAATGAATAAATACAGTAAATACATAAATAAAGAATATAGCATTAACTTTTTGGAATTCATCATATCTAAATAAATATGAAATAAAATAATAAATAAAATTTTAAACTGTAATAGCAATTCAATTATTTTAGTGACAGCAAGCCTTGAACAAGAAACCAGAAATCACGATAACTCAAGAAACTATGACAGTATTATATGCAATTAAGTGTTGATTCCAAGTATTAATTTCAAAAATCAAAATATAATCCCTACAAAAAAGATTATTCACTTGGGTGCACTTAAGCCTGTACCTCGGTGCACTGATCCGGGCTCTAATTGGGCAATAACATTAGTGTGTTTGTTTAGCTCTAAAACTTTTCACTATTCATAATTATCATATTTTTAATTATTTATTCACATCTTCTTATACAACTATCATACTCTTCAATCATTCTACACAACCACCCATACAACTAACCTATCTATTTTAATTTTATTTTGTTTACTCGTCATCAATACCTTTATCATATCATTTTCTCTCATTTGAAAAACTTTCATCCAAAAATTTTATTACTTTCTGAACACATCCATATTTTTTTTCATTTTTGGACACTTTGATTATTTAGGAACCAGTTTAACCAACCAAACAATTTTACTAGAGGTGTCACTCAGGTTGGGTCATACCGGGTTTGGGTGAACCCAAACTCTAAGCCTACTGGGTTAATGTAAACCCAAATATTAACCCTAACCCTTACATTAGAATCCAGATTAGGGTTGTGTTTGGACTGGGTAGACATAAGTTTGGGTCTTGGTTTCGAGTTGAAATTCAGGTTATTCTCAAACTAATAGCAGTTGAAATTACTGATAGAGATAATAATTTTTTTAAACATTATTCCATTAACATATGAATAATTACATGTGAATATATTTATATAACCTATAATATATTTAATTTTGATGAAAGTTAGTCTTTTAATTAAAAGATAATTCTAAATATAATGAACATAATGAATTTACACTAACAATCTAAGAATGTTATTAAAAAAATGAAGGTAAGAAAAAAAAATGAAATTACATAAAATTATTATCTAAAGTTTAATAAAAGTGAGACTTATATTTAACGTAGTTAATTAATATATATGTATTAAATTTAAAGAGTTGACATATTTATAATTATTTACAAACAAAGCTAATGTACAAGTAATATATTTCAGCTTTTATAGACAAACACATATAATATTTAGATTTTAGAATAAACGTATTAGAGTTTGACTAAGTTATGATCATATGAAATAAATTTTATTGCAATTATAATTGAAATACTTAAGAGATAAATAAATATAAATATTTTAATAAATTATGAAGAATATTGGGTTCGGACCGGGTTAGGTTTTGGTACTGGGTTGATGTAAACCCGGTATTGGTTATGAGTTTTCTCGGATCTAATTTAAAAAATTTCAAAAATTAAAACCAAACTTAGTTTTAAAATCAAGTCGGGTCAGGCATGTTCGGACCGACCTGGTATCAAGTTGCACCCCTACATTTTATGCCAGTTTGATGGCCACTCACACGCTGCTGCCAATTTTTTGACAATTGGACTAAACCAGTGTGCATAATGTTGATTTTTTGTTAAAAGCCGAGTGCTATAATTATGAATTAGGGTGTATCTTTTGGGTATTAGATTCCTCGATTTCAAAATGTCAAAATCGATCGAGCCCAATGTCTGCACCAGTGATTGCAGTTGCTGTCTCATTTCACCCCGTTTTGATCCGAGACGATGGGTGTTTTTCACCCATTTCAAGAGCGTCTCGTATAGACCTAAAAAATTGGAAAAAAAAAAAAGACTGCTTCAATGAATAGTTAGATGAATCAGTCGTAGAGATAACAAAGAAATAGAAAAAAGAAGAAGTCAAAATCAATCATATTAACTGATGAAGCCAAAAGCGGTCATTGTTTTAAAAATTAGTAACAAAATGATCCTATGCGTTATCTACGTTTGAATTTTAAGCCCCAATCGTTACTTTTAGTAATTTAATACGCAAATGCCGTAACATATGTATAACGACTAATCACAATTACACAAGGCTATAAGATCTATTTGGAAAGTAGCCTAATTAAGAGCCTAGGAAATTAAACGACGTCAAAGAAAATTTTTAACAGGAAAGATAGATTAAAAATTTAAAATGGTCAGAAAGATCTATGCATGTCATGGCCTCATAGTGAATGAAAAAAATCAATGCTTTTTTTTTTCAGAAAAATAAGGAAAATGCCTTTTGAGTTTATTATTATATTTTAGCTAATCAATAGATCAGCTATTCAATACGATGTCAGTTGTTCAATTCGTATAAGCGAATATTTTAATCTAAATCTCACAACTCACTTACAACATGAACAAGTAAGAATCACTACAAAGAAAATGGAAAAAAAAAAAAAAACAAACAAAAATGATTTTAGAAGAAAAGGAGTCGACAGTGGAATTTATAAGTTTTCTGCTTCTTGAAACAGGTTGTTTTCAAGTTGTTATTTTTTTTAAAAAGCGTCGGGCTTTCTTGGTCTGCAAGTAATGGAATATTGCGAAATTGCTGAAGGTATAATCATTGGATGTTTGCTCTCCGGACCATTAATAAAATCAAGGCAATGCATACGAATGGTCTGACTAATTAAACATGGCCGGCTTGACCATAATCATGAAACGATTGCTTTTTTGCTATGCTAAAATAGCTCTAGGCGCAAAAGCGCATTCGATAATTAATATTTTCTCAACCCTTATCATTTAAGATAAATTTTTAGCATTATGCCTACTCTTTATCCCTGCCAATGTAAATTTGGGGCCTCATCAGAAATATGCAATTGGTTGAAATTGAATTTGATAGAATAAAATAAATAATGTCAGCCGAATGGAAAATAATGTTACCCACAAAGTAAATTAGCAAGGTTAAAATAAATAATGATTATTGATTAAAAAGATGATTTTTGATCAAGATCAACTTGATACTTATGTATAAAGGACGAGAGATCAGTACAACCACAGAATCAAACAGGAGTACAAACTACAAACCGTCCAGCTCAAAGCTGCTTTCAAGCCTTTATTTATGCTCGGACAGCGGAATGTGAACTTAGGAAGGGAAAGGAATTTATAATCATTTGTAACGTTTAAAAGTAAAAATATAAAAATAAAAGTTCACCTCCTTGCACTCACCTTCCCTTTAATAACGTCTGATCTATTTCCATGCAATTTCATTTTATATGGTTTTACATTTTTTTTTCCTTTTTTTATTGCTACAACTAGAAACGTAAGATCTTTTTTTACAACTCAATTAATCATGGCAACTAATTTGTCTAATTTTTGCTCAATAGATAATCCCCATACTTAAACTGTGCAAAAAACATCACTCCCAGTAAAAAGGTGATGAAATATTTCCCTTGAGTCAAACCACAGGCATCGAGAAAATAATTATGCACCACGTGTGCTATGCACTTGGGCACATATAATTTAATATCTTCACAACGTAACTATCTTACATTTATTATTATGATCTCTACGCTTTTAATCACTTCTACATATTTGCATACAATTATATTATTCATTTAACTTTGGGTCCCGCTTCATGGTGACCATGTTACACCAAATTCTGTAATAATCTTCATTTTGGCCCACTTGACGATGTTGTGAAATTCACTCTCTCTATTGTATTTAAAAATATTTATTTAGCTAAAAAACTATGTTTCATCCGATTCAAATATGTGAATGAGTCACGTCTAACAAAAGGATGTAAAATAAATATAATAAAATAGTTTAATTCAAATGTTAATTTTAAAATTATATTTTTAATATTTAAACTATCTAAAATATCACTATTATATGTATAAGTTGTTCTATTTAGTGTTACTACAATTTAATGTATGAATATGTCTAAGAACTTTTCATAAATTACATATATATATTTAAACAAATGTGGTTTTGATTTGGACAAGATCTAGTCTTCTAGTAGTACAAATATGCAATAGACAAAATAGATCATCATCATCATCTAGGTATTTGGGGAACTTGGGGATTTGTGGGGGGAGAGTTTGGGAAAAAAGTGGAAAAAGTGATAGGGTAATGATAGGAATAAGGGGAATCAGTTAAAATAAATAAGGTAATTCATTTGAAAACTAATTAAAAACTAAGATAGTTAGATAGTTAAGATGTCACATCTTATAAAAAAGAGGGTGTAGAAAGTGAGAAAAAAGGAACTTGATTCTATGCTCCATAACTATTTTTTTATGAAACTGTTAATTTAAGTATATTTAATATGTATATCAATTTTTACCATTTTTAGAGATTTTTAAATATTTTTTTCAGATTTTTAAAATTAGTAGCATTTTTCATAATTTAAAATTACTAAAATGCCACTGATTTAAAAATTTTGAAAAAAATCCAAAAATGGTAAAATTTGATACGCATGTTAAATACACTTAGATTAAAAGATGTGTACAAATATTTTAAAAAAATAAAAAAAATTAGTGTAGTACACCCTGGTGCATAGGATTGGGTTGTCAGAAAAAATTGTAGAAATATTTTTTATACTCTTCCAAAACACAAGTAAAGAATCCTTTCATACCTTACGTATAGGTTGATTAAGTCCCTAATTGATTGTATTCTCTCCATATGAATATTTGATTAATTCCACCCAAGTTCAAATTTGATTTTCCTGCCTAAGAACTACAAATAACACACATCTTGAATCCATCAAAATAAAATGATATGAAATATTAGTAGTAAATAAAGACAACAAATTGAAAAAGAAATATGTAAATAATTACTTGAGCCAGGGACGCTTTAATGAAACTCCCTCTATTTTTAAAATTTTGATGGTTGATAGAAAATCTACTTCATCTATTGTATTTAACATCATTTATAGTATCCCGAAAACCCTTTTATTTTTTAATTTCATTGTATATGGGTACCATCCGTAAATGTGTAAAATCAACATAATAAAATGGTTCAATATTAAAATATCAACTTTAAAGTAGTTTTTTTAATATCTAAACTATCTAAAATATCAATAAGATGTAAGTAAATGATCTTATAAAGTATTGTTATATTCGAATACATGTGTGAATGGATCTAAGTATTTTTTATAATTTACACATGAATTCACCTATTTTTGAGCAAATGTGGCTTATCCACATATTGGATTGGGATGAAATTTGGTATAGCTAAACAAATAGTGTAAAATACAATGAATGGATTGAATTTTTCATCAAGGATCAACATTTTAAAAATGTAAAATCTTTCACAAAATCACTTTTATGAAACCCAGTTTCATACAAGTATTCCCCTACTTGAGCATCTACTATTAAATCAAGAGAAATGAAAATTTATACTCACTCCTCACACTATGGATAAGTATCCTTGAGTAGCTACAATAGAGCATAGTTAGAGTAGCTAGAGTAGCTATAACAGATCTTAATTAAGATGCATTCAGTTAAATTCAAAATTCAAAGAGATAGAGGATTTATTTTTGAATCAGTATTAAGGTATATAAAATTATTACAGTCCTCCTCAAACTAGTCACGACCTGTACAGGTCAAAGACTAGGTTGCAATGCAGAATAATGAACCAAGGATGACTCAAAGCCTAAGTGAATAACTTGGCCACATTAGTAATGGTAGGAACAAATCAATATTGATATGGCCAAAGGAACCACCTCATGGATAAAATGACCGCCGATTTAAGTATACTTTATGCAAGCAAGCAACATAGAATTAATGATAAGATAGATAGCTAACAAATTGTCAAAAAATAGTAAGGTGAGTCCAGGCTAAAAAATACCAATATCACGAAGAATGAAAAAGTAGCCATGTAAGTTCAGCAGCAATAGAAGCCAAAGCGTGATATTTAGATGAACAAGTAGATCTAGTTTGGTTCTTAGTTCTCGAAGATATTCAATTTGAGTCAAGAAAAACACAATAGTCAATGGTTGAATGTTAAGTCATCTTATATCCGGCAAATTCACATAAGCAAAAGCAAAAAGATAAAGAGTACTAGAATCCAAAAAATGTATTTCAAAATGAAAGTTACCATTTATACAGCCCAGAATATGCTTAAGGAGTTGAAAATTAGCAAGTATAAGAGAGAACTAGCATGGACAAATAAGATTAACAACAAGAGATAGATCTAGATGAGTAAAAGCAAGCTACTGAAGATCTCCAATAAGACTATGAAAGAAAATAAGATTGTAATGAGCTTGGTAAATGTCGACAGTAAAAGGTTTAACAACAGGAGTCTCAATTAGCTTAGATTGATGCATAAGATCTTTAATGAGCAAATCAGTGGCATACCTTCTTTGGAGAGAAATATGCCTTTTGAAGTACCAATAACTTAAATGCCAAAAAATTAATGCAAGGATCTTAGATCTTTAATAAAAAAGAGTGGGGACCTAATCTAGTACATCTGGTGTACTTAGCTTCGGCTCAATCGGGTGTAAAAACTCATTTTTTAGTTTTTTGAAATTTTTTTATACAATCCATGACTTTACCAAATGATCTATATACACTTATGATATATAATCTAAATTCAGAACATACTTATCATTCCCTTCATCAATAACATTACCACTTGAAACACTAATAAATTATAGATGAGGCAATTGTGTCTGTTTTTAGAAAATCTAGCTCTCCACTAGTGACATTATTTGTATTTCCCAAAGTAAGAAGTTTTCCTTTATGGGTTTGAGAGTGACAAAGCAAGAAACTCTCCATCAATTAGATGCATTTATGTTAGAAGGAAAAAATTGGATTAGAAAGGACAAATGGTATTTGTGGACATGGTAATTTGGTAGAGAAAATTTATAGTTTTTACTGCAAAAATTATAATTGCTAGTCGGATGATCTTGCAAAATGATCATTTCAGACTGGTTTGAAATGTCTTTATTTTAGACCGGTTCAAAAATATATTTTTTTTCCAAATTTTTTTTGCAAAACAGTTAATCTTGTTATGTTTAATCAATAAACCAAATTTTACCAATTTTGGTAATGTATGTATTTGTTTTGAATTTTTAGACATGAGGTATTTTGGTCATGTTTTAACAATTTAAAATGACTAAAATACTCCTATTTTTAAAAATCTAAAATAAATGAATACATATCTCCAAAATTGGGAAAAATTGGTTTATAGATTAAACATAACTAAAATAACAATTTTGTAAGAAAAATTTTGAAGAAAAACAAAAAAAATTGTTTTGGACCTGTGTGAAATGGACTCATTTCAGATGGGCCTTAAATAATCAGGCTTTGTGTCCTTATACCATAAAAAAATAATTAAACCTATGTAGTTTACAAAACCATATTTCTGTCTATATTTTTTATTGACACCACTAATTAGTGTAAATGATTTATATACAGAGTAGCTACAATAGAAAGTAATTAGAACTGCTACAGCAGATTTCTGTTAAAATATGTTTAATTTAAATTCAAAATTCAAATAGATGTAAGACGAGCTGTTGTTGAATCTGTATCTAAAATATCTGAAGCCATTACAATACCTATCTGGATGGGTTGGGGATCTGAGGCAAGAACTTATTACCTTTCGCTAACTAAAGTCATGAATAATTTTATTCTTACCCTATCTTATATATGGGCATTAAAATTTTTCAAAATGACAAAAATACCCTTGTTCGATATATGTCCTTTTCAAATTCATAAATGTAACCCACTCATTCTCTTCAAATTTGGCGGCTTAAGACCACTCAACAATGACCATTAATCGGAGATTAAATCCAATCATTATCTTTACACTATTTTCCGCAAATCTACAAGAGATTCATCCAGTTCACATAATAAAATCTCTTAGCATTGTCATTGCAACACCATATCTCATATCTATAAAAGATTCGACCAACTAATATAATGAAATATCAAATAGACTGGTCCAAAAATTTCAACTATTTAGTAGCTGTTGCCATGAAAATTTCTTGATTTAAAATTTATGCATATCGTTCTGCTTATTTGAATTTCATGAATGACAAATTTTTACTATGCATGGCAAATATTTCCTAACAAAATTGTCGCCAAAAATCTCATGAATGAAAAAATTTTCACCATCCATGACAATTATTTTTTAAGATAATTATTACCAAGCTATTTTTTTTATATTTACTTATATACTGTGACAACTTAATATTACAATAAAACACCTTCACACACCTTCACAACCTTCACATCATTGAAGGATTTTTTTTATAACAATACCTCCATACTTACTTTCTGAGGACATCTACAACTACCTCCGCACTGTGGGAGGACAAATAATACCACACATATGCATGAGGGGGTGAATACTCGACGCAGCGACTATCTCATACGAGGCTTTGTCGCTGACCACAATGCCACAAAGTCATGGCGTTACCAAGCTATTGATATCTTATAATATAATACTTGAAAATTTATTTTAGATAGTGGCATAGTGGCATCATGGTTTCCAAATTTTCAGGTAATAGGTAGTGGTATAGTAAAGCCTTTTTAAATGCAAATGGAGAGGTGCTTTGATTTTAATTCATGTTCGAAAAGGGGTCTTAATACTGAAGTCTATACCATATTTTTATTCAATGCATTTGAGATTTTTGAGTAGCAAACCGACTTTTGTTCTCTTCTCCTTTGGGGTGTTGAAGAGTTTTGTATGAGGTCCTTTGCAAAAGCATCAACTACAACAATTGCGAGATAACACTATGGTACCAAACACAAAATTTTAAATTAAAACCTTAAGTTTTAGGTTTGATTTTTACAACTTTTTGGGTATTTTAAATTGCCTACAAGGTATTTATGTTATTGCTTTAGTTAAGAACTTACGTCTATGAGATGTTTACTGATTTATTTGAAAAAAGAAATTTCAATTTTTTGACTCAGCATGGCTAATATGAATGGGTTGAATGTTATTCAATCTAGCATTCCTATTTTTAATGATGAGCATTATATTTTCAGTTGCATTCGGATAAAAATCATATTTATTTCATAAGCTTTGCAAGATTTGATTGAAAATGGTTATTCAGATCCACTTAATAAGGGTCCTTACACATGTGACTAAGCTAAATAGTTGCATGACAAAAGAGACTAAGCTGAACAATTGCATGATAAAAGAAAAAAGATTTTAAGGCTTTGTTTATTCATCATGCTATCACAAATAGCTTCTTTTTCATATATTATTACAATGAAGAAATCTAAAGAAGCATGGGATACATTGACGTTTGAATTTCAAGCAAATGTATAAGCAAAGATGGTAAAATTGCAATCCTTTTTAAGGAAAATTTGAAAAATTATCTATGTCTAATTTTGAATCGATGTGAAAAAAAATTTTCAAGTGTAAAAGAAACTATGAATTAAATTCATAGCTATGATGATGAGCTTGCTTGATAGCATTTGCTACTCAAAGAATTTTGCATGCTTTGACATCTAACTAAATACTCTAACCGTAAGTAAATTTTTAGGTTCCTCACAATCTCACGAAGAAAGAATGGCCGAACTTGAAGATTTGATTAAAAAAACATTTCAATTAAGGCCAATGTTTCTACTAACAAATCAAATACAACTATGATGGCAATGACAGAAATGTAAGTTATAGAGATTATCATAAAAGTTCTAGATTTAGAAGTCCAGGTAGTGGCTGTGATGGAAGCATATTTGAAATTCAAAAATTATCAATAGTACATTAACAATGCATCAAGCAAGAAGGCTTCTGAACAACAAAATCAAAATACTTCATTCCAGGTAGGTAAAAATTCAAACATTTAATGTTACTTTTGTAGAAAGTATAGGCACACAGCAAAATTTTTTTATGCATAACAAAGCCAACAACATGTTAATTTTATTGGGGAGAAATAAGAACAAAATCATTTATTTACTGCTAAGATAATTCACCTAATTCCCATCAAGTAGAAAATGTTTAGTTTCTTGATAGTGGTTACAATAACCACATGAATGCTAATAAGAAATTATTTATTTTTATGAATATATTAGCTACTACACTAGTCAAAATGCAAAATGGCTCATCGTTACATGCTAAGGGTAAAGGGATAACTCTAGTGCATTTACAAAATGGTGATACTAGAAAAATGTCGATATATTATATGCTCTTTGACTTGAAAGAGAATTTTTTATGACTTGGACAAATTATTCAACATGGTTATTCTGTAATTTTAATAATGAAAAATTTCGCAATTATGATTCTAAGCATCTAAGAGGGTTTTTTATTAAAATTATAATGAATTGAATTCATTCATTTTCTCTTAAATTTGGTTGTGCTACAAATTTCAGTATGACTTCTCATGTTCTTAATGAATCTCGATTATGGTATCAAAGATTTTATATTTGAGTTTCAATAGTTTAAAACTTTTAGAAATAAATGGTTGATGGTTTGTCTTTTATAAGCCGAGAACATGAACTGTATGAAGATTACATTCTAAGTAAACATGATAGGAATCGATTTTCTGTTGTCAGTTTTTAGAGAGTCAATTTACCTTTGGACTTAATATTTATTGATATACGTGGTCCTATGCAAAAAAATATACACATGCAAAAAATATATACACATTTTCAAAATTGGTAAAACTTTGTTTATATGTTAAATACACTTAGATAAACAAATATATGAAGAAAAATAAAAAATATATTGTAAATGACTTTTTTGAGGTGGATTAAGTGGGACATTCGCTTAGCCCGAGCTAAGAGAATCACTCGTATTTTTTGAATTCTCATAATATAAATGCAATTTTACCTAAACTATATAGGTATATATGTAAAAACTCTTATATTTGCCTAGAAGTGGGTCTATTGGGTGGATACCTTACTCAAGTTTTACTCCTTATTTTGGGTTTTCAATTTTTTGTGGATTCAAATTGGAGCAAAGTTGTGTGAAGAAATGTAATTTTATCAAAACTTAAAGCTATTTGCAGAAATATTATGTTTAAATCTAAGCTTAAATATTTAAATATGTAAAACAAGAAATAAGGATTAATAATTTTCTTCGTAGGGTGTGTTTGGAAAGTGATAAAATTTTTGGACGAAAATTTTCAGTGTAAAATTTCTTGAAATATTAGAAAGTGATGTAATGTGATAGAAGCAATGATGAGGAATAAAAAGAATAAAATTAAAATAGATATGTTAGTTGTATGGACAATTGCATAAAAATTAACAAATACATGGTAGTTGTATAGGAAAACATGAAGAAGAAAGTAAAATTTTTAGATTAAAAAGTTTTAGTTGTAACCAAATATGCCCATAGCTTCTAAAATGCAAAAAATTAAAAAGTGAGTTTTTAGAAAAATTAAATTACAAATATTTAAGCAAAAGATCTCAAATAACTCTTAATTTAGATTGGGTAATTTGCAAATATAGATACATAGTTTAACCATAATTATAAGTATACTTACATCGATACAATGACATTACTACGCTGTAAAAATGTTCGTATGCAAATATAAGCGAACTATGTATGTATATATGCAATTTGAAAAATAAGCAAGTGTATATATAACTTTAGAAACTAAGTGAGTACATTTGATTTTTACAAATATAATCACATAATTTGCAAATATACTTGCACTATGTCGGAGCAATAATAGTGCCATGATGGGGGAGTGGGTGTATTTGCAATTGTAGTCAAATTATATGAAATTATTTGCAATTTTTGAAACTGTGTGAGTATATTTATAATTAGAGTAGTGTCATGATGGGGGAGTGGGTACGTTTGGTTGGAAGTAAAACTTTTGATGAAAAGTTTTTGAAGTAGAAGTTGTCAAATCAATAGAAAATGATATGATATAATAAGGATAATGATTAGGAGCAAAGAGAATAAAGTTAAAATAGATAGGTTAGTTGTATGGGTACTTGTGTAGAAATGATTGAAAAGTAGGGTAGTTTGTATAGAAAAATGTGAAAAAATAATTAAAAAATAGAGTAATTATGGAGAGTGACAAGTTTTAGATTGAAAAGTTTTAGTTGACACTTTTTTACCCCAAACAAACACACCCTATATGGTTATATTTGCAAATTATCCATTTAGAGTTGGTATATTTTGGGTTTGTTGGCTAACGGTGGGAAAAATTAGATAAAAGTTGCACATGAAAATTTTTTTAAAAGTTTAGAAAGTAAAAAAGTGATGTGATATGATAAGGTTAATAATTTTATTTTGATTTATGATAAGATTAATAATTATGAATAGATAGAATAAAGAAAGGGAAAATCAACTATGGATGAATGCAAAACCTATTCTTTTAATTTTTTTTAAATGTTAATCTAGGTATATTTAATGCATAAATCAAGTTAATTTTATCATTTTCAAAGATACGTATATATATATATTTTTAATTTTAAATACAGGAAAATGACCACAGTACCCTTATGCTTAAATTTTAGAATAATATTAACACATCTCAAAATCATAAAACTTAGTTTATAGATTGAATATACTTAGATTAAAATGCTTATAGAAAATTAAAAGTAGGTTTTGCGGCTACCCTAAGTAGCTGCATATGATTACTACTCAAAGATAAAATGATGGTTATATGAATAAGCATGAAAAAATTTAGAATGCAGAGTTAATAAAAGAAAAAATAGAATAAATATAAATTTAAGGAATTTTTGTTGATATTACTACAAATTTGAAAAATATTGCATGTGTTCCAAGTTTTCCAAAATTATAGATATGCATGCCCATAATATCGTTAGAATTTTTATAAATAATGAAAATTTTCCTTTTAATTTAAGAATATATGTATAATTTTGTTAGGGAATTTTTGTTATTTTATAAAAAAATTCTAGTGGCATCATGAAGGAAAGGACAAACTTGTAATTTTATATAAACCTTGAGAATATATTTGTAATTTCAGTAAATTTATAGATAGCAATGCAACATTAGTCAAATCTTGTAAGTTTATATGCAAAAATCCATAAATTAATTAGAGAACATTTTTTTTAAAAAAATTACCGGTTACGCAACTCACCGTTTTTTATTTTTTTGTGATGTGAAAACTAAATTACCATAAATTACGTATGAGGGCGAAGTGCTTTGACCTGAGATTTGTTCCAAAGCAATGGGATGCATCGAAATTTTAATATAAGTTAGAAATTTCATTTTTTAATAATTTTTTACAATTTTTTATAAATTCTTAATTTATATGTATTTAAATGGATCGTGATTTCCTGTACCCGGGTGCACTGAGCTTCTGTCCATCCGGGTGCATTAACCCTTTATTTATTTTTTTGAAATTTTTTTATAAAAGTGTTAATCTAGTGTATTTAACATTTGTATCAATTTTTAACATTTTTAGAGTATTTTAGATATTTATTTTTTATTTTTGAAAATCAATGGCATTTTAGGTAATTTAAAATTACTAAAATGACACTAATTTTCAAAAATCAAAAATAAATATCTAAAATACTCCAAAAATAGTAAAAATTGATACACACGTTAAGTTCACTTAGATTAATACTTTTATAAAAAAAATTTCAAAAAAATAAAAAAAGGTTAAAATGAGTTTCCAGCACCCGGGTGCACTGAAGCTCAGTGCACTGACGATGCAGGAAATCATGATCCTATTTAAATTATGTATTAAGTTTTATAATTTTTTGAAAATTGGGATATTTTAGTAATTTAAAATTACTAAAAACTTTCTATTTTTAAAAATAAAAAATATATATACACATATTCAAAAATGGTAAATCTACTGAAAATAGGCCATGTTTGGCAATAAAGAAAAATTCACCAAATTTTTTCCATTACTTTTCTACACGTTTCCATTCGACCTAGGGGTGCAACTTGGCATCGGGTTGGTTCAAACTTGTTCGATCTGACCCAATTTCAAAATCAAGTTTCGGTTTTATTTTTAAAAAATTTCCAAAATAAACTCGGTTTCAACCCAATCCAAGAAAATTTAAAACTACTAATTGGTTCATATGAACTAGGTACCAAAATCCAACCCGATCCGAACCCGACATACCTTCTAATTTGTTAAAAAAAATTATATTAGTTTATACATTAAATATGTTAGCTATAATTATAATAAAAGTCCTTCCACATAATCACAACATAATTAAGTTATAAAACGTTTCTTCTAAAACCAATATTTCATCTACATTTGTCCATAAAAAATTGAATCTATTGTATCTACGCCAAAATTAATTTGTAAATAATGACAAATATACTAACTCTTTAAAATTATTGCATGCATACCAATTAACAATAAGATAAATAAGTCTTACTTTTATTAAATTTGTTTGAATGGTGAATTCATATAATTCTATTTTTTCTTATCTTGATTGTTGATGGTAAATTCATTATATTCATTGTACTTAGTCTTATCTATTTTAATTAAAAAATCAGCTTTTACTAAAATTAAAGATATTATAGGTCATATAAATATATTCATACATAAATTGTGAATAAATAAGTGATCATACATTCGTTGGTGTGAATGCTATAATGTTCAAAAAGTTTATTATTTTTATGAATAGATTTCAACTTCTACTAGTTTGATTGTAACTTGAATTTCAACTCAAAACTAATGTCAACTAGTCTGAACCTGATTCGAATCCAGATTATAATATTAAGGTTTGGATTTTGGTTCACTTAAACCTAGTAGGCTTAGGTGAAGCCAAACCTGGTACTACCCAATGCTAGTTGTGTTGGGGCAAAATATAAAAAGAGAGAAAATTAAGAAAAGTGGGAAAAGTGAAAATAAAACCAAGTTTCACTTCAGGCGTGTTATGACGTGACTTTCCTTAAAGCAATTTTGCTATCCTATTTGTTGCTTAGGGTAATTTTGCAGTTGCCCCCAGGATACAAAAAGTGAAACTCGAACTAGAATAGGAAGCAACACCTTTTTTAGGCACATGAACCCTTAAAAACACAATTCTTGGTTGAATGGAGAGAATTTCAAAATAATATGGTAAACCTGCAAACACTTGATTAAGATAACAATGTCTTAGTCAAGACAAGGTATGAGATGTTTGAACGGAGACAACATAATGTCTGAATAAGGGATATCTAAACGGAGACAACACAATGTCTTGAATGAGGCAAGATGTGTCTGAATGAGACAGGATCACTTGGGTTGAGTTGGAATTGTTTGTTTGCTCTAACCCATATTTATAGGTTTTGAATAGTCGTATTACACAACCATTCAATTAATAGACACATCCCATTTCAATTGGATGCACTCTAGAATCTTGCCACGTCACCCATGGGACGCATCCCTACAATCTTGCCATGTCACCCATGCCTTTTCACATTGCGTTGCCAACCGTTGCAACCCTAGGTGCAAATTGAAAATTCAAAAAAATCATCTAAATTAGATTCGAACTCAAGACCTATTACACCATTGCCAACGTCTCTTACCACTTTAGTTATATTAGCTTTGTCGTTTATCTACGAAACTATATTATATTTATTATAAATTTAAAAATCCCAACATTCCCCCGCCATTTTCAAAATTTAAGTCAACTCCATTCAACCAAGGAAATCTCATACATAAATAAAGGTGTCCGGTAGACTTGAACCTTTACTTAGTGAAAATATATCAAGATTTATCGAGGTGTACAATAACCAGAGCTTCGAACTGTGGACCCCATTTGATAAATCAGACATATCTCACATACAAAATTTTAAAATATATCAAGTGTTCTAAAAGGCGACACGTTATGGTCATGTGTCAGTATCCCAGTTTCATGAGCACCTTAGAGTGAATCCACACAGTCTACGAACAGAAGCGGCCTTACTTCCAACGCTCATGTAGGTGGATCTATTTAGAGTATCCTGTAACTAAATACTCCAACTTAGTAGTTTTAGAACCATTAAGAGTATAAAACACTCAACCTCATAAATATGTTACAGGATCCAAGCACTGTCTGAGGGATGCAAAATTATAAATACAGCTAGTGCTTACAAATCGCAAAATTAACTTACTTTGCTCATTGAACTCTTAGACTTGGGCTACAAAAATAGAGTTGAGTTTCAGTTATTACAACTCCTAGATGTGGATTTCAGTCCCATCCCTCTTGATGTTTTCCAGACCACTTTCCTAGTAAGGCATTTTGTAAGCAGGTCTGCCAAGTTTTCACTTGATCTTACAAAATCAATATTAACCACTCTATCTTGGAGCAATTTCCTTACATAATTGTGTCTCAATGCAATATGTCATGACTTACTATTATAAGTCTTATTGTATGCTCTAGACAAGGTTGCTTCGCTATCATAATGTAAATAAATGGGACGCATTGGCTTAGGCCAAATAGAAATTTCAAGTAATAAATTTCTAAGTCACTCTTTCTCTTTCCCTGCTGCAGATAAAGCAAGAAACTCGGATTCCATGGTGGAATGTGTAATGCAAGTTTGCTTTTTAGAAGCCCACGAAATAGCAGCTCCTCTAATGGTAAAAATTCAGCCACTAGTAGATATAGATTCCTTAGTATCAGAAATCCAACTTGCATCACTATACCCTTCTAGTACAGTGGGTTTACCATTGAATTGCAATCATAGTCAATGATCTTTCTCAAATATTTCAAAATCCTATAAATTGCATTCCAATGCATATATCCTGGATTACTAGTGAACCTGCTTAATACACCTACAACAAAAGCAATATCTGGTCTAGTACAACACATAACATATATTAAACTTCCTATTACTCTATCATATTCAAGCTGATCAACAGATTTATCATCATTTTTACACAACTTAACACTAGAATCAAAAGGAGTTGAGACCATACCAGTGCCAAAATGATTAAACTGCTTGAGTATTTTTTCTATATAGTGAGATTGAGAAAGAGAAAATACATTACCATCTCTTATAATTTTAATGCCAAGAATGACATTAGCCCTGCCCATATCTTTCATATCGAAGTTAACTGACAAAAAACTTTTAGTTTCTATAATAATTTCAATGTCAGTACCAAGTATGAGCATATCCTCAATATATAAACAAATAATGACACCTCTATTGGCAACAAATTTACTATAAACACATTTATCTAAATGGTTTAATTTAAAATCATTTGCTAACACAATTTGATCAAATTTTTCATGTCATTACTTAGGTGCCTGTTTCAAACCATATAAAGATTTAATTAATTTACAGATTTTCTTTTCTTATCCAGGTAATACAAAACCCTCAGGTTGTTCCATATAAATTTTCTCATCTAAATCTCCATTTAGAAAAGTAATTTTTTCATCCGTTTGATAAATTTCAAAATGATAAATTGATACTAAAGCCATTAATAACCTAATAGTTGAAATTCTAGGTACTGGGGCATAAGTATCAAAGAAATCAATACCTTCCTTTTGTCTATATCCCTTAGTTACTAATCTAGCTTTAAATTTATCAATAGATCCATCGACTTTTAATTTTTTATTAAATATCCATTTGCAGCCTATAGGTTTAGACCCGGGTGGTAAATCAACTAGTGTCTATGTACCATTTTCCATTATAGAATTCATTTCATCATGGATGGCTTCTTTCTAGTATGATGCATCTGGAGATTTCATGACCTCTTTATAAGTAAATGAATCCCCTTCGATATGAAACACAATCATATGTTCTTCACTTATTTTGTCTCTGGATCCTTCTATAAGGTATAACTGAAAATCAGACCTAAACTGATTATAACCATCCTTTCTAGCTCACTTTCTTTTTCTCAAATTATCATCATCTATTGATTTTTCTATGGGCATAGAATTATTAACTATAGATTTATTCAATGGTTGAGAAAAAGATTCATCAGTTTGATCGAGTCTAGATATTAACTTATAAGTATTTTCATAAAAGTTAGCATCTCAGGATTCAATAATGGTATTCTGTTGAATTGGACTATGAGACTCTACCACCACAAACCTATAAGCTTTACTATTCATTGCTAACCTATAAATATGCATTCTATTCCCTTGTATCCTAATTTTTGTCTTTTAGGATCAGGTAATCTTACTGAAGTTCTACAACCCCATACTCTTAGGTATTTAAGATTAGGTATTTTATTTTTCCATAATTTATAGGGGGTAACTTTGGTTTTTTTGTAGGGAATTCTGTTAAGAATATGACAAGCTGTTAATAAAGCTTCGCCCCACCAGCCTTTACTTAGGTCTGCATTAACTAACATTGAACTTACTATTTCAACTAAAGTTCTATTTTTTCTTTCTGTAGTTCCATTTTGTTGAGGTGTATATGGGGTTGTTACTTGGTGTATAATCCCAACTTTTCACAAAAATCGTTAAAATCACTTGACAAATATTCACCTCCTCCATTTGATTTTAGAGATTTAATTGTTTTTCCAAGTTGATTTTCAACTTCAGCCTTATAGGATTTAAATTTATGTAAGACTTCATCTTTAGTTCTTAATAAATACACATAAGTATATTTACTAAAATCGTCTATAAATGTTATGAAGTATTTTTTTCCACCTCTTTTTAATGTGTTCTCCATATCACAAATATCTGAATGAATTAAACCTAGTAATTTAGAATTTCTTTCAACTTTTTGAAATAGTTTTTTAGTGATTTTAGTTTGACCACATATTCTACATTTATCTGAAAATTTATTAGGTGATCTAGAAATTAAACCTAACTTCATCATAGTGTCCAAACTACGAAAATTGACATGACCTAATCTACCATGTCATACAGAAAAAGAGTCAACCATATAAGCAGAGATGATAATCCATTATCGATATTTAGGTCAAACATGCCATTTACAATATAGCCCTTGACCACAAATACACCTCCCTTGGTTACAATAATTTGATCCGATTCAAATACCAATTTGAAACCATACTTACTAAGAAGACTAACTGAGACCAGATTCTTGCATATTTCTGGTACATGAAGTACATTCGTGAGAGTAAGTGATTTTCCTGAAGTCAGTTTCAGGATCACGATTCCTGACCCTTTCACCTTAGCGGTAGAAGAATTACCCACGAATAATTTATTTTCATTTCGATTAGTTTCATAGGTTTTAAATAGACTTCTGTCTTTGCAAACATGTCTAGTGGCTCCAGAGTCAAGCCACTAGCTTTGGTCATCACTTACTGTATAAATTTCAGAAATTATAGCAACAAAATGTTTTTCAGTTAAATGGGCCTCTAAACCTTTTCTCTGATATGATCCAGACTGAGTGTTATTTTTCTTTTTGAGAAGTTTACAATCATTTTTCAAATGACCTATTTTCTTGTAATAAAAGCAAGGTTCCTTCTTCTTCTTAGTAATAATCTTTTTGGTATTTAATTTAGATCTCTTAGAAGGTTGATTATTGACATTTGTCACCTGGTTTGGAACTTCAACCACATTAGCCTTAGCAAGAACTTGCTCTTCCTTCTTTTCATTTTTTCTTAATTTTTCTTCAGTGCGTAAATTGAGAGCAAGATCATCTAAACTCCTTTTATTTATTTTAGACTTTCACGGTGGTTGTTTCAACTAGGTGATAATTTCTCTATAATTACACCAACAAGAATAGATTCATCCATTTTACTGCCCTGTGACCCAAGTTGATTGACGATATGTTCAATCTCATTAACTTGATCAAGGATTGGTTTATCATCAATCATAGTATAATTGAGGAAATCGCTTACTAGAAACCATTTAACGCTTGCATCATCAGTATTGTATTTGTCTAGAAGCGAATCCTAGATTTCTTTGGCTGTATTTACATCCTGGTACACTTCAAACAGTGAGTCAGATAGCACTTCAATGTTGTGCCCTTTGCAAACATAATTGTCCATGTCCCATTTCGCTTGTCGGCGTTGATCTTGCAGTGTTTCATCTTCTTTTTCTTCAAGTCTTAGCATGGTGAGGACGTACACAATTCCGATGCGGGTTAAGAAAAGATGAAGTTGTTGTTTCTGTCTCTTGAAGTCAGTACCAACGCAACAATCCAATCTGGGATATCGGACTTTGTAGGTAGAATGGATGACTGGGGGGCCATTTATAAATAATAGAAAAGGGACAAGACTAGGTGGAAATTGCCTTAAGATTGTTGGGGCAAAATATAAAAAGAAAGAAAATTAAGGAAAGTGGGAAAAGTGAAAATAGAACCAAATTTCACTTCAGGCATGTTACGACGTCACTTTCCATAAGGCAATTTTGCTACCCTATTTACTGCTTATAGTAATTTGCAGTTGCCCCCAGAATACAAAAAGTGAAACCTGAACTAGAATAGGAAGCATCACCTTTTCTAGGCACACGAACACTTGAAAACACAATTCTTGGTTGAATAGAGAGAATTTCAAAATAATATGGTAAACTTGCAAACACTTAATTAAGACAACAATGTCTTAGTCAAGATAAGCTATGAGATGTTTGAGACAACACAATGTCTGAATGAGGGATGTCTAAATGGAGACAATACAATGTCTTGAGTGAATGAGGCAAGATATGTCTGAATGAGACAGGATCACTTGGGTTGGGTTGGAATTGTTCGTTTGTTTTGAATAGTTGTATTACACAACTATTCGATTAATAGACGCATCCCATTTCATTGGATGCATTTCTAGAATCTTACCACGTCACCCATGCCTTTTCACATTGCATTGCCAACCGTTGCAACCCTTGGTGCAAATCGAAAATTCAAAAAAATCGTCTAAATTGAATTCGAACCCAAGACCTATTACACCATTGCCAAGGTCTCGTACTACAAGACCTATTACATCATTGCCAAGGTCTCTTACCACTTTAGCTATTTTAGCTTTGTTGTTTATCTAGAAAACTATATTATATTTATTATAAATTTGAAAATCCCAACAAGTTTCACCCTTAATTTAACCTTCATACTTCTAAGCCAAGCACATAAGGCAGTTGATGCTCATGTCTGGCTTTGATGCTAGAGGTCCTAGGTTTAATTATGGGGGAGCTAAGCGTTGTTTCTTGCCATTGTCAATATGGGTATTGTCTATCATTGATAAAAATTTGGACAAATTAGTTGAGATCATTGATTGTGTTGTAAAGAAGTATCTTACAAAGTATAATTTTAAGATGGAACAATAAAAAAATTTCATATTTTACAATCATTTGTTCACATTTTTTATACAAATATTATTTCTATTTCAACTTTATTCTCTCTCTTTTTTTTTGAAAGCAACTTTGTCCTTTTTAAACGTGGCTTTATCTCTGTCATATCACTTAGCATCCTATTCCACTTTTCATATGCAAGTTAAGGTCCTAATTTACAAAAGTAAAATGTACAGAGGTTGAAAATTGTGACGTAGAGTTTGTTTGACTAAACTTTGATACATAGCTAATTTCCCACTACCTATATGGTTGCAGGAAACAACAAAGTGATGCTCCCAGCAAACATAGAAGTCTGCTTAATATTTTTCTATTTTCTGGGAGATAATGCTGCTACTTTTTTTTTCAAGGATAGGAGATAATGCTACTTGTTATATGACCAAATACCTTCAAAAGTTTTGGAAGCACTGGTGGGAGGATGCAACATCGGGCCAAACAGGCACAGTGTGTTTGTTTTATAATAATGTAGAGCGAGAAGTGAGATAATAAGAATGAAAATATTTTTAAAAAGTGTAAGAGTGATATAATATAGTGGGGATAAAGTGAGAATAAATAAGGTAGTTATAAGAAAAGAATTGAAATCTAAAGATAAAAATGAAAAATTGGGCAGTTAAGTAGTTAAGATGAATCAACTTAAGAAATATATTTGTACGAGAGTCGGAGAAGTGGGTTTCCCAAATGGTCTTAACTACTCTACAAATCACATAGATATAATGTATGTTTGGATACATTTAAACTTTTCATTCTTGATAACTATCTTATTTTTAATAATTTTTCACATATTTTTATATAACTATTTAACTTTGTAACCATTTTTATATAAGTACTTATAAAACTAATTTATTTATTTTAACTTTATTCTCTTTACTTTGCATCATTGCCCCCTATCATATTACATTATATTATCCCATTTCAAATTTTTTTTTTTCACAAAAGTGTAATCACTTTCTAAATACACTCAAAGTTTTATTGTCAATTTTAGGACCAATTCAAGATGAGTGCATGAATGAAGATAGAATGAGATTAGATTTTTTATTCCCAAAAAATATTTTAATTTTCAACAAATACTAATCTTAATCTATGACTTTTTGAATACTTCTTTTCTTATTCCCAATATATTTTTCACATTTTAATACAAAACAGTGCTTTTTCATTCAATCCTTTCACTCGATCACTATCCCATTCCACGGTCTCTGCCCATGATTAATTTTATCTATCTTCTAAACTTAAGAAGACTTAAGGTAGATTCGAAGTAATTATTAAAATAACACTTTGGTTTATTCATTTTTTCTTGGTATAAGATCCAGTCAAGTACAAAAAAAAAATTAATAATACAATAATCAACCACACAAAAGTTTTGAGAAACAACAACGATTCATTAAAGAGAAATAAGCTCATGAGCTATAATTTCAGAAAAAAAACAAAAACAAAGAATCTTAGAGAGATCTTTGATTTGGCTCTTTAAAGAATGCTCAAATAAGTTGAAGGCTTCTCACTCACCACTTAGATAATCAAGTGATTGACCTAGAGCGTGTGAGAGTTAAAAGTCTAAGGTTTGAAGTTGGGTTCAAATATTTGTTTTATCTACCCTCACATAAAGTACACATTCACCATTTGTCTGATCATATAATATAGTACAAAATTTTGTCCAAATGCTCCACTTAATACTGCGTGTATCATGTTGCCACATCCGTAAACATAAATGAGAAAATTTCTGCAACAAGAGTTGCATAAATTATAAAAATGTCACGAGACTCAGCTTTGCCATTGACTGGGAAGTGTAAATATTTTTAATTTGAACTTTCTATGTGTAAAATGTGAAAAGTAATCGGATTCATATACGTATAAATCGTTTATCGATATGATCTAATTATTTTAGGAGGCATAGTTGTTTAATTAAAAATTATCACATTTATGTAAGTATAAACTAATTTTTATTATTTATGTTTAAACTTCATAATGAGTAGGACTTATGTAAACATTTGATTTACACGATATTTTGATTCTTGCTAAACAAATTATTCTAAAAAATAATTAAATTAGATTTTGATAACTATCAGATGCTATAATTTACGAAGAGCGAGACACTTGTAAAATGTTGGAAAAAGTGAAATTTTCTTCTTGTTGAAATTTTTTTCCGACAGGTTGATTAAAGATAAAAATAATGTTCGAAAAGAAGCGGAGATTTCACCCCTTCTCTTTTACCATATCCAAGACCAACCAATATTCCAATTGCATGCTAAACAGAGCATTTTGGAAAAGGAAAAAAAAGAAAGGTTGATAATTGATGCTTGAAAGATGGAATGAATTCGTTTCGAGTGGTTTGAATTAAAGGTTGCCTTAGGCACGTTGTAAAAGGAAAAATAATTTTTCTCACTTTATTTTCCGTATTTTTATATGATTTGACATATTAATTATTTAATTATTTAACTTTTTCTTTTACTATTTCTTATATTTTAATCATTTTTACATCTTTCTATATAATTACTCTATTACTTTTATCTTTATTCTTTTCACTCGGGATCACTACTTTTAATATATCACTTATTTTTTTGAAAGGTTTCTCATAAATTGTTGTGATATCTTGATATTACACTTCAAGTATATTCACAAGGAAAACTACAGGCTCCCACCTATATCTTAAGGGAGATGACACACTTTCATCTATCTCTAAGGGACATAACAAAGTCCTAGCTATATCTTAAGGAGACAACACACTTTCATCAATTTCTTAAGAACACAACAAAATACCACCTATACCTTTGGGGAGACAACTCTCCCACTATTATTTTTTCTCTTACATGGGATTCGAACATGCATGGACTCTATGGTTGCCACCGTCCACGACAAACCGAGTATAACCCTATCGATAATGTTTTGTAACTTATTTGATGTCTAAGGCTCCAACCAAACCGACCATTAAATAAAGGTTTGGCTTAGTTAAAAATAAAAAAAATGTTATACTTATTTTATTTTGTTATGATAAAATTTGATAGTTTAACTATTCAGTAACTATACTTTTCTATTGTTCACAGGAAAAAAAACTATGCGTTTCTATTATTAATTTTGCATTTGAATTATCTTTCATTTTTTTCACATAATCAATTTATTTATTTTAACTTCTGGTCTAAGTTATAGAGAAGCAATTTTATATAACCTTCAAATTTCATCAAAATTAAATATGTGCACAAGAACATTTGCTTAAAAATAAATATATTGATATATAAATTAAAGAAAATATTTAAATTCATTCACTTATATAATGTAGTAATACTTTATGGAATTATTATTCATATAATAATGATATTTTAGATAATTTTGGTATCAAAAATGCTACTTTGAAACTAATATTTATGGTGTCAACTGGGTGGTAACCCAGTTGGTATAGGCAAATGGTGTGCAGCTAGCTTGCTTGGTTTCAAGTCTCGCAAGGTGTGAGTTAGTTATTAGTGTTCCCTACTAATGGAGATTTTACAATTGTAATATCAGATGTCACAGTGTATATAATACCCATAAAAAATTGATATTTATGATTAACCCATTTTATGACCATGCATAGTGGTACTAAGTAAATGAAGGAGTTTAATAATAATATAATTTGATATCAATTATTAAGATATTAAAAATTAAAGAGGTTCCATAAAAGATAAATTTTATAAAAGTAAAGCCCTTTTAACTTTATTCACTTCATTCTTATGGAGTCCACTTCTATATAACTGAGTTACATAAAACTAGCTTCAAGTAACTCCCTCCATTTTTAATTCATTGATCATTGATGCATAATCTAATTCATGGATTATATTTATCACCATTTGTTTTATTAGACGATTAAGTTTCATCTAAATTAAATATATGCATGGGTCACATTTACTTAAAAATATATATTCAAGTGTAAATTAGAGAAAATATTTAGATAAATTCATATATGTATTAGAACATAATAATATTTTATAAAATCATTTATCCACATAATAATAATATTTCGTATGATCTAGACATTAAAAATACTACTTTAAAATTAATATTTAGAATTAAACTATTTTATTATGTTGATTTTTTATATTTGCAGTTATGGACTACATACATTGACATCAGACAAATGAAAGAATTTTTTATGATAATATAAATAATGTTAAATATAATAGATAGATTAAATTTTCTATTGATCTTCAAGATATTAAAATGAGGACAATCATATAAAAGAGGGGCTTTTTAGGTGCATTATCCGATATTATATCATTTTTTCATATTGAGAATTTTTTTTTCTGTACTCCACTCATATTCCCGTATTTTCACTTCAAAAATCCCCTTTTCTCATTTTATCAATAACATATTTTTCTCATATTTTGGGTGTGTTTGGCGATTTGAAAAAGTTGTCAAGTTAAAACTTTTCAATCTTCATAATTACTCTTTTTTAAATTATTTTTTACACATTTTTCTATACGACAATCTTACTTTTCAATCATTTCTACACAACTACCGATACAACTAACCTATTTATTTTAAATTTGTTCCATTTACTCCTCATCATTATCCCTACAATATCACATCATTTTCTACTAATTTGACAATTTTTATATAAAAAAAAAACTTTTCATCGAAAGTTTTACAATTTCCCAAACACACCATTTATATAACTTTTTCATTCCCAACATGCAATTGCACTTTTCTCGTACTATACCCTGATCACATATTATCAACAATAAATTAGGATTTAGAACAGTGTCAACATACCCAGTTGTTCACAATTTTAACGGGACGTGGATAATACGATGAGAATGGAAAAAGGCGCACGGAGATTGAAAAAGATGCACTTAAAATTAAAAAAAGATTATTATTTTTTGGGAATGAATTTTTTTTTTTTGAGAAATAGAATATTCCATTCTATCCTCATTCAATAATCATCTTAGATGAGATGAAACTAGGATTAAAATAAAATGAAATAATTGATTTTTCAAAAATATTTTTCATTTCTAACAAATAATAATCTATCTTTTTCATTTCTAATAAAATTTTTCCTATATTAATTCACTTTATCTCATTCCCAATATGCTATATTTTCATCTCATTCTCGTTGGGATTGTTTACTAATTTTCATACATAGGGATAAGGTGGGAAACTTCACATTCTTTCCATTTCCCACAAATTATTTAATTATTTAACAATCTTATTTTGTAATTTTCCCGTTATATTTTAATTATTTATTCCACCTTTCATTTCATATCAATTAAATATTTTAAAAAATATTTCTTTTTTGTTTCCTTTATTATCAATAATTGCACCAAAATTAATATTACCAAATATTACCTAAGCAACGAAAGATACATTGATTCATCGAACAACTTAAGAAAACCCATGATATTGAGGCCTGAGGGGAGACGAGATAAGAACGAACGATCCACGTGGCAAACCGTTGAATGGAATAGTCAAACCTGTTCTGTTTGAAGGCAAAAGGAAAACGTACAACTGCGTATGCCTGCCCTGCACCGCACCCCGCACCGTCATCAGAAGACTCAATAAACAGAACAGGCCACTCGCGCTGCGAATGCGACTCCAAAAGTCGCGCTTTCTCTGGGGTCTTTGAGGAGTGTGTACGGTATCTGAACCGTCCATCGGCTGCATTACCAGCGGATGCCAAAAGTTCTCTCATCCAAAGTACACCTTTTAATTTGACTTCATTTCACATGGCATAGACGCATACTCCTGTGCAGGCCATCAGCTCCATTTCTCACTCTTCCTATCATAACTACTGTATTTTCCCTGTCATACAATAAGTAATCAACAAAAAATCATTGGATCATGAATCCTCACATTTTGAACGGTTCAGATTTTGATATGGGATGAAGAATAGAAGTAACGTCATATTTGCAGCAGCACGGATGCTCGTGCTCTCCGGAGTATTGTTTTTCTCCACGATCGCCCGCGCATAAACAAACTAAGTGCACCTCATACGTTGTGGTCCACATATCAGACGGTGGCAATTGCGCAATAAATAGACAAGAAGGTTTGCGTTTGTCAGCTCAGCTGATTCCCGAAGATCCGAACTGGGTTGGTTTAGGATAGAATAAACATTTAGAGAGGTAAAATTTTTATTAAAAATTTTTTAAATATGAAAAATTGATGCAATATGATTATGATAATGATGAAAAGTAAAAAAATTAATAAAGTTAAGATATATATGTTAGATACATAGGTAGTTATGAAGAAATGATTGAAAATTTGAATAGTTATATAAGAAGAAACAAAGAAATAATTAAAAATAACATAATTGGGAAGATGGAAAAGTTTTAAATGCAAAAGTAAAATTATGGAAAAAAGTAACAGTTTTAGGTTGAAAATTTTTTGAAAATTTTTGGTGGAATAATTTTTAAATTCGAAAAGGATGATATAATATGAAAGAGTAATGATGGTAAGTAAATATAATAAAATTAAAATAAATATAGTAGTTGTATAAGTAGTTGTATAGAAATGATTACAAAGTAGCATAGTTGCATAGAAATGTACGAAAAATGATTATAAAATAAAATAATTATAAAAAATAAAAAATTTTATATGAAATTTTTTTTAATTTGACACTTTTTTCTTATTATCAAAAACACCCTAAGAGTATGATCTAAATGATATAAGATTATGAAATGGGATTTGTATTTGGGATGAAAATATAATGATATGTAATGAGAATGGGTAAACTTGTACGGGGATGAGTAAAGCTGGATTGAAAATAAAAAAAACTGTGGTGAGAATATACACATTCAATCCAAAAATTCGTAAAGTCATTAATTATTTTTATCCGATGTAGGTGGGCCCTCCTATGACCTTCTTTCACGCACGGTTGTCACGCACGTACAGCGGTGTATCGTATCGTATGAAAATCTCTACCTATTTCCATCCCTCCCAAGAAAAGAAAAGGGCTACCCCGATATATAACGCCTTTGCCTGACTAAAATCTTCTTCTATTCCATTGAGAGAGAGGGAGAGAGAGAGCGAGCGAGAGCAGAAGCCAAAGGCGGAGAAATGAAGGACGAGGTAGCAGCAGCTTCAGATGGTGTGGAAGGCGTGACTCTTGAGGTGCTGAAGAAGAAGATGGCAGACTTCGCCAAGGAGAGAGACTGGGATCGGTTCCACAGCCCAAGAAACCTCCTCTTAGCCCTGGTTAGAAAAAAAACCCATTTGTTTTTGTAGTTTTGTCAATCTGCATGATGCTTTCTAGTCTTCCATGTCCTTCTGCATTTTATTGGGTTTCGAGATCACAGCAGATCAAAGAAGTGGGCAACCAAATCCCCCATAAAAAACCAAGTCCTGCTGCTTTTATAATCCTTTGTAATGTATTACGGGTGCAGGTTGGGGAAGTGGGCGAGCTATCGGAGATATTCCAGTGGAAAGGGGAAGTCCCCAAAGGCCTGCCGGATTGGGAAGAAAAAGAGAAAGTGCACTTGGGGGAAGAACTCTCGGATGTCTTGCTTTATCTTGTGAGGCTGTCGGACATCTGTGGAATCGATCTCGGGCAGGCAGCCCTGAGAAAGGTTCGTTTGAACGCTATTAAGTACCCTGTCACCCAATGCAAAGGCTCTTCCAAGAAGTACAACTGTGGAAACGCCAACACCAACGCCAACAGCTGTTTGGAAAGTGACTGATTTTTTTTCTTTTTAGCTCTTCTCTTTATTATGAACTTCTAATGTAGTGGTGTTTATCAGTTGGGCCTTTCTAGTAGTAAGAAGTTGTTGGTGAGTGGTTGTGTATATATATACATCTCTTTCTTTTCGTTGATTTGAGGTTCTGAAAGAAATGGAAGTGCGATTTGATGGAGACAAATGAAAAGGTTCTAATCTTCTTTTTTCTTTTCTTTTCTTTTGGTTTTGTATCCCACTTTATTCTGGTCATTCATTTGAATAATGGGGCCCTCTTTTTAGTCTCTCCCCATTTTAAGTGGAGATATGCGTGATGAGATGGAGTTTGGATGGAGAGGTAGGCAGATAGACGGGTAAATGGCAGCATCTGGACTCTGGAGAGGAAAGTCGGGTAGCTGTTGCTTTCTTGGGTTGAGTTTTGATGGGGTGGATTGCTGTTTGCCTGAAATAAGTGGGTTTCAATTCAATGATCGACAGCACAACTGCACAGCTTCCCTAGAAACTTCCTGCAAGGGACGTTCTCACCGCGGCCGTTGATTCTCTATTTCAGTATTTCTCCAAATGGGTGTTTTTTTTTTTTGCTGTTTTCGTTCTATTTTTTTTTTTTCTCTGTTATGGACTGAAATAGTTTGCTTTCACGTGCATCCAGACCATGAATAGTGGATTTCTTTTTTCCTGTTTTTCTTTTCGATTTGCAATTGGGAGGTAGCAAAGAAAGTTGATTTACAGCAAAAGAAAGCAATTGGGTTCTTGCTTTGCTTGGTTTGGTAGATGCCACACAAACATTGCATGGATTATAGGATCCGTTGTTGGTTAGTGGTAGAAACGGTAGAATGAGATGTTTTGGTTCGGAAGTTGTGAAGTGGGCTCCACCACCCATTGAAATTCCAAACCCTTCATGCTGCTCTCCTACTTTTTTCTTTTCCTTTTTTTTTTTTCCGTAGAAAGATGGGTGGTCCTAAACAGAAAAGCTGGTTCCAGTTTAACCTAGTACGACTAGTTTTCTAGCCGCGAAATTTTGGAGGATTGTATCTAAAACAATTGCATGATATGCAAGTGGATGGTTGGAGAGTCACTTTCATTTAGAAAGCAGTAGTGAGGAACAGACATCGGAGACCAAAGTTCCAGTTCCGAAATGTTTGGTTCGTGGGAATTTGCCAATTCAACGATGTAGGATGATATCTCTTTAGAAATGGAGGAAAGATTTGGATTGATTTGTTTATTATGTCTTTATATGAAAAATGGTTAGCTTGCGAATTGAAAATTAAACTACAAAGCAAAGGCAGGCTAAAGGAGATTCTCTTGATTAGAGCCAATCTTAACTAATCATTCTGTCAAATCCGGCAGAGATGTAGCTTACATTTCGAAGACCATTTACATATGAGAATGAACAAGTCAGATTAACATCACTAACATTGTATGGGTACTAATAAACAATAATCCTTCACTTCCAACGCAGGATTTATACCCTTTTCAAATGTCTATTGGCTAGTGATGCAACTTGGGTACTCTTTGTAATATCTATAAACTAGGATTGCAACTTGTGTTAGATAACGGTGTGCTCTCTCTCTTTTATGGCAACCACTGCCAAGTTTTAGTTCTCTTGCTTTTAAGGGTTCTCTTAGAAGGTGTCTCTATGATCCCACCATGAGTCCCTAGTTAAACGGAATATAATTCAATGTAATAAAAAAATAAATAGTGAGAAACATGTGATTCAGAAAGATATGGGCTTAGTTATATCAACAGAATAGAGATGAAATAGAGAAAGTTTGTGTTAGTAAAAAAGTTGGGTAATTTACAGATATACCCATATAGTTTAATCATAATTGCAAATATACTTATTTAGTTTTAAAAATTGTAGATATACCTATGTAGTTTGATCATATTTGCAATTATACTGATGTTATTACTATATTGTTATAATGGGAGTATATTTGCGAAGGTCCAAAAACTATGTGGGTATATTTATGAAAACTAAATATTCCCTTAATTTTTGAAATTGTAAAAATATACTCACGACGTAATGGCGCAGTAATGACATTATAACGGTGGTGGTATATTTGCAATTATGGTCAAACTATGTGAGAATAATTTGCAATTTCTGAAACTATGTTGGTAAATTCACAATTATGGTCAATCTAAGTGGATTTATATTTGCAAATCACCCAAAAAAGTTTAATTATGTTTATCATGATTTGCAAATGTCACAGCAATTGACTAATCCTTAGAATGGATTCGAATTCTATGGAACAGAGTCCATTTCCCGACGACTGATTTGTTTTTTTCATGAAATTTCCTGAGGACTGATTAGGCTTGTATTCTGCACCACGGTTTACTTTGTTATAATTATTATCATTTATATTTTCGAACATCACTTTTTATTTACAAAAGCCCATTTTGATTTTGTTCACTTTACGACTGAAATCATTCATACATTGCTGGCATCAATTTTACTGTCATTAAACTGTCATTAAATTTTATTGCAAGAAAGCACCCCCGAAATGACTAGATATGAAAACTCTAATGAATACTTCCTTATTAATGAAATGCCTTTTTCGCTTCGCTGAAAGAGATTTTCGCTTTTGTTTGTTTCCACCACGCATTATTTTCTATTAAAACGATAATCGATTGTGTCTTGTTTATATGGTTAATATCATTTAGCATCTGTTGGACATCATTACTTTTTATTTCTTTTCTTTTCCTTTTAGCACATTAAACACGCATATGAAAAAGACATTTCATTCCATGCGCTTGAATGCACTAACTATTGGTGTAACTAGGTGTAAAAACTCATTTTTTAAAATTTTATTTTTAAGACTATTAATCTGAGTGTATTTAACACGTGTATCAAAATTTATCATTTTTCAAAATTTGTAGATTTTTTTTGGATTTTTAAAAATGAGTGGCATTTTCGAAGTTTTTGAATTACGAAAATGTCACTAATTTTAAAAATTCAAAAAAATCTAAAAATCTAGAAATTGATGCATGGGTTAAATACATTTTTTTATTGGAGTATATTTACAACATATCTTAATTCATAGCATATTCAAAGCTCTAAGACAATTCTAACAATGTTTCCAAAGGGAGACAACAAGCTCCCAAATATCATCGGGGGAGACCACCGGCTCCCAACCAAATAAGAAGGACCACACATGCCCCCCACTGAAAATTTGGTTCAAAATCCCCAATTGGGATTCGAACACGCACCAGTGGGAACGAAAGCCTCGCTTGGTGACCAAACGAGCGCCGCTCGTTTGGTGGGTTAAATACATTTAGATTAACAGTCATATAAAAATTTTCAAAAAAAATTAAAGAATGAGTTTTTGTACTTGGGTGTACCAAATAACGTCCCTATAAAAAATGGATAATGTTTCAATGTAAGAACTTTCATTTTTTAATATTTTTGAAATTTTTTTATAAAATTTTAATGAATGTCTATTTAATCTATAGATTAAGTTTTATCATTTTGAAAGTATGTATATATTTTTTATTTAAAAAATAGGAGGATTTTCATACTTTCAAATGACTAAAATACCCCTATTTTCAAAAATAAAAATATACAAAATTTCAAATATGGTAAAACTTAACACATAAGTTAAATAGACCTACATTAAGAGTTTTACAAAAAAATTTAAAAAAAATTTAAAAATGAAATTTCAAGCCATTCAATGCATCCAATTGCATTGAGACAAAATCCATGAAAAATGGGATGTACTTCAGTGCCACACCACTAAAGATTTCGATGAATCATTTCCACTTTGGCCTACATTGATGGTTAAATCAAAATTTTGTCCATTCATTTTGGTTAGCACCTTTTGTTTTAATATAAAATTAAAAATCATTTTAATCAATTTTTTAGATATATTAACCCTATTAAAAATGTATATGGTCTTATGTAAAGTATGAAAAACGCTTAAATCCATTAGCATATTAAAATATGTAATAATTTATGAAAAGAAATTATGTTTTAGATGGTTTACATCTTGAATATATAACTTTATAATTCGTATATAAATCAAATCATTACATTACTTTTTTTATATCGTTAAATAGGCCTGAGACATTTTCTCAGAAAAAGAAACTTGGTTTTGCTAGGTAAATTAATGATTGTAAATGCGTCAAGTCAATTATATTTTGATTCATCATTAATGTATGGTCCAAAAGGGGTGTCACACTAGAATTTTCAGAAGTATTTCCTATACTAGAGCAATTTGGTGCATATTAAATCCAAAGTCTCAAAATTTTACATATTGCCTTTGTTACTTCGTAGTTTACGTGTCCAATTTAAAAAGTTTGAAAAATTCACATAGAGTGTGCTTGGAAAATGATAAAATTTTTGATGAAAAATTTTTAATGAAAAAGTTTTTAAAATGGGAAAAAATAATGTGATATGATAGGGGGTAATGATGATGAATAAAGAATATATTTAAAATAAATATGTTAGAAGTGTGAGTAATTGTAAAGAAATGATTGAAAAGTAAGGGAATTATAAAAATAAGTAAAGAAATCATTAAAAAATTAGTTTGAAAAGTTTTAGATGTTGATAACAGTCCCTTAATCTTTTTTAGGCTATTCAGTACTTTTAAAAATAATCTCTGCGATGTTCCCTCTCTAAGGCTTTTACATGACTTTAAAGAAGATATTTTGATATTTAGAAACCATATGAACCATATGCAAAAGCTACTCGCAAAAAGAATGAGTAGAAGGAAAATGAAATCGACTTTAAGCAACAAAAATTCGTTGCATAAGGCACATATTTGTTGCATATATAAATTGACAACCAAAAATTCCATGCCTCACTTGGTGCAATAGCTCTGTCGCACTACGCTTTAGGGAACGCCATAAAAGTTAGCTGCAATTAATCACGAAATGAAATATCTGCATCAAATTCAATAAGAACTGAGGTTGTACTCATTCAAATGCAACATAATTTACGTTGCCTTTTTAAGCGGCAGTTAATACAACCCAACCCAAAGCGCGTTGCTTGCGAGTGGAAGTTAATTCAAAATACCTTTTGCTGTTAAGTGAAAGCTTACCCAACATAAAAAAGTTGTCACTTAGGGCCTGTTTAGCCTTGCTGAATTTAGTAGAAAAAGTTAAAAGTTTAACATGTAGCGCCAATTAAAAAAGCTATGAATCCATGCTTTTTATAAAAAGCTAAGATTTTAGCTTTTATGCATAAAACTTGACCGAAAAATGGACTTTTTAAAAGTCCATCTAAACACAAATACATGTCACTTGAACTAAATAAATGAGGAACTTTTTTCGCACCGCACAACATTATTGGAAGTAAATCCAATACTTCTTAGTTGTAGTTGTGCTTTTTTTGTTGCTCTTAATGGAAACTTAATTAGATGTATTACTTTAAATTGATTAGGTATTTAGAATTAACAATTATTTCATAAATAAGACAAATTTCAACATGCAAGTCCCCATTATGTCGCTGAAACTTGTTCCTCCCAGGAAAAAAGAAAAAGAAAAAGAAAAATATAAATTCATTAAAAAGACATAATTCTAAACTTGAGGCAACTAAGTGTATCCCTGAATCACATATCCCCATTGATCGAAGTTCCCTAAATGTTAACATATTATATTTCTTAACTGAAACTACCAACAGAAACATAAAAAAATTCGGGTAAAATCAGGAATGTTTGCCCCGCAATAGACCATGCTCACCAGTCAGCAACATGGTCTGGGGCCTTGGGCTATTCAAATCTCCGTTCCTGGTGTTAATTTGTACTCGTTCCTGAATCGCTTGCAACTGTCGCAGCGGGTACAAGTTGAGGTCATCGATGACAGATATATAAAAGAATGTTGGAGAGTTTAATCAGCGACACTGTAATTCCAGCCTACAGAAACAAAGCAAAGCAAAGAACAATATGAGAACCAAAGGCGGCAGCTACTGAAACAGAAAGGAATAGTATTGAACTGTGTTCTTGAAACAATGAAAAAGAAGAGCACTGCCATCAAGATAGTTGCAGGCATATAAACAACAAACCAAGAAGATGCGCTTTTTAACCCCGCGATGCCCATAGGGATGCCCATTTTTGATACTGTTCTTAGAAAGTCATGGGGAATAAAATCATCATCCATTCATCATTACAAAACTAGGTGATGACAAATGATATTCATTTTAAAGCTACTGAAACTTCAGCTACTTCCAATAGCACCTAAAGATTGATAGGTTACAAAATGCATTAAATGCCTCATATAAAATCAATTTAATGGAACTTCAATCTCATTTCCTGTTATGAAATTTTTATTCAATTATAGGACAAAATAAATACAAAAATACATAGAAGTACAAAAATGAAAACAAATGGGATCTAATGAAGGCAGGAATCAAATTATTTAATTTCATCTCATTCTTAAAGAAATTTTAAAATCTTACATTCTCAATCCGATTCAAGGGATCTAATGAAGCATGGGCTTATTCATTAGAGCATTTCATCGAACATGCGAAGCACAAAATCGATTTACCTTTGCATCCAATCCTTTCCCACCTTCCATGACAAACCACTCTTCTTTAAACAACCTCACACACATATCACTCATCTGGAAAGTCTCAGTGCACATCAGCCCCGCCATCCTCATCCACCTCCAACTTCACCACCGCCGTCACCCGCTACTTGAGCCTGCTCTGCGCGGGCATATCCGCGACGCATGCAGCATCTCTGCGCTCGGTGTCATGTGATGCCCTTGATCCAGCCCAACCTTCTGATTGAATATGAATCCGACCTGGCCGTTTCCGGCGCATGCCGAGCCTGAGCGCCTCCTCGTCGGAGTCCCTCGCAGCAGGACCAGCTATTCGATGATGATGATCGTAATAATAACAATCATTAGATGTTTAATAATCGAACCGATACATGAGCTACGTTGAATGTTTTGAAGTGAACTTTAATCATTAAAAATATGAACTAAATTTAAAATAACATTTATTTGGAGATGCTTCTATAAAACCCTTTTCTCTGTAATCTCCACTATTTTTAATATTTTGATGATTAAAAATAAAAAAATCTACTTCATCTGTTATATTTAGCTTAATTTATATTATCATGTAAACTTTTTCACTTGTTTAGCATAATGTCTATGGGTTCTATCTATAAATTTGTAAACTCGTTAACTCAACGTAATAAAATACTTTATACTAAATATCAAAGTAATACTTTTAACATCTAAACTATCTAAAATATTACCGCTACATAAATAAATGATTTTATAAAATATTATTACATTTTAATATATTTGTGAATGAATTCAAGCATTTTTCCTAATTTACAGATTAATATATTTATTTTTGAGAAAACATGGCTAATGCATACATTTGATTTAGATGAAACTTGATTTCCTAGCTAAACGAATGATGTTAAATACAATAAATAGATCAAATTTTCCATCAAACATCTAAATTTTAAAATTTGAAGGAGTTACATGGAACCGCTTCTTTGTAATTCCATATAACCTGAGCCTGATATTTCTTTTATAGATATTTGAATATTTTTAACATAAAATGAATAGGTAAATAAAATAAAAAGACTATTTATATGCCTAATTTATCTATTTCATAATAGTAGATGGGTAATGACTCAATACATGCACATGTATTGAGCCTTAGTACATACATACATATGTCATGTTTTGTTTTTTATTTTTTATATAAGAGAGATGATCTTATTAACTCAGACTAAGTAATAACTTACTTAGCCCACGCAAATAACCTTATTTATTAATTATTTCTTTTGATTTTTCTATAAAGTTGTTAACCTAGATGTATTTAATGTGTAAATAGAGTATTAATATTTTTGAATATATGTATATATTTTTTAGATTTTTCAATATAGGGGCATTTTAGTGATTTTGAATGGTTGAGAATTACTAAAATAACCTTATATTTAAAATAAAAATATATATACACATCTCAAAAGAATAGTAAAGCATGGCTTATAAATTAAAGACACAGATTCATAAGTTTGTGGGAAAAAGCAAAAAAGTTTTTAAAATAATTTTTGGAGTGGGTTAAGTAAGTCATTATTTAACTGAAGCTAATAAGATCATACTTCTTTATATAGTCAAACATGTAATTTTTATATGTACTAAGATTTAAATTTTTGGATATATATATATATATTATTTTCAAAAATAAATTATTTTCACTTTATTGATTCTTGAAATTATAAAAAATATGGTAAATTTTGGTATATCAATTACATATATGATAGATTATTTTAACGCAAGCCATGTGGTGCACATCTAGAATAGTGATGAGTAGAGGACCATTTTCTTGGAGAAGTCAAAAATTAACTACCTCAAGCAGCCTAAATTTTATTTGAATGAGTTCAATTGTTGACGATATTGTTGAAATTAAAATCCTAATAAAGCAAAAATAAAAAACTAATGAATGTTAAGAATTTAGATTTTTAAGATGGAATAAACTAAAGTTAGGATCTTCCTCGACACTTTATGGGTAAAATCTAACAATCTCTAATTGATTTTGTATGGTTGGTATTAATCTAGAACATAAGAATATTTATACGTACCTTTTGATATTATATAAACCTAACAATCTAATCCAAATCTCTAGTATTACTAAGAGAATTAAATTAAATCATAGGAAACAATCTAATCCAAATCTTTAATATTACTTAGAGAATTAAACTAAATCATAGTATTAATGTCAAACCCTAATCAATATTTCACGAGCTCAGTGGATATATTCCTACCCTCACTAACGACTCAAGTAACTCTTCAGTTGAGATAAATCCTCACACATAGCGTAGCATTTCAAACACGTGCTATTTAATCACACCCACTCTAATCACATGCTATCCCTTTCGAGCATCATACATAATTTTCACTACTATCTAATAAGTTATCAAGCTATTAGAAACATTAAGAAACAATTAAATAGATAATCTAAACCACACAAGTTAATTAGAAAATATAAAATCAAGCCTCCATGTTAAGACTCATCATTACCTTAGAAAGGATAATTAGGCTATGCTAGAAAGCATAAATCTAGTATAAACAATATCCTTGACATAATACATAAGTTTAAAAGCAAAAAGATAGAAAGATAAAAGAGAAAAATAAACTTACGAAGAATTCATCCTCCGAAAGCTCAATCTTCTTTTTTTTTCCTCCCTTGCTAGTTCCACTCCTTCCAAATCCTTCTTAGGGCATCCATAAATCCCCCAAAGTGTGCTTAAATAATCCTTTATATTCTAAATTACACAATAATCAAGTTGTAAAAATACGCAAAAATAGGTTTCTACAACGCCCCATTGCTTAGGAATTTTCCACAAATCATCAAATCTGTCCATTTATCACCTCTTGGTGTCACTGTGCCTAGCTGCTGTCTCCACTTTCTTACTTCTATTGGTCCATCCTTTCACTTCTTGATCCCTTTCTCTTTTGTTTAGCTCAATTTCAACCAAATGCTTTAGACGTCTCCTAAAAATAAGCAACAGGAACCAAGATAAAAATTTTCTAACAAAAAGTAAAGCTCTCTCATGTAAATTATAATGTAAACATACTCCTAAATCTAAATAACAAACTATTATGTCAAAATAAATAAAGTTAAATACAATACACCAAATGATAACTACAATTCGCTCTCAAACTAGTATATCATTCCCCCTAAATAAGCATAAATAACTTATTTGCATAAAGTTATCACACCTCCAAACTTACGATTTTGTATGTCCTTGAGCAAGCTCATTGGACCTATACATCAAACAGAAAACACACATTAACCAATTAATATGCTTCTATTCTCTCAAAATTATGCTACGAATTTGAATCATGCTTATGATAATTATCAATAGAGAATTGCAGTTAGCTCACGAATGCCTTCATAGTGATTTTGTTTTCCTATGACATGTAAATTCAAATTTCTTAACCTTCATCACAATCATCTTAATCCATCTATCAATCATTGTAAGTACTAGGTTTTTAAACCTTGGAGTTCAAATTCTTCTTTGTTGTCATTGTTAACTTATCCATCAAATCATGATTATCTTTTAGGCTATTCACAGGTGACAAAAGAAGCATGGTTGAATGAAAAAGATAATTTAATCAATAATCCTCCATTCAAATTATTATAAAAATTTAAATTCTCCAAACTTATTTATTGCATTTCAATTACCATATTTTAGGGTATTTGAAAATTTTGTAAAAGAAGTTTTATTACTGTGAAATCCATTTACCTTTTGATGCGAGTCTTACTATTTATGGATGCCAAATGTCAGTTACTTAGTATAGGTAGATCACTCCCTTCTTATTTTGCTTATCAATTATATATATAACTCAATTCCCATTTAACTTTTAGCTCAAAATAAATTAATGAGTAGCATGTCACAAATTTATGGAAGTTAAGCCTATGACAAAGAGAGGTTTCTAGCTCAATTGAGAAGAATAACGTATATCAATTTTAAGTAAATAAGGCCTAATAATTCACAAGAGAATGCCCCAATCCTTTCATCTTGACAAGTCAACTCTAGCATTATCTAAAAGATCCTAATCCAAGAACTCACCTCTAGACCACAGTTGATTTATCAACTAACAGATTTTCAAGATTAACATGAAACTCAGGTTAAGAAATCATGGAACATCTTGTAGAAGTAGTACTCACAAAATACACATACTATTGCATAGCTAACCTCCGAAAAACCTATAATGATATTTATCATTGCATGATTTCAAACTGTAGTGCAACTTTTCATCAAGTTAAGAATGCATAAGACCAAACATCACAAAAGAAAACAAAATTGACTTATTCTAAAGCAAAAATAAACAAAGTACATGCAAATGTATGCGAAACACAATTAACATACAACCATTACTAGACAAATAAATTACATCTTCAAACTTGAGAGGCGTATTGCCTTGGTTGCAAAAACACATGCAAATAATGAACTAATATGCTTGAGATGCTATCAAAAGTAACTATGTGTAAGAAAAGATAGAAACTTTGTTATTTTTGTTTGTGGTCCTCCTTTTTAATGGCCTTAGTTACACTCATCTTGAAATGTGATAAGGGTTTGTGGAAATCCTAAACCTATAATAAAAAATTAAAATTAAAAGAAACTCTAACAAAGTCTTGGGTTGCTCCCAAGAAATGCTAAGTTTACTGTCATTAGCTAGACTTAGTTTATATTTCACATAAATCATCCAATTTCAGCTCTTGCATTAATTCAATCCTGTGACTTGCTTCCAACTTTGCATATGCTTTTGAACTTTCTTGTGATTTTTCTGATACAATTAATTTTTAAAATAAAATAAGAAGGGTAAAGATCTTTCACTATTTCCTTGACATGGATCCCCAATTCTTCAGGTGTGAGCGTCTATAATAATGATGTCTTTAATATGCTTTTTAGGACTGATTAGTCAAGTTGAGTTGTATAGTTTTTTGACTTGAATCCTCATATTTTATGGCTCGATGCATGCTCAATTCCTCCTTTTCATCCTCCATAGATAAAGTTAACTTCTCATGCTTACTTCAATTATTTACGGTAGCTAAAAACGGTCTCCCAAAAATGATGAGAATATCACTATCGTCCTCATAGTCCATTAACATAAAATACACTGGAAAAATAAACTTTTTAACCTTTACCAACGAATTCTTGTAATACCTTTAGAATTCGTGATGGTCCTGTTAGACAACTAAAGGGTCATAGTTGTTGGTCTTGCCTTGCCAATGTCAAGCTTTTGAAAATAGATATTGTCATCAAGTTGTTATTAGCCCCCAAATTGTAGAGAATTTTTCTAAAATAGTGATTCTTGATCAAGCATGAAATTGTGAAATTTCTGAATCTGTAAGTTTTGAGTGGAAGCTTCCTTTCCACAATTTTATTATACTCTTTTGATTCTCAAATTAACTCGAACTTTTAGAGAAAAGGCAATGGTGGCCTGCTCATAGGCCTCTTTGATGCTTTAGGTTTCTCTGCTATTTGTTCTTCCTTTCTTTCTATAGGCTCTGGTGTTACTTTTATTTTTCTATCAATGTAGATGATACTGCTACTTTTCTTATGTCCTTTATTAGTGAAGGGTCTAATAATTCCTTACCACTCGTGAGAGTGATAGCCTAAACTTGCTCTTTTCTCCTGCCTCTAGGGTTTGCCTCTAGGGTTTGGTTTTGTGTTTTTCAGTAATCTCCTGTGGCTTTTTATTGATGGCAGAAGCAATTTGCCTCATCCAAGTCTCCAAGTTTCTTATAGGGATTGATTGACTTTGTTGGAAAGCCACCTTAGTTTGCATGAATTGGGCAAAGACATCTTCAAGAGATGTCTTCCCTTTGGTGGACTACTGAGAAGGTGTAGATGATGATAGTAGCTAGGGGTGTTAACAGATCGGGTTGGATGGGTTAGAGCCTAATCCTAATCATAATCCATTTAAAATATGCCAACCTTAACCTAATTATAACTCATTTAATAAATAGGTTAGCGGGTTGTTAACGGGTTGTATAGCAGACAACTTGAAGACCTAGACTCTGGTACATAATGATCTTGTAGGGAGAGGTGAGATGGTGTTTTTGGCGCAGGAAAAATGAAAATAGAGCAGCAATGAAAAATAAAAAATTTGATGATAGGAGGAATACTTAGCGAGGAAAAATAACTAAGGAGTTTACATTTATATTTAGCTTTAATGAGTTAAACAAGTTAAATGGGTTGAATGAGTTGAAGAGGTTGAATGAGTTATATGGGTTAAAAGGGTTACTATGCGAGTTATGGGTAATGAAATCTTAACCCTAATCCGTTTATTTAATTAAAAAATTAAATGGTTAAATAGGTTGGCAGATCATAATTCATTTATTTAAAAATCCTAACTGAAACCCATTTATAAAGGGTTGGATGAGCAGATTGACAGACTGACCATAACCATTAATTCCCCTAGTAGTAGCATCAATGGTTGTTGAGTAGGCGGCAAAATGAGAGGTTGTTGAACTTGTAATAGTGTTCTTTGCTGATTCTGATAACCTAGTGGAACCAGATGCATGATGATGAGCCCATGAGCTGACAATCTAATTATTTTATGAGTAATTATGGTGATTTCTTTAATGTAGATTATAGATTTAGAATAATGGTTGTTTTGTTTCTTATTATGACCTACCACATAGTTCATTGACTCCAGATTTGAATGACACTATCTTACTAGATGGTTGAACATTTCAGACCAATCACATCTGATCGGTGTTGAATTGATAACACTAACAATTGTAAATTCTGATCTTGTTTGGAAATATATTCCAATTGTGTTGTCATAATTGACATCGTGTCAACTTCATGAATGCCAATTACCTTGTGAGGAATAGAATGCTTTCCACCTCCACTAAAAAATATTCACCATAAGCTTTTCCAGCATATCAAAGGCTTCATCATAATTTTTTTGTGTGAACCATTATCTCGCCACTGCATTAACCATAAATCCATGTTTTTGATACTAGTCCATTATCGAACATTAACCATGAAACAATTGCATGATGACAACACTTCCACAGAAGATCCTTGAAATGCTCCCAAGCCGCTAGTAATGTCTTTCCATCTTGTTGTATAAATGACAAAAAATCATTCTACAGTTTAACTTTCTTTGATAGTGGAAATATTTAGCTAAGAACCTTTTCTCTAGTTCATTCCATGTAGCAATAGGTTGTTTAAGCCACACTTAAGCTTTATCTGTCAACGTGCATGGGAACAAACACAATCTAATTGCATCTTTTGATATACCATCCCGCTTAAATGAGTCATAAATTTGAATAAACCTAAGGCATTAAATCTTCATGATAAAATCTAGAGAAGTCCCTTAATTAATTTTATGCAGTTGGATTATTAATCTAAGGTATAGAGTATTTATACATACCTTCTAATGACATAAAAACTTAATATTCTAATCTATTTTTTTATATTTCTATGATAATTAAATTAAATTACAGCATAAATGTCAAATCTTAATCAAGATTGCACGATGTTATTCCTATCATCACTAATGACTTAATAAAACATGCCGACGCATGAGTTTCTTAAAAGTGTTTCATTTTAAACAGTCAAAAGAATGTTATTTAGATAAGGTAAAAAATTTTGAAAATTATTTATATAGATCCATCTAAGTGGGGCCATAGATGTGTAAGAAAATTTTCAAAAATAAAGTATATGTTGGGCCTACATTAATACAGTGTATGTTAACTAACTTAGACACTATTAATATAGTCATGTTTCATTGATAAGCACAACTAATGGTAACTTACCTAAGTTACAATTAGTGTATTCATTGAAGAAAGAGAGCCAAGCAAAGGCCATCTGCTAGACACTTCAGAAGCGTGTAACTTTTTTTTTTTTTTTTTTTTCCAAAAAACTTACCTTTGAGGTACTCTTTATTTTTTCATATCTCCTACCATGGTTGTTGACCTTTGTAAAGATGAAAACCACCACTGAAGTTAATTTTTAGAGGAACTGCTTGCTACCATCATTCTTCCAAAGATCTAGTGCCTTTGTTAACTGTTGATGATATAGGCATTACATAATTTTGAAAGATCCAAAATGAATTGATTTATTCTTATTGGCCAATTGGGTTCCTCTTAAGGATGAAATGGTTTCGTATTGTCTTAATTTACAAGAGAAATAATGAAAAATTTGAGAAAGATAATAAGTACGTGGAACTCCTTATTTATCCTTGTCCTTACATCAGACATTCATGCGCCTAACTACTTGTGTGTAGACGACTTACACACATGCCTTATAGGTTATGTTGCTCTCTAAACCTAATCTATTTGCATTGACGGAGAGCTCTTTCTACAACTCAGATGACTCTGATGTGGAGCCCACTTCTATCGCCAATGCTTGTCCTCCTTTTAACTATCCTTCTTTCACATAGATGGCTAAAATTTAACTCAATCCTCCAGGTTTATGTTAGGAAAAAGATGTCATAAATGCTGACTATCTTCCTAAGCGTCGCCAAATTTTGGAAGTCCCATTCATTGAATGTGACCTTCTATCATGATTTTATTTCCCCTCATGACACTATCACACTGAAATACGCTTTTTAGCTCCATAGTGATCTCATCACACAAGTATGCTGGGGGAAAAGTAAGTGTGACCAACTAAGTACACCGCTTGAGAAGGGAGACATAAAATATAGGATGGATGCAACATGTGGCCGGGAGCTCCAACCGATAAGCCACTTGGCTGACACGCTTAGCCATGTGAAATGGTCCATAAATATGTGATGATAACCTGGTAGCTCATTACAGTTTCTAAGACAATTGTTGAAAAGGATGGAGTTTCAAATACATCATGTCATCAGCTTAATACTTAACCTCCCCGAACCCTTATTTGCCATGCTCTTCATTTGATTCTGGGCATATAAAAGATTACCCTCAACAATCATAAAGTTTGATCTCAAATCGAAAGTAGGTCGTTAACTTTAGCCACATTGGTAGATTGCACTTCAGAAGGCGAAATGTTAGGACGAGCATACTCATAAAAAACTTGGAAAGGGAACATCCTTGTGGCTAAATGATAGATAATATTGTACCAAAATTCTGACCAGGATAACAACTCTAACCCTCATCTTGACTATTATAGAACAAAGCAATGGAGATAGGTTTTAAGTATCCTATTCATAACTTTACTTTGCTTGTCTAACTACAAGTGATAAGCAATCAAATGCTTAAGTTGCAACCCTTGCTTCCTAAATATAGTACTCTAAAAATGGATCAAAAAATATGGTTGATATAATGGACATAGAGCTAAATCTCAAATTGAAATGAGAATAAAGTTCTTGGTAGTTTATAAGTTGGATTGAAGTGAAAACATGGCGTAATATATTTTAAAACCATACAGTTAAATTGCTAAACCAAAGAAGATAATATCATACTGTAGGCCCATAGTGCATGAATTAGAGATTACTTTTCTAGATTTGTGCATTAAAATGATATTAGAGAAGGGCCCTGTCTAGTGAATTTAGTTCAAAGAGTTAATCTGGCAATCTAAGGTTGTATGTTGAAGTCAAGAGTTGTGATTTGATGATGAAATAAGTGAAAGTTAATAGGCTTATAATGACCTAGAATTGAATAACAAATCAAAAAGGGGATAGAGTTCTGGTCATTGATAAGTGGGCCTAAAGTAATCCAGTCAAAAATCAAAGCTTGAGAAGAGTTTAATTACATCAAAGAGAGAATACTTAGCGACTATTGTTATTATATAAGGGTGACTCAGAGTTAAAAATATGCATATTTGGAGAGAAAATCCACCATGACTAAAATAAATAACTTCCCCTTGATGCATGGAAGACTACTGATAAAATCCATTATCGCCTCCTCCCATAGTTGTGTTGGTAGTGGGATGAGCTAGAGTAACCCTCATTAGTCATTGGGTGGATTTTGTCGTGCATGCCAACCTAGTAAAAATACTTATTGATCTTCCTTAGTATGCTAAGCACATCAACATGACCTCTCATGATTAATTTATGTAGGTCTATTGATAACAAAATCCAAACTTTATAATATAGAAGCTCATCATGGATAGAGTACTGTGGGTGATTCCAAGGATTTCTCTCTAGATCTTGATGAATTGCTACCAACCCAGGCCTAATTTGATTAGCATTCAGTACCTGCATGAAGTAAAAAATGGAGTTCTAAAACTATTATACTTGTTAACGTCACTTGCATAAAAGTGCGTCAACCACCCCATTACCAATCTCTTTCTTGTATTCTACCATAAAATCATATGCTATTAATTTGCTTATCTATCTTTCTTAGTTGAGGGTAAGAATTTGTTTGTTTAGGAGGTGCTTAATGATATTATGGTTTATTCATATCATAAATTTGTGGTTGAGTAAATAAGGATTCCATTTATGAACAACTAAAATGAGCATCTTTAGCTCCTACGCATAAATTGATTTACCATGCTCCCAAATGGATGGCCCTCCTAATGCAATTTGCTATTGAGTTTGTTCAGATCATGAACTTGTGGTTGAGTAAATAGAGGTTCCATTTGTAGATAACTAAAATGTTCACCTTTATCTCTTGCTCATAAATTAATTTAACATGCACTTGAATGGATATTACTTTATTGAATAGCATAATAGGATGGCCTTCCTGATACAATATTGCTCCAACTCAATCCTTGAAGCATAAAAATTGATTATGAAAGGCTTTGAGAAATTTAGGACATGGAGAATCGATGAATTGCACAGTGCTCTTTTAAGTGAGTAAAAGCGTCCTCTACTTTGTCTAACCATTGGAAACTACCCTTCTTAAGAAATACTTGCAAAGGGTGGTAATTAACCCATAATGCATATGAAACAAAGATAGTAGCCTGATAAACCTAAGAAGCACCAAGTGCTTCACTAATTTTAGAGTTAGCCATTGCTAGATGCATTGTAGTTTATGATGATCCACTTCCACACCATGGATAAAGATCACATGCACAATAATTGATTTGAGTTTTCTCAAATTTATATTTTTTGATTTTCAACAAATTATGTGAGGATCAGTTATTTTATTTTATTTTCATTATAACCTTCCCTATTTATGAGGTAATTTACGAACATGCTACTAGAAATTTATGATGTTAATAGATGCATAACATATATGGACATGACAACTAGGGGATGTATAGTGCATATATGCATGTATTATGCTCTTCGCACATTGGGTATAAACTTAAAGGTGTATGATTAGCGTACCATTGTTGAGTGCTATGACTATTTTTCATATCATAGGGTAGGTACGGGGTTCGACCTACTCGATCAGGTTGCAGGGGTGAAGGGGGCAGCGCTTCCGGAGAAATTTTTAATTATTTAGTCGTAGGAGTGGGAAAGAAAATTACTCACTGCAATTAGACCCAACCCATGCTCCAGCCTGGCCCGACCCGACTCAATGATGTTCAGTTAAAAGGGGAGCCCGTGCGCTAAGGCTTCATTTTCATTTGCGCCCGACTACCTTTCCCTCTTCTTGTCTTCCCATTCTCTGCTTTTTCTTTTCTTTCCCTTCTATTTAGTTCAATTTAGCTGTAGATCTCTTCAAGAAAACTCTACCGACTGCCCTAAAGATCATCGATTCCAATGAAGGAAGCTCGAAATCTCGGCAATTCAAGTCTAGGGTCACTGTTTTTGGGAGAAATCACGATTAAGGTAAGTAGATGTTGCCCCTTCTTGATTTAGTGATGAAATTTCATGTTAAACATGATATAAGACTGGTGGAAATGTGTAGCGCCCAGCAACTTCATGGTATGGGGCGTAGGGTTCTTAATAGTTAGGGTAAGCAGGGTTCATGAGAAAATTAGCTATGAATGTGTGATTTTTATGAAGCAAATGACTCGTTAGCAGTTTTTATATCATTAAAATGTGATGTTGGTCGATTCTGCTCAAATGAGAGTATGAACTGAAGGTTCCTTTGTTTGCACCTATCATGTGTTTGGTAAAATGCTTGTATGATAGTTTTATATATTGAATTTAAAGTAAACCTTGTTGATGTTGTATGTGTGGTTTGTGACATTTATCCTTGTCTGTTATGTATGATGTGTTATTTAAAATGGTTGGTTGTAAAAAGGTTGTTCATGACCCCTAATTGACATGAGGAGAGAGTTGTTCATGGCCCTTGATAGACATGAGTAGAGGATTGTTTGTGTCCTTCTATTTATACGTGGTTATATGCATACGATCTTAGGAGTGGGTATTGGACCCATATGTCTTATCTTGATCATAACATGTGCATCCAGAATTTTACTTATTTCTACTTTGTGTTAACCACTATCTACTTATTGAGTCTATTTAGACTCATATGGTTTGTTATTTTGCCTTTAAATCACAGGCCAAGTGGGGAACCTCAAAATGAGATAAGTGGAAGACCAAATTTTGGAGACCATTAGCACAATATCTTTAATTATAGTTATTTTAAAATTTATGCTCTTTTGATATTAGTATATGTAGACGATTACTAAGTCAGATTCACTTTGACAAACATATTGTATTTGGTATTTTGAATTGGATTATAATCTCTGTGGATGCATATATGTATGATCATTTGGTTTGCTTGTTATGTAAAGGTAAAATTCAATGATTTTTCTTCTATATGAATGTCCTTGTTATATGAAGATATAAGTGTATAAATATAGATTGAATGTTATATTTTGAAATGAAATTGAAATATTTATGAATATCAGGTCATGTATTCCATACCACCCCTTGTATATTATGAGAAGATGCTGTTGAATTTTTCTTAGGTTGTATAGTACCCATTGACTAATTATTGAGTATATCTAGAAATGGGGCGTTACAAATTATGTTGTTGCAAAGAGCTCTACTACACTACAAATGTGTTAATTATGCTTACTAATAAATTGTAGACTGGTATGTCATCAAAGAAAGCTAGTACAAATTTTCTAAGGAAGGAAGAAAATACCGTATTCTTTAGGCTTTGGAATGTAGCAAGGGTGTTAGATAACTTGAAGGGCATCACTAAAAGCACATATTGGCCTTGATGCATTCTGAAGGCTATTTTGTGACTATCCTCAGGCTGCATCCAAATTTGATGATAGCTAAGTGCCTAGAATTTTATCTAATAATTCTTCTATCATTAGGATTGGGAACTTGTCCTTGATAGTTATATTGTTCAATACTTAATAGTCAGGCACACATTAGTTACGAACTGTCCTTCTTTTCACTGATAGAACTGGTGTACGAAAGGGGCTAAAACTCAGTTGAATCCACCCTTTTTGATTAGTTTATCCACTTGTGCTTCAATCTCCTGCTTCTATGATGTGGATCTCGACACAACCTAATGGTGGTAAAGTTGTATTAGGCGGAAATTAAATCTGATGATTAAACTTTCTCATTAGCGGCAAGCCTTGAGGTTCCATACACACCATTGGGAATTATTTTAATATTATTTCTAATTGTGCAAATTGGTTGGCTTATTCATCATTGCTTAATTGTAGAACATTATCAGCCCCTTATAGTACAAATAACTGACATTTGGCCTTGTGTGACTTCTTGAAATGTTGACAGGATGCCAATTGAATCTCACTTGGTTGCAACTGTTGCAACTGTAGAATATACATCATTTAATGAAAATCATCATCATGTTTACCCAATTGACTTGATCACTTCCAAGCTTCACAGCCAGCCAACCCCTAATGTTAAGGGAAATCAATTCATCTACATCCCCTTCAATAACCACCTGTATTCGTTTGCGTAATGCCCCTTTACCTTTGTTCCACCCCCCTTCGTGGCATTAAATTTCCTTATCAAAAAAGTGATCAATCCTAAACATCCCACCAACTTCGTAAGGATGAAGTTATGAGTGCTTAATGGAGTCGCTAAACTAATGATTGATACTACTCAACTACTTCCATCATTTACAATGATATTCAACAGAGTTTAGGCCCTTTAGGGCTCCTTACTATCTCCCTTTGATTCATTTTCCTCTTTCATATCCCCTTCGCCTTCATGCCATTCCTATTAGAGCATGCATAGTTGTTTGTTGGGACATACATGTATTTGTGTGAGCCTTTCTTCATAGGTGTAGCATAATCTCTTATTTCGTTGTGCTTGAAGTTATTCCCATGTCATCTGTTTCATATGCAACGCCTGTCACACGCCTTCTTTTTCAGCATTAGGTCCTTCACCCCCATTTGGTTGCTAGTTTCTCTATGTTGGGCCCTTATAACGCCCTTGAATCTTAGTAGCTTATTTTTAAACTTCTTAGCTCATACAATGGCTTTAGCCAACATCCTTGGCTCAACTATTTTAACTTTAGAGCACACATCCTCCTTAAGACTAGCTATAAAAGGGCAAAAAAGGACTTGTTCCCGCTAAACTTTATCATGATTGAAAAACCATTCTAAGTACTTAAGGTAATCATTTAATTCCCCAAGTTAATATATCTTGGTGAATGCTTTGTCTTGCCACTTGATTCTCATTTCGAATTGGCCAATCATGGCTAGAAATAATTGTGTTCGAATGCTCCATATTGTGTCAATTTGGCCAATCATGGTGCCTCACTAGTGGCATTTAAACTGCTAGGACTATTGTCTTCCTCGCCTAATGATGATTCTCTAATGTCCAAAAGATTTATGTTTATCATTATAAGAATCAAAGAGTAGATTCATACCTATTTGTAGGGCCTTGATATGCTATGCCACCTTGGTTATCTGACGAGTTGTATATATGTTTAAGAAAAATTACTCCTTTAAACATAAGTATACATGTCCATCAAGTAATAAAAAATGAATAGAGTATCGATCCCATAAGAAGGGAGAGTTAGATGTAGCACAACTAAAAATTTCAATAGTCTTTTACAAATTATCAATTTGAATAGAACTGTTTATCAAAAGTAACTAATTCACACTATAAAAATGAAAAGCCACTAATTGACTAATGATAGGGTAGCAACTAATGAAGACTCTTAAGGGATGATTAGATAGATGAGAGTTATAAATTCTTTGACTCAAAACTGTGCCAAATTAGTTCCTTTTTAATTAGTTGTGCAGAGAATTACTAATCTACATTCATTTATATTCGTAAATATTTTTTAACACATATAAACCTAACTTTATTTTAGTTAATTGCTATATTCCCATGAAACTAAGTAAAAAAAGGTTGATTTTTGCAAATCTAAACAAGATCACATAGGGTTAATTGGTATTTTTCTATTAATATTCAATCATCAATCACTACAAGCCATTGAATATTTATACCTTATATACAAATCTCATCTAAACTTTACTTTTCTGATTATAGATCTAGATATTAAATCAATCCACAAGGTAAATAAGCTTACAAAAATATTAAAAACAATATATAAAGGTAATCTCATACAAAATAAGTGATCTCAAAGCTACAAATTCATTTATGCACAAGAAACTATTCAACATAGTTTATGAGCTCAAGATCATCACAACATCTCATCACAAGTGTTTTAGCTTAAGAACATGAGGAGGACTCCCATCAAAATCATGTTTAAGTACATCTCAAGTGAGGAGAATGAGAAAAATAAGAGAAAAGAAGAAAAGAGAAGGTGAAACTCAACAATTTCCATTACAGCAGCTTAATCTTTACTTGATCTTCTCTCTAGCTTTGAAGTCCCTTCTCTTCTCCTCTTTCGTCCCCCCTTAGTTGTTCTTGAGAAAATCTAAAAGAACTATTTGTTTTCTCCTTCATTTTGAGCTCCACACATGTGAGAAAAGTGTTGGAATTCAAGGCAAATTAAGTACAATCCATATTTTGATGATTAACAACTCAATTTGAGAAATAATTAAATACTAGTGCTAAGTGTTTCAAAGGTTTAAAAATTCAAGATTCAAAAGATAGCAGGTCAAGTTGCAACACCAAGTCGACTTAGCCATTGACTTAGGTCAAGTCGATACCCAAGTCGACTCTAGAATCGACTTCAAGTGCATTAAATACGTCAGAGCTAAAATTAGAACTCAGAGACAGGTGAGGTTGCAATCGAAGTCGACTCTGCTTGCGACTTAGGTGAAGTTGCAAACCCAAGTCGACCCCAAATGCAACTTGGGTATGGCCTTGTTGAAGACTTCAAGATCTCAGAGTCAAGTCGCTTTCCAAGTCGACTCCAGCATGTGACTTAGGTGAATTCGCATCTCAAGTCAACCCAAGTATGCGACTTGGGTAAAGTTGAAGTCCAAGTCGACCCAAGCGTATGACTCAAGTGTATGACCACTACATATTAGTTAAAAAATATATTATTAAAGAATGGACAAGAAGACCAATAAGGAAAAGCTATCATAAATCAAGGTCACAAGAAAGAATCTCTCAAGAGACTTGTATATTGTTCAACTTAAGTAAAACAATGCACCAACAAGGACATCTAATGAAGATCAAGAGAAGAAAGGGGATATACACAATTAAAGATCACTTGCAAGACCTTAAAGTTCCAAGATAATCAATGGCTGGTGAAGTTGCATCCGAAGTCGACTCCACCTGCGACTTAGGTCAAGTCTGAGACCAAGTTGACCTGAATTTGGAACTTAGAGTTGGAAGCCGAAGACCAAAGTCGCACACGAATTCGACTCCAGTCTGTGACTTGGGTGAAGTCGCACCCGAAGTCGACTCCACCTTGCGACTTGAATGAAGTCGCATGCCAAGTCAACTCCAAATGCAACTTGGTTCGCAACGGTCGAAAAAATTAGAACGTTGGCGCATTTAATGCGCGCCACCTACCATCAAACGTTTGAATTTACTTCCCATTATTTAAGGAGCATCAAGTGAACGTAAATGTTATTGAAAAAATATTGAATGAGCTCACCTTCCACTCTCTCTTGCATTTAAGTTGGTCTACAAGAAGATTGAAGAAGAACTGTGCTTTAAATCTGCTGAAAGCTGCATTGATTCATTAACTACTGCTTTCTTAAGTTCTTCTACATGCTTGAAATTGCCAAAACGAATCTGTAAAGTGTAGATCTTTTCATTTATTGTTTACTTATTTTTCCCACTAGGTTTGATATTGAAAATCAAAACCAAGTGAAGGCAAAGTAGTATGTGATTGGAGTGATACTCGTCACCTACTTGTGTTGAGATTGTACAAGCCCCCTAGAGCTGGAATCTAGAAGAGAGCTACTATTCTAAGTTGTATTGAAATACAATAGTGGAATCCAAGCCACATGGGTGTGTGCTTGCAAGAGTGGAGTAGGGGAGGTTGCCAGAACCACTATAAATATCTGTCTCTCGGAGTGGTTTGATTGTTTATGTTTTATTATTTCATTGTTTTATTTCTCTCCATCTTACTGATTGTTTCATTGAGGGGATTAATTTCATAAAAGGAGAAATTTCTCTTTAAGCAAAAAATTTTAAAATATTCAATTCACATCTCCCCTTTTGGGTAACTGCCATAAACTCGGGACTAATAAAAAACACATGTACAGGGTTGGAGCCTTACAACATGATTTTTTGGTTATGGCCATACCCCCAATGTTGCTGACTTGAAATCTTACACTTCGCTTGTGAAAATTTTATCTTTTCATTCCATCCACTTTTAGCATTGAATTTGCAAGGAAATCACCCTTCTTTTCCTACAACACAAAACAAAAGAAAGTAATTTATTCCTACATGATCTAATGAATTAAAACAACTAAAATGAAATAAATTACAACTATGTTCAGCTAGAAAAACATGAAAACCATACAAGAAGCAAAAACACAAATAATGCAAACTAATACAAATTTTATGAGAATTTATATGTTTCTCGCGCATTAGTATTAAAAATGGGTTAAACAACCAAAAAATGAGAGAAGAAAGATGAGGGGAAAAATGAGATAGAAAAGAAGGAAAATAGAAAGTAGAGATTAGGACAGGTATGGAGAAGATGGAGAAATAGGAATTAAGGATGATATGGGAGAAGAGAAAGAGAAAATGGGAAGAAGAAGAAGAAGATGAGAGGGAGACTAGAAGGAATAAATGGAAGGCAATGGAGGAGTAGAAAAGAAAAAGTAGAAGTGAACAATGAAAGAGAAAAGATGGAGGATGTGATGAACTTTGAGATGGGGGAAACTAGGGTTTGTGGGGTAAGAAGCAAGGGTAAAAGGGGTGAATGAAAAGAAACTTGATGAGTTGCCACCATTTTTTTACTATGGACTAGCACAGGACTCTGGGGCCATAGCTTTGGCATTGTTTACTCGAAATTTTACACTTTGCTTGTTAAAATTTCTTTTTTTCATTCCATCCACTTTTAGCATTAAATTTGCAAGGAAATCACCCTCCTTTCCCTACTGCATAAAACAAAAGCAAGTAAATACATTCCTACATAATCTAATGAATTAAAACAATTGAAATGAGATGAATTATAGCTATGTTTAGCTATAAATATATGAAAACCATACAAGATGATAGAAATACACAAGTGATGCAGACTAATGCAAATCCTATGAGAATTTATATATTTCTTGTGAACTAACAGTAAAAATGAGTACAAAATGAGCTTATATAACTCTACTTTTATACAACTATCATTATCTCTTTCTCCAGTGTCAAGATGCGTAGATCTTTCTCACCATCACCTCACTCACTTGAGGTTCTTGAGCATCGCCCATTGTCAGGTCATACTACTCATTTGTTGTTGACTGCACCTCTGCTATCAAAGGAATGTATGTCGTCTTGCGTGCTCGTTGATATGTCATGATAGTTCTTCGATCCAAAACTCTGATACTAGTGGATATGGACTTAATAGGAATCTAAAAGATCTAAATTCATTGACCTATTACCATTGGATGATTTAACTTAATAGGTTCCTCTTAAGGAGGAAACAACTTTTTAATTTTTTGATTTACAAGAGAAGCAATGACAAATTCGATAAAGACACTTCATACATGTGCTAGATATTTATTCTTGTCTTTACATAAGATATTTGTGCAACTAACTTCTGCTCATGTGTGAAGAAAACTTATGCACATATCATATAGGTTAAGTTTCTCTCGAGTCCTAAGTTGGTTATGTTGATGAAGAGCTCTTTGGTGCATAAGAACTTGTACTCAGATGACTCTAACGTGGAAGCCACTTTTGTCGCAAACACTTGTTCTCCTTTTAGCTACCTTTCCACTAATTGGCTTTGTACTCTGATAACATCTAACTATATTTTTGACTTTGCCATCTTCTCCAATTCCAACAAGCATGACACCACCAAAGACCAATGCACCCACTAGATCTGTTGTGCTACAAACTGCCAACGACTTCTTTTGCCTCAATTCTAAGAGATTTAAATTCTTTCCCTCTGACTAACCATTATGGCCACCACTACTCAACTAGCCTGACCACCATAACAACATCAAATTTCCTATTCCTTATTCAAAGTTACCACTGCCACACCTCCTCATTGTACCGATTGTGCTGTTAAACCCATCGATGACATAACCAATCCAAAATCTTATTGCCCAAATACTTAGATTACAATGTCCTAATGAGTTCACAGTAATTCAAGAAAGGAGGTGAAGCAAGCTCAAAATTTTTTTTGCCAAATATAATAAATTTTGTCTAAAGAATATAAATAAAGCGAGAAGAAAACATGAAAATCTAACACAAACATGTACAATGGTTCAATGCAACCTTAACGACCTACTCTACTTCTCTATGAATGCAACCAAAGCCTCCATTATACCAAATTAAAGGTACATAATTCATCAACAACTCATACACATTGGTTTCACATGCCAAGAAATAAATTTATATATTACCGCTTTTATATTTTCATAGAAACACAATTTTTTCAGTATAAAAAGAAACACACATAATGAATGCTTCTTAGTAAGTAAAATTATACAATAATGAAAATCAAATGCACTAAATATAATAGTTATTGCTTTAGTATTGAATTTACTCCAAGATATGTTGAAAAATTAGAGCTTTGAATATTGTAGATGTTAGCATAGTAGAGTCATTGAAGTAGTTGAGATCTTAATGAAGGTAAATAAATGCTGACACAAAATCTTAGCTACCTGGATCTATCTTCTTCTTTTATCATTTCATTAGCTTAATAATTTCTTTTGATATGCTTCAAGGTACTTTAGAACATTGTTAGATATGTGGCTTAATGGTTGAATTTGCATTAAACGTTTTTCTAGTAGTTACAACTTCATTTTAAATTATCTATTGAAGTTAATGGTTGTTATAGTCAATTAAATTTCAAATGCCTTTGTATCATCTTCTATAGCTCAGTTCTTTTCTTAAGCTTCAACCTTCATACAAAAGTATTGTGGACATTCTCCAATGATTTAAGTAGACATTTTAATCTTCAATTGGTCCAAAGAAACTTATAAAATTTTAAAATTTGTCTCGTAACATTGAGCTATCCAGTCTTTGTCTGGTTGCTGTGTTATTTTGTCAAATTCTTTTTGTAAAACTTAAAACCTGGGTTCACATGTTTTCTATATATGTCTTCTGTAATTTTGTATCTTGGCTTAATAAATTCCAAATTCAATGAGACTTGGTGCAGGATGTCTTCATCATGTAAGTGTGAGATTCCAATTTTTAATTTGGAGAAAACTATGAATAAAAACATTCATGTTTTTTAGGTTTCTGATTGGTTCAACTTCTATAAGATTCTGTCATCTTCTACAGATTTTTAGGACTTATAATTTTAAATGTATATGCCCAAAAAATGTCATATCTCTAAATTTTAATTTTGAAAATACATATAGAAATAGATATTTGAAAATTTATGCAAGTAACATTATTAGTAACCTGACAAGCTGCGTATATGTCAATTAAAATGCTCGCTATTTACGCAAATATACATGTCGTGTCAAGTAATAAAGAGTGAATAGAGTATTGTTCTCACAAGGAATTGTTAACCGGAATTATTAATTAGTTTAACTGCTTTCGATGAGTAGGAAATTCTGAGTTTGTGGATTTAAACTAAAGCTAACAACTGCAATAAGAAATCAGAGTAGAGTTCACGGAACTGGGCGATACTAGAAACGAGTTTAATAACCAGGGATAGTAGATGGATAGCTCGAAATTCTTGAATCTAAACTATATCTCATTGGTTCTTTTTAATTGGATTGTGTATGGATTTACTAGCCCAAGTTCAATAGTCTTTATATATGTCTTCCAACACTATATAAAGCTAATTACACCATATTTAATTGCTATGTTCCCATGCTGTTAAATACACTGAAATCTGCGCGTACGGATGCGTATTGGCGCCTAGGCGCCAACTCTCTGTATGCTGGGCAACTTGGAACTTTTCTGCAAACTCTAGGAGTTCATGCCTTGGCGCCTAGGCGCCAACTCCCTGGAAGCAATCTCTCCCGTGTGACTTTACAATCCTTCTGGAATGGTCTGCCTGTTGGTAAGGTGGCGCCTGGGCGCCATCCTACTGCTTCTGGACTTGGTTCCGCTTTGCATTCGACTCGCCTGCATGCCTTTATATAGCCCGTCCTTCCTGCAAAAGATGAATAAACTAAGTAAATGAACTAAATATGCCTAATTAATGCTAAAAAATGCCTAAAAACTAAATAATGCTCCTAAAATACAAAACGAGTGAAAATTAAGCTAAATGGATGCAAACTAAGCCTAATCTTTCGGACTAACATGAAAATATAGTCTAAAATGGGCCATGATAACTCGTAATTTTACGAGTTATCATACCCCCAAACTTAAATGTTGCTAGTCCTCGAGCAACACATGCAAACATAATGAATAAATGCATGAATGAATGAATAAATGAATGAATGCAGACTTTGCCAACTCCGTTTGCTTCCTGTTATGCTTTGATCAATCCACTTATCTATTCCACAAGGTCAACATTACTCTAAACTTGAAAAGTCAATCATTCATTACACAAAACAGGGCATGCATTTTCATCCTTAAACCAAGTTACATTTGGTTGCCAAAATTTCTTAGTGCATGGTCATAATTCAACATGTTAGTCTTCTATTGGATCAGAAAACTGGTTAGAAAATTAATGAAAAAGGCAAGCCAAGGTTTAAGCTGAATTAACTGATTCCTAAAAATAGTAATAAGTCACTGGATTCAATTTCTACCAACTGCACATTCTTTTCCCCCCAAACTTATTGCAAAAATTCTCCTCACCATATTTCAGGATATCTGGAGATCTGTTTTTTTTTTTTGGCTCCCCTCACCTTATTTCAGGGTATCTGGGGAGAATTTTGATCTCAAAGCATTATTACTGTGATTGTCCTTTGCTTTTTTATGCGAACCTTGCCATTTGTTAATGCCAAGTCCCAGTTACTCAACTTAAGTCAACCACTCTCTTTTTATTTTTCTTATTTTGTTAGGGGTGATGAACATGCCTGTGTGATTTATGTGAAATAATACCATTTTTGAACCCATTAAAGTACTTGGTCTGCATTTATTTACTTTAGTTCTCATCATTTCAGTATGAAATCCTTTTAATTCTTTCACATGTCAATTTTAACTTGCTTTAATACTTGTTTCTCAATCTGAATTGCCCATTCTTTCATGAATTCAATTTCAAGTCAACATTAATCACAACCTTGCACATTCACAACCTTGCACATTTTCAATAAGATGCATTGAAATAAAGATAACTTTCATTAGCTGGAATTGACATAAGCAATGTAAACATGAAAAACTAACCTATGGTTGAGAATTATACACCCCCCCAAACTTGAGAGTTGCATTGTCCTCAATGCATGATGACCTAGAATGACCTAATACAGAAAATACAATGAAAAGCAAAAATAAAAAATAAAAAAATAAAAGGACTGGGCTCCCTCAAAATCGGACTCCGTGGCGTCCTTGTCGTCGCTGTTGCTGGGCTGGGTCTACTGGGATGGTTGCCCGAAGCAGGCTCGGACCTTCGGCGGTGTCGATGGGAAGGCCGGGAAAGTCGAGACGTCGATTTGGTGGTCCTCAGCAATCCGTCACAAGTAGTCCTCTATCGCCCTGTCATGCTGATGGCTGTACCTGGCTTGGGCCACAACTAAGTTTTCCAAGTTGGTTAGCCGCTCGCCCGTGGATAGCGGCTGCGAGGAGGGGCCCACTGGTAGAGATGCTCTAGGCCGCGTCATGGCGGTGCGGACCTGGGGCTGTGTGCGGTAGGAGAGGTCGTCGATGATGGCTTGACAGTTCAGGACCTCCTCCGTCTGCTCCCATCTGTCGCCGGCCCGCTTGCAGAGCTTGGTGATAAGTGACGGGAAGTAGTAGCTACCCTGGGGTGCAGTTGCGCAGGCACAGATCTGCTGGTAAATAAGCCGGCCCACGTCTATTGTCATGCCACTATAAATGGCATGGAGAAGCAACGCTCTATCCATCGTCGCCTCACTGACGTGGGTCGACGGCATCATCTGGGCCGAGATGAAGTGGAAGAACATCCGCCCATCGTACATCATCTCGCTGCGCTTGAAGGATGTGAGCTGTCCTCCCATAGACTTCCATGTCGGAGGCCGTTCGCGGAGATGCATGGTGATGAAGTTGACATCTCGGTCTTCTCCCGCCAAAAATGCCTCATACTGATCCAGGTGATCAAAAGAACACGACCCGTAGTAGGAGTTGATCGCTTCAGCATGGAATAGGACGATCTTACCCCGGACCTTCACCCTGCCCTGCTCATGTTCTACCGCGTTGGCATAGAACTCTTTCACAACTGACACGATTGCAGACTCTGGCTGTGCGAGGAATTTCTGCCAACCTCGAGCATTCAATGCATTGATGAAGTTATCAGAAAAAGAAGTAATCTTGATTTCCCTCTCTGGAATCAAATGTCGCTTTTAAAGCGAATCCGTGTACCGCTTAAACGCCTGAGCGGACATGAATCGGTTGGCGTCAAATTCAACAGGCTCCTAAATCTTCTTCCTCTTCGCAGATGACGAGGAAGCCATATCTTTCCTTCCAAACAAAAGTCGAACACAAACAAGCAGGCCAACTCCAAAAATGCACCAAAAACAGTCCGCAAGCAGTTGCAAAGCCCACAATCACCAAGCCAATCAATCCCAAACCAATACCAAGTAGTCCATAGAATCAACCACCCAAATCAGCCTCCAATCCGCCGACTAATCCACAAAAACCAACCAATCTAACCCAATTCTCCACTTAATAATCACCAAAATACTTCAAAGCAATGAAAATGCACCAAAAATGGAGAAATTTTACCCACAAAAGCTTGCCACTTGAAGAATTTCACCATTAGCTGTTTCTGAACTGGCCTCGGGGCGTGGGGTATCGGCGCCTAGGCGCTGATATGCTGACAGCGAATTTTCGGCGCTGGACGAAGAAGATGATGATGGTTGGGCTCAAAATGGAGCCCAAATCAAGGGAAAAATGATGGGAAACTAAATGTGGGGATATTTCTTAGGATTTAGTGTTGGAAAAATGAATTTTTGGATGCATTTGAGTGGATCTAAGCAAAGGGGAAAAAGGGAAGAAAATGGAATTGTTGGAATGGATAGAATGGAGGGATGATTTCTTGGTGAAATGGCTTTGGATTGGAGTTAAAATGGCTTGGAATCAATGGGAGAACGATTGGGGATGAGAAAAAGGGGTTTTCGGCGCCGGGGCATGGGGTTTAGGGTTTAGAACCCTAACCCCAAGCTTTATAAGTTGTCCGGGTCGCGCTGTCCACGACCCGACGCCGAGGCACCAACATGTGGCGTCGGGGCGCCAATTCATCCTCCGTGTTCTTCGAGATCATCATCACGGTGCCTAGGCACCGATGTCTTTCAGCAATTTTTTGAAATTTTTCTCATGACTGCTTCCAAGCATGATCTTTGTGAAATTATCCTCCAAATTATTTTCTCGAAAATAAAAATAAAAACAAAAAATGAAAACAAAACAAAAATCAAAATGAAAATGAGCAATGGGTTGCCTCCCATTCAGCGCTAAGTTTAACGTCTTCAGCCCGACGTTCCCACTGTTCAATCTTCCTTCAAGTCCATCACCTCCTTGCAATGTTGAAAATTATTTCCCATATAATGCTTTAAACGTTGCCCATTCACGACAAAACCATTGTCGAATGCCTCGTTGAATATTTCCACTGCTCCGTGCTCAGTTGCCTTTATCACCATGAACAGACCCGACCATCTGGATTTGAATTTTCTTGGAAACAGTTTTAATTTCGAATTGAAAAGTAGAACTTTCTTACCTGGTTTGACTTTTCGTGGTAGAATCTTTTTGTCATGCCATTTCTTCACCTTTTCTTTATAAATTTTGGCATTTTCATAGGCTTGCAATTGGAATTCGTCCAACTCATTGAGTTGCAGCAAACGACGCTCCCTTGCTTACTGCATGTCCAGGTTTAATTTTATAATCGCCCAATATTCATTATGCTCCAATTCCAGTGGCAGATGACAGGCTTGTCCATAAACCAGTTGGTAAGGAGACATTCCAAACTGGGTTTTGTAGGCAGTTCAGTATGCCCATAGTGCGTCATCCAGCTTAATAGACCAGTCTTTGCAAGATGAACCAATCATTTTCTCTAGAATTTGCTTTAACTCCTTGTTGGCCAACTCGACTTGTCCATTGGCTTGTGGATGATAAGCTGTCGTCATCCTGTAGCGTACACCATATATGTGCAGAATTGCCATGAACTGCCGATTGCAGAAATGGGATCCTTAATCGCTAATGATCACCCGGGGCGAGCCAAAACAAGCAAAAATATTTTTCTTGATGAATTTGAGGACTGTTTTGGCATCGCCTGCTTGAGTTGGAATCGCTTCAGACCATTTGAAAACATAATCAACAGCCACCAGAATATATTGGTTTCCAAATGACGGGATGAATGGGCCCATGAAGTCGATACCCCAAACGTCAAATATTTCCACTTCAATGACATTAGTGATATGCATTTCATGTCTTTTGGAAATATTACCTGTTCATTGGCATTGATCGCATCTTTTGACATAAAAATGGGCGTCTTTGAATAGAGATGGCTAGTAGAATCCTGATTGAAGTATTTTTACCACAGTCTTATCTCCTTGAAAGTAGCCTTCGTATGGAGATGAATGACAGCTCTGCAGTATTGATTCCTGTTCACACTCTGGAATACACCTCCGATATAAGTGGTCTGAGCATTGCTTGAATAGATATGAGTTATCTTAAAAATAGAATTTCACGTCATGGAGAAATTTCTTCCTTTGGTGTGAATTCAACTCCGTAGGCAATAGTCCACTGACGATGTAATTGACGAAGTCTACATACCTTGGTGGACTGCCTGGGGAGATAGAGAATAACTGCTCATCCGGAACACTTCCCAAATCTACTCAGTGTCTTGGGCTAGCTGGGGTCCTTCGAGGTGAGATAAATGATCAGTGACCTGATTTTCTACTCCCTTCCAGTCTTTGATCTCGAGGTCGAATTCTTGTAACAGTAGGACCCACCGGATCAAGCGTGGTTTTTCATCCTTTTTCCCGATCAAATACTTGATAGCCGAATGGTCTGTGTATATGATCACTTTGGCTCCCACAAAATAGGCTCTGAATTTGTCGAATGTAAATACCATTGCTAGCAGTTCCTTTTCTGTCGTGGTATAATTCATTTACGCCTCGTTTAGGGTTTTGCTAGCGTAATATATGGAGTGGAAAACTTTGTTCTTTCGCTGGCCTAGTACTGCTCCCACTGCGTAGTCACTTGCATCGCACATCAATTCGAATGGGAGGTTCGATTCTGGAGAAATAATGATTAGCGCAGATACCAATCTCTTTTTCAGCTCCTGGAATGCCTCCATGCATTCGCCAGTGAATTCAAACGACGCATCTTTCTCGAGCAGCGAACATAGCAGCTTGGCTATTTTGGAGAAATCTTTTATGAACCGCCTGTAAAACCCTGCATGTCCTAGAAAACTGCGAATGCCTTTGACTGAAGTGGGTGGAGGCAATTTCTCGATCGTCTCGATTTTAGCTTTATCAACTTCAATTCCCTGTTTGGAGACTCGATGACCAAGTACGATGCCCTCCTGTACCATGAAATGACACTTTTTCCAGTTGAGAACCTGGTTCGTCTCCTCACAACGCTGGAGCATCTTTGATAAGTTGGTCAGACGCTCGTCATAGGAATTCCCGAATACCGAGCGTTACATAGGCCGAAGGGCATTCGCCTGAATGCGAACGTGCCATATGGACATGTGAATGTGGTCTTTTCTTGGTCTTCCGGTGCTATCATAATCTGGTGGTAGCCTGAATAGCCATCCAGAAAGTAATAGAATTCCTGCCCCGCCAACTTGTCCAACATCTGATCAATGAATGAGAGCGGAAAATGATCCTTTCGAGTGGCTTTATTCAGCTTGCAGTAGTCCATGCAAACTCGCCAACTAGTAATTGCCTTGGTCGGTATTAACTCGTTGTTCTCATTGGAGACGACCGTCATACCACCTTTCTTTGGAACGCACTGCATTGGACTGACCCAAGAGCTATCGGAGATCGGGTATATGACACCTGCATCTAGCCATTTGATGATCTCCTTTTTGACCACTTTTTTCATGATCGAGTTCAACCTTCTCTGCGCTTCGATAGATGGCCTGGAATTCTCTTCCACTTGAATTTTATGCATGCAAAAGGATGGGTTGGTACCTCTGATGTCGGCGATAGTCCATCCTAGGGCCTTTTTGTAGTTTCTGAGCACTCTGAGCAACTTTTCTTCTTGCACGGGATCCAAAGCAGAAGAAATAATCATAGGGAGTGAGGATTCCGCTCCAAGGTAGGCATATCTGAGGTGCTTTGGCAGAGGTTTCAGCTCCAGAACAGGTGGCTCTTCAATTGACGACTTCAATTGTTTAAAAGATTCTGGCTTGAGCTCCAGCGATTCGTATTTTTGCGGGTATCATGAAAGAGTTGGAGATTATTGCAGGTAGTGTATACTGCTGAATCGTCTTTAGAGTTAGTGATTTCTCCAACTAACGATGCCTCCAAGACGTCTTTGTAAGCTGAAACTTGGAATTCAGCTTGAACCGTTGAGTCCACCATGTCGATCATTAGACATTCATCTGAGTCGTCTGGTAGCTGCATCGCTTTGAACACGCTAAAAGTAATGTGCTCATTCTGGACCCGCATGGTTAGCTCTCCATCCTGTACGTCAATAATAGCCTTGCTTGTCACAACGAAAGGCCGTCCTAGTATAATTGGCATGTCTCAGTTTTCTTCATAGTCCAAGATAATAAAATCTGCAGGAAAGATGAACTTGTGCACCTTGACAAGAACATCCTCGATAATGCCTACTGGATATGTCATAGACCGGTCCGCCAGTTGCAGCATAACTGTTGTAGGTCGGGCTTCCCCAATACCCAATTTTCTAAAAATTGACTTAGGCATGAGATTGATGCTGGCTCTCAAGTCACATAGGGCTCTTCTGAAGTATTGGTTTCCAATTGTACACGGGATGGTGAAACTCCCTAGGTCCTTGAGCTTAGGAGGCAACTTCCTCTGCATCATAGCACTGGTTTCCTCTGTTAACGCCACTGTCTCGAATTCCGTCAAACGCCTTTTCTTAGATAGCACGTCTTTCATGAATTTTGCATAACTTGGCATTTATTCTAAGGCTTCGACGAGAGGTATGTTTATGTGTAGCTGCTTCAATACCTCTAAAAATTTCTTGAATTGGCCCTCCTTTTTAGTCTTTGCGAATCTTTGAGGAAATGGAGAGGCGGCCTATGATTTGTGGCAATTTCAGCGTTCGGTTGCTTCTGGGTAGTATCTGGTTCTTCTGGCTCCTGTGACTGCTGAATTAGAGGATTAGTGGGTTCAGTTACCGATTTTAGTAGAATAGTGTCGGGTAACTGCTTTCCACTACGCAATATTACTGCTTGCACTTGTTCTTTGTCTTTTCCTTTCGGGTTTTGCTCTGTATCGCCCGACAAGGAACCTTGAGGTCGGTTATTCAAGGTTGAGGCCAGTTGGCCTATCTATGCTTCCAAGTTCCTGTTCGTCGTGATCTGGGATTGCATGAATTGCATAAAGAGATTTTTCATATCAGATTTCTTCTCTTCTCGCAGTGGTGGATTGAATTAAGCTGGTCTTGCTGGCTGTTGCTGCGGGAGCTGCTGCGAGAATCCCGATGGCTGATTCGGCCTCGTTTGATTGTTCCATGAGAAGTTGGGATGATTTCTCTAACCTGGGTTGTAGTTGTTTCCATACTGATTTGCTGAATTTCTCTAGAAATTTCTCACGTAATTAATGGACTCTGGATTGGAGGCACATTCATCACTGGGATGACCGAATTCGCCACACCACATGCAAATATCTGTTGTTGTCGGCTGCTGTGGTGTAGACGCCCCTAGTGCACTGACGTTGGCTGGCCTGGATAAGTTTTGAATCTGCCGGGATAAAGTGTCGATGTGGGCCTTTATCGATGAAACTACGTCCAGTTCGAGTAGACCCCCACTTTGGCTTCTATCAGATGGCAGTTGATAGGTATTGGCCGCCATGTTTGCAAGCAGGGCGTACGATTTTCGATAACTTTTCCTCAGCAAAGAACTGTTTGACGAAGAATCCAACATGTGACGGGTGGAATCCTGGAGACCATTGTAGAAGATTTGAATTTGAACCCACAGCTGAATTCCATGATGCGGGCACTTCCGGAGCAGGTCTTTGAAATGATCCCACGCTTCTGATAGGGTTTCTTCTCCGTGTTGCTTGAACGAGACTATGTCCATCCTCAGCTTGGCTAACTTGGCAGGCGAAAAATATTTCTCCAGGAATTTCTGAGCCAAGTCGTTCCATGTATTGACAGAGTTTGGGGGCAAAGAGTCTAGCCACTCCGAAGCTCTATCCCGCAGAGAAAATGGAAAAGTCCAAAGCCGTATTGCCTCATCGGAGACTCCGTTATGCTTGAATGTGTTCATGACATGCAGGAAATTCTGCAAATGGAGGTGTGAGTCTTCAGACGCTAGGCCTCCAAATTGCCCAATGGATTGGAGCATCTGGAAAATCACCAGCTTGATTTCGAAATGGTTGGTGTCGATAGGAGGAGGAGCTATGCTAGTTTGAACAATGTTCTGGCCCAGTGCAATGAGATCCCAAATGGGTTGATCCAAATCATCTTGTGGTGGATGATTTGGGATCTTAATCATTTGGTTTCCCTGTTGGTTTGCGTGAACGTTCTCGTCCTGATTCTCGATGCACTTCATAGTATGCTGTCGACTCCTAACTTTCCTGCTTCTACGACACCTTCTCAAATAAGTTCTTTCGAGTTCCGGATCAAAAGGAATAATAGTCTCCTTTCCGGCTCTGCCTCGGTGCATGCAAAATGAGATTAATCTACAAAATCCAATTCAATTGAAACAAGTGGAAAATTTTCTAAACTAAAAGAAATTATGAAAATGAACTATTCTACAAGATTTTACAAAAAGCAATAAAATTAACAATAATTAGCTAAACAAATTCTCCGACAACGGCTCCAAAAACTTGACGAGCTGCGTATATGTCAATTAAAAGGCTCACTATTTACGCAAGTATACGTGCCGTATCAAGTAATAAAGAGTGAGTAGAGTATCATTCCCACAAGAAATTGTTAACCGAAATTATTAATTAGTTTAACTGCTTTCGGTGAGTAGAAAATTCTGAGTTTATGGATTTAAACTAAAGCTAACAACTGCAATAAGAAATCAGAGTAAAGTTCACGGAACTGCGGGATACTAGAAACGGGTTTAATAATCAGGGATGACAGATGAATAGCTCGGAATCCTTGAATCTAAACTATATCGCATTGGTTCTTTTTAATTGGATTGTATATGAATTTATAAGCCCAAGTTCAATAATCTTTTTATATGTCTTCCAACACTATATAAAGCTAATTGCACCCTATTTAATTATTATATTCTCATGTTGTTAAATAAAGTGAAATTGATAAGTGCATAACCTGTTTAGTGACTACAGAGGGTTTAACGGTATATTCCCATCCGTTAAACAACTCCCCTTACAAAGAGGAAACCTATGCCCTGCACATGGATCTAGCAAAGATTTCCCTCTTCCAAGGATAAATCGAGCAATTAAATCATCTTACAAGGTAACTAATCTTGTAAAAATCATTAAAACCACACATGCAAGGGTAAATCATACACAATCATACAATAAATCAAATATTCATTCCTGAATTTTTAAGAACCAAGACAATATAGTTTAGAGTTCAATTCATCCTAAGTATCCATCTAATAGAGGTTTAGTTCAAAGACATGATCATAACATCTATTACATCCATATTGAAAGTATCCATGAAAGCAGAGAAAGAAAAATAGTAAGAATAAGAGAAAACTGGATTTCCAGTAGCTTCCACCAACGGAGTTGAATCCTCTCTTCAATCTGTGCTTTGATCGCGTTTTTGTCTTTCTCTTTTGTGTAATTCCGTTCCCTAGCTCTCTCTCCGGTCCCCCGCGCGCAAACCCCTAGGATCTATTTATAGATTGGCATTGCGCAGCACACGCACTGAAATCTGCGCATACGGATGCGTATTGGTGCCTAGGCGCCCCTAGCTGGTGCCTAGGCACCAACTCTTTGTATGCTAGGCAACTTGAAACTTTTCTGTAAACCCTAAGAGTTCATGCCTTGGTGCCTAGGCGCCAACTCCCTAGAGTTTCATTACTTGGAGCTTCTCCTGGACACACCTGTGCGATCATGCCTGGCGCCTAGGCGCCAACTCCCTGGAAGCAATCTCTCCCGTGTGACTTCATAACCCTTCTGGAATGGTCTGCCTGTTGGTAAGGTGGCGCCTGGGCGCCATCCTACTGCTCCTGGACTTGGTTCCGCTTTGCATTCGACTCGCCTGCATGCCTTTATATAGCCCATCCTTCCTGCAAAAGATGAATAAACTAAGTAAATGAACTAAATATGCCTAATTGATGCTAAAATGCCTAAAACTAAATAATGCTCCTAAAATGCAAAGTGAGTGAAAATTAAGCTAAACGGATGCAAACTAAGCCTAATCTTTCGGACTAACACGCAAATATAGTCTGAAATGGGTCATGATAACTCGTAGCTTTACGAGTTATCATAACCTCAAATGTCAATCGTCTTTTTGTTCATCATCAAAATCATCACAACTAATTTATTATACTTAAGATGAGTAATATGAATTAATGGTTTAAATTTAACAATATTTAATTCAGAATCTCATTAGGCACTACCTAAATGTTAGATCACATACCTAAATTTTTTTCAAAGTTTTCAAAACTTATATCAAAGTGATGTTTTGAAAAAAAAAGGCTCAAGGTACAGTCTTACCGACAAAAAAATATGCGGTTGAGATTGATTAGTTGTAACTTAATGACTACACCGCTAGTCATGAATAATCATCCACCACATATATCAAACCATTACCTCTTACCCCACCCTATCTACATTTTTAGAGCTAAGAAGTCGATTATCATGTCCAAATGAATCAAGAAGTCGACTATCTGCACCCAGATTTAATATTCCAAAGTTTTGTTTTTCTAAATTTATTTTAATACACTAAAATTACTGCACACAATTTAAAAGTTGGATATGTAAAAAATTGTATGAATTGAGGTGAAAATTAAGATTTTAGTTAGTAAAACTATGAAGTCAAATTTTGATAAATGGGTTGGTAGAAGCACTAGATAATTTCTTATGTGTTTTTTAGATGATTTTTTTTTTGAAAATTTTTCTTAGATGATTTTAGATATGCTAAAATTCTTAATTATGTTAAGTAATAAATGTTTAAGATTTAATTCTCATGGTGTATTTTGAACTAGAAAGAGGCATTACTTGTAGTTTACTCAATTTGAAATGTGTTTAGAAATTTATGAGATACATAGCCTGTTTGGAATGAATATAGATGGTTATGAGTGAGATGAGAATAATAGAAAAAAACAGGTCTAATTAGGGAGTTTAGCCTAAAAGAACTAAGATAATAAAAATGATCGATAATTATGTATGGGAATCATGATTTATGTAAAAGTACTTCTTATCATGATTAAAACATATTCATGGATCTTAATATTTTTAGCATGGATAAGATGTCGGATGCATATGTGATGTATTATAATTAATTTTGGTGTTATTAGAGGTGATAAATGTGAGTTAGGCTAAGAAGGTCCGTTGTATAAGCTAAAACAATTAAATAATTAGGTTGATAAGTGAAATTCTGTATGAGATATGTTTTAATCAAATAAATAATATAAATAAAATGTTTGATGAAGATAAAATAGATGTATGAATGAATAGATTGATGTTGAGATTATTTGTGTCATGTAATTACATAAGTTGATGAAGGGTGAAAATCCTGATAGAATGGTGTAGTAAAATGCAGGTCAAAGATTGTGATGATAGAATTTTGAGCTTAAATTTTGTGGAGATACAATATTTGAAGTTAAAAATCCAATAAAAAATAATGATCTCAATTAGAATTATATAGAGAAAGTTATAAGAAAAATGGCACAAGGTCGTTGAAATTGAGATCTAGAGTGAATCACATGACCCAGGTAATGTGAAATGTTGTTTTAAGTGGTGGGGGTCCAAACCTCACCCGGTTGGATACTATTTTCTTCCTTTTTTACTTCCCATGAACCTATCTTGCTACCTTTATGAAAACTTACCTTAAAATATTTGGAAGTGATTGCAAGTGTTTTCTTATGGAACTAACATATATTGGTTAGAAATCTGTGAATTTAGATGAGTTTGCTATGATTTTCTAATGTTGCCTATGATTTATTTGATAAAATGCCTAAGTGAGGCTTAACATGTATAAATCATGTATAAATACATGTGTAGAATCTTAGCAATGCGAATACACTAATGCACATGCTTGGGACATATGAGAATAAGTGTTGCGGAATGAGACCCATTATAGCTTGTTGGATATGAGATATATTATTTGAAATAGGGTTCAAACTTGGTTAGCTGAGAATGTAGATGAATTTTATAACCCTCATATTGAGGAGGCTGTGATTGTTTGGGATGGATTAATGTTATGTTTGATATGGGTGAGGATTACACTTAACATAACCTAGCTTACTAGGGTTGATGAGAGCATTGGGCGTGAGTTATGCATTGGCACAGTTTGTGTGGATGGTTGGATTCAGAGATGATTCGAGTATTGGATTTTGAATGCCATGTGGTTGATTTTCATAATTTGCTATTAGGCCCTTTAAAAATATTTTGGTTATTTGCCGGAATGGTTTTGTGAACCTGCATGATACAAGGTGTTGGCATGAGCTTGATGCATATGATATCAGAGATGTACGTGCATCATTTGCATAGCGTTGTTTATGACCCTTGACTAGCATAAGGCTAGTTTAGTTGCATGTGTTATGGCATGACATGACATGAGATGATTATACAAGACTAGTGAGAGCCTAATGTTTGCATTGAATGCAATGACATGATATATATAATGGATTTTGCATGAGTTTTCATTTTCTCTGCTCACACTTACTTACAAATCATGTGTTTGTTATTGATATTTTAGTAGGACTAATATTGTAGGTACCTAACTATAAGCTAGGTCATGTTGATTCTAGGTTGAGATATATTGTGACAAGTAAAAGTGGTATTAGTTTTTTTTATTATGGTTATTTTGATATTAATGCATTAGTAAGATGAAAAATATGCAAGTATACGTATATTATTTTGAGTGGTAGGATGTATATGTATATCAAGTTGTAGTTTATAGATTCATAGGCTGAAAAGGCTTTATTATTTATATTTGTGATTTGTAACTATAATAATTTGCTTCTGCCATGGTCGATAACCTTGCTTCCATGCAGTGATATTAATGATGACTGAGACATAAATGATAAAAATTATGTTATTTGAGTTATTTTTGCTACTATAGATATGATTATTTCATTACTTGTAGATATTTAGAATTTTTATTAGTCTGTTCTCATATGCATGTAATTCTTTGCCTTCCAAAGAGTGATAGATCCTTATAAGGCACTGCCGGATCTTCTATTAAATGACCATCGGTTCGGGCAGCGCCAATGAGGCACTACACCATTATATTTTTCTCCATTGATATTTGCGTTACATAAAAAATCATGTTATTTAGTTTTTATATATCATCCACAACAACGTAAATGCATGAGGTTGTTTATAATTATTTTTAAAGATGATTGATTATAAAAGTTTTATTTCGCATGATTTCTTATATATAGCTAAATAAATAATTTTAAACACAATGAAAGGATTAGATGCCAAAAAAAAAAAAAAAAATCAAATGGCTGTAAAATACAACTGATTGAATAGAAGAATCTCTCTCTCTCTAGGATATGATGTTACACAATTGGTTTCTACTTCAGTAAAGAATAACGTCATGTATTTTTTATTTTTTCACTTTTATGTGGGACAATGTGTATTTAATTTATATAGCAAAAATTTGTCATTTTTGAAATTTTTTATTTTTAAAATTTTAAAAAATAAAAATTTTCCGATCTCACACTCTCCCTGCATATGAAAAGTATAACTTTTTATTTTTTTTACACTAAATACACATGAGCTCATATAAAATGAAGAAAACATAAAGATATATAATAAAAAATACACGGGATTATTAGTCAACTAAGCAACAGCTTAGTGTGTAGTATCATAATCCAATGTACAGTGTTATAACATCGCATTTGCCTCCAACTTAGCTATTGCTCGTTTAGTATTTTAGGAAAATAAATGTCTTTCTTCTATTTTAATATAATTTTCTTATTTCTCATATAATTTTTTAAATTTTCACGCATGAGAGTTCTACATTTCTCATTTTTAATACTATCTTCATCTTTTAATACACAGCCCCTTTTCATCTAGTCTTCTCATACAAATTCAACTTTTCTAGATGATTCTAAATAGGCTTGAAGTAGCAAGGTATTAATTTGGAAAGTCTTTCTTACATTTCTGGCAACAAAAATTAAATTTGACTGTAAATAATAATTACAATAGATCTCTCATTTTTTTTTGAGTACCTTTTGGTATGGTTTGATATCTTAACTAATTACATATTATATATTTTTATTATTACCTCCATATTAAATTATTTTTCATGTAATTTTCCCATCTTCTTTTACCTCTCATTGCTAAGACACTTAGATTGATTTATGGTCAAAATATTAATTTGAAGCAACAAAATGTACTTTTATTGAAAAATGTCGATCTACAGCAACGCATTAAGGTTTTGTTGGAAAATTCTTCATCTGAAGCAACGATATTTATTTTCGTTGTAAAAATTTCATCTAAAGCAATGAATTGTTCTTAATTTATTTTTGTCAGGAAAATTAATTTTTCATTGCAAATTTCATTGCGTAAAGTGCAGTCTCTTATAGCGCATGCAGATTTTAATTAAAATGAGCTCCATTCGATTTATGAATTTTAAACTTATATAGGAAAATATAAAAAAATTTATAACCTAGGAGTAATGCAATTTTTATAAAAAAAAAGTCTCCAAGAGGATGATTGAAAATAGGGGAAAATAGAAAATATCCTTTAGGCTATGACTGGTAAGGATGACTACACTCAGTTCCAATCACAAAATTCGTAACAACAACTAAGTACTCAATCATTTCTAAAAGTGTTAATAGTCATAGTTAATTCGTCAACTCATCAATCCAACCATTTATTAATAGATTTAGGTTAAAGGATTTTTTTTTTATTAGTGCACAGTTACATCTATTTCAATTTGTATTACAACGAAGCTCTGAGACACTTTTATAATTTACAACAGGGAGACTACATGTTTCCAAATATCACTCTAGACATAACAAACTCTACCTATCTACTCAGGAGAATAAAATCCCACCTAATATATGGGGGATGAAGCTCCCATCCAAACCTGAGTCTACTGATGGTAACCTCACGACGCAACCAACCAGGCAGCACCTATTAGCTTTTAGGTCGAAATTTCTGAATAAATAGTTTATGATTCATTAACCTTTTTATCTATTTAAATAAATAAATAGATTAGTATTAAGATTTTACAACCCGTTAACCCATTTAGTCCATTTAAGCAATTTACGACCCCTTAAGAAGGGTATATATATTTCCTAAACTCTAAATCTGTTTATCTAATTTTGATTTTCTATTTTCCTTCATCTATCTAAGACCGTATATCATCTTTCCTACCGCTTTGCTAAGGTGTTTCCATTGCCATCACTGCCACCACTTGTAAGATTTTTCTTCTCTCTCTCTCTCTCTCTCTCTCTCTCTCTCTCTCTCTCTCTCTTTCAACCTTTCTTTCACCCCTCTCTCATTCGCTCCATTTTTTCCTTTCCGTCTCTAATCGTTCTTTGTCTCCATCTCTATTTTCGTTGTCTATCCCATCGAGTCATTGTTCTTCTTTATATTGACATGTCGAATATACACCCATCTCCTAATGAAGATCTGGCCATGCTATGATTCCATTGATCTAAATCAATTCACCTCAACAATTACAAATAATGCACTTAACTTTAAATTAGTTTAGTTTTGACTTGTTTGCGATATATATATATATATATATATATATATATATATGACCTGGTAATGACTGCCAACCTCTTTAATAAATGAGTTAGGTTTGAGGTTTTTTGAATGAATTAATAAAAAGATTAAGGTCGAGAATTTTTAAATAGATTAAGATTAAGTTTTAATCTGATCCATTAACACCCATGGTCATCAACTTAATTTATATTGACTACCAATAACAATGTTAAAATTTCAAAGATATCTTGGAATTAGAAGGAAGGGCTTTTAATTAGTGGTTATCTAGGGTAATGATCGAATGCAATCCCACAATTTCTTCATTTAAAAATTTTTTTGGTGCGAACGCGATCTATTAATTATGTTTACATATATATTTATAGTGTCAAGAATCATTTTGATTGTGTAAATATATATATGTTATTTTCTAATTTCCCCAAATCTCACCCCAGGCACGGACTCACGCACACTTGATGTTTACCTGGCCACACAAATTTAGACATTAGATCAGCATTCAGTATTTCATTACCTATTTATATTGGCAATGGAATCTTGTAGAATCATATCGTGGAGGATAACGATACCAATTATTCCATGTAAGGAGGGCATGGACGGCCTGATTTCAAATAACCACATTCCCTGGGCCATCCAATTCACAGGATTTCAAATAACCATATTCCCTAGCGTGTTCAGGATGGAAAGGAATGGGGACATGATAAATTTTTCAATTTTCAAAATATATTTTACAATTCTAATATATAACAATTTACTTCTCTCATTTTCCACCCTATATTTTTAATTTCTACTGTAATTTCTCACAGTGCAATACACGATAATCCTTCTTCATCTAGGGTGTGTTTGGTTGGAGGTAAAACTTTTGATGAAAAGTTTTAGAGGTAGAAGTTGTCAAATTGATAGAAAATGATGTGATATAATAGGGGTAATGATGAGGAGTAAAGAGAATAAAGTTAAAATAGATAGGTTAGTTGTATGGGTAGTTGTGTAGAAATGATTGAAAAGTAGTGTAGTTTATATAGAAAAATGTGAAAAAATAATTAAAAAATAGAGTAGTTATGAAGAGTGAAAAGTTTCGGGTTGAAAAGTTTTAATTGACAAGTTTTGGCCGCAAACAAACATACCCCTGGTTAGGGGTAAAACTTTTGATGAAAAGTTTTTGAAGGAGAAGTTGTCAAATTGATAGAAAATGATGTGATATAATAGGAGTAATGATGAGTAGTAAAGAGAATAAAGTTAAAATAGATAGGTTAGTTGTATGGGTAATGGTGTAGAAATGATTGAAAAGTAAGGTAGTTTGTATAGGAAAATGTGAAAAAATAATTAAAAAATAGAGTAGTTATTGAGAGTGAAAAGTTTTGGATTGAAAAGTTTTGGTTGACATTTTTTTGCCCCAAACAAACTAATTTCTTTATCTCATCTCCTGAACAGAACAGGCTCTAATAGTCGTTATTAATAATTCAATAAATTTTCAAAAGGGCTCTACTTTCCGAAATACATTGTATCAATATGTACACTAGGCCGAGCAGATGATCTATGGTTGATACGGTGATAAAAAAGGTTTTTCGATTGCATGGTTTCCTATGTTTGTTTTTTCCTTTCCCTTCCTTCAAGAAGGTATGAGAATCTTCAAAGTTCCATTCCTAAAACTCTCTCTTTCTCTCTCTCTTTTTTATTTTAAAAAAAGGACACCTCCAGAAGAGCATGGGGCATTCTTTTTTGTCATTCATTCATTAGTTTTTAAAACTTTGGTGTTATACAGCTAGACCATGTGGCTCGAATATGGACTTCTAACGTCATACACGGCAGTACAAAGGGCTGTTTACATTTACCTTCCCATCGATTTGGGATTTTTAATTCCCCCCATTAGTATATTTTTTTCGCAGAAAACCTCCCACTAATTAATCCTGATAAATCAATTTGTTCCCCTTTTAGAGATGACTGGTGTATTAGAGCCCGGAGTGGTACCTTAGATTATGTCTTTCCTAATCCTGATGGTTTTAGATAAACACAAGAATTAATTTAAGACTTAACTTTAATAAATAAATGTTCTTAAAATTTTAAATTTCGTCTCCACATATTATGTACCAACTACTAACAACCAAGGTTAAATGAGAACGATTCGAGGGTACAATTGTAAGACACTAATACATTTTTTTAATGTTGTATGACACTATTACACTAATACATGGAACATGGATAGAACAGCCAAAATTAGCTAATTAAAAAAAAAAAAATAGCTGTTTGCAAGAGGATTATTTTTGCGATGAAGCTCGTGAACTAGAAAGGACAGGGAGGTAAATGCAAGTGGACAAATTCGAATGCGTAAGGCTTTTGGTTTGGGGAGCTGGGGAAATGCATGCAATTAACCAACCATTGATATATTAGGGATTGCATGGAAATTTCAAGGCAAACCCTTGATTTTTTTTATCTAAAAATAATTTTTTTAAATCTATATCATATATAATATTCATTATCGAATCAATATTTATGATTTCAAAAATCACTTTTATTATAAACTTACATGTTGTAAATATTGTAAATATTTAATGAAATTATCGAGTAATATATAACTAATTAATAAATGAGTTTTTCTAACTAGATAGTAGCTTGGTGTAACTTTATCCATTTTCTACCTTAATGACTAATAAAAAATCTACTTTCTCTATTATATTTAACATTATTTGTTTAGCTAAGAAACTAAATTTTATCCAAATCAAAGATGCACACGCGCCATGTATACTTAAAAAAGTATATATAGTTATGTATAACTTATGAAAATTATTTAGTTCTATTCACATGTATATTAAAATATAATAATACTTTATAAAATCATTTATTTATATAGTAATGATATTTTAAACAATTTCAATATTTAAAATATAACTTTAGAATTAATATTTAATATCGAACCATTTTATTACGTTGATTTTGCACATTAGCAAATAAGACTATGCTAAATGATACTAGACAAGTTATGAATTTTCTATGATAATCTAAATTACGCTAAACATAAAAAAAAAAATAGATTTTTCATCAATCATTAAGTTGTAAAAAGAAAGATATTATATAGAATTGAAGAAGTAAGATTTCGTAAAGAGGAACTCTTAACAAATTTCGCTAACCTCTATATGTATAATGATGGGATGACCACGGCTTATGTAATTAAGATGTAGTTTATCTCTGAAAATAAAAAAGAATTTTGGTTAAATACACGTGGGTTTCCAACTACAGACGGAGGCTCGTCCATCATTTTCATTGAGCATCATTCAACAGCGTTTCTGTGGAAAAAGGAAAAAGGGGACCATGCATGATTTGTGGACAATAGATAAGCCGTGGTTCAAAAGCCGACACATGATGAATGCATCCACATATCACTCCATTTTGCACGGAAAATTCACAAAAATGACATATCATCGTCTTGTTCTTGGCACTCTGCATGGTCCCTCTACTTTGGATGAAAAGATTTCTTCAATTCAGCCGCTAGCTCTGCTTGTCAAGTCAATCTGATTTTCATGACTCTTTTGGGTTTGGAGTCCACTGCCAACAGTCCACGAAATGAATCTGGGGAAGTTTCCGATTGGACATTACTTTGGTTGATTTTCAAAAGACAATGTGACAGACTTGGGTCTTTGTCAGAACGATTATAAAATAAGAGACAAGATTCATGCCCTTTGCCACCCTGTGATTGCTTCCAGGAAAAAAAAATATATATTTTAGCCGAATATTAAGGTGTACTGGATGCAAAAGACCAAGAACTAAATACAAGGAAAAAAATATAATCAATATCTCTCATGATCCTATCTATATCTCATCTTGCAACGACTGTTTTGGGAAATTATTCCATCGATCCGTCTCTGTTCTTTTTTTTATATATATATATTTTTTTTCTTTTACAGATTATTTGAGAGAATCTTTACCTACCATTGATAGACAAATAAATGAAAAAAAATACACAAACGAAGAACTTAGATTGTCTTTTAAGGAAGATCGATAGTCAGATTATGGTTCTGTTTAACTTCTATCACTGGGATTAACTTTAATTTGTGGAGACGCATGGGATATACCGATCAAGTCATCCGGAAACTTTTAGTATAGATTGCAAATAAAAAAAGAAAAAAAAAAGAAAGAAGATGGCAAATTATTGTCATTAAAAATTATATTTTCTCCATTGATTATGGCAATTAAATGATAGTTGTTTGCTGGATGATGGCATTGGCAATTGGACTTGATAAAATAGTGGTATTGGCGTAATGAAGATGTATTGGTTGTTTAATACTCTCTCGCTCAACCATTTCCATCCATCAATTTTTTATTTTATTTTTCTTTAAAAAAATAGGCAACATGTTTTTTGCCATGTTTTTGCTACTTGCTTGTAATTCGTGCATGGCAATAATTATTTTGTGGTTGAGCTAGCATGGAAAATGAGTTAAACAGTTATTAATAAACAAATTCTATGACTGAGTGAATTATAAGCGGTGAGGTTTTGCAACAGAGCCGGGACCTGGTCATTTGCTGTACAATCACATTTTCTTATGGCCCAACTAATGGCCAAGATCACTTCATCAAGTAGACTACACATCGCAAAATCATTAAGCCAAATTAACAAAAATACAAAAGTTTGCAAAACATCTTGGAGGACCTTGAGCTGTGGATCTCAGGCCGCTGGTCCCAAATTAAAATTCCCTGTTAATAGCTTTGGCACTCTCCACCCAAGCTGCACCCTTAGTTGCTCTTTGTGCCCTCTCAAGTACTTGGCAAACTAGGTCCGAACTTGATACCTATTTTGATAGTGTGTATTTAGGTTTGGATTGAACCTGGTACTAAATTCTATAACATCAAATTCAGTTAGGGTAAAAAGGTCCGAGTCGGGTTAGTACTGTTTAAGACAGGGTTAAAAATAGAGTTGTTTTTTCAAATTAATTCAAAAAATATAAATTTAAAATAATTACATGGAGAATATTTTTACAATAAATTTACAAATAATTATATGGAGAACGTTTTTCTAATAAATTTAAAAATAACTATATGAATAACATTTCTACGATAAATTTTAAAATAATTATATAGAGAACGTTTCTATAATAAATTTTAAAATAATTATAAGAAAAATATTTTTACAATAAATTTAAAAACGTAAATTTTAAAATAGTGATTACGTGGCATATTTTATGATGATAGCGGTGGTGGTCCTATTATTGTTGACGCATGTTGTTCATCATCTAACCCATGCAAATAGTCCGTTGAAACGTGCACCTCAATTCATTAAAGAAGAAAAATTAGAAGCATGTATGAAGACCGGAGCCCACTCTAAGTTAAGTATGCAATTTCTAGAAATATTTGCCCATAATTAAATGTGATTAAGCTATGCAGTGGCCAAATCCGGTATTGATCGATGATATGTACTATTTTAAAAATCCGAAACCAGGTTTTTATTGGCCTAAGCTGGATACTAATTTTGATATACATTCAAGTTCGAATTGGATCCGGTACCAAATTCTATCATAGATAGTTTGGTCTGGGCCGGATCTGGGCCAATTCAAGCTGGGTTAAAAATGCATTTGTTTTTATCCAATTTCACTTTTAATGTGACTGATTCAATTTCTTTTAGTTGGAAGCGTAACTTTTAAGCTATTTTTAATCTAATTTACATGTTATTTGTTATGAAACTGGATAAATTTTTCGAATTTATTTGTTATTTTAGTTTGATTTTCATCTCTTTTTTACTTTAGAAGCAAAAAATAAAGTATTAAATAGTTCAAAAGTGCCAAATTTAATTGGGGAAAAATTTTAGGTGAGACACACATTTACAAAATAAAAAGTATATTTTTCAGATTCTAAATCATATAAGATCCACTATTGGTGCACACTGGGAGGATTTTTCCCCACCTGAACTAACAATCATATAAGGATGGAATCGACAAAATATGATAGATGAGTACCGATCTTTTCAGACCGGTCGGAAATCCGGTGATTTCCGACCGGTCAAAAAATATATTTTTTTGCTTTTTTTTTTTGAAATTTTTTTTATAAACATATTAATCTAATTATATTTAATCTATAAACCAAGTTTTATCATTTTTAGATATGTATATATATTTATTTTGGATTTTTAAATACAGGGATATTTAAGTAATTTTAAATATTCTTAAAATGACTTAAATACCCCTGTATTTAAAAATCCAAAATAAATATATAGATATATCCAAAAATGTTAAAAATTGATTTATAGATTAAATATAACTAGATTAACATGTTTATAAAATTATTTTTCAAAAAAAAATTCAAGAAATATATTTTTTGACCGGTCGGAAATCCGGTCTGAAAAGATCATTCCGCATGATACATTGAGTCTGCTAAGTTCTATAAAATTATACCCATTAGAGAACTCGCTGAACAACAAAATATTAACTAATTTAAATATGGCTATTTTAGCTTTCCGCATAAATCTTGACTTATTTTTGTTTTAGTTCTTTGCTAATTAAATAAGTAATACTAAATTTCCAGAACGAATTTAATTTATAAGTGAGACTTCTGGAACTCAATAATGGTGTATTTAATTTCGGGCTTCTGTCAACTGAAGATTTGGTTGCTATTACTTTTGTTTAAAAATAATTTGGGATTTCATATTTTTTAGGGCTATTTGATGGCATAAAAAGATAGAACTTTTCTTTAAAAAAAAAGAAAAAAAGAAAAAATCTGCCTTTGATGGTTAGGGAGAGGCGGACTTGTTGATGGGCCAGTCTCGATACTAATAGACAATAGGTTTCTTTTCAAAAAATTCGAAACCAGGTTTCTTAAGTACCTATCTGGGGAAAACACGCCCGGCTTCCACCCCTACCTTCCAGTTTGAATGTTTTTACTCTGCCTCTTTGAGTTCCCAATCCTGACTTAGAAAATTTCAGCCTGCTTCAGCCTGCTTTCTTGAGTTTCTAAGATAAACAATAGGTAATTAATTATGTACTTTGTGGAGTTTAAACCAAGAATTCACATTATCAACCTTAAATGCAAAAAGACAACTCTAAGTGCTTTGATGATGAGTTGAAACATTGGGTGAGAAATGAAGATACTAATGACATATTAAGTGTTTGTGAAATACAGTGAGGTGTTTGCCAAAGATACAGTGAGTGTGATCATTAGAAAGCAAATAACAAAGTACCTAAACTAAAACAGTTTCAGATAGCTAAGTTTGTGTTTATAGAAGCAGAAGAGAGTTTTGTAGAAGCAGCAGAGCAATATGGATAAATCAAGTGTAAAAATTATTTGAAATATTAAAGTCAAAATGAAAAAATAAGAAAAAGAATACATCACCGGTGATTTCCAAAGGCAAGTATAGATACAGTCTCTTGTAGAAGGAGACCAAGCATATTTCCATAAAAGCAAGGCAGTTCTTAAAGCTTTACAACTGAATGAAAAAAATATGATTTAATATCAAGAATTTGGAGAATAACTAATATTATGAAGGATTATATGTGCCATGTTTTAGAATTTTTGAAGAAGTATAAGTACAAATTTTAATCTGTAGAAGGTCCTATAGAAGCATGAACTAACAACTAGTGCTAAAAATGGCAGAAAAGTAATTCCAACGGCCATATTTCACTAAATGAGCTTGAAGTTATTGGAGACCAGTTGTTTCGAAGTAAGTTTAAATCGAGAAAGATCCTATTGAATCAAGAGATGACCCCAAGTTCAATAACGTACATTCCTAAGCTACCAAAAGCTCAAAATCAACTCAAGATAATGGTGTGAACCAACTCATTCTCTACCAACCCAAAGTAGTGAACTAATCCCCAGTCCATCTCCCTTAACCTATCTACCACCACCCAAACAACAACCCTAGTTTTCCATCACCTTAAACTCCTACTGCAACAGCCATAACCTTTATGCCTCCCATCATAGGATTTAAATCTATCGTTCTTCGCACAAAAAAATCGCGAGCTAAGTCACGAGGAGGAAATATCCCTCTCTTCTCTTCTTCTAAGTTCAAACTTATCCTAACACATACAACCCCACCACCAGTCACCCTAAGAACCTCACAAGCTAGCCTTCAAACTCATCCATTCATAGAAATTCATTTAGGCTCTCCTCCTGGCTGTTTATGGCATCCATGTCAATCAACTTTCACTCACCGACCCCAATTATACCTATTCCCTCAACCATCTTTGAGCTAATTATTCTTACTCCTATAAAACAAGCACCCTTTGTTCAACCCTAAGCTACTCTTCCTTCTACCACAACTCTCACCTCTTTACTTATTACCTCTGTTCCTGCCACCACTCCAATCCCTCCTCTTCCCAATGTCCATCCCAGTTTAGCAGCTTGATCTCTTTTCTATTTTCGCTTTCTCTTAAATAACTAGTGGCCCTAATAACGCTATATTCTTTTTGCATGTGTCAATGACATTAGAATTGCTATGATTGTCGTACATTATTTTGCTTTCATTGCTCTATCTATTAGATATTTTCATGATTGATCTTAGCTTACAATTGTTCCATTCTACATTATTGATGCCTTTTTTTTATATAAAATTTTTAATTTGTGTAAAAGTTTTTGAATTAGAAGAAATGATATGATATGATAGGAATAATAAAGAGGAGTAAAGAGAATAAAGTTAAAATAAATAAGTTAGTTGTATGGGTAGTAGTGTAGAAATGATTGAAAAATAGGGTAGTTGTATGGAAAAATGTGAAAAAATAATTAAAAATAAGTTTGTTGTAGGAAGTAAAAAACTTTAAATTGAAAAATTTTAGTTGTTGGCAAACACACTCTTAGCATAATCTAGATTTCATATGGGAATTGAAAACCTCTTGACTCTTTATTTGAAAATAGCATAGTAGAGTATTTACATTACCTCCAAATATTGTTATAGCTTTCTTCTCGGTGCATTCCTAGCATCCCTTTCTAAGAAATGAAGATGATAAAGACATCATACTTCATACATCATGAAATTGATAGACCATGCTATACCTATTTTGGATGTTTTTAAAGATGATATTAGATTCAAACCATCTTCCATAAACTTTTTATGCAACTCCAACTTGCAAAGTCTTTATTAGAGTAAATAGTGCACAGTTCTAGTTTTCTATGAACTGAGACACATAATAAGTATTGCCTTATTGATTTGAGTTTACGAAAAGTTTAGAAGGACATGAGCAACAAATTATAAAACCACCTGTACTAGTTAGTTTTTCCTATTAAGAAATATGATTTGGGTTAAAACGGATTATAGCATAAGTATATATAATAAAATAAGATCAAATAAGATAATACAAGATCATGCACATAAGACAACAAGATTTATATAGAAAACTCTTCAAACCTGGAAGGAGAAAACACGAGAGAGATAAAAACCCACTATGATAAAACGGTTATAAAGATACACATAAGAATAACTCATATTCATTCTCTAGATGTCTCACGCATATCTTTAAAACAAGAACACTCTGATAACTCTCTATCCAATACCCTAATAGGACATTTTTTTAAGGCTTTACTTAATCTCTAACTGATGTTCCTATAAATAAAACTAATTTATTCTCTAACTGCCTCACACACATTCTCAAAACAAGAACACTCTAATAATCCTTTCTTCCATATCCCAATGGGACATCTTTTAAGGTTCTACTCAAAAATCAACGAATTAAAAAAAAAAAAAAAAAACAAAAGCAAGAAGAAACAAAGAAGTGAAAATAAGTAGAGATCTTTGGCCAGGGAAGATATAGCTCACCAGAGAAGACGAGAAGGGCAACTGGTGGCAACCAAGGGTGCGACGAGAGAGAGAAGAGAGTTGGAGAAGATACAACTTGCCGAAGAAGACATAGATCAATGCAAAAAAGCATCGAGTCATACCCCTTGGTCCCGTTCTTTGCATTGAATCCTTTACTTATTATTTCTAATGGAACAAGTTCTTTCCAAAAGACTTCACCGACATAAAATTTAGCAAACATTTGAAGTTAGATCAAAATTTTAACAAATTTCTCCAATGTAGTCAAATGACTCAGTTATGGGCCTACAGGAGCATATTTTAACTTCTTTTAACTTCGAACCTTACGAACATATATACAAATGAGAAAGATGTTGGAGTACTCATTTATAAGTCATATACATGACTCCACTCAAATTATGGCCTGGTTCTTTTTGCGCAAGAAGACAACTCAATAGGCCACTCCAACCCCAATGCTATAAGAACTAGATTGAACCCGCCAGTCCGACCAATTCAATCGAGAACCGACCGATCCAATTCATCTTTGTTCTGGTTTCTCCAGTTAAGCCGTTTGAAATCGGTTTAACCGATCAATTGAACAACATATAGAACATTTGGTTTAACCAGTTTATGTTCAATCTCTCTTTAAAAATTGAAAAAAACCCCCTTTTAATTTCTTTTATGATTGGATTTCCCATTTTTCTGTATCATTTTTTGTTTTTACAATTTATGAGTGTGTATGCACGCATACTCTCATAATTTCTTTTACTTGTGGGCTTTAATGAGTCTTTGTAAACTGCGCACTATAAAAAACTGCTATCCACGAATGGGTGAAGCCACCTATTGGGTCACATGCTAGATGCGTATATGTATATGGAATCCCAGACCAGATTACGTACATACTTCATGGTATGATGCAAATTGAGTTAGGTTGTCCAACTATCCGCCTTTGAAGGCCTACAATGTGCCGTGAGCTATGAATTGCACGTGTAACTATAAATTATATAATTCATGTGTACTTTATTACAAAGAAAAATAAATACATGGTATTTTATAATTATAATTTATGAAAATAAAAATTTTTAATTTTTAATTTGAATTTTAAGCTTTTATTTTTCATAAATACATCATATATTCATATAAATTACTGACATACCAGTTCAGTCCGATTTTTAGAAATGATCAAACTACTATAACTAGTATCCTCACCGGCCCGTTCACCGGTTTGATTCTTACAATATTTTCTCCAACAACCATGCATGTATGGTAAGGAACATGAAAGAAACTCACATGGGCTTCAAAACATTAAACAGCCTACTTCGCAAGCCACGTCAAATACACAAGTGCAAGCCCGACAAGCTTGTTACAACATACAACCAGCAAATTGCAGAGGCATTGATCACTCTTCATACCCCACACCACAGCTACAGTTATCATATCAAGTACGTGTGAAAGTGAACTTGGGATCTCCCAAGTAATTAAGATAAATGGGTCGGTCATGGATTGAAATTGTCAAACCTATATAACTTTAAAATCTGTCAACCCTTATAACCCGCCTATGATCGACCATATAGAACTGTTCAAGAATTCTTGATGCAGATTTGACAGGTTATACAGAATTAGGGCCAATAAAATTAGTATTCTAAGTAAGAGAAGGTATGAAGATTAGTATTTTTAAATTTAAAGTAACTGATATAATTACAAGCCTTTGTTGACTATTTGCTTGTGGGATCGTTTAAATGGGCTTGTTTCTGTGAAACACTTCTTCTAAGTAACCGTCTTCATTTTTAATGTAGTGATGATTGATGAAAATTTTACTTCATCTGTTATATTTAGCATAATTTATATTACTATGAAAGCTCTTTTGTTTGTATTGTAACATCTATAAATATATAAAATTAATGTAATAAAATAGTTTAATGCTAAATATCAATTTTAATGTTGTATTTTCGACATTTAAACCATTTACAATATCATTCCTATATGAAGAAATGATTATTATATGAAGAAATAATTATTACATTCTAACACGTGTACACGGATTTAAGTATTTTTCATAAGTTACACATGAATATATATTTTTTAATGAATCTGGCTCATATATATACTTGATTTTGATGAAACTTGTTCTCTTAGCTAAAGAAATGATGTTAAATATAATGAATAGATTGTATTTTCCATCAAATATCCAAATCTTAAAATTTAAAGGAGTTGATTATATAGAAGCGAAGCCCTAGTGTAAATAGTTTATTGTTTTATTTCTCATTGCTTAACCTCTCAGCAACATGCTTTATTAACCCACGATCAATCCACAGTCCAAATCCTTTTTATTAAATGGATCCATTAGGATCAAGGTTCAGATTTGGAAAATGGGTTACGGTTAGGATTAACCTCCAAATCATGTAACCCGACCCGATTATAAAATTTTAAGAGGTTTTCGAATGCAAAATTTTAAGACCGCTAGTCCTAAAGTTGAGCACTCGCAAAGAGTATCATGCCTCTATTCTTCTCGAGAACTCCCTCCTGACGTCGCAGGCTTGTCCTTTTACTTCGTGGCAATCAGTGGATTGTAAAATCTTGGCTTTCACTTCTCATCCATTCATTTCTTGTTGTTGAAATGAATTTAAAGCCCTTCATTCCAAGGCTGTCTCCGGTTAGATGATTCGCAATGGTTGGTAGAAAACAAGAGAATTTTCTAATATAAAGACTCTTGACCTCCTATTTTATTAATTAAAAAGAAAACCTGCACATGCTCTGCTCATATCTCTCATTCATAATCAGCTGGGGCTTTTCATTTAGTGGTGCATTTCTAAGTAATGCAAAGCTAATTAATTATGCTCTGGCGAATCATCTGTGGCAAACACATCGGTAGCGATATGCACTGTTGATTGGGTCGTTTTCATCAACCGGAATCTGCTCTGCTCTGCATTTGTACTTGCAACCTCTGCATTCGTTGTAAGTGCAGGTAGGAGCAGTTGAGCCAATCAGCAATCTCCTGGAATTCCTGTCCCTCCATCTCCAATCTTCTTTTCTAGTACCCTAAAATAGACATTGCAAAATGCAAAATCTAATTAATTAGAAGACAGTCTAAAATTGGAAAAAATAGGAGATTATCAGGCGAAAATATTTTTCTTGCGCTCCTTATGGCATGCAAATAATAAATGCATTTAATTTCAGTGATGAATTACTTGGCCTTTCAAGAGATTGCCTAAGGTTACTTGATCTTGAAAACATCCTACCAGATATCATGCATAAAATCACTTTTCATGGAATCTCTCTCCTAGATATATAACATGTCACATGGGTCGGGACTTGGGTGCAGCATATCAAACTCCTCGTGGGCCTTGTACACAATCACGGGGGTGACGGAAATATTCGACATTTAAGTGTTATAGGAAGTGTATGTGTGCACGTGTATATCTGCTTCTATACAATTGGGTTACATAGAAGCGTTTCTATGAAATTATTTTTATTTTTTATATTTTGATGTTATGAAAAATTCAATCCATTAGTTGTATTTAACATCATTTGTTTAACTAGAGAACCATGTTTCATCAAATTCCAACATGTTCATAGGCCACATTTGTTTAAAAAAAATGCATTCATGCTTAAATTAGAAAAATACTTAGATCCACTCATATATATATATGCCATAAGAGATTTGTCTATCTTTTATTTCTGTGCAAATGAAAATGAAAAGATATTGCTGTAAAACGTTCAACTTGTTGGTAACAGACGTTATCCGTTGTCATATAATTTTAATCGGAGAAAAAATTAGGGCCGTTACATGAAATTTAATCTACGGAAATTTCATTTCCCAAGGATTATTTGATACATTACAATAAATTTATTTTTCGCAACAAATTCCTTTGCGAATAGTCTGTTGTTGATACACGCTTTAGTGAAATGGCTGGATTTGTTCATAGCAATAAACTTTGTTGGAACAACGGTGCTTGCAACTGGTTTCTTTTTTCATTTTTTAAAAATCTGACCGTCATTTGCATTCGTTAATAAATACAATATTTATGATATTAAAAGTCCTTTACTAAGAAAATTATATGTTATAAAATAGTTAACACCATTTGGTGGTGAATATATTTGCCAAAATTTAGAAAATAAATATATAGTAGATAAAAGTTCAATTTAATTCTATTTGTTTTACTTTATGGAAATTATAAATTCTCTTATATTTTAAATATAAACGTTAACTTCGTTCAGCAATTCCTTTCCGAGAAATTCCACTAAAATCAATCAAACTTAACGTAAAAAAAAAGGAAAATTTTCACCTTTTCTTATACTCTTTTTCATGTGATTTGATACTCGACTAACTAACTACCTTACTTCTTATTATTATCTGTATATTATGATCTTTTTTACATTTTCTCCATATATAATTGCCCATTTTTTTTATTATATCCTTACTTCTAATTATTACCTCCGCAATCATGTAACAATATTACTTTATTACGTCATTAAAAATTTTCCTCATCTTTACCCAGTAAAATATTTAACACATCCTTAAGGACAATATTTCTTTTTGGCTTAGATTATTTGTTCGGTTGTGCATACCACATCACCATTTCTAATTAACAAATATTTACAAAATCCATCGAAATTCAATATTAATTAGAGTCAAATTCATTATTATTTGCAGCGAAGCTAAATAGTATATGATCGAAGTTTTGGCTAAAAATAAAATTCTATGCAAGGAAATTTTAAAAAATGCCGCATTTGACTCAGATGATCCCGCTCTTAAGCATTCAAATATGTGCCGCACATTCATGTATATATAATCAAATTAATGTTATTTTTAGCCAAACTACTAGCCAAATTTAGTGACATTTTTAATAAAATTGCCAAAATAAAATTTCCTTGTACGTTGAATTATTGAAACAAATAAAAAATAATTTCAATAAAAATTTATAGGAATTCAAATCGCGTTAGTTGGTTTATTCTTCCACTTACTGTTTCCTAAAACTCAAAGTATAGACAATATTCGAGTTGGAAACACTTCCTACCTCCACTTTCATGTGTGTTGGTGAATCAGATTTCCTTTGAAGATCGTACAAGGCCTCTCCAGCCACGAAACCTGCACCATTACAAAGATTCCATAACATGACATTCATGTGCAAGCCAGACTGCGGAAACAAGCTTCTTGGATTTATTATCATAAAATAGCGTTTAAGATTCAGTGCAAACGTGAAGCTTAGAATCTTAATTTCATGATATGAGCATGCATTGGAGTGACGAAACGATATTTTTCTTGAATGAATTGCACAAAATCTAACATGACTCTACTTCGAATAAAATATAGCATTGTGCAATGTTACCGATGAAAAAAATATACACACAGTATTCTTCTAGATTTGACTATTGGAACTTAGAAAAATGACAAAATGATGTGTTGGCATAAGTTTTAGCATTGTCTGGACATGGAAAAATATGATTCTCTGATACACATACAACATGCTAGGAACACATGAAATGGGAGAAATCCAAACATATAAAATAAAATGTAGAAGTATATGACTTAATTTCAACAAGCTACTAACATTTTTTTATTACTTGTCGTTCAATTGAATTTTAGAATATCTCTCTCTATATATAACCCAGATTAACTGAACATATGAGATTAATTTGAATGCTATGAAGCCATGTAAAAGAAAACGCATAAAATAATTAATACCCAAATGGGATAATGAGAAAAAGAATTAAAAACATTAGAAGATTATCAATTATATACGCAAAAGAATGGCCTAAGAAATTAAGCAAACTGCAATATTACTGAAGCAAGAATTGTACCGGATGAAAATTAGAAGAAAAAAGGATAGGAAAATCAGTTTGGTATGACCTGGTAGAAAGAGACGTCCGAGGAGAAGAGAGAAGAAGAAGATGTAGAAGGAGAAGGTGGCTTTTGGCCTGGGCATTTTCTGGCTGTGATATAGAGCAGATAGCATATGAGAGGTTAATAGTTAGAAGGAAAGAAGGTAGGGGGAGAGAGAGAGAGAGAGAGAAAGAGAATGGGAGGCTGAATGATTTGAATTATTGATTGGGTTTGTGATAAAAAGCGAGGGCGGTAAGGATGCGTGGTTGAATATTGTCCATTGGATTGGCACGGACTGGCAAACAGCTGCACCGTTTTCAGCACACACAGGCACAGATGGGGAACGGTCCCCAGGTCAGCTCATCCCAGCTGACAATTCCTGCTGTTGCTTTCTTTCTTCTAGAGCCGACGCAGCATCATGCCATTGCGATGCCATTTTCAAATCACTTTGCATATCCTACGAAAATCACCCCTGTCTCTCCATATCCAATTCGTATCTACTACCGCAAGCTATGGCAGAGAATTTGGATCACCAAAGTGTCTATGTATAGGTTGCAATTCTGGTAATTCGGGTAGGGTACCCATGAATCAACCCAGAGGGTACCTTAAAATGGGAAAGACATATTCCTATTTTTCTACCCATGAGGTAGGATAGGTTAATAAAATTATCCGATGTAATTACGATAGGGTAAGTTCCAAAATCCGGCGACCGAAATTGCTGTAATATATATACATATATATATTCAATATCTCTTTTGTAAAATATATTATATCTTTGAAAATATAAAATATAAATTCTATGATATAGAAAGTTATTTTTGAGGGTATTCATAGTCATCTCAATTGGTATTACAATCAGACCACGAGACATTCTAACAATTTTCATGCAACATTCTAACAAATATCTAACAATATTGATATTTTCCTTATTTTTTGGACACTCCTATGAAAATCAGGGAAACTTGCTTCCACCACTCAAACCAGCATCTGCCCTTTGAATGCCCAGATGTGGTACCATGGTGCCACAAGAGTCATGGCAAATATAGAAAGTTGCTTCACTTATCTATCTTTTAATATATCTAATAACTGTATTTTAAATCCATATCATTATCATGTTGATTATAAGATTTTAAGTAAAATTTTTATTAGGATTATGATTTTCAAATACAATATGAAGACCAATGTAAAGAACTAATTTGAAACTGGAACTGGAACTGAACCGACCTTAAAAAATAAGGTAAGGTGAGTCTAGAACCAACCTAACCTAAAATAGAGTAGGGTATAAGTTTTTGAAAATAGGGCAAAGATAGGTTTGACCCTAAACTAAACATACTTAACCCAAGTTGCCCTCCAACCAGCCAATTACCACTAGTTCCGTATTCCATGCTATCATCTAAACTTGAACGTAAACTATACTTATACGGGTATTTGCAAATGAACTTTGCATCTTTCACATTATGTATTTAAATTCTACTCCCTGTCCATTGCACTTAGAATTATTAAATTTAATAAGAACCAAATCACTAACAACAAATCTGATGATATGTAATAAATATAAACAATAAAAATTGTTGTTGTTGGTCCTTAGTTTATGGCAAACCCAAGAGAGGAGGGGTGAATTGGGTTCTCAAAAAATTTTCGATATATAGGAAGTAGAGCAAGCGAAAACAAACATAAGAGATTATAGTGGTTCGGGACAACTCTTCCTACTCCACTCCTCCAAAGGTACACTCTTGTGCTTTACGTTTCACTATGCCAATGAATATATAATTAGAGCACTCGCTCTCTTCTAGATTCCAACTCTAAGGGGCCTTTACAATTTTTACACAACTAGGTGGCGAGTCACACTCCAACACATACTACTTTGCCTTCACTTGGTCTTGATCTCCAATACCAAACCAAGTGGAATCACAAATAAAAAATGAAAATAGGATTCTACACTTTATAGTTGTGTAAGCAGATTTTAACATTGTAGAAGACTTGTAAAATGATCGAATGGATGTACACTTGAGCGATTAGAGTCGGAAAGAAAAATTCTTCTTATAGTTCTCCTTAATGAGCACTTGAATGTGAGGAAGTTATAAGGTGAAGCTTACTTAATTGCTCTTGTTTAACTTTTTCCTTCCATTAATGGGTATTAAATAGGAGAGGAGTAAATTTGAACGTTTGGTAGTAGGTGACGGGCATTTAATTCGCCAATGTTCTAATTTTTCTGACCGTTGCGACTCAAGTCACACTTCGAGTCGACCTCAGGTACGACTTCAGCCCAGTCGCAGACTGGAGTCGACTTGAGTTGCAACTTCGGTCTTCAGCTCTTCAGTTAAGTTTTATTTCAGGTCAACTTGATCTCAGACTTGACCCTGGTCACAAGTGAAATTGACTTGGGTTACGACTTCACTCTCTACTTGATTCATTGGAACCTTGTAATCTTCATCCATTAGTATACTTACCCCTGTTTCTTCATGATTCATCTTCATAAATCTTCACTTGTATATGTGGGCTTTTAGAACTTCTTGAATACTGAACTTAGTCATGATTTTTTGAGCATTTTTGAATGATTTTGTCTTCAGTCTTAAGTGATGATAGTATAATGTATCTTGAGTTAAACTTTTCATTCTTGAGCTTGAAACTTCATGACTTGAGTTTCATCTGTCCAAGTTGAATGTTAGGGTCAACTTGGTTTGCAACTCCACTCATGTCGCATGTCCGAGTCGACTTCTTATGCAACTTCACCTAAGTTGCATGTCGGAGTTGACTTCAGTTACGACTTGACTCTGTCTGATTCAGCTTCAGACTCCTGAAGATATCTCAAGTCACTGACGGAGTTGACTTGGGTTGCGACTTCACCTAAGTTGCATGTGAAGTCGATTTCGGTTGCGACTTCGCTTGTTTATTTGTCTACTTTTCAGCACTGTCAAAAAATGCCCTTTTGAAGTCGTTGCTAGAGTCAACTTCGATATCAACGACCTAAGTCAATGCCTGAGTCGACTCAGCATGTGACTGGATTTGCCAATTTTTGAATCTTGAAGAATATTACTTATTAAATGCACTGTAAACAAAGAATATTTCATTTATAACATTTAAAGCAATGCATATTACAAGTCATTTATAACATCATTCAATTTACCAAAATGAAGAATATTTCATTTAAGTCATAATAACCATTCACAGCATTACACAAGACTTACATTTACCAAAGAAAAACTTATATTTGCCCTTAAATACAGCCTACCCATGTACTAAAGAATACTATCCCAAATACTATTCCCACATTCCTACATTTCTCTCCCCCTTTTTGTCAATCACCAAAAGGGTGTAGAATCAATTAGGTGATATTTGTGAAAAGAAAATGGAGAGATGGGATAAGGTAGCTGCTGATCGGGGAGCATAGGGCGAATAATGTCATCATGTAGGGCTTGTGAAGCGGAGGAAAAATTAATCGGTGATGAGGATAAAGGTGATGCTAGGATCAAAATTAGTGCTACTAGGAATGGGATCGCCTCACCAACTGCTAGAGGCAAGATGGTATTTGATATTTTTGAGCTCTTAATCTAGTTTATCTTGCTTACCATGCCTTTCCATGAGAGATATTTGGATACCTCCAAGTTCTTAAGAGATTCTACTCTCTATGGCTTGAAGATATTCTAAGATGGCGTTGGAGGTAGATGGTTGAGTAGGAGAGTAGACAAAATGATCGGTAGCTCGAGATCCTCTAAGAGAACAAAAGGCATGTGAAACAGGAGATGTCGGGGCTCTAGGAGTAGGAGGTAGAGATGGTTCGGAATCATGATGAGGTTGAGCTTCCCCCTCAAATGGAGCTGCCTCTGCTGGAGGTGCCTGCTTGTCTTGGGCTGCTTGAGGATCTTCACCCATTCGAGCTTGTAATTGAGCATCTCTAAATGCCTCAAGGTCTATTTTCATATGGGTCAAGAGTGGGGCTTCAGGACCTCGTATGGTTCTCTATCCAGATCAACATTAAAACGGTCTAGGATCTCAGTAATTCATGTGTCATATGACAATATTTCTCAAGGATTCTCTTACTTTTGCTCCAATGCCTCCAACAATAGCCTAGGCAAGCTAAATTTGACCCTGTTGGCCACTTTTCATAGATCTTTGCTTTTTGGGTATTAAGCTAATTTCTTCCTCCACCTTTGGGATAAATGCAGTGGGCTATCAGTAATGTCAACATCCTCAATTGTGGCGGTAGATCTATATAATGTAGAAATTTAATATTTGGATGATACTTGTCGCTTCTAGTTAGCTATTTGTACATCTGAATAAGTGTGAGTCCCGCTGGAAGTGGATCTTCAAATACACGAACTCTAAGAATACGACCCACTAAACTACAAGCATTGACTCACTAATGCCATGTGCATCTCCCAAATTAATTTCTACTCCCTTAACATAAGTGTTGAAATTTTCCTGGTCCCATAGGTAGTAGAATAGTCTTTTTAGATCTGGGTAAATCTTTCCATCATCCTTTATTAGGGTGGTCCAACCCTGAAAATCTAGCAACTGCTCAATGCCAAACTCATATTCATGTAGGAAGCGGAAATTAATGATTTTCGGCGGGAAAATCTTCCTTTCATAAAAATGCTTGTAAAAATGACATGTTGTGGTTGAGTTCGAAAATATTCTACTGGCATCTTAAGAACTTGACCCCTTGGAGCAGGGGTTCCCTTTCTTTTCCCCACGATTTTCATACTCTCACTGGATTCCAAGTTTGTTTCATCTCTACGTATGAAAGTGGAGGGATTACTTGCTGGAATCGAACCCGACGACCCGTGAATGTCATGGCTTCATCCCTAATATGTTTGGATGGCATCCATTGCAGTCTAGGCACGTCCTCCCTTGTGTTGAATTTGGAGGGTTTTGAAAAAGGAAGTTTACTTAGTTTCGAAACTTTGAAATTTGATGAACAAAAGATGGGATTGAGAGATTTGATGATTTCAAGCTTGAAAGAAGAAAAAGTAGAGCCGGAATGAAGTGAGAAGGGAAAAATGAAAGGGGATGGCCATTCGCACCTAAAATAAGGCCTGCCGAAATGGCACCAGCGGAGTCGACTTCGAATCCTAAGTCAAATTCGAAGTCGACTTCGCTCATCAATGGAGTCAACTTGGCTTCACTTACCCAAGTATAATTGCACTCTATTTCCTACCCATTCAACTTATTTCATACAAGCAAATCAATTTAACAATCATAACAGTCATATCAATTATGTTTAGTAGTTATTTTATAATTTTACATCAATTTCATGCTTTAATATGAATCATACACATTTCAGTTCTAATTTTATAGAATGATTCATGTCCTAGTGGTTTAGTAAAAATATCAGCAATTTTTAACATTATTCCAAACAAATATCATAATCAACATGTTCTCTAATAAAATGATGTCTTGCATCTATGTGTTTGGTTCTAAAATGTAGTATGAGATTCTCAGTTAGACAAATGGCACTCTTATTGTCACATCTAATAGATATATTTTTGTAATCTATCCCATAATCTCAAAGTTGTTTCATCCAAAGCAATTGGGCATAACAGCTCCCAACGACAATATATTTGGCTTCCACAGTAGATAGAGCAACACTGGTTTATTTTCTTGAAAACTATGAAACTATCATATTTTCAAGAAATTGAGATGTTCCACTAGTGCTTTTTCTATCTACCTTGTAACCGGCAAAATCCACATCCAAGTAACCGATTAGATCAAATGTTGAACCCTTAAAGTACCACAACCCTAGATTGTAGTATCAATCAAATATCTAAAAATTCTTTTCTTAACTATTAAATGTAATTCTTTGGGATATGACTGAGATCTAAAATACATACAAACACTAAATAATATATCTGGTCTAGATGCAGTCAAGTATGACAAAGATTCTATTATACTCCTATACAATTTTTGTTCAACTTGTTTACCTCTTTTATCCTTGTCGATCTTGATGTTTGAGCTATGCGTGTATTTTCTTCTTTACTATTATGCATTCCAAATTTCTTGAGCATTTCTTTGACATACTTGAACTGATTTATAAAAATTTCTTCGTTTAATTGTTTGATTTGTAGTCCAAGGAATAAATTGAACTTGTCCATCATGCTCATTTCGAATTCATTCTACATAAGCTTATAGAATTCTTAGCATAGAGATTCATTAGTAGCACCAAATAAAATATCATCAACATAAATTTAAAAAATTAGTATATATTTTCCTTTATACTTAATGAAAAGAGTAGTATCAACTTTTTCTCTTTGAAATTTATGATTAATCAAAAATTTACTTAGCCTCTCATATAAGACTTTGGTTAACTTATATACAAATTTAGATTGATCTTTTTCTTCGAAACTTGTAGGTTGTTCAACATATGCTTTTTCATTAAGGTATCCATTCGAAAATGCACTTGTTACATCTATTCGAAACTGTTTGGAATGCATATGAGATGCAAATGCTAATAGAATGTGTATGACTTCTAATTTAACCACTGGAGCATATGATTCTTCAAAATCAATTTATTCCTCTTGTGAATACCCCTTGGCTATAAGTCTTTATTTCTTACAACAAGTCCACTTTTATCTACTTTGTTCCTAAAGACCCATTTGATACCAATGACTATGCAATCTTTGTGTCTAGGAACTAGATGTCATACTTGATTCCTTTCAAATTAATTTAGTTCTTCTTGCATGACTATGATCCAATTTCATTATTAAGAGCAGGATCAACTGAATTTGGCTCTATTTTAGTTAAATACATCAAATACAATATGAATGGATTCTTCTACTACTTAATTTCTTTTGTTGAAGACTCCATTTACTTTGCTATTTGATGAGTATCCAAGAAATATTGCTTCATCAATTTTAGCATGTAATTTTCCTAAATTGACTTTTTCATTGTTCAATACATAGCAAGTACAACCAAAAATATAAAATATTTTATTTTCTAACTTTTCATATCTTATATGAGGTCTTTTTCAAGATTGCTCTAATGGTAACTCAACTTAATACATGATGGGCTATACTTACAACTTCATTCCGAAATTTCTTGGATAATTTACTTTCATTTAGCATGGTCCTAACCATATCTTGTATTGATCTATTTTTTCTTTCGACTACCCCATTTTGTTGAGGAGTTTTAAGAGCAGAGAATGCATGATGAATTTTTTTATTGAAAAATTCTATAATGCGTTTGTTTTCAAATTCACCACTATAGTCACTTCTAATTGATATAATTGTATTTTATTTTTCATTTTGTACCAATTTTGAAAAACTAACAAACATTAAAAAGACTTCATCTTTACTAGCTAATAGCATTATCCAAGTAAATCTTGAAAAGTCATCCACAATAACAAAAACATATTTCTTTCCTCCAAGGCTCAAAATGTCGGACAACCCATAAAGATCCAGGTGTAGTAATTCAAGTGGCCTTGAAGTTGTAACTTCATTCTTAAGTAAAATTTACATCTTAGATTGTTTTGACACTTGACATGCCTTGCAAATTTTATCTTTATCATATTTGATTTTTGGTAACTCTTATACTAAACTCTTTTTCCATAGGGTGGTCTTAATGTTGAACATGTTTATATGTTCAAGTCTTTTATGTCATACCTACGGATCATTATTAATAGTCATAAGATATTTTCCATCCAATTCATTAAGGAAAACTGAATATATATTTCAATGTCTTTTTCCACTGAATACTATGTGATTTTCATCAAAATATTACATATAGATTATTCAAATATAACTTTGTAACCTTTGTCACACAATTAACTAATACTCATTAAGTTGTATTTGAGTCCTTCAACAAACAACACATCCTTTATACATGAATTTGAAATCCATAAACATTTCCCTTACCACTAATTTTACTTTTTTCATTGTTCCCAAATACAACAGTACCTCCATTATATGGTTTGAGATAATGGAATAAAGCTTTATTTCCATTCATGTGTCTCGAGCAGCCACTATCCATGAACCATATATTGTTAGCTTTTAGTTCTAAGACAAACCTCTTGCTGCTTGTATAGTCGGTTGATGTGGTTAATTCTTTTATTACTTTAGTTTCAGTAAGACAGTTCAATATGTTTTCTTCCTCAACTCTCGCCATGCAACATATCCGTGCACCATTACTGCTTCATGGTCCTCATTTGACAAGCTGCTTATTTTGGAAGTATCCTCATTTACATACATTCTTCTAGTCTTAGGCTTTGGAAATCTTTTTGAGGTTGCTTCTATCTTTCTTCTCTTGTCGTTCTTTTGATTTATTTTCTTTTAGTGTGGGACGTTGTGTTTGCATGTGTCCCACTCCACCACATCTATAGCATTTGTTCATTTCTTTATTCTTTTCCTTTCTACTTCTTTTCTTGAATCCTTTAGAGCCAAAGTTCTTCCCTTTCCTCGTAAATTTTTTAAATTTTCTTGTGAATAATACAATTTTCTCATCATCGTTTTGGGAAGAGGACATGGATTCATCCAAGCTTTGTATTGCTTTTAAGGCAATTGCTCTTTTTTATTTATGATGTTTCTCATTTTTTTTCTTTATCAGCTCATGAGACATGAGTGAGCTAATGAGATCTTCTAGATTTAAAGTGTTTAGATCCTTTGCTTCCTAAATAGCTGTGATCTTTGGAGTCCATGACTCGAGCAGGACTCTTAAGATCTTCATAACGTATTCAGATTGAAAAATTATTTTTTCAAGACCTTTTAATGCATTATTAATCTTAAAAAATCTTGCAAACATTTCAGATATGTTTTCAGTGTCAAGCAACATAAAACTTTTCAATTCTCCAATCAAAATATTTTTTCTAGTCTCTTGAACTTGAGAAGTGCCCTCATATATCTAGGTTAGAGTATCTCATCTCTTTGGCAGTTAAACAATATGATGCCCTATCATCTCAGCTGCAGTTAGGGCAAAAAATAAAAAGTTCATTGCCTTGGCATTACTTTTACCAATTTGACTTCCTCCTCATTCCATTCGAAGACTCTCTCACCTTTGGCTAATGTAATGTCATCTTGGATGACAATCCAAGAGTCCATATCTGTGGCCATGACTAGTTGTTTCATTCTCAATTTTCAATAACCAAAGTTACTTCCATCGAATAGAGGTGGTTTAGTGAATGATTGACCCTCAGTAAAAGCAGGTGTAAAAGTCGATTGGGATGTCATTAACTAAAATATTTTTGGTATAAACTCAAAATCCTTCTCTGATATTACTTGTTGGTCCTTAGTTTATGCCAAATCCAATAGGAGAGGGGTGAATTGGGTTCTCAAAAATTATTTCAGAATATTAGTTGTAACTCCCTTTGTGAGCTAAATCCCCTTCAACGAAAACGTGGAGATAAGATAAGAAGTAAAGCAAGCAAAAATAAATACAAAAGATTGTACTGATTCGAGACAACTCTTTGAGTTCCATTATGTCAATGAAAATACAATTAGAGCACTCACTCTCTTCTAGATTCCAGCTCTAGAGGGCCTTTACAATTTTTGCACAAGTAGGTGGTGAATCACACTCCAACCATACACTACTTTGCCTTCACTTAGTCTTGATCTCCAATACCAAACTAAGTGAAATCACAAATAAAAGAATGAAAATAGGATTCTATACTTTATAGTTGTGTAGGCAGATTTTCAGCTCGTGGAAGAACTTGTAGAATGATTGAATGAATGTACACTTGAGCACTTGAAGTCGAAAAGCAAAGTTCTTCTCATAGTTCTCCTTAATGAGCACTTAAATGCAGAAGCTGGAAGGTGAAGCTAACTTAATTGCTCTTGCTTAACTTTTCCCTTCCATTGACGTGTATTAAATAGGTGAGAAGTAAATTTGAACGTTTCATGGTAGGTGGCGTGCATTTAATGCGCCAACATTCTAATTTTTTGACAATTGTAACTCTAGTCGCACTTTGAGTAGACCTCGAGTACGACTTCGCCCAAGTCGTAAACTAGAGTCGACTTGAATTGTGACTTTGGTCTTCTGCTTTTCAGTTAGGTTCTATTCCAGATCGACTTAATCTTAGACTTGACCCTAGTCGCAGGTGAAGTCGACTTGGGTTACGACTTCACTCTCTGCTTTATTTATTGGAAACTTGACATACTGTGATGTTCATCCATTAGTATACTTGCCCTTGTTTCTTCATGATTCATCTTCATAAGTTTTCACTTGTATATGTGGGCTTTTAGAACTTCTTGAATGATGAACTTAGTCAAGATCATTTAAGCATTTTTGAATCATCTTGTCTTTGATCCTAAGTCATGTTAGTATAATGTATCTTGAGTTAAACTTCTCATCCTTGAGCTTGAAACTTCATTAATTGAGCTTTGTCTGTCAAAGTTAAATGCTGGGGTTGACTTGGTTTGCAACTCCACTCAAGTTGCATGTCTGAGTCGACTTCATGTGCGACTTTACCTAAGTTGCATGTCGAAGTTGACTTCGGTTGTGACTTGACCTTGTCTGATTTAGCTTCAGACCCCCGGAGATACCTCAAGTCGCTAACAGAGTTGACTTTGGTTGCGACTTCACCTGTTAATGCGTCCACTTGTCAGTGTTGTCGAAAGATGTCCCTTTGAACTCGACGCTAGAATTGACTTCAGTACCGACTTGACCTAAGTCAATGCTTGAATCAACTTGGCATGTTACTTGATCTACCAATTTTTTAATCTTAAAGTATCTAATCCTTAACACATCTCAACACGTGTTGTGCCTCAAAACTTCTCAAATTAAATTGTTAACCATCAAAACTTAAATTGTGTTTGATTTGTCATTCATTCCCTACAAATTGAGAATTTTAATATTTTATAATTGTTTAGAAAAACTTATACCAAATTTTACCAAAAGTTCATGTCATTAAAGTGGGTTTCAAGCATGCAAAAGTTGAATACAAAAGATGTACTAAAGTAGTTTCAGAAATATACAAAACAAGTGGGATGCACTTAAATAACAACTTTGATTTTATAATTTTCATAGCCCCTTTGGAAAAATTGAAGATTGATATTTTCAATTGAATTACTAAAGAAGATCCACAACAACTTTCATGCAAATTAGATATCATTAAAACTGTAATCATGCTTACAAAAGTATCCTGAAATTCTAATATGCTTGAAAGAGAACTTTTGATAGGTTTGTGTAAAGTTTTTTATGGTAATATTTGTTGGAAATATGTGGAAAACAAGCCAAATCTATGTTTTGATGATTAACAAATCAATTTAAGTAAGTCTTGGCTACTAACATGTTTGTGGAAATGTTTAAGGCATATACATCTGAAGAAAACAGAGCATGGAAGCCAAGTCGTACTCCAAGTCGACTTCAAGATCGACTTCAAAGAGCCAAATTCGTCCAGAGTTGAAAATGGGGGAAGAGCAAGTGAAGTCGCAGGCCAAGTCGACTCCACTTGCGACTTGGGAAGCCAAGTCGCAAACGAAGTCGACTCCAACATCGACTTCAAATGAGAGAAACTCTCCAGAGCTGAATTTGGGATGGAAGAATGCCGAAGTCGCAAACGAAGTCGACTCCAGTTGCGACTTGGGTGAAGTCGCGGACGAAGTCGACCCCAAGTGAGACTTGAGTTTTTCCAAGATCAAAAATGCAGATTCAAGCTCATTCTCAAGATCAACTTAAGATTCTCAAGTCCAAGGCAAAGCTCCAAAGCATATTTTCAAGATATTAATGCTAGTGAATCAAAGGCAAAATCAACCAATACAAGCATGCTCCAAGATGAAGAAATAATCAAGTTATGAAGATCAAGAAAAATCAAAGAAAAGCTCTTCAAAGATCTACAAGTATAAGGAGTCATTCTAGAATGAAAGATCAAATGAAGATCAAAGCATACTTTGCAAAAGACCGAGTCAAGTCGCAACCCAAGTCGACTCCATGATCGACTTGAGTTGAAGTCTAAAGCCAAGACGACCCAAGACTCAAGACTCGGAACTTGAAAGAGGTGAAGTCGCACCCGAAGTCGACTCCACCTGCGACTTGGGTCAAGTCGATACCCAAGTCGACCCGACCTGGAACTTGAAGTCGCGAGCAGAAGACGAAGTCGCACCCGAAGTCGACTCCATCTGCGACTTGGGTGAAGTCGCATCCGAAGTCGACTCCGACTGCGACTTGGGTTGCAACGGTCGAAATTTATTCGAACGTTGACGCATTAAATGCGCGCCACCTACCTTCTAACGTTCGGATTCCCTCCAAAATTATAAAAGGAATTCATTATGGACGAGGGAAGTAGCTGAGATTCATTAAGTGAGCATAACTCCTATCTACAAGAGCTTTAAAGAGATCAAGCCATTCAAGGAGGAAGAACTTTGCTTCAAAACTGCAAGAGCTTTATTTCAGAATCTTCAAAGCCTACATTACGAGTTCTTCTCTGCGCCAAATTGCTTCTACACAACTGTAAAGTGTAGTTTCTTTTATTGTTTCTTTTGATTGAACTTGATCTAGCTTGGGTAGCTAAGATCAGGTGAAAGCAAAGTAGTGTGTGATTGGAGTGAGACTCGTCACCTACTTGTGCTGTGTTATATGCCCCCTAGAGCTGGAATCTAGAAGAGAGCAAGAGGCTCTGATTGTTGATGCCCCGTAGAGCTGGAATCTAGAAGAGAGCAAGAGGCTCTGGTTGTATACGCCCCCTAGAGCTAGAATCTAGAAAAAAGTAGTGACTCTAATTGTATTGGAAGAATACAATAGTGGAACCCAAGTCACAAGGAGTGTGAGCTTGGAAGAGTGGAGTAGGGAGGTTGCCCGAACCACTATAAAAATCTTGTCTGCTTAATTTCTGCTCTCTACATTACATTGTTTTCCATTTTGTTTCTTCATTCAAGGGGATTGAACTTACAAGGGGTTAAGTTTTTAAGTTACCAAAGAAATTTTTAAGAACCCAATTCACCCCTCCCCTCTTGGGTTTTGCCATCAACTCGGGACCAACAATATTGCATTTTAATGCTCAAGCAATTGTTAGCTGACTATCACAACAACATCTCTAAGAGTTATAAGTGTTATAAAAGCATCCCTAACATAGAGAAAAATAAGTAGAGATTTTGAGCTAACATTTACATAATTCCATTAAGATGTCAACAACCACTTAAGAGTTTTCAACTCTCAAGCGTTCAAAACTTTATCAATACTTCATCAACCAAAATTTTTTCAACAACAGAGCAATAACTCTAATATTTATTGCATTCTATTTTTTATTGTTGTATAAATTTTCTTAGTTTTATAAGCATTCATTGTATTTTTCATTCTCAAATATAGGAGTTTTTAACTTCTGTTTGATTACAAAAGCAGCAACGTCTAGGTTTGTTAGTTAGCTTATGAAATAGTGTTCGAGTTTGTGACAAAATCTAAGAGGGAAGGGGTGAATTGAGTTCTTTTAAAATTCTTTTGGTAAATAAAGCTTAACTCCTTGTAAGCTTTGTTCCCTTGAATGAAAATGTCGAAAGTAAAAGAGCAAACAAGATTATAGATAGAAGACATAAGAAATTATAATGGTTTGAGATAACTCTCCCTACTTCACTCTTTTCAAAACACACCCTTGTGTCTTAGGTTCTACTATTTTAATAGAGATACAACTAGACCCTTGCTTTATTCTAGATTTTTGCTTCAAGGAACCATTACAATTACAGCACAAGTAGACAGTGATCTTCACTCCAACCGTACATTATTTGTCTTTACTTGACCTTGGTCTTGAACACCAAGCCAAGTAATAATACAAAAAATGAATCAGAAATGATTTTTGCATGCTATTGATTGTGTAAAGCAAGTTCAGCATAGAAGAGAACTCTTGCAAGCTTGAGATCGATCACACGTTGCAACCCTTGCAGTGAATGAGAGAGTTCTTCTTATAGAGTACTAAATGCACACATGAATGCTTGTAAGAGGGAAGGTGTAAGCTCAATGATTGCTCTAACTAATCCTCATAACTCCCTTGCCTTGCTTTAAATAGAGGAATTATTTTAAACATTGGAAGGTGGATGACACGTTAAATGTGCCAACATTCAAATTTTTTTGACCGTTATAAGTCAAGTTGCTTATGGAGTTGACTTCGAATGTGACTTTACATAAGTTGCAAGCTGAAGTTGACTTGGGTTGCGACTTTCATATCCTCATTTCCTTCCTGAGAGATTTTCTCCTTCTCTTCAAATCCAAGCTCCAACTTCAGGTCGACTTAGTATATGACTTCACCCAATTCACAAGGGAAGTCAACTTGGGTTGCAATTTCACTGTACAGTATGTTCTTGGGATCTTCAAATCTTCATAAATTAAGTGTTTTGACCTTTGTGCTCTAATATTTTCATGTTTCAGCTCTCTTTGACTCAATTTTATTCAATCTTGAGATATAACGTTCTTTACGTTGAGTTATATGCTTTAGACTACAATTCTTTGTAGTTTAATATTTAATTTACAGCATTTGTTTTTAATTAATCAAGATATGTGTTGCTTGAATTATATTTGATGACTTTTGAGCTCTATTCTATACGGTTTGAGTCCCTTGGTGTCCAAGTCATATATTGGATCAACTTGGCTTGCAATTTGACTCAAGTTTTTAGTAGAGTCAACTTAGGTATGCAACTTCAGTATCTGTTGCATGCTTGGAACTTCAAAATTCTTCATTCTTACAATTGTGTTGCCTAAGTTGCATGATTGAGTCGACTTGATCTAGGACTTCACCTAAGTCACACGATGGAGTCAACTTGAGTTGCGACTTCACTTCTTTAGATTCTCTACCGGTGGCCTGATGTCTCCCAAGAGTCACATGCTAAGTCAACTCGGGTTAAGACTTGACCCAAGTCGTAACGAAGTCGACTTTGGTTGCTACTTCGCATACTCACGCATCCATAATTTCAGCTCTAATGGAGAAATGCTTGTTGAAGTTGACTTAGGGATCGACTTGACCTAAGTCGATGCCTGAGTCGACTTGACTCTGCAACTTGATCTGTCATATCTTGCTTATGAAAATTTCTAACTTAAAACATTGTAATACATATGTTAGTACCTTTAAATTCTTAAATTTGAGTTATTAATCATCAAAATATAAATTGTTCTTGATTTTCTAATTTAATTCACAACAGTGTTACAATTAATGGTGAGCTCATGAAATCAACTGAAATTTATACTTGATTTTAGTATAGTGAAACCTATAGCTATGGTCACATAGAATGGTGTAGGTGCTTGAGATTTGAACTAAACCATTACATTCGCATTTTAGATTGATTTGTGTATGTTGCTTCAATTGCATTTCAGATTTTGTAGATACATAGTTTTCGGTTTTAGTAAAATCTTTTAAAGCTCAATTCACCTCCCACTTGGCTTTAACTAATACATTGAGGGCAACAATATCTTATCCTATGCAGTTATAAGCTTACTCAAGCTTCATCCCTTCATATAATAGAAGAGTATATATTTGCTAAGGGGTATCATTATTCCTAAGGCATCATCATATTCCCTGAGATTTCATTACATGGGAGTTGGTGGGAGACTCTGATAGCTCCATATGAGGAACTCTTCAAGCCTTAAGTTTCAAAAAAGGAAAACCACTAAGATGTCTGTCTCCCAAACCTTCATACCACAAGCAGAAACTCTCCCCCTAAGATTTCTTCTTTGTCCTAAAAGCTTTAAGAATAATTTGTAATGAATAAAAATTAAACAATAGATTTTTTGACCCCATTTATATTAATAACATTGCAAATACCTAATCCCCCACACAACCCCTCAAGTTTTGATATAACTAAGTGCTTACTTGAGATGATTCAAGACGTGACTTAATAGACGAAAACTTGCTAGACATTTTTGATAACCTCATATCAATTGAGAGGTACTAAAGTATTGACTTGATTCAATTTCTTATAAGACAATTTAAGGACTTAACAACTAATAAATTCCTTCAAACTTCATGCTTTTTTACTATTTTTGCTATAAATTCCTCTTGTCAACTTAAAGTGATCTAATTCTTTTTATATTGCACTCGTGACTTAAAACAGCACCTACCAAATCAAGTTTCACCTAAAAACTGCACTATTACATGATATGGTAAGCATTGAAATTCACCATACTTTATACTTCTTTCAACTCATTTCATCGAAGTAGCCAAATGGCTACAAACACGGAATCAACACTCTATAGATCATACAAAGCTACATCAACATGGCGAAACATCTTAAACACATTATCCATATTATTCATCGACTCAAAAGTGTTCAACACGAAATATGACCTATTGAGTTCTTTTTCTGACAAAAGCACATAAAAACAACTCAATAAGCGAAAACGCCACATTCACCACTTATGTTCAAATGAACGCTCCGCACATAATAATAAACAAGTGAAAAATGTTTAGCTAACTGCATAAGTCATGTATATGACTTAAATCAAAATCACTTCTTAAAGCTCTTTAATCCAAACAATCCACTCCGGAGGCTAAACTATCTCCACCACTCATTACTATTACAACCACCATGCTCACAACAAAACACATAAAAAAATAGATAAGGCATTTTAAATAGAGTACTGATACTATACAAACGGCTGTAAGTTGCAGCCGACAATTATACCTGTCATTTTCAGTTTTTAAATTTTTTTCATTTTCATGTGACCCGAGTGCATATATATATAGTTCGTATATTTAATTTACAGACTTGGAATATTTCTATGGATTTTTTTATTAAATTTCAAAAATCAAGAATGTTCATCATCTCACTCTCCCTTGCAAATGAAAAAGGATGAAAATTTAGATTTTTGAAATTCAGTAAAAAATATATAGAAAAATTAAATAATAGTAAAATTAAGTATATAAATTATATGCATTTAAGCTCACCAGAAAATGAAAAGAACTTTAAATTTTTAAAAATGGGAGTTAAAACTACTAGCTGCAACTTACCAAAGTTACAGCCACTTGCATAGTATCAACACTATCAAATGGGCCTCACAATAATAAATAGTTTTCTATTCAAGTTACATATATACAATACTCAATCCAACGTATTAAACTTATATTAAAGGCTATGGGTAGGGGAGACACAAGTCCCACAAAAAAATATGTATGGAGACACAGCCCACAAATATGAAGATATAGCTCCGCCCATGTGGATAGCTGGTGGCAAAACCTAGGTCAGTCCCTTGCGGGACATCGTCTCATGCTACTCTCACTAAGAACACTCATCAAAATAGTAAATAGTTTATTTGGCCAAACAATAATGGAAACTGATTTCATGCACGTAGGTGGATTTAACATATTTTTTATATTTTTTGAAAATATTTTTATAAGATTGTTAATTTTAATGTATTTAACATGAATATCAATTTTTACCATTTTGAGGTATTTGTTTTTAATTTTTTAAAAAATAATGGCATTTTCAATCATTTTAAATTACTAAAATACCACTGATTTTTAAAAAAATAAAAACAAATTTCTAAAAATCTTCAAAATGGTAAAATTTGAGTGAAATTTGAGACACATGTTAAAGATACTTAGATAACAATTGTATAAAAAATGTTCAAAAATAATATTTAAAGTATAAGTATTTGTACCCGGGTGCACTAAAGCTAAGTGCACCCGGGTGCATGAAATCAACGACCAACAATCATATGTAACACAAGGGGGATCCTGGTTCAATGCCCCCGGGCGTACTTCACCTTTTTTTTTAAATTTTTTTATACAATTATTAATCTAAGTATATACTAAAAATGCTACTAATTTTTCAAAATTCGAAAAAAAATCTAAAAATTTCTAAAAATGTAAAAATTGATACACATGTTAAATACATTTAGATTAACATTATCATGAAAAATTTTCAAAAAAAAAAAAAAAAAAAATTGAAGTACACCTGGGTGCATTAGTCCCTTGTCTCAATGCACCCGGCTTCCAACACCAGGGACTAATCCTGGTTTCATTGCAACCACAGCTTCATGAGGTGAAAATCATCCATACAAATCACACCCGTAACTCAAAATTACATATGAGATTGCATGCTAACCTACCCAACTTCGGGTCATTTGCAGTACCAACCTAAAATGAGTCAAGTTGGACTGGCAACGGGTCAACCTGACAAAATTTGCAGCATTTATTATCATGTCAAAATAGGCCGTGACAGCAAGTTTGTCAGAACGTTTAGCAACAACTTTTTAAAAAATTATGGCGACAAAATTTTCTGGGATTTTCGATTAAAATGTTACCTTAATTTCCACCGTCATCGTATTACCATAATAATGATTTATTAGAGTCACCAGCAGCAAAACTTAATTATTGCTAAAATGATATTATAAAATGTTATTTTTTCTCAGTGATTGTGTGTGTTATAACTAAATAAATGACATTAAAAAATATTAAATGTAATTTAATTTATTAATTAAAAATGGAGCCAAATAATAGAGATTTCGTACAAAATATTTTGTTAAAACAATTTTCATCAAATTAGAACTTATAATTAGCTCACATATTTCACTTATTTGCATAATACAATTCTATTTTTCAGAATGCACTCAATAGATCCTATTAATTATTAACTAGGTCACTATTTATATATATATATATTTATTTATTATTTATTTTTATTTTTTTTGGGAGCCACGATCAAGTACCTCTTCAGCTTCAAAATTGTAAAACTTGGAAAATCTATTCCACAAACGTTATAACAAACTGGAGCACTCAAGACAAACGCGGCAACATTTTTTTAAAATTTTCTCCCTTTATTGTTTTGAATTGTTACTCATACCCATTACTAATTAAATATTGTCATTTGTTGCTAATAAATATAAGCATCAACCCATTAGCAACAAATAAGACACTAAATTTTATTTACCTTATTTTGTTGCAGTGAAATCGCTACAAGAAAACTAATATTTGGTGATGAACTTTTTGTGACACGAAGCATTTTTGGCATAGAAACTTTATTTGTATGACGTAAATAGTTTACGTTACTAAAAAAAACAAACGTTTAACGACAATAAGGTAATTGATGTTGCTAAAAGTAACCATTTATTGACACCAATTGTCACTAAAAGTATGAATTTTAGTGAAATTCAAATGATTATTACAAAAGTCTTTTGTGATGGACTTACAATGAGTAAGTTATAATCACATCATAATGCAAATTAACACATAATGAAAAATTTTGTGTTCCTAAAAGCTTTTTTTTTTTTTTGGGGTAGTGAATGCCTAAAACACACATGCTAATTTACAATGATGAAAATTTAGCAGCAGCACCATTTACATATTCCCAAAAATAATTGCTCCTGGAAATGCATCGGAGGATAAAATCTCCAAATATATACAAAATTCTTGAATGGCAGGCTTTCTGGCAAAGGCCCCAGTCAATACTTGCATAAAATCGAGAATCTACAGGTGGTGGGGCTGCTCAATATGCCGCCTAAATCATTGAGCTAGTAGGAGCTCGAATAATGGTAGTAGCTGGCTAGTGGTGGGAGTGGGGCGAATGCATGCATGCTAGAAACGTCCGGGCGGGACCAATGGCAAAGATTCCCAAAGACCAACTTGAAATTAAAGGCAGCCGCAGCACTGCAGCAGCAACGGTTCATGTAGGAGACCTTACTGTTTGGAGGATTGCAGATCTTTTATTCTTGGGGTATTTACAAATGACCCCCAAGTTTTTGAGAAGGGCTTCAACAGTAACATTTCTTTGTTCTTTTCCCCTTTCTAAAACCGCGAATATGCAAATAAAGTTCAAAATGGGGTTACTTGCCAAATAAAAATTAAAGACAGTTTCAGCACTGTCAATGGCGATGGTAAGCCTCCCGAGTTTTATGCTCATAGGTCGTGAGATCGAACTTTGGTTCTCCTAATTGTGGGGGTTTATATTATTGTTGCCGCTCATGTGGTGAGGGTGTTATTCAATTTTTCCATGTTGTGAGGATTATATATGTACTGATATGTAATATTAAATGGCTTGTTGTATATCTATACATTTGAATAAAAAAAAATTAAAGACATAAATTGCAATTTTAGAAAACATGGGGTTCATTTGCAAATATATGTGCCTTTATTCTGTCTCCCCTTTCACTCTCCTTGCCTCATTGTGTGTATGCTGGTCTTGTCACGTATATTGGACTTTGTGGAAGTATTGATAGGGGAGTTGGAGAGTGGTCCCTTCTTTCTTTGTTGTTACTTGTTAACTCGTGGGTGTACAGTCTAAAATCTAGACCTTTCCTTGGATTTACCTGAAGCCAATTAACCCATGAGGTTCAGCTCTCTCTAGCCCTGCTGTGCGTGCTTGTACCATGCATATAGATGGTACTGAACTTTATTTATTTTATTGGGTTTTGGAATTTACCCCTCCCACTACAATCCAATTCAGAGAACGCATCTGAAATATGTAGTAGTAGTTGGCTATGATTTTGATTATGCTCCACAGCTAGATGTGTAATTAGGATCAACCTGTGGCCCAATTGATTAAACCCATTTGAGGTGAATTATGGTCGAGATTTTCGACCTGGCAATCCATTTATATGACCCATATCTAATTAAATAAATAGGTTAGTTACGGATTGAGTTTTCAACTTGATTATCCAACCCATTTAACCTATCAATCCATATAATCTGTTTACAACTCGTATGTGGAAATTATTGATACATATAAGTTATGCATAGTTCGAAAGCATTTGATAAGGGGTGCTTTTATATTTTTTGTTTATGGTATGTATGTAGAATATTATACTGTTTTATCATCATCAAAAAGGGAAGAATATTGGTATATACTTTTTTTCGATAATGGTTATAATGGGTCACAATAAAATATTTTATGTTGGATTAATGTTTTGAATTTGGTTATCGATGGCTTGCACTGTGTTGTAAATAATTAATTTATTATGAAAATGGATTAATAAGTTAGGATTTATTATTATGTTTGAATGTGTTAATAATACATTATGATAATTGGAATTGAGTAATCGGAAACTTAGTTGTAATATCCTATTTCTTAATTCTATTTAGCTTCAAACAAAGGTTGATGTTTTCTGCCCAAATAAAAAACACTAAAGGTTGATGTTATTATTAGTAAATATTAATAGTTTTTTCAACATTATTGAAGTTATTGCGGACAACAACTAGTGGACTATAATATATAAATCCAAAAAAGTAATCATCCTATGGGCTATGAGTCTTATAGTGTTATATTATCCACTTTGGCCTAGTAGCTCAACTTCATTGTTTTAAAACACATAATATCATATTTAACCTAAGACCCACATATAAGCAAAGAACTCTTTCTCTTTTTGAACGTAGAATTTGATTATGGGCTATTAGATAGACACTCAGGAAGAACAACAAAGGTCGATGGTAAACTAAACCATCAACATATTCTAGCTAACAGTTAGTAAGAAGCACTGCAAGACTGCAATTTTCTGTTTGATTTTGGTGAAGCTGCCGCTTAATTTTCTGCAAGTGGTTGTTGATATTTTTCCTAATTTTTCTCAATCTCTTCACCTATCAGTAGAAGTGAAATACAGCAAATACATAGAGAATTTTCAAGATTGGATATGTTCACGCACATTTCTTTTAGAGAATCTCTCTATCCATCTATCGGAAGCTTCATATTGGAGTTTGTTGGTTCATCTTCTTTAGTTTTATGATTGTAATTGTATGTGTTTCTAACTAGCGATAACCTTTTCATTTTATTTGTCTTTGTTTTACATTGGAATTAGATGTTGTTGAAATCAAGAGGAAAGTTGCTTTGCGCAAAGAGGCTAGTAAGCCATTTGCAGTGCTAGGTAAAATCCAGAAGGCGGCAATGAAATCATACTAATATAACATATCAGAGAATACTGGACTAGTGGAAACTCAGAATACATTCCTAGAAAGTGGAGTAGGATCAATAGATCGAGCTACTATAGTTTCATTCGTTCTTCTCATTTGTTTTGTGATTCGTGTATATTATTGTTCATCTTTCATTCTTTCTTTTTGAGCAATTTTATCTTGAGTTATTCAGCCACCCAAGCCTAACAACTATTATAATCAAATTTAAATTCAAGTAAATTCATTAAAAATAGAGATATTTATTTTTTGTTTATGATTATATTTTAAATAGTTTTATGTTTTTTACTTTTATTATTCAACATACTTTTGACGAGTCAACAACCTATTTTATCAACTTTGTAGCATTCCCCAATTCAATTTGTTTATGTTAAATGAATTAGAGTCATGATTGGAATTTTTTTTGTTTTTGTTTTTGTTTTTGTCATGATTGGAATTTTTATAAATGGATTAGGTTGAAGTTTTTAATTTAGGTTAAGCTTGAGATTAGCCTCCATGACATATAACCCCACCCGGTTATACCTCGATCCATTAGTATGTATTTGAAACAAAACGAGTTATTAATAGATGTGTTACTAGTTATGGTCAACACATTAATTCATTTGTCCGACCCCTTTATAAATGAGTTTAGGTTGGAATTTTTGAATAAATGGTTTATAATCTATTAACACATTTAACCATTTAAATAAATAAACGAGTTAGGGTTGAAATTTTACAACCCATCAACCCATTTAACACATTTAACCCGTTTAACTCATCAATCCATTTGCAACCCATTAACAAGTGGGTTATATATTTCCTAAGTCATAAATCTATTTTTCTCATTTAAATTTTATATTTTTCTCCCTTCGTTTTTGACTCTATAACATCTTTGCTCCTACCATGCTATGGTGTTGTCATTGTCGTCCTTGACACTAGTAAGATTTTTTCTTTCTTCCTGGCTCCTCCCTTTCTGTCTTTGATCATCTCCTTCTCCATCTCTCTCCCTATTTTCACCTTTCTCTATCCTCTCTCTCCTTCCCTCTATCTCTACTACTCCGTCACTAATTGTTCATCTCTCCACCTCTATTATTGTTTCCCTTTCTCTGATCTCTCTTTCTATCTTACCGAATCACCATCCTTCTTTTTACTGGTGCATTGAATATACAGTTCTTTCTTGATAAAGATCTAGTCATCTCATATACCATCAACATAGAGCAATTTACCGCAACAATTATAAACAACACATAGTCAACTTTAAATTAGTTTAATTTTGACTTGTTTGCAACATAGATACACAACTTGTTAATAACTTGCCAACACATTTATTAAATGAGTTAGGGTTGAATTTTTTAAATGAGTTGATAAATGAAATAGGGTTGAAATTTTTTAAATGGGTTAAAATTAAGATTAGGCTCCAACCTGTACAACCTAATCCATTAACACTCCTAGTTATTATTACTTTAATAAAACTATATATATAAATCAATAAATTAACCCCTGCACATTGTTTATTTTAGGATTTCTAGGTACTCCCATCTATATTACCACAAGGATCAAAGAAAATCAAAATCCCAATTAAGGAATCCTTCAATAAATTAATTTCTCTAGCTCAAACTATTGGATATGTTTAAACATATACTTTACAAAAGAATGGGGCTGTAACAACTATATAAATTTTTTTCGGCCATATTAAATATTAATCACTAAAAAATAAATATTTTAAAGGGCTAAAATATTTACTTACGAGTAATTTTATTCGACTTTTTTATCAATGTGATAATTATTAAGAGTTTGAATTTGAGTTAATTGTAGAAAATATCAAGTTAACGAAAGGAATAAGTAGAATTTATTTGCTTCTAAAAAAAGTAAATCTAATCTCCAAGGTGAATATCAAAATATGATTTTTGAGGTGATAGAAGATAAATAGAACAAGCAGCCTAACAGAAGAAAAATAAAAATCTAGTGGAAGAAAAAAGCTGTAGATAAATTTCACCATAACTTAAGATTCTAAGTATGTTTTGGTAAGATGAAATTTAGAATAATACTCTAAAATACTCAAGAAGACTGAGAAGAAGTTTTAACAAAATCCGACATCATTTGAGCAAAAATTGTACTGATAAAAGCTTAGAAGTCTGACTGAAGCTATAGACAAACTAAAAAAATGAGTTAAAAATCAACAAATTAGAAATTTTCCTTTTCTAATAATTAACTTTGAAATAATAAAATTGGATATAATGTGAACATAATACGCCTATTTTAAAGAAAATATTGAGTACACGTGAAGTTTTAGGTCAATAAAAGATGTGTCATAAGATAGTAACAGTTGAAGCCACTTTACAATGGTCGTATCTGACATATGATAGAGGAAGTTTAACATGCATTAAATACATTTTTAGCTATTCGTCTACTTCTAACAACTGAGCCACAATGTCCACAGAGAAACAGAGATGACAGAGAATGAGAAGAGTATTTTCAGCGACAATGTCCACAGAGAAACAGAGATGATAGAGAATGAGAAGGTGAGTATTTTCTCCCATTGCACAGATAGGAGCTTTGTCTTCCTTAGTGAATAGGTAGGAGCCTGTTGTCTCCCTTATACTTGATTATAATATCTGAAAGAGTTATAATATCTACACCCGATCAAAAAAAATAATAAGATGATATTCACTCTACTTACAAATCTCTCAACAAAAATCAAAGTATATTTATCGCTCAAGCTTCGAAGTTTAAGCTATGCATTCAAAGCTTTGATTCTTTCAACATTTGGAGTTACTGCCGTACTCAGTATTTTATTCTTATTATTCTTATTGTACTAGTTGATTTATATCTGCTTATTTAAGAAGCATTTTTCGAGTAGTTGTTGCTTATAGAAAGTAAGATTCAACTTCTATCAGTTTGACAGAAGCAAGTTGTAAGATTTTATCTGCGAATTTATCAAAATTAACGTAGTATAATTATGTGTTAGATTAGTGGAGCCTGTGGTCGCAACCGTAGAGAGTAGAGTAGGTACGAGAGATTAGACCAACTACCATGCGTTGTATGTGTGATTGCATTTTGCTTCTAATGTCCATGTTCTATCACTTGTATATCTTCTATCAATCTTCTTCTATCACATACAGTCTCATATTTGCAAAAAGATTTTAATGCTCAATTTATACCACCTTAGGCACTTGGTTATAAATTGGGACTAACAAAATGCATCATGGGAGTGGATTGTGAGGATTTTGATGGAAGTTATGATGTTCAGAATTCACCATGGGATTGGATCAACAAAATGTTGTATTCCACTTCTACCAGGGGGGAAGCCAAGTGCTTGTATGTGTAATTGGGATTTTCTAGATGTTAGGAAGGGTGCCTTAGTTTGAGTGAGGCAGCTCTCTTCTCATAAAAGACAGGATAAGTTGAATCCCACCATAGGAGAGTAGACAAGAAAAATTTTGAAATTGCAATATTGCATGTGACAAACATTTTTAAAAAATGGAACAAAATCAGTAACAACAAAATCGAGATCAAAATACAGGTGAGTGTAGAAGTATGCTAAGGTGGTGAAGGTTAAGTTTGGTTATGCAGTTGGCTTTAAAGGTTGATTTGGATCAAGTTACATTTAGTTTTGGAGCTGGCCACTCAAATTCCCCCAAAAGCAACCATATCCATTTGCCTCCCAATTAGACAGTTTTCAATGCATATCAATTTGCACCTAAGCATTACCTTATGTAATTGTGGTTTACGATCGAAATGAAAAGCAATTCTCGGGTCATTTTTTTGAAAAATCTTTCCGGGTTGCCAATGCCGCCACAAAAGAAAAAAAGGCGGGTTCAAATGCAAACGTTTGCACTTTTGCATAAAATGCAAATGGGGGCAAAAAGGTAATTTCATAGCATGAGAGTAGAAATGTGGAAAAACCGTGAGTAGGGGTAGGTGAATTAAAGTATAACACTTTGAGGTGCATACATTTTTATGATTATTCACATGATTTTAATAAATTACTATAGATGATGAGTGATCCCCAACGTTAAATTGAATGATATTCGTTCCAAATTATAATCTGTAATGTAGGACTGAAATTATAAAATTAAGAATAGTTTTATTTAAAGAAATAAATTTGAACGACTGATATAATTTAGCTTGTTTGACCATTGATATAGATTTTACAGATTTTACGGCTTTTACCGTTTTTATGAAATTTATGGGAATGATGTGTTCCACTGATAATCTTGTATTCATTTTTCCAATGAAATAAATTTTACAGGTTATTCGAGTTTCACGGATATAGCGCATATGAAATTTATAAATTTTATAAATTTTACGAGTTTTATAGACTAAATTATTTTGATACATATTCGTTTGATACGATAAACCAGTTGTACAGTTTTAACAGCTAAAATAGAATTCATGACATTTCATTTTCACCAATTAGATGGACAACACAGATTTTACAAGAATTATGCAAAATCGTAAACTAATATTTACATGATTTATGAATTTTATAGAGTAATCGTAAACAGATGTACTGATATGATGGATTTGATGGATTTTATAGATTGTTCATAAAATTTATATGAAATATATTATCTGTAAATGTAATACGAAAATATACTAAAATATAAATATAGATTCTTATTAAAATATAAACAAATCCAATAATTGGATATTTTACGTAATTAATATATATTAATAAGTCACTAATAAATATTTATGCTTTTATTTATTGTAAAGGTAGTAATTATACGTATACTTTTATATGTTTATTTATGCGTAATTAATATACTTTTATTTATCCGTAAATGTATAAATTATATGTTTATATAATAAACAAGTATATTAATCATGGTCAACATAAAACTTATCCCCTTACTCATTATGCACCTTTTTTTAACCTCATATTTTGACCAAAAAATGAACAAATCCTGTAATGCTTGTGTGTATTTTTATTATTTCTCATAAAGAGAAATTTAATTTATAATAGGTGGTATCAGAAAGTAAATAAATGACCGTTGCCACCTTTATTATGTCTCATACCATTAAACATATAATTTGAAATGATACATTAATTTGTCATCTCATACCATTAAACTTAGAATAAAATGACACAAATTTGAAATGATTTATTTTTTGTGTAAATCATATAAAATTTACAACTGCATAAAAGTAAATAAAAATGTTGTTAAATGCTAAATTAATTTTTTAGACCCAAAAATAATGTATGCAATTATTTCGTAGTTCAATCTAAATTGAAACATATATTGTCATAATTATTTTGGAGTTTATGCTATGAAAATCTACTAACATACATTAGTATTTAGATAATAGATTTTATCTAATTCATCATAACTATTACTGATAAATTTATTGTAATAATTCAAAAAAAATTTATAGCATCATTCTCCACATAATTAGTTTGAGATTTATATATTTAAATACATTATATAAATGTTCTTATTGTATTTAATGTAAAATTTACGGTTTTAATTTTGCTATAAAAATGTTCTTCTTCAAATTAATTTAATATTTAGACTTAGAAATTTTGTAGAATAATTTTTCATCTAAAAATTTTAAAATTTAAATTCTAAATATATTATACAAGCGTTCTCCATATAATGATTTTAAAAATCATATCTTCAAATGAATGGTGTGAACTTTTCTATGTACTTATTTCAAATATTAAGTTTTAAATTTCTTTTATAATTGTGCTTCATTGTCCACAAACTATCTAAAGTCTACTTGATTGTATGGAAATGAATTTAACACAAAGTGTCTTCTTGCAGAACTACATCGAACAGCAATGGTGCTCTGTGGCTGTGACTCCAAAAAACTTTGGAGGAGACCCGTGCCCTAATGTCATAAAGAAGCTCTCGGTTGTGGCCATCTGTCATTAATTTGTGTTTGAAGATAATCAATAAAAATGAAACAAAGAAGGAAATGCTCATTTTCTAGGCACACGTATGAAATCCAATTCACTCTTTTGGATTCATTGTTCAATATATATAAGTATACAAGTTCTAGGCAATTAATTTTTGTGCACAGGTGAAGTTGTAGAAACTACAACACACCAATTATGCTTAAAAGTATTGATAAATTGGGAAAATATTTGTAAGGATCTTTAATGTACATAAGCTGCTTGTTATACACGGCTTGTAAGTGGCAGAAAGGGTTGTCAGCTGAAAGGAGCAAGCCTTGGGCTTCGGCGTATTGGTTTTCTCATGTAATCAATCCCTTTTCAGCAAGCAAGTGCGTTTTAGCTTTTCTTGGTTGTGAGAATTCAAATGGTGCTCGTAAACATGCATATGACATATTGGAGAGTTTCAAGTCTCCCACTCCAGGGAACTTCCCTATTACTGCCTCATGTTTCTGAAATGGGTAGTAATATGCAAATCCCCCATCTCCTAAACTGTTGTCGCCCAAGTGATATACGATTTAACCATTATCTTAGGAAGAATCAATTAATTCTATGGGTGTCTACCATTTCAACATCTGATCATTAGAAATCTATATTCATTAAGTACGTCGCATTGCACATGGTAAGGGTACCTCACAATTTCTATGCTAATATCAAATCCTGTTCATTTGTCATACCTGGAACACCGTCAAATTTCAAAACAAGCCTTTACGTTATAAATTTACGACAGCAACAACATTATTTCCGCCGGAACACCATATATACATGCAACCCTGTAAATCATGTCCTTTCTAGGTAATTCTCATTAAGTCTTAAATTCAAACTTGTTTCCAGCTTTCCGTATGACAACGGACCTTAGGATAAACATTACGAATTAATTGAATGGATATTTCCACAACATTATTAACATGAGATCATTCTCTTACAACAAGATAATTAAAAAGTATATAAGTTGTTCATTGAAATGGTAGTTAAAAGTTTACAGCTGAAACCATACGATCAATATGTGCATGCCTCTTAAACAACTATATAAAAATTTCATCGTCCTTATCATCTTCATCCTCCTCATCCCCTTCTTCCTCATCATCGTTATCGTCATCGTCGTCCCCCTCTACCTCATCAAAGTCCTCACCCTATACATCTTCACTTGTGAACCATGAAACAATTCTTGGAATCACTTGTACTTCATTTGAGCAAACAATTCTTGGAATCACTGAACAACCTGCATTACCAATGATTCCAGATTAACTTCCATGTATTCAACAAACAAATGGACATTTATACTTTAGAAGTAGGCGATAGACCCATTTTTTGTGTTGAACAAGAAATCAGACTTCTGCAGCAAATATTCGAAATGCCATCCAACAAGCAAGAAGCATAAAACCCAGCATGCATCCTTATCTCACCAAATTCTCAACTCCTGGAAGACTTCCCCTCTTTGCAAGGCTAACAGCCAGTTCCAAATTGTTTAACTGTAAAATAGCAGAATGTAAGAGTTTTTGTATACGATCATCAAGTTCAACATAAGAATATCACACATGCTCCATACCCGACTATGAACAAAAGGCACAATCGTTGCTTCATTGACAGTGGCAAGCAAAACCTGTCCCCTTCTGTTTATGGCATAGAAACCGCTCACAGATGATGCTTCTGCAGTCAAAAATATGGGATATGGACTAATTTGATTTCTGTAAATTGCAGAAGCCGTCTCAAGATCATAGATTAATAAACAACACGATTCAAAGATACATCGATTAGCTCCATCAAATTCCATGCTCATTTTCATTGCCAACAGGTTGAGGCATGTTCAAACACTTCAGTAAATCTCATGATTTCAACATATTCAGCTTAAGTAAATCTGAAATGCAACTTGCATGTTTGAAAATACATGCAGCGAAAGAGTATCACTACAAGCATGCAGAAACAAGGCTGACAAGTTCTGTTTTCCTTTAAAACAACACATTTTCAAACAGGTTCGGACTCATTATCTTCACAACTTGATCCAAGACAGTTATTCAAGGTTTAAAAATTACCAAGTTCACGTGCCATTCAAACAAAAACATCCTTCACAAGTTCTAAAAACCATCATTTAAATCACATGTTCTGCATCATCAAGCATTTACACATGCAAAAATCATATCTCCATCAAAAAAAAATTTCCCTGCAGAGCTTTATGCAAAAACAAGCTCAAAAATTGGATTGCTAGACAACAAACCAGAAACTAGACAAATTTGAAATTCTGCATCTCAAGTTCTATTATGCTAAATGCATCTAAAAAATGAAGCCAAATGGATGCACTCAAAATAGAGGATAAAATGGGCTAATAACAACTAAACTGATCCAGACAATCATAAACAATTAAGCAGATGTAACGGAATTTTAGTCCATCTATAAATTCAAATCAATAAAAAACAACTTCATTGGAATCTAACAATTGGACAAGACTAACAAAGACAGAAATATGGTTTGCGCACTTCTATTAGAAAAATAGAAATGACAAGAATGAAATGGTAAAGCTAAGAACTGCATGACTTACAAGTGTTGAAACAAGGACCCAATGGATGTAAAATAAGGCCAGTAAAATGGAATTGAAACAGGGACCCAAAATGGAAATAAAAAAGCCAGTAAAATGGAAAAACCGATCAAAATAGCTATTACATTAATCAGATATAGTCAGCCATTTTTATTCCATGCAAGCGTTTGTATAAATGAAATAAAAAAAACTAGATTTGGCTAATGAAAATCAAAATATGATCTAAAGGGGATTAAATCAAGTCATTCAAGAATGGCAAAAATTAGACATGGAAAAATTAGAAGCATTGACAATCTATTCTGAAATTAATTTTTATACTTTTCATGATCTTTACCCAACTGAAACAATCCTCCTGAAATAAGATTTACAATCCTATGAAGTGATGATCTCACGTGAAATGGCAATCATACCTTGTGAAGTGAGAAGCTTACTTCTCATACTTCGACAGAAAGATCATTAGGAACGTCTAAAAGTGACCTGAGAAAAGAAATTTTAACTAAGAATTAGAGATAGGCAAAAAAAAAAATACACCAAGAAAAATTAGCAATGTAAAATTATTCTCATCCATGTGTTGAATTGGTTCTAATGCAGTGAACCGTATCAACTACTCTAAAATTATTCTCTTCCTGAGAAGATTGATGGTCTAAAACAACGACCAGGACGTAAAGACTACAAAAACTGATATTTCTGGACTAGAAGTAGAAAGCTCATGTCTAATGGTATGAGCAGGAAATGACAGGGCCATATGGATTGCTATGTTCATATTCAGATGTTAACCCAGAGGTGTAGAGGCAAAAAGCAGTAACTACATCAAAACAAAGAATAGTCTAACAAAATGCAAAACAGAGGAAAAATTGCCAATATATTAGAGGTCCCATTGCAAATCCATTTCTCAGAGTAGACCCTATCAAAGTACATTTATGCTTTTAGCGAATTTCATTACACGAGTGGTGATCTGGGAAGAGAAAAGTAAGTACTCTGAAATTTGAAATACTTGATGAGCAATTCGTACTCATATTGATATTTTACAAATAGAAAATTTAGATGGAAGGGCTTGGTAACCTTTGAGACTTAAAAGCACCCCACGGTGGTCGTGTAAATAGACGGTAAACAGCAAGCACCATTTACAAACATAAATTTTTATTGAGCTATTTTTTTTTTTACAAACATAAATAAACAACAAGGAAATACTAAGTATGTAATCTTGAGCAATTTACATAATCTCATGCACAAGTAGAAAATAAGCATACAAACCTAACGGAAAACAGTTCTATTGAATACTTGTTGACATTGCTTCAGCAACTAAAATAGCAAATAGATGTCATTCCTAATCGAACACAACCTGGCTGCTCTAGCAAAATTCCGAATACCAATCAAATCCAGCTCTACACAATCAGAGTAGGGATGTCGCCATTAGATCCGCCTTCTTCATACCAATCAAACTAAAATATACACGCTGAAATGAAAAAATCCTATTATACCATTTGCTGCAGAAGAACTGTAGATTCAGACTGAATTTTAACCAGATTCTCTTACTGAAATCACAATCGAACATAATAATTCTCAAAATAACAAACTAGAAGAAACTGATATTTCTATACTAGGAAGTAAAAAAGCTCACGTCTAGACTAGGAAGATGATAAATGAAGATTAATAGTAGATCTACTAAATTTTTTATTCCTTCAGAAATATAAAGGGGAGAAGGAGATGGCTCCTACCTGGACTGCGGCCAGATCTCAGGCACGGTGGACGATCGCGTGTGATGAAACGCGGGAGGGAGCAGTAGTAGCAGCAGGGACCTAAGTTCACGGGCAATGGGACGCGAGAGGGAGCAGCAACAGCAGCAAGGTGAAGAGCTTACGGGCAATGGAATGTGGGAGGGATCCATCTTTAGGATTCAGACCTTCGGTCCTAATATGCTTGATGACTAATGGTGAGTCAAGACTGCTTACCATAGAATGACAACTCAATGAAAGGAAGAAAATATAGATGCACATAGAACTCACATATGCTAAATCCTTCAGTCTTTGTGTTGGATCGAAGATACTTCGAACAAATGCTGCAATGTCCACTTGTATATCACTATATTTCCTTATAAATGGATGCGATAACAGCTGCACTACATTCAGAAAAATCATTATTAAAAGATACTACACGACTCAAAAAAAAAATCACCTTAAGCAGAAGAGCTATACTTCAAATAGCCAGAATCAACAAACAAAGACCCTAAAAAAAGTTAGTAGTTTCCACAAACAAGCCTAAATCACTCGGCATTGAATTTCTCAGGGATAATTCACCAACAATTGTTGCTGAATTGAAGGTAACAATCAAAATCTTTTGTTGCAGATGATAACATTTAGTTGCCCATTTACCATGCGCATGTTTGAAACTAGCCATTACTGATCGTATTGGAGCAGTACCAGAATATTGACTAGATGAAAGAAACACAACAATGGTTTGGATCAGCATTTTTTATCATCCCTAGGCAACAACGTAAGATTGCAAAATTGACATCAGCCTCTGAAATAGACAGAGATAAGCAGGAGTAAGGGGAAGTAAAAGCAATGTATAGTTTGCAAGTTGACAGGATCTTGATTTAATTGATCGATATTGGATTTTTTACAAAGCATCCAAGTATGAGTCATTTCAACTTTGCCTTGTAAATTATATATTTAGTTGTTATAAAGTTTTGTTCCATCTTAAACTAGAAATCAATATGCTTTTCTTAAACTTTTTGCTAGTATTATTTTATTGAAAGTTGACATTTGATTACAAAAATCTATAATTGTACAATATAACATAAACTTGGGACAATACACTCAAGCCGACCCAAGGCACACCTTTAGCGGGATGTGCACTATCATATCAAGATACTCGTCTGTCGCTTGAATATATATACAGAAAACTAAAGAGCCATCATGTGTTGACAACAACAACAGCAGAAAAAAAGAAAAGAAAAAAAGTTAAATACTGACACAAAAGTGAGATGGGAATAGTATTGATCAGTGGAATAGATAATTGAAAGGTCGTATGTAAGATGTTGACAAGAAAAGAACTGCGTTACCTTCTCAGCCGAAGGCCTTGCATCTGGATCCTTCTGTAAGCAGGCATCTATGAAGGAGCAGAATTCAGGGGAAAATAAATTCTTTGGAGGTGAAGGAGATGGATCATACAAATTCTGTTGATTAACAAAGATTTCATTGCAACTTGGAGTAATGTAATGCACAAGGGGATAGAATGGGATTAGAAAAAAGAAAAAAGAAAAAAAAGTTCTGACTTGCTGAACACATTGAATTGGACCGAACGGGGCGCTTCTGGGCGATGTTGTGCGCTTTCACATAATGCCGCGTCGAGGTCCATCTCAGGAGGACTTGCTTCTGAGTGCTGTAGACTTGTTGGGCTTTTCCATGAAGTCCGGATATTCCTTGACATAAAGATGGGGCGGTATTTCAGCTGGGACACCTGTTTTGGGGAAGTCCACAGCAATAGAGAAGAGCCGAGCGAGCTCTATGCAGGCATCGCTATTGGCCATTAATGGCTCCTTGTCCGCAAAGGCAGTGTGAGCATTGGCAATGACGCCTAAGCTGTCATTCACCATGTAATTTGTGAAGTATTCCTCCACGTCCTACATTGCAACCAAAAATAGCATCAACATCAACAAGAAAATGTAAGCCATTTTGACCAATTAGTGCAAGACCGTAAGTGGAGAAAACTAAATCCAAGCTATGGAAGGACTAGGCATCTACTGGAAGGAGAAAAGATCGGGCATCTATTGGATAGAGCAAAAAGGGTCTAACTTCAATGAACAAATTTTCATGCTATCAAAAGCACAGGAGTTTTTTCCTCATGTAACCTGATTTGAAGTATATTGCTAATCAAACATACAATAGAAGATAACCGCAACTATAGATTTGGCATATACCACTTCAGATGCGGAAAATTGTATTATTATAGCTTAATCGAAGGACAAAAACTAATAATCACGGTTCACTTTCATTGTATATTTACTGGCATTTCTCTAGGGCCCCGAACCAAACATGAGGCTTCTTTCATAAGACCTACCTCAATTTCAACATCACGATCCAACAAGACAGGCGGTGGAGCACTGTAATCCATGGGTTGAACTGCACGAGGTGGAATTAGCTCAGGATCCCAGCTAACAAAGTATATATCACCATCCAAATCGCTCCCCGAGCACTCATTTGGGTGGGGCATGCCAAATAGAATCATATATATTAGCATTTTGAGAAAATATATGGCCTAACAAAGAACAGTAATAGCACTAAGCCTTATGCACCTACAGCCAGGCCAGAAAAAAATCCCGTATCTATATATTACTAGACCACATGGATCTTCTGAATTAACATTAGGATAATTGTTTGTTGTACTCAGAAGATTGTAAATTTTTCATACTTAAATATTCGACAAACACTAAAGAAACACCATAATCGAAATAAACATTGTGTCCCACTGTAAAACAGCATGGATAAACACACCATCAAAATAAATGAAAATTATACTATAATTTGTAAAGAAATTTATATACCCACAATATCAACATTGTATATAACGGACAGGAAAAATATAAATTAATCAATAAATGAATATATCTGCCAGTATTTGAGGGTACGTCAGCCAAGAAGGGAACTATAAGATTGGAAATGGAACCTTAAAAATCTCCCTACAACAGAGACAAAATACAATTTCCATTCTAATGAGGAAAGCGAAGTCCTGATGATAATTTCATGAAAGCTTGTGCAAATGTATCACTATTTACAACTTCAAAACATTTATATACACTGGGGTTAAGAGTTTTAATCAGTATTTGTAGAATTCAGATAAAAGACTTAAATGAGCACAGAGGAGAGAAAACCCATCTGTATCCATATAAGGGACATATTGGCACAAAAAACATGTAGGTTTAGTTATTCAACTGGTTAACTGTTAACATAAATTAGTTTGCTTCTGCCATTATTGACCATGTATATAACAACTAATAATAGGACATAATCAAACACCTATGGATATGGATCCAATTAAATTCTCTTTCACACTCATGTCTCTCGCAAAAGAATGGGCACGAGATAGACAAATGGGGCTGAAAATATTGAAATTCATAGTTTAAGAGTAAATAAATGCATACAAATTCTGATATTCTAAAAAGCAAAAAGTTATTAGCAAAGACGAGCAAACAACCAACATCCACTCCTATTCAACAAAAGCGCCAACTTTGTTAAATACTTTGAGAACTAAAATAGAGTTTTTGTAATCAACTATGTAAGCAGATAATACATTAAAGAGCATCCAAAAAAGAATCATCAAGAAAAAGAGTATACAGGAGACTAAGACAAGATGAGTTGGAGGAACACTGACCTTCTTCCTTTTTGTGGAAACACAACGCAATCAACCATATGCTGTAGAGCTGGGACATCGACAGCCTGTAGGACACGCATGTCGCCTGGATGGAGACATGGGTTTTTGGCAACTACAACCCTGCCCTTAATCACAAATGATTCCTCATCAGAGCTGCATCCAGTGACCATTAATGGATGATTGCCATAAAATTGTTGATTCCCAATACGAGAAACCTTCACAAATACTTGCCCATATTCAAGAGTTCTAGTCTCATATAGAACTCCCATCATTGCCCTTCCATTGGGAATAAAAATCCTTGTCTTGGTCCTGAGATCCAGCAATTTTGTTGCCCGAAAAGTTTCCAGAATCATCGAAAGGAATGGCTCCTCATCGGGCTTATAACCGCACAGTAGCAGCTCTCTAAGAACTCGGTTAGTCTCCCCAGGGGGGAGAGAGAGAGAGAGACGTAAAAGGGAGAAGAAGATGACTCCTACCTGGACTGTGGCCGGATCTCAGGCACGGTGGACGATCGCGGACGCGGGCGGAAGCGGCAGCAGTAGGCACCGAAGATCGCCGGCAATGAGATGCAAGAGAGAGAGAGGAGAGAGGGAGAGGAAAGGGAGGGATGAGGCTCGAAGGACAGGAGGGAGAGAACAGAGGGAGAGGGAAGAGGGAAAAACGGGAGGGAGAGCAGAGCGAGAGGTAAGAAGGAAAAATCGGAGGAAAACGGGAGGGAGAGAAGACAGAGGAAAAAACGGGAGGGAAATCGGGAGGGAGAGAAGAGAGGGAGCGGGAAGAGGGAAAAGTGGGAGGGAAAACAGGGGGGAGAGGAGAGGGAGAGGGAAGAAGGACGGAGAGGGACTTCTCTACACGCGGGTAAAAAAATTTCTATTCCACTTATGCCCTTGTAAATCTCAACCGCATATCTCAAATGGACGGCAGATTGACCATTTTCACGGTCAACAAATGTGCAAACATTTTCACCGAAACCAGACTCAAAGAAAAAAGCCTATGTTTGCATGCTGTTTCTTATTACCAAAAAGAAAATCTGAAATGTATATAAGCCACGCAAAATTGCTCTGTTGTACTTTAAATCGTTCTTAACATGTTAATATTGGTGTTGGGCATTTTCAAAATAAATCAAGATTTACCAGAAGTTTTAATTCCATTGCCTTTCAAAATGACGACTTGGGTTTTGATTTTTCGTTGCTGGAATTTTGTGATTTCGGTTTCTACTTTTTTCTTTTTTTTACATGGCCAACTAAAAATCTCCTCTCATTGCAAAGCATGCACCTGTTGGGAACTCTTTTGCAGAAAATTAAATTTTAACTGCTAAAGAAAAATTCAGTAAGTATTTTCTGCACTTAGATAACCAAATTTTGTTTTGGTTATAAAATATTATCATATGCAAGGAAAAATTTCCTTGCCACATGAATCACTATAATTAAGAAATGTCACTTATACTCATTAATTTTACCCCTAATTCCACTTAGACCCATGAATTTTTAAAAATTCCACATATATAATGTATTTTACCTAAAATTTCACTTATACTCACGTTGTTAAGGATTTATTAAGTGAGCTGTTAGTGCCCTTATAAATTGAAATGTCTATATCTAATTATGATTTTATAGATAAAATTTATATTCAAGTAAAATTTTAACACTTCTAAAGCTATAAAATCACATCTTATTTAAATGTAAACTTCTAGTTTTGAGTAAACAAATCTTAAATTATATTAGGGCTTCGGTATATTCATCATTTTATAAGGGTGCTGACCGCCCTTTTAACGGATTTCTAAGAACATGGGTATAAGTAGAATTTTAGACCAAATACGCCGGTATACATGGAATTTTTAAAAATTCATGCAGGTAAGTGAAATTAAGGATAATATGAAATTTGTACAAAAAAATTTCTTCCTTATAAACGTACCATCATAAGCAAGATAATTTTTCTTATAAAAAAGATTTTTAATTTCTAATTAGGATTGTCAAAAGCTTTTCTTTTTTTTCTTTTTTTTTTCCCCCGAATCATATTCATTCGGAATCCACGTGGCCGTGCAGGTCTGCGCATGGTTACAAAACTACGTTGATGGGCATGAATTGCTGGAATGCTTCTAAGGGCGAAAACGTGGACTCAACCCGCCAACCAGAAGAAAAAAACAGGGTTGGAACTCACCTTTTGGTGACCCGAAAAAGGACCCAGTTCAACCCGGCCCAAATTTCGAATAGGGTTCGTATTGCAATGAATGAATTCGATGCAGTGGTGACGCAAAGCCAAAAAGAAATTATTTATGCGTCATAATCATCTGTAAACGTCAATTACCACCGAAATTATCTTTTTTAACGAATCCTAAATTATAAACAATAACAATTGTTTCTTCTAAGGAGAAAAAACACTACAAATAGAAAAAAGGAAGCGTATAACACCTAAAACCTTTCAAATTAAAATTTTCAACCTAAGGGTGTTTGGAAAGTGATAAATGTTGGATTTTTAAACTTAGATGTATAATAATTATATATACGTTATCATAAATAGTTACTTAAATTATAAGATGATCTCATAAGGTTTAATGGGCCCAAATTATCTAATAAAGTATGAGTTTCCTATGCGCAGATATTCTATTAACTATTTTTAATTCTATTTCTATAATAGGCTAAATTAGAAATTAGAAAGATGAGTACACTATATATATGGTTGTGGTTCCCTTGTTATGCATCTTTTGGGGTTTCTTTTCTAATATCTTATTTTTAGAAAAGAGGAGTCACCTTCTCCAGAAAAATCTAGGCATTAACTTGGAAGACCAGAAAACCTCCGAATTCAAGAACGACAACTCCTATGTATTCCGTTTATGGTTTATTTTCTTAGTGATTTAGCATTGAGGATCGTGGAGCGATTAATATTTTAATTAATAAGGTTTTCCAAACAAGTGGTATAAGGGCTTTCTTCATGTTGAATCATTAAGGAAATTAAGATTTATTATATAGGAATATATGGCTGGATTCGGCCGCTGGTTTTGGATTTTGGGCAACAAAAAAAAAACTCATCCTGTTCTTATCTGGTTCGGATTCAGTTTGCAGTCTGTTTGATTATATGGTTTCCACTGCCCATGCATATGGATTCAGATATTTTTCACGACCTGAGAATATATTAAATATTCAACAGACAGCTAAGTGCCTATGTGATTTCGTTAATGCCCGGCATACCAAATCTGGTTGCATTAATGCTTTTCCAAGCCGCATTCAGATATGCACAGTTATTCCTTATTCAGCATGCTTCTTATGAAATTTTTTTTTTTTTTTTAAATATAAGGGATGCGATTTTAGGGTGCGATTTCTTTGTCACACCATTATTCTATTGCTGCCTGTTTGGGTTTTTATCACTGCCCGCAAGATTCGTCTAAGCTACTATAGTCGCTGCCATCCAGTCTATCTAACATGGATTCAGTGTCGGGTTTTTCTCCCATTCAGTCGCCGATCTGGTTTCCGGCGACAGACGCTTGTGTCCAACGCTGCTTCTGATGATGGGCGACAACAGACTGTCCGGCCACTGTCAAAAAAAAAAAAAAACGGAAACACATTTTTTTATTTTATATGTCGATGACATACTGCTTGTTGCATGAAACTAAGAGATTTCTATTAAACAAATTGGAGATGAAAGATTTTCGTGAAACAACTTTTGTATTAAGAATTTAAATACATCGGGATCGTTCTCGAGGTATTTTTAGATTATCACAAAAGGCCTATATTGAAAGAGTACTTGAAAGATTTGACATGCAGGATTGTAAACTAGGATATACCCTTATTGCCAAGGGAGACAAATTTCAATCTCGATTAGTGCTCTAAGAATGATTTTGAATCAACGAAAATGCAAAAGATCTCTTATGCTTCAGCAGTGAGAAGTTTGATGTATGTCCAAGTTTGTACACATCCAGATATAGCATTCATTATTGGGATGTCGGGCAAATACTTGAGTAATCCAGAAATGGATCATTGGAAAATAGCCAAAAGGGTTTTGAAATACCTTCAGAGAACCAAACACTACATGCTCATACATAAGAGGTCGGATAACATAGAGATCATTGGATATTCAAATTCCGACCATGCAGGATGCCAAGTCAGTCTTAGATCCACTTCGGGCAATATTTATCTGCTTGCCGGAGAAGTTGTCTCTTGGAGGAGTGCTAAACAGACACTCATTGCTCCTTCCACCATGGCAGCTGAATTTATAGCATGTTTTGAGGCATCCAATCAGGTCATAGGGCTGCGAAATTTTGTCACGAGGCTGCGAATTGTGGATGGAATCAAAAGACCACTCAAGTTATTTTGTAACAATAACTCAGCAGTCTTATATTCCAACAATAATAGGAGCTCAACGAAATCGAAGTTTATCGACCTCAAGTTCCTAGTTGTTGAGGAAAAAATTCATGAAGGTCAAGTGTCTATAGAGCACATAGGAACAAACCCTATGATTATGGATCCGCTAACTAAGGGACTACCACCCAAGGTCTTTCATGAGCATACTGCTCACATGGGTGTTGTATCACTTGATAATACTTTGATTTAGTGGGAGTTTGTATTTTGTGCTTTTTCGGATGACACACATTTTGTTTGTTACGGTTATGGATATTTTCTGTAGAAATAAAATTTTCAATATTTTAGTTTTGGTTTGATCTAGCCAAATAAGTTGGACCAGTTGGAAATAGGCATGTCAGATCACATTACATGTACTTTTCATGTTACACATTCATACTTAATCTATGTTATTTTGTTATGTTTGATATAAGTGACCATGGATGGGTCTGGTTACGATAAATGTGACAAAGGCCGCTTTGATCCTGTGTTGGCATAACTAATGGAGAAATGATTTTAGTTATGATAGTAGAAGGTTTTGAGCTTACAAGGATATATTTATAATTATAAAATTATATGTAGTCCAAGTGGGAGATTGTTGGATTTTTGGACTTATATGTATAATAATTATATATAAGCTATCATAAATAGTGGCCCAAATTATAAAGTGATCTCATAAGGTTTAATGGGCCCAAATCATCTAATAGAGTATGAGTCTTCTATGAATAGATACTCTATTGCCTATTTTCTAATTTCTATTTTTATGATGGGCTAAATTAGAAATTAGAAAGATGGGTATGTTATATATACGGTTATGGTCCCGAGGTTATGCATCTTTTAAGGTTTCTTTTCAAACATCCTATCTTTAGAAAAGAGAAATCATCTTTTTCAGAAAATCCTAAGACATTAACTTGGAAGACTAGAAAACCTACGGATTCAAGAACAACAACTCCTATAGATTCAGGTACACTTCCGCTTATGGTTTATTTTTTTGGTGATTTAGCATGAAGGAACTTGGGGTGATTAATGTTTTAATCAATAAGGTTTTTCCAACAATAAAACTTTTAAAGAAAAAAAATTTCTGCAAAAATTTTTTAAATGGAAAATATGATGTGATATGATAGGGTAATGATGTGAATAAAAAGAAAAAAATTAAAATAGATAAATTAGATGTATAGGTAGTTATATATGAATGATTAAAAAGTATGATAGTTGTATAGAAATTAGTGAATAAATAATTAAAAATAGGGTAGTTGTGGAAAGAGAAAAGTTTTAGTTTGAAGGATTTTGAGGATAAACAAACACTCCCTAACAAGATTAAGATTTAAATTTTACGAGTAGAGTTAAAATTAAGGTTTAAGTCTTATTAATACACTTAAGGTACAAATCCAAGTTTTATGAACCCAAATTGCATCCCATTAATTTCAAGCAAAGCAACAAATGTAACAAATGAATTTTATTGAATCTCTTAGATGCAACACAGAAGTACTAGGATCTCGATATGCTATTTTCTATGTTCTTCTCTAGCTATCCTCTTATCTATTTCCTAAAACTAGCAACTGAATATCACCCCTTTGAGACCTCGAACCCATTTAGAAGACACTATCAACTAGGGGTGTAAATAGGGTCGGGTTCAACCCGAGCCCGCATCAACCCGGACCGATTTATACCATGGTTGGGTTGATGTTTTGGAAAATCGATTTTTGAAAATCGAGTTCAACCCGACCCGATTTCCAAAATTGGGTTGAGCCGTGTTAGGGGGGTCGGTCGACCCGACCCGATTTGACCGACCCGAATCAACCCGATTTCATAAGATATGTATTTAAATATGTTTATGAGAGTGTATTTCATTCATGTTGTTTGGATATTTAAATAAAATTGTGTGGAGTTTGGAAATATGTTTGACAATTCGGTTGTGAAATGTTGTTTGAATTTATTTGGTTTGAAAATATATTTGATTAATTAGTTGTGAAATTATGTTTGGATTATTTGGTTATGAGTGTGTTTGGTAATGAATAAAACTTTTGATGAAAAATTTTGGAGAGTAAAAGTTATCAACTTATGTGATATAATAGGGGTAATGATGAGTAATAAAGAAAATAAAGTTAAAATAAATATGTTAGTTGTGTGGATAGTTGTATATAAATGATTGAAAAGTAGGGTAGTTGTATAGGAAAATGTGAAAAAATAATTTAAAAATATGATAGTTAAAAATATGATAATTGTAGAGAGTGAAAAGTTTTAGATTAAAAAGTTTTAATTGACTTTTTCTTTCAATTGCCAAACATACCCTATATTGCATTGTAAATAGGTTGTTTAGATGTTCGCTTGCATTAGTGATTTGAAATAACGAACAGGTCAATTGGGAATTTGAGATGTTTGTAGTTTTGATTGGAAGCCAACTAAGAATGTAAGTAAGACTATGATATTCGTTTTTTCATTTTGCATAATTTACTGCAATACTTTTACTTGGCTTTCACTTTTTGACTTGCAGGGGACATCAATTGCTCAAAGAATACAAAAGCAAAAAAATAAATCAATTACAAAACTTATCCTCCACTTTTGAGTTACGTAGAACTTCTTAGTACTTATTTTTTTATAATTATCATTGCTTTTTTGTTATTTTAGAAATTTAGGTGAACAAAAGCTTAACTAACATTGATAATATGTGTAATCTATTAGCCCGATTTCTAACCCGAACCGAACCGATTTGAGGTGGGTTGAAATAGGGTTGGGTTAAGGTGTGAAAAGTAGGGTTGAGTTGAGATTTTACAAGGTGGGTTAGGGTTGTATTTGTCCCAACCCGAGTCAACCCGACCCGATTTACACCCCTACTATCAACTAATCCCATGCTATCATCTACCAGCTGTTTACTCGCCATCTACCTCCTCTTACCACTTGTAATGGCCTATCCACCACCATCCAACCCAAAAAGCCTCTTGTGATAATGTTTTTCTCCCTTTCATTCTCTCCATTAGCATCCAATGCAGATTAGGACAGTTGTGCCCCTATCAAGTGGCTGCCCCTGCTCCCACCATGTCCCTTATACTTGCGACATGCGTGTATTGGTTGCGCACTTTACTAAGGATTCAAACGGGTCGAGTTAGACCAGTTAGAGCCTAAACTTAATCCGTTTATAAAACTTCAACATTAATTCATTTATTAACCCATTTACAAAACCTCAGTCCTAATTCCTTTATAACCCATTTAATAATGAGTTACCAAGTTTATAACATGTTATATAAAAAAAAGGTTGTTAATCAGTTATCTAAATGAACTAATTTGTTAAAATTACTTGAAATAAATTAAAAATAGACTTATGAATAATAAAAAAAATTAATAATTTACAAACTTATCTGATAATCATAAATAAACATCATATGGTTAGTTAGTTGAAGCGTTAACCTTTAAATAAAAACTTAACAAGTAAGAACAATTTCTATTGCATCAGTATGAAAAGTTTAAACACAGCTTGTGTTAGACACTGTAAGTTCTATAAGTTGTATACAGGTTATCGGGTTGGACAACTTAGACAAATCATTAAATGGGTTGATGAGTTACCAACAGTCAGCTCTAATCCGTTCATTTATCTTGAATGGGGTTGGCGGGCAACTGGTTGTGAACTATTTACGCAAAAATTCAACTTTATCCGTTTATAAACAGGTTGAACAAACGAGTTAACTGGTTTATTGCGCTACATACATGGCCTTCCCCCGTGTGCCCACTGTTCCCTGGCCTTTAGACAGTGAACACACTGCCCTAATCTGCTTCCATTATCATCCCTATCACACCCCTATGCGCATGGAAGCGTTATCCGAGTGAGCTGCTGCTGATGCAAGGACCACTTGCGGTGTAAGGTCTTCCAATGCGCATTGCGTATAGCTGCCTTAGTTATGCAGATGAATTAGATTGCACTTGCGCACGACATGCGTAATCGCACATAGCGGTTCAGGCATTTTGGGTCACCACCAAACATGTCCAAGCAATTAAGTGAAATATCTCTACAAGGTCAATCTTGCTTTAAACTAAAATAAGGTTGAACCCAATTCGACATAAATAAAAATACATATACTAATAATTCATTCCTTTCATTAGTTAAATCATCTCATTTCATATCTAAATACAAAAAATTTGTCTCTAATCATAACTTATAGAGTTCGCAATTATTAAAATCATTTTGACCACAAATGCAATTCCTTGAAGTTCTTTAGCCTTGTCACCAAAGCCCAAGCGGCTAATATAAGTGCGTATAGAATATGAGTGAAAAGTCCAAGATTCAAATGTTGAGCAGAGACAATAGCCTCATTATCCTATTCCTGGAGTACGCATCCGTTAAGCGTTTGGTAATCCCAGGAGGGTGACACGGTTAAAAAAAATTATTTCAACTTTTTTGCAGCTAATGGAAGATAATTTACATATCTAAACCATTCACTGTATGTTTTACTCAGATTACTACAGATTGAAATTATTAGACCTTGATGGATTGAGTAATCTACTGTTTTTATGGTCACATAATGGAAGCGGTATATGAGAAATTTAGGATTCATTGGGCCGCGTGTTAAGCAAACGACAAACATGTTTATGAATTTCTTGAGGTGTTTGGGCAATTTACAACTTCACAGTGGGGGCTCAAACTTTTGAAAAAGTAAGTGAAATTTTTACATTTGTGGACAACAAAATTAATAAGCTTCTGAGAAAAAATCAATATGTTTAGCACATTTTTTGAAAGGATGAGTGGACAAAGTAGGACGCGGATAAACAAAGCCCTAATGCACCAAGTTCCAACCTCAGGAACGGCTTACCCTTGGAAGTAACCAAACAGCCCAGGCATAGATGTGGAAGCACCAATCAGTTCTTCATCCACCCTAAATCCACAGATAAAAATCTATACTTACAAATGTGATCTTATCCGCCATTTCTGACTATCTTATTTGATGACACATGGCAGTTTCAAAATGACTTACCACCGTTTTCAACCAGGCAAGGTAGTCTCAGTAGTTCTCGAGATGGATATTAGCCTCTGTCACTTACCTGCATGTTCTCTTCTCCCATTCTTACCAGTCCTCGAGACAAACATTTAACTCAGCCTCACTAGTCCTTGAGACAAACATGAAATATCGAACTTCTGCCATTAAAATTCTCTCCATATCTAACGCCATCAACTTTTAATAATGAAAGTATGAACGAGGATTCACAGCATGAAGAACATAAGACAATGGCTATGATGGCAAAACAATTTAAGTGTTGAAATATTGACATAAAAGAAATTATGAGCTTAATTTTGTAAGAATTCAGATATTCAATCTTATGCGGGCAATGGAAAGATTGGTTCGCTTCCCTGTTTTGAAAGTTGAACTGCGCAATTAGTTGTCTTTGACTTCATGGGATACGTCCTAGGACTCGCTGCACAGCTTGCTTAATGCTGTCTGGATCAAGATCAGTTGTCACTTGTATTTCTTGAACCTGAATAAAAATAATTCAAGGTTAAGTAAATTTATTTACAGAGAAATTTGTTTATTCTTCATTGTTTCAACTCTTTCCTTGTATTGAAATTAGAGAACCAAAACAACAAGAGAGTTAGATGAATGATGACATGATCCAAAAAACTATCTACACTTTGAAATTAGTGGATGTGGATCTCCAACATGGATGTTCCATCCTATAGGCTACCTGCAATCACCAAACATTTTAGCATCCTCCTGACAGGCAGTTGAGGCATATAATGGCCATCACACCAGAACTCCGAATTATCAGACCGCATACCCCATAATGCCTCTTGGAAGCAGTCCATAGTTAAAAAGAGGACTAGAGTGCAATCTGAATAACAAATGCCTGGTACATTCGGTTAAACAATCATCATCATTCATAGAAAACCACATTCCACATCAAACAGATGTCTCTGATCAAAATAAAATCGTTACCTCTCTGCCAGCTCTAGCAAGGATGGTGAACTGTCTGTCCTTTACTGGAGCCTGAGAGACAATATTCAAGAGTCAAAAATGAAACTAAGGGTGTGTTTGGGAAGTGATAAAACTTTTGTTGAAAAATTTTTCAAAATGAGAGAAAATAAGTTAAAATTGATAAGTTAGTTGTATGGGTAGTTGTGTAGAAATGATTGAAAAGTAGGGTAATTTGTATAAGATGTAAAGAAATAATTAAAAAATAGGACAGTTGTAGACAGTGAAAAGTTTTGGATTAAAAAGTTTTAGGTAAAAAGTTTTATTTTTTAACAAACACACCCTATAATTAAAATATATCCAGAGAGAGATGCTGTGAGTAGTTAAGATATCCCACATTTGAAAGCCAGAGCTCCAAGTCTTGCGAAACCACACGCTTCTCAAATCCTCTACGGCCAATGCTTACATCAGTTATGCTGAACAAAAATCATCAGAAATGTCACGATAAAGATGAACAGATTTTCATCCATGATTGTAAAGATGAGGAGTGATTCTATTATCCCGGGCTAAGTAAATGGCCCACTTAGCCCACCTCGAAAAACCTATTTACAATAAATTTTTTTTACTTTTTTTTTCATGTACTTGTTTATCTAAGTGTATTTAACATATAGAATATTCCGTCTTCTGTAGCTAGTTCTTGTGTATATGAATCATCCTAGTTTCTAGAGGCGGAGTCATGCAAGAGGGATTGAACTTGGCACAAATTTCGGGTCTGTTTGGCAATCCGCATAACTCATGTCTCCGGCCAAAACTTTTCACACCAGGGGATGAAACCGCAAAATCCCGTCATTTCAGGCTTTCACTCGTCACCAAAGCTGCTGCTGCCCGTACGGATTCATCCATCGTGCCTGCTGCTGCCCGTACGGATTCGTCCATCGTGCCTGCGGCCTTGATATGAAATCGCATATCACCACGAATTTTGCACACGAATGGTTACAGTAAGCAGTCTCCGGTCAACAAAAGGCAAAAACCAGCGCATGAATGGCAGGCACATTAACTGCATGACTGCAGTCGGTAGGCTGGATGCGACAGTTTTTGCATCCAAAATTTGTCTTCCGAGTTTTGGCAATTGCCAAACAGACCCATAAAAATAAGAAATGTTTAAGCCCCAAGCATGGATGACTGATTACCAGGGGGGGAAAAAAAACGTGGATGACTGGGCACTCATTTTGATGATCAAGGCAGTTGATCTGAACGGCCCACCATAAATTCGTAGATGTATCAAATCAAAGATTAAAAATTCCTGTGCAAGTAAACTTATGCCTTTAATGCAGAATGAAGATTACACAGACAGGTTAAATGGTTAGATTCAGGCCCAACATTTGGAAAGCCAACAAAACCAAAAAATGGGTTTATAGCTAATCATTGATGAAATTGTTTACATGCTTGGTCAAGCATCGAATGGCTCGTGAAAATGCAAATGGTAAAGACCAACTCTCACGAGAATGAAAATAATTGAACCAACGTAGAGCATTTTAGAATCTATTGGTTATCATAGCATATTTAAAACATGGACAATAAAGGATATTAACATAAAAAGGACAATATGACTCCATTCATTTACGCATGGAGATATACTAAATATGTTTGAAAAATAATCATTTACATTATTATAAAATTAAAATGAGAGAGAGAGGAAAGAAAGGGAAAGGATTCTTGAGAAGGAAAGGAAAGGACTCTTGAAAACATATGGAGTCATAAAAAGTGAGAGAAGAAACCAGACGCACCCATGTTCTTGCTGAAGCTCCTCACAGATGCTTTCGAGGCCTGGAAGGAGTTCAGAGGCCGATTTATTTGATTCAGAGGCTGAATTCTCTGACACATTGCTAGTATCAGGCATAATCTGCAAGGGAATGTAGTTTCATGTACAAGGCCAATATATATAAATTTGCAAAAGAAACAGAAAAACCATTTTCGTACCAAACTACCAACCTGAGGAATGACTTTGTCCAGCGTCTCCAAAAGAGGATCTTCCTGCAGTTGTCTGATTGATAAATTAATCCTTTCTTTCTCCCTGCGTTTTATAATAAACAGGAAAAAGTTTAGCTTTTGCTTTTTCTTAATATTTTGTGAAGGGATTGAAATGGATAAGAGTTAACTGAAGGTAGCTTCAGGACAACATTATAGGTTAAAAATAAAAAAAGAAAGACCTTAAAAATGCAGGTTTAACACAGTGTCCATTTCCTCACACAGATGGAACCAAAACACCCAAGTCAAAGGGTAGGTGGATGTGTAAAATCAACATTAGTGAAAGATTAACCTAAGGAAAAGAAATTTTTTACCTATAATGTTTACTTGATGCAACGAAAACTGTTTTCACAAATCTCACCTTCTATATATTTTTTACATCATTCAAGAAAATCCTCAATGTTTGCTAACTGGTTCAAAAACATCTGGTTCTAACAAACCATGATAGCTGAGGACATCAACTTTAACCACGATTATAAAATCATCATCATCAAGCACATTCAGATGCTCTCGAAAACACACACACACACACACACACACACACACAATTTTTTGGATTACCAGCACAATACCTGCAGCCTACAATTTGGTTTGGAATGAGCATCTTATGATCTCAATTGAAATCTACTAATAGGCAATCACTTGTGATTGATGATTCCTAATGTTTTCTTCAAGTCAGGAGAAGCATTGACCATTGAGTGTTAAGATCTTTGGGACTCTTTCCGTGTTCCATGAAGCTTGCTCTGCATTAGACTCTTGGAGATATTCCTAGTCTTCGATAGGACATAAGCGTTGGCCCCTTTCATTATAGCAAGCATTGACCAAATGATTGTAGGAACAAAAAAAATATATACGAATACAAGAATATGAAAAAATAGAAGCAACTACAAGCATAAATAATAAACAATAGACCGCAAGATGATTCGGTTCCTCCCTTAGCACCTACTCCACTTACCTCAGATTACTTATCTGGGGTTCCACCATCCCAAAAAAATTCTCTTGGAAATTTATTACTAAGAACCCACATCTTTCAATTTATCAAAGCTTCTACCAACAATTTATCTGCATCATAAGTCGTTTTCCAGCTGTAGTGTCAACCACACACATGATTACGTTGCACAATTGTTGACAATCACAAACTAAGGGTGCATTTATTTAATCTTATAACTTTTTAATCTAAGACTTTTCACTCTCCACAACTACCCTATTTTTTAATTCTTTCTATACAACTACCGTACTTTTCAATCATTTCTACACAACTACTCATACGATTAACTTATCTATTTTAATTTTATTCTCTTTACGCCTCATCATTCCCCCATTATATCACCTCATTTTCTCCAATTTCAAAAACTTTTACACTAAAAACTTTTCATCCAAAAGTTTTATACCTTCCCAAACACACCATAAATTTTTAGTAATCTTCAAAATTTTCATTTCTTGTTTAATTACTTACATCCATGTTTTCTAGGTCTCCCTCTCATTATCTTACCAAGAACTCAAAATCACCTAAATTTCATTTGAGCTCTAGGTAATTCCCAACAAGAATTTACAAGTGAAATTAGAAAAGAGGAAAAAAAAAAAATCTTTTAAATTGGCAACTACGTAGCTCACTAAAGATGTATCCTTTAAGCTTTGAAAGAAGTTTGTCCAAAATTATAGAAACCCTCTAAACTTTCTACTTCTTTGATTCCCACAATAGAGTTGTTAGGGAAAAACTAAATGAGTTAAAATTCAATTGTTATGCAATGGCACAAATCAACAAAGGACCACGTGATATGTAGAGATGCTCTACTCCATCCACACCAAAGTCCCAGCTTCATCCCCAAAAAGTTGTATGATGAATTATTGATAGAGGTGTAAATGGATAGGATTATATGAGTTACAGGCTAACCTTTAACCTAACTCATTTAAAAAACCTCAACCCAATCTTTTATAACCCAATTATAAAAAGCACAACCCTAACCCTAATAAATTTAAGATAAATGGTTTGGGTTGGGGCTTGTTGATAGGTTGAATAATAAAAAATAAAAATGACAAACTATATATTTTATTCCTAAACAGTCAACAAAATCTTTAATGCTAATGATTTACTTGAGTTTAAAAGAGATTTTTATGCTTATTCTTAATTGGAATGTTGATTTCATGATCAGTAATCATGCATGTTTACAACCATTAACGAAATATTAACTTTTCTATTTTATGGATTGTAAACAGGCTATGCAGGTTGATGGGCTAAAAGGGTTGGATTATTCGGCTGATAAGTTGGATGATCTCAACCCGTGACAATCCATTTATTTAAATGAGTTATACAGGTTATACAACAAAGATTGATGGGTCGAACATTCCAACCCTAATCCACCAAAAACTGGGTTGGTTTGGCTGGGTCACAAGCTAATCCTAACATAGTTACACCCCTAGTTACCGATTTGCCAACACTATTGTCAACCAACACCTAAAGTAAGCCACAATGCTGCACTTCCAAAAACCTGAACAAGGGAATCTCGCTCTCTGTCAATATAATTGGCTGAACAAAGAGTAGTGCCTCTCCTAGTTGATCTGCTGTCCAAGCCACTTTCAATTGTGTAAATCCCCTCTCAAGCTATACCTCTTTTTCCACCATTATGACTAGATTGTAGATCCATTGTTGGGCTTTCTCTATTTTTCTCCCAAATATAATTAGCAACCTCTTTAGAAGTTTTGTTATTGATTAAAACCAACACTTGGGTACAACAGTCTGCATATTTACTCCTATTTGACTCATCTGCTTGGTCATTTAGCCGTAGAAATTTCTGAAGCCTGCATTTGGGATTGCAACAACTTGGAATTAGCTTCAAAGGGTGCTGATGGCTGGGAATTCAATAAATAATGACTTCTTAGGAATCAGACTAAATCCAGCAAAAATTCTTGCAATTTAGATTGTTTGATCTGTGAATGTTGGTGGAAGGAAGAGTTGACTGCTCATTGACGGGCATGTGTCACTATTTGATAAGAATGGGAATCATTATAAGCATCTCCATTACCTAAGAAGACCCATAACTCATCTGTGGAATTGCCACTATATTGAGATTAAGGAGAAAATATTGAATTTTTCTCTTTAATCTCAAGATGATATCAATAACTCTCGAGAATTATGAAGACGATATGAATATTTTCTGGTAATATTGAGATGATATTAAAGAACAAAAAAAAAAAAAAAAAAAATCTTTTGATTGCTACTTCCACATGTAAACTCCAGTTAATAATTCCAAACCAACCTCAAAGTCACATTTTCAAAACTTAAAGTTGTGATTTTGTAATTAAAAACAAAAATACAACATTTTAGGGATCAAGTTAACCAGAAAGTCGTGAAGTGCGTCTGTCAAAGTTTAGCAATGCTCGTATACATTTTAGAAAATTATTTTGTTGAAGTGAATAGTGAGTATTAATATTTTTCAGCAAGTACAAATGTAGTTTGCATTATAATTATTTATGAAGAAACAATCTAAATGGTCTGCACCACATGTTTGTCAAATGCTTAAACAGATGGTCAACAAATTTATTCAACACAAACATACCTTTAGAAATTTCCTTCATCGGTTTACAGGAAATTAGTGTGTTTCTATTACTTTGGCACTTAAATTTTCGTTTTTTATCATAAAATACATTTATCATTAGGGTACCAATCTAATGCAACTGGTTGCACTAACATTGTTGATGCAAACAGTTTCTTGGGCTTTTTATACATTAAGATCTCTTTTTTACATCTTAAAACCATTTATATGATTCATCTATGAATTCATCTATGATGCCAAAAACCAACTTGGTTGGAACTTCTACATGCTGTATATTCATTTCCAAAATTTAACAGTTGTACATTCACTATGAAAAGATGCTAAACTCTTACAACACAAAATCTCCAATCAAAGCTATTGTTGGCATCGTAAATGAAAACACATAAATGGACACTTCTTATCGTTTGCATGTAAAAGGAGGTATTTTAAAAATATGAAAAGCAAGTGGTTGCACTGCATTAGATCATTACCACTATCCATGATTATGAATATCAGTACGCAGGTAGGAGATGTATTGCCCGGCCCCCATGGCTTTCAGGATTGGACCATCTAAACAAATATTAAACTGTATTTTTAAGCCAAACATTATGAATAAAATATCCAAAATTTGTGAAACACCACTGTTTATTGTTATTTTAATCTTTAAAACATGCAAATAATGTTCGATAATTCCATTCAGATAGAGAATACAAGAAACTGAGCATTTTCAAGACACAATCCAATATACCCGCATATCGTGTATTGGACATGGACAACACCCATATGATATAGCCGTATTTTATCAGTATCAGCCGATATTCAAAATCATGCCTTTACTGAAATTTCATTGAAAATTTTATATATTTTGCTATTTATTATGTTTTACAACATACTTTAACAAAATTTTCTTTTCCAAACATAGCAACACTTCCTTTCTGAGGAAAATTGTGAACATTGATCTAAACCATAGGATATACTTTCTAATTATCTTGTTTGCAAAAATCCTTTGTAAATTATTACAGTTGAGTTATATTGTTAACCAAAATAAGCATATTTTGCCCTAAAACAGCAACTCTCAATGCCCTCTTCTCTGGGAACCAACTTTATAAGTGCAACTCTCAATTAGGTTTCAGTGATCCATATTTTCAACATAAACAAATAGACCCATTTTCACATTCATCAAAGCATAAAGCTTTTCAAAAACAAACATCAAAGATACATGATAATGTCATGTGACATGCCACCTCGCAACTTAAGATATATCATCAACATTTATGATGCCTATGTGTGCTATTACCAATAACACAAACTGAACAAAACAAATAGAGTAAAAGACCTTTTGCTACAAAATCAATATATGATTGTTATATAGCACAAAAAAGATCATTATTACATGCTTAAAAGAAAAAACGCAGAGAACAATAAACAATAGGAGCAAGAAAAATAAATATGAGCATCAACTCTAGACCATGTGGACAAAAAATAAATAAATATTGTAAGGACCAATTATCCACCTACCATGTCTATGTTGGTCATACATGGCAAACAATAAGCTGGCCATGTGTTTCCACTGGAATAGTCACAACACATTCCTTGAATTCTAGCTGCATGTAAATACTCACCACCGCATGGCTGAGTAATGTGTTGTAAAGTATTATAGCTTCTATCAAATAGAGTTCCCCAAAAATCAATAAATGGGGGGAACACAGTTCTTGCCATCTTGCTATTCTCTGTCTATCTAGTTATTATCAATGTTCAGCATTTACATTTAACTACTTTAGAATGCTTCTTCATATAATGTCTATATAGATAGCTGGCAATACAAACACAAATTTTACAGTGTTGAAGACAAGATGAAACAAAGAGTAGGGAAAATTTCCAATTTCCACATTCTAACCCGTCATAACAAGAGCAATCCATGAACCTCACCTATCAATATTAATAACTTTGACTCGAATATCATCTCCTTCCTTTAGCATATCTCTAACATCTTGAATCAAATCCCATGAAACCTCCGAAATGTGTACAAGGCCAGTGAAATAATAACGACCTATTTTACAAGCAATAAATAAATTAAGTTTAATGTGGATGAGTGTATTTTAAAATAAGTATAACAAAGAAAGCATGATAGAAGATTTTCTGGAACACATGTTAAAGAGTATTAAGTACCATCAGGGAAGCGAAGGTGAACAAAGGCACCAAAGTCTTCTACAACATCCACCTTCCCTTCAAAAATATCCCCTATATGTACTTGGTCTGAAAACTTTGACCAAATTACACACTTTTCAGAAAGGATCAGTTTATCTTTCTCCTCACTAGCTTCAATTACCTACAACATCAAGAAAAAGTAGCCCTATCATCTGCAGTGAAGTCATATGCATGCACTGGAACCAGTAAACATACTCCAATCATTCGACTATAAAAAATAAATAAATAAGTTTAGTGAATTTTCTTTCTTAATGGTGATTGTAAATAAAAGGACTAACTATAGAGTTTGGAATTTAGTTTTGGTAAGGCAACGACCAAAAGAAAATACAAAAAAACGTAAACAGTTAAGAATAGAACTAAAAGTTACCGCTTCGATGCCCAAGCGGCTGATATGGGTGAGAGTGACAGGTTCAGGGTTCAAATGTTGAATAGAGGCAGTAGCCTCGTCACCCCTTCCCTAGAGTACACCTCATTCAGGTGCCTAGTTATCCAATGTGGATGACACGATCCAGAGAGAGAGAGAGAGAGAGAGAGAGAGAGAGTAGATCTAAAAATATAAGAAAGAAACAGCTGCAATAGTTCTACACATATACATATATTTGAACAACAAGCAACAAGCAAATCTTTCTGGCAGAGCAACAATTAGGGTATTAAATGAGTTCCAGTCGAAAAAGGTTTATGTCAAGCAAAACCCTAATTATATTTTACAAGATCTCAGCCCAACCTAATCAATCTTTACTTCTGACCCAACTCTTAAAAAATTTAAATAGGATTGAGATTGACAATTTCAATTAGTTTTCATAAGTTTGTAAATTGATTATCTTCATTAATTTATAAATATATGATCAATTTAGTGAAAATCATACAAACTATTAGTATAACTCTATCAAATGTAAGCATGGATTAGTATGTCTACAACAAAGGAAAAGATTTTTTAAAAAAGTAATTGAATTATTACATTTTCACTTTATTCATAAATTATGAATATTTTAACCATATATTTTGAAAATTTGAAAAAATAATCCTTTTACATTAATGGTTTTGCAAAAGTAACCCTCAAACTTTGCAGTTTTGCAGAATTAACCTTCTAACGTTGCATTTTTGAAGAATTAACCCTCTAGCTTTGCGAAATTGGAAATTTAACCCCCTAAGTTAAAGGATTTTACAAACATAAAAAATGATCATTTAGAATTCTTTTTTAGACAAAACTTTTGCGAAAGCCCTTAAAATAGGGGTTAATTTTGTAAATATTCAAATAAAAAATTTCCCTCACTCTTTCTGCAACAAAACACTTAAAAGTTAGACAAATTGCAATTTCACAAAGTTAGAGGTTATTTTTGTAAATATTCAAAATTCAAGATCAAATATGCAATTTTGCAAAGTTAGAGTTAGTTCTGTGAAATCCCCAAATGACTTTGAGGAAAGCATTTTTTTTTATTTTCACTATTAATTTTGAAAGACATTAAAAATACTAATATTAACAGTGGGAAAAGGACAGCATTTGAAAATCCACCAAAAGGTAGAAGAACAATCTTTCACACTAGTTTAGGATTCCGCTTTGATAATCAAAATCACAAAAATAAGGCTGCTTTTTTGACTTTTATGGCATTGAGGCTGCAACATTTTTACAACAAAATTATAGTTGTCTGCAAAAAAACGAAAAAAATTGATTTTTCTTCTCTAGAATTTTTTCTCAAAAGCTAATGACTCGGTTGACATTGATCAAGATCACACCTTTACAGTTCAAATGAAAAGAAAGTATTAAGCTAAACATCCAGAGTCCAGAACACCATCAAGATAGTAAGATAAATTTCAAAGAGTAATCTAGTTTTATCTAATTTATATGCCAAAAATGATCAAAGCCTTTCCTTCATCTTGTATGATTGAATTCAAAAATGCAAACAAAGACGACAAACTACAAAAATTAGGAGATTGTTCAAGAAAAAGGATGCATAATGTGCAAGCAGGACTTTTGTATGTGAATGAAGTTATATTTGAGAATAATGCAGTGTACAAGAGCATATGTTCAAATTATCCACTTGTATTAGACTGATAACAAAGACTAATGCAAATGATTTTCATCAGATTTCACATCCCTTACATTTTCTTTTTCCTTCTAATCTGTGCACAATGTACACCTAGGGTAGGGGTGCTAAAACAATGAACTTCATTTTGTCATCCAGCCCTTCCAATTTGATTTTATATTTTGAGGAAAAAAAAAAAACCACTTGAAATGGATGCTTACTGGAGAACCAAAACCTGTTGCTACTTCACTTGCCATGACTATGGTCCTTAAAAAAGAAACTTTCTAGATTTTCAAGGTGGGCAATTGGCCCCTTCAATTCCACATAGATCCCTCTATGCATGTATGTTAATCTAAGGTTTAGACTTCAAAACCAAAGTGTGTTACCTCCCTTCAAGCAAACCTCTGTTGAGCTCCTTTTCCCACCTTTCTTACAATTTAAGCATTAAGATACTAGCATGATTTAGGACTTCAATCGTAAAGGACAATTCGTTTGTTTGTAATGCAGGTTATAAAAGCTGTGGAACTTTAATTTTTCTACACAGTTCAATATACATACATAAACATATATATACACAGAGAGATATGCTCCAATAAACTGGCTGTATTTTACAACCATTTGATTTTTAACTTTTTTTTTCACATCCAATCCATCAATTGTGTTTAAAATTATTTACTTAGCCTATAAACAAAAAATTAAGTGAATTGAGAATTTTTATCATCAATAAAATTTAAAAATATAATTATAAACAACCTCATGCATTTACACTTGCTATGAATTATGTACAACTCTAAATAATATAATTTTTCTTGTCATGCAAATATTAATAGAGTAAAATATGATAGATGGTTTTGATATTAAAAAATAAAAATCATAAAAGTTTTGATATTAAAAAATAAAAATCATAAAAAATTTCAACCAATTGTGTCATGCAATCGGTTGCATTAGAGAAAATATTATATATAGGGCTCCGCTTTTATATAATCAAGTTACATAGGAGTTGAGCTATATAATCCCCTCAATCTTTAACATCATGTTATTGATCGACTTAAAATCCAATCCATTTATTATATTTAACATCGTTTGCTTATATAGGAGAACAAGTTTCATTCAAATCAATGTCCATGGGCCACATTTGCTCAAAAATGTATATATTTGTGTAAATCAGGAAAAATATTTAAATGCATTCACGTATGTATTAGAATGTAATAATACTTTATACAATCATTTATCCACATAATAATGATATTTTTTTGGCCTAAATGTTGAAAGTACTTCTTAAAATTATTTTTAGTATTAAATTATTTTATTATATTGATTTTACACATTTATAAATGGGGCTCACATAATGGTACTAAACAAATTAGAGGATTTTCATGATAATATAAATTATGTTAAATACAATGGGTTTAGCAATGGATTGAGTGGATTTTCCATCAACCATCAATATTTTAAAATGAAGAGGGTTACATAAAAGAAGAGTTGCATAGAAGCGAACCTGATATACATACTTATATAGGTGAGATCATATACAACCGAATGCAATTGACATAGTTTTTAGTCTTTTTTTTATAAACAAGTTAATTTATGTATATTTAATCTATAATCCAAGTAAAATTACCGCAATACCCGATACATATATACATATATAGGTGAGATCATATACCACCAAACGCAATTGACATATTTTTTATTCTTTTTGTTTTTTATAAACATGTAGGGTGGGTTTGGTTGGGGGTAAAACTCTATGATGAAAAATTTTTGAGGTAAAAATTATCAAATTGATAGAAAATTATGTGATATGACAGGGGAGATGATGATGTGTAAAGAGATTAAAGTTAAAATAGATAAGTTGGTTGTATGGGTAATTGTGTGAAAATGATTGAAATGTATAGAGTATATGGAAAAATGTGAAAAAAATTAAAAAAATAGGGTATTTATGGAGAATGAAAATTTTTTATTGAAAAGTTTTAGTTGACATTTTTTTAGCCCAACCAAACACACCGTAAATTAGGTGCATTTAATCTATAATCCAAGTATTACCAACTTTCGATATGTTTATATACATTTTTTATTTTTAAGCATAGGGGTATTATGTTCACATTACCCTTCTGTTTAAAAATAAAAAATGTATATAAACCTATCGAAAGTTGGTAATACTTGGATTACAGATTAAATATACATAAACTAACATGTTTACAAAAAATTAAAACAATATGTTAAAAGGCCCCAGCTGCAGCCAGTCACAAGTGATCAGGCCTATATATATGAATGTGTCGAGAATACTTTTATGAAATCTCTCTTTTATGAAACCCTCCCCATTTTAATATCTAGATGGTTCATAGAAAATTCACTTCGTTTATTATATTTAGCATCATTTATATTATCATAAAAACTCTTTTCATTTGTTTAGTATCGCTATTTATAGGCCCCAGCTACAAACGTATAAAATCAACATAACAAAATGATTTAATGTTAAATATCAATTTTTAAGCAGTATTTTCAACATTTAAACCATTTAAAAATATCATTATTATGTGGATAAATGAGTCTATGAAGTATTACTATGTTCTAATTCATGTGTGAATAAATCTAAGCATTTTCCCTAATTTACACATGAATGTGCCTATTTTTAAGCGGATATGGCCTATACACATATTGGATTTAGATGAAATTTGATCTCTTAACTAAACAAATGATGTTAAATATAATGAATAGATTGAATTTTGCATCAATTATCAATATATCAAAAATGAAGAGAGCTTCATGAAATTACTTCTATGAAACCCAATTTCAAAAAGCATTCCCATACACACACACATACAGGAATGCTTCTATGAAACTCATTTTCTATGTAACTTCTTCCATTTCTGTTGATGAAAAATCTACTACATCTATTGTATTTAGTATTACTTATATTATTATGAAAACACTTTTATTTGTTTAGTATCACTGTATATAGGACCTCATCTATAAATGTATAAAATCAACATAATAAAATGATTTAATACTAAATATCAATTTTTAAATAGTATTTCAACATTTAAACCATTCAAAATATCACTATTATGTGAATGAACGATTCTATAAAGTATTATTAAATTCTAATATATAAGTGAATAGATCTAAGCATTTTCCCTAATTTACACATAAATATACCTATTTTTGAACAAATGTAGCCCATTGTAACACTCCTACATAGTGGATCATGCAAAGCGCAGCAGACAATCCATGCGGAGTGCTTACTTGCATGAGGCGAGTAAGACAAGACATGACAATGCATATTCATGATTCAAATCTTGACGGACACGAGACGTGCGCGAGGCAGATCATGGAGCAGGACTAAGGCAGAATCATGGTCAATCATGTGTGCATGATCGTGGATGTGAGATGAATGTGGTATTGGTCATGGACGCAGAGCACATCGGCAATGCACGTTGCGTGTAGGCAATGATGCATTGAGGATCTTGCTGAGTAGGAGCAACGAGGTTCATACCAAGTGGGTCAAGCACAAGCGAGGAGGATTGCTAGGTGGCGGTGACGTGGCAACGACGTGAACTGCTACTGTACAAGTGGCGCTCATGTGGTGCACGTGTGGAAGGGCTTGGATCAAGTCCTTGATGACTAAGCCACTTCCTTAGAAAGTAGAAGAATTAATCATAACGAACTCCTTGATGTAAGAAGGGGGACGTGTTCTGGGAGGACACATGGGCTTCTTGGATGTGGGACATGTGCGACATGTGTCTTCACAAGAGAGAACCAAGGATATGTGATTTAAGCTAGGCCTGACATGTGTCTAGTTGGTTAGCGTGTATACTATATATACCTTAAACTTTCATTTGTAAAGGCGTTTAAGGAGAGAGACTTAAGTGGCACTTGAGAACTTGCATATGAGAGCATAAGGTCACAAAGAGAGGCACACATAGAAGAGACTCAGTGAGGAGTCAAGAGAACTATGAGGTGCTAAGCTATCGGCATGTTGTATACTGTGTACAAAGCATTGTTTTCCTTAATGAAAGGTTGGGATAGCGTGGCTTTCCTGTAAGTTGCTTGTGTGGCTTTTGTATTGCTTTGCTTTCGTTCCTATCTCTTGTATTTAGTTTGGTTGGGTTGTTTGGTTTCATAAGCGTGGGAGCTAGGCTGCTAAGATCAAGGATCTTAGGCCAACGAGCAATGTAGAATCATATAGAAGATCCGGACCCGTGATACCCACGAACATACTTGATTTGGATAAAACTTAGTCTCCTAGTTAAACAAATGATGTTAAATACAATAAATGTATTGGATTTTGTATCAATCATCAACTTCTAAAAAATAGAAGGGAGTCACATGGAATCACTTCTATGTAACCCCGGTTACATAGAAACGAAACCTACATACTTGTATATATATTTACGGGAATGCTTCTATAAAACCCCCTTTTCTATATAACCCCTTCCATTTTCAACATCTAAATGATAAATGAAAAATTCAATTCATCTATTATGTTTAGCATTACTTGTATTATTATGGAAACTCTTTTATTTGTCTAATATTACTGTATATGGACCCCATCTACAAACATGCCAAATAAACGTAATAAAATGATTTAATGCTAAATATCAATTTTTAAATAGTATTTTCAACATCTTAACCATCAAAAATATCATTACTACATGGATAAATAATTTTATAAAGTATTACCATATTCCAACATATATGTGAATGGATCTAAGCATTTTTTCCTAATTTACACATGAATGTACCTATTTTTTAGCAAATGCGACATGCGTATATTGGATTTGAATGAAACTTGGTCTCAAAACAAAACAAATGATGTTAGATACAATGAATAGATTTGATTTTCTATCAAACATCAAAATCTTAAATTTTGAGGGATTACATGAAACTGCTTTTATGTAACCCAGTTACATAAAACCGAGCTCCATATATTTATATTTGATTTCTAACTGGAAGAGTTGATCTAGATTGTGTTTCTGTGCATCCAATTTGTGCCTATACAAGGCATAATCATAGAAATTAGAATTAATCTAGGGTTTACATTCGGTATCCATTGATGGATGGTTTAAATTACTTTAGTATATTTATTTCTAGTATGCAAGTTTATTTGTTGCACAAGTTTGCTTATTGCAAACATTACTTGTTTCTTAGCTTTCTTATATGATTCATATGTAAGACGGCTTATTTTTACGATTGACCAAGATCCTTGTTTCACCGAAATTCTCTACTGCATTTCTACAATTTTCTTCTAATTCTCCAATCTCTATTCTGCTAATTTTTCCCCCTTCTCCCTTCTTCCACTTTTACAAGATGCTTCCTCTTCCTGCTATTTATTTCCCCTTCCCATTCAGCATCAACTAAAAATCAAAGCAAAGCCTGATGAATTTTTCCTAAATCTGTCATCCACCATTTTCAGCAAATTATCAATCTACCAGTATCTACTGTCACATACGAAGAGGTGCATTTTTCCAATTTGTGCATCAACTTGTTCAAGTTCCAGCAGTGTAGAAGGAAGAAAACGCCATCATCAATTTGCAATTGGTTGGAACCCACCTTTCCATCTCACCACCAGTCTACAGATAACATCTGTCCTTGTCACCTTTTCTAGAACTCTGGCAAGATTGGTTCATTCCTCTTCTGAATTTGCAACAAGTACAAGAACACCCTAAATTTTTGAAATTTTGCAGAAATTCCTGCAGCTTGTTGAAATTTGCAAAAACCAACCACAGTTTCTGGAATTTTGCAAAACACCCTATGAATCCCAAAAATTGCAGAAACAACCCTTGAGTTTTCAGAAATTACAAACTACATGCCTGCACCTAACTTTTTGAAAACTGCAAAATCAACAATGATTTTACAGAAATTACAGAAAGTACCTGATTCAGAAATTACACATTGGTACCTGGCAATTGAAGATTTTTTTAATTCTACAGACAAGTTCTTTCCTAAATGATCATTTTTGTGAATTCAAAGTTCAACATGGTAATGAATGCTGCACTAGTAGATCAAAGCGATGTTTGGATAATCGAACTTGAAAATATATTAAGAACTCATAAACAAAGCAATCTAAGGGTGAGTTTGGGAAGTGATAAAACTTTTGATGAAAATTTTTTGGTGTAAAAGTTTTTGTATTGGTAGAAAATAATTTAATATGATAGGGGTAATGATGAAGAGTAAAGAGAATAAAGTTATAATAGATAGGTTGGTTGTATATGTAGTTATATAGAAATGATTGAAAAGTAGGGTAGTTGTATAAGAAAATGTGAAAAAATGACTAAAAAAATAGGGTGATCGTTGAGAGTGAAAAGTTTTAGAAGAGTGTGTTTTTGGTTGGAAGTAAAACCTTTTAATGAAAATTTTTTGGGTTAAAAGTTGTCAAATTGATAGAAAATGATGTGATATGATAGGGATAATGATGAGGTGCAAAAATAAAAAAGTTAAAATAAATATATTAGTTGTATGGGTAGTTGTATGGAAATGATTGAAAAGTATGATAGTTTGTATAGGAAAATGTAAAAAAATAATTAAAAATAGAGCAGTTATAGAGAGTGAAAAGTTTTTGATAGATGGAAAAGCTTTCGGTTTCGCCAAACATGCCCTAAATGTATTACATGAAGAATTTGCTCAATTTAGCAAATGGAAAAGGACACATCTTCCATCGAATATAGTTGTTACTCCTAAAGGGAAATTCATTGGTATTTAGTGTTGCTACTGAAGCTGAATCCAAAGTTAATATCAATAGTTAAGCCACATGAACTCCATAAATCCAACAAATCAAGAGACGAACATCATTGAGGATCACCAAAAAGAAATGCATATTTGTGAGAATCAAGAAAACTGTTACTACAAAGAATATGATTCAACTGTCAGCTAATAATGCAACTGTCAGCTATGTCATTGGCTTTGTCTGAGGTCCAAGAAAATTTTGATTTGGTTTTCTTGAGAATTACCTGTATGGTGACCTTGAATCTATTGGAGATTCTAGCATGAAAATAGATTTGAGCTCTAAGTCACTGAAATCAAAGGTGCAAAATCAACTTAAGTCTACACATAATGCTAATTCTTAAAAAGTAATGATCAATCCATCAAAAAAATGTGATGATCAAAGACTCCATTTTAAAGTTCAAAGATCAGCAAAGAAATTTTATTTGATTGTTGGAAATTTTAGCATTGGTAATCAAGCACTACTTCATTGAATTCCATGGTGAAAAAGTTTCTTCATGAAGATGAATGTGTTGCCAAGACAACAGATAAAATCCTCAAAAAGTATCACATGAGGAAGAAATTCAGAATTCATCATGTGTCCCTCGATGAAGATTTTAAAGCCTACAAAGCATCTAAAGAGCATCAGAGAAGAGAGAAGAACTAAGTAGTGTCCTCTGAACTTTTGTTCTATCGACAAAACTCCAAGTCAACAAATTGGATCGATTGCAACCAAAGTTGAGGGAAGTTTGCTACAAAACTCAAGAACAAGTGTTTTCTAAGCCGAGAAGAACGATCAAGAACATGTTTCTATGCACCCAATATGTACCTATACTAAGCATGATCATAGAAATTAGGGTTAATTTATAAATTTATTCTGGTAGCTGTTAATGGACATTTTAGATTTCTTTAGACTGTTTCTTTCTATTTTTAGTTACCTCTAGTTGTGTAAGATTGATTGTTGTGCAAGTTTAATCATTTCATAGCTTTCATATCTCTGATTGCTTAAATTATCATTTCTTATAAATGTGTTTGCTTGATTCATACGTAAGACAACTTGTTTGGATGATTTATCGAGATCTTTATTTCCTAGAATGTTGTATTACTCTTCTGTAACCCCTTTTAATTTTTCAATCCTTAATTCTTCTAATTTATTTCCCTTTCTTCTCTTCTTCCCCTTTTAAAGATTCCTCCTTTCTTCTAGTTTTTCGTGCTTCCTATTCTGCATCAACCTTGAAGATGAAGAGACCCCATTTAATGAACCAAGATCACCTATGCGTGATGAGCAAATATTTAAAAGGGATGGTGTGAAATGAACAAATATATATATATATATATATTGAAGCAATCATGGAGTATATCTATCATAGATAATTTGGGGAAAATAGCTACAAAGTTATTCCTACACAATAGCGTCCCACTTCAGATTGCAGAGTATTCATATTTTTAAGTTTTTGTTGATGTAGCAACTAAAGTAAGATCCGACATGAAAGCATCAGTCATATGAAATTGATGATATTTACAAGAAGTGTATGATGAAATTGGGTAGAATGTGCAAGGATTTACAAAGATATGGATATTGCAACACTACATCATTATTTGTGATGGTTTGTACAGGCTTGACTAGGCTGAACATTATCAATTTTATGATTTATTGCTATTTAGGCACAATGTTTATTAAAGCAGTTGATGCCACTGGTATTGTAAAGAATGTCTAGTACATTTTTAGTTTGATGAATAAGATGGTTGATGAAACCGGATAAAGTAATGGTGTTCAAATTGTCACGGAAAGTAAGCATCTTACAAGGCAGCTGACACTTGAAAAGATGCTTATGAAAAAGAGACCTCATTTATTTTGGGCTCCTTGTGCAACTCATTGTCATTTTCTTGAAGATATTATGCAGAAAAAAATGTAGTCAGTATCTTGGAGAAGGCAAGATGTGATTTCATTTATTTACAGTCACAAGCGAGTTATTATCTTAATGAAAAAGTTTACGAAAGGTCTCGAGCGCTTGAGACCTGAAGCTACCTTTTGATACAAATTTTATTATTTTAGAAAGTTTGTATACTCATAGGAGAGCTCTTAGTAAAATGATATCTTGTAGAGCATGGATTAAATCAAAGTATATAAAACTGGCTAGTGGGTCATCCATTGAGATGTATTTAATCATAAGATACAATATAATTTTACACTTCCTTGGAAAGCCAATAGCAAGAGTAGTTGTTAAGAGGTTTCAAACAAATAAATAATCTAAGAATATAATTTTACACTTCAATATATTAATATATTTATTCGTTTATTACAATTTACGTGTTAAACTAATAATATATGTTTCTAACCTATGTACCAAAATAGTGGATGAATTATGAAGAAAGTGCAACACATCTTTAAAATTTTAAAACAAGAACTTTGAGCTAAATTACTTCCTTATCTAGTGGTGAAAGAAATTGGAACTTCTTCGCAGTAGTTCATACTATGTAAAGGAATAGGATATAATGGAAAAAGGTGGAGAGAGGTGGAGAGAAATGTGTTCGTCCATTACAATGTGAGGCTTCAGCTCAAGAACATGAAGAGGGCTAGAAATCAAGGTGAACAGCCAGATTATTGGCTGATAAATTTAGATTATATATTTGTTGAAGACGATCTTCTTCTTCCCTGGTTGGAAAATATAAAAAAGGAAATCAAAGCAGTAAATAGTGAAGAAGAGAACTATCAAAATCCAAATATTACTAAAACGATATCACAACAACCTCGTCAAGAACCAATTATTGAAGTTGAAGGAGATAGTAGCAGTGCAACTCCTAGTAACCAAGGTAGTGTCGATGATGATGATGATAGAGGTGGTGGACACCAGCTTAAGAGTAGAGCAGGAGGCACAGGTGACACTTTTGTGCCAAGCACATATCTATATGCACCACACTCACAATCACAAGAAACAAGTAGGGCTGGAAGAGGAAAAAGAAGATGATGAAGAAGAACGAGAAGAGTCATCAAGAATGGACTTTAATGTATATTTATAGCAACCACTCTATCCTGAGTATCCATCAGAACAACCTCATCCTGGGATAGATTCGTATTCATATTCTTATTTCTTTTAATATCCTCAACATGCATATCGTCTTAGATAATACGTGAACAACAACACTAATGAGGATGATAATATTGAGGAACCACCTAGATACTCATTTTGGTAGTGATCGATTTCATTTTTATGATAAAATAACATCCTAAGTTATTAATTTCAACTACTTTTTTCTTGTGTGTTTTATCTTTATGTTTTTGATAATTGAGCTATTTTACTATTGGTCTTTGTCTATTTCTTATTATATTCATGTATGTTATTTATTTTCAACATGATATTTCAATGTCTAGTTACAATACTGCATACAAAAATCATACTGCATACCATTGTCATAAACAGCTACCTATAAGAGAAAATTAACTAACACACCATCCTATATATAGGAAAAATGTTAAGCAGTTATACACATTTTTGCATTTTCCCAACTTTCTAAATTTTTACATCTTTTTTAAAAAAAATTTGTCCAATTTCGATATAATATGGTTGTATCTTATCGCTTTTTAAGGAGGCCAATATGCTACCCGATACCAATATTTTAAACCATGGCCATAAACCAGTGCTGGTCCTCCATGCAAAAGGACCTAAGAGGGGATGGCCAATATAGGTGAATAATGTAATGAGAAATTAAACATGCTATAAAGAATGAATGAACTTCAATGATTACCCATAGGATAAGCAACTTTATGTAAGTCGGACGACGTTGCAAAAACAACTAAACATGTTGAAGCAATAAGCTACCTTCACATTAATAATTGAACCCATTAAACCTTTGGCAATCTCCTTCTTACTTCTTCTTTGTTCTGCAAAAAATAATAATAAATAAATAATTAAACCATCATTATTATTATGCTTCAGTTACTGTGGAAAAAAGATGACCTATGATCAACAATAAATAACTCCTATGCATTCAAATCATCTATAAAGTTACGGTTTGATATGAATGGGAAGTGAAGTTCCAATCTATTAAATCCTAAAGGCATTAAAAAAAACACTCAAGCATAATCAAGAAGCAACATCATGGCAAATATCTCAAGGATAAATGAGGATAATAAAAAATAAGGTCAAAATAATATTTCTGATGTAGAACACAAGTAAAGAATTTGAAGAAAGATGAAGGATCTTGTCAAGGGGATGAGAAGGGAAGAAATGGAGGAAATACAGACAAACTCATCTCAGGAAAAGACGAGATCAAACTAGGCAGAAAGAATCATGCAATGAGAAACTTCAACTTCAACTTCAATTCAACGTAACGTGTAAAACTCAAGATATATATTTCCAATAAAAAGCCCTTATGTAATATCTACGCAATTCTAAGACAATTCTATTTCAAGTGCACTGCACAGTAATAAAGCCCTAAAGAAGTCTAAACATCAATCAAATACCATAGTATATCAAACCCTAAAATAATTAAAAAAGAAACACTAAATAATAAAAAGTTAAAACCCAAAAATAATAATGTAAGGTGGAAAAACAAGAAACACAGTTAACATTGAAGAACATCTGATGTTTTACATTTATGAACTTCCAGGACCAAAGAGGTGATCTGCAAACGCCAACAATTCTTGGAAATAAAAAAAGAATTGCAAATAGGACAAAAAAATAAATAAAAATATGGATCTAAGAATGGAAATGGTGCTAAAAACACAGAGCAAAGAAACTGAATCTACTAAAAAAAATTTTATAAGCACAACTGCTAAATTGATATGAATAACAAAAATATCAAGTTCTAAATAAAGGTCATGGAATGCTATCTTTTGATCACGTCCCACCTAGACTAGTGCGGCATCAAAGCTTGACCAGTCAATCTTTAACTTCCAAATGAAACTAATGCAGGATGTGAAGATATTTTTATAAATTAGGGTTTCGATTGTTTTAGAATATTATTTCAATTTTGGATTTGTTAGAATATTTAGAAGATCTCATAAAATATCTTAGAATATGTTTGAAATAAATTTGTATCTATTTTAAGTTTACTTCTTCTATAAGTTTACTTAAAATATGCAGTTTCTTTTCCTAAAAAGATTAGATCTTTAATAAATGTTGTTAAAATAAGATGACATGTTCTCTTATAAGTGCCACCCTTGTAAGCTCTAAAGGGCATTAGTTTTGAGAACTAGGGTGTGTTTGATAATAAGTAAAAGTTGTCAAGTTAAAACTTTTCAATCTAAAACTTTTCACTCTCCACAATTATCCTATTTTTTAATCATTTCTTCACATTTTTCTATACAATTACCCTACTTTTCAACCATTTCTACACAAGTACCAACACAACTAACCTATTTATTTCAACTTTATGCTATTTATTTCTCATCATTACCCCTATCATATCACATCATTTGACAACGTCTACTCTTTATAACTTTTCATCAAAAGTTTTATCCATTCCCAAACACACCCTTATAAAGAACTGTTTCTCTGGTTTTCCCTTCTACCCCCTTTTCTTATCCTTCCCATTATTCTTCTATTCTTTCTGCCTTCTTTCTTTACTTCTCATCTCTCTAGAGTTCCTTCCTCTTTCTTCTATCTTCCTCTTTACCCATCCTACATCAATTGGTATCAGAGCGAACCTAATGATTTTTTAAAAAAGAACTCCATCTTCCGCATATAGATTTCAAAAAATTCCTGAAATCTTGGGAGAGATCCACTCCACTAGAACATTCAGCAGCAGTCCCTAAATTTGAAAAAATTGCAAAGAAATCTTCTTCATTTAGAAATTTATAGAACAGCCCTGACTCGCAGAAAAATTCAGAATTGTCTCAGACTTTTCAAAAATCACAGAAGCACAGCTGATTTTTTTGAAATTACGTCTCCCTCAATTTTTGGAAATTTCAAAAAGGTCCGTTTTCAGAAAAATACAGAGATTACAACAACTTCAAAAATTTCGGAAAGCTCATCAGAACAGAAGTTGTAACTTTGGTGATAAAGTCTTAGTCGATTTGCAAGATGTCATTCCAAAGAGTTGAATTACATTGTTACTACATTGTTACTTCTCAACAAAGTTGAAGAAAATTCACTGCAAAACTCGAGGATGAGTTTTTTTCGAGTCAAGGAAAATAATGCGGGATGTGAAGATATTTTTATGAATTAGGGTTTAGATTGTTTTAGAATATTATTTCAATTTTGAATTTGTTAGAATATTTAGAAGATCTCATAAAATATCTTAGAATATGTTTCAAATAAATTTGTATCTATTTTCAGTTTACTTCTTCTAGAAGTTGACTTAAAATATGCAGTTTCTTTTCCTAAAAAGATTAAATCTTTAATAAATGTTGTTAAAATAAGGTGACATGTTCTCTTATAAGTACCACCCTTGTAAGCTCTAAAGGGCATCAGTTTTAAGAATTATAAAGAAGTGTTTCTCTGGTTTTCCCTTCTACCTCCCTTTTCTTATCCTTCCCACTATTCTTCTATTCTTTCTACCTTCTTTCTTCACTTTTCATCTCTCTAGAGGTTCCTTCCTCTTTCTTCTATCTTCCTCTTTACCCATCCTACATCAGAAACCCTAATGGTTGTTTCCAAACATTTTGCAAAATGAATAGTGATGGGATAAACTCTACAAAATCATAAAAAGATGAAAGATAAATGCAAAACCTTTTTATAGGTGATTAAAATATGAAAAATCTTTACAAAATCATAAAAAGATGAAAGATATATGCAAACAACCTTTTTATAAGTGATTAAAATATGAAACATCTTGATCACTGTTTTAAATTGTTTCTTTTATCTTTTTTACTTAGGTATTTACTTTTGTGCAAATGTACTAAGATTTTTCTTTGCAAATCTATTTTCTAAAAGTAAGATACAATATATTAAGTTTCAGGCCCGCTTCTATTTAATCAGGTTACATAAAAGCGGTTTCATATAACCCTTTCAATTTTTAAAATTTTAATATTTGATGGAAAATTTACCCCATTCATTATATTTAATATCATTTATTTAGCTAAGAAATCCAAGTTTTATTCAAATCAAATATGTGCATTAGCCACGTTTGCTCAAAAAAAAAGCATATTCATATGTAAATTAAGGAAAATTCTTAGAAACATTCATACGTGCATTAAAATGTAATTAATATTTATAAAATCATTTATCTACATAATAGTGATATTTTAAATTATTTAGATGTTGAAAATATTACTTAAAATTTGATATTTAGTATTAAATCATTTTATTATATTAATTTTACACATTTATAGATAGGACCCATACATAATGATACTAAACAAGTGAAAGGGTTTCCATGATAATATAAATGATATTAAATAAATAATATTAAATATAATAGATAGAGCGAATTTATCATTAACCATTAAGATATTAAAAATGAAGTTACATAAAAGAGGGGCTTCATAGAAGCAACCTCGATTAAGTTTTACAAAAGTGATTGAGGAATTGAAACTTCATGAGTTTTTTTATTCTAACATTTCTTGCCTCTCTAAATCTTTCCCCTTAGCCTTTTACCTTATCTTTTTTTCTACTTCTTACACTACCGTTAGCATCTTTCCCCCAAAGTCAACTCATATGTAATCAAAGCCTTTCAAATGCCACATCAATTCAATGAAATTTTCTCTATTTGTCTTGTGACTGTGAATTAGTAATACCTTGGATGAAAATGAGACATTTAGAGTCAATATAGATCTTAAAAAAAAAAAATTTCCTCTACTCACCAATATTTCTTTTAAAGGAGAAGAAAATATAGAGATGTGTCAAAGGCAGATCATTTGGCTTGGATTTCAAGATCTTAAAGCTTGCAAGGATCTATTGAGCCCTCGGAATTTTACCTCCTGTTCATCATCCAATCGGATGGAGAGAAATGAAATGTGGATAAGGAGATTGGATAAAAAAGGGTTGTTCTATTAAGAAATTATATTGCAAATTGACTTGGAAATGGGAAAATAAGGTTGTTTATGTATTAAAAAATGAGAGATTGTATTGAAAAAGAAAGAAGTTTTTAGGATGAAAAATCTCATCATTCCATCCAATTGGATGATCCTAAACAGGCCCTAGAAGCTTGGTAAAAAGCATCATTGTCCTATAGCTACTAAATAAAAACCTACATATACATGTCTTTAGTCATCCTATCTATGACTTCTTTTCAGGTGTAATTTACCCATAGCAAACTGGATTATGGAATCTTTTCAACCTAATGCATAAAAAGGTGCAGCCGATAAACAAGGATCCCTCGATTGAAGGGTATGTGTAGGGTGATGCATACACAAACATGTCTTTTCAAGAGGCAATTTTGATGACTAGCGCCAACGTCTTAGGTCATGAGTGAAGAGCCTTATACTAGGCAATTGCCTCTTTGGATTATTACATAATCATGCCATAATTGTGTGACTTGGAATGTCATATGTCACAGTGCATTTATTTTTATAAAACATGGTTTTCTTCATATATTTAATATGGATCTAATAATAAAATAAGTAAAAATAGTGATGGATACATCCATCGACCAGCATGGATATTTCTTATTTTTATGGCAGGTCTCATATGTGACTAAAGAACACTTGGTGTCAAACCTTTGGCATGACTAACCAGACACACGCCAACGAAATTGTGATATGGGCAAAAAGGCTAACATGTAACCATATGCAGATGTTGAATGCATTGGACATGTTTCGTGTCATACTGATCATAATTTCTAGAAAAAGTGTCAAATAATTTTTTTGGAAAAAAATCCTCTAACCAAGATGAATAGCAATACCCAAAAGTACACTATTAGATAATGATAAAGTAGCATACCTCCAGATAAATGATAAGGAGACATTTGAGTATAGGGGAGAAACCCAACGAGGGAGAAAAATCGAACCAGCAAACCACCATTATTGAAACCCACAACCTTACCCTCATAGGTAAGTCCATTATCTTTATAAACAGTTGCTGTCTCCCATCCAGCAGACATCTACTTCTTCACAAAAAGAAAATATTAGATCACCTTCATGCATAAAGAGCAGAATAAATAAAGACCCCCTATTACAATTTATAACAGAAGGGAAAATCATAATCATGAAATTGTGAGGTATTTAACAAAGTTTGCAGTATGAACTGAGGGTCTGTTTGGTAAGAGGTAAAACAATAGGCGAAAAAATGTAGAAAAAATTTTGAAAAAGACAAAAGAGTGACATGATATAATAAGAGAAAAGAGAATAAAAATAAAATATATAGAGCATTTGTATGTAAAGATGTGAAAAAAACAATTGGAATATAGAGGTAGTAAAGTAGTTAAAATGTCAAATCATATCAAAAGGTAAATAAGGAGTGGATTTTATTTTTTTTACATCTCACCAAATGGTTCTTGAATAAAATTTTGGTAACAATTATCTCGATTGAAATCTTAAACAAAGGAAATTTGTAAGCAACTAATATAACAATGCGCAACAAAACAGTATTAATTTTTTTTTTATTGGTAACAAAACAGTATTAATTGATGCGACATTAACTTACACACGAAAACCCCATCTTTATTCATTTAGTAATTTTATTTCCAATAATCAACTCTTATATTTTCACTTTAAAAAGGGGCTATTGATTTGATCATTATTTACTTTATTTCTTATCATTACTACCTATACTATCGTATTGTTTTATTTCTAATCATTACTCCTTATCCTATCATTTTGTTTTATCTTCAATCATTATTCCCTATCCTATCATATCATTTCCCACCCTTCTTCAACCTTTTTACAGAACTTTCTTAACCACTTTCTCCTCTTTTCCTGATCCCAAACAGATCCTAAATACTTCAGAGAGCGCAGTTTCTGGGCAATCAAGGAAAGCCATCTTAATGACTTAGACAACCAAAATAAGGATTTTGAGATGGATTAGTGGTAAGACTGGAAAGCATAAATGTTACAAGGCTAATACTCATTCCTTCTGACAACCTTGAAATCTCGTTACTGCCCTTTAACTTTGAGGCCAGTCAAGATATTGTGAGTAGATGTAGATCCAAGTTCTGCCTTTTGCTTTCCACCATTATTTTATCCATTTTATAAGAAATCATTTTGATTCAAAATTTCTGCAAACTAACCACAGTAAAAGATAATGTTCCTATTGTTTATAATTATTTGAGGTTATTACAACAAGGAGCATATCTAATGCTTGAGGCTACCCCAATTCAGGGTTTGGAGACCCATGCTGCATTTGTACTTTCACTTTCGAAGAGGTGGTTCCTATGAATTGAACCCCAGCTACAAAGGAAGCAGGTGAAGAGCATTTAAATCATTTAAATTTATTGCCATGGCTCACATGCAACAAGTAGCACTTAGAAAGGAATAGAAGCCTATAAACTCACTTACATGTTGCAAAATATATTAGAAAATATTTGATGCATTTCTTATGTATTCTTAAGATTCTTTACTGTTACTCATATCTAAGGTTTGAATCAATATATATATATATACACACACATTGGGGATGCTACTATGAAATTCCCTTTCTATGTAAACCCCTTCATTTTCAACATTTTGATGGTTGATGAAAAATCCACTCCATCTATTGTGTTTAGCATCACTTATATTATCATGGAAACCTTTTTATTAGTCTAATATCACCGTATATGAGCCCCATCTACAAATATGCAAAATCAACGTAATAAAATGATTTAATGCTAAATATCAGTTTTTAAGTTGTATTTTCAACGTCTAAATCATCTAAAATATCATTACGATATGGATAAATAATTCTATAAAGTATTGCCACATTTCAATATATATGTGAATGGATCTAAGCATTTTTCCTAATTTACACATAAATGTACCTATTTTTGAGCAAATGTGGCTATGCACATATTGGATTTAGATGAAACTTGGTCTCATAACTAAAAATAATATTAAATACAATGAATGGATCGGATTTTCTATCAAGTATCAAAATCTTAAATTTTGAGGGGGTTACATGGAACGGCTTCTATGTAACCCGGTTACATAGAAGCGAGCCCCTATATATTGGTAGCAATCCAATAACAAAATGATGATGAATGTGAGCTGGTTCTGTACAATAACAAGTCCACATAAGTAAAGAACTTCTTCTTCCAATTCGAACAATCAGTGCAAGTAATAAAATTTGAAAAAAATACTGCCATCAAAACAAAATTAAATAGGACAGGACAATGAAATAAATGTAACAAAACCTTTGACTTCAGAGTTTTCTTTAACAAAGGGTTACATAAGTTAAGTTTCCAAAATATGGCCTTCATAATGATTTTGATTTGGCTGACACATGAGGCTCAATGCTTTCACTATTTTGTTTTTGATCTAAGAAGTCAATGAATCTTACAAGCAGCAATGCAATGCACATCAAATGTATTCTATCTCACCTAATATTACTTATCCTAAGAAACTAAATGGACAGCTAAGACCATTGCTATTCATTTCTAAAAATATCGATTTGACAGATTGAAACTCCAAAGTGTCTTAAAATGCACAATAGCCAAGGCATCAAGGTAATTAGAATTCAACCAAACAACCATAATCAAATAGACCTAGGGTATCAGCCCACAACTCAAAACAACAGAACTTTCACACTTGGGATGCATACTGATTATTGAGGATCATTATCATCATAAGCCATTTTCCAATAGTGGGGTTAGCTACATGGATTCTGCTATGTCATTCTTAACAATCAATAATTAAATTTTCAATAATCTTTCATGTTTTCATATCTTGTTTAATTACTTCCATCCATTTTTTTAGTCTTCCTCTCATTCTCTTACTGCTTTCTATTTGAATAAACTCAATTCTCCCAACTAATGTCATTTCAAGTCTCCATTTAACATGATCAAACCATCTTAGTTTGCTTTCCCTCATTTTATTATATATTCGCTTCACTTTAGATTATCTCGAGTTAATTCATTTCTAATTTTATTTTTTCTTGTTTACTACTCATTCAACTTAACATTCTCATTTCTACTACACTCATTTTATGTGTATATTGTTTTTTAACTGTCCAGCATTCTGCCTTATAAAGCATAGATAGTCTAATCGCAGTCTTATAAACTTTTCTTTTTAATTTAATCAAAACTTGACGGTTATGTAAAATTCCTAAAGAACTTCACCATTTCTTTCATCTTGCTTAGATTCTATTCATGACATCTTTCTCAATTTCCTCATTCTTTTAAACTATTGATCCTAAATACTGAAGCGATCAATTCTTAATACTACTTGATCTAAAATCTTGAGTGATTCCTCATGTAGGTGCTCAAAATTATTAAAGCTGCATTTCTTATATTCGATTTTCGTGTGACTAATTCTAAAATCATTAAATTTTAGAGCATCTTTCTACTGGATTAATTTCAAGCTTACTCTTCTAGTTTCATCTATTAGAATTATATCATCTATAAATAACATTCAGTAAGGTACTACTCCTTGTAAATGTCTAATAAGTTCAACCATACTAAGGTGAAAAGATAAGGACTTAAGGTTGAGCTTTGATGCAAATCCATTGTAACTGGGGAAACTGTATCTCGACTCATGGTCCTCCCATGTTTTATAGTCCTTTCGTACATGTCTCTAAGATACATTGACATCAATGTATCTGTTGTTAATTCTTTTTTTATCACTTGCCATCTTAATTTTCTTTTTCATCATACTGATTATCAAGGAGGAGAGTTCCAAATCCAAGCGGGGTCTCACTCAGCTTCATCCGGAAAGTTTACACCTGTCAACGCTAAAACTTACAAAAAGAGTTTTTTTCAAGTGAAATTTGTTGATAAACCGTCCAGTTTGAATTTTCAACGACCAGTTTTCTACAGAAGTTGGGGATTGACATCGCAGGAGACATTCGCAATTCCATTTATCTCGAGCAGTCAAGAGACAGAAAGACGATGGAAGGATGGAAAATCATACCTTTTTTCTCCGGATAAAATTCGCCAACTGCGATCCCTCACTAACTGGTTTCCCATTTTGGTCATCGCGTTGGGTGACAACGTCGCCGCTGCTGCAAGCAACAGCCAATCTGACGGCGTAGGCAGGACGCTTGAGAGCGGAAACAGGGGAACAGAAGAAAGCAGACGAATTCACAGAAAGAGGAGGGTCGTAAGCACTTCCATCGGCGATGCTTCTACTGCTGCTTTTGCCGAAGAAGAAACCCGCAGAAGAGCCGAGCGTTGCTGCAGCAAACATTGGTTTGGGAGGGAACGGATAGAGCAGCAACGGCAGCTTTTCACCTCTCGCTCGTATACAACTCTCTCTCTCTCCACCACACCTGTGGGATGTGGCTGCTCTGTTTTCTAGATTTCGGATATGGACCGGACTGTGTCTGTCTCGGCGCAGTGAGTCCGCGTCATCATGTGGGGTCCACTAGGATTTTAAATTTTTTAAGAGCTTTTCCCTGGCCCACATTCTACTGTGGTTGCAAATTTAAAAATGATGTCAAGGTTAAACTTTTCACATCAATCTCTATAAGTATTTTATTTTTAATTATTTTTACATATATATTTCTATACAAATATTATATTTTCTAATCATTTCATTGTCCATACAGATAACATATTTATTTCAACTTTATTCTCTTTACTTATCATCATTAACTTTATCATATCACATTATTATCTTCAAATTCAAAAAATTTTCATCTAAAAGTTTTATCACTTCTCAAATACATGCACAGAGTATGTTTAAAATCCTAAATAGACTTACTATATTTGCATTTAATTCTAAAAATACTCGTTTTGTCAAAATTTGTTAATAAATTTTTTATAAATTTCCAAAATATCCCTATTAAAAATAATAAAAGATAAAATAAAATAAAATTATGACTATAAATTTTGAGCGACGTGCAATTAAGGCACCATTAAGTTATAACATTCAATTTTTCAATCTTATCCGAAATTTGATGAGTATATTAGGAATTTCACGTATAAACTAATGTCATTAACTTACAGAATAACTTCACACAAAAAAAACTTACAAAATGACCCTTTTGGATATTAAAAAAACGCAGTGGATATATTTGTAATTTTAAAATATTATAAATATATTTAGAATTAAGTTAAATATAATGAATATATTTGAAAATATATAGGTTAGTTGTGGGTAATAGGGTAATTATATATAAAAATATAAATGAATGATTATAAGGAGTGAAAAGTTATAGCATGACATTTTTTACTATTTGTCAGACACACTCTAAAGTAAAATTATGCTTATATTCACGACGAATAACCCTAATTCTTATTGCGCCCATTAAGTTTCAGTAATTTCTCTTATATTTAGCGCAAATACATCTACTAAACAATTAGAAGATTTATATTTAAATGTATGACAGAGTAATGTTCTATTGTAAATCCCCAAATTAAAGGTAAATTGATAGAATTTTCGTTATATCTGTGTAAAATGTATATTTTAGAGTAATAAAGCCTTTTAGATAGAGCCTACTTTGATGTTGTAATTAAAATTCAATTATTCATATTATTTAAGATCATTTAGTACCAAAAATCATTTCAATCTAAGTATTAGGTGGGTCATAACTACTTAAAAGCATACCTCATCATATATAAATTATGAAAAATATTAAATTTATGCTTTCAATATTATATTAATTTATAGGATAATTTGCAAAATAGTATAGAATTTGATTATAATTAAGAATATATTCATATAATTTTAAAAATTACAAATAATCTTATTTAATTTGATCATAATTGAAAATATATCCACGTCGCTATTAGCCCATCATAGCCCCCACTAATCAACTAGAGTTTTTAAAGGTGTTTACTAAATAAAAAAAAATTTTAAACTGAAAGTTTTCAATCTAAAATTTTTCAATTTCTATAATTATCTTATTTTTTAATTACTCATATATAACTATCTTATTTTCAATTATTTTTATGCAACTATCTAATCTATCTATTTTAACTTTATTCTCTTAAGTTATCATCGTTACATTTATCATATTACATCATTTTCTATGAGTTTGAAAACTTTAAAGCTAAAAAAATTTCATCAAAAGTTTTATCAATTCCCGAACACTTTTTTATTAAGATAGCAGCAGATTTAGGATAATTTCTCTCATACACATAACAAATGCACATAATTCCTCTTATACCCACAACACTTTGTAAATTCCTTTTATATCCATAATATTTCATTCTAAATTCGTCTCATACCCACGACATTAATACCACCGTTATCTATCATATTGAAAAGACGATTTCGAGCTCTAAGTTTGTCCTGTAAAGAGTCTTCAGAGTTCTCTACTTCTTGTAAGATATTTTTCTCTTTTAATGAAAATTTGTTTTAAATGTTTATCTATGATGAATGGTTAGAATATTGCATCTTAAGATTTCTTTTATGGCATGGTAATCATTATGTGTTTAAAGATCGTATTACTTTTGTAATAAAAACTCAATCTAACAAAGTATCAGAAAGAGAAATATGTATTATAAATAATAATGAAGAAATTATTGTAGAATTCGATTTAGAAAGTTATACTTCATCCGACGAAGAATTTTAATGTCATTACCCTATCAAGTAAGAGAATTAAGTCACAGACTTAAAGAATTAAAAGACGAAGAAGATAGATTAGTAAGACTTATTACTATTCATAATACTAATATTCATTCCCATAATTTTTTAGTTCATATAGGAGTATTTACTACCTTAAAAATCATTCGATATACTATTAAAATTGTTGAAAACCAAGTTTATTATCTACTAGGATAATGCTTATACCTTCTCTCCTTGTAAAAGAATTAAGATTGTTAAGAGATTATGAACAATTTCTTAGATCTGCACTTGAATTTGAAGAATATAAAAGGCAGATTGACTATTATAATGAATAACTAGATTGGATCTATAATGATTACCATGCCATAAAAGAAATCTTAAGATGAAATATTCTAACCATTCATCATAGATAAACATTTAAAACAAACTTTCATTAAAAGAGAAGAATATCTTACAAGAAATAGAGAACTCTGAAGACTCTTTACAAGACAAACTTAGAGCTCGAAGTTTTCTCTGATTCTCCGATGCCCTTACAACTGACTCTAGACTGAATTTATAGACTCAAAAAGAGAAAACGGATTTGAACACCTTTGAAATCCGAGAAGTGATAAGATTCGGGCGCCGAAAGTAGAGACACGTGTCCTTGAAAGGGTGGAGTCGTACGGAACCACTTGTCGAGGTGCAGCTTTACTTTAACAGGTGATAAGGTCTTTTGACTTCTTTTATAAATACAACTTTTCTTTAATAAAATCTTCAGCTTTAAGTCACATCTACTTTAAGGTGACAGAGAAGCAGACGAGATATTCATATCCTCATCATCCATCTGGCTGTCAAACAGAAACTCGAATGCTTTTAACTTCTGCTCCTTATCAGATAATCTTGGAAAATCTTTTTTAACCATCCTGAGTGTTGTTTTAAAAGCTTCCTTTGTTTCCATGGAAGTCTTCAAATCCCTTAAAGTGGTGAACTGATTTCCTGTTGGAGAAGAGCATAATGATTCTGCCACTTGAGATGCCTTCTGCGAGATCTTTTTCTTTCGCCAGTCGTGAGAGTGAAGAATAAGATCATAATCAAACTTTGGCCACCATTTTAGATAGGAAGTATAGGTTATAAATGAGGTAGTTTCTGAACTAATATAAAATGAGAAATCCCATCAGACGATCCAAGAGATAGATTCTTGAATTATAAAATCATTTAGTTTATGGAGATCCGAAATATTAAATGATAAATGAGAGATTAAATCATCTGGCAAAATGGATTTTTCAAAACCTCAGTGTTTCCAAAATTTTTCACAAAACCATACTGGGATGTCTTGGGAAGGATTTATAAGGTTAAAGCAAATCCACCAGGAGTGAGAAAAATAAAGATTTTGTCTTAAGAAGACTTTTTTCCATGCATCCTGGTAATCCCAAAAATTGTATTTTGGATAGGTATAAATTCTTTTTTGAGTGTCCAGAAATGAAATATATGCATTTGGATCACTGCCGAGCCAATTTTCCAAGGATAAAATCCTTTTTATAAATATCTTGGAATAAATAATCATATCATTTTTTGGCTGTTTTGTAACATGCTCCGGAGTTATAGAATTTGTTTGCAATAAAATTCTTTCATAAAATTTGACATTTTTACCGGGAGCTGTTGGAATAAACCATTCAAATCTGGGAAGATATTTCTGATAAATCTGGCGACATGTTTCTTGAATAGCTTTATTTTCTTTATTATCGGAAGAAAAATTATATTCATCAGGAACATTTTTTCTGCATAATTCAAAGTCTGGTTTTGTCTGGTTTTTACAAGTATAGAAAAACTTGATCATTATACATTTCAAAATTATAATTCTTTGGAGTTTGTGTTATAGCTGAGGAGGAGCTTGATGTTGTCATTACTTTCTTCCCTACAAGAATTCTCTAGACAAGAAGTCAGGAAGAGAATTGTTTTTACCATTAATATATTCAATTTTGAAATCAAATTGTGCAAGCGTGGCTTGCCATCTAGCAAATATATGCTTAGATACTTCATTTTTTACATCTTTTTCTAGAATATGCTTTGCAGCTTTGCAATCTACTCTTAATAAAAATGGTTTATTTATTATATCTCCCTGAAATTTAGTTACACAAAGGACTATAGCTAACATTTCTTTTTTAATAGTAGGGTATTTCTGTCTAGTTTCGTTCCAAAGACCTGAAGTATATCTGATCAATTGTTCTTTTTCTTCTGAGGTTTTTTGTTTTAAAATTCCTCCATAGCCTATATCAGATGCATCAGTTTCTACTATTTTAAACAATTCTGGATCGGCTAAATGAAGACATGGGAGAAATTTTACTTTCTCTTTTATATTTTTGACTGCTTTGGTGTGCTCCTCTGACCATGATGGAGGATTTTTTCTCAATCTTTGTAATAAAATTCCTCGATCAAAAGCTAAGTTTTTATAAAATTCAGAGATATAATTTAGATATCCAAGAAATCTTTGAAGTTGAGTTTTATCCTTAATTTCATTGGGAAATTTTTCAGCAAATATTATGGTTCTATTAATCGGCTGAATAGTTTTATTTTTTATATTGAATCCTAAAAATGTTATTTCAGTTTGGAATAATTTTAATTTTCTTTCTGAAAGAACTAAACCATTATGAAGAATTATATTTTTAAATGTTTCCAATGTTGTTGAATCGAGTTAGAGAATATTAAAATATCGTCAATACATACAATAATAAATTCACTATAAGGATTAAATATGTTATTCATAATATTCTGAAATTCTGAGGGTGCATTTTTTAATCCAAATGGCATAACATTCCATTCAAAGTGTCCAAATGGAACAGTAAAAGTAGTTTTATATTTATCTTCTTTGGCAATTAATCTGCCAGTATCCTGATTTTAAATCAAATTTTGAAAATAATTTTGCTTTTATAATTCTGTTCAATAAATCTTTTTTGTTTGGTAAAGGATATCTTATCCATTTTAGAACTTTATTAAGAGGTTTATAGTTTATAACTAATCGAGAGGTTCCTCTTTCTATTTCAGCAGCATTATTAACATAAAATGCTGAGCAACTCCACGAGGATTTACTTGGTCTAATTAATTTTTTATCTAATAGAGATTTTATTTCTTTTTTACAGTATCCCAATAAATCTGCATTCATTTGTATAGGTCTTGCTTTTGTCAGAATTTTTTCTTCATTAAATTCTTCTATATAAGGAAGTTTAGCCTCTAAATGTTATAAAAAAACAAATTAAAGAGTTATTAGCAAATAATAATCTAAGTATAGAAGAATTATCCAAATAATTAAATCAGTTATCTATTACTTCAGGAAGTGAGATAGAATCTTCATCTTCAGAAGAAGAAAAAAATGAATATGAATTAAATAGAGTTTATAAAGAATTAGAATCAAATAATGAACACCAGTGTCAATATTCTTATAACCCACAAGAATATCAAACCTCTTCAGATTCTGAATATTATTCTTTAAACATGATGAATAATTCAAATCAAGCTTTACTAGAATTAATTAATCAAATTGAAGATTCCAAGCAAAGGACAAAATTACTAAATAAATATTTAAAAATGGAAAACACCAATGATCAGTTAACTCTTCCAGAATCATCCTCAATTATGAATATTATAAAACACCAAGAAAAATATTTAAAAGGAGTCCCAAAACCGATCTCTACATCAGAATTATCTAGAGAAATAAAAGAAATAAAAAAAGAAATAGTAGAATTAAGAAATAGAATTCAAATTTTAGAATTAAAAGAATTATCCATTAATGTAGAACAAGATGATAATGATCAAGAAGACTTTGAAACAAATTTAAATGAAATCATAAAAGAAGATCAACCAGAAAGCTCTATACAAGCCTTATATCATCACACTCAAAAGGTTATATCTCAAAAATGGTATATTCAAATTACACTAAAAAATTCCGATATTCCTGAAGAGTTTTCTATAACCCTTATAGCCCTTGTAGACTCAGGAGCATATTTAAACTGTATAAAAGAAGGTATAATACCACTAAAATATTTTGAAACAACAAATTCGTCAATCACTACAGTTGATAGAACAAATATGATTGTAAAATATAAATTATCATCAGCACATATATGCAATAAAAAATTATGTTTTCAAACACCATTTATACTAATTAAAAATATGCAACAAAAAATTATTTTAGGAACACCCTTCCTTCAATTATTAAAACCATTTTCAGTTACTGATGAAGGGATTCAAACAAAAGATACTATATTTCCTTTTATAAAACCTCCAGAAATGTCTTTGCTTGCTGAATTAAAAGAGACTTTAAATTATAAGAAAAATTTTCTTTGTCATTTACAAGATCAAAATTCTATAAGATATATAGAAAAAGAAATTCAAAGACCATTAAAGAAACCTATTGAAGAGTTTAAAAATAAATTACCAAAAGAAGTTTGTTCAGAACTTCCAAATGCTTTTTGGAATAGAAAGCAACATATAGTTAAACTTCCTTATATAGAAGAATTTAATGAAGAAAAAATTCCGACAAAAGCAAGACCTATACAAATGAATGCAAATTTATTGAGATACTGTAAAAAAGAAATAAAACCTCTATTAGATAAAAAATTAATTAGACCAAGTAAATCCTCGTGGAGTTGCTCAGCATTTTATGTTAATAATGCTGCTGAAATAGAAAGAGGAACCCCTCGATTAGTTATAAACTATTTGCATTTAATTCTAAAAATACTTGTTTTGTCAAAATTTGTTAATAAAATTTTTATAAATTTCCAAAATATCCCTATTAAAAATAATAAAAGATAAAATAAAATAAAATTTTGACTACAAATTTTGAGCGACGTGCAATTAAGGCACCATTAAGTTATAACATTCAATTTTTCAATCTTATCCAAAATTTGATGAGTATATTAGGAATTTCACGTATAAACTAATGTCATTAATTTACGGAATAACTTCACACAAAAAAAACTTACAAAATGACCCTTTCGGAGATTAAAAAAAACGCAGTGGATATATTCGTAATTTTAAAATATTATAAATATATTTAGAATTAAGTTAAATATAATGAATATATTTGAAAATATATAGGTTAGTTGTAGGTAATTATGTAAAAATAATTGAAAAATAGGGTAATTATATATAAAAATATAAATGAATGATTATAAGGAGTGAAAAGTTGTAGCATGACATTTTTTTACTATTTGTCAGACACACTTTAAAGTGAAATTACGCTTATATTCACGACGAATAACCCTAATTCTTATTGCGCCCATTAAGTTTCAGTAATTTCTCTTATATTTAGTGCAAATACATCTACTAAACAATTAGAAGATTTGTATTTAAATGTATGACAGAGTAATGTTCTATTGTAAATCCCCAAACTGAAGCTAAATGGATAGAATTTTCGTTATATCTGTTATTACTTTTTTGCGTTGAAGATATATACATTTGTATATGAAAGGATGGAGGATATATTTTCATATTTATATATTTATTTAAAAAAATCAAATGAAACTAGACACTAGCATGTTACTCCTTGTTGATATTGAAAGAAGAGAACCCCCGCTGGTGGCTCTACAACATTCCCATTCTCTCTCCATGTAATGTGCTAGATAAAAGAGGCTCTCTCCCTCTCTCCATTCACGTTGTGTGCTTGACAAAAGAGGCCCAACTTACGAAAAGCCCAGTTCTCTAAACTTGGGCTAAGAATTGAAGCCAACCCAGATGGAATACTCCACCATGGACTACGATGCCACGTGGTATGCTGTAGACCCTTGATGTTATTTTGATGAGTTTAGGTCTTACAAGGTCCGATTGGGATGATCAAGTAGTTAATTTCTACACTTTTGAATATCCTAAGTCCAATAGAAGGGTTAGATTAAAAATTAAAAGCTTATATTATAATATTTACTAAGACAATCAAAAAAATGATGATGACTATGAATTGAACGAAGAAACCGATGAAGTCAACCCTATTGTAGATAAAGTAAATAGTAAATAATGTAAGAATGGTTTGGAACGAGGAAATGGAAGAATTAAAACCCTATAAGTCCCTAAAAATTCCACATATAGAGAGGATTTGAAAATGAGATATCGAGGTAATTTTAATGATTCCAAATATTAGTACATTAATTTGTAGTTTTTTGTTACTTTGACTATATGAATTTTAGTAAAAAAAAATTATTACTCAATAATTCATTGGTTGATTGCATCATTAACCATTTCATTTCTTTATTTTGATTTGAGCAACTTATTGTGAATCTACCAATTTTTACCGCTTTGATATTGTTGTTGGATTGGCTGTGATTGATCTTGACTCAGTTGATGTAAAAGCGCTCTCCTCTAATCAAATGATAATCTTGAAGTGGAAAGAATAAAGATGCCTTTGGCTCTTTTTCGTGAAGCCTAGGCTCACCCATAAATCTTGGATGGGGTCCACTTTGATGTTAAATTAAAATTTAATAAGTCATGTTGTTTAGTATTATTTTTTCGATTGGTAGTTATTTAGTATTATTTATTTTATGGTACGACCAGAAAATCATTTCAATTAGATTCTCAGATGGACTATAGCTACAGAAAATATATGTAATTATGTGTAAATTATTGAAAATAGTCGCATTCATCCATGGATGCATTACAATGCTATAATAATTTGTATGAGTTTCGGTTAATGAGTTACATAAAAATAGTTTCGTAAAACTCTATCCGTTTTTTCATTTCGATGACTTCACTCCATTCATTGTATTTATCAGTATATATTTAACTAAAAAATTAAATTTTATCTAAATCAAAGATGTGCATGCGACATAATTTCTCAAAAAATATATTCATATATAAATTATGAAAATGCTTCCATCTGTTCGCATGAGGAGTAGAATGTAATAATAATTTTTAGAATCATTTACCTATATAGAAATGATATTTTAATTAGTTTAGATGTTGAAAATACAACTTTCAAATTAATATTTGACGTACAATGTTTCTTAATAAATGATAGGGCTTTCATAACTAAATAAATAATATTAAATACAATGCTTAAAGATGGGCTAAAATAAATGAAGTTTTATTGAATTGAGTTTCATAGAATCTGACCTCAATTTGTATAATTATTCATAGAGATAGAAAGAATGTTTTAAATGATTTAGATATTAAGTTAACAATTTTGAAATTTATGTATTAGTTAAACATTTTTAATATTGACTTTACATATATCTTTGGTGGGGCTGTGCAAATTTTGATATGGATGAAACTTTATTTCCTAGTTAAATAATATATGATTCTAAATATAATGGGAGAAGAAGATTTCAGGTTGTCATCGTCAAGGTGGGTAAAAATGGTTGAGTTACCACCAAACTGAAGTAGTACCTGGTATCTTTTATAATCTGTCTTTTTGATCTAATACCAAATTAACCTTTTTTATTATCATACACACGCAGAAAAAAAGAGTCCGAGAATCATCTTGTCCAACAATATGATATTTTTTACTTACTTTTCTATGGATTTTTTTACCACCTTAATTAATACATGATATTATGAAAGAATATTTTAGATTTTGGCTGCACGCTAGGCACAACATTGACTGTGTCGACCAACAGGAATCAGTTGGTGTGACATTATTGGCAAGTGACAAGTGTATACATTTTATATCTCCACATTCAAAATTTCCGTATTGCTATTAATTTTGGAAGATTCAAGAAGTTTGAATGAGAGGAGAAAAAATGGAATAAGAATATAATAATGTTCATTAATAATGAGAAAAGTTGTTTTAAAAATTGAAAACTTGTGTTAAAAATGAGAAATTCTATTTCGTACACATTTCATTTAAAGATTTTTGAATACTTGAAACACCGCATGGAATCTTCAAGCGTGTAGGAGCATCAAACCAACCACCTTTGACTTATGTTCCATTTATTTATAAACTATAATAAAATTTACTAGAAAATAGAAAAGGACCGACTGCTGTCATCAGTATTTCTTTGTTTGAACAACTGCAACCAATTCTTGTATGAAGAATTCTACCCTGCTTCCATCATTGGTGGGGACCAAACGAATGGCAAGAGATATTTTCTATATTGGCCTGCGATTTCGGAGAACCGAATAAAATATCCCATGGCATATGCGATTTGAACGAGGAATCACGTGGCCTTCCTGTTGGAATTTAGTACGAACAGAAATTTTCATAGGTTGTGTTCGAGAAATAATAAAATTTTTGATTAAAAGTGGTAGAAAGCAGCAGTTGTGAAATAATGTAATATGATAGAGGTAATGATGAAAAATAAATAGAATAAAGTTGAAATTAATAAGTTCGTTATGTTGATAATTTTGTAGAAATGCTTGAAAAGTAGGATAGTTGTATAGTAAAATGTGAAGAAATAATTAAAAAATAAAATAGTTGTGGAGAGTGAAAAATTTTAAATTAAAACATTTTAACTTGATAATTTTTACTTATTACCAAATACACCGTCCGATTTTTCCACGGGACACCCTCGTCAATTTGGCCTTGCCAATGTCCTTTTTCATAAATTCGCCAGCTGCGACGGCTGTCTGGGCACACTTTTCCGCACGGTTAAATAATTGAGGCTTTGATGGGGGCGTGTAAAGCTCATGAATGGTGACTCACGCCCTGACATGCGTGGGACCACCCGTATAAGTGTCTGCCCTATATCATTCAACGTTCTTGGATCCTATACGTCTTTCAGAAGCCAATCTAATCATATATATTGAAAATGAGTAAAGTTGAATTAAAAATAAGTAAAATTATATTGAAAATTAAAAAAGCAATCTTAAAAATTAAGATGCTGTATTGGGAATGATAATAAAGATTTAATATAAGAATCTTGTAAACTTAGAACATGCTCTAAACAGTTGCATTTGTTTACAAGCATAACTGTCAGTTCCACCTCTCTCGCTTAACTTTTTAAAAGAATTTAACATATTAACTACTTAAATACATTTTTTTATATATTTCAATCATCTTCTTACACAAATATCTTATTTATTTTCTCTTTATTTCAATTGTATTACAAAATTTAATCATGTACAAGGAATTGTAAAAGCAACAATTGCCCACTTTTTTGTTTTAAAATATTTTATTCAAATCTAAAATGCTAAGAATATAAATTAGTATATGCATATTTATCATTCATAAAGTTACTTTAATTGAAAATTATATGTTCTAAATGTGTAATACATTGAAGAGCTGATATAAGACTATCATAATTTGAAAAAAAAACTAGTTTGTTCGGAAAATGATAAAAAATTTTATGACAAAATTTTGATACAAAAGTTTTTAAAATAAAAGAAAATATATGACATGATTCAGGTAGTAACGAAGAGTAAAGAGAACTGAGTTAAAATAAATAAGTTAGATGTATAAAAATGATTGAAAAATTGAGCAATTGTACAAGAAAAAATGAAAAATAATTGAAAAATATAGCAGTTGCACCGAGTAAAAGTTTTATATTAAAAAATTTTAGGCGTAAAAAAAACACGTATATAAAAAAGTTTTTAAATTTTGTCTTTTTAGGTAATGATTAAACATTACACTATTTTATATCCTAAATATTTTAGATTTTGAAAAATTATTTTTAAAAATAAAAAAAATTCTCGACTATAGTTTGAATGAAAACTACAACAGGTTATATAAAGTTATAACTCTGGGATTATTTGTTTAAGGGCACATTTGAGGAAATAAAAATATTTCTTCCTGCTTCAAATATTTTCTTCCCATTTTCATACATTTTTCCATGTAATATGACATCTTATTTATTTAATTACTTTATTTTTTTACTTTTTTTTTTATACAATTACTGATGTAAACTTATCCTGAATTCATCAATGGTGTCACGCATTCTTGTTAATCTCCTTACCATTTCACTAAGGAATGAATCCGCCTCCACCCTCTTCCTCTTTAAAAGGTAATGGTAGTAAATCCCAACTAATCACTCTATTCCTTAACTAAATAACTACATCGATGTTTAGTTGCTATCAATAACTTTTTTATTTTAACTTTATTACGTAATTTCTAATCATTATCATTATAATATCACCTTATTTTCTCTCCTTTTAAAAATTTTCCCTCCATTTTTACTATATGTCAAATACACAATATAATTTTTACATTAAAGAAAGGAGTGTCGATTTAATGCTACGAGGAGCATTAAACTTTAGTGCTCTCACTCTTTAGAGCTATTATTTTATATAGTTTTTGATTTTTTGTATTCATAAATAAGTCCGAGCATAAACTTTAAAAATAAATAGTCAAAAAGCTTTAAAATTATTTTTTTTTACGTTAGAATGTTTATATTTTGGCTATATATGAATGCTAAAAAATAAAAAATAATAAAGTAATGGCTTCCATGAATGACAACATTGAAGCTCAGTGCCCCCGAGAGCATTGGATAATTATTTTAAAAAATTTTTGATAGGCACGAAACCAAATCATTTAAAAGTAAACACTTTAGCTATTAATATTTGTATCTTTTGTAATTTTATCTTTAAGCCCATTTAAACTTTTATCAACCACTATAATTGGTTTGGGATGCGGAATTTAGAAAAGTAGGATTGTTGTGCATGGTTCTTGTGAGATGTCTTGTCAAATTAATTTTATATAGTAGGATAAAAATATAGGGAACAATAAAAAAAAGATTATTATGCATCGTGAGATTGGAACTCGTGTTGGAAAAAAAAAAAAAATCAAAACAGTGCCACCAGATGGTTAAAAATTGTTGGATTTTATAAATTAATCATCAGGTCATTAATCCAGCGGACCAACAAACTCGATTGAAATTTCAAAGGATCGAACTGATTTCCTCGTATAGGTCAAGATTTAATTGCGGAGTAGCCTACCGCAATCGCACATGCGCTCATCTCAAAAGTCCTTGTGCTTTCAATACTTGGGAATTAGTGTACCCACCGCGACAGTAACTAATCGAAGGGCATACTTCAAATGGTGTCATCCACCCCCACGGCTTTGTCAATTGCGCCACATAGTTTGGGGGCACAATTTAATTATTAAATCAAAATTCTATCCATTGTTTCATTTTAAATTATTTCTTTAACTATGAAATCAATTTTCATACAAATTAAATAAATACAAAGCTCCCATCTACTAAAGGCTAAAATAATCATAATAAAGATATTCGATATATATATTTAAATTTCGAGGTTATTAATTCAAAATTTAAACCATCTAAAATATTATTTTCATATCAATGAATGGTTACATAAAGTATTGTAATATCTAATGGATCATCAAGTAGTCGATATGAGTAAGTATGTAGGGTGAGATGTTCAAAGTTCTAAGTTGAGCTAACTTGAGTAAGTTAAGATACATAGAGTTTTAATGGATCACCCAAATGCTTTAACTTATTTTTAAATTTTTTTGAAACTTTTTTATACAACTATTAATCTAATCTAACTTGTATACCAAGTTTTACCAATTTCAGAGATTTTTAAATAGTTTTTCATTCTTGAAAATTAGTAGCATTTTAAGTAATTTTAAATTACTTAAAATGTCAGTGATTTTGAAATTTTTTAAAAATATCTAAAAAATCCAAAAATGATAAAATTGATATATATTAAATACACTTAGTTTAATAGTTTTATAAAAGATTTAAAAAAAATAAAAAATAGGTTAAATGCATCAAGTACATTGAGCCTAAGTGCACCGAACCTAAGTACACTCGAGCATAAGGAATCATTCTCGGTAGGGAGAGAGGTTCAAAGTTCCAAAGTTAAGTATAAGTATTTGCTTTGTTATTCTTCTCTTAGAGTTGTCTTCTATTAGTTGCCCGGTCATTCAATGTGAGTGATATAATAAAAAAAATGAATAATTCGAACTTTTTAATTTTAAAATTTTCACTTTCTACTATTATTTTATTTTTGAATTATATATTCACATTTTACTGTATAACTATCCTATTTTTTAATCATTTTTACACAATTACTAACACAATTAATTTATTTATATTAACATTATTTCCTTTACTCTTCATTATTACCTCTGTCACATTACGTAATTTAAGAAAATTTTCATCTAAAAGTTTTTTCACTTCTTAAACACACTTTTAATTGAAACGAACACAATGATGACAAACAAAGTAAAGTGGATGCTGCTTTAGCCATGGGCAAAATGGGCTAATATTTGGTTGATAGTCGACATAATTGAATTGGGACATTATTCAATGCACTCAGGTGTATTTAATTTATTTTTTAAATTTATTCGAAATTTTTTCGCAAATGTTAATCTAAGTGTATTTAACATATATATCAATTTTTAATATTTTTAGAGATTTTTAATTTTTTCGAATTTTTATAAATCAGTGACATTTTAAAATTGAAAAAATATCTAAAAATATTTAAAAATAATAAAAATTGATACATACATTAAATATACTTAAATTAATAGTTATATAAAAAAATTAAAAAACAAATAAATAAATATTTGCACTGGATGAACCGAACCTAAATGCACCTAAGTGCACTGAATAATGCAACAATTGAATTACCCATGTGCCATGTAAAATGAAGGCCAGTGAAGAAGAAAACATGGCTCGTGGTTGAATGGCGGCTCTCCCTGCCGACTGAATAGGACCCATATCAGCTCTTCATCCATTTTGTCATTTTCAGGCCTTCTGATGTGGACCCATCTAGCTCGTCATCCGTTCGTCATTGCCGGCCCAGCAAGGACATTTTTTTTTCAAAACGGTATGCCCAGTGACTTAAAAGAGTCACAAATTGGGAGTATTTTGTAGGACCATGCCAGGATTCGTGATGTTGATTGAGCTGGTTCCAAATAAAGGTGTAGATCGGGTCGTGCACACCTTAATTCAATCTTATTTTAACTTTATAAAAATCGGTTCGGTTTTGGGTTAGAAATCGAATTAATAAATATATAATATTTTAATTTTTTTTAATTAAATCTATTTTAAAATATAAATTTATATGAAAGAATAAAAATTAATCCTTTTTATAGGAATACATTCCGATTTATGACTTATACAATGATATAATTGCTAAATAATCTCATTTTAAAGGATAATTTGCATATACACCTATGTAGTTTAACACTAATTGCAGATATACCCACGTAGTTTCACGAATTGCATATTACCCCCACATAGTTTCACCAAAATTACATATTACCCCCACTCCTTTACTTGTCATTAATATTTAACATGATATTTTGAAAAATGATGAAAATGTCCTGATCGGTAGTTTTAGGAATCGCATATCACCCTCACATAGTTTCACTAAAATTGCATATCACCCCCCACATAGTTTCGCTGAAATTGCATACCCCCATGAAACTATGTATACTAATGAGGACATTTTCATCATTTTTTAAAATATTATGTCAGATATTAACAATAGGTAACGGTATGGGGGCAATACACAATTTTAGTAAAATTGTGTGGGGGTAATATGCAATTCATGAAACTACATGAGTATATCTGCAATTAGCGTCAAACTATATGAGTATATATACAAATTATCCTATTTTAAATCAATAATGTCTAGTTAATCACTATGTATTATGCGCTAATATAAAACACTAATATATGAAATCAGGTTGGATTAGGGTGACAATCATACAGCCCGAATAACCCACTTTCGAAATTGGATGTTATAATTTATTTTTTTCAAAATGACTAACCCAACCCTATCATATAAATCGGGTTAGGTTAGTTCGGTTTGGGTTGAAACTAACCTTATTTGCACCCCTAGTTGGCGCTACTTCTTAGAATATTTATTTTACAGCTGAGAAAAATCAATTTGAAGTAGAGTTTAACTAAACAAACTTAGGTCAACATTTTTTCAGAAAAACTTAAAATATATATAAATTAGTCGGGGCTAACAAAACTCTGTCCAATTGCAATATTTATTTTTAATTTTTTAATTTTTTATAAATATGTTAATCTATGTGTATCTCATTTGAAATCAAGTTTCATAAGTTTTGGATCTAGTATTATATTGTTTTAAAATTTTAAAAATATGAGTATTATTGTCATTTTAAATTTTCAACTTGTGATGTGTTTAAAAGTCAGAAAAATATATGCATCTCTAAAAAGTGGTAAAACTTGATTTATAGATAAAATATATTTAGATAAATATATAGGTAATTTGCAAATACACCCACTTAGTTTTGGTTATAATTGCAAATATGCCCACACAATTTTAGAAATTGCAAATAACCTTACATAGTTTCACCGTAGTTGTAAATATAACTTCTCCACATTGTATTGTCATAGCGTGATTATATTTGCAAAAACTAAATATATCCACTTAATTTTTGAAATTAAAAATATACACATATAGTTTGCATATCTTTGCAAATATACTCACGCTATGATGGTGCAATAACCACACCATAATGGTACGGATATATTTGCAATTACGGTCAAATTATGTAGAAATTATTTTTAATTTCTGAAATTTTGTGGGCATATTTGCAAATATGGCAAATTAAGTGGGTATATTGCACATCACCTTATAATTATAAAAAAAATTAAAAAATAAAATTTATAGCTAGCCTAAGCAATGTATGATGGCTGCATTTCAAGTATTGAGATTCAATTCTGCATTCCTTTATAAGTAATCAATGTACCCGGTGGTTTTCAAGTAACACCATGGATTCGAACTATTAATTTTGATGTTTGCAAAAATCTACGTGTACTTGTAAATTTTTTAAAATTTCAAATATATCTTTATATTTTATCTAAAATTTTATCTTTACCTATGTCATTAGAGATTTGTTAAATGGGTTATTAATACCTCGTAAAACGATAAATATGCTTGAGTCCTAATTATGAGTTTATAGCTAAAAATATAATGAATTTTTAGTACTTCTACACTTATAGAATTGTATTTTATTTGAATGTGATTATTATCTTTGAGTAAACTAACCTCAAGTTATATTAGTGAGTGGACATATTTGTCCGTCTTCTTTAACGGATACTTAACGAAATTTTAGATAAAATGTGTGGCATGTTTAGAATTTTTAAAAATTTGTAAGTATAACTAAAATTAATAGCTAAATTTATGAGTATACTTGAAATATGCTATTTTGATGCCCAAATAAAAAATCTAACTCATCCAAAATGTTATAATTATTTATTGGATTACAAAACTACATTTCATGGATCCTAACAAAAGATGTGCCGCATGAAAATTTTGAAAAATGTCCAAAATCAACATAGTTAATTAATTTATAATTGGATTTCAAGGTTGCATTTTTAACATTTAGACCATCAACAACATCATTCCTGTCTGGTCAATAATTGTATAAAACATTATTACATTATGATGCATCTATTAATGAATCTAAATATTTTTCATAATTTACACATTAATAATACAATTTTGGAAAATGTGGTTAATAAAAAACTTGATCGAGTTGAATTTTGGTCCTATGATAAAATAAGTCATGTTAAATAATATGAATAATTGATCTTTTTTAATTTTATCATCAAAAAGGATCTTATCCACGTGTTATATGAAAAGATTTATTGTAACTCGAATGATATAGAAGTATAATCAAGCTTTTGATTGTATCCGATTAACATGGATTTGGATATCTATATTGAAAAAATTTTCAATTTCTTCAAATCTTAATACAATCTCTATTGATGTTTGTTTGAGTCACAATCTCTATTGATGATGATAACAATTCTATTTTTTTTAATATTTCTCTCATTTGCTGATATAGAATAATTATAGTCCGCTAGTAACATTTATTTTTTATTTTTCTAATATATGATTAAAAAATAACAATCATATACAAACTACTTTTTAAATTTTCTATCCTTTCTAGCTACAGCTAACATCAATCCAAGAAACCTTAAAACTCCTTTATAATTAAATGCGAACTACATCAACCCAACAAACTCAAAAATTTTGAAAATCCATTCCCTTATTTTTCTTGGGAAATCCTTATGAATATTTATTTGTGATTATTGATACTCTAGTGAGATTTTGATGATTAACAAAAGCAATTGAAATAGATTTGCAAAAGCTAACTTATTTTATGCATCTGTGAAGTATTTAACTATTCAATCCAATACAATGCATCACGAGAGTTAACAGGATAAGGTTGTAAAAACAAGTGAAGGGATCCTAAGTTTTATGCAATTTAGAGTGCAATCATACTTTTTTTTTGGATGCAACTTGAGAGCGAAGTTGGACTTCTTGTTGATTTCATTGCAACTTTGGGTACTCTTTTCAGAGGTAGCGACTAAAGGAAACGAATTCAAACTTCTTGTCGACTTCATTGCGACTTGAATATTATGAAGTTGAAGTGAGACTTCTTTGAGAATTCAAAATTGTAAAGTTGAAGTCAAGTTGACTTCACTATGACTTCAAGAGAGCCAAGTGAAAATGGTGTAGTATTGAAGATTGAGTGAATTCTTACCCAAGTCAACTCCATTTCAACTTCAAAAGTGAAGTTGAAACGCAAGTTGATGTAATAACTATTTAAAAGTAGCTATTTAGAATCCAAGGATTGAAGCGAAGGAAAGTCGAAGCTCAAGTCAACATTATGTGCATGTTCAGAAGTGAATTTAAAATCAACTTGACATCATATCAACTTCAAGTACAAAATACAAGTTGGAGAAGTTTTTGCTTATACATAAAGTTTAACAAAGTTTAAATGAGGTTGACTGCAAATTCAAATGAAGTTAAAGCTATTTTAACTCCCGCACAACTTAGGAAGTGCATGAGTGTAAAGATATAAAATAAAAAGGCTACAACATGTTGTGAAATCACAACCTAATTCCACTTTATTACAATATATAAAGTTGCAAATCAGAATAACTCCACAAAAATTTCAAGTGATTTGGAAGGTATTTGAAGGATGAAGTTGTATCATAGTTAACTCTACATGCAACTCCAATTGAAGTCAAAGCAGAAATCAACTCTATTGCGACTTGACAGTTCAATGATTGAAAAATTTGAACGTTACAGCAATTAATACGCATTGGCTACTTTCCTAATGGCCTTATTATCCTCAAATATATAAAAGCCATTTCTTAAGAAATGAAGAGGGTTAGATGGAGAATTAATTGAGCTCTCACTTTTCCCTTTATAACTATTCAAGTAATTTCAACATTGAAGCTATTGTGTATATTAGAGTTCTAAGCAATCAATTCTTATATTCTTTAACAATCAAAGTTCTTCCTACACATTATTATTCCACATAATCTATATAAGTATAATTTTATTTTGAGTTTTTCATTTATTTTTCCTTAGATTGGTGTTGAAGACCAAATTGAAGAAGAGAGTGAAATACGAGCGTAGTTGGAGCATTATTCATCATATATTCACCCTAGTACTAGAAGTAAGAATAAATCATTACTCTAAATTTTAATCTTGAATGCACAGTAGAACTCGAGACAAAAGGCTTTATGCTTAGAAACATAAAGTAGGACCTTTTCAAATCACTATATATTGTTATCTCTTATATAAGCTTGCTTATTTGCATTCATTTTCATTTTATTTTGTATTCAATTTACTACAGCTCATCGTTCTTTATTTATCTCCACGTAATATTTTATCGAGGGGATTGATATACCAAGAGGGTATGGGAATGCAAAAGTTAATACCCAACTATCCTACTTTTTTTCATTTTTCATTTATATTCTAATTATTTTTCATATCTTTCTATATAACTATCCTACTTATTTTTTCTTTATTCTCACTTTACCTCTGTCATATACATTATATTCTTATTTTTTATTTTTTATTCTCCTCTAAAAAACACACTCAAAGTTTTTAAAGCTCTTAATTATCTAGTTACCCCTCACCTCTTGAGTTTCACCATCCTAACGAGACCAACAATTCTAAAATTTACTTATGAACACACTCCTCTTACAAGAAATTGAAATTCTAGCATTGATAAAATTTGTTATGATATGTATTAATTTGCGTTACTTAGCTTTATCTAAATTGCAACAAAATTTAGTGGCAATTCTTTTGATGTTTTTACTAAAAGTATAACTTTTTAGTGATATGTTTTATCACTCATAAAATGCTTTTTGTAATATTGCATCATCTCTACTAAAAGTTAAATTTTAGCAATGATAATTATTTATATTGCTAAGTAGTGCTTTTGTTTTTGTCAAAAAAAGTAGTCACTATTGTAATAAAAGGCGTTATCACTGCAGTATGTTGCAAAAATGTTGATTTCCTAGTAGTGTCCTCTCTCTTAATTAAAAATCCTAATGAATGCCTAACAAGAAAATGTTGTATATAAATTCCCATCGAATTAGAGGAGTTGATTAATTGTCTGATGGAGGATGAAAAGTTGAGATGGAAACAACGTGTGAAGGTTGTTTTGGCTCCAGTGTGGGGAAAAAATATGAGCTATTTTCATAAGGCTGCATTCAAAAGAAAAAGGAAGAACTTCATTAGTTGTTTGAAAGATGAAAGGGTTAGATGAAAGGGTCACCAAGCTGAGGAACAAGTAGAAAAGGAGTTGTTGGCACTAAGATATTTCAAAGAGTTGTATGTTGGTTCGAGTTTATGACAATTACCCAAGAGGGGAGGGGTGAATTGGGTATTTAAATTTTTTCACTTAAACAGAGAATTTACCCAAGTTTAGTTCAATCCCCTTAATGAAACAAATGAAAAATATGGAGAGTAATAAGATAATCAGAACAGAAATATAAATCACATCAATGGATAAGATTTTATAGTGGTTCGGGCAACCTTCCCTACTCCACTCTTCCAAGCTCACACCCCTTGTGACTTGAGTTCCACTTTGTATTTCACAAATACAACTAGAGCCTCTGCTCTCTTCTAGATTCCAGCTCTAGGAGGCATAAATAACTCACAGCACAAGTAGGTGACGGTCCCACTTCAGTCACAACGCTACTTTACTATCACTTGGTTTGAAATACCAATAACAAACCAAGTATCAAAACCAAATAACAAGTTGAAAAGAAAGGAGATCTACACATTACAGATTGTGTAGGCAAGTTTCAGCACGTGGAAGAACTCGTAGAAGAGACGATTTGATCAGGTTAGAGCTGCAGCAAGTTGGAGCTCATTCTTCCTTCAAAACTTGTATAGATCACTCAAAGCTAAGAGAAGATAGAATTTGGATCTTAGTAGTTGCTCTTTCTTCATACTTTCATGTTCATTTGAATGTCCGTTTATAATGGTGAAAGAAATTTGAACGTTTGAGGGTTGGTGACGTGTATTTAATGCGCCAACGTTCGAATTTTTTGAATGTTGCAACCCAAGTCGCAGATGGAGTCGACTTTAGGTGCGACTTCACCCAAGTCGCAGACTGGAGTTGACTTCGGGTGCGACTTCGGTCTTCAACAAGCTCCTTAAGTTCCTCCTCAGGTCGACTTGGTCTTGAACTCGACCCAAGTCGCAGGTGAAGTCGACTTCGGGTGCGACTTCACTTTCTGTACTTGCTTGATGAATTTGAAATCCTTGAAAGTGATTTTGGTTGCTTGATTTTCTTCACATTGATTGTTCTTCCACTGATTTCTTTTACTTGTAATTCAGTATAATCATCTTTTCTTGAAATCTTCTAACTTCATGTCTTGAAGTTGGAATACTTGAATCTTGGAGTTCGTAAAAATGTCCAAATGAGTATTCCTTGATTCATGTAAATCAGCTTGTCTTGGACTTAATTTATCTTCAGTTTGTTCCAAGTTGAATGCTTGGATCAACTTGGGTTCCAACTTCACTCAAGTCGTATGCGAAGTCGACTTGGGTATACGACTTCGCTTTCTGAATTCCCAAATTCAGTGCTGGAGATTTTGGGTTCTTCGAAGTCGATACTGGAGTTAACTTGGTCTGTGACTTCACCCAAGTCGCAGATGGAGTCGACTTGGTGTACGACTTCGGCAACTTTTGCTCCTTAGATTCAGCGCTGGCTATAACACTGCATTTGAAGTTGATGCCGGAGTCGACTTGGGTCTGCGACTTCATCCAAGTCGCAGGTGGAGTCGACTTCGACTGCAATTTTTCCTGTCCTTGTGCCCAAATTCAGCGCTGGAAGGTTTTTTCCGTTTGAAGTTGCATCCAGAGTCGACTTGGGGATCAACTTGACCTAAGTCGATGCCTGAGTCGACTTGGGAATCGACTTGACCTGTCAGACTTCATATTTTTCATTTTTATATCCTTTAAACATTTCACAAAACATGTTAGTAGCCAAAACTTACTCAAAATTGAATTGTTAATCATCAAAACATAGACTTTGCTTATTTTGCCATTGATTCCAACACTTGTTTCCAACAATCTCCCCCTTTTTGATGATTGACAAAATTGATTTGAATTTATACCTTTCAATGTCTTTAAAACATACCATTTTATCTTGTTTCAGTATTTTAGGATAATCATAGGTCATTTGCATTTTAAACTTAATGAAATTAACATACATATTTCATTTTCAACATTTGCATATATCATATAGATCGCAAGTTAAGACCATTCATTCAACTATTTCAATTTGTACAAAAACAGAACATAAATAAACTTCTTCATATATAATCAAAACATTTCATACAAAATGCAAAAATGCAAACCTATAGATACAAACTACCCAACCCATGACTCGACTCCTAAAAACTAGAAACTCAACTATTCTCCTCCCTTTTTGTCAATAGATAAAAAATAGGGATAAAAAATCTGAGATTTGGCAAATAGAAATGCCGATATTGGATATGGAACCTGATGGACGGGTGGAGTGGGTCGAATGTGAGCCGAGGAGTACAAAGATGAGACAGGCTGAGGTGTAGGCTCTCGTCGTACTGACTCACTCATAAGGGGATCCAGGTCGGGTATAGGTCGAATCCGGTCGTTTCTTGATGCAAGTCTGTACCGGATCGTTCGGAGCTCTTGGTCCATACGATCCTGCTTGGTATGCATATCCATGACTACATTGAGAACCCCGACAATCTGTGAGGTCAGCCTATCCTCTAGCTACCCCAAATGTTCATGTATAGCATTCACCGAAGTGTCCTAAGAAGGTGGTCGTGGAGCCAAATCCAGGATCTCTGAGCCTCGTGGTGAACAGGATCCATGTGATTGAGGCGATGCGGGCTCAACCGGGACTTCAGGTGGTGGAGATGGAACTGCCTGTGGCTGTGGTGATGGTCGGGGTTGCTCTCCCTCAGCTTGTGCTCCTCCGGCTTCTTCTTGAGCCGGTTCTCCCATCCTTTCCCTGATTCTTTCCTCTCTAAACTGATAAACATTGATCTTCATACGTTGGAGTAAAGCCTTGTTGATTGCATTTGTGGGCTTTAGTACCTCGAATGGCTCACCATCGATGTCCACGTGTTAAAACTCAATGATCTTGGTGATCCATGTCCCATACGGCAAAATCCCTCGTGGGTTGTCCTTTCTGGAGGCTAAAGCTTTAAGAAAGAGTCTAGGAAGGCTAACCTTGACCCTGTTTGCTACTTTTCATAAAATTTCGGCCTCTTGTGGGTTCACTTGATTTCTACCTCCTCCCTTGGGGTAGATGCAATGGGCAATCAGTAATCTCAGAACTCTCGACCTAGAAGATAAATCCATATAATGGAGAAACTTGATCCCAGGGTGGTATTTATTGCTCCTAGTGAGCTGATTGTATATTTGGGTTAGAGATAGGTTGGAGGGTAGTTGTTCATCCTCAAACGGTACTTCTAGGATTCTGCCGATTTTCATAAGGGCATGATCTTGGCTCGGGACCCTCACTGTACCTAAATACATCTCAACACCTTTTACAAATGTGCTAAAATACTGTTAATCCCACAGATAGTAGAAAATCCTTGTCAAGTCTGGATACACCCTATCATCAGCCTTTAACAACCTGGTCCGCCCTTGAAAATCTAGTAATTCTCCTATTCCAAACTCATAATCACTCAAAAATTTGAAATCTATAATCTTTGGGACAAAAATCTTATGCTTGTAGAAGTTTTTGTAGAATCTACTATGTTGTTGCTCGGTCCTGAAGTAGGTTGTCAGCATTTTGAGAACCTGGCCCTTTGGAGTTGGGGTTCCCCTTCTTCTACCCCCAGTTCCAGAACTGTCGGAGGTCTACGGTTTCTCTTCTCTTGGAGTTGAGGTGGTTGGGGTTCCTGCCTGGAATCGAACTCGACGGCCAGTAGATGTTGACGGTTCTTCCCGGGCTCGCTTGGATGGAGTCCTTTGTCTCCTAGGAATCTCCTCCTCAGTTTGGGATCCGGATTGTCTGGGTACTGATCTTAGAGATGGTTTAGAGACGGCTAATTTGGGTAGTCTTGTAACCGATTTGGGTGCCATTTGGATTTTTGAAATGGATTTTGCAAATGGGAAGTTGAGAGAGAGAGAGAGACTGTGAGAGAGTGAGATGGAGGGAGAGAGAGAACTAGAGAGAGAACGGGAGAGAGAGAGCTGAGAGACAGGGAGAGAGAGAACTAGAGAGAGAACGGGAGAGAGAGAGCTGAGAGACAGGGAGAGAGAGAACGAGAGAGAGAACAGGAGAGAGTGCTGAGAGACAGGGAGAGAGATGAAGGAGAGAGAGTGCTGAGAGACAGGGAGAGAGAGATGAGAGAGGGAGAGAAAGAGAGAGACCGAGAGAGAACAGAGAGATGGGAGAGCGGAGAGAGATCTGGGAGAGATGAGAGAGAGAGAGAGCAGATGAGAGAGGGAGAGCACGAAAGAGAACAGGGACCGGGAGATAGCTGGATCGGCGCGAGAAAGAGGGAGGAAAAAGAAAGAAAGAAAGAAGGAAGAAGGAAGAAGGAAGAAGAAGGAAGGCAGGAAGACGAACCGTCGCGCGTTGAAGTCGACTTGCCCTAACCGAAGTTGACTTTACCGAAGTCAACTTAGGACGTTCGGAGTCGACTTGGCCTTTCAACTTGGACTTTCTAAGATTACTTTCCCTATCATATTGTTTATAATCAAACTCAATCATACCCATATCATTTCTAATTTTATAAAATGATTATTTTGCTAAAGGTTTGATGAATATATCTGCAATTTGGTCATCAGTTTTCACATATTCCAAACGAATATTATGATTTTCAACATGTTCACGAATAAAATGATGTCTTCTATCTACGTGCTTTGTTCTAGAATGCAATACAGGATTTTTAGTTAAACAAATTGCACTTATATTATCACATCTAATTGGAATATCATGATAGTCAACGCCATAATCTTTAAGTTGTTGTTTCATCCAAAGTAGTTGGGCACAACAGCTCCCGACAGCTATGTATTTGGCTTCCACCGTAGATAGAGCAATACTAGTTTATTTTCTTGAATACCATGAAACCAATATGTTTCCAAGAAATTGACATGTTCCACTAGTAATTTTTTTATCTACTTTGTATCCGGCAAAATCCGCATCCGAGTAGCTGATTAGATTAAAAGTTGACCCTTTTTGATAACATAGTCCAAGATTAGTGGTGTTTATCAAATATTTAAAAATTCTTTTTACAGCCATTAAATGTGATTCTTTAGGACATGATTGAAATATAGAACACATGCAAACACTGAATAGAATATCGGGTCTAGAAGCAGTTAAATATAATAGAGAACCTATCATGCTTCTATATAGTTTTTGTTCGACAGATTTACCCTTTTTATCCGTGTCGATCTTGATTGTTGAACTCATTGATGTATTTGCTCCCTTGCTAGTTTGCATTCCTAATTTCTTTAACATTTCTTTGATCTACTTGGACTGATTTATGAAGATTCCTTCGACTTGTTGCTTAATTTGCAGTCCAAGAAAGAAATTCAATTCTCCCATCATGCTCATTTCAAATTCACTTTGCATAATCTTAAAAAATTCTTAGTACAGAGTTTCGTCAGTAGCACCAAATATTATATCATCTACGTAAATTTGAACAATTAAAATATTTTTACTCTTATACTTGATGAATAATGTAGTATCAACCTTTCCTCTTTGAAATTCACGATCAATCAAAAATTTGTTTAACCTTTCATACCAAGCTCGTGGAGCTTGTTTTAGTCCATATAATGCTTTGGTTAATTTGTAAACATATTTTGATTGATCATTTTCTTCGAATTCCGGAAGTTGTTCAGCATAAACTTCTTCATTCAAGTATCCATTAAAAAATGCGCTCTTCACATCCATTTGAAACAATTTGAAATCCACATGAGAAGCAAATGCTAGGAGAATACATACGACTTCTAATCTAGCCACAGGTGCGTATGATTCTTCAAAATCAATTCCTTCTTCTTGGGAATAACCTTTGGCTACTAGTCTGACTTTATTTCTTATTACAAGTCCACTTTCATCTAATTTGTGCCTAAATACTCATTTGATATCAATAATAGAGCAATCTTTAGGTCTAAGAAATAAACGTCATACATTGTTTCTTTCAAATTGATTTAGCTCTTCTTGCATTGCGGTAACCCAATTTTCATCATTAAAAGTTTGATCAATAGTTGTTAGTTCAATTTTTGACACAAAAGCATATTGTCCACAAATATTGTGTTATGACCTTCTAGTCTTTACTCCTTTAAAGATATTGCCAATAACTTGCTCAATTGGATGATCATTTTTGAATTTTAAATCAGTTGGAGGTTTGTAAGAATTGTTACCTTCACTTACCCTTTCCTCCGTGGAATTTTCTTGCTTAGGCTCGGTTTCTCGTTGCTCATGTTGATCTTTCTTTGATATATCATCTGCATCACTTAATTCATCCTCCTTCCTCGGAGTTTGGTTAAATTCATCAAAAACAACATATATTGATTCCTCTACTATTTGATTTCTTTTGTTAAAAATTCTATATGCTTTGCTATTTGATGAATAACCAAGAAAAATTGTCTCGTCACTTTTAGCGTCTAATTTACCCAAATTAATTTTTTCATTATTTAACACATAGCAAGTATATCTAAAAATATGGAAATATGATATGTTTGGTTTTCTACCTTTTCAAAGTTCATATGGGGTCTTTTTCAATATTGCTCTAATGATAACTCGGTTTAATACATGAGAAGCTGTACTTACAGCTTCACCCCAAAACCTTTTGGACAATTTACTTTCATTTAGCATAGTTCTAGCCATTTCTTGTATTGTCCGATTTTTTCTTTCAACAACTCCATTTTGTTGAGGAGTTCTTGGTGCAGAAAATGTATGATGAATTCCTTTTTCATTGCAAAATTATATGAATCATTTGTTTTCAAATTCACCACCATGATCACTTCTAATGGAAATAATTATACTCTGTTTTTCATTTTGCACCAAATTTGAAAATGTGACAAACATAGAAAATGCTTCATCTTTGCTAGCTAAGAGTATAATCCAAGTAAATCTTAAAAAATCATCAACAATTACAAAAACATACTTTTTCCCACCAAGAGTTAAAATGTCCGATGACCCATAAAGATCCATATGCAATAATTCAAGTGGCCTAGTAGTTGAAATTTTCTTTTTTGTGAAAAATGAAATTTTGGGTTGCTTGGATAATTGACAAGCATTGCAAATCTTATCCTTGTCATATTTAAGCTTTGGTAACCCTTGTACTAAACTCTTTTTCCACAGTGTTTTAATATTTAACATATTTATATGTCCAACCTGTTGGTCCCGAGTTGATGGCAAAACCCAAGAGGGGAGGGGTGAATTGGGTATTTAAAAATTTATGACTTAAAACAGAAACTTAACCCCGGATTAATCCAGTCCCCTTAATGAAGAAACGAAATGGAAAGCAATGTAATGTAAATGGCAGAAATATAAATCAAGCACACAGGATTTTTATAGTGGTTCGGGCAACCTCCCTACTCCACTCTTCCAAGCTCACACTCCTTGTGACTTGAGTTCCACTATTGTATTTTCTCAATACAATTAGAGCCACTGCTCTCTTCTAGATTCCAGCTCTAGGGGGCATCAACAAATCACAGCACAAGTAGGTGATGAGTCACACTCCAATCACACACTACTTTGCTTACACTTGATCTTAGTTCCTCAAACTAAATCAAGTTCAACACATACAAAAGAAACAATAAGAAAACTACACTTTACAGTTGTGTAGAAGCAGTTTGGCGCAGAGAAGAACTTGTTGAATTGGCTTTGAATGATCAGTGGTTGAGCTTTTGCAGTTTGAAGCAAAGTTCTTCCTCTTTGATTGGCTTGATCTCTTTAAAGCTCTTGTAGATGGTAGTTATGCACACTTAATGATTCTCAGCTACTTCCCTCGTCCACCATGAATGTCTTTTATAATTATGGAGGGAATCCGAACGTTAGAAGGTAGGTGGCGCGCATTCAATGCGCCAACGTTCGAATAAATTCCGACCGTTGCGACCCAAGTCGCATGTGGAGTCGACTTCGGATGCGACTTCGCCCAAGTCGTAGATGGAGTCGACTTCGGGTGCGACTTCGCTTCTCCGTCGCAACTTCAAGTTCCAGTCAGGGTCGACTTGGGCATCGACTTGACCCAAGTCGCAGGTGAAGTAGACTTCGGGTGCGACTTCACCTTGTCAGTTTCCAAGTCTAAGTCTTGAGTCGACTTTGGCTTCCGACTTCAACTCAAGTCGATCATGGAGTCGACTTGGGTTGCGACTTGACTTGGTCTTTGCAAAATATGCTTTGTTCTTCATTTGATCTTCCTCTATCTTGCTTGGCTTGTTTCCTTTAATCATTTTCATTCTGAAATAATCCCTTATACTTGTAGATCTTGTTGATCTTGAAGTCCTTGTCTTTGGTTTATCTTGGATTGTCTTGAATCTTGTGATCCTTAGGAGAGCTTGAGTCCTTGCATGATATATTCATGAACCTTGCTTGCTTTGGAGTCGTTTGATCTTCATATCTTGAATAATCTTCATTTGGAAGCAAGCTTGAAAATTTGCCTTGGACTTGATAGACTTGATTTGAACTTGAACTTGAATCTTTATCTTGAATCTCAAGAATACTTAAGTTAATCTTGAACATGGACTTTGCATATTACTTGGATTTGAGAAAGTCCAAATAGATTCTTGGAATGAGCTTGGGAATACATCTTTCAAGTCAGAATTTCTCAAGTCGAAGGTGGAGTCGACCTTGTCTGCGACTTCACCCAAGTCGCACATGGAGTCGACTTCGTCTGCGACTTGGGCAGCTTTGTGCCCCAAAATCAGGTCTGGACAGTTTTCCTCGACTGAAGTCGATAGTGAGGTCGACTTCGTTTGCGACTTGGCTTCCCAAGTCGCAAGTGGAGTCGACTTAGCCTGCGACTTCACCTGCTATTCTTCCAGTTTTGATTTTGCCTTTGAAGTTCCCTTTCAAGTTGATAATGGAGTCGACTTTGAGATCGACTTCATCCTAAGTCGAAGTCCGAGTCGACTTGGGAATCGACTTGACTATTTCAGTTCCTTAAAACATTTGGCAAACTCATTAGTATACTTGATATACTCAAATTAGTCTTCGTTAATCATCAAAACTCATGCTTTGATCAATTTTATTTTGTTTTAAACATTGTTTCCAACAATCTCCCCCTTTTTGATGATTGACAAAACTAAGTTGAGCTTGTACCTTTCAAGATAATCTCATTCATAAAAAACAGAACATAGCTTTCATAAAGCAAACATTCGAATCACATATCAATCATAAGACACATATTTGAGCATAAGCAAGTTTCATATATCATTCATGTTTTCAGTTTATAAAAATGAAACCTAGATACAAACTACCCAACCCAAAAAAACTAATCTATCTTAATCTATCTTCTCCCCCTTTTTGTCAATCTATCAAAAATGAATCAATTACCAAAGACTTGGTAAATTGAAATTGGGAAATGGGATAGACAGATTGAGTTGGTTTGATGGGACGGACATGGGCTGATGAGTAGAAGGAGGAAACGGGTGCAGGAGACGGCTCGCGATGAACTGAACCCGATTCGAAGGGATCAAGTTCAGGCATGGGCCGCTTCTTGTGACGGCCTGAGGCGAGGTGATATCGGATGGTACGCAATTCCCGATCGATTCGATCCTGTCGGGAATGCATATCCTGAAGTGCATTTAGAACTCCGGTGACAAGACTTGTCAACCGGTTCTCTTGTTGCCCCATTTCTTCTCGGATGGCAACGATTTCATCTCTAAGAACCTTCAGGGTGACCTCCTCAGATGAAGTTGGAGGCGCTCGTTCAGGTGCAGCAGATCCTTGTGGAGAATAGGATCCGTGCGATATGGGAGATGCTGGTTCTTCTTGAGCAGGCGGTGCTTCGGGAGGTTGCTCCCCCTCAGCTTGTGCATGGTCCTCATGCTCTCGGGCTGGCTCGCCTAGCTTTTCCCGTATTCTGTCTTCTCTAAATTGCTCCAGATTGATCTTCATTCGTTGGAGCAGTGCCTTGTTGATTGCATTCGTCGTTTTGGGCACTTCAAATGGTTCCCCGTCGATGTCTACCTCGAACCGTTCTAGGATCCTAGTGATCCAGGATCCGTAAGGTAGTACGCCTCTCGGATTGTCTTTCCGGCATGCCAAGGCTTCTAGAAATAGCCTGGGAAGGCTGATCTTGACTTTATTGATTAACTTCCACAGGATCATGGCTTCTTGTGGATTCAGTTGATTTCTTCCACCCCCTTTTGGATAGATACAGTGGGCGATTAGCAGACGGAGGACTCTGAGCCTAGGAGAAAGATCCATGTAATGTAAAAACTTTGTGCCTGCATGGTACTTATTGCTCTTTGTCAGCTCGTTGTAGATTTTGTCCATTGTCAGGTCTGTAGGAAGTTGTTCTTCTTCATAGGGTACTTGAAGAATGCTCCCGATTCTCCTTAAGGCTTCATTTTGATTTGGGTCATTTAGAGAACCCAGATACATCTCGCTTCCTTTGACATAAGCTGAGAACTTGGTATCATCCCATAAATAGTTGAAGAGTCTAGTGAGATCGGGATAGATCCTTTCGTCAGATTTTAACAGTTGTGTCCAACCTTGGAAGTCAAGCAACTCTTCTATATCAAACTCGTAGTCGCTGAGAAATTTGAAATCGTTGATTTTGGGAATGAATACCTTTCTCTCATAAAAATATTTGTAGAAGCGACTGTGTTGCTGCTCAAACTTGAAATAGTTCGTGGGTATTTTCAAGACTTGCCCCTTTTTGATTGGGATTCTTGAGGTGGATGAGCTTTGAGGTTGACTTTCTGACCTCGGAGCTCGATCAGATGATTGAGTAGTGGTTTGGAATCGAACCCGTCTTCCTGTTGATGTTGAGGGTTCTTCTCTAGCCCTTTTTGCCGGTGTCCTCTGTCTTCTAGGGACATCTTCTTCTGTGTTGGATTGGGAAGGTCTGGGCACTGGTCTTTAGGTTGGCTTTTTGACTGCTAGCTTTGGGAGTCTAGCTTTAGGTGCCATTGGAAACAGGGAGTTGAGAGTATAGGATTTAAGTTGAGAAGGAAGGAGAAATGGAGTTTGGGAGTTCGGAATGGAGAAGCAGGTTATCAGTGGGTTTGTCGGAATGGAGGAACGCCGGAAACGGCGAGGAAGAGAAAGAGGTAGTCGGCCGGAAAAGATGAAAGCCTGCCGGAACGACCGGAAACGGCGAGGAAGAGAAATCTCCGGAGAGGAGGAAAGGAAAACAGATTGGCGGGAAATGAAGAAAGAAGAAGAGAGAGGAGAAGAAAAAGGGAGAGGGAGAGAAGTCGGACGGTCGCGCGCACGGAGTTGACTTGCCCTAGGCGAAGTCGACTTCGACCCTGTGGAGTCGACTTCGCTATAGAAGCGGAGTCGACTTCACTTTCCCAAGTCAACTTGGCGAAGTCGACTTGGTTCCCATGGAGTCGACTTGACTCATCGACTTGACCTTTTCAGATTTTAGTTTCTTGTTTAATTTTTCCTAATTGAGCTCTATCATCCCCATATCATTCCTGATTTTACAAAATGATTCCTTGGCCAGTGGTTTGGTAAAGATATCAGCAATTTGGTCTTCTGTTTTCACATATTCTAAACAAATATCATGGTTTTCAACATGTTCTCTAATGAAATGGTGTCTTACATCAATATGCTTGGTTCTTGAATGCAGTACAGAATTTTTAGTTAGACAAATTGCACTTGTATTATCACATCTAATAGGAATATCAAAATAATCAACACCATAATCTTTCAATTGCTGTTTCATCCAAAGTAATTGGGCACAACAACTACCGACGGCTATGTATTCGGCTTCCGCAGTAGATAGAGCAACGCTTGTTTGTTTTCTTGAGTACCATGAAACCAACATATGTCCAAGAAACTGACAAGTTCCACTAGTACTCTTTCTATCTACTTTATAGCCGGCAAAATCTGCATCCGAATAGCCGATTAAATCAAAGGTTGACCCCTTTGGATACCATAGTCCAAGATTGGTAGTTTTTATCAAATATTTAAAAATCCTTTTTACAGCAAGTAGATGTGATTCTTTAGGACATGATTGAAATCTAGAGCACATACAAACACTGAAGAGAATATCGGGTCTAGAAGCAGTTAAATATAACAAAGAACCTGTCATGCTTCTATAAAGCTTTTGATCGATACATTTACCGTTTTCATCTGTGTCGATCTTGATTGTAGAGCTCATTGGAGTATTTGCCCCTTTGCTATTTTGCATTCCAAATTTCTTGAGCATCTCTTTGACATACTTGGACTGGTTTAGAAATATCCCTTCATTTTGTTGTTTAATTTGCAGTCCAAGGAAGAAATTTAATTCTCCCATCATGCTCATTTCGAATTCGCTCTGCATAATCTTAGAAAATTCTTGGCATAGATTTTCGTCAGTAGCACCAAATATTATATCGTCCACGTAAATTTGTACAATTAAAATATTTTTATTTTTATATTTAATGAACAAAGTAGTATCAACTTTTCCCTTTTGAAACTCATGATCAATCAAAAATTTATTCAACCTTTCATACCAAGCTCTTGGAGCTTGTTTTAATCCATATAACGCTTTGGTCAATTTATAAACATATTTCGATTGATCCTTTTCTTCAAATCCAGGGGGTTGTTCAACATATACTTCTTCATTCAAATAGCCATTCAAAAATGCACTTTTTACATCCATTTGAAACAATTTGAAATTCATATGAGAAGTAAATGCTAATAAAATTCGTATGACTTCTAATCTAGCCACGAGTGCATATGATTCTTCAAAATCAATTCCTTCTTCTTGAGAGTACCCTTTGGCTACTAATCTGGCCTTGTTTCTTATTACAAGACTGCTTTCGTCTAATTTGTTCCTAAATACCCATTTGGTACCAATGATTGTATGATTATTTGGTCTAGGAACTAAATGTCATACATTGTTCCTTTCAAATTGGTTTAGTTCTTCTTGCATTGCAATGACCCAGTTTTCATCATTGAGAGCTTGTTCATTGGTATTTGGTTCAATTTTTGATACAAAAGCATATCGACCACAAATGTTTTGTTTTGATCTTCTAGTTTTCACTCCTTCATATACATTACCAATAACTTGTTCAATTGGATGGGCATTTTTGAACTTTAAATCAGTTGGAGGTTTGTAAGAATTACCTTCACTTACCTCTTCCTCCATGAGATTTTCTGGCTTGAGCTCGAGTTCCTTTGGTTGTTCTTTTCTTTTTGTCTCATCTGCATCACTTAATTCATCCTCCTTTCTCGGAGTTTGATTAAATTCATCAAATACAACATGTATGGATTCTTCTACTACTTGGTTTCGTTTATTAAATACTCTATATGCTTTGCTATTTGATGAGTAACCAAGGAATATTGCCTCATCACTTTTAGTATCTAGTTTTCCCAAGTTGGTTTTTCCATTATTCAAAACATAGTATGTGCATCCAAAAGCATGAAAATAAGAAATATTTGGTTTCCTTCCTTTCCATAGTTCGTATGGGGTCTTTTTCAAGATTGCTCGAATGGTAACTCGGTTCAAAACATGACAAGCTGTACTTATAGCTTCATCCCAAAATTTCTTGGATAGTTTGCTCTCATTTAGCATTATTCTAGCCATCTCTTGTATAGTTCTATTTTTCCTTTCAACTACTCCATTTTGTTGTGGAGTTCTTGGTGCAGAAAATGTGTGATGAATTCCTTTTTCATTACAAAATTCTATGAATTGTTTGTTTTCGAATTCACCACCATGATCGCTTCTTATGGTCACAATTGTACTTTGTTTTTCATTTTGCACCAAATTTACAAAAATTGCAAACATAGAGAAGACTTCATCTTTGCTAGCTAAAAGAATTATCCATGTAAATCTTGAAAAATCATCAACAATCACAAACACGTATCTCTTTCCACCAATGGTTAGAATGTCGGATGACCCGTATAGATCCATTTGTAGCAATTCAAGTGGCCTAGTGGTGGAAATTTCTTTTTTGGTAGAGAAAGGCATCTTGGGTTGTTTTGATAATTGACATGCCTTACAAATCTTGTCCTTGTCATATTTCAATCTTGGTAATCCTTCTACCAAACTCTTTTTCCATAGAGTCTTTATATTTCCCATGTTTATATATCCAAGCCTTTTATGCCAAACCCATGGATCATTATCAATGGCCATTAGACATTGACCATTTAATTCATCAAGTGAAACCAAATATACATTTCCATATCTTTTACCACTAAACATGATATGTTCTCCATTAAATACATTACATATAGATGATTCAAACACAACTTTGTATCCTTTATCACATAATTGGCTAATGCTCATTAAATTGTGTTTGAGTCCTTCAACAAACAACACATCTTCCATGCATGCATTTGAAATACTATGTATATTTCTTTTACCTTTAATTTTACCTTTTTCATTATTGCCAAAGGCAACCATCCATCGTTGCAAGGCTTAAGTTTATGAAATAAGCTTCTTTCACCGGTCATATGCCTTGAGCAACCGCTATCCATGAACCATTCATTATTTGCCTTTGCCTTAAAATATGTCTGAAAAAAATAAGCAAGTAAATCTTATCTCCTTGGTACCTATTTTATGGGTCCATTTGGGTTAGTGATATAACTCAATCTTTGTTGTTCTAACTTGGAAAGCCCAAATCTTGTGTTCCTTGGAACCCAAATTAATTTTACACCATGGTCATATAATTTCTTAAAATTACATTTGTAAGTTTTATGACCCAATTTATTGCAGAAATTACAAGCCATAGGTAATCTTGGAGTAGGCCTCCAAGTATGCAATGGTTCAATCGTTGGTCTTCTAATCCACTTAAAATTTTTCTTTTGTGGCTTGTATATAGATGCAGTTTTAGTTTGATATTTCTCAAGTATTTGCATATTTGATTTGCTACTTTCTCCTTGCTCAAATGTATGATATCTAAGACCTCTTTTATGTGTTCGGGAGGTCATATTCAGAAACATTTTAACACTTTCTCCTGGATTAGAGAACTTAGCTAATGATTCATTTAATGATTTGTTCTTCTTTTTCAGCAAATCATTTTTTTCTTTCATTTTGTCTAATTTCTCTGCAAGTTTACCATTTACAATTATCACTGCATCACATTGTCTCTTCTTATTTGTAAACTTGCTTCCTAATTTCTTCATTTCTTCATATAATGAATCATATGCAGTTGTAGTTCTTCTAATTCAGTACATTTGAAGCATTCTTGAAAAGAAGAATAACTTGATTTAGAATGGGAGAATTTGGAACTTACCTCTTCATTACTTGTGCATTTTGTTGAGGTAGTTTGTTCTTCTTGCTCGATTTGTGCTATGCAGCAAATTCTTGCACATTCTTCCGCCTCTATTTCTTCGGTTGAGGAGCTACTCGTTGAGGATTCCTCATCATTCACGTACATGCCTCTTCCTTTATTTCTTTGGAATCTTTTGTTGTCCCCTCGATCTTTTCTTTGTTCTTTTGTCTTGTTTTCTTCGGGAGTTGGACATTGAGCTTGCATATGACCTTAACCGCCGCATTGGTAACATTTGGTTGGTTCTTTCTTTTTCTCTCTAGAATTTCTTTCCTTGAAACTTCTGAAATTTTTGCCTTTCCTCACAAATTTTCTGAAACGTTTTGTGAGTAGGGCAATCTCGTCGTCATTTTGAGAAGAAGAAGTGTCGTCCGTGTCTTGTGCGGCTTTCAAGGCAATTGCTCTTTTGCCCCTGTATTGATCTTCATTTCTTCTCTTGATTAGCTCATGTGACATGAGTGAGCTAATTAAGTTTCCAAGCTTTAGTGTGTTAAGGTCCTTGGCTTCTTCTATCGCAGTGATCTTTGGAGTCCATGATTCGGGTAGAGCTCTCAAGATCTTCATAACCTGCTCAGATTCAGATATAGCCTTTCCAAGACCTTTTAAAGCATTAGTAATTTTTGAGAATCTAGCAAACATTTTAGAAATATTTTCTGTTTCTAGCATTCTAAAATTTTCTAGTTCTCCAATCAAAATATTTCTTCTCGTCCCTTGGACTTGAGAGGTTCCTTCATAAATAGAAGTTAGCGTATCCCATATTTCTTTGGCGGTCAAGCAAGAGGATACTCTATCATATTCAGAAGCAGTAAGAGCACAAAATAGTGAGTTCATAGCTTTAGCATTGCTCTTAACAATTTTTACTTCCTCATCGGTCCATTTGGAAGCTCTTTCATCGGTAGGCAAGGTTACTCCATCTTGGATAGCAATCCAAGAATCCATGTCAGTAGCCATGATGAGTTGCTTCATACGAAGCTTCCAATATCCAAAATTGTTCCCATCAAACAACGGTGGCCTTGTAAAGGATTGGCCTTCAGCAAATGCGGGAACGGAAGTAGATTGGGATGCCATATTAATAAGATCTCTTTGGTAAACTCAAAGACCTGCTCTGATACCACTTGTTGGTCCCGAGTTGATGGCAAAACCCAAGAGGGGAGGGGTGAATTGGGTATTTAAAAATTTATGACTTAAAACAGAAACTTAACCCCGGATTAATCCAGTCCCCTTAATGAAGAAACGAAATGGAAAGCAATGTAATGTAAATGGCAGAAATATAAATCAAGCACACAGGATTTTTATAGTGGTTCGGGCAACCTCCCTACTCCACTCTTCCAAGCTCACACTCCTTGTGACTTGAGTTCCACTATTGTATTTTCTCAATACAATTAGAGCCACTGCTCTCTTCTAGATTCCAGCTCTAGGGGGCATCAACAAATCACAGCACAAGTAGGTGATGAGTCACACTCCAATCACACACTACTTTGCTTACACTTGATCTTAGTTCCTCAAACTAAATCAAGTTCAACACATACAAAAGAAACAATAAGAAAACTACACTTTACAGTTGTGTAGAAGCAGTTTGGCGCAGAGAAGAACTTGTTGAATTGGCTTTGAATGATCAGTGGTTGAGCTTTTGCAGTTTGAAGCAAAGTTCTTCCTCTTTGATTGGCTTGATCTCTTTAAAGCTCTTGTAGATGGTAGTTATGCACACTTAATGATTCTCAGCTACTTCCCTCGTCCACCATGAATGTCTTTTATAATTATGGAGGGAATCCGAACGTTAGAAGGTAGGTGGCGCGCATTTAATGCGCCAACGTTCGAATAAATTCCGACTGTTGCGACCCAAGTCGCATGTGGAGTCGACTTCGGATGCGACTTCGCCCAAGTCGTAGATGGAGTCGACTTCGGGTGCGACTTCGCTTCTCCGTCGCAACTTCAAGTTCCAGTCAGGGTCGACTTGGGCATCGACTTGACCCAAGTCGCAGGTGAAGTAGACTTCGGGTGCGACTTCACCTTGTCAGTTTCCAAGTCTAAGTCTTGAGTCGACTTTGGCTTCCGACTTCAACTCAAGTCGATCATGGAGTCGACTTGGGTTGCGACTTGACTTGGTCTTTGCAAAATATGCTTTGTTCTTCATTTGATCTTCCTCTATCTTGCTTGGCTTGTTTCCTTTAATCATTTTCATTCTGAAATAATCCCTTATACTTGTAGATCTTGTTGATCTTGAAGTCCTTGTCTTTGGTTTATCTTGGATTGTCTTGAATCTTGTGATCCTTAGGAGAGCTTGAGTCCTTGCATGATATATTCATGAACCTTGCTTGCTTTGGAGTCGTTTGATCTTCATATCTTGAATAATCTTCATTTGGAAGCAAGCTTGAAAATTTGCCTTGGACTTGATAGACTTGATTTGAACTTGAACTTGAATCTTTATCTTGAATCTCAAGAATACTTAAGTTAATCTTGAACATGGACTTTGCATATTACTTGGATTTGAGAAAGTCCAAATAGATTCTTGGAATGAGCTTGGGAATACATCTTTCAAGTCAGAATTTCTCAAGTCGAAGGTGGAGTCGACCTTGTCTGCGACTTCACCCAAGTCGCACATGGAGTCGACTTCGTCTGCGACTTGGGCAGCTTTGTGCCCCAAAATCAGGTCTGGACAGTTTTCCTCGACTGAAGTCGATAGTGAGGTCGACTTCGTTTGCGACTTGGCTTCCCAAGTCGCAAGTGGAGTCGACTTAGCCTGCGACTTCACCTGCTATTCTTCCAGTTTTGATTTTGCCTTTGAAGTTCCCTTTCAAGTTGATAATGGAGTCGACTTTGAGATCGACTTCATCCTAAGTCGAAGTCCGAGTCGACTTGGGAATCGACTTGACTATTTCAGTTCCTTAAAACATTTGACAAACTCATTAGTATACTTGATATACTCAAATTAGTGTTCGTTAATCATCAAAACTCATGCTTTGATCAATTTTGTTTTGTTTTAAATATTGTTTCCAACACAACCCTTGTATGTCATATCCATGGATCATTTTCTATGGCTATTAGACATTTTTTCTCAAGTTCATCTAGGTAAACTAAATATACATTTTTATGTCTTTTGCCACTGAATAGTATGTGATCATCATCAAATACATTGCAGATAGAGGATTCAAATATAACTTTATAACCTTTATCACATAATTGACTAATACTCATTAAGTTGTATTTGAGTCCTTCAACAAATAATACGTCCTCAATACATGCATTTGAAATTCCATAAATATTTCTTTTACCTTTGATTTTACCTTTTTCATTATTTCCAAAAGCAATTATTCCTTCGTTGCACAGGTTGATTTTATGGAATAGTCCTTTTTCTCCTGTCATGTGTCTTGAGCAGCCACTATCTATAAACCATATGTTATTGGCCTTAGCTCTAAGATAAACCTGCAATAATAAAGTCGAGTGGAGCTTATCTTTTTGGTACCCATTTTATGGGTCCATTTGGGTTAGTTATCCATTAGAATCTACGTTGATCTACTTTTGAAGGCATAAATCCAATGCTCTTGGGCATCCAAACTAATTTTGCACCAAGGTTTTGTAATTTTCTCATTTTGCATTGATATACCTTGTATCCCATCTTGTTGCAAAAATTACAAACTCTGAGAGTCTAGGAGTGGGAAGCTACTTGGTAGTTAGTTTCTCAGTTGGTCTTTTGGTCCAAACCACATGATTTATCTTAGGTTTAGCATGGATGGATTTTGCTTTGTTTCTATAAGTCCTTGGAGCATTAGATTTGCTATTTTCACCCTGTTCAAATGTGGTATATTCAAGTCCTTTTTTACAACTTTGGGTGGTCATTTTCAAAAATATTTTGACACTTTCTCCAGGATTAGAAAACTTAGCAAGCGATTCATTTAATAATTCATTTTTCTTTTTGAGTTTTTCTAACTCATTTGTCAAATTATTCTTTTCGCTTATCAAATGACCAACTTTTTCTGCTAGCTTTCCGTTCACAATAATTACTGTGTTGCATTGTCTTTTCTTTATCGCGAACTCATTTACTAATCTTTTTATGTCTTGATATAATGAATCATAAGCTTGTTGAAGTTCTTCTAATTCAGCACATTTGAAACAGTCATTTGTAGAAGAAAAAATAGAAAAAATTTTTGTTTGTAGGTTACCTCTTCGTTACTTGTGCAGTTTGTTGAAGTGGTTTGTTCCTCCAAAATTTCCGTCGCTGCAAGACATATGTTGGAATCTTCCATATTTTCCATGCAACAAATCCTTGTACAGTTTTCTGTCTCGTTTTCTTCACTTGAGGAACTGCATGTTGTGGATACTTCCTCGTTTACATACATGCCTCTTCCTTTGATCTTTTGAAATCTTCTGTTATCGCCTCGATCTTTCTTTTCTTTTGGCTCCTTTGCTTTGGTTTCCTCGGGCGTTGGGCATTGGGCTTGCATATGCCCCATACTGCCACACCGAAAATATTTCGTTGCCTCCTTCTTTTTCTCCTTGAAATTTATTTCTTTAAAGCTTTTGAAATTCCTTCCTTTCCTTACAAACTTTCTGAATCGTCTTATAAGTAAGGCAATCTCCTCATCGTCGTTTTGTGAGGATGAGGTGAAGACGTCCGAATCTTGTGCGGCTTTTAAGGCAATAGCTCTTTTGCCCCTATGTTGCTCCTCATTTCTCTTTTTTATTAGCTCATGTGACATGAGTGAGCTTATAAGGTCTTCTGGTCGTAGTGTATCGAGGTCATTTGCTTCCTTAATAGCTGTAATCTTTGGAGTCCATGATTCGGGTAGCGCCCTTAGAATTTTCATTACCTGCTCAGATTCAGAAATTGCTTTTCCAAGCTCTTTCAAGGCGTTAGTAATTTTAGAAAATCTAGCAAATATTTCTCAAATATTTTCTATCTCTAGTATTTTAAAACTTTCCAATTCTCCAATCAAAATTTTTTTCCTTATTCCTTGGACTTGAGAAGTTCCCTCATAAATGAATGTCAATGTATCCCATATATTTTTTGGCGGTTTGGCATGATGACACTCTATCATATTCAGATGCCGTTAATGTACAAAAGAGGGAGTTCATGGCTTTCGCATTGCTTTTAACAACTCTTACTTCCTCCTCGGACCATGTGGAGGCTCTTTCATCGGTAGGCAACATAACGCCATCTTGGATAGCAATCCAAGAATCAATGTCCGTAGCCCTGATCAATTGTTTCATTCTCAATTTCTAATAACCGAAGTTAGTCCCATCAAATAGAGGTGGTCTAGTGAAAGATTGGCCCTCGGCAAAAGCAGGGGTAGAAGTTGATTGAGATGTCATTTCAAAAGATCTCTTAGATTTAAACTCAAAGACCTGCTCTGATACCACTTGTTGGTCCCGAGTTTATGACAATTAACCAAGAGGGGAGGGGTGAATTGGGTATTTAAATTTTTTCACTTAAACAGAGAATTTACCCCACTTTAGTTTAGTCCCCTTAATGAAACAAATGGAAAGTATGGAGAGTAATAAGATAATTAGAACAAAAATATAAATCACATCAATGGACAAGATTTTATAGTGGTTCGGGCAACCTTCCCTACTCCACTCTTCCAAGCTCACACCCCTTGTGACTTGAGTTCCACTATGTATTTCACAAATACAACTAGAGTCTCTGCTTTCTTCTAGATTCCAGCTCTGGGGGCATAAACAACTCACAGCACAAGTAGGTGATGAATCCCACTCCAGTCACAACGCTACTTTTCTATATCTTAGTTTAAAACACCAATAACAAATCAAGTATCAAAACCAAATAACAAGTTGAAAAGAAAGGAGATCTACGCTTTACAGATTGTGTAAGCAAGTTTTAGCATGTGGAAGAACTCGTAGAGAGACGATTTGATCAGCGTTGGAGCATGCAGCAAGTTGGAACTCGTTCTTCCTTCAAAACTTGTATAGATCACTCAAAGCTAGGAGAAGATAGAATTTGGATCTCAGTAGTTGCTCTTTCTTCTTACTTTCACATTAATTTGAATGTCCATTTATAATGGGTGAAGAAATTTGAATGTTTTAGGGTTGGACGTTCGAAAAAAATTTCGAACGTTGCAACTCAAGTCGCATATAGAGTCGACTTCAGGTGCGACTTCACCCAAGTCGCAGACTGGAGTCAACTTCGGGTGCGACTTCGGTCTTCAGCAAGCTCCTTAAGTTTCTCCTCAGGTCGACTTGGTTTTGAACTCGACCCAAGTCACAGGTGAAATCGACTTCTGGTGCGACTTCACTTTCTGTACTTGCTTAATGAATTTGAAATCCTTGAAAATGACCTTGGTTGCTTGATTTTCTTCACATTGATTATTCTTCCATTGATTTCTTTTACTTATAACTTAGTATGATCATCTTTTTTTGAAATCTTCTAACTTCATGTCTTGAAGTTAGAATACTTGAATCTTGGAGTTCGTAGAAATGTCCAAATGAGTATTCCTTGATGTTGGTCCCGAGTTAATGACGATTACCCAAGAGGGGAGGGGTGAATTGGGTATTTAAAATTTTATAACTTAAACAGAAACTTTACCCCGAATTAATCTAGTCCCCTTAATGAAGAAACGAAATGGAAAGCAATATAATGTAGAGAGCAGAAATGTAAATCAAGCACACAAGATTTTTATAGTGGTTCGGGCAACCTCCCTACTCCACTCTTCCAAGCTCACACTCCTTGTGACTTGGGTTCCACTATTGTATTCCACAAATACAACTAGAGTCACTGCTCTCTTCTAGATTCCAGCTCTAGGGGGCATCAACAAATCACAGCACAAGTAGGTGATGAGTTCCACTCCAATCACACACTACTTTGCTTACGCTTGATCTTAGTTCCTCAAACTAAATCAAGTTCAATACAGCAACAATAATAATAACAAAAGAATCTACACGTTATAGTTGTGTAGAAGCAGTTTGGCGCAGAGAAGAACTTATTGAGTTGGCTTTGAAGGATCAGCAGTTGAGCTCTTGCAGTTTGAAGCAAAGTTCTTCTAATGATTGACTTGATCACTTAATGCTCATGAAGATGGTAGTTATGCACACTTAATGATTTTCAGCTACTTCCCTCATCCACAATGAATGTCTTTTATAATTGTGGAGGGAATCCGAACGTTTGAAGGTAGGTGGCGCGCATTTAATGCGCCAACGTTCGAATAATATCCGATCGTTGCGACCCAAGTCGCAGGTGGAGTCGACTTCGGGTGCGACTTCGCCTTCCGTAGCGACTTCAAGTTCCAGGCAGGGTCGACTTGGGCATCGACTTGACCCAAGTCGCAGATGGAGTCGACTTCGGAGTGCGACTTCACTTCGTCAGTTGTCTTGATGCACTTGAAAATTTGGAAATGCTTTGTTTTGCTTAGACTTCTTCATTCCCATAGTTCTTTTGCATTTTTCATATCTTCTTGGATCATTTTGTCTTCCCTTTAACTTGCTTGGCTTCTTTCCTTCACTCATATTTTGTAGACCTTGTGAAGCTTGAAAACTTGTATGGTTTATCTTTCATTCTTTCGATATTAGTCTTCGTATCTGGGATTTCTTCATCTTGAAATGTACTTGAAGTTTTGCCTTGGACTTGATAAACTTAATTTGATAATGAGCTTGTATCCTTGATTTGGTCTTGAGAGATCTTAATTTGATCTTGGAAATGAGCTTGAATCTGCATCCTTGAATCTTAGAATACCTCGAGTCGAACTTGGGGTCGACTTCGTCTACGACTTTACCCAAGTCGCAACTGGAGTCGACTTCGTTTGCGACTTCGGTATCTTTCTCTCCCAAATTCAACTCTGGAGTGATTTTGGCATCTGAAGTCGATGCTGGAGTCGACTTCGTTTGCGACTTGGCTTCCCAAGTCACAAGTGGAGTCGACTTGGCCTGCGACTTCATCTGCTCTTCTTCCAATTTCAACTCTGGACGAATTTGACTCCTTGAAGTCGATGTTGGAGTCGACTTGGGGATCGACTTGGCCTTTGGAAATCGACTTATCCTTCCATGATCTATTTTCTTCAAATGTCTGTCCCTTAAACACTTCCACAAACATGTTAGTAGCCAAGACTTACTCAAATTGATTTGTTAATCATCAAAACATAGATTTAGCTTGTTTTCCACATATTTCCAACACTTGATTCATGTAAATCAGCTTGTCTTGGACTTGATTTATCTTCATTTTGTTCCAAGTCGAATGTTTGGATCGACTTGGGTTCCAACTTCACTTAAGTCGTATGCGAAGTCGACTTGGGTATGCGACTTCGCTTTCAGAATTCCCAAATTCAGTGCTGGAGATTTTGGGTTCTTCGAAGTCGATACTGGAGTCGACTTAGTTTGCGACTTCACCCAAGTCGCAGATGGAGTCGACTTGGTGTGCGACTTCAGAAACTTTTACTCCTCAGATTCAGCGCTGGCTATAAAACTGCATTTGAAGTCAATGCTGAAGTTGACTTGGGTCTGCGAATTCACTCAAGTCGCAGGTGGAGTCGACTTCGACTGTCCTTGTGCCCAAATTCGGCGCTGGAAGGTTTTTTCCATTTGAAGTCGCATCCGAAGTCGACTTGGGGATCGACTTGACCTAAGTCAATGCCTTAGTCGACTTGGGAATCGACTTGACCTGTCAGACTTCATATTTTTCATTTTTATATCCTTTAAACATTTTACAAAACATGTTAGTAGCCAAAAATTACTCAAATTGAATTGTTAATCATCAAAACATAGACTTTGCTTTTTTTGCCATTGATTTCAACACTTGTTTCTAGCATTGTATACTTCAAGTGCTAAGGGAGATCCAAGGCGTATTCTTAGCCTCATCTCAAACAAGGTAAGAGAAACAAAGAATCAATTTCTGACGAGTAGACTTATGAAGGAAGAAGTGTGGAATGTGGTAAAGGAAATGAATCCCTTGAAGGCTTCAGGACTTGATGGTATGTCTATAGGGTTCTATAAAAAACTAGCCCATTATAGGAGGATATTTTTGAAGCCTGCAAGCATTTTCTGGAAATAGAGTCTGAGGAAGAACAAATGAGGTTATTAAGAGAGATTAATTAAACAATAATTGTTCTAATTCCAAAGAAGAGAGGAACCACAAAAATCATGGATCTCAAGCCCATTAGTTTGTGCAATGTGCTTTGCAAGGTTATTTCAAAAATCTTGGCTAACAAATTGAAAGTATGTATGCATAAGATAATTTTAGAAGAATAAATTGTTCCTAGAAGAATGATAATGGATAATATGTTAGTTGCTTTCAAAGTTGTTCATGTTTTGAAAAATAGAAGGGGAAGAGATAATGAAGATATGGCGGTCAAGCAAGATATGTCCAAGGTATATGATTGAGTGGAGTGGTGTTTTGTTCTAGACATGATGATAGGGATGAGTTTTAATGAGAAGTGGATTCAATGGATGAAATGTTGTATAGTCTCAGTCTTATTCAAAGTTTCCTTAAATGGATCTAAATTTGATCTACTTTATCCTAGTAGAGGGTTGAGGCAAGGTGACCCAATTTCTCTTTACTTATTTATTTTTTGTGCAGAAGGCCTGTTGGTTATGATCAGTCATGTCCATATAATTGGAAGCTTTCATGGCTTGATATTATGTAGAGATGGTCCCAAAATTTCACATCTATTTTTTTTTCTGACAATGTGTTGCTCTTCCTCTAAGAAAATACAAGAGAGACTGCACAAATGTCATCGATCCTTAAGTTGTATGAAGAGGTGTCAGGTTAGTTGGTAAACGGAGAAAAAATGACCTCTTTTTTCAGCAGAAATACAACTCCATAGACAAGAAGAATGGTGGAAGATATGGTGGGATCCAAAGGAAATTAAATGGAAGTTTATCATGGACTGCTAGTATGGTGTGGGAGAAACAAAGCAAAAGTTTTTCAATAAATCAAGGAGAGGGTTTGGAAGAAGATTCAAGGATGGCACAGCAAGCTAACTTCAAGTGGAGTAAGGAGGTATTGTTGAAAGCAGTGGCACAAGCAATCCCTAGCTACTCAATGAGCCTTTTTTCTCATCCCAAGAAAGATTTGTCATGAGTTGAATGCTATGATGAGAAGATATTGGTGGGGAGAGATGGAAGGAGGAAGATTAGTTGGCTATTTTGGGATAGAATGTGCTTACCAAAAGAAGAAGGTGGAGTGGGATTTAGAGAACTTCATGCTTTTAACTTTGCCTTAATTGCAAAACAAGCATGGAGGTTGATGAATGAAAAAAATACCTTATGCCAAAAAAATATTCGGACTTAAATATTTCAAGTTAGGGAACATCTTGAAAGGTTTAGTTAGACCAAGTTGCTCTTAAATGTGGAGGAGTATTGTGAAATCCTTTCCTTTAATTAGGAAGGGTATGAGATGGAAAATTGGCATTGGGAATCAAGTCAAGTTCTTTTCTGACTTATGGGCTGTTGAGCTTATAATTAAAGCTAGTCCTCTTCTAATGGACATTGAGGAGGAACTATGGGTTAGTACTTTTATTGATAAGGAAAACAAGAGATGGAAGGAATTAGAGGTGAGAAGAGCAATTGGGGAGGTACGGTGGAATGTTATAAGTTGCTTTCCAATCCCAAAAAAGCGAATAGAAGACAAGATGTTTTGAGGGGAGGAGCATGATGGTCAGTTTAGCGTGAAGTCTACATATAAATTGGCAATCTCTCCAAAGATCAAGAATAATACCCACGATTGGGAGATTGAAACTAATGAAGGAGATAAAGTCTTGAACAAGATCTAGAAGATGAAGATACTAAGGAAAATCCAACACTTTCAATGGAAGCTTTATCTTGATTCTCTTCTAACAAGAGAAAACTTGATGAAGAGAGGAATCCAAGTGGAACAACATTGTTTGTTATGTGGAAAGAGGGAGGAAACAGAGACAAACTATCACATTTTCTAGTCATGCCAAGAGGTAAACCATTTATTCTCTATTTCTAGTTTTAATTTTCTGAGAATCAATCAGGTGGTTAAACTAGAAGATGTTTTTTAGTATTTAAGCATAATATGTGACATCTATCCATTATCATTATGTGTGACATCCTGCTAGAAAATTTGGCATGTCTGAAACAGAAAAGTGATGGAGGGGAATACAGTAGAATTAAAAGTCATAGTCAAGTGGTGCAGGGACTATATGGACTATCATATGAAATTAAATCTTCTACAGACAGGTGGACTATTGGCACAAAATTGTTCTACTAAGTAGATAGCTCCCAGGTATGATCTCTTAAAACTAAACGTGGATGCAGGGAACAATCTAGGAACTTAGAGGATGGGATTTGGGGCTGTGGTAAGGGATTGGAAAGGGGAGGTTATGGTAGTGAGTAGCAGGTGTGAAAAGGAGCTACCAAATCCGGTGGAACAGGAAGCTAAGGCCATAAGACTTGGGACGAGGTGGCAGTTGGAGGTAGGAGTTAAGAAGGCGGTGGTAGAATCAGATTCGATAGTGCTGATCAATTGGCTGACTAATGGAACAGAAATTAAATTATATGTAACGGAGCTGATTGATGAAATTAGAAATTTGTGTAGTAATTTTGATTACCTTGAATTTAGCCATGTCTTAAGGGATGAGACTCAAGTGGCCTACTAAGTTGCAAAAATAGCATTGGACTCAAGCTTTGGTCAAAAGATATGGGTAGATCAAATTCTGTCATGGGTTCAACCAATGACATGTAAAGATGTTTATTACATGTCAAAGCATATTTTTGGTTTGGTTCTCTCTCCTTCCTCTTTTGGTTGTTTTTAGGAAGGGGCATTGGAGAACTAGGCATAGGCATGGGGTGTAAATTCTATTCCCTCGGAAAAAAAAAAATCTCGTCAAATTAGGAACATGACCTCGCCATTAAAGCCGAATTTACGATAAGACTTGCAAAATTAATTAACGAACCAAACCTACTTGAAAAATAAAATTAAAAAAAATTATATCAAATGGACATAAAAGAGACTTAAAATATAATCTATGATATGGGGATTGGTGGGGGGTGACTAAAAATAATTATTAAAGATTCTCGATCGCTCCTGTCCCTTGACTATTATGTCAACAAAAGCACACGACATTGGATTTCAAACTACAACGATAACAGCTGATTTCACACGGCTGTTATCGGCATAGGGTGGGTTGTGGACCATTTGTTTTTATTTTATTTTAGGCAAATCTTAAATATACTACAAATTTTGCCACATATTCCAAAATATAAGTATTGTGTTACAATAATTTATACTTACATGGTTTGCCTAAACTCTAATTCATCCTTACACCACTTACATAGTTTGCCTAAACTCTAATTCATACTTACACCCTTATGTGAAAGGATAATTATGCTCAAGCTCTGATTAAGATTCTAAGAAAATTTATATTTAAATGAGTTTTTAAATATTTTTATAATTATAAAATTATACTTTTACAACTGTAAAATTATATATCATTTCAATGTGAATGTCTAGACATAGAATCATAAATTTTTTGAATATAACTATAATATTTAAATTAAGACTTGAATATATTCTTCATTTTACATAAAGGCATAAGTATAATTGAGATTTTGTACAAATTACATGAATATATTTGTAATTAGAGGTAAAACTTGTAAATATATTCGGATTTTAATTTTAATTTTTTAAATAATACTTTAAGGAGAATGATAAAAAAAACAAATGTTTGCCCAAATGGTTGGTTTTTAAAATTCTAAAATTTCTTACATCTAAACCATTTAATTTAAAATATAAATTAGTCTGCATATATTTATGATGACATAATTATTTTGATTTTGGAGATATATGTTATCAATATTTAACATTATGTGTGGGTGAACACGAACTTCTAATTTTGAATAAATATATACAGTATGTAAAAGTTTTCAATTTTTTCGGTGTACTAACTAATTACAAGTAAATTGTTAGGTACTGTACATTCTTGAAAATGAACATATGCATCGAAATCATTTATCTAAATTGTTGATGCAAATAATGCATTTTCTTATCCATAAAATATTCAAGAAATGTTTCTTTTGTCGGTAGTCAAACCCTTCTTTCTTTCTTTTCTTTCTTTTTTTTCTTTTTTTTTTTCCAATCGAGGCCAAACCCTTCTTTTTTTTACAAACAATTGGTGAGCCTTGATCCCTGACAATGCAATGTTTTGAACAGGACTTCTCGGATAATCCAGGATGCTTGGCATATTTACTATCATCTGATTCCACTGTGAGAAACGTACTCATATGCAATAGTTCTTTTCGGCCAAATATGCCTTTGCTACCCGATCGAAAAATTTTAAAAATGAAAAAAAATGCATTTGTGGTATAAAATAGTGGAGACAACTACATATACAGCAATATTTTAACATTATTTGTAACAAAATTGACGTAGCTGCAAACTAAAAATTATTTGCTCTATTCCTAAATCCTAAAGATGCAAAAACCTATCACATGCGGCCAACGCAAGTAACAGAGGAAAAGGTTCGCTTAGCTAGACGTCAAAGGTTCGATTTCCCTCTCCTCTTTGGTGGAAAGGGGTTTTTACAAACAAACCTTTTGAAATAAGAGTTTTACAATTTTCCTATGAAAATAGGGGTTTTAAAGATTTCTTCTTGGTATAAGGAGTCATGATAATATAAGATATATTGTATATTAGCTTAAAATACAAATATTCAATTTTTTATTTTATTTTTCTTCATAAACATATTTTCTTAAGTGTATTTATACTAAGTTTTTCCATTTTATAATACTTTTACACATTTATTTTTGTTTTAAAAATCAGGGGCATATAAGTCATTTTTTCATCCTTAAAAATGTGATTTTAAAAAAACAAAATAAATGTATAAAATATTATAAAATGACGAAACTTAGTATATGAATTAAATACACTTAGAAAAGCATGTTTATGAAGAAAATAAAAAATAAAAAATTGAATATTGTACGTTAAGCTAATATACAATGTATTGTATATTGTCATGACTCTGGTATGAAAATGTTTATCGAAAAATTCATCTCTATAGTGTGAGAGTTGTGAATATGCGAATATATTCCATTCTAATATCCTTGATTCCACTATGAGAAATGTGGTTATATGCTTTTAAGCCAAATACGTCTTTGCTACTAGATCAAAAAATTAAAAAAATTAAAAAAAGAAATGCATTTATTATATAAAATAGTGAAGATAAACACATATAAAACAATATTTTAATATTATTTGCAACAAAATTGATGTAGCTGCAAAATAAAAAGAAACATTTGCTCTGTTCCTAACGCAAGTAGTAGAGGAAAAGGTCCTCTTAGTTGGATGTTAAAGTTCGATTCCCCTCTCCTCCTTGGTGGAAAAGAGTTTTTACAGATAGTCCATTTGAAATTATATTTTACAATTTCTATATGAAAATAGGAGTTTCAAACCTTTTATTCTCTTATAGATTATAATTTTCAATGGCCTTTTATAAACACACACAAGCAATTGATAAGTATCACTCCAACTAACCTGTGTTTGGTTCAACACCTTGGCCTTGGTCTCCAACATCGAATTAAGTATCAACACACAATTAGAAAAATTTATTAAAAGAAGCTACATTTTGTAGTACGTATAGATCGTTTCAACGATGCAAGCTCTGAGAGTGAGTGAACAAATGAGTTAAACTTTGAAGCCTTTTGCAGTGAACTTGAGAGCTTGACTTAAAAACACTTTAATGGAGCTTTGAATGCTAGCAAGTTGGATTGTAAGAACATAATCAATGTTCTAGTTGACTCAATTAACTCTATTTTACAGGGTATTTATAGATTTGAAGGATATTTAAACGTTCGACGGTAAGTGACATTATTTAATGTTTTAACATTAAAAAAATATTATGACTGCTATGATTGAAGTGACACTGACTTGGCTTGTGACCTCACTTAAGTCACATATGAGGCTGACCCGAGTCAACTTTAACTTGAAATTTCTTCATAGTAAGATGATCCCTCAAGTTTTGGCCTTTCAAGTCTCACAAATAACCGACTTTGAGTGAGACTTCACTCAAGTTGCAATTAAGCTTGACTTTGGGTGTGACTTCAATAAGCCTTTATGCCTTCAACTCCTTGGCCTTCCTTCTCTACTTCAAAGTCTTGCTTGGGAGTCGATTTCGAGTTAGACTTCACTTAATTCGCATGCAAAGTTGACTTGGAATGTAACTTCAAATGGATTTTTCTTTTTAGAAAGTTAGTGCTTCTTTTTCTTCTTTCAAGTCACAAGCTGAGGCCGATTTCAACTTCAACTTTACCCAAATTATGTTAAAGTCAACTTGGGTTACGACTTCAAATTGTATTTCATTGACAGAAAGTTTATAGTTTCTTGCCTTCTTCTAAGTCACAGTTTGAGGTCGACTTCAATTTTGACTTCACCCAAGTCATATTTGATACGACTTGGTGAAGTCGAAGTTGAAGCCAACTTAGGACATGACTTCATCTATGTAGTTTGCTTCCAAAATTCTATGTCTTGAAACCTTCATTTGAGGTTGCTTTTAGAGTCTACTTGGGTTGTGACTATACTAAAGTTGCATCTGAAGTCGACTTGAAATACGACTTCAGTTGTCTATACTTAATTTTTATGTTTTTGTCTTATATGTACAAACATCAAACAAAGTTAGTAGTCTTGAAAAAATTGGTTGTTAATTATGAAAACTTAATATTTGATTTGTAATTTTCAATAGTTCTATTCATAGATTATAGAAGCCACAATATTTTAATGGAAAGCTCTTTCTAAGCTTGTTGTCTTGGCAACTCAAATAAAACCTAATTGATGCCAAATTCAATACCAAAATTTACCTTCTTCACATAATTTAGGGTGGTTGAAGTCTTTATTGATCTTTTTTACTATTTTAGTAAATTAGAAGGGCAAGGCTTTTGTAATTTTCTTTCATGTGTATTTTTGTAGAAGACTAGTTTGGGTTAGAGTTGGCCTGTGCTTTCTAATAAATATATTATGTTCCTTTTTTCAATAAACTTTGAATAATATTATTAAGTTTCTTCAAAAAATTTGTATTTGAAACTTACTTATTAATTTATGAAGGCTTAGTTGATTTCTAATGGGGTTAAAAAGACTCCATTATAAAATGTTTTTAGTAAGGAGTTAAAAATTTAGTGGTGAAGGATCAAGTAGAATGACCATTAGCAAGGAAGTAGAATTTCTTTGCTAATAATAATCATCTAACAAAGAGTCAATCTTTCCTAGTTTCAAAAATTTTTCAAGTATTTTTTAATGAAAATTTTCCAGTAATCTTTAATAACAAATTTAAGAATATTTTAATATGTTTATTATTGGTAAAGATAAAGAAAACTATGGAATTTATGAAGTACGTTATTAGCATTTGTAGTTATCGATGATCAAAATATTAAAAGAAAAAAGATTTTATAGAAAAAGATTTCATAAAAGCATACCCCTATATCTATAAGAAAATTTTCAAATATACTCCTATAGGTTCAAAAATTGCAGGTTACCCCTATATACTTTGACTATAATTGCAAATATACCCACACTATTATGACATCATTAACATTATTAAGTGAGTATATTTGTAATTATAGTCAAACTATATGGGTATATTTACAAAAATAAAATATACTCGCTTATATTTTAAAATGTAAATATATCCATATAATTTACATATTTTTGCAAATATACTCATACATAATAGTGCAATAACAATGTCATAAAGGTGTGAATATATTTATAATTATAGTTAAACTATATGAGATTATTTGTAATTTCTAAAACTATATGGATATATTTAAAATTATGGCCTAACTTTATGGGTATATTTGCAAATTACCCATATATACATATATAAATATAAATAGAGAAGAAAAATAGTATAGCGATATGGTTGACTAACACTAGGCAAGATGAGGTCAGTTGAACAGCTGTAACTGTCCCCACTGGTTGTTGGAATTTCTGACTTTTCCTTCCCCTCTTGTCAAAAGAACCCTTAGGAGTATGCTAACAATGTGACTTTTCGGTCATGATAAATCCAAGGATGGTTTTTTATTTGAGACTCTTCAGTGCGAAAATTCTTATCAGGTGTTCTGGTGCATGAGTATCTTTATTCCCATTTTGACAACATTACTGAAGATAGATACAAAATAATGCTCTTTCCTTTTTCCCAAAAATGGTTAAATTGATCTGTAAAGAAATATGTAAGGATTAATTATAGGCTTAATTTGTAAAATTAGATAAGATTCAGGATGGAACAATCCATTAAAAAAATTGTCGAATTGTGATCCTTTTACAATCTTTCATTGGAAGCTTCTTCATTATTACAGTCCCTCTTTCCAATGACGTTTTTCATTTTAGGGCAATTATATCACGTGCATACAAACGCACTTGAGCCATTGAGAGAAAGAGATAAACATGCAGTAGGAAGTCGGTCGATCTTGATTAACAGAAACCACTCGAAAATCTAAATAAGTGGCTGCAAATGCTTCCATTTCGGCCCACATTCTGCTGCCAAGAAGCTGAACAGTGCTGCTGATAGACTCATGCCACGGCAGGATATGGAGGGGTGTAACTAGATGGGCTTATACAAGTTAGAGCCTAACTTTCCTGTTTATAAAATTTCAACTATAATTTGTTGTGATTCATTTATTAAAACTTTAATCCTAATCTATTTATAACTCATTTGTTATACCGAATTACTAGTAGTAAATGGGTTATCTATTTGGGTTGCAAAAAGGGGTTGAAAATTAGCTAATTTATTAATTAACCATAAGAAATAAAATAAATAATATATCAGTGGAAATAAAGAAATAAATCTTAATTGTTTCGAAACAATTAAAATAGCAAAACAAGTAAAATACAGTTAGTTCAGATCTCAACATCCAACGTGGATACCCAACAACAACCATGTTATCGGTTTAGATGGAATATATGTTGGAAGTATGAAATTACATTAATATAAAAAGTTTAAACTAGTTGGTTGTATATGAGTACTTCGCTAACTGGGCGAATTAAACAGATCATATACACAGTTGACACTCAACCCGTGATCCACCCGTTTAGTTACAGAGAAACGTTCCAGTTAGTTTGGGCTAAGCAAATATCTAGTTTAACACACATAAAAAACTATTTATAATATTTTATTTTTTCCTTTTTCTTCATAGACTTATTTATCCAAATGTATTCAAATATATAAACAAAATGTTACCATTTTTGGATATACGTATATATTTTTAAGCTTTTAAAACATCTATGTGTATATTTGTATTTAAAATACTACTATTTTTAAAAATTTCAAAAAATATATACACATATCCAAAAATGGTAAAACTTGGTTTATATGTTAAATATACTTAGATAAATAAGTGTATTAAAAAAATATAAAAAATGTTGTAAATAAGTTTTTTTTTTTTGAGAAAAAAGGATAACACCCTATCCCTCGACCCTAATCGCCTGACAGGGAGGAGGGATAGGATCATCCAATATCATTCATTGCCAAAAAATTGTCTATACAAATCTTTTCCTGAAGAGCCTGTGGGGGGGTACCCCACCAAACTTGTTGGTCAACAGAGGAGACAGACATAGCGTCGGCTAAGGCATGAGCCACAACATTCCCCTGCCTAAGTACATGATGAGTAGTTACAAGATGAGAAGAAGAAAGGATGGCCCTGATTTCGTTGATAACATTCCCAACAGGAGAGGGCACGGGGCCATCAGTCGAGAGCAGGTTCGTTGTAAATAAGTTTTTAAAGGTGAGATAAGCATTTGACATGAACACTTCTCTTAGTTCCAGTTCAAACCCAAATGCCTTTTCACCCAACTCTAATGCATTAGTTAGCGGGTCCATCGGTCAACCTGTGCGCGTTACACTGCTGAGGGCATGCATAATTGCTCTCTTGAACTCCCATTTCCCATTTCTTCTCTCACTTGATTATAAAGCAGGGTATTTAATTTGCAAGTTAACTGAGACAAATTAAGATAATTATGCTTCCTAAAAGGTCGTATTATTTCATTAGAAAAAGTAAATTTCAACGTTTATCTCAAAAGGTAGAAGAGCTTATCTTCTATGAAAAAAAAAGAGCTTAATTAACCTATTGAATATTCTTGACATCAACAGAGATAAATTAGTTTAGCAATTACCCTTGGCAGAAGAATCAATTCCTAGTCAATATCGGAGTCCACCGGAAAAAAAAGAAAAAAAAAATTCCAAGTTATCTGCTCAGCCTCCTACTTGACAGCCTCCTACTTGACTCATTAGGCTCACGTCAGTTGGCCCTTAATTAGCCGCCCACAAGTTTTTCATGCTCCAATTAAAGCTAATAATCGTAATTAAATGCGAGCATATTACAACATTATTTGCTATTTTTTATTGATATATTTATAACTATCTCAAAATCAGTTATATTAAAGCTTTGAGACATTATTACAAGCGTTAGGAGATTTTAGAAACACCTCCGTTAATACAACTAAGAAAATCTCCTAAAATAAATATGGAGACATTCTTACAAGCATTAGGAGATTTTACAGACAGCTCCGTTGTATTCAATACAACTAAAATAAATATGGGAAAAAACTCCTCTAGCGCCATTCCGAAGTTGGGTTGTCCCGGCACACAACCAACGAGCTTACCACCGAGTTGGCGGAGTAGTGGTAACATTATTTGATATTTGGTGGTTTAGAAACCCTATTTGCGACTTTAGAAAAATACATTCTGGAAATTAATGTAACAAATAATTGGCATATGTATTTAGGCATTTGCAAATTATATATAAGTTTCAAAATATTCTAAAATAGACTGAAGGGCCTAAATAAATGATATGGAAGGCCGAAATACGAAATTTGTAGAGTTTATTGATTTTGATCTTATGCACCTTAGTGTACTTAGTTTCGGTGCCCTCGGGTGTAAATATCCATTTTTAATATTTTTGAAATTTTTTTTACATAATTGTTAATCTATGTATATTTAACCTATGTATTAATTTTTACTATTTTTGAAAATTTTTAGATATTTATTTTTTATTTTTAAAAATGAGTGGTATTTTAGTAATTTTAAATTACTAAAAATGCCAATTATTTTTAAAAATAAAAAATAAATATCTAAAAAATCTCTAAAAATAGTAAAAATTAATACATATGTTAAATACAATTAAATTAATAATTTTATGAAATTTTTTAAAGAAAGTAAACGAAGGTTAATTGCACCTAGGTGCACCGAACTTAAGTGCACCTGAGTTGGTTTACCGGGATGAAAATCCACAGTTTAATTTGACAAATATTTTAAATCCCCCATCGTCATTCTGATGAGTTAAGACTCCAATTAATCTAATTCCATTTTGCAACTTAAAATTTTTATCCACAACTATTAATTTGCAAAAACACCTCAACTAATTATGACCTTTGCTTGCTGAAAGATTCCACTAATGAAGGTCATATAATAATATTCTTACATGATGTCCCCATCTAATTTTGATAATCGCTGGGTCAAATTTCACTAAACAAACTTTAATTTCAGTAAAAAAATCTCAACATAAGTTTTTAACAAGGTTTTTTTTTTTAAAAAATACATTTCATTAGTTGGCTAGCTAAAGTGTTATTACTGGATCACTAACTATAAAATAAAAATTGCAAAATCACAAAAAGATGTTGAGTACGATTAACCAAAACAAGGGATAAATCTGTGTTGATTGCATATGGACACCACAAGAAGTTTATTTCATACAACAATTTATTTGCTATAATAATGTTATAAGCAAAAATATTTTTCTACATATAAGTATTATAGGGCAACGTATCAGTGATCGCTGCATATAACAATTGTGCGCGGTAGATTTTTCTGAATTTTTGTTGCAATTAGCTGTAACTTACAGGATATATATATATATATGGAATATGATCGTGTGCAGTCGGACTGCACCGTAATTACGGTGCAGTCCGCTGTAAAATGGACCCCACACATATTAGATTGTAATGAAACTTTATACACTCATTTATCCATATATAAATCATACTTTAGACGGTTTAGATGTTGAAAAAACCACTTTAAACTTGATATTTACATTAAACTATTTTATTACGTTGATTTTGCACCATTTTAAGATTGAGACTACACACATGTTGGATTTGGATGAAAATTGGTATGGTAATAAAGTGAACAATTCTAAATACAATGGGTGGGGTGGATTTATGGGAAATGATCAGGTGGGGCCCACAGTGCATGGACTGCACGGTGCAGTCGCATGCACTGGATCATTTTCCTATATATATATATATATGAGACCCTATACTGTGCAGTCGGACTGCACCGTAATTACGGTGCAGTCCGCTGTAAAATGGACTCCACACATATTAGATTGTAATGAAACTTTATACACTTATTTATCCATGTATAAATCATACTTTAGACGGTTTAGATGTTGAAAAAACCACTTTAAACTTGATATTTACAGTAAACTATTTTATTACGTTGATTTTGCACCATTTTAAGATGGGGACTACACACATGTTGGATTTTGATGAAAATTGGTATGTTATTAAAGTGAACAATTCTAAATACAATGGGTGGGGTGTATTTTCCATTTATGATCAGGTGGGGCCCACAGTACATGGACTGCACGGTGCAGTCGCATGCACTGGAATAAATCCCTATATATATATATTTTGACTTATTTATGTGGATAAACAATTATTTCTTTAGTATATGCAACAAATATTGCAGCCGCAAAATCTGTTTTTCTCTTGTAGGGTAAGCTTTTTGCATTTAGGCATTTGCTGGTCCATATCTTCTGCGGCCTCTTCTGTCGAACTTGATAATTGAAAAAGCACTAGCTGACAGGAGCAGTGCTGACAACGTCATCAGGTCAGCTCCAAAAGCGAAGTCGACAACGTCATCAGCTCAGCTCCAAAAGCGAAGTCGACAACGTCATCAGCTCAGCCACCAAAAGCGCGCGGCTTGCCGATGTTCTGGACACCTTGGTGTCCTTCAGTGGCAGCGAGTAGAGTCGTAAGCGTTGTTATATTTAGATTAAGTTTTTAATATGATAGTACAAATTATTTCGATACAGCACCAAGCCAAGGTTTGCCAAATCCTAATCCTACTTTTTAAAATTCGAGTTTGACCATTTTTTTATACCGGATCGGGATAAGATCAATTTGACTCTTACTTTTTTTAAATAGGTTCCAAGACAAACTTGAGTTGGTATCGTACTGGTTTCGGGATAGCAGATCGGGTCAAAAATACGGGTCAAATAAGATAATTTTCAAAATTTATATACCTATTAAACATAAATATACATCTATACTAAATTTAAATATTATGGGTGTGTTTGGTAACAACAAAAAGTTGTCAAGTTAAAACTTTTCAATCTAAGGGTGTGTTTGGTTGGGGGTAAAACTTTTGATGAAAAGTTTTTTAGATAGAAGTTATCACATTGATAGAAAATGATGTGATATAATAGGAGTAATGATGAAAAGTAAAGAGAATAAAGTTAAAATAGATAGGTTAGTTGTATAGATAGTTGTGTAGAAATAATTGAAAAGTATGGTAGTTTGTATAGGAAAATGTGAAAAAATAAAAAAAAATATAGTAGTTGTGGAGAGTGAAAAGTTTTAGATTGAAAAGTTTTGGTTGACATGTTTATATCCCAAACAAACACACCCTAAAACTTTTCACTCTCTACAACTACCCTATTTTTTAATTATTTCTTCACATTTTTCTATACAACTACTCTACTTTTCAATCATTTCTACACAACTACCAACACAACTAACCTATCTATTTCAACTTTATCCTATTTATTCATCATCATTACTCCTATCATATCACATCATTTGACAACTTCTCATATCTACAACTTTTCATCAAAAGTTTTATTCATTCCCAAACACACCCTATATATTTCAATATTTCACTAATTATTAAAAAACACATAATTAAAAAAACAAAATGTTTGAAAATATAGTATAAATTTATTAAAATAGGTTAATATACAATTACACATGAGAGTTATATATGTACAAATTATTTTTATTGATTCTTATATTGTTTTTTGAATAAATTGATTCTTCTATTGTTGATAGAGTTGATTATAAAAAAGTGAGATTTTTGAAAGAAAATAATAATAATATTTAAATATAGGCTTATAATTTTTAATAAATTTATACATGCGGGGCGGGTCGGACTCTTCGGGTTGGGACATGGTCGACCCACCCCGACCCTATTTTTGAATTCAGGTCAAAATTTTTTGACCCATCCCTATACCGGGTCAAAAATATATTGATTTTACCCGGCCAAAAATGTAAATATATCCATATAATTTACATACTTTTGCAAATATCCTCATGCATAATAGTGTAATAACAATGTCATAAAGGTGTGAATATATTTATAATTATAGTTAAACTATACGAGATTATTTGTAAAACTATGTGAATATATTTAAAATTATGGCCTAACTTTATGGGTATATTTGCAAATTATCCATAGATACATATATAAATATAAATAGATAAGAAAAACAGTATAGTGATATGGCTGACTAACACTAGGCAAGATGAGGTCGGTTGAACAGCTGTAACTATCCCCACTGGCTGTTGGAATTTCTGACTTTTCCTTCTCCTCTTGTCAAAAGAACCCTTAGGAGTATACTAACAATGTGACTTTTGGGTCATGATAAATCCAAGGATAGTTTTTTATTTGAGAATCTTCAGTGCGAAAATTCTTTTCAGGTGTTCTGGTGCATGCGTATCTTTATTCCCATTTTGACAACATTACTGAAGATAGATACAAAATAATGCTCTTTCCTTTTTCCCAAAGATTTTCAAATTGATCTGTAAGGAAATATGTAAGGATTAATTATAGGCCTAATTTGTAAAATTAGATAAGATTCGATGGAACAATCCATTAAAAAAATTGTGAAATTGTGATCCTTTTACAATCTTTCATGGAAGCTTCTTCACTATTACAGTCCCTCTTTCCAATGACGTTTTTCATTTTAGGGCAATTATATCACGTGCATACCAACGCACTTGAGCTATTGAGAGAAAGAGATAAACATGCAGTAGGAAGTTGGCTGATCTTGATTAACAGAAACCACTCAAAAATCTAAATAGGTGGCTGCAAATGCTTCCATTTCGGCCCATTTTCTGCTGCCAATAAGCTGAACAGTGCTGCTGACAGACTCATGCCACGGCAGGATATGGAAGGGTGTAACTAGATGGGCTTATACAAGTTAAAGCCTAACTTTAACCCTACCCCATTTATAAAATTTTCAATTACAATTTGTTATGATTCATTTATTAAAAATTTAATTCTAATCCGTTTATAACTCATTGATTGTACCGAATTGCTGGCTGTAAATGGGTTATCTATTTGGGTTTTTAATTTATTAATTATAAAGAAAATATAGTTAGTTAAAGGGAATGGGTAGAAAATTAGCTAATTTATTAATTAATTATAGGAAATAAAATAAATAATACACCAGTGAAAAAAAAGAAATAAATCTTAACTGTTTAAAAAATTAAAATAGCAAAACAAGTAAAATATAGTTAGTTCAGATTTAACATCTAACAATGAATATCCAACAACAACCATGTTATTGTTTTAGATAGAATATATGATGGAAGTATGAAATTACATTAATGTAAAAAGTTTAAATTAGTAGGTTGTAAATGAGTACTTAGGCGAATTGAGCGAATTAAACGAATTGTATACTCAGTTGACGAATTGAAAAATGGGTAATTTACAAGTATGCCCCCATAGTTTGATGCTAATTGCATATATGCCCTCATTGTTTCACGAATTGTATATTATCCTCACAAAGTTTCACATAAATTGCATGTATACCCCGGTTAATGGTTGAAATTTAACGGCTGTTAAATAAAAAATATAATTTACAAATATGCCCCCATAGTTTGACGCTAATTGTTGATATACCCCTATTGTTCAATGAATTATGAATTATATATAAACCTTTTTATTGCCAAATGTGCATTAAAATTTTAGATAATTACAAAAATGACTTAGTTGTGCAGGTTTCATGTGTCATGTTTTGTAGTTTAGTCCCCCTATAATGGGGGTTTTATAATTTTCTCCCTATTGTTGGGGTTTATAATTTCTCCCTGTTGGTGAGGGGTTTAAGAAAAAATTCCCCTCCATAATATGAAGGTATAATGTGCTTCATTATAATATCTGGTTGTCATAATGTATATATAAATATTAAAAAAATTATGCTTTCTAAAAGTAGTTAATATTAAATTAAAAAATAAGGAAATTTTAACGTTTTTCTCAATAGGTAGAAGAGTTTAATTAATCTTCAATAAAAGAAGAGCTTAGTTTATCTGCTAAATATTCCTGACATCCAGAGAACAGAGGTAAATTGGTTTAGCAATTACCCTTGGCAGAAGAATCAATTCCTAGTCAATATCGGAGCCAAAAAAGAAAAAAGAAAAAAAATCCATGTTATATCCGTGCAGCCTCCTACTTGACTGTACTGAATAGGCTCACTTCAGTTGGCCCTTAATTAGTCGCTCACAAGTTTTCATGTTCCAATTAAAGCTAATGATGGTAATTAAATGCAAACATATTACAACATTATTTGCCAGTTAATTGGCGGTTTAGAAGTCCTTATTTACGACAGTAGCAAAATACATCCTGCAATTCTGCGTAGCCGATAATTAGCATACGTATTTAGGTATTCCTCTTTGCAAAATATATATAAGTTTCAAAAATTTTAAAATTGACCGTATTTACTGAGAGAGCCTAAAGAAATGATATCGAAGGCCAAAATATGAAATTTTTACAATCTAGGGCATGTTGTTTTTAACACAAACTTTTCAATATAAAATATTTCATTCTCCATAATTATCATATTTAAAAATTATTTATTTACATATTCTTATATAATTATTCTATTTTTAATCATTTTTACATAACTATCTATGCAACTAACATATCTATTTTAACTTAATTTTCTTTTATATCTTGTTATTACTCTTATCATATCATATTGTTATTACTCTTATCATATCATATCATTTTCTATCAGTTAACAATTTTTACATAAAAAATTTTCATCCAATAGTTTTATCACTTCCTAAACATATTCTTAATTTGCATAAATACTTTATAAAATAGACCAAAGGTATCTTCTTATATACCTATTCTTTTTCATTTTTACATAACTGCATCTATAACTAACTTATCTATTTTAACTTAATTCTCTTTTATATATAATTATTACTCTTATCATATCATATCATTTTTTATCAGTTAACAACTTTTACACAAATAAATTTTTCATCTGATAGTTTTATCATTTCCCAAACATATCCTTAATTTGCCTAAATACTTTATAAAACAGACCAAAGGTTTTTATTTTTTGTATTTTAAACCCCCCACGTCACTCTGATGAGTTGGACTCCGATTAATCTGATTCCGTTTTGCAATTTAAAATTTTTATCCATAACTATTAATTTTTCCTCTTGTAGGGGAATCATTTTGAATTTAGGCATTGAATGGTCAATTTCTTCTGCAGCCTCTTCGGTCGAACTTGATAATTTAAAAAGCACTAGACGACGGGCGCAGTGCTGACGACGGGATCAGCTCAGTTCCTAAAAGCACAGCAACTGGAGTCCAGAGCGTTGTTTTATTTAGAATTAATTTTTTTAATATGATGCTATAAATTATTTCGATACAGATTGTCAGTAGGTTATAGGTACTTAAAAATATTTATAATTACTACTTGTGACTAATGTAGGTGGCAGAAATAGTAGTCTTTTAGGCATGAGGTCCTAAGTTCAAACTTGAGGCTTCCTATTAATATCTAGGAGCCTGTGGTCTTTTCATTTTTTTAAGAACAACATCTCCTTAGCTACTTAATTAAAATTTTCAAATTTAGAATTTGTTTGTATATTTTTATTTTTAAAAATCAACAAAAGAGAAGTGGATATTACTAATAAAAAAGAGAAGTGGATATTATAAGCACCTTTAGTTGATTATTAAAAAATTCAAAGTATGTTGAATTTTGCAATGTTGAAGATTTTTTCTGATGATTTCTTTTACAATATCACCCATGTTATGTTACAATTTGAGCTTTACCTTGACTGCTTGGAAACAAGCCTGAACTGTTACCAACTAGTCTGAGCTCATGTTGACAATGTTGATGAATAAGATAAAGTTAGACATGTATAAGATAATTAAAATTATTTTTTATGGTCCGGTTTACGGGCAACCATATGAAATTTGTGTGGACCTCAAATAATTTTATTATATTAATTTTATACTTTTCACTTTTTGTAAAATAAGGCCCAATCTAATATTTGATTTAGCTGAAACTCGTGCCTAGTCAAGCAAATGAATCTCATGAGATCAGCGAATTCGGTTTTGATTTAATCGTTTAAAAGTGAGCCAGCTTCGAACGCCAGGGTCTTCTAAGGTATGGTTACATCGAAGTATTCCTCCTCTAATATAAGACTGCTCCGGATTCCCACGAGGGTCGATGCACGTCTGGACCATTTAATGCCCTTGAAAATGCAGTTGCAGAGGAGACGTTTTTCTTCGTTTGATTTTTTTTTTTTTTTTTTTTGTTTGTTTTTGATGAAAGGCATGGACAGCCATACTCTAGGACCACTCCATCCTCTATATGAGGAGACGGCGGAGATAAGCCTAGAGGGAATTCATTGAATGGTGCTTTTGGATGACAAGAGAGAGTAGAAAAAGGTGTTCCTGTAGACAAGCTTTAAGGGAAGAAAGTCATGCTCGTGCGAGATGCATTTTACTCCTTGTGCGCTTAACAGTTCGCAAGTCTGCCTCCGTGTTTGAGAAAAAAAATATCAAATATCAAATTTTTATTTTTCATAATTACCATATTTTAAAATAATTTTTTAATGCATTTTCATACAACTATTCTATTTTTTAATTATTTCTATACAACTACTTATACAACTAACTCATTTATTTTAACCTTATTCTTTTTATACCTCGCCATTATCGTTATCATATTACATTATTTTTTTTTTATCAATTTAACAACTTTTAAACTGAATAGGCCTGTTCTTAAGATTGTTAGTGTTGTTTCTTGTGTTCTATGTATGGGTTATTTATACAGTGATTTGTATATAATATATTATGGTGAATATGCAATAGAGTACAATTAGTTTTATGTAAGCACTCATGAAATTCGTTTTATTTATAGAAGTACTAGTTAAGAATTCAGTAAAACACGTAAGGTATTTCGACGAGGTATGAGAGACGACTTATTAGAGTATCTTGTTAAAGATGCGTGTGAGGCATCTAAAGAACAAACATACATTATTTTACGTGTATCTTTAATAAGTATTTGTCATGGTAGATTAATGTTTGTCTCACGTGGTTTTTAATATATAAATCTTGGCGTTTTATATTTGATTTCGATATTTATTTGTTCTTGATTTATTATGCATGCTTTTATATAAATCTGTATAAACCTGAATCACATATCCTAATAAAAAAACTGCTTTTCGATTTTTTTTTTGATGAAAATTTATATTAGAAAGTGCATATTTTGATGCAAACATTGTAGGTATTGATACAAAGTTTACAAATATTGTAACATGCTTGCAATTTTATCTAAACTCTGTAGGTACAGATGTAAACAATTTTTTTTTAATAGAGAGAAACCATATAAGAATGTACCATATTTACCATAAATTTTAAAATATCGAAGGGGTCATTTTCAGTTGACACGGCTCCGCGACTGTTTGCGCGTGGACCAAAGAACCTGACCGACCTTCCTGAGTAGCGCCTGCCTCCGCGCTCGCATCATTCCCCTGCCTCGTGCGTTATTCAAAACGTTCAAATTTTCCGGCTTGCTAGTCAGTTATTCACGGACTGCGATTCAATGCTCCGGCTGCATATACTTATTTTTTTATTTTTTTAAAAATTTTTTTTACAATAGTATTAATTTATATGTATTTAATATGTGTATAAATTTTTACCATTTTTGGAGTATTTTAGATATTTATTTTTTATTTTTTATTTTTAAAAATCAGTGACATTTTAGGTAATTTTAAATTACTAAAATGCCACTGATTTTTAAAAATCCGAAATAAATATATAAAAATCTCCAAAAATGATAAAAATTGATGCATATGTTAAATACACTTAGGTTAACAAGTTCATACAAAAATTTTGAAAAATAAAAATAAAAAAATAGGTGTATGCATCCGGGGGCATGCAGCACTGCATGCTCTCGGGAACATAGGATTGTTGTTCGTTATTTACGTGTACTACTCAATAATTAAGTTGCCCTTTTCTAGTTGCTTCCAAATGATTTTTAATTTAACATAAAAAATGGTAGAGATTCTTTCTAAAATATTTTAATGTCGGGGTTGTTCGCTTATAATTATTTTAATTTAAGGTGTGTTTGAATATATAAATTCTTTTCACTCTCTACAATTATTCTATATTTTAATTATTTCTTTATATCTTCTCATATAAATTAATTTAGTTTTCAATTATTTCTACAAAATTACCTATACAACTAATCTATCTATTTTAATTTTATTTTTTTACTTCTTTTTATTATCCTTATCATATTATATTATTTTCTACAGGTTCAAAAACTTTTACGCATACAACTTTTTATTTATCATTTCCCAAACGTGCCCTTAAGCAAAATTTTGACCGGTTAAGTGTCTAGCATGTACACACTTTTATGCAACCTATTCTGTTTATTTTCTTTACTATTATTTATTTAATAATATTAGTTAAGGTCATCTTCATCAGAAATTTATATGGGCCGAAAAAGATAAAGATTTTAACGGGTCTATATTCATTCTAAAATCATATTTATTATGTGGCACGATTATATTTACTTTAAATCAAATTAGTATATTCGTAATGGAAAACACGTTATTTTAAATATAATGAAATAAATTCTATAAAATGGTGGAAATGGGGACCACTAGGACTGGACGACTAGTTCAACATTTAAGCAAATGTGAACCTTTCCGAAGTGAACACTGCCCTTAAAAATTAAGAAAAATAAAATTAACTTTCGAGCTTACAAAATCAATAATTTTTTACTCTTAAATAATGAGTTTCTCTTCACGTGAAATTGCCCATTCTTACCGGACACCAGAGGTCTTAAAAGCCGTCCAGCTCACTGCTTCACGTATTCCTATTTTTCTAGTCAAATTATATATCAATTATACCAATATAAACATTTGATGATCTTAACATCAGGTCATATATTTTTAGCAGAAAGTACGCAATTATAAGCTTAAAACTTCAGTCGCAATTATTATTATTTCTAATTACTATTTGGGTTTTGCGATCAGCTTACTGTCTATCCCACGAAGATGACCATGCACACGGGGGAAATCCATTATCGGGCTTGAACCTTGCGTTCTAGGTCTGTCACAAAGCTTTGCAGAAAATCAACGGTTGAGATGGTTTTCAATTGAGAAAGTGGTCCATTTAAAAGATGCAGATTTAAAAAATCAAGTGTCAATGATAAATGGTTCAGATGCATTAAAGTACTTGAAAAATCATAAGGTACAATCTAGCGCCTACGGATAATCAAGATGCACGAGATGAGGCGATTTGAACGGCTCAGATTGTACTCAAGTACAGTTGGCGAATATTTTTCCTTGACCGAATGGATACGGATACACAATGGACGATTCAGATGATCGTGAGAGAGATCAAGACTTACATACCAACTTGGACATATACCATTAACAAAAAGGAATGGGAAAAGCGCAAAGGGCTGTGGTCGTATGCATCTTAGTGCAAATAATTATTTTTTAAATGCTTTTTCACACAACTATTACTATAAGTATATTTAACATGTATATTAATTTTTACCTTTTTGGAGATTTTTAGATTTTTTTTGGATTTTAAAAAATCAGAGGCATTTTTAATAATTTAAAATTACTAAAGTGTCACTTATTTTTAAAAATAAAAAAAATAAAAAAAATAAAAATTGATATACATGTTAAATGCACTTACATTAATACTCTTATGAAAAGTTTCAAAAAAATAAAAAATGGGTTAAATGCACCTGAGTGCACCGAGCGTAAGTGCACTTAGGTGCAACAAATAAGGTCCTAAGTGCAGGGACATTGAGAGTAACATGATAGCGTAATAATTCATGGGTTATGATCTCATATACTCGGGTGCACTCCCGAGTACAAATATTCATTTTTTAATTTTTTAAAATTTTTTTACACAACTGTTAATCTAATTATATTTAACATGCATATTAATTTTTACCTTTTTGGAGATTTTTATATATTTTTGGGATTTTTTAAAATCAGTTGCATTTTCGGTAATTTTTAAAAAATCTAAAAATCTCCGAAAATTGTAAAAATTGATATGCATGTTAAATACACTTAGATTAATAGCTATGTAAAAATTTCACAAAAAAATGGGTTAAATGCACCTAAGTATATTAAGCCTAAGTGCACCTAGGTGCATTTAGGCGTTATCAATAATTCATATACCTTTGAATGAATAAGGCAAGGTTTTTTGCATTTTGGCCTTTCTAACTATACGTATTTACTTTTTAATTCCTGTAAGTTTCTCCTATTTGTATTTTAGTCTTTGTTGTCAAAACACTTAATTAACGGTTGTTATTTGAAAATGAAAAGCTTAAAATATCCTTATAACATAGTTGAGTTGAGTCGACTCATGAGCATGAGTCGATTTATATATGCAGTCAAGACAATTTTATATAGCTTAGTCGAGTCGACTTATGAAAATAAGTCAACTCATGAAATAAGTTGACTTAAACTTGCAAGCAGTGCAGTTCTAACTCATGAAATGAGTTGACTCTTTAAGGGTAAATTTTGTACGGCGATTAAAAATTTTGTGCATTGCTAACAAATTTTCCATTCATTTATTGATGTGCATTAATAAAAAGGACTACAATATAAAGAGGCAAATTTATAGGGTTTAAAAAGAAAATATGCGAAACTTGTGGATTAAAAAACAAATATGCATAGTTAGAGAAACCAAAATGCAAATAACCTAATAAGGCGCAATCATATATGAGCTGTAAGGGTGTTACCAAACTGGGTTATTTAGGTTATATGCTGGTATAGCTCATAACCCATTTAAAATATTTTAACCTTAATCTATTTATAAAAATCTTAATCTTAACCTTAATTTATTCAATATAAATGGATTAGATTGCAGGTTGTTAATGGGTTGATTAAACAAATTATTAGTGGGTTGAATAATAAAAAAAAAAGATAAAATATTTAAAACATAATTCTTCATAATCAACAAAGAGTTTTAATACTAATCATCTAATTGAATTTAAAAATATTAACTTTTATATATATTCTTCATTAAAATATTAATTCTATTGTTGGTAACTATATATAACTTATACGATAAAGATTAAAAAGTATAATTTGTCATAGATTATAACCGGGTTATATAAGTTGATGAGCTAAACGGGTTGGAGGTATCGGGTTAGTGATTAGTTAGTTGGACAACCTCAACCTATGACTAACCCATTTAATTAAATGAGTTACAACAGTTTAGTGTGTTTAAAATTATTAATACTAATTTGCTAAAAATTAGGTTGGATTGACCAAGTTGCGAGTTTACCCTAGCCTAGTTACATTCCTTATGGATTATGAAGGGTGTTTGGGAAGTGAAAAGCTTTTTATCAAAAAATTTTAATATAAAAATATTAAAATGTGAGAAAATAATGTTATATGACAGGAGTAAAGAGAATAAAGTTAAAATAGATAGATTAGATATATACGTAGTTGTATAGAAATCATTGAAAAATAAAGTAGCCATATAGGAAAAATTGAATAAATAATTAAAAATATGGTAGTAAAGTAAAAAAAATTACATATTGAAAATTTTTAGTATAAAAAGTTTTAGGTGTTAACAAACATCCCCTGAGTAAATTCAAAAAATTAGAAAATTTATGGTCCTTCAAATATTTGGAAAGATTAGGTGCATAGACCATCAAAAAAATCAATTACTTGAGAGGAATTGACTTATTAGTGTAACACCCAATCCAAATCCTAGGCAGATTGGCTGGATCATTTCTATATAACAAGATCATTTTGATTTTACATTAGAAATAAACCTAAATAGCTTACGAATCAAATAAATTTTAGTTCTTTATGAACTTATCTAAATAGATTGATAATAAAGCAACCAAACTAAAAATAAAAATATAATAGTAAAATTTAATTTTTTTTTTTACTTTTCTACTTCAATCATGCCTTTGACCTCGACTCTAACTCAGAAGACTTGAAAAACTGAAATATTGAGGAATAAGTTCAACGTTTAGTAAATTTAATCTACAAAATAAAATTATGCATCATCGATTAATAACAAGATATTGCACTTTCCATCTTAAAATAAAATTAATCTACAATACTACTTTATCTATATTCTCATGCAATACAACTAGGATAACGATGGTACACAATATTCTCATGCAATACAACTAGGATAATGATGATACACAATATTCTCATGCAACACAACTAGGATTATGATGATACACAATGCATTGTCTGTTTGGCTAACCTACAATGCATCATTTTTTATTTTTTAATATTTTTGGATTTTCTTTTTTGTTTTACGTGAACTTAAGTGTATTTAGTTCTTATACCAAAATTTACCATTTTAAAATTCTTTTACAAATTTTTACAAAATGTTAAAAATAAAAAAATTTCATCTATCTTACCCTCCTTGCACATGGATACTAATCTTTATAAATAAGTCATTTTAGCATATAAACAACATATATATGGACACATAACATGTTTAACTTCAACCCGAGTTCATAAAAAGAAATAAGCTTAAAGTTAAGAGAATAAAGCAATGAGAGTAATCTATTTGTTAAAGAAGTACATTAATTTTTCAATATAAATCTCAAGAGAGTGTTTGCATACATTTCATTTCAACTAAATAACATTATAGAATTGCAAATTTTAAAAATTCATATAAGAAATATAATTTTTGAAGTTAGAGGAGTAAGACAGAAAAAGGTATTAAAGAAGCAAAGCAATTAGCTTGTAGAAGCTAAAACGCATGAATGATTTTAGCCGCAATTTAAGATTTTGAGAATTTCTTATTGAATTTAATGTTGATGTTGAAGATCCCAAGAAGCCTCAACAGAAGAAATCTCACTTTATTAAAAATTCATTATAGGAGGAAGTGTGTTAACAAAAGTTAAATGGAATAGTGTTAGTATCCATAGAAGCAATTGTAAATTTGTAAGTTGATGAAATGGAGGCCACTATTGGGAATAAGCCCAGAATAAGTGGGGCCAACTCAAAAATGGGGACAATTGGGGACAAGAACTGCTAACATTTGGAGAGTAAGGAAAAAGATTGAAGGAGTAATTGGGGCGTGGTTACTATAAGTATCTTTGAAGTAGGTAGGGCCACTAAGGAGTCCATTTGGGCGCATGCCAATTACTTTTGGAGCATCTCCATTGAGCAATGGCTAGCTCATACGGGAAAAATCTAAACAACTTCACAAGGGCAACAGACTTGGCTCACATAATGGAACCATTGGGATCTGCCTTGAAATAAAAAAGAAATTGAGGCTTGGGGCCACTATTGGTATGGGTTTTAATTAGGATGAGCATTCATTTTGATTCTGATAAAATGGTTATTTTCCACATATGACACCAAATGATGATGATGTTTTAAAATATAAAGTGTCAATCACAACTGGGATGGTTTGATAGGTGCAAGAGGAAGAAAGAGAGACAAGGAGATCCAAATTCAACATGAAAAAAAAGTCTTGTGGGGTCAAGACCTTCATAAAAAATCACAAGAAAACAAAGAGGTCATATTCATTCTAAAATCATATTTATTATGTGGCACGATTATATTTACTTTAAATCAAATTAGTATATTCGTAATGGAAAACACGTTATTTTAAATACAATGAAATAAATTCTATAAAATGGTGGAAATGGGGACCACTAGGACTGGACGACTAGTTCAACATTTAAGCAAATGTGAACCTTTCCGAAGTGAACACTGCCCTTAAAAATTAAGAAAAATAAAATTAACTTTCGAGCTTACAAAATCAATAATTTTTTACTCTTAAATAATGAGTTTCTCTTCACGTGAAATTGCCCATTCTTACCGGACAGGCGGACACCAGAGGTCTTAAAAGCCGTCCAGCTCACTGCTTCACGTATTCCTATTTTTCTAGTCAAATTATATATCAATTATACCAATATAAACATTTGATGCTCTTAACATCAGGTCATATATTTTTAGCAGAAAGTACGCAATTATAAGCTTAAAACTTCAGTCGCAATTATTATTATTTCTAATTACTATTTGGGTTTTGCGATCAGCTTACTGTCTATCCCACGAAGATGACCATGCACACGGGGGAAATCCATTATCGGGCTTGAACCTTGCGTTCTAGGTCTGTCACAAAGCTTTGCAGAAAATCAACGGTTGAGATGGTTTTCAATTGAGAAAGTGGTCCATTTAAAAGATGCAGATTTAAAAAATCAAGTGTCAATGATAAATGGTTCAGATGCATTAAAGTACTTGAAAAATCATAAGGTACAATCTAGCGCCTACGGATAATCAAGATGCACGAGATGAGGCGATTTGAACGGCTCAGATTGTACTCAAGTACAGTTGGCGAATATTTTTCCTTGACCGAATGGATACGGATACACAATGGACGATTCAGATGATCGTGAGAGAGATCAAGACTTACATACCAACTTGGACATATACCATTAACAAAAAGGAATGGGAAAAGTGCAAAGGGTTGTGGTCGTATGCATCTGAGTGCAAATAATTATTTTTTAAATGCTTTTTCACACAACTATTACTATAAGTATATTTAACATGTATATTAATTTTTACCTTTTTGGAGGTTTTTAGATTTTTTTTTGGATTTTTAAAAATCAGAGGCATTTTTAATAATTTAAAATTACTAAAGTGTCACTTATTTTTAAAAATAAAAAAATAAAAATTGATATACATGTTAATACACTTACATTAATACTCTTATGAAAAGTTTCAAAAAAATAAAAAATGAGTTAAATGCACCTGAGTGCACCGAGCGTAAGTGCACTTAGGTGCAACAAATAAGGTCCTAAGTGCAGGGACATTGAGAGTAACATGATAGCGTAATAATTCATGGGTTATGATCTCATATACTCGGGTGCACTCCCGAGTACAAATATTCATTTTTTAATTTTTTAAAATTTTTTTCACAACTGTTAATCTAATTATATTTAACATGCATATTAATTTTTACCTTTTTGGAGATTTTTATATATTTTTGGGATTTTTTAAAAACAGTTGCATTTTCAGTAATTTTTAAAAAATCTAAAAATCTCCGAAAATTGTAAAAATTGATATGCATGTTAAATACACTTAGATTAATAGCTATGTAAAAATTTCACCAAAAAATGGGTTAAATGCACCTAAGTATATTAAGCCTAAGTGCACCTAGGTGCATTTAGGAGTTATCAATAATTCATATACCTTTGAATGAATAAGGCAAGGTTTTTTGCATTTTGGCCTTTCTAACTATACGTATTTACTTTTTAATTCCTGTAAGTTTCTCCTATTTGTATTTTAGTCTTTGTTGTCAAAACACTTAATTAACGGTTGTTATTTGAAAATGAAAAGCTTAAAATATCCTTATAACATAGTTGAGTTGAGTCGACTCATGAGCATGAGTCGATTTATATATGCAGTCAAGACAATTTTATATAGCTTAGTCGAGTCGACTTATGAAAATAAGTCAACTCATGAAATAAGTTGACTTAAACTTGCAAACAATGCAATTCTAACTCATGAAATGAGTTGACTCTTTAAGGGTAAATTTTGTACGGCGATTAAAAATTTTGTGCATTGCTGACAAATTTTCCATTCATTTATTGATGTGCACTAATAGAAAGGACTACAATATAAAGAGGCAAATTTGTAGGGTTTAAAAAGAAAATATGCGAAACTTGTGGATTAAAAAACAAATATGCATAGTTAGAGAAACCAAAATGCAAATAACCTAATAAGGCGCAATCATATATGAGCTGTAAGGGTGTTACCAAACTGGGTTATTTAGGTTATATGCTGGTATAGCTCATAACCCATTTAAAATACTTTAACCTTAATCTATTTATAAAAATCTTAATCTTAACCCTAATTTATTCAATATAAATGGATTAGATTGCAGGTTGTTAATGGGTTGATTAAACAAATTATTAGTGGGTTGAATAATAAAAAAAAAGATAAAATATTTAAAACATAATTCTTCATAATCAACAAAGAGTTTTAATACTAATCAACTAATTGAATTTAAAAATATTAACTTTTATATATATTCTTCATTAAAATATTAATTCTATTGTTGGTAACTATATATAACTTATACGATAAAGATTAAAAAGTATAATTTGTCATAGATTATAACCGGGTTATATAAGTTGATGAGCTAAACAGGTTGGAGGTATCGGGTTAGTGATTAGTTAGTTGGACAAGCTCAACCTATGACTAACCCATTTAATTAAATGAGTTACAACGGTTTAGTGTGTTTAAAATTATTAATACTAATTTGCTAAAAATTAGGTTGGATTGACCAAGTTGCGAGTTTACCCTAGCCTAGTTACATTCCTTATGGATTATGAAGGGTGTTTGGGAAGTGAAAAGCTTTTTATCAAAAAATTTTAATATAAAAATATTAAAATGTGAGAAAATAATGTTATATGATAGGAGTAAAGAGAATAAAGTTAAAATAGATAGATTAGATATATACGTAGTTGTATAGAAATGATTGAAAAATAAAGTAGCCATATAGGAAAAATTGAATAAATAATTAAAAATATGGTAGTAAAGTAAAAAAATTTACATATTGAAAATTTTTAGTATAAAAAGTTTTAGGTGTTAACAAACATCCCCTGAGTAAATTCAAAAAATTAGAAAATTTATGGTCCTTCAAATATTTGGAAAGATTAGGTGCATAGGCCATCAAAAAAATCAATTACTTGAGAGGAATTGACTTATTAGTGTAACACCCAATCCAAATCTTAGGCAGATTGGCTGTGATCATTTCTATATAACAAGATCATTTTGATTTTACATTAGAAATAAACCTAAATAGCTTACGAATCAAATAAATTTTAGTTCTTTATGAACTTATCTAAATAGATTGATAATAAAGCAACCAAACTAAAAAAAAAAATATAATAGTAAAATTTCATTTTTTTTTTACTTTTCTACTTCAATCATGCCTTTGACCTCGACTCTAACTCAGAAGACTTGAAAAACTGAAATATCGAGGAATAAGTTCAACGTTTAGTAAATTTAATCTACAAAATAAAATTATGCATCATCGATTAATAACAAGATATTGCACTTTCCATCTTAAAATAAAATTAATCTACAATACTACTTTATCTATATTCTCATGCAATACAACTAGGATAACGATGGTACACAATATTCTCATGCAATACAACTAGGATAATGATGATACACAATATTCTCATGCAACACAACTAGGATAATGATGATACACAATGCATTGTCTGTTGGGCTAACCTACAATGCATCATTTTTTATTTTTTAATATTTTTGGATTTTCTTTTTGTTTTACGTGAACTTAAGTGTATTTAGTTCTTATACCAAAATTTACCATTTTAAAATTCTTTTACAAATTTTTACAAAATGTTAAAAATAAAAAAATTTCATCTATCTTACCCTCCTTGCACATGGATACTAATCTTTATAAATAAGTCATTTTAGCATATAAACAACATATATATGGACACATAACATGTTTAACTTCAACCCGAGTTCATAAAAAGAAATAAGCTTAAAGTTAAGAGAATAAAGCAATGAGAGTAATCTATTTGTTAAAGAAGTACATTAATTTTTCAATATAAATCTCAAGAGAGTGTTTGCATACATTTCATTTCAACTAAATAACATTATAGAATTGCAAATTTTAAAAATTCATATAAGAAATATAATTTTTGAAGTTAAAGGAGTAAGACAGAAAAAGGTATTAAAGAAGCAAAGCAATTAGCTTGTAGAAGCTAAAACGCATGAATGATTTTAGCCGCAATTTAAGATTTTGAGAATTTCTTATTGAATTTAATGTTGATGTTGAAGATCCCAAGAAGCCTCAACAGAAGAAATCTCACTTTATTAAAAATTCATTATAGGAGGAAGTGTGTTAACAAAAGTTAAATGGAATAGTGTTAGTATCCATAGAAGCAATTGTAAATTTGTAAGTTGATGAAATGGAGGCCACTATTGGGAATAAGCCCAGAATAAGTGGGGCCAACTCAAAAATGGGGACAATTGGGGACAAGAACTGCTAACATTTGGAGAGTAAGGAAAAAGATTTTAGGAGTAATTGGGGGCGTGGTTACTATAAGTATCTTTGAAGTAGGTAGGGCCACTAAGGAGTCCATTTGGGCGCATGCCAATTACTTTTGGAGCATCTCCATTGAGCAATGGCTAGCTCATACGGGAAAAATCTAAACATCTTCACAAGGGCAACAGACTTGGCTCACATAATGGAACCATTGGGATCCGCCTTGAAATAAAAAAGAAATTGAGGCTTGGGACCACTATTGGTGTGGGTTTTAATTAGGATGAGCATTCATTTTGATTCTGATAAAATGGTTATTTTCCACATATGACACCAAATGATGATGATGTTTTAAAATATAAAGTGTCAATCACAACTGGGATGGTTTGATAGGTGCAAGAGGAAGAAAGAGAGACAAGGAGATCCAAATTCAACATGAAAAAAAAGTCTTGTGGGGTCAAGACCTTCATAAAAAATCACAAGAAAACAAAGAAATTCATTAATCAAAAGCACAATACAATGCATCTCCTAGTAAGCACTATGTGTGTAAGAGATAATCGTAGCCTTACAAAGACCTTGAGATAACCAAAAAAGTAGAAAATACAATGGTTGGACTTAGAAGGTTCATAGCAGGGGTGCCAATTACATGCACTTTGGTGCACTTAGACTCGGTACACCTAAGTGCAAATATCCTTTTTTAATTTTTTTTAATTTTTTACACAACCGTCAGTCTAAGTGTATTTAACATGTGTATTAATTTTTACTAATTTTAAAGATTTTTAAATATTTTTTCGAATTTTTAAAAATTAGTAGCATTTTTGTAATTTTAAATTATTAAAAATACTATTGATTTTTAAAAATCTGAAAAAAAATCTAAAAATGTTCAAAAACGGAAAAAATTTAATTCACATATTAAATGAACTTAGATTAACAGTTTTATAATTTTTTTTTTAAAAAAATAGGTTAAACGTACCAAGTTTTAAGTACACATAGATGCATTCAACTGCTCCCAATCATACTGTAACCCCTTGTTTGCTCCTAAGTGCTCTTTATATAGCTCGTGCATGCATTGTCTGGATTGAAGCCTTTGACGTGTAACTTACAAGAGAAATCTCATCACAGGATCGGATCCACTGAAGGTTGGGAGGACAATTTTGTCAAAAAAGTAGTGATATTACCAAGAATTTTTGTAGGTGCTGACGTTCTCTTACTAGCAACAGTGCAGAAAGGCAGTCAAGTGGTGGCCGAAATTGCCCCATTTATATGGGGTCGTCTCACGTGGTTCTATAAAATGGTGAAGTGTCTACTCATGTTAGCAAATGTCAAAAGCGTCTTTCACCAAAGCGGCACCTTAAAATGACATCTCATGACACCGAGGCCGAACCATGATTGAGGGCAAGGGTCATCAAAGAACTTGGAAACACAGAACTCCTCACTTCCGAGGTATAGGCCCCCAAGGGGTTATTTCGCTGCATCTGTAAATTTTTGATAATTTTTTTTTTTTTTTTTTTGTATAAAACTTTTTAAAATAGAATAAAATATTATTATATGATAGGATAATAATGATCAGTAAATAAAATAAAATTAAACTAGATAAGTTAAATGTACAAGTAGTTATGTAGAAATGATCGAAAAATAGAATAATTGTACAAGAAGAAATAAAAAATAATTAAAAAATAAGGTAGTTGTGCGAAGAATGAAAAGTTTTATATTAAAAAATTTTGTATGAAATGTTTTTGGGTAAATGAACATCGCCTAAAACTAAAATTAATTTCACATGTGCATTAAGGTAATAAGTTTTCTAATAAAATAAAATAATAGAAAATATAAATAATAATAATAATGATAAAATAGTGAAAATATTAATTTAATTTCAAAGGCACATAATAAGATACTAATAAGATGGCTAGCTAGTTTGACCGGTCAACTCCATTTTTGGTCTTTGAAGAATAATTCAAAAGTTAATATATAACAGTGTGTTTGAAAAGCGATAAAACTTTTTAATGAAAATTTTTCGAAATTGAATAAAATAATATGATATGATAAAAATAATAATAAGGAGTAAAGAAAATAAATTTAAAATAGATTGATTAGTCATATGAATAGTTATATGAAAATGATTGGAAAGTAAGGTAGTTATGTAGAAAAATGTGAAGAAATGACTAAAAAGATGATAGTTGTGAATTTTATTGTAATATATGTTAGATGGGAGCTTAGTGTCTCTGTTAAATTTTATTGTAATATCTAAAGTGAGTTGTAATATGCATATAGTAAATAAATAAATAAATAAAGAGAAATAATGACAATATATCATTGTCAACTACGGATCCCGATTGCATGCGCCCCGGAGCATTCAGCGCTGCATGCTCCCGGGCGCATACACCCATTTTTTTATTTTTTTCAAAATATTTTTTTATAAAACTGTTAATCTAAGTGTATTTAACATGTGTATAAATTTTTACCATTTTTGGAGTATTTTAGATATTTATTTTTTATTTTTGAAAATCAGTGGCATTTTAAGTAATTTTTATACACATATTAAATATCTAAAATACTCTAAAAATGGTAAAAATTTATACACATATTAAATAGATATAGATTAACAATATCGTAAAAAATTTTGAAAAAAAAATTAAAAAAATAAGATATATGTGCTGCATGCTCCCGAGCGCATGCAATCGGGGTCCGTCAACTACAATCCATGTCGGCTACTTTGAAAGCCGAAAAAGTTTGACAAGCCATGCACGATTGGAGATGGGAGAATCACACAAGGTAGCCGTGAGTTCCGTTCCACGAAAGAAACGGACCCACTTCCCTGTCCATGGGAATGAAGCTTGAGTATGAGAATGAGAATATCATCATGTGCAACATCTGCCTTGTCTGCCGGCTAACCTCGAAAGCAGCCCGGCAAGTTCCTGCGACATGCATCCTCAGGAAGGAGGATCAGAATTCAGAAGCAGCACCGTGCTCAACCCCGCAGGCCTTGGTCAAAAGATTTTTTTTTTTTTAATAATTTAATATTATCAATTAGGAAATAAAAACTATTCGAATTACTTTGTGTCATTTATAAAATTAAGAAAGCTCAAGAAGATGTATTTTTAAAGGGTTAATTCTAAATATGATTACAACTTATACCCATTTTACAAATATGACCACATTTATAAGAATAATATAGATGATTACGTATTTTACAAATAATTCTAAATATGACAGCACAGTTAGATTCTATTACGTAATGTGCTAACTTTTTTTAAATGATAAAATTTCTCTTATCATTTCCCTTAAAGGGGAATTGTATGTGCATACCAGTCGTGAACTTTTTTTTTTTTTGTATGTTTTATATTATTTCGTTGATTTTTCTAATAATATCTAAGTAAGTAGTTTCTTTTCTTACTTTTTTTCAATTGTATTTTCATAACTTCTCATTATTTTTAACGTTAGTTTTAACAGCGTCATCGTACTTGGAATTAAGAGTAAAGTATGTGGTTATTTATGTCATTTTCATTAGTGGTAGTCATGTACATAAATAGGAGTAGAAATTATGGTCATATTTGAAATTAGCTTCTTTTTTAAATGATTAAAGTGACATCGGTCACTTGGACACTATATTGTGAAACTTGAAATCAATCGGGCTCTAGTTCCCTAAAGTGAAATGCGATGGCAGCAGATCGTGGTCATATTTGTAAATAAGCTCCTTTTTTAAAACGCAAGTCTTTGGGGGCTTGTTTTGACTGTTTATCTTTCGCCTATATTTTAAGAAGTGCAAATTTATGTGCTCACAATCTTGCTAAATTTGCATTATCAAACAAACCTTGGGTAATATTTGGAAGGGGGTTCCTCCAAGTTGTATTGTTGAGTCCGATTGTATAAATTCTTATCTTCTAGAATGAAATCTTTGTTATTTCTCCATTTTCCATTCTATCTACCCTAAGCCTTGCATCAGCGAAGTGAGGCATGGGGGGAATTTTTCTTTTTCTTTTTCTTTTTTTTTTTTGAAAAAAAGAAGTCAGATTTTGGTTCTCTAAAGTGAAATGTGATATCCAACTGTGATTTGTTACTAAAATAAAATTCTATTGGAGTACAAGCAAGCAAAATTGAATAGAATGGGAGGTTTGATTGAAGTTTGGTCAATTTTTAAAATGTGTTTGGTATTTCGTGAAACTTTTGAAAGAAAATTATTTCGTGAAAATTTTTTAGAGTGATAGAAAATAATGTAATATAATAAAAGTAATGATGAAAAACACAAGATGTAAAATTTAAATAAAGAATATTATTATGTGAAAAATTATGAAGAAATAATTTTAAAATAGAAAATTATGCGGAAAAATATGAAAAAATAATTAAAAAATAAAAAACTATGGAGAAAAATGTGACAAAATAAGTGAAGATAATTGCAGCTGGAAAAAATTATAGATGAAAAAAATTAGATAAACACCGAAAACACCCTCGTATTTTGTTTTTTACTGTTTCCCACGTGCAGATGGAGTGGACTGCTAGCTCTCTACCCAATTTTGCCAATTTATCCGAAGACCAAACGCGTACGGAGTAAATACTGATTTTTGCGCTGGGCGCCTTCCACCGTTGAACGGCCTGCCCCAATTACCTGCACTGCCTTGACTCGCATGCATGCATGCATGCACCCACATGGCGATTAAGCAAGCCAAATGCGTGTCAGTGTCCCCGCTTCTCACCATCCATGTCTGCACGCCTGGCCATGATCGTCATTTCGACACGGCCTTCCTGAATCCCACCAAGGGTCTGGCTGTTTTGTAATATGGGCTTGGATGCAATGCTTAACCCGTCCATTGCCCCTTTACAATCTTTAATTTTAAAAATATTTTTTAATCTACCTGTTTATTATTTTTATTAATAATAAACCAATTCCGGTTGGAAATTTAATATCTTTTAAACATGATGATTTTATGCAATTTTTAGATTCATAAACAATTGGGATGATTCTATATAACCATGCATTCGGGACAAAAACATATTCTTTTAAGGATTTTATTATTATTTTTCCTATAAAATTGTTCTTCTAAGTTTTTTTTTAATGCATGTATCAAGCTTTAGCATTTTTGAACATGCATATATATTTTTCTTGAATTTTAGATATGGAAAAATTGTTATTCATTTAAAAATTACTAAAATATAGGTTTCTGATGCAATGTAACCCGTCCATGACTCTTTACAATCTTTAATTTTAAAAATATTTTTAATCTAATTATGTATTATTTTAGTAGTAATAAACAAATTCCGGTTGGAAATTTATACGTTCTAAAATTTTAATCTCTCTTAGAAATGATGAATGCGTGTGATTTTTAGATTCTTAAACAAAGGGTTATAACTGGGGACGTTTACACAGGACTGGACCAGTTAAATGGTACGATGGACGGTTACTCTTTTTTTTTTTTTTTTTTTTTCCTGATCAGATCAAGGCGATGGACGGTTACCTGAGCGGGCGCCGTAATGGTTTGGCGCAGCTGTGCCTAGTCGCACGAGTTCGCCCGCCTTGCAATCACACCATATCCATGATCACATATCGACAACAGCAAGCAAAATTTTCAATCATTATCAAAATTCTAAGTCCCAAAGTACCCATTTATAGGTCCCTTTTTTTATTGGTAAGTCCCTTAAAATTTCTTATAATATAACCCGAGTAAATAATAAGGAAATATTCTTCGAAAAATAGTAATAAGGAAAAATAAACATACGATATTGACGCTTGAATGCCTAGGAGGTGGTGGACACTTTTTTGGGGTTCCTCTTTTCCTTTTTATGTTTTTTTTTTTTTTTTTTCAATTTTATGTAGGCCCAAGTGTATGTAATTTATATATCCAAAATTACCATTTTTAGATTTTTTACACATATTTTTTTTAATAAAAACTAAAAATTTTAACATTTTTTTGTTTAAGAGGAAGAGTGAGATTGGTAATTTTTTTTTGCTTTTTAAAACTTTTTAAAAAAAGGTATAGTAAAATTCAGTAGATGAACTATAGACGCTATAGGTTCACCGAAAGTTTAAAAATTAAACATTGAAATGAATACTCCTAACAGCTTACTGCAAACTACTTCAGTTATTATAGCCAACCGTATTGAATCATAATCTTTTATCTAAAAGTATTTTTGTGAAGCACCCTGTTGGAAACACCATTGATTTCCTTTGGGACAATGCTAGTTCGACTCTTGCATGCTGCTGGTTTCTTATTGCAGTTTTCCTTTGATGTAGAGATTTTATAAATTCCCTTCTTGATGGGGATATTTAAAGGAGGAAGTTGGTTTCTTATTTGGAGTTTTTCATTGATGTAGAAATTTTATAGATTTCCTTCTTGATGGGGGTATTTACACAAAATTTTCTCTTTGAAAAAAACACATGGACGAATTTAATGCGTTGTTATATTTAAAAGCCACCAAAAAGTACAAGTGTATTGCCATTTTTATTGTTAATTCATATGATCATATTTGAAACTAACATCGATTTAAATAACTAAAATATTCTCCATAAAAAACTAAATAAAATATTAACTAACTAAAATATTTTATATTAGGGTGAGAGGATTTTTATTAAGGATATGTTTCTTTTCCTTAGAATGAAATATAGAGAATAGAAATAAAAAAAAACTAACTGATTACTTTTTTACGTTTTTATTCCTGCATTTTAATCATTTTGTCAAGCCTTTTCATGCAACTACTATCGTTATTTTTCACGCTCTACCCTGCGTGTACATTCCCATTATCATTTTCCACTTTTCCTAGGCGCGTTCCCATGTCGCCTCCGTGGAAACTGCCTGCCCGCCTTCCTGCAGTATTCCTTAGTATCGCCAAGCTCCCTGAATTCCTGTATATATACGCACCCGAATTCCTTTTTCTTTTCTGCTATAGCTAGCCAGCCATCTCTTCTCGCAGACTGTCGAAGAGACCACTGCACTTGCATATGGTGTCCATGGAAGGAGAGAACAAGGGACACATGGTAGTTGTGGACGTGGAGATGGTGGAGAGTAGCATTGAAAGGGGGGATGAAGCCCAAGCAGTAGAACAGCAGCCCCAACCCGGCCCCAAGAGAAACCGCTTTGCACGCCTGGATTCTCTTGAGCGAGAAGCCATCAAGGTCTCAGGAGTCGCCACTACTGCCAAAGTAACATATTCCCACACTCACCTCTTTTTAACATCTCTGTTTTATTTTAATTTCCATCCATATTTCTATTGGGTTTTCAATGATGTCTTTTTGGTTCTTGATGATCCACTAAAAATGATTGTTTTTAGCAACAAAAAATTTCGCTTTTAATTAACTACTTGAAACAAAACGTTTTATTGCCACAAAAAATTCATAGAAGAAAATGGCTCAATTATCAGTAATACTGAAATTATTTCGTTGCTTAAACAAAATTTGTTTGCTTCAAGGAACCATTTTTATTTAGTCCCCTGTCTCTCTCTGTTCTTGTTGTTCTGTTTGGAACCATGAAGAAAAACTTCTTTAGCAAAACAAAAAGAAAAGCAAAAATTAAATTTTTTTTTTTGTTTTCGTTATTTTGCAAAAATAAGTGCTTGATTACTCTTTAGGATTAAAATACATTTGCAATAACAAATTAATTACCAATCAAGAACTGAGCAAGGTTTAATTGACAGGCAGCTTCAATCGTTAGCATTCTGCAGTTGGCATTCCAAAGCATCGGAGTAGTATACGGAGACATCGGCACTTCTCCTCTCTATGTCTTCTCCAGCACTTTCTCCGACACAATTCCTAACCACATCGACATCATCGGAGCTCTATCTCTTGTCATTTACTCTCTCACACTCTTCCCACTCATCAAATACGTCTTCATCGTCCTCTTGGCCAACGACAACGGCGATGGTGAGCATCAACCACTCCTTTTTTTTTTTTTCAAAAAAAAAAAAGATTTTTCCTCCTTGCACTGCTTGATTTGCTTAAATTCATTTCAAAATCTTTCATTAATCTTTGTTGGGTATTGGCCGAACAGGTGGTACATTTGCCATGTATTCTCTGATATGCAGACACTCGATGGTGAGTGCCATCCCAAACCAACAACAAGCAGACAACATGAATCTTTCGGCCTACAAATTGCAGCTTCCAGAAAAGCATTCCAAGAGAGCTCAAAGGATCAAAGAAGCCATGGAGAGAAGCTCGTTTGCCAAGGCATGCCTGCTGTGCGTGGCTCTTTTTGGGACTTGCATGGTAATTGGAGATGGAATCTTGACACCTTGCATTTCAGGTTTGTCTTCTGTGCAAAGCATCATTACTACTTTTTCTTCCCCACTCATTTCTTTAGCTGTGGGGTGCACGTGGATCAGGAATTTGGTTCCACAATTGTCGGATCTCAACGAAATTAATATACAACTGATGGTCTGGAAACTGAAGTTGGTCTGGAGCCATTTCTTTTAGGCTATTAGCCAACCAAGTCAATGATAAGAGATCCAGATGTTTAAGAGCTGCTAAGCTTAGTTCAAACCCACAAAAAAAGAAAAAGAAAAAAAAAAGAGAGCTACTAAGCATATTCTAGTCAATATTAATCTGTTGGGTCCTATGAATCTGACCACTTATGCATGGACAATGGATGGAATCACGGTGGCTGTTTCCTGGCAAAAGCCATCTTTCTGTCTACTCTTTTGCAGTCCTTTGTCTTAAAAACCACACGAGAGGAGATTTAAACACTTCTTAAACCACGATTAACCGGACGAACCAGTCAAGGAGTGTATGGCCGGTTCGCGGTCTGACCAGGTTGACCATCTGGGGAAGGAGTTCGATTAGACTTGCCTGCCTTTACTGTTATTACCTTGGGCTGAACTAGGAGTGAAATTTGGGTTGGTTCGATACGCGTCCTGCCGTCAACCTTTTGGACCAGGCTAAATCGGTAATTTTATAACCCCAGGTAGAAGTGAGTTTCAAATTTGACCTGAATTTAAATGTTGGGTCGACCCTCTTGGATCCTAAAGAGATCACCTGCATCACATATACTTATTATTATATAATTTTATTTTATTCTGATTTTCTTTCAAAATTTTCACATTATTTATTATTAACTATAATTTGATTTTTACCTTAGCTAAAAACTTATTTTTAATATTTTTCGTTATTTCAAAATTTTGTTAATCTAAATGTATTTATAGTTATATATTTTTATTTTATTCTGATTTTCTTTCAAAATTTTCACATTATTTATCATTAACTATAATTTATTTTTACCTTAGTTAAAAAATTATTTTTAGTATTTTTTGTTTATTTCAAAAACTTTTTAATCTAAATGTATTTAATATAAAAATTAATTTTTACTATTTTTAAAAATACGTATATGTTTTTTAGATTTTTGATCATAAGGGTATTTTAGCCATTTCAATTGTTAAAAAATACTAAAATAATCTCATGTTTAAAAATAAAAAATATAAATACATTTTCAAAAATGGTAAAACTTAGTGTATATATATATATATATAGGGAAATGATCCAGTGCATGCGACTGCACCGTGCAGTCCATGCACTGTGGGCCCCACCTGATCATTTCCCATAAATCCACTCCACCCATTGTATTTAGAATTGTTCACTTTATTACCATACCAATTTTCATCCAAATCCAACATGTGTGTAATCTCCATCTTAAAATGGTGCAAAATCAACGTAATAAAATAGTTTAATGTAAATATCAAGTTTAAAGTAGTTTTTTCAACATCTAAACCGTCTAAAGTATGATTTATATATGGATAAATGAGTGTATAAAGTTTCATTACAATCTAATATGTGTGGGGTCCATTTTACAGCGGACTGCACAGGATCGGTTCCCATATATATATATATATATATATATATAATACACATAGATCAGTAAGTTTACGAAAAAGAAATTTTTTTAATTGTTTTTTGGCTTGGGCTAATTAAGTCATTACTTAGCTTGTGCTAATAAGATCATGCTTCAATTTTTAAATTATACCTTTTACTAATTAACATGTGAATTTAATATAAATGAGATTTAGACTAAGTGTGTGTTTCGGAAGTGATAAAATTTTCGATAAAAATTTTTTTATGTAAAAGTTTTTAAAATGAGAGAAAATGATGTAATATGATAAATGTAATGATGAAGAGTAAATAAAATAAAGTTAAAATAGATATGCTACTTGTATCGATAATTATATAGAAATGCTTTAAAAGTAGAATAGTTGTATATGAAGATGTAAAAAAAATTAAAAACAGGATAGTTGTAAAAGGCAAAAAGTGTTAGCGATAATTATATAGAAATGCTTTAAAAGTAGAATAGTTGTATATGAAGATGTAAAAAAAATTAAAAACAGGATAGTTGTAAAAGGCAACAAGTGTTAGGTTGAAATGCTTTGTGTGTTGCCAAATATGCCCTAAATAAGTATTTAAAATAATAAAAATTTCAATATTCGTCCTAAATTTTAATTCAAATTTCTAGTTCAAATTACAAATAGAATTTTCTATGATGTATGCTTCATTAACTTGTTTCAAAATAAATTTGTTATACTATATTTGATAATATTTTGCTATGGTTATTAATACTTTACTTTCATTAATTACTAATATATTAAAGAATTCGACCTGTGAAACTAATATGGTTGTCGTTTTATATGTGATAGGCCTATAGGTTCTTAAAATTATCATACTTAACCCTTGTTTGCATTCCAAACCCTAATACTAAATTAAAGACCAACTCGATATTTCACTCGAGATCTGTAGTAAAGTGCTGATCATGTAAACATTGTGGTATAGAATATAGGGTGGGAATGTAGTTTTTTAAATGATGTGTTTAGAAAGTGATAAAACTTTTAGATTAAAAGTTTTTAGTATAAAAGTTTTTTAAATAAGAGAAACAAATATGATATGATAGGAGTAACAACGAAGGAATGCAATCTAGTGCACCTAGGTGCACTTAACTTCGATGCACCCAGGCGCAAAAATCTATTTTTTGATTTTTTTGAAATTTTTTTATACAACCGTTAATCTATGTGTATTTAATATGTGTATTACTTTTCACCATTTTTAGAGATTTGTAGATATTTTTTTTGAATTTTTTAAAATCAATAACAGCTTTGTAATTCGCAAATTACAAAATTGCCAGAATTACAAATTGTCACTAATTTTAAAAAAATCCAAAAAAATATTTACAAATCTCCAAAAATAGTAAAAATTGATACACATGTTAAATACAACTATATTGACAATTATATTAAAAAAAATTTAAAAATATTAAAAATAAGTTAAATATGCCTAGGTGCACTGAAACTAAGTGCACCTAGGTGCATTTAAAAAAGTCCCACCAAGGAAAGTAAAAAACATAAAATTAAAATAGATAAATTAGTTGTATGAGTAGTTTAATTGAAAAGTAGGCTAGATATATAAAAAGATATGAAAAAATAATTAAAAAAGTAGAATATTGTGAAGAATAAAAAGTTTTGATTTGAAAAGTTTAAGAACACCCTCTAAAATAGGGTTGGATTTGGGTCGACCTTGACTCGGTATGATCACTAGGCTGAGCCAGTTGGAAACCACTAAGTGAAATAACTGGACAGAGAGCGAAAATGCAGGAAAGAATCAAATGATATGTCAACAATGACTATGAAACTTTGCTCTGTCAATGGTTACTTTTCTATTTTATTTATCTATTTATTTATTTAGTTGTTCTATAATCATTCGGGAATGATCATCACTGACTCCAAAATTGTTTAAACTGATGCAGTTTTGTCTGCAGTTGGTGGGGTGAGGAAAATTGATGACCACCTCTCTAAAGGTATGCTACTTTGGAACAGTCCGCAAGATAAATTTTCAGAAACAGCTCTAACATTTTCTTCCTTGTTAACTGATTCAACTTCAATTTTTCCCACTTCTCAGATGTGGTGGTGATGATATCCGTGGCCATTTTGGTGATCTTGTTTTCAATTCAGAGATTTGGAACAGACAAAGTTGGCTACACATTTGCTCCTGCAATCCTCACATGGTACTTATCCATTGGAGCTATTGGCATCTACAATATTCTGCACCATGACTTTTCTGTTCTTAAGGCCTTCAACCCCATATATATCTTCCGCTACTTCGATGGGAACCCAAAGCAGGCCTGGGTCTCGCTTGGTGGAGTGGTGCTCTGTATGACAGGAACAGAAGCCATGTTTGCAGACTTGGGCCATTTCTCCGTCAGATCCATTCAGGTATTTTATCACTATAGCCTTCCATGATAATACATATATAGAAAATGCATTATGATTTAAGCTTTCCAATGAATGGCTGTATTTAATTTTCTTTGCATTCATGCAGATTGCATTTACTGGGTTGGTGTACCCTTGCCTCATCTGTGCTTATGTTGGTCAAGCCGCTTATCTCTCCAAGTTTCCCACTGATGTGGGGGATGCTTTCTACAAATCTACCCCAGGTGAGACTCTGTCCAGTTTTCTCCAGTGAATTTCAATTTCCAAACTTGTGATGTTAATTGTACTCATGCATGATGAAAATGTGAACTTGCTTGGATTCCAAACTATGTAACTTCAATGTGGACCAACATTTCATTTTGAATGTTGAGCTGCTCTGCTCAAATTAGCTCATGCACAATTTAGTATATTGTTTCATTGCAATAGGAAAACCATGATACATCCAAATTCTAATGGTTTATGTCAAACACTTCCTGCAAAAAACCTATGCTACAGATTCTGTGTATTGGCCGATGTTCGCGATTGCTGTCCTGGCATCCATCATTGCAAGCCAAGCCATGATCTCGGCGACTTTTGCAATCATAAAGCAGTCCATGGCACTGGGCTGCTTCCCACGAGTCCAAGTCATCCACACCTCACACAAGCATGAAGGCCAAGTCTACATCCCTGAAATCAATTTCATTCTTATGTTTGCCTGCGTCTTGGTCACAGCTGCTTTCAAAGAGACGACCAACATTGGAAATGCATATGGTAAGTAGCGGGAGATTAGAAGAATTTCTGGGTTGCAATCACCAAGAAAAAATCACTGACATTTCTGTTTTGGTGCAGGGATTGCTGTGGTTGCAGTGATGCTGGTTACTTCCTCTCTGCTCATCTTGATAATGCTCATGATATGGCGAACCAACCTTCTTCTCATCATTCTCTTCGCTGCTGTATTTGTCTCGTCTGAGCTCATAATCTTTTCTTCGGTCCTCTACAAGTTTACAAAAGGAGGATACCTCCCACTTTCTTTCGCTGCTGCCCTTTTCTTCATAATGTATGTATGGCACTATGTGCAAACCAAGCGCTATGCTTTTGAAGTTGAGCAGAAGGTATCCACAAATCATCTGACCACCATGGGCGTCAACCTCGGCATCACAAGGGTTCCTGGTGTTGGGCTTCTATATACTGAGTTGACCCACGGAGTCCCAGCCATATTTTCACATTTCCTCACAAATCTTCCAGCCATACACTCGGTTTTGGTGTTTGTTTCTGTTAAGTATGTGCAAGTGAACAAGGTTCCACCTGAAGAGAGGTTTTTGCTTCGACGTGTGGGACCCAAGGACTACAAGATGTATAGATGCATTGTTAGATATGGATACCGAGATCGTAGAGTTGGGAATGAAGAGTTTGAGAACTTACTAATGGAACATCTCAAGACATTTATAAGGATGGAGAAATGGGAGGGAACAGATGAGAGTGGAATGAATGACAGAATCATGGATGATGAAGTGGAAGAAGAGATCAAATTCCTCGAAAGCTCAAGAAATGCAGGGGTGGTGTACTTGCTGGGACATAGCGAAGTCAGGGCTAGTGAGGATTCTTGTATGATAAAGAGATGGGTGGTGGATTATGCATATGATTTCCTCAGGAGGAATTTCCGCCAGGGTTTCGTGGATTTACAGATCCCTCACAAGAGCTTGCTGCAGGTGGGGATGAACTACTATATATGATCACCTTATGTGTAATTTCATTGTTTATTTTCCACATATATATATGTGATAAGACGTACTTATAGGAAAGTAGAAAATGGGCAATGATTTTTTGTCATGCTCATGCCTATTAGTAACAAGAGATCACTAACTAGTGAAAAATGTGAAGTCATCTGGGCAACTCAATGGAAATATGTTCTTTAAAAAAAAAAGTTAAAGAAAATATGTTCTTACTTTTTCAATTTTCATCTACAAAAATTACACATCAAAATGGTAGCAGCTTTCAGGAAAGGAGAAAGAACAATGCAATAGTCTCGTATCTACTGAATTTTTGTGTTGAAGAGGGAAACGATGACAGTTTTCCAGCGATGGAATTGAAACTAGTATGCTTAATATCTCATTCTTTCATGACCTGTAAATTTTTTCCATCTCTAAATGGAAATCGAGAAGTTTTCATCTCTATATTTCCTAACATAAAATTGGTACAATGATCAATGCGTTTATTCTATATATGTAAACCAAATCAAGTTCAAAATGGCTAGTTGATAATCTTACACAGCAGGAAGGAGCCCAAAACAGTCGGGGGATCATCATCAGATGCATTTAGGTGTTCAGGTTTTTGGTCGAACACCTGATGTTACTCATAGTTTGTGGGTGAGTCATCAACAGTTAGGACTTAAGAGTGAGGGGATGTGAAATCATCACATAAAAGCTCCGAGTGTTATTTGCAAATATAATCCTGTAAGTTTGCATCTTTATGATTTTAACCTCAAAGGCCTATCATATGCGTTTGGACCGAAGTCCGAACGACTTCATACACTGTGGATGCTTGAAGTTGGAATCGTCCAATTGAACGGGCGACATCTACACCGTCCAAAATTTTCTGTGTAAGAAATTTGAAAACATCCCTACGATGGCATAAAAATGGAAAGCAAAAAAGCTTTAAAAAATGCAACTCTGAAGCCAAAGCCCTCCTCCCAAATTAGACGTAAATCTCCAATCGGCTTTGCGCTCGTCTTCCTCTCTTTCTCATCGTTGCTGCCACCGGATCCTACAATCTCATTGTCGTTTGTCTGCTGTGATTGCAGCTTTCAAGTTGGATGGAAATTGAGTCCGGCGTTATATCGCCATGGTACTTACCCGGCTGTTGTGTCCCACTGGTTGAGGGTTCGAACCCTCCCCTAACGATGCAATGGAAAAAAAAAGTGGGCTGAAAACCAGACTTCTTTCCGTTGATGACAATACTACAAGTCTAGCTTTGGCGACACCATTTTTTCCTTTTTTTTCAAGCATTTTCGCTTGAAAGAATTGTGTGATGCTTTTTCATTCTATGCAGAGATGAAGGAATTAGTTCATGAGCCTTAATCTATGCAGAGATGAAGGAATTAGCTCATGAGCTTTAATCTTCTTCATATCTTTTCCCTCCTATTTCAAAACTAGTCAAAAAAAAAAAAAAATCAAAACTATATGATGTCGGGAAAACCTTGTTGGTTAAAACCATAATCACCCTAAGATCCTCCAAGCTAAACCATCAAGAAAATAAATCATAAGCAGAAGCGCACTTGAGTCTATAGGAGCAATTATTGTTGAATCTTGTGGTTTCTGAGTCTTTCAAGTTAATGCCCTAGGATTTTTGGTGAAGATGACTCCTTTTTTCCAATGATGCGATGTTAAAAAGAAAACCCTAAAAGTGCATAACCAGGGGACCACAACCGTTTGTATAGGGAGCCTATCTTTCGTATTTCTAATTTAGCCTATTAAAAAAATAAAAATTAAAAATTAGGCTATAGAGTTTCTACACATAGGAGACTCATACTTTATCAGATGATTTGAGCCTATAAACCTTATAAGATCATTTTATAATTTGGGCTACTATCTATGATAGTGTACATATAATTATTATATGTGTAAGTCCAAAAATCCAACAATCTCCCGCTTAGACTACATATAATTTTATAATTATATATATAACCCTATGAGCTCATTTATTATCATAACCAAAATCATCTTCGAACAATCTTGTTCATTAGTTATGCCAGCATAGAATCAAAACGGTCTTTGTCACATTCATCGTAACTAGACCCATCTATAGTCACATATATCAAACATAACTAAATGATATAGATCAAGTATTGATACGTAGCATGAAAATTATATATAATGTGATCTAACATGTCTATTTCCAAGTGGTTCAACTTATTTGGCGAGATCAAACCAAAACTAAAATATTGAAAATTTTATTTCGGTAGAAAATATCCATAACCATAACAAACAAAATGTGTGTCAACCAGAAAAGTATAAAATATAAACTTCCACTAAATCAGAGTATCATCAGATGATACAACACCCATATGAGTAGTATGCTCGTGAAAGACCTTATGTAGTAGTCTCTTAGTTAGCGAATACATAATCATAGAGTTTATTCCTATGCTGGGCTTCTTGTGCCATGGATGTTGATTCTCCCACATCTTCTATTTGGAAGCTCACAGATGGATGTGGACAATAGAATGGTCAATCAGGAAAAGGTCTTGGGTGCCTGAACCATGCACCTTGCTCTCTAAAATGGAATTTTTACTAGCATCATGATGCATGCACACTAAAGAGAACAATAATGATGTCGTCCATATATCTTTGATCGTAGGTGGCTATTGAAAGGCCGGTCTATGTTGAAGAACTCTTTAATTGCAAAGCTCTTGGGAGGGCTTTCTTGCGGCAACTGGGAAATACTGTTGCAGTTGGCATTATAGTCGGAGTTGTTGAGGAAAATTAGCTTATGAGGGTCAATATCAACCTCAACAGTAGAACCGGGTGAAGACTGCCAAAGGCTGATAGCAGGGAAATATTGGAAAGTGCACCAGTGTTCAACACATAAACTTGTCTCCTAAAGGCACATATTTATTCATGTTGAGTTGTTGGCAAGTCATAAATATGTATACTGGGTCCTTGTCGCGGTGAACTTGTGGGAAAAAAGGCAAAGCGCGCTGTAGATTTTTCCTGGGCATTGAGCAGTGCTTATCTACAATGTGCATACAAATCCCTGTTGGGAAACCTTATTGATTAAATCCATAATCACCCTAGGATCCTCCATGCTAAATCACTAAGAAATATAAATCATAAGACAAAGCGTACCTGAATGCACATGAATAGTTGTTGTTGAATCCGGAGGTTTACTGGTCTTCCAAGTTAATGCCCTAGGGTTTTCTGGAGAAGGTGACTAATCTTTTCTAATGATGAGATATCAGAAAAGAAATCCTAATCGGTGCATAACCTGGGGATCACAACCATTTATATAGGAAGCCTATCTTTCGTATTTCTAATTTAGCCTATCATAAAAATAGAAAATAGAAATTAGGTTGTAGGGTTTCTACACATAAGAGACGCATACTTGATTAGATGATTTAGGCCCATAAAACCTTATAGGATCACTTTAAAGATTGAGCCGCTATTTATGATAGCACATATATAATTAATATATATGTGTGTTCAAAATTCCAACAATCTCTCACTTGGACTACATATATTTTATAATTATATATATATAACCTTATGAGCTCAAAACCTTTTGCTATCATTCCAAGATTATCTCCGAACAATCTCATCCATTAGTTATGCCAACATAGGACCAAGGCGGCCTTTTTCACATTTATCATAACGAAACCCATCTATGATCACATATATTAAATATAACCAAATGACATAGATCAAGTATGGATGCGTAGTATGGAAATTACATATAATGTGATCTAACATGCCTATTTTCAACTGGTTGACTTATTCGGTAAGATCAAACTAAAACCAAATACTGAATAACCAAAATACAAAATACTTTATTTCTGTAGAAAATATCTATAACTATAGTAAAGTGTCCAAACCAGAAAAGCAAATAAATACAAGCTTCGACTAAACCAGAGTATCATCAAGTGACACAATACCCATGTGAGCAGTATGTTCATGAAAGACCTTGGGTGGTAATCCCTTGGCCAGCAGACTTGCAATCATAGAGTTTGTTCCTATGTGCACTGTAAACATGTGACCTTTCTGAATTCTTTCCTTAACAACTAGGAACTTGAGGTTAATAAACGTTGACTTCGTTGAGCTCCTATTATTGTTGGAATATAAGACTGCTGAGCTATTGTCACGAAACAACATAAGTGGACAATTCGCAGTCCCGTAACAAAATTTTGCAGCCAAATAATCTGATTGGATGTCTTGAAATATGCTATAAATTTAGCTGCCATAGTGGAAGGAGCAACGAGTGTCTACTTAGCACTCCTCCAAGAGACAGCTCCTCCAACAAATAGATAAATATAACCCGAAGTGGATCTAAGACTGTCTTGGCATCCAGCATGGTTAGAATCCAAATATCCAATGATCTTTATGTTATTCGACTTCCTGTATGTGAGCATACAGTGTTTTGTTCTCTGAAGGTATTTGAAAACTCTTTTGGCTACTTTCCAATGATCTATTCCCGGATTACTCAAGTATCTGCCCAATATCCAAACAATGAATGTTATATCTAGACGTGTACAAACTTGGTCATATATCAAACTTTCCACTGCCGAAGTATAAGAAATTTTTTACAATTTCTTAGATTCAAAATCACTCTTAGGGCACTGATCGAGACTGAATTTGTCTCCCTTGGCAATAGGGATATCTCCTGGTTTATAATCCTACATGCCAAATCTTTCGAGTACTCTTTCAATATAGGCTTTCGTAATAATCTAAGAGTACCTCGAGAACGATCCCGATGTATCTGAATTCCTAATACAAACATTGATTTATCAAGATCTTTTATCTCAAATTTTTTTAATAAAAATCTCTTAGTTTCATACAATAAACTTATATCATTACTAGCAAGCAGTATGTCATCAACATATAAAATCATAAAAATGTATTTACTCTTACAAAACTTGTGGTATACACAGTCATGAACCATATTCATCTCAAAACCGAATGAGATGACAACTTTATGAAATTTGTAATATCATTGACGAGAAGCTTGCTTGAGCCCATAGATGAATTTCTTTAGTTTATAAATCATTCGTTTTGCATCTTTAGACACAAAATTTTCTGGTTACACCATCATCAATGTCACCATTGAGAAACACAGTTTTTATATCCATCTGATATAGCTCAAGGTCAAAATATGTCACTAAAGTCATTATTATCCTAAAAGAGTCTTTTGATGAAACTGAGGAAAAAATCTCTTTATAATCAATGTCTTCCTTTTAAGTAAAGCCCTTTGTGACAAGACGAACCTTATACCTTTTCATATTACCCTTTGAATCCCTTTTGGTTTTAAATATCCATTTACAACCAATGGACTTTGCACTTTCGGGCAATGAAACGAGTTCCCAAATATCATTGCCTCTCATGGACTTAATCTCTTCGTCTATGACATTAATCCACTTTTGAGAATTTTTTCCTTGCATTGCTTGATGAAAGTTGATAGGATCATCTTCCATCATTGCAATGTCATCTTGATGTTCTTGGAGAAAGATGTAATCATTAAAAATTGCGCTTCTCCTTTCTGTAGTAAACTCCTTAATGACATTAGTTCTTGAGGTTGTTGAACTTGATCAGCAGGAATATCCTGTTGTGTTGATCAGGGAGGTTGTTAACAATGTCTTGTGATTCTGGTATTGTTGCTTGAACCATGTAAGGAACAATAATCGAAGGAAAAGTGACCAATTCTTCCTTAAAGACTTAGTCTCTAATCTTATCCTCCCCCAAGCTCAATATCCTCAAAGAACCAGGCATTTCCCGTTTCAAAAAAGGATCTGGATGTGGGATCATACAATTTATACCCCCGGGACTGTTCAGAATATCCAATGAAATAGCCACTGATTGTTCTTAAGTTTAGTTTTTTTTCATTTGGCCTATAAGACCTTGCTTCAGCTGGACAACCCCAAATGTGTAAATATTTTATGATATGCTTTTTACCTGTCCATAATTCATAAAGGATTTTAGCAGCTACCTTGGTTGGTACTCTGTTGAGGATATATGCTGTAGTCTTTAATGTCTCTCCCCAAAGTGAGTCTAGTAAAGTAGTACGACTGATTATACTCCTTACCATGTCTTTTAAAGTTCTATTTCATCTTTCAGCAACAATATTCATTGTAGGACTTCCTAGCATGGTGTACTATGGGACGATATTGCACTCTTCTAAGAATTTGGTAAAAGGCCCTGGACGTTGTTCACCTAATCCGTCATATTTACCATAGTATTCACCAACATGATCAGATCTAACGGCCTTAATTCTTTTGTCAAGTTGGTTTTCAACTATAGCCTTAAAAATTTTAAATACGTCCAATGATTGAGACTTCTTATGGATGAGATATAGGTAGTCATAACGAGAGAATATATATTTTTCATAATTAACGCATGAATATATATTTTTCGATAAATGTAGCCCATAGATATACTTGATCGAAATGAAACTTGATTTTCTAAATAAATAATTAATGTTAAATATAATAAATGGATTGGTTTTCCATCAAAGATCAAAATCTTAAAATCTAAGGGGGTTATATGGTTCCGCTTGTATGTAACCTTGTTACATAAAAACCGAGTGCTATACATATATATATATATATGTATGCACCATAACTATAGTGCATTCCATTACAAATAGATCCCACACATATTAGAATGTTATAATAATTTTTATGAAAGAATGCTATAATACTTTAGACAATAATTTATTCATATGAAAGTCCTACTTTAGATGGTTTAAATATTGAAAATACAACTTTAAAATTGATATTTATATTGAAATATTTTAGTGCACTGATTTTATATCATTTTAAGATGAAATTCATACACATGATTGATTTAGATGAAAATTAGTATGTTGTTAAAGTAAATAATTTTAAATACAACAGATGAAGTTGATGTTAATTTTATGATCAAGTTGGCTCCATTTTGCAGTGGGATGCACCATAATTATCCATCCATCAATATGAATGCACTTGAATATTATCCATACATATACATAGTCTTGATTCAATACGCCTGATTACAATGAAATTTTAGTACAAGTAGATGCAAAACACAATTTTTGTAAAACCTCGACTATGAGCTTAATGAAGGTAGTTTAGAGCTTGTATAAGAATGAGATTTTAGAAATTTCATAAAATAAAGGGTATTACTGTAACCCACTTGGGGAGTAAAAAATTAGTAGAAAACGATTAGAATTATATGCCCTTTAATTTAGACGGATGAGATTAGGACAAATGACTGAGTAAGGTGATTAAGTTAATCATCCTTGCTCAATGTGGATTAACGTGCACAAAAAACAAAATAAGGTGTAGGAAGATGAGTTAGCATGTTCATTAAATGCACATATTCATATTACTTTATTTATAATTAAGGTATAAGCTAGGTTATTACTTAATAAATTCCTAACTTGAAGTATATAAGGTGGATTGATGTGAAATTTGGAGGGTAAACACATGTTGACGTGCTCTACTCAATGAATGGTGTGAATTATGATAATTATGATTAAATTATGGTTATAATAATTAAATTTCATGAAATTTCATGAAATTTTTTCATATGCTCATATCTTAGTCTAGGATGATCATATTGAGGTGAAATTTTGTATAAATGGTTAAAACAAGGTGGTTTATAATATGAATGGATCTGATTAAGCTAAATTTTACTGAAAAGTGCTAAACTACTTAAGGTTAAAAACCATTGACTTTGGATTTTAAAAAGTGGTTTGTAATTAATGCAAAGTCAAGGCATTAATGACACATTATGAGGTGTCTTATGGAGGCATTTTTGGGTAGATTTAATGTTTAATAAAAATATAAAAAATAGGAGATAATGTAGGTATGGACGGTCGGATTTAATGAGGTGGACAACTTGTATTTAATGAGATGGGAATTAAGTCAAAAATGGCAGAAAATGAAAATAAATGGCCTCTAATTTGACAGCATATATTGGGATAAAAAATTAAAATTTTAAATCCAAAAATGAGGTGGTAATTATGGCAAATTCTAGCAGCAATGGACGTTCCAGCAACATTTAAAGGGGGAAACTTCCAGCAGAAAAAAAAAGATAAGAAAAGGGGGCAGCAAAGGGACGTCCAAGAGGAGGAAAAAGAGAAAAGAAAAAGAAAGGAAGGAAAGAAAGAGAATGGAAATTGGTTGGGCTAAGGTGGATTAAATTCATCTTCAAAAGGCAAGTAAATATCTACCTCTCAGATGATATATATATGTGATTAAAATGAAGCACACACACGTAGGTATAGACGACCAAAGCTAGGTATAATGAAAGAAAAATTCTGATTTTTTGAGTTAATTCTATGATTAAACAAAGGATATATGTTGATTTTAAAAATTAAAAACTAATGATTAAGGGTTTTGCATGTATATTGAATTTAGATGCAAGTATGGGAGCAAAAAATTGGAGAAATAAAACAGAAAACTAAAATATAAAAGAAATAGTAAATGAATGAGTTTTAACATGAAAATTTGTACATAAACTCATAGTATCTCCATTAAGGAACGACCAAATTTTCAACCTAAAATATTAATCAAGTTGCAAATTAAAAACCCAAGAAGATCAACCTTAACAGGGTAGAATGGTTGTCAGGATCAGCTGTACTAATTGATTTTTAATAATTTTTATACAAATAATTTTGGTCTAAAAATTTTATATGGTATATAAGACATCTTGAATATCACTCAAAAAAATAAAAAAATTATTTTTGGAGGATAAAAATATGTCTAATAATTAACGTGATTTGACCTATTCGAAAATTGATACTTCTATCTAACAGAGTAAAAATACATAAATAAATATAAATACTTAATATTTTGTGCTGAAATTATTTATTTTTCTTACTTTATATAGTTATTAATTCATGATAGAAATATTAGATTTAAACTCCTTGATTTTATGATAAATCAAAATTAAGAGAAATCAGTGTGCCCGATTTCAACAATTATGGACAGATTGAAGAATAATTGAAACAAAATTTGAAACATAAAGAATAATGATCCAAATTGATATGATGAGTTAAAATGTATAAGATAATTCATTTATGTGATTAGGAAAAGAAAAAGAAGAAGAAATGAATGGTAGAGCTCTTGGAATCAAGAGTTATTGATTAATAGCCAAACATATATGAAAGTGCAAATTGTAGAAATGATATTTAATATATGAATGATATGTGGAGCTGTTTTGAAAATTGTTGATTATTTTGGAAAATATAGTTAATTTAAAAATTTTGATATGAATTGTGTTGCAAAGACTTTAAGGAAGTCCTTTGAACCGATTGAGCTAGCCCTCGCATAGTTGAGATTTCAAGATATTAACCAAGTGGAGGTATTAGTTTTGAATTTATCACAGTTATGTTGATTATGTTACAACAAGCTAGAAAATAAAGGGATAAGTAGAATTCATAAGTTCAAAGGGTGGAATGAGAAACACTAAGTTCATGTAAATGAAGCTCTTGCATTCAAAAGTTGATGATTCATAACACATATATATCGTTAAAATACAAGTGTTGAATGAAATAAATAATTATAAAGGGTTAATACCCTAAACTTAGGTATTGAATGAAATAAGTGACCAATCATTAAGGTTACATAAGGGTATATATATGTATATGACTAAGAAGGGTAGATGTGAACTATTGGAAATCTTATTTGAACATAGTTTGATATAATTTCAAGTAAGTATCTTAAGTGATTAAAGAGATTAAATGCCCTAAATTAGGGTATCGAACCAAGAAAATGATTGATTATTGAAATAATGGATATATGTGACTTAAGTAGATGTGAGTGTTCATCTCAAAGGAATAATTGAATAAAATCATAAAGAGGGTTGGGAATAAGTTAATAAAAAGCAAGGCATGTAGGCATATAATGTTATACATGTGTATAAGATGATTGTTTTCACTTGTCTAGAAAAAGATAAGAAAAAGATCGAAGGAGCAAGTTGATCGCCACTGGTAAGCAACCAAATTTATGAAAATATCGATTTCATTCCAAATGTTGAAATGATTGAAAATATTTTATAATGATGCTCTTAAGAATTGCTTACAGGTAATCAAACACAAATCTTGAAAATATGGCTTTAATAAAATACCTCAGAATTGCTTCATTGTAAGCAAGCTCTATAAGGTGTTATTTCTAAATGAATTTATGAAAACAAGGGAGTCTTGATTCTTTCACAAAATAATATTTGCAACAAGTTTTTTTTTTGAAAATTTACTTCCACAGGACTTTATGAAAAGCAAGTTGGCTTTATGAAAAGAAAATTTGATTTATAAAAGAAGGTTGATTCCTCTCGGACACGATCCTTGAAAACAAACGATGTCTTAGAAATAGTTCATTTTTTTTAAATGATTCATTAGAAAAATTTTGAAATTCTTTAAATATAAAAATATCTTGAAAATGCTTTAAAAATATTTTATACGGATGTTTCCAAAGAGGATTTAAGGGTGGTCAACCCGATAAGTTAATTGTATAAAATGATTTAATTTATGTTTGTTAGAATAGTATTCAAAGGGTTATGCAAGCTCTTCCTTACATAAAAGTGACAAGAATGACAGGTAAACAAAGTATATGATGTCAAGGGAGATAATGGAATATGGTGCATTTGCATATCCTTTGGTTACAAAAAGCCCAGAAATGGGAACAATTAGTGAGAAAAGTTTTCTCTTCTTGACTATTTAAATGTTTCGAAATTCCTTTATCATAATAATTTTAGAATTTATTACAGGAAACGCTTTTAGAAATATTGTTCTTCTCAAATACTGCAAATGCTTATTAAAATATTTTACTTAAATACTTCTAAAATTATTTAAGGGTGGTCATTCTAAAACTAGAATTTAATAATGTTTATGAAAAAGTGTTTAAAGTGGGTTATGCCCACTTTTCAAGATGAAAAAAATGACACAAACTGAGGTCTGTGATGTTCCATGAAATTATGCTAGCATGTGAACATATATGATTAATGTACGATGCACCAAAACAATGAATAGGTCAGTTGTAGAGACAGTCGCAGGTGGATCGGGGCCCCTTCTACATATGGTCGAGTCGCTAAGGGAAGGTTGGAGGCCGGTGGTGCCTTCCCTGAGATGGGAGCAGGTGCAACGAATGGCCGCCTGGCTAGCGTGCTGTTACATGATAGATTTCTTTTCCAAAAGGTAGATGATCATTTGGTAAGCATCACTACCGAATGGGAAGAAATGCATTTGCAAATGTTTTGCTTTTGAAAACCCAGAAACTGAGATATGAAATAATTTATACGAAAAAGTTTAACCTAAATGGGATAATAAAAGTGTTTACATGAAAGATGTACATACCAAGGTTTAGATAAAAGATTTCTATGCAAATGCATACAGGAAAAGGGGTTACATGCATATGCTTTGTTTTTAAACAAACCTCACAATGGGTTCGTGAAAAATGATTTACAAGAAAAATGACTTTGGACATAAAAATGCCCACATAAGAAAAAAAAAGCGTTTACCCTAAACGGTTTATATGCATATGCATCGCCTTTGAAAAGCCAGACATTGAGATATAAAAAATTTTATATGAAAAGATTTATAAGAAAATGCTTGCTTATTAAGTTTTCATTCACGTTTTGTTTTCCCAAACCCTAAACAGGTGTAACGCTCCATTCCTAGAAATACTCAATAACTAGTAAATGGGTACTACACAACCTAAGAAAAAATCTGCAGCATCTCCCCATAATATACAAGGGGTAACATGGAATACATAACCTGATATTCATAAACATTTCAATTTATAACATTCAATCCTACATTTTTATACTTGCATTTTCATATAATAAGGACATTCATATAGAAAGAAAATCATTGAATGTTACCCATACACATCAAGCAAACCTAGTGATCATGCATATGTGCATCCATGAAGATTATAATCCAATCCGAAATACCAAATACAATTGTTTATCAAAGTAAATCCATCTCAATAATCATCTACATATACGAATATCAAAAGAGCACAAGTTTTAAAAGAACTGAAATTAAAGTCATTGTGCTATGGTCTCCCAAATATGATCTTCAACTTGTCCCATCTTGAAGTTCTCCACCTGGCCTGTGATCTAAAGGCAAAATAACAAACGATATGAGTCTAAATAGACTCAGCAAGTAGATAGTGGTTAGCACAAAGTAGAAATAAGTAAATTCTGGATGCATAGGTTGTGTTCATGATAAGACGTATGGGACCAAACACCCACTCCCAAGATCGTATGCATAAAAAAAACACATATAAATAGAAGGACACGAACCGTCCTTTACTTATGTCTATCAAGGGCCATGAACAACTCTCTCATCATGTCAATCAGGGCCATGAACAACCCTCTATAACCAAACATTTTAAACAACACATTATACATAACAGACGGGGATAAAAGCCACAAACCACACATAACAACATTGGCAAGGTTTACTTAAATTCAACACACAAAACTGTCATACAAGCATTTTATCAAACACATGATAGGCGCAATATATGGGAAACCATCAATTCATACTCTCGTTTGAGCCGAATTGATTAACGTCACATTTAACAATATAGAAATTGTCAACAAATCCTTTACTTTCTAGAAATCGCACATTCATAGCAAATTCTCCACGAACTCTGCTTAACCTAACTGTTACGAGCCCTACGCCCCATACCACGAAATTATTCGACGCTACACACTCCCACCAGTCCCACATCACGTTCAGCATGAAATTTCATCGCTAAATTAAGAAGGGGGGACATCTACTTACCTGTATCGTAATTTTCCCCAAAGACAGTGATCCTAACTTGGATCGCAGAGATTTGGAGCTTCCACGATTTGAGTCGACGATCTTCAAGTAGTTGGTAGATGTGGCGCCCCGAACCGAGGCGTTCACATAGTCCTTACTCCAAGATCTTGTCAATTGGTAAGTGTGAATCAGGATTGTTGCCCTCATCACGCGGCGGGTTCTTAATTGGATCTCGTCCAATTTTTTTTCATTTCTTTTTCTTTCATCATATAAACATATACTCATCATCATTCATAATGGACTTATCCATAATATCATAAATCATCAACTTCTCATATTATTCATCACTTCATAATTTCATACAACCTATGTCTTTTTCATCATATCCCATTAGGGAATCTATTCATACAAAAATCTACTAACCTTTGTAGATTCCTCTTTTCCTTTAGCAACACATGTCCTTCATTTCTTGGCTTTCCCTACACCTGTCTGAGATTGGAAAAACAAAACATGAGTCGAAACTCAATAAGCAAGCATTTTTCATTTTAAATGCATTCCTCTCCATTCGATAGAAGACACTTATCAAGTGATCAACTACCAACGGAATAGAAACCTTTTCGTAAACCATATTTCGAAACCTTTCATAAACCATTCATGTAAATCATTCGTAAATGCATTTCTCTCCATTCGATAGGAGACACTTAGCAAGTGATCAACTATCAATGGAATAGAAATCTTTTTATAAACATTGGATGTGCAAATGCTTCCTTTCCACTCCTGAAATAAACCTTCGTGTGCGGGTACGCTAGCCCAGGGAACATCTCACATAACATGGTTCAATACGCCGGCTGTCTCTGACTTGGCCTCATCAAGAGGAACCTCTCTTCCTCTTGACGCCTACATGGTTCCTACATGCATAACTTTTGATTTCTCCAGCGTTATATACCTCTTACACCAGGTAACTTGTCATTCTCATGTAGAGAATTATTTGCACCATCCCTTAAAAACATAATTTCAAATCCATGCTTTCCTTTTCAATCCATGTATGAAAATGCAATGCATTCATTCAAACATAACATTCCTTTGCCTCCACCTCTGGGGAGGACGCCGTCGGCACACAGCCCATATGACTCGGCAATAATGAAGGGGGACTCTCTGATCCGCTTTTTACCTTCACCAAAGCCTCTTCCTTATACATCATACGTGTGCACATGTCCATGAACATTACATGATATCAATATGCCGGCATAACTGTTCATAAAAATTCATAAACATTCATCATTTCAAAACATTATAGGAATGACCACCCTTAAACACATTTCATAAATACTTGAGAATAAAACATATTTTCAAAGTTGTGCTTGCTTACCTTTGCTTTGCTTCAACCTGACTCTTTTATCCTTTCCTTTCATTTTCCTATATAATGAAATTAGATATTTTATCCATCTATTCCATGTCTTAGCCTGCTTCCCATGCATGTTTTACGATCACATATTACCTCATTTTTATAGAGGTTTTCCTTTTATAAATACTTGGTCATTACTCATTTGTATGAATTTTTATCCATAAATCCTTTGAAAATTTCATCCATATATCCTCATAAAATATAAAAATAAATCTCAATTTTTTCCCAAAATACGCTGTTCACTGTTCATAATTACTGTTCACGTATTGTTCACCTGAGGTTACTGTTCACAGCAACGTGGGTTACTGTTCATGGGTTCCAAAAATTGACATTTTTCCCAAAAATAAAAAATATCATGACATAGCTTATGCTTAGTATATCATGAAAAATTCATGAATTATGAATTTATCATCATTAACTTGGCTAAATAAATCATTTTCTCCATATACTAAAAATCAACATAAATTCACTTAAGCATAATCCTTAATTCCAAAAATTATGAAATTAATATATCATCATTCCAACATCATATTTATCATATTCATATATTCCAAATCATCATTTATCAAATTTGGAGCATTATTTCCATATATCATACATGATTTTCCCGAATGCTCTATCTTCGCTCCAAATTTTCGATGTTTCGGCATAATTCTACTTTGGCATTATAACCTTACTTATTTTCTCATGATTAGGCATTATCTAAGAATGATTTTACCCTACTTAACAACCAAAAAAAATTTGAGAAGAAGTCACTTACCCAGAGTGGAAAATATCTCCTCAAACTTGCCCTTTCTCTCTCTAACCTCCTCTTTCTCTCTTAAAAAGAATTTGGGAGTGGAAAATGAGCTTTTGTTCAAGCTTGGGAGTGCCTTGGACGTTCACCCCTTGGCCCCTATATATAGGGCTTGATTTTTCATGAATTTGAAATTTACCCCCTCTTGCTCAAGGTATTAAATTATAAATGTATTTTTTCTAATTTCCAAAAGGTGCATGGAGCCTTGTGCAGCCCACCCTAGGCCTGATCCAGCCCCCCTATGGCAGCCCTATTTTTGCCTATTTTTTTATTTTTTAAAATTAATTAATTTAGGCTAAATTAATCCTAGCCATTGATTTTTGATAAGATTGATTTTGGGCCATTGGATTTGGCCCCAAAAGTCCAAGCTCCAGTAGCCATAGCAGCTTTTCATTAATTATTTATCCATTTAATTAATTAAAATTAATCCAAAGTCAAATACTAATTAATGAAAAAGCAAAGCTACTTTTTTATCTTCAAATGACATTTAATCTTGACCCTTAATTCATGATTTTTGATCAATATTGGACCACTCATCATGTTCATCATCATATTTTGGCCATCCATAAAAAAATTCATCTCAATCCGACGTCCGGATTGCAAGATATGAATTTTTCTTCATTTTGTTCACAAAAATCCATAAAAATCCGAAAATACTAAATAAATCAAAAAGTTGCTATTTTGTCCTTTTGTGGGAAGCTTCTTTTTTTTTCTTTTTGTGATTAAGTTAATCCAAAGTGATTAACTTAACATATTCTTTAATGCCACGTTTGCTATTCACGTTTCATTATTCACGTGCACTATGCACATGCACTATTCATCCAAATTTCATAATTAATTATTTTAACATCTATTCCCACATATTTTTCATACTCATGAATATATATTAATATATTACCTAGAGTTTACAACCTTAGGGTTTCATACATGTGTCTAAGATCGGGGTTTCACAGTAGAGCTTTCTTGAAGGAATCTCTAGCTACACCGAACTGAATGGTAGGGAAAGATGAGAGGAAGCAGAGAACGGGAAGGGAAGAAGGAAAGATAGCCGGGTGCGGGATGAAATAAACCCTAGCACGCGGGCTTCCCTTATTACTGAACCCCCGTTGGGTCGGGTCGGGTTGAAGCATGGGTCGGGTCTAATTGCAATTAGTAATTTACTCTCCTACTCATACGACTTAATAATTAAAAATTTCTCCGGGGGCGCTGCCCCCTTAACCCCCGCGACCTGACCGGGCAGGTCGAACCCCGTACCTACTCTGCGAGGGAAACAATAGTCATAGTGCTCATCAATAGAACGGTAATCATACACCTTTAATTTTACGCTCAATGTGCTAAGATTATAATGCATGCACATATGCACTATGCATCCTCTAGATGTCGTGTCCATATATGTTATGTATCCATTAACATCATAAATTCTTACTAGCATGTTCATAAGTTACCTCATAAATAGAGAAGAGTTATAATAAAAAAAAAGTAAAATAAAATACCTGGTCCTCACAACAGGTACAAAGAAGCTCAAAAGGTAAAGAGCTTGAGTATTAGAGGTAAGGTATGAACTGGTATTCTGGTGTATGCTAAAATAGTTAGCTACCTTGTATGGAATGGTATGACTATAATTTTTAAGGAATGCTAATGTATGCGAACTTACTGATAGTTCTAAATTCTATGTGAATTGATGATTGAATGTATGTATACAAGTATACATGTCGAATATCAGACTATGAGCATATTTTATATGAATATGATATAGTTAGGTTGACAAAACTATTGATGATAACTTTGTGAAAAGCAAGTTGGGTTTATGAAAAGAAAATTTGATTTATAAAAGAAGGTTGATTTTTCTTGGACACGATCCATGAAAACAAACGATGTCTTAGAAATAGTTCATTTGTTTTGAAATTATTTAAATATAAAAAATACCTTGAAAATGCTTTAAAAATGTTTTATACGGATGTTTCCAAAGAGGGTTTAAGGGTGGCCAACCCAATAAGTTAATTGTACAAAATAATTTAATTTATGTTTGTTAAAATAGTATTCAAAGGGTTATGCAAGCCCTTCCTTAAATAAAAATGACAAGAATGACAAGTGAACAAAGTATATGATGCCAGGGTGGATAATGTAAGATGGCGCATTTGCATATCCTTTGCTTACGAAAAAGCCTAGAATGGGAACAAAAAATGTTAGTGAGAAAAATTTTCTCTTCTTGAATATTTAAATGTTTCGAAATTCCTTTATCATGACAATTTTAGAATTTATTACAAGCAACGCTTTTGAAATATTATTCTTATCAAAAAATGCAAATGCTTATTAAATTTTTTTTGCTTAAATACTTCTAAAAATTTTTAAGGGAGGTCATCCTAAAACTAGAATTTAAATAATGTTTATAAAAATGTGTTTAAAGTGGGTTATGCACACTTTTCAAGTTGAAAAAAAGGACACGGACTGAGGTCTGTGATGTTTCATGAAATTATGCTAGCATGTGAACATATATGATTGATGTATGGTGCATCGGAACAATGGATAGGTTAGTTGTAGAGACGGTCGCAGGAGGACCGGGGCCCCCTCTACATATGATTGAGTCACTAAGGAAAGGTTGGAGGCCAACGACACCCTCCTGAGATGGGAGCAGGTTCAATGAACGGTTACCTGGCTAGCATATTGTTACATGATAGATTTCTTTTCCAAAAGGTAAATGATCACTTGATAAGTGTCACTACTGAATGGAAAAAAATGCATTTGCATATGTTTTGCTTTGAAAAACCCAAAAATTGGGATATGAAATGATTTATACGAAAAAGTTTACCTAAATGAGATTATAAAAGTGTTTACACGAAAGATGTACATACTAAGGTTTAGATAAAAGATTTCTATGCAAATGCATACGTGAAAAAGGGTTACATGCATATTCTTTGTTTTTAAACAAACCCCAAAAATGGGGTCATGAAAAATGATTTATAAGAAAAATGATTTTGGACATAAAAATGCCCACATAAGAAAAAAAAAGGGTTTAACCTAAACGGTATATATGCATCGCCTTTGAAAAGTCAGACATTAGGATATAAAAAGCTTTATATGAAAAAAAAATTACGAAAATATTTACAGGAAAACACTCGCCTGACGATGAAAATGCTTGCTTATTAAGCTCCCACTCACGTTTTGTTTTCCCAAACCCTAAATAGGTACAAGGAAGCTCAAGATGTAAAGAACCTGAGTATTGGAGAAAAGGTATGAGCTAATACTCTAGTGTATGCTAAAATAGTTAGCTACCTTAGGATTGGAATTTTTCAGGAACGCTAATGTATGCGAACTTACTGATATTTCTAAATTTTATGTGAATTGATGGTCGAACGTATGTATACAAGTATACATGTCGAATATCAGACTACAGACATATTTTATATGAATATGATATAATCAAGTTGAGAAAACTATTGATGTAAGGAAACAAGTTGAGATTTTATGAATGATAGGTGTAATTGATGAAAAGTGCCAAGAAGTGAGATTATGAAAATATATATAAGGAAGAGGAACCAATTAGTATTTTAAAAATGTTATGTGTGACGAATTACAAGTGTATCATTGTTTATAAAACAAATGAAGTGAAATACAAATAGATGAAATGATGAAGGAAAAACATATAAAAATGAAAAAGAATTTGGACGAGATCCAATTTAAGAACCCACCGCGTAACCAGGGCAACAATCCTAACTCACATTTACCAATGAATAACGATCTTGGAGTAAGGCTTTGTAATGTCTCGGGTTGAGGGCGCCACATTTTTATTCTTTTTCAGAATTTTAATAAAATTGTTAATCTTGTTTATTCAACTCATGTACTAAGTTTTTATATTTTTGGATATGTGTATAATTTTTTATTTTTAAAAAAAATATGAATATTTAGTCATTTAAAAGTCAAAATATGTGTATATACATCTCTATTTTTAGAAAACAGAAATATATACACATACATCTCCAAATATGGTAAAACTTGATTTATAAATTAAATACACTTAGATTAATAATATTATAAAAAAAATTTGCATTTGATTGCACTAGATTTCAATGTTGTCAGTGCATTGAAATATAACTCTATGCATGCTTAAAAACGCCTGTCTCTATGTTGTTATTTGTTTTGCCTCTACCCAAATGATCCCTCCTACTTTAGTTTCCCACTCAATACCTGCACGCCCTTCACCAATCTTCGGTCCCACGAATTCATCACAGCATCTGCATAAGGGAATTTCATCCTTCCGTCTTTTAAAATCCCAACATATCTTGCCTTTTTGTCACCACCGCAGTCGGAGACATTAGAAGTAAATCAACACATTATAATTCGAAAATCTTTTGGTTTCTATACAAAGATGTGCAAATTCCATTTTAAGTTAGATACCACATTGCCAACTTATCCTGGAAATTAGCAACCAACACCTTGGTGCAGTGGTATGCATGGTGGACATGTTTGTCCACGATGGAGGGTTCGAATCTCTTGACTCGCAGTTCTCTTCGTTGTTGTGGGGGTTTTAATTTCCACTAGTCATGAAAATTTGTAGAAATTTTTCTCCATATTATGAAAATTTGAAATATACTTGATTGTAATATCTACTGTCCCTTGAATATAAAATGAATATAAAAAAGGAAAAAAACTAATTTTGTCCTCTTGTATATAAGAGATAAAAAAAAAAAAAAAATTACCTTGAAAATTACAAACTCCGATGATATGCTTTTAAGCATTTAAAACCACCATTGGTAAAAGTTGGTTTAAATAGAGGTCCATGTGAAATGCATGCCAAATTACGTTGAAAACGACAACTTTTTATGATAGGGTTTAAACCACCATTGGGAAAAGTTGGTGTAAGTAGGGGTCCACATGATATATGCATTAAATTGCTGGACTACAAAAGCTTTTGATGGTATTGCTATTCCGGGCCATTGAAACAATGCGCCCGTTGCAATTTGCAAGAAGATAACTTTTTGCGATATTTTATCCCATGTACATTGAGCAGTAAAAATTAATATGAAAATGAGTTATTTATATTTATCACAAAATACTTGCATTTATACCGATTATCTTTTATTTTATGCATTTATACTAATGATTTTTTAAATGTTTTAGATTTATGCTTACTTCATCGTTAAATATTCAAGAATAATTTTTAATTTCTTATTCTCATCTTAAAAAAAAATCTCGAATAATTGAGTAAGGCACGTGAAGTCATGGAGAATTGGAGAGTACTCTTTGTGGAAAATGACTGAACAATTCATGGAGAGCACACTCTTGTACAGTCGACTACGAAAGGAACACTTACCAGTCATTAGACTTCGCCTAACGGAATTGATATAGATACAAGATATTTTTAAATTTATTGACATGAATACAAAAAATAAAAAACAGTTGAAGAAAATGTAAATATTTTTACTTTGGAGTTAACATGAATGAAAATAAAAAATTAACATTTTCCTTAGTTTGCCTCAACCTTAACACTAACCCTCTTTACAAAATCAAAATCTTAACTCTAAATTTATTTGTAAAAACTGAACTCTAACCTTATTTATATAAATTGGATAAGTTTTTTATTTCAATTAAGAATGATGATCTTAAATTTTAATGCAATTGATTCTATGCACTAGGGTGCACTAAGCTTCGATGCACCTAGGTGCAAAAATTCATTTTTAATTTTTTTAATTTTTTTATATAATTGTTAATCTAAGTATATTTAACACGTGTATCAAGTTTTGCTATTTTTGGAGATTTATAGATATTTTTTGAATTTTTTAAAATCAGTAGCATTTCGTAATTCTGGAAAGATATCTATAAATTTACGAAAATGTCAAAACTTGATACACATATTAAATATACTTAGACTAACAGTTGTATAAAAAAATTTCAAAAAATAAAAAATGGATAACAGCCCAAATTTTAATATAAATATATATGAACTAACAGATCATATAAGAAAAAATAATAGTATAACATCTAATTAAATCTATGAAAAATATAGCATTCTATAATATATTTTTAATAAAAATCTATCCTTTCGAAATAAAATAAAGGAAAAACTACCAAATGTAAAATAATATAATATAAATATAGATGTGATGTTAAAAAGGATCTAATTTACCGATAAAATATTTCAATGGGGCATACGGGGACCGTCTGCAAATCGAGCAACTTCCGTGCAGCTCAAAAAAAAAAAAAAAAAAAAAATTTATTTCTTTATAACTGTATGGGCCGCATTTAGATCTTGCCCCCGTATGATTTTTGAAATTTGTTTAGTAATCTTCTAAAAAAATAAAAAATGGACAAATGCGACCTTGGCCTTTTTATTATTTTCAAAAATAAAAAATGAAAGAAAATTCAAAAATCAAATTAGTGTTGCCTTAATTATTTATATATAATATTTTATACCAAATATAAATAAGAAAAACCGAGTTCAAATTGCATTGACTTGACTTGCAAGACGCAAAATTTATTTCAAGTGTTGTAGCGCAAGCGAAAAGTATTATGCCCATGTGGGCACGAGTTCGACCTTAGTTCGTCTCTGGTGGGGTATTTCTGTAGCTCCTCATGTTATTGGAGGGACGTTTGGAATGAAAGTTACGAGAAATATAGTAATTGGTGAGAGTAAAAAATTAAATATTTTGAAATTGTGTGATTGATATGAAATGATAGAAATAAAGTTACAACTAATAAATTTATTGGAATAAATGTATATACTGATTTTTTATAATACCATGACTTTAGTGTATCCACATCAATACGCAAGACGTAATATTGATTTTTTTTCAGATAAGCGGGCCAAGTAGGGCTCAGCCCACCCAAATTGCAATGTAGAGGTGGGAATCGGAGCGGGTCAGGACGGGTCAGAGTGTGCCCAACCCTGACCCTACCTTTCAAAAATATGGTTTAACCATTATTTTTTTCCGGGTCGGGACAAGGTCGGTTTGACCTTTTTTTTTTTTTTACTAGGTCTCGGGTCGGATAAAAACTACGGGTCAAGTAAGAAATTTTTAAAAATTTATAAACCTATCAAGTATAAAGACAAATCTATATTAAATTTAACTATTATATGCTTCAATCTATTACTAATCAATCAAAGCAAAACATAAATATTTAAATAAAACATGAATATTTATTCACCTATATAAGAACAAGTTAACATTTAGATAAAATCTAATCCATTTAGATATCAAACATTTGAATGCAAGTAATTGAGAGTTTTATAGATATCAAACATTTGGTATTGCTAAATCCTCTTCCAAAATCCAATCTACGTAAATAAGTAGACGCAGAAGCATTTTGTAAATATTAAATCATATCATTTGCAATTTGGGGAAAAATCGGAACACATAAAAATATATCCAGAATTCCAGATTTATACCATTGCTAGACGGCAGATCTGGACGGCGGATCTGGACGGCGGCTCTAGATGCGACGGCTTCTGCCGGACAGGGACAAGAAGGCAGTGTTCTGCCGGACAGGGAGAGGAAGGGATCTGGACGCAACGACGTTAGCTGCGAACGGACGACGTTCTGCCGGAAAGGGAGACGAAGGCAGGGATGCTGGACACCGAAGATGATGCAGGAGACGGTGACGGGAGACGGGAATCAGTTGCGGGACATCGCTGGCCAGGCCTGTTGGGCATCAGCAGCGATGACGCAGTCTTCTCTGCTGGCGACGGCGCAATCTTCTCTGCTGGCGACTGCACAGTCTGCTCGGCGGGAGGTGGTGCAGTTTGCTCGGTGAGGGAGACGGCGAAGCAGATGCCAGACGCCATGCGGGAGAGAGACGAGATTCGGGGGAGTTCGGGCCTAGGGAATCGGGATAGGTTAAGCTGAATAGGTTAGAAAAAATATTATAATAGTTAGCGGGTCAGCGGGTCAGCGGGTATGAGCGGGTCGGGATCCGGTAGGTCCACCCTGACCTGCATTTTGAAGAAATTTTCATACCCTTGACCCGCCCCGGTATAAAACAGGGTCGTCCCGATTCCCACCCTTATTGCAACGCAATTGTAATTTGTACACACGTTCCTACACTCGAGTTCCTATTGCGAGTTTGTAACTACTCATCAAATGGGCATTTTAGGAATGTTAAATAATGGAACAGGGGATGGAGAAAGAATTCGCCGACCAAATTAATCAAATCATGGGTAGGCTCAAAAGGCCGTTACAGCTGCCGATGCCGTATTCAACAAACCAAGAGTCCGCGTGACAAGTGTCCGCATCGAAACGCAACCACTTACGAGTCCCGATAACCATCAACCCCCCTAATTCATGCACCTTCCATGAGGGAGGATTGACTGGTAAAGCACTTTCAAAAAAGTATATTGTGTACAATCGAATTTTAAGTATTTATAAGTTATTAATTATTAATTTTATTAAATTATTTACTCTTGAATTGGTATTAATTATAGGAGCTTGTTTATGAAGTATTTCAAGCTAAAATGCATCATTCTTTTATTTTATTTTTATCTTTTTTTTAATTTTTCTTCATAAACATGTGTTGTTGAGTGTATTTAATCTATATATTAAATTTTATTATTTTATAATAATTTACATATTTATTTTAAATTTTTTTAAAAAATATCAATTTCAGTGGCATTTAATTTATTTTCACCCCTTAAAATTTTCGTTTCTAAAAAAATAAATATATAAAATTTGTAAAATGACAAAACAAAATATATACATATATATTGGATGCATTCAGAAAACATGTTTGTGAAGAAAAATTATAAAAATATAATTATTTATAAAAATAAATAAATAAATAATATATTTTCACATAAAATACATCATAATGCATATAATCGAGCTCCCTAATTTACAGAAATATTATATTATCATAATTTTTATATAAATATAGCTCATTATGTTAAACATAACGTATACATTAAATTTGAAAAATAAGTGACTTATATTATAAAAGACAATGTACATGCAGTCAAATTTTAATTACTTCTAAGAATTTTTACGAATTAAATTTATAAAATGATTTATTTTGAATAAATAAGTTGCATGAATATTATATTATCCTAATTTTTATATAAATATATCTCATTATGTTAAACATAATGCATGCACTAAACTTGAACATAAGTAATTAATATTATAAAAGGCAATGTATATGCATAGTAATGTTTTAATCCATCCCGAGCATCTGAATGCAAAACTTCAATTTTTTTAAAAAATTTTGAAATCCGTTTATAAAATGATTGACCTAAGTATATTTAACTTATACGAATGATCTTATTTATATCGGCTAAGCAATTGTTTCGTTTAACTCACCTTAAAAATTTTATTTATAATTTTTTAAATTTTTCTTTATACACTTATTTATTTAAGTGTATTTAACACATAATCTAAATTTTATCATTTTTTAATGTGTATATATTTTTTAAAAAAATTTTAAACATCTGTGTATATATGTATTTAAAATGAAGAATGATTATGTTAGCCGAGCTAAACAAATACCTTGCTTAGTCCACTTTAAAAATATATTTACAACATTTTTTAACTTTTTCTTCATACACTTTTTTATCTAAATGTATTTAACATATAATCTAAGTTTTACCATTTTTAAATACATATATATGTTTAAAAATCCCTTCAAAATTTAAAATTTTAATCTTTAATAGAAAATCCAATTTATTCATTGTATTTAACGTCAATTGTTTACTTAAGAAACTAAATTTCATCCCAATCAAGTATGTTTATAAGCCACATTTATTTAAAAATATGTGTAAATTATGAAAAAAACTTAGATCTATTTACGCATATATTAGAATGTAATAATACTTTATAGAATTATTTATTCATATAAAAATAATATTTTAGACAATTTAGATATCGAAAAACTATTTTAAAATTGACATTTTAGTATTTTTCATAATTATACATAAATATATATATTTTCTAACAAATGTTACCTATAAACATACTTAATTGAGATAAAACTTAATATACTGGATAAATCAATTATGCTAAATACAATAAATGAAATAAATTTTTATTAAAGATTAAAATTTTAAATTTTGAAAGAATCACACGAGCTCACTTATATGTAACCTGATTACATAGAAAGAAAGCCCTTTAAAAATGCTAAAAAAAATACATATACATATCTAAAAATACTAAAATTTAATTTATACATTGAATATACTTCCACAAACAATTGTACGGAGAAAAAACAAATTTTTTTTAATAATTTATAAAAATAAATTAAGTAAAATATTTGTTTGACCCGAGCTAATAAAATCGTTTCTTATTTAAAATACTCATATATTTAAAAGTCTCAAAATAATATATATCCATGTCCAAAATAATAAAATTTAATTTATATATTAAACATACTTGTATAAACAACTTCTTTAAAAAGAAAATAAAAAAAGTATTATAAATAAATCTTTTCAAATAAGCTAAGCAAGACATTTCCTTAGCCCAAACTAATAAAATCACTTCTTTTAACTTAAGGGTGTGTTTGGTTAGGGGTAAAACTTTTGATGAAAAGTTTTTAGAGTAGAAGTTGTCAAATTGATAGAAAATGATGTGATATAATAGGAGTAATGATGAGGAGTAAAGAAAATAAAGTTAAAATAGATAAGTTAGTTGTATAGGTAGTTGTGTAGAAATGATTGAAAAGTAGGGTAATTTGTATAGGAAAATATGAATAAATAATTAAAAATAGAGTAGTTATGAAGAGTGAAAAGTTTTGGATTGAAAAGTTTTAGTTGACATTTTTTTGCCCCAAACAAACGCACCCTAAGTATTAAGTTTTATCCTTTTTGAATACATAAATATAATTTTTATTTTTAAAAAAATAAGAGAATTTTAGTCATTAAAAAATGACTAAAATCTATCTTATTTTAAACAATAAAAAAATACAATTTCCAAAAATGATAAAAGTTTAATTTATAGATTAATATATTTATATTAACAATTTTATATAAAAATATAAAATACATATTTAAAAAATAGAGCTTTGCTCTATGATACATTAAAATTTCAATACATTGAAATGCACTAGAACATTACACGAATCATCATTTAATGATATAAACTTCATTCCTGCATTTTTTTAATGAAACAATCCCACACATTTTAGTTTTTCCAATAGTGATTTCAATATAAAAATGACTAATAAACGGCTTAGAGGTTTGTTTTATCACACACCACAAAAAAACGCTTTCTAAAAAGTGCTACATCAAGGGAAAGAGCACATTCCTCCTCAAAATTTGGGTTCACCTTCCATGAAAAAAGCAGGCCTACATACCAATATTCAGCAAACGTCCAAATACACTTCCATTCCATGCCAAGAGTGGACACGGAAGGGTCGATTCCAACAACAGATTACCATATGACGGTCTAAATTTCATATTTCCAACAAAATCGCGAATTCGGATATCAAATCATGAAAACATGTTGGCGATAATAATAATATTATAAATCTCGAAAATCAAATTGGTGAGATACGGCGTCTTTTGAGAAGCCGGAGGGCAGTTTCGAAAATAGGAACACGCCCCACCACCAACAACCCCATAGATAGGAGGAGCCACGTGGCACTCATAACAAATGGTAAAATAAAAAAGCATCACGCACTGTAAATCTCTGACACGCGCAATATCCGAAATATATAAAAAAGCCAAACAGCCAATCAAAGATAAGAGAAATAAAAAACCCATATTTCCTCCCAAGTTCAAGACGATAAAAGGAAAATGATAGATGTAGGTTAGTCAATGCAGGTCTTTCCAATATACAACCAAGTTTACCTTCTACTTCCGGTCACCAACGGGGGACCGTACAACTACCTACGAACCAAGAGCAGAGAAACCTACTTAGAGAAGTCACGGAGACAAGACAGACTATTTCTTCTTCTTCTTCTTGCAAACCCAGCAAAATGCAAGAGCACCGAAAGAGAAAGATCTAAGCTGCCACGTCGGCTGCGTCCTTCTTCTCTGGCGCACAGACGGCCCAGATGAAGCCATAAGGATCCTTCACTTTCCCAGCACGCGAGCCGCAGCATGCGCCCTCGTCCTCCGCAGTCTCCCCCTCCACCGTCGCTCCGGCTTTCACGGCCTTGCTGACGGCGCCGTCCACGTCATCTGTCTCGAGACAGAACGAGAAGTCGGCCCCGCCGGTCGGCTTCGTGCTGCAAAAATCGTCGCGTTTGAGAAAAAACAGACCCTATCATTTTACTGTTCGCTACAGTCGCATCCTAATAAAACATCAGAAGAACAGCGCGAGAAGCTTACTCGTCTTCGAGATAGTCGGAGACGAGGAAAATGGAAGATCCGAGCTTAAGCTCCGCAGAGACGATGATGGGCTGCTCCTGCTCCGCCTTCCGCTTCGGATGGTGGATCCGCTTCAGCTCTTCGGCTCCAAAGGCCGCCTTGTAGAACTGGATGGCGTCGGCCGCCTTGGGCGCCGGAACGAACATCTGAGGCTTGAGGGAGAAGAAGGTGACGGCCTTGGAGCTGCCGTTCTCGGACCCTCCGCCATTCGCAACGTCTCCGTGCTCCTGCGCCATTGCTGAAACGAGAACTGAGACGTAAGAAAGGAAGAAACCCTAAAAACCCTAGGAGAGAGAAAAGACGAGAATGGAGGATGGTTTGACGCGGAGAACGGGTATTTATAGAGAAATGTGGAGTCGTGAAACCGTTCACCGAATTTCGATTTTCCCGAATAAAATAAAGATCTTTCTATGAACGCCCATACTTTATGTTGGAATTACGGTTTTGCCACTAATGGTAGCAGGAACTTGAAAGACGCTCTGGCCGAGCGGGTGCACAACCATACGCGTGTCGGTAGTCCAACGGCCGATTAAATGAGAGGAGGGAGAGCTGATGGTTTTGATTTTGCGGTCCCCTGCAAGTGGATCAGAAAGAACGAAAAAAATGATGAAAAGACTAGTCCATGGATCACGTCGGATGATCATCAGCTTTGCTCGCTCGCTTGCTCGGTCCGTGCACATGGATGTCTGATGTGGAACGGCAAGCAGGTCTCCTGCCATTTCTGCCGTATTGTCGGGTGCCACCCTTATTTTTTAAAATTCATATTTCCAAATCAGTTCTTATAACTTTTAAGCATTTCATTATAATTTTTAATATAATTATCCTGTCTACTTTTTCTTTATTTCTTCTTTATTCTTATATATTCATTTCATTCCTATTCTCCACTTTTGTTCTACGGTCAGTCAACAAACACATTCTAAAAAATAAATTTTCGTCCAAAACTCTTTTTTCACTTTCTTATTACTTTTTATTATTTTTTCACATCTTCAATATAACAACTCCATTTTTAAATTATTTATATACATCTTTTTATGGAATTGTCTTTTCTATTTTAACTTCATTTTCTTTATTCCACATTATTATTTTTATCACATCACGAGTGTGTTTGGTAACAAAGAGAAGTTGTCAAGTTAAAAATTTTCAATCTGAAACTTTTCACTCTCCACAACAATCCTATTTTTTAATCATTTCTTCACATTTTTGTTACAACTACCCTACTTTTTAATCATTTCTACACAACTACCAACGCAATTAACCTATCTATTTCAACTTTATCCTATTTATTCTTCATCATTACCCCTATCATATTACATCATTTGACAACTTCTACTCTCTACAACTTTTCATCAAAATTTTTATCCATTTCAAAACACACTCTACATCACTCCATCTAATTTTCAAAAACTTTACAACTAAAACTTTGTCTACCATTTTTCTCACTCCTAAACACACCCTTCTTACCACTCAAATCCACTCGAATTAAATGAGGTAATATTTCTCATACATTTTCCATCTTAGAAGTGGGAAAAAATTATTCGGCATACTTCTTCACATATCTTTGCATGCAAGTACTCTATTTTTAATTATTCTTTATACATTTTTATCAATTTCTCGCTTCCCAATACTTTTACATAACGATATTATTTTTTATTCATAGTATAATTTTTATTTTTCAATACATGACAATCCTCATCTAATCTTATTTATTCCATCCATTTGGATGATCATGAACCAACCTTAATTCTAGTGTGCTTGCATTATAGTGAGAGTTAGATAATGTTGATGGTATTAAAGAGAGCATGTTGATTATTGAAAAATAAATTTAGCATGTTGTGAACGTCAGTAAAATAGAAAAAGAGTACACTCAATTTCCTTTTAATAATAATTATTGCTCCCTACATAATTCTTCTGAGATGCACTCAGGTGATGTATCATGCCAAGTACAATTTCTTTCCTTATTTTTCAGACACAAAATCAGTTGCCATATGTGTTAAGAGACCTAAGGACATGAGAAAAATACATCCTTTCAAAATTTGAAGCTTGTGATTTGATTTTCCTTATAAGAATTTTTACTTATGATAGAACTAAACTCCTTCCAATCAGGATATTGAAGAGTAACAGAAAGTTAGTCTCTATTACAACATTCATCCATTTCATTTTGATCTTCCAATCCAAATCTAGCAACATTGCTTTTACCTCCATTAAAAGCGTCACTATTACTTCTACATTCATTAAGCATCGTGCAGAGATCCAAGTTCCCTCCAAAGTTCTCACCACAATTGCAAACCTCATGATACTATTAGTTGCTGGAATCAATGACAAATTAAGCACAATCCATATTTTGATGATTAACAACTCAATTTGAGATTGTTTTAGATACTAATATGGTTTGTTAAAATTGGTAAAAGGTTAAAAACTTAGATTTCAGAACCTGGCAGATCAAGTCGCAAAGCCAAGTCGACTTAGCCATCGACTTGAGTGAAGTTGATACCCAGGTTGACCTCAAGATCGACTTGGAGAGAGCAAAACCTTCCAGCGTTGAATTTGGGAATCAAGACAGGTGAAGTCGCAGTCCAAGTCGACTTCAATTGCGACTTGGGTGAAGTCGCAAACCTAAGTCGACTCCACCATTGATTTCAGATATTCGAATCCTTCCAGCGTTGAAATTGGGTTAAGAGACAGGCAAAGTCGCAATCGAAGTCGACTCTATATGCGACTTGGGTGAAGTCGCATTTACAGGTCAACTCCACATGCGACTTGGGTGAAGTTGGACCCCAAGTTGACCCAGGCATCCGACTTGAGTCAAGCTGAAGATAAATACAGTCCAAGCAAGCAAATATTCATGAAATAATCATTCAAGCTAGTTTATCTTCAAGGAAAAATCATCAGCTTCATCTATGGACTGCAAAATTAAGAAAAGTAAATCATTCTAAGTTCAAGGCCATGAAGATAAAGCTTTCAAGAGAAGATGAACATACCAAGTTCCAAGTTTAAGCATTTAAGATCAAGGGTATTATTGGAAGAACAAGATAAGAGATCAATAACAAGCAATCAGGATCACCAAAGAAATCCAGGTTTCATCATGTGCATAAAAAAAATGAAGTCGCACCCGAAGTTAACTTCACCTGCGACTTGGGTTAGGTCCAAGACCAAGTGGACCTGAAGTGGAACTTAAAGACATGCTGGAGACCGAAGTCGCAATCGAAGTCGACTCCAAATGTGACTTAGGTCGTAACAGTCAAAAAATTAGAACGTTGGCTCATTAAATGCGCGTCATCTACCTCCAAATGTTCGAATTTACTCCACCATTATAAAAGAGCATTCAAGTGGATGTGCTAGAGGTTAGAGACAGCATTCATTGTGTTCACCTTCCACCCTCTCAAAGCATTAAGTGATCAACATCAATTTCAAGTGAAGAACTTTGCTCCAACTTGCTGAAAGCTACATCGCTAACCAAATCATTCTCTCAACAAGTTCTTCCACAAGTTGAAATCTGCCTACACAACTTGTAAAGTGTAGTTTCTTTTATTTGATTTATAATCTGTGTTTGATACTTGGTTTGATATTGGTAATTTGAACCAAGTGAAAGCAAAGTAGCGTTGTGACTTGAGTGTGACCCGTCACCTACTTGTGCAGTGTTTTGTGCAAGCCTCTTAGAGCTAGAGTCTAAAAGAGAGCTGCTGCTCTAGTTGTATTTGACAAATACATTAGTGGAACCCGAGTCACAATGGGTGTGAGCTTGGAAGAGTGGAGTAGGAAAGGTTGCCCGAACTACTATAAAATCTGTATCTACTCCTGTGTTTTGCATATTTGCTTTTACTGTTTTATTTCTTTCCATATTTTTCATTTGTTTCATTAAGGGGATTAAACTAAATAGGGAGAAATTTTCTATTTAAGTATAAATTTTAAAATTCCCAATTCACTCCTCCCCTCTTGGGTAATAGCCATAAACTCAGGACCAACACTAGTAGCCCTCCTTCAAGCATCAAATTTATCTTTAAATTACTTCCTTAAGTTGTTTTTTAGTACACCTCCATTTAACTATTAAAAAAGTTTAGGCTATGGGATGAAAAGAGTCTCTTAGTTCAATCCAGTAATCCACACATCAATCATAGATCGTAGAAAATCTTGTTGTTCGCCATCTTCTCTCCTTGGATTTCTTAGGAACTTGATGTGCCAACAAATCAATATGAATAACTTCAATCTTTGTACATTTCTCTAAGCCATCATATTACCCATTTTTTCTTTAATTCCCACTCTTCTTCTGCTTTATACACTAGTTATTCCTATATCAAACACCTATAATCATATGGTGGTTAGTCTCACAAGTGCTAAAAATATGATCAATGTCTTCTTCTCCTTTATTACAAACATAGTAAATTGGATCCACTATATCCTTCTTCTAATAAGACTTAATTTTGTGGGGAGAGAATTTTTAGCCATGCTCCACTGAAATATGAGTCTTTTAATGTGAAGTTGTAGTTTCCATAATACTCTAAAGATCAACCCCTCACTATTCCCAATTCTCCTTTGAACACTACTGTAGTGCCCCTTTCGTAGGTGGTAGGCGCTACGATGGGTTGGTCTACTTTAGCTAACATAAAATAAAGGATAATTTGCAAATATACATATATAGTTTGATGTTAATTGTAGATATACTCACATAGTTTCACGAATTGCATATTACCCTTACATAGTTTTAACGAAATTGTGTATTACCTTCATACCGTTACCTACCATTAATGCCTTGCTTGACATTTTGGAAAATAACAAAAATGTCCTCGGTGGTAATTTGTATATATACCACATAGTTTGACACTAATTGTAGATATACTAACATAATTTCAAGAATTGCATATTAGCCCCACAATTTCACCAAAATTGCATATTACCTCAATATGCAATTTTGGTGAAATTATGCGAGGTAATATACAATTTGTGAAACTATATAAATATATCTGTAAATTACCAATGAGGACATTTTCTTCATTTTAGGCAAAGTATTAACAGCAAGTAACGACGTGAAGGTTGTTGGAATTCAAGGCAAATTAAGCATAATCCATGTTTTGATGATTAACAACTTAATTTGAGAATTAATTGGATACTAATGTGGTTTTCTAAGCTTTGTTAAAGGATAAAAACTCAAGTTTCAGAGCATAGCAGACCAAGTCGCAGTCCTAAGTCGACTTAGCTATCGACTTAGGTGAAGATGATCCCCAAGTCGACTCCATAATCGACTTCAGATGCATTAAAAGTTCCAGTGTTGAAATTAGGCACCAAGACAGATGAAGTTGCAGTTGAAGTCGACTTCACCTGTGACTTAGGTGAAGTCCCAAACCCAAGTCGACTCCAGAATCAACTTCAAACATACTAAATGTCTAGAGTTGAATTTGAGCACGAAGACAGGTGAAGTCGCATCCGAAGTCGACTCCACTTGTGAGTTAGGCAAAGTTGCAGACCCAAGTCGACTCCAAGTACGACTTGAGTGAAGTTAAAATTCAAGTCGACCCAAACAAGTGACTTGAGTAATTGGCCGTTTCAGAATCCTTCGAACTTGAATGTTATTAAGGAAAAACTATATACTAAAGATTTGGATATCAAAATCAAGAAGGACAATCATCATAAAGTCAAGGCCACAAGGAAGAATCCCTCAAGGAGAAGAATATCATGACAAGTCTCAAGACTAAACAAGGAAAACTAAGGATATAAGTTGAAGAACAAGATAAGAGAGGAAAAATGAAATATCAAGATCACTTGCAAGAATCCTAAGTTCCAACATATGCTCAATGGATAGTAAAGTTGCACCCGAAGTCGACTTTACTTGCGACTTGGGTCAGGTTCAAGACCAAGTCGACCTAAAGATGGAACTTGAAGTGGAAACTGAAGACCAAAGTCGTACCCAAAGTTGACTCCAGCATGCGACTTGGGTGAAGTTGCATCCGAAGTCGATTCTACTGTGTGACTTGGATAAAGTCGCATACCAAGTCGACTCCACATGCGACTTGGTTTACAACAGTCAAAAAAATTCGAATGTTGGCGCATTAAATGTGCGCTACCTACCACTAAACGTTCAAATTTACTCCTCAATTATAAAAGAGCATTCAAGAGGACATGCAAGGGGTTAAAGAAGCATTCAATAAGCTTACCTTCCACTCTCTCTAGTATTAAAGTGATCTACACCAACTCATAAGTGAAGAGTCATGCTACAACTTGCTGAAAGCTCCATTGCTGATCATTCTACTCTCTCAACAAGTTCTTCCACATGCTAGAAACTGCCTACATGAATTTATAAAGTGTAGTTCTTTTTGTTCATTCATTATTTGTGTTTACCATTTGGTTTGATATTGGAAATCAAAACCAAGTGAAGGAAAAATAGTGCTATGACTAGAGTGTGACTCGTAACCTACTTTGTTGTATTTGTGCAAGCCCCCTAGAGCTGGAATCTAGAAGAGAGCTGCTACTCTAGTTGTATTTGATATCCAATAGTGAAACCCAAGTCATAACGGGTGTGAGCTTGGAAGAGTGGAGTAGGAAATGTTGCCCAAACCACTATAAAACTGTGTCTATTAATGTGGCTTGCTTATCTGCTTTAGTTCTCTCCATATTCACTGTTTGTTTCATTAAGGGGATTAAATTAAGAAGGAAAAAATTTATGTTTAAGTAAAGAATTTTAAAATACCCAATTCACCATTTTCCTCTTGAGTTGTTGCCATAAACTCGGGACCACCAAGTGGTATCAGAGCAGGTCTTTGAGTTTGAACCAAAGAGATCTTACAAATGACACCCCAACAAACTTCCACCCTTGCATTCGCCGAAGGGCAATCATTTACAAGGGCAACTCTTTTTGACGGGAGTAACTTTGGTTACCGGAAGTTAAGAATAAAATAACTAATCATGACTACGGATATAGACTCTTGGATTGCTATCTAACATGGTGTTGTACAATCTATTAATGAAAGAACCTCCACATGGTCTGAGGAAGAGGTTAGAACCGTTAAAAGCAACGCCAAAGCCATGAATTTCCTCTTTTGTGCTTTAATGACATCTGAATATGATAGGGTATTCTCTTGACAAACCGCCAAAGAAATATGGGATACACTAATATCTATTTATGAGAAAATTTCTCAAGTCTAAGGGACAAGAAGAAATATTTTGATTGGAGAGTTAGAAAGCTTTAAAATGCTTACGACCAAAAATATTTTTGAAATATTTACTATATTCTCAAAAATTACAAATGCTCTAAAAGGTCTCGAGAAAGCTATTTCTAAATCTGAGCAGGTTATGAAGATACTAAGGGCGCTACCTGAATCGTGGACTCGCAAGATCACGACCATTGAGGAAGCAAAAGACTTAAATACACTAAGGCGAGAAGATCTTATCAGCTCACTCATGTCACATGAGTTGATAAAGAAGAGGAACGAAGAACAATATAAAGGCAAAAGAGCAATCGTCTTGAAAGTCACATAAATTTCAGATGAGTCCACCTCATCTTCTCAAAATGACGATGAGGAGATTGCTTTACTCATAAGAAGATTCAGAAAGTTCATGAGAAAAGGAAAGAACTTCAAGGGTTTCAAAGAAAGAAATTTGGGGTGTGTTTGGGAATGAGTAAAATTTTTGATGAAAAGTTTTGAAGAGTAAAAGTTGTCAAATAATGTGATACGATAGAGGTAATGATGAGTAGTAAATATGATAAAGTTAAAATAGATAGGTTAGTTTATGGGTAATTATGTAGAAATAATTGAAAAGTAGGGTAGTAGTATAGGAAAATGTAAAAAAATAATTAAAAAATATGATAGTTGTGGAGAGTGAAAAGTTTTAGATTGAAAAGTTTTAACTTCACATTTTTTAACCGTTGCCAAATATACCCTTGAAGGAGAAAAAGAAGGAAGCAACAAAGTGTCATCGATGTGGAGGAGTGGGGCATATGCAAGTCCAATGTCCCACACCAGAGGAGAACAAGATAAGAGAACTATGAGAAAAGAAGGGCCGAGGCGAAAACAGAAAATTTTAAAAAGCTAAAAGAAGAGGGATGCGCATCAATGAGGAGACATCCATAACTTGCAACTCATCAAATAAGGATAATGAGGCTGCAAATTGTGCAAGAATATGTTGCATGACTACAATGGAGAAAGATACCAACCTTTGTCTCGCTGCAACAGAAATCTTGGAGGAACAAACCACCTCAATAAACTGCACAAGTAGTGAAAAAATAACTTCTAAACTAAAAACTCCTTCAATTTTCTCTTCCATAAATGAATATCTCAAATGTGCTGAATTAGAAGAACTGCAACAAGCATATGATTCATTATATGAGGAAATAAAGAAGTTAGGAAACAAATTCACAATAAAAGAAAAGAAAATGTGATTCAATAATTATTATGAATGGAAAACTTGCAGAAAAATTGACCACCTAACTAATGAAAAGAATACTTTGACAAAAGAGGTGGAAAGATTAAAGAAAGAAAATGAAACATTAAATGAATCACTTGCGAAGTTCTCTAATACAGTGAAAAACGTGAAAATGTTTCTAAATATAACCACTCAAAACAACAAAAGAGGACTTGGGTACTTTACATTTGAGAAAGAAAAATGTAGCAAGTCTAATGCTCCAAGGACCTTTAAAAACTAAGCAAAACCCATTTATACTAAACCAAAATGAATCATGTTGCTTGGACCAAAAGACCAATTTGGGAACCATCTACTGCATGGATTCTCACTCCAAGACTTCCGGGAGCTTGTAACTTTTGCAACAAGATAGGACACAAGATATATCAATGCAAAATAAGAAAATTGTATAATCTTGGTGCAAAACTGGTTTGGAAACCAAAGAACGTTAGATTTATGTCTTCCAAGATAAAACAACGTAGATTTCAATGGCTAATTAACCCAAATGGACCCATAAAATGGGTACAAAAAAGATAAGCTCCATATGACTTTATTTTTGCAGGTATGTCTTAAAGCAAAGGCCAACAATATGTGATTTATGGATAGTGGTTTCTCAAGACATATGACAAGAGAAAGAGGAATGTTCCACAAAATCAAACAGTTTAGTAAAAGAACAGTTGCATTTGAGAACAACGAAAAAGGTATAATTGAAGGTAAAGAAAATATTTATGAAAATTCAAATGCATGTATTGATGATGTATTATTTGTTGAAGGACTCAAACATAATTAATGAGCATTAGCCAATTGTGTGATAAAGGTTATAAAGTTGTATTTGAATCTTCTATATGCAATATATTTGATGATGATCACATAATTTTTAGTGGCAAAAGACATGAAAATGTATATTTGGTTTGTCTTGATGAATTTGATGAAAAATGTCTAATAACAACTATCGAAAATGATCCATTGATATAACATAAAAGACTTGAACATATGAATATGTCAAATATTAAAACCCTGTGGAAAAAGAGCCTAGTGGAAGGGTTATCAAAGCTTAAATATGACAAAGAAAAAATTGTAAAACTTGTCAACTATCCAAGCAACCCAAGATGCCATTTTCCACCAAAAAAAAATTTCGACAATGAGGTCACTTGAACTATTACGTATGGATCTTTACGGGCTATCAGATATTTTAACTCTTGGTGGAAAAAACTATGTATTTGTAATAGTTGATGATTTTTAAGGTTTACATGGATAATTGTCTTAGCAAGCAAAGATGAAACATTTTTTATGCTTGTCACATTTTCAAATTTAGTGCAAAATAAAAAACATAACACAATTATTTCTATCAGAAGTGATCATGGTGGTGAATTTGAATATAAACAATTTATAGAATTTTGCAATGAGAAAGGAATTCACTATATATTTTTTGCACCAAGAACTCCCCAACAAAATGGGGTAGTTGAAAGAAAAAATAGAACAATACAAGATATAGTTAGAACTATGTCAAATTAGAGCAAATTGTCCAAAAGATTTTGGGATGAAGCTGTAAGCACAACATGCCATGTATTAAACCATGTTACCATAAGAGCTATCTTGAAAAAGACCCCATATGAACTATGAAAAGGTAGAAAACCAAACATATCATATTTCCATGCTTTTGGATATACGTGTTATGTGTTAAACAATAGAAAAACTAACTTGAAAAATTAGATGCCAAAAGTGATGAGGCGATATTCCTTAGTTATTCATCAAATAGCAAAACATATAAAGTCTTTAATAAGAAAAATCAAATAATAGAAGAATCAATACATGTTGCATTTGATGAATTTAACCAAAATCCGAAAAAAGGAGGATGAGTTGAGTGATGCAGATGGGGCGTTAAGGAACCCAAAGGTGGAACGACTAGAACAACAAGGAGAAGCCGAAGCAAAACAAGAGAACTCCATAGAGGAAAGGGCAAGTGAATGTAACAATTCCTATAAACCTCTAACTGATTCGAAATTCAAAAATGATCATCCAATTGAGCAAGTTATTGGTAATATCTATAGGGTAAAAACTAGAATTAAATATTATATCATCGACATAAATTTGAACAATTAAAATATTTAGTTCTAGACTATTACATATAAATACCTTTCTTCTTGCAGCTTTACCTCCTGGGTCCAAACCTTGTTTAATGCAAGATATGATTTGATAAAAAAAATTTCTTTCCTTTACCTTTGCAATGATCTACCCCCATGCATTATGATGTTGTAGAAATATTTTACTCCTCTTTTTGTCATTCGACCTTTGTTTGTAGATTTTTTTTGTTGTGTAAATTTAATGTTGCTTTGACAGGTAGCTTGGATAGTCCGCTTCTTTTGAATGATATCTATTGTGGCTGTCCTACTTTTATCAAAATAGAGCATTGCCTCTAAGAATTTTGAGATAAATGTTGCCTCAAGTGAAATATTATCTTCACTCGTTGTTTACATTTTCCCTCCAAGCCTGGTGGAAAAACAGTCTTGTAGCCATTTTGAAGCATTCTTGTGGGTATCGTAGAGATTCATCTATGACGATGAGTTAACCGGTGACGGTTGTATATTTTGCGCATTTTACGACTTCTAGGGATAACATTGCTGATTGTTCAAGTTTGTCAACATCACCTATATTGATGATGATTTGTTGAGACTTTTTAAATGCCTCTACTTGAATGTCCATGTGAGAAATAAGTTTGTTCGTGGCTTGCAAATAGTATTTTCCACTTGGTTGTTCTTTTGTCGGTACTCTTTGTAATTCATGCACTTTGACCAACACTCTCTTTTTTGAGGTGTTTGCCTGGCTTGCTGATAAGACAAATATTTCACCTTCCTTGGTTGCAAATGGCTGTGTAGATCATAGAAACCATTGCTTTATATGGGTACTAGAGGTAGAGGTATAAGGAGCTTTTGAGCTTTTTGTTGCATTTTTGAACTATGGGCATGTTGGTTAATTAAATAGAAATTTTTTTCTACAGATAAGAGAGACAAAATTAGTTGGCTAGCTATTTTTTTGTAGAGTTTTTGGGTTCATTAGAGAAATATTAGAGAGCTTTCTTTAACAATGGGTGGTTTCTGTGGAATAAGATTTTTTTGCATTGGCTTTGTGGGTTTTCCTAATAAAATGAGAGGGTCAACACGTTTTCTTTGAAGAGAAATAAGGTTGACATCTCGTCCTTGCAAGATAATAGGAGTATTATGAGGTCAAACTTTTGCTATAAAAATAGATAGGTTAAAGATTTCGGTATTACTCTTGACGAAATTAACTTCTATATAGATGTCTGCCACTTGAGATTTTTTCACTTACTTGTTCAAGATAAATATCACTCTCTTGTTGCGGTCGTGGAGAGATTTGTTCCATCCTCAAGCCATTTTCAGTTTGCTTTGTCACTTGTAATAACTATGTAAAGCTAGCAAAGGGATGTAAAACTACATATCTAGAGATTCCTGGGTGTATTGAATTGATTCTAATGAATATTTGTTCATTGAGATGTAATGGAATCTTCATCTTTGCTGCCAAAGCCCGTCATCTTGCTACAAATTTTGAGAAAGTCTCAGTGTCTTTTTGCTTCAAGGCCTCCAAATTAGCCCTCTTAGGTGCACATTTAATATATATAAGAAAAATGATCCATGAAGGCCAGAGATAATTGCTCTCATGTTTTGATATGGTTGCAACTGAGTGGCGTATACCATTCGAAAGCATTCTGTCTCAAGCTATGCTAGAATAACACTAATAAAGTTTCTTCTTTCTTTACTAGAGGATATAAAATGTTGCAAAATGCCTTAAGATAGGAACATGAACATGAGTCTCCTTCACAGATAGGTAGGGTTAGCATTTTAATTTTTTAAGTAGCTTTGTATTTGAAAATGGACAGAAATCTTCTATTTTTGCTGATGGAAGGTCCTCTCTTTGTTGTAACTTAATTTTTTCTTCCATCTCTTAGAGCTGGTTTTGAAATTGTGCCTTGATTTCTTATATTTGGCCTTTCATATTTACTAAGCTATGTGATCTTTGAGTTAGGGAAGAGTGTGAGCTTGAAGTTGCCATTTGTTGGCTTGAAGGATGATGCTTGATGTTTTAGATTTGAAGTTGATTGACGTTGCTTTAACATTTTGTAGTGCACGCCTTGTATCCATTGCATTCACTGCATTACTTGATCCCATTTTTCGAATGAGAACGTAGTACTTTCCTTTGAAGAATGATTTGTCATCTCCATGTGTATAATTTTGGCCTGAAAGTAACTTGAAGTGTGAGTTATATTTTTCTTTTTTTTTTCCACTTTTTTTTGCCTTTTTTCAACTTTTTTGGCAAGAAGCTAAAGAGGAATTACAGAAAATATGCTATGATGACCCTTATTTTAGAAACAAAGGTGGAACAGTTGATTTAACGTCTTTGGGCCTAAAAATTAGCTATTTCCTAACTGCTGTCTCGTTCCAGTGCTTTTGGACATCACTAGACCTAAAATCGTTTCAAGTCTTGTCATGAAACTTTTTAGAACACCCTACTGCTTCCTCCATATTTTGATGTATTTTTTAAATCTTCCTTTCACCATGTTTTTATTGTAATGTTGTGAGAATACTGCTATGTCCCTAGATTTTCACAAGCCATGAAAGAGGGGATGAAAGAACTACCCTTTGTGTCCCTGTATATAGACTAGCTCAAAGATTAGTAGGAATGTAAATGATAATTAGTCATAACCCTCTTTTGGATATAAAATATGGGACGCTGATGCGGACGTGCAGAGCTAGAGTTGGCTGTGAACAAACTTGCTTTATGCCTCTAGACCTAAAAATGTTTTAGGTTCCTGGATAGATTCTTCTTGCACATTTTCCTTTCTTTTTGGTACTTTGCTGCACCTTTTATTATCGTGCTTTACTATGGGCCATTTCCACTATAGAATTGATGAAGCGCTTATGGATATCTTCATGTGAAAGTGGAGATGTGAGCAGAATCTATCAAACGCCTCCAAACCTGAGAGCTTTTTAGATTTGATCACGCAATTTTCTTCCAACACGCTTTTTCCTCGCCCCGACACCTGTTTATAGACTTAAAAATTATAGACTTAAAAACTTGTGTGGATCATGCGTCATGTCACTAAAAATGAAATAAAAATGCTCCTAATTTTTTTTATATGCTATAGGATGATGATTTTTAAAAAATAGATAGTCTTCCTCAATGAAGTCGCCAAGCTATAGCACCCCTTTTGTATGCAATAGCGCTACAATGGGTAGGTCTATTTTAGCAAACCTAAAATAAAATAAAAACTAAAAAATAAAATGCAAAAATAAGCTGCTAAAAATTTATAATATTATGGCAATAAATAGAGATCAAAAAATTAAAAAAAATAATAATAGGAAATTACAAAGGAGTTGCCATTAATCTTTTTAGGAAGATTAGAACCCAGATATTGCATTAAAATGATAAAGCTCTAGTTTACGTAAACAGAGATAGAAGTTACAGGCAAACCATGCATCTTTGGCATAATAAAAATAAATAAAGGTATTTTCGAGGGGACTAGAACATGTGCAACTAGACCGAGGCTTTGGATATATATTTTTAAATAGTTGGAATAGTGGACAGGGGATAGAAGTAGGAGATTTTTTAGATAATTGGAATGGAATGGAGAGAAAATGGTAACATGGGCTTAGATTTTTATTGGGTAGAGGTAGGAGATGAAGATAAAATAAATGGGAGAATGGAGGCGGATGGATTAGAGAGAGAAATGGTGTGCCAACATTGTAGTGGACGACACCCTTCTCTCTTTGCTCTGGAGAGCTTATTCTCTGCTTGGCATTGTGTAAGATGCCTCTATTTATAGACATTTTGGTGAGGCTAGCTATCCATGTGGCAGGATTTTATTGGCTATTGATGTGGGGACAAAGCATGTAATGGGTATTCCTATGCTTCCTTTGGCAATGGTGAATGCATGCTGGATAATCCACTACTCCTTGTTACTTCATCCCTAAGTAATCTTGCTTAGTGGCCAAGCAACTATTAGACAATGAAGATCATCGTCGAGGATATGAGGTGCGCGGTACTAGTGTTGGTTGGCAGGTTGGAGATGATGCTCACCTCCCGAGAGACATCCAATGGCTATCTTCATCTAGCACACGAGGGTGCAGCTCTTGATGAAATGTTTGTCGGCCTTGGGGCGATGGAGGCAGCAGATGAGAGACCAAACACAATCACCGCGTGCATAGATGGGTTGGGCCAACAAGAGGGAGCAATAACGGGCCGAAATGCAGCAGTTATGGTTGGTCGAATTCGAGGCTACTATCCATTTGGTTGCCTCCAGGCTTGGAGGGATCTAATGTCTGCTGCCTTTTTCGCCGGTGTTACCAGACATCCAGCGGAAGGAGGATGGTGGCTTATTGTTGGGTCTGGATTCGATTGGCTTTGTATGGGGTTGAGTGCAGGTGGATTGGAAATTGGTTACAGGCGATGGTGAGTTTCTTCTTCTCCCACATCGTTAGATCAAGATAGAGGAGAGCAGTGGAGCTTCAACAACAACCATGGAAGAAGTTGTGCACGCTATTGACCTTGTGAATAGCTCCGATGGTTGCTGGTAGAGATTGCAAGTGGCAATCATAGGAGGAACTTTGTTTGGGGGAGATGGTGTTCTCTTTTGGTAGTCTACCATAGTACAAAAATTTGTGCACCTGTAGGTGGTGTCCAATAATCTGGATTATTGATTCTCACTTGCTAACTATTCGATAAATTTATTGTGATTCTACAAGTGTAAATCTAGCCCAATGATGCCTTTTCATTGTAGATTAATCCAAATAATGATTATAATTCTAAATAACACCATTTTATGTAGTTGACACATTCAATTAATATGTCTCAAAATGGCTCAAAATTGGGGTCCACAACTGCCTTCAACACAATTCACTAAATGGTTCATTTCAATATGAATTTTGTCCCTATACAAGAAGCGGTAAGCAAATTTTACCTTAAATGTTTCGTCTGCCTCCTTTCCCCTAAACAGGAGTCTTCCTCCTCTATCTCTACTATTAGACCAGATAGAACAACTTTTCGTACTTTCTTCCCCATCTACTACATTTACTTCATCCTCATGCCACATCCTGTTTATGTCATTAATAAAATAACTTACCAAAACATCTTGTGTTGGGGTAGCAATCCAACCATCTTGATTATTTCCCATGTCCGCTGATCCCTTAGAAATAATATTCCTTTCATTCTTCACTCTTCATTGGCAAGATTCTTTTGTTTTGTCCCTTGTCATGCATATGCTCTTCCCTGTGAATGAATCATTCACATGTCTTTCGTAGTGCCAAATATCCCTATCTAGAAAATATTTTGACTTAGCACTTTGAAGCATAAAGAGATCTTGTCACAGTTTTCTCTACAAGTGCACGAGTCATAAATTATAGTATTTAATAAAAATCGATCCCATTGAGAATTTGGGACTTAAGATATTTATTTTTAAATATTTTGAAATGAATACCAAGAGAAAATATAAGAATAAGGAAATAACAAAGAAGCAAAGTGAGTCTTGAGAATGTTGAATGGAAACTAAAATCTCTAAAGATGAGAACACCTAGGGTCTAGGGTTTCACATGCAACGTTTGCAATAGATACGTGGTAATTTATTTAATTCAAATATTACGTGTTAAAGGACAACAAACCCTAAGTTAACCTTGCACTCTCTCTTGAAACCTTCAAAATGTACCATAATCTTCTTAACTAGCCATTCTCATGAAATTTAGTCAATTAAAATTCATTAAGTTTTATGGCAGTTCATAGAATTTCTTAAGGTCATTACATTTATTCTCATGGTCTAAATTTTTAGGTTCAACATACTGATTATAATATATTAGATTTTCACCTCTCAGCTTTTTCACTTAATATATGAAGTATGAGCTCAAACACCCAATAAGCGTTAAATCTACAAGATATCAAATTTTCATACAATATCCTTTACAAATAAAGTAAAACTGCGATATCCTTTACATAGTTCACATGCTACATCGTAAACCCTAGATTATCATATTTATACTGAAATATAAATACAAAACAATATTGTATTCAAAGTCTATTAAAAACAAAACAATATAATCAAAAGAAAGCTTTAATAATGTCTTGAACGTTCTAAACAATGTACCACCTCACTTATCTCCTTGTGCTCTTGAGTTTCTCACACTCTTGGACCCCAGCCCTAGCTCCAAGTAGGGGTGCAACTTGGGCTGGGTTTCGCCCGAACTTGGCCCGCCGAACTCAAAATTTGGTAGTGCCAAAACTGGTTGTTTATGAGCCCGAACTCGATTTTTCGGGTTGAACCCAAGCCCAATTTGAAATCGGTTCAGTTTCGGGTTGATAAGAACCCTAACCCGCACTACTTGAACCCGATTCCAATACCCCTTATAAAGGGGATTTTTCCTGTGCCCTAACCCGTAAATTCAGATTTCTCCCCAATTCCAGGCTTCCGGGCACCAGCAATCCGCCTGCCGTTCCTGCGTCCTGCCCGCGTGACTGCGCATTGTCACCGATCGATGACCGATCGTCTGCCCTGTCGATGACGGGACAAGGGACAACTGATTGCGCAGTTCATCTTCTCTCTCCGGTGCCGTCTGCTTCTGCCTGTCGTCGACTACTCCGACCTGTAGATGGTTGATGCACCTGTTGTTTTCTTTCCTGGAACCCAACCATTCCCACAGTACGTTGCTGGCTGGTTACTTTAGCAAGGTATTTAATTTGAGTCAAAGCTTTTTTATTTTTCACTCGTCACACAGGTCATGAGAAATTCAGACGGTTTCCTATTTGATTTCATGAACCCTTATCTTTCATTTCCAGTGTAAGTCAATTAATGTTGATTTGCTAACTGCTTGCTTCTAGGTTGTTATATGCTTAACGGTGCGGAAAATAGGCCCCTTTATGAACTTCATTCAAGAGTGAAATCTTATATTTTTTCCCCAACTATGCAAAAGTTATCATAATTGCAACATTGACTAAGTAATATTGAGATAGCTTGACTACTTGTAATATTAATTTTCATCTTGAATAACTGATTTTTTTGTGTTATATAATTGCCATAGAGTGATGTATGCTTAAACATTTGTGTGTTGTAATTGAGGCTAGAATGTTAAATAGTGGATAAATGGCAGAGTTAACCTGATGAGCCATAACCTATTAAGCGCTGTTCAAAATTGAAAATGTAATCAATAGCAAAAATTGCTAAAATTCTATGAATTTCCAAGCCTAGAAGAGTACCACAATGAGGAGGCAAACAAAAGAAAAGCAGTTCTTCAGAACAAGAAGAGATGTTTTTTCTTTTGGAAAATAGCTAAAAAGATGATTAGAAAACCTGAAAAAGATTCCTGAAATGACCACAAATTGGGTCCTATTAGTAGATCCTGCTACTTGTTGAAGCATTGGCACAGATATTGCCAAACTATTTCACCAGATTATATTTTTTGTGCAATATTTGGATATAAAATATCCATTCTCACCATCATATGGTTTTATTTTATTAATTTTGGTCGATAATGTAATGTCAACTTCTTAAATATTTCAATTGTTATGTGATTGTGGTTTCTGTAGTTTTATACCTTTCAATTTTGTCCCATGCTAAATATTCCTCATTTATTCTAATTTACGTCGGTGTCCGTAGCAAGATGACCATTTTCTCATTATATTAGGAACTATTATGTAGAAGTTTTCTTCTGATACCTTAGTAATCCAATTCTAAGCTTGTATATGGTGGTGTCTATTTTAATGTAGGAATGCAAAAGCACCATATAAGCAAAAGATGTGTTAATTACCTACGACAATAATTTTTTTAATCATTAATTTCGCATTTTTAAAAGTGTATCTCTTGTACGCTTTATGGATGGTGCAGCTTTTTATGTTGATGACATCATCATTATCTCTTTTGCACCTCATTTTGAATCTCTTTTGTACCTCATTTTGAATTTCTTTTATGTCAAACCAATCACAATTGTAATGCTTATTTTTTTGCTTTTTTCTTGGTTTTAGTGTTTATTGAAGGTAATTCTCTATTTCCATCATTTTTTTCAATTCAAAAGCTGATCCAGACGATCATTTGAGGCATTGTTGCGTACTGATCTATACAATCAGTTGCAATGACATTGTTGGCAAAACTAGTTTTTTAATTTTAAAAAATACAATTTTTAAATCTAAACCATCCATATTATTACCCATATATTTATCTATGATTCCAAAATCAATTTGATTGGAAAATTAATGTTGTAAAAAATAATACAACTTGAGAGTAGTAAATATATCGTATAATTTAAAAAATATATATCATATAGGAATTTCTGATCAATGTGATTCAGGCAACACAGAAAAATACATATGGATGAATGATATAAACTTGTGAACATTTATGGTTGATCTATTTCAGTTATGTTTCCCTTGCATTGTAAATCATGTGTAGTCACTTTTGTCATCTGCCATGGCATCCTGATGTGGTCCATAATTTTGTCTTCCTACTCTTAAGTGGTATTTGAATTTTTCTTGCTTTTGTGTAATAAATTATTTTTTAAACTTTTTTATACAATAGGTTTGTGATAAAAACTATATATATATAGGATGATTAACAAAGAAATATTAATAGGAGAAACTCAACCCAAAACTCAACCTGAGCCCGAATTTCAAAAATAGGATTAGGGTTGAGATTTACAAATAGGGTTGGGGTTAGGGTTGAAGTTTTACAAATAGGGTTAGGGTTGAGGTGAACCCGAGTTTCATGAGCCCGAGTTGCACCCCTAGCTCCAAGGATGTTCTAAAATGTCCTAGGACATTATCGACAAGTGTTTACACAATGCTCTCCATGAAACTTGTGCATACTCAGTCCAAAAAGGATTAATTGTGCACCTTAGCCCCCAACACTGCTTGGGTTGTGTTGGTCACTGATTCAACATGTTTTGTGAAGTTTTTTTACCCAACATGCTTTGAACCATGTTGAAACTCTATTAACATGTTCTTTGCCAGCCATTTTCATCACTATTTTGCCTCATTTTTAATTTTTCTAAATCATGAAATTGAATGAATCTTGGTCCTCATGCTTCAACTCTCCAAAAATTGTACTCATTTTACACTGAAATCACCTTACTTTGTACATGTCGAGCAATCACGAGTGTTTTGTGCTAAACAAAGCTAAATAGTTTAATATTTGATTCAAATCATCATAATGATTCACATTCTTATCCAAATACCATTCCAAATATATAGTATAAAAATAACACAACAAATTCTCCCACACTTAAACTTTTGCTTGCCCTCAAATAAATACAAAAGAATTCAAGATCAAATTGTAAAACTTTATAATCAATCTTTCAAAAACTTTAAGCAAAAATCGAATACAATCTTGTGTGACTAAAAATTTAGCAAGATTATTAAATGAAAACTCATAATCATTGTACTTTCAAAAATCTCAATAAAAAATGTGAACTATCTCCAAACTGTTTTAAATCTAATATTGCAAAATAAAATAGTATCACATTCACACTTAGTGTTTTTATTATTCTTCTGAGAGTCTATTATTACCCTTGGTTTAATTTTTAACTAAGTCTGATAGTAATTTCTCTCATTATATTTCAGAATATCTAGGAAAGAATCTTTTTTCAAAATATTTTCAATAACATACCAAAGGTAATATTACCTTAATTCCTGTTTCGGCTCAAAATTCAGATTGAAAGATGATTCAAGTCAAATAATGGGAAGTACGAAAAAAATTCAATTCTAAGTTCAATGGAGGAATCAAAAGATAAATATCTCAAATCTAGGCTCATTATCATATAAAAGAATAACTTAATCATATTCTACAAATAAGTCAAGTGAATATTAGTTTTAAAAATCTTTGACTAGAATGAGACTTTCATTATATTGGAAAACTAAACTTTTTAACTCAATAATAATGTGTAATCAAAATAATTTTTGACAAATTGAAGAGAATTACTCTAAGTTTGAAAAAAAAGTAGAATTAGTGTTTTGGTATGTCAATTTTATCAAGCGATTTAGGACAAAAATATGGATATTTTTAACAAGTACATGCTCAAAAATGAATTCGACATCGTAATAAAGTCTAATTATTTGCATAACTCAAAAATTTTGAAGTCCTAATTATGGTCTGCTTAAGGAATCACAAGAGTTCAATGTGGGGTCCAAATTTATTCCATGACAGTGCTTATGTATTTTCGAAAAAATTCCTCAAACATGATAAAAACATTCATGGCAACAATCACAACAAAAATGCAACACATTCACATCCATGCTTAGAGGTGACATTGTCCTTAATGTCAAGAGAAATTCATTCAATCAGACATACATATCAATAAAAAATTAAGTGAGTATTTCCTATGAATGAAAGTTGTTAACTTTCCTATTAAAGTGTTGAGATTTTGAATTACAATCTTTCTCTAGCTAGATTTTGCAAAACACCCATGAAAACTTCCTCATCAACAAGTATCAAAATTCTAGAAAAATAGAATAAAATCAATAAAGAAAACTACTACTTCCCTAAAATAAATATGGGATTGCCTCCCAAATAGTATTTAGTTTATAGTCTTTAGCATAACTGCAACTTGATCCTTATGAATTAATCAACTCCAACTTTTGCACGGATCTACTTCTTTTGTTTGCTTCCCAATTTGCATACATTCTTCATCTTACAAACTGGCCTCCAAAATTTTCTTGTAAATTTTTCCGTCAATGAAGCACAATGGTCAGTTTTAATAGTCAAGTAAGAACCAAAAATTTTTATTACCAATTTGTTATCATGGCTTGTCTGTCTATCGAATTTCAGTTGATGTGGTGATTTTGATTTTTCACTTTCCAATACTATTGAGACTTCAACAACTTCTTGATTCAAAATTTTGGTAGTTCCTCCTTTGCTTATGCATGCTCCCGTTAGGTTGACTAAAGTCCTTTTTGTTGGTATCTCGTTGGTTGCGTCAATCCTTATATAAGAATTCTTAAGAGGAGTTTTCTGGCTTTGAGGACAAGTTGAACTTTCCCTTTTCATCTTCGACTATAAATGTAAGCTTTTCATATTTACATCAACAATAGCTTTGGTTGTTGCTAAGAATGGCTTTCTTGCTATGAATGGCTTTCCATATGATTGGGGTTGATGATCCTTCTCAATTTCAAGCACAACGAAATCCATAAGAATGAAAAAAATTTCAACTTTCACTAGCACATCCTCTATGATGTCCACAGGATATTAGATTGAGCAGTCTGCAAGGTATAATGACATTGTTGTGGCCTTAGGGTGCTCATCTTCAATTTGTCATAGATGGAGAGAGAAATTAGTCTTATGCTTGCTCTAATGTCATACAAGACCTTGTCCACTTGCACATCACTAGCAAGATAAGGGATAGAAAAACTTCCTGTATTCTTGTGCTTTCATGGAAAATTATTTTACAATAAAGCACTGCACTCTTCGGTAAGTGTCATCATCCAGTGCTCCTTAAGTTTGCATTTGTTGAGTCAAATCCCTTTCAAAAACTTAGCATAAGTCGGTATTTAAAAGAGCATATTAATGAACAGGATATTAATTGACAAGTTCTTCAATGTCGAGATGAACTTCTCAAATTGCTTCTCTAGTTTGGCCTATAGATGTCTCTATGGAAATGACAATGTTGGTGGTATAATGAAGGTGGGACATAAGGCTTCTCCACCAATGGTTCAAGTTGTGACTCCTCGCTTTGCTTCCGCTCTTGCTCAAATATGTTGTCAGCTTTTTCTCTTCAGTTCAGGCTAAATCAAGTTGCTTGCCACTCTAGAGAGTGATTGCCATGACTTGTTTCCTTGCATTGATTTCTAATTGACTCGGTAGTTGACCTTGATTTCTTTGAGATTAAGTAATCTAGTTTTAAAGAATTTTTTATATGGGTTTGTAATTTCCTCAAATTTTTCTTGGGATTAAAGTTGTTGCTGGACTACCTTTTAGATATTCTTTTGAGAGAGATATTTTCAAGTAGAGATACAATAGTCAATGTTGAATTTGGTGTAGGAAAAACTGGCTGAGGTGATATGTATGTGAATTTGGTGTTCTTCTTTGGAAACCAAGTGGTTTGTTGGTTTGAGCAAAGTTTTGAATGTTAAACTTATTTGATATAGAGAAGTTGGGGTGTTTGCGCCATTTAGGGTTGTATGTGTTTGAATATAGGTTACCATATGGGTGAGTGTTGTATTGGTTGTTGCATGATTTTGCTCACCAGAGGTCTCCTAGACGTAGAAACTGCACTCAAATGCATAGTGAGATATCTCATAGATCTCGCGGGAGGCATTGTGAGATAGGTTTTGCTTTGATTGAGTTTTTCTTATTTTCTTTCTTGCAGTAGTTAATCCATTTTTCAAGTTGAGTACATTAAGAGCTTCAACCTTGTACATGCCCCCGCATCGAGAAGGGCTTCGAATGTCACCATACAAAAATTTATAGAGAGCCAAATATCATTGATGAGTTTTAGTGTCTCCTCGTTAATGAGTTGCATGAATTGGTCACCAACAGCTGAATTGGTAGAACTTCGAATGAAGTGATCAAGTCAGTTGAAGAAGTTCTCAATAATATTGCCTTGTGGAATGCCGTGATGAGGGCACTTCCGCTACAAGTATTTCATCCTCTCCCACGCGTCATTGAGAATCTCACCATCTTTTTGGATGAATCGGTTTATCTCATCCTTGATTTTTTTAGTGTTTGTGGGAGAAAAGTAGTCTATAAGAAGGTAGTAGAAAGCACATCCTATGTAGTAAATGAGTAAGATGACATAAAGAAGAACTACTTGCTTGCTTTATCACATAAAGAGAACGAAAAATGCTGAAGACGGATAACTTCTTGTGGGATTTACATTGCTTGTGTTACAAAGTTGCAGAAATTTGGTGATGTATACATTGAGATTCTCAAAAGGGAGTCTTGCAAACTGATCATTTTGAACTATCTGGATGAGCCTCAATTTGAATTCAAAGTTCCACACCTCAATTTTAGATTCGACAATGTAAGACTTGAAGCCTCTAAGGTTTGAATAGTTCCAGTCACTTAGGGTTTATTTCCTTGGTAGGTCGTTATTTGTTGCTTGGTCTTCTACTTGCACCGATTGTGGTAGATTGTTTTAATCTACCATTATTTCTTGTGAAGTTTGTCCTTAAGAGGATTGTTGTTGTCGATATTCCATGAACTCTCCTCCTAAAAGTCCATTCAATCTTGTGATCTGCAGCAAAGAATTTTTCAGCTACTTATTTAGCAAATTTTCTAGTAGGAGGGTGCATATATTTGTAATGAACTAATAATGAAATAGAGCACCACAACCAGGTAGAAATAGAGGAATAGAAGAAACAGAGAGAGAGAAAGCGTTTAAAAGCAAAGTCTTTAATAACGCCAAATTCCTCCACAACGGTGCCAAAATACTTGTTTGGTTTTCTTCGCAAGTGCGCAGGTTGTGAATTGTAGTATTTAATAAAGATTGATCCTACAGAGAATTCAAGACTTAAGACATTTATTTTTAAACACTTTGAAAAAATACTAAGAAAAAAGACAAGAATAAGGAATAACAAAGAAGAAAAATGAATCTTGAGAATGTTGAACGAGAATTAAAATTTCTAAAGATGAGAGCACTAAGGGTTTAAGGTTTCATATAAAATGTCTGTAATGGATATGTGATATGTTTATTTAATCCAAATATTACTTGTTAAAGGAGAATAAACCCTAAGTTAACCTTATACCCTTTCTAGAGACCTACAAGATGTACCTAAATCTTCTTAATTATCTATTCTTATGAGGTTAAGTCAATTATAATTTATTAAGTTCTGTAACAGTTTATAGAATTCCTCAAGATCATCACGCTTATTCTCATAATTTAGATTTCTAGATTTAATATCTGGATTATGGTATATTGGACTTCTAACTCTGGACTCATTCACCTAATATATGGAATCATTGCTAAAATGTGAGCTCAAACACCTAACAATTATTAAATCCATAAGATATCAAATTAAAACGTAATATCCTTCTTAATAATACAAAACCACAATATCATTTACATAGTTCACATGTTACATCATAGATCCTAAATTATGGGTTTAACCTAGCATATTTATAATGAAATCCAAATGCAAAACAATATTATATTCAAAGTCTATGAAAAAAGGCAATAAAATGAAAAGAGAGAAGAAAAAGAAAGCTTATTGGTTTGGAAGCTTCAATGACATCTTAAACGCTCCAAGCAACGTGCCACCTCGCTTCTCTACTCCTGCTCTTGAGTTTCTTTCACTCTCGAACCTCAATCTTAGCTCTAAGGATGTTCTAAGATGCCTTAAGATGTTCTCAATTAGTGTTTGCTTTCCAAGAAACTTACACAAACCAGGTTTGAAGTTGATTAATTGTGTATCTCATCCCCTAACACAGCATGGGCCATGTTGGTCTCTGACTAAAAGTATTTTGCTCCATTAGTGAAGTTTTGCTACTCGACACGGCCCAAACTATATTGAAACTCCCTTTATACATTATAAACCATTTTGAGCACTATTTTTTCACTTTTTAATTTTTATAAATCATCAAATTGAATGAGTCTTAGTCCTCATGCTTCAACTCTTCAAGAATTACACTTGTTTGGCACTGAAATCATCCAACTTTGCACATATGGAGCAATTGTGAGTGTTTTGTTCTAAACAAGGCTTAATAAATCAATATTTGATTCAAATCATCATAATTATTTACATTCTTATCAAAATACATAGTATGAAAATAACACAGCATCTCGCTGATCAATAGCCTCCTTGCTTGTTTAATAAGTGACACAAAATTAAAAGATCTATAGTCCTTAAATCTTGACCCCCCCTAGATTTTAATTTGGACATATTATCCCAAGATGCCTAACTCATTTTTCTTTTCATTTCTTTCATCCCACCAAAATTTACTTAGTATTGTATTAACATCATCATGAAAGCCTTTGATATTAAGAAAATATTTGTCACACAAGTGGAGATTTCCTAAGTAACTGCTTTGACCAAGAATTTCTTACCCCAATGATAAGCGCTTCCCCTTCCATCCTTCACTTAACCTACGCGTCCTTTCCTTTTAGCTCTTGAACATAATATTTTTCGGAATCAGTGTCGAGCTGACTTCCCACTGTGCCAATTAGTTCCTCAACTTCTCTCCTTCTCTCTAATTGAGTCTTTACAGTAGACTAGAGTCATTTCCCCATGTTTACTTGCTGGCCTGAATAATCCCCATACAATTACATTATGTTCTTCAATATACTAAAATGGTTCTACTAGCTTTGGTAAATAGTAATGCAACACTCGCAAAAAAAGAAGTGCAAGATCTTGGATCCATTTCAAACATAGATAAAATGACCCCCTAACCCAAATTATACTCTCATTTGGAATAAAGGTAAAAATCCTAGACCCATTTTTGTCCTCATCTAATAAAACTTAATAGAAGGATATACGTAAGACTATTATAAAGTCCCCGTTCCATCAAAACAAAAGAAATTCCTTGAAGGAGGTGTCCCATGTCTAAGAATTAGGGGTGTAAATAAGGTTGGTTTCAACTCGAATCCGACTAACCCAACGCGATTTATAATAAGGTCGGGTTAGGCATTTTGAAAAAAAAATTTTATAACCCGATTTAAACTAACCAACCCAATTTCAAAAGTGGGGTGATTTGAGTTGGATATTTTCATCCCAACCCAACCTAATTCATATATTAATGTACAATATAATAAATCATTAATAAATATTCTTACATTAGTACATAATATAAAGGAATTAACTAGACATTATTGATTTGAAAAGATATTATTTAACTCTTATATCACTGTATAAGTCATAAATGGGAAAGTATTCATATAGAAATGATTAATTTTTATTCTTTCATATAAATTTATATTTTAAAATAGATTTAATTAAGAAAAATATTTTTAAATATTATATATTTATTAACCAAATTTCTAACTCATACAAAAATGATTTCTGTAGGGTTAAAATAGGGTTGAGTTAAGGTGTGAAAAATAGGGTTAAAAGTAGGTTGGGTTGAGATTTTATCAGGAGAGTTACGGTTGTGTTTACCCTAACCCGAGTCAACCTGACCCGATTTACACCCTTACTAAGAATCCAACCTAATCTATGTCATATTGAAGAGAAGACCCGGAAAAAACCTTTTGTGGGACTTGTTAAATTATCCACTATGTTGGGTATTTAGAGAAGAAACCAAGAAAACTTGTTCCAGAAAAAAATAAAGACTTTTCTCAGTTGGCGACCTGTTTTGTCAAAGACTTTCTGCTGTTTTTGGTGAAACCTACCAACATATGTGATGTGTGAAAAATAATAAATATTTATTGGTATGTTTCACTAATTTCTAATATTTCGTGTGATTACTTGCCAAAATTTATTGTAAAGTGTGTTTTTTGCAACAATCGGGTATTAAATATTTATTTCAAGTAATTTAAATAATTTTCTTTGATCTTGTGGCTTGAGATTGTAATAGATTAAATGGGTATGAGAGTAATTTGAGGGTAACTGCAATCTATTGAAATATTACGGTAGAATAATATATGTCATTTTTCTGATTTAATTTACATTAATAATTGTTATATGTTGCAGGAATTAATCAACGTGGTCATCAAAGCCATCACCGTCCATCTCCACCCATTAGTGATTTAGCTCAAAGCATCAGGACCGGTTTTAATCTGAGAGCAATAATTTTTCATGAAAGAAGCAGCAGCAAGCATGATTTTGAAATCATAATTTCTTATCCCGGGAAAAATTAAATGATCCAGATTAGCCGTCAATTTATGTGAGCCGTCGAAGCTTAAAGAAAGGACGTCCATTTGGTCATCCAAATTTAAGCACCAAGACAAAAATTTTGAGCGATGTAGCCCACCGTCCATTTAATCCCATCTCCCAATCAACATGCAACAGGAATACAATCCAATCTCAGCCATCCAAAGTCGAAATAAAATCACCAGAAATTCATCCACGCATCAAAGCCGTCCAACCAAAAGCAGTACAATGTGATTTCAGCTCAACATAAAAAAAAATCTACTGTCCATTTTTGTTACACACTTCAAACTATGGCTTCTAATTTCCATGCGCAATTTCAACGCGGCAAGGAAGGTTTGAAAACAGGCAGACTGCGTAGTGACCAATCAGCGCAAGTAGCATCCGGATCCTCAATTTTAACGCAATTTTTTTAATGATATAAAGAGGGGTGTGGCAGCTTTTAGGGGGCACACAATTTTGAGAGAGAGGTGGAGACATGTAACGAGGAAAAGACTTCAAGCGTGGAAGTCAAGATTAGGCTAAAGGAGCATTTTTTTTTTCTTTTAATTTTGATTGTTTGCTTATCTGAGATGAATGCTAATTTATTTTATTTTATTTTAGCCTTGCGTCCAATATAATTGTATGTGGCTGAAAACTTCATTCTAGGGTTGTAGTGTATCTTGTCTTTGAACCTTGATTTATTTATAGTTTTTCTTTGATTTTATATTATTAATATTAGATTATTTACTTAACTTGTTTTTAATGCTTCGATGATATTGGCCACCTTGTAGATTGGTTTGAAAATTTTGTATAATTCTTGAAAGAGATAATATGGAATTAGACTAAAGGTTAAGTAGCACTTGATCTACGCATAATCTTGAAGTTGCTTTATCTTATCGGATGAATTAGATTTGCTAATATAGATAAAAATACCTATTATCCATGTGTACTCAATATTAAAGATGCAATTAGTGTTACTCGTTATTTTAATTCCTTATGAATTACATTGGAAGTTACAATGACCATGTACTATTTATACGAATATTGAAAGAAAAGTATAAATATATTACCTTAAACTAGTAATCCATATTAATAAAATAAATCAAGAAATTATAATAAAAATACAGGGATAAGCAAGTGAAGTTATAACCCTGGAATCATCTATCGGTAAGAGTTTCCTGTTTAATTTACTCTCGTTCGCACCAACTTATCTTTTCTCACTTTTTACTACTTTACAGATCTTAATTTTTATTCATCTAATTAAATTCTCATATTTAATTTTTAATAATTAGTGAATAATTAGCACTCACGTCTCTCTAGAACGATACTCTACTCATTCATATATATTACTTGTGTGACCTATACACTTGTGAAAAAATAGGCGATAATATGAGTATGTCATGTCCTTTAGTAAAACAAGTGCGTTTTTAGTATCATTTAAACTTATTGGTCTAGTTAACTAATGTAAATGGTCAAATTTTTCTTAAGAAAAAGGTAGAGGGAAGGTAAGACTCAATTAAGGCTTAGACCAAGACTTCCACATTAGAGTTAAGGATGAAAGATCAATAACATAATTTAGCAATAATTTAGTTAGAAATATTGCTTCAATATGAATTTCTACAAGTGTAGCTAGTGAAGATTGTCAGAAACAAGCATATGCAGTGTTAAGAAGTAATAAAATGCAGCACTAAAGCTAGGTCATATAATGATCAATTACTAACATAATTGTTGCTAGTATAAGTGGAAGTCAAGAAAAAAGCGTGGTATGAGATAGGGCTTAAAATTTTAGGAGAAGAGAGCTTAGGAGTGTGTAGATACATCGAAAGGTACATGCAATAAGGATCAGTTGAGAGCATTGAAGAGATAGAAGATTGGAAAAAAATTATGAAAGCTTAGTCTATCTAGTATTTTCGATTTTTTGTTAAGAAAGTAAAATGTAGAATCAAAATAATGCAGAATGTTTATAGTGGAATATGCAATTAAGTGTTTATTTGGTAACAACAGAAATTGATAAAAAAGTGTAAAACTTTTGAACCTTCAAGGCCCAAGTCGCATACTTATCATTTCAAGCCATTTTTCAAACCATGTCGGCCGCCGACCTAAGACTGGTAGCGCCTGCGAGAAAGAGCCGCCATGCGCCTCTCTTCTCTTTACCTTCCTTGGCGAGTAGCATCTCATGCATGACTGAGCAGCAACTATTGGCATCTGCAAACTAATATGGGCATATTTAAAGAACATGCTAGTTTTGAGGATTAGGTATTTTTTATATACAATCTTTCTTTTGACATGATATAATTTGTGAATATACCTGGGAGACGTGCATTGTATGCATGCACATATTATAATTTTGGCATATTGGGTTGTACAAGGCATCATTCACAAGCATATTAGGATAAGTATAAGTCGTACATTGGCATATTTGGTGGTTGCATTGCCTTAGTATAATATGATTTGTTAGGTATTTATTTCGAGATGTATGATTGACTCGTTATTTGAGACACTATAACTATTGAGAAATTTTTAATTGATTAAGTGGCATGAGTAGAAAAGTTAATGGCAAATTGGTAACTAGGCTCTCCCATGTTTGGGCCCGACCCGTGTTAGCAAAGGACCTTTTAAGATTAGGATGCATACGATTTCCCCATTTTCTTCTTCTTCCTCTCCTTTTTGCTCCTTCTCCCTTTCTTCTCCTCTCTTCTCCAGCCACCGATTCGGCCCTAACCCTCTTCAAAATCTAGCTACACTACACCAAAGATTTTTGGTCCACATCAACGAGGCTCAGAAATCTCAAAAGTATGAGTCTAGGATGTTGTTTGGGGGAAATCATGATTTAGATAAGTAGATATTTCCTTTGTCTCAATTAGTCACAGAATTTTATCTCAAACATTATATAGGACTGGTAGGAAAAGAAAAAATATTCAATAACTCTGTGGCTTTGGCATTCAGAGTCCCTGACAATTTAGGGGTAGCAAGAATTGCATGAATCTGATGTCACTGAGAGAGTTTTCTGAAATAGATGATGAGTTTGCATTCTTCCTCTCCACTAATGGTATTGTCCCGGGGGGTTCAACTAGAGGTTTTTCTCCTATGCTTATAATGTGTTCACTGAAATGCTTGTGTTACAGTACTATTTGCTTGGTTTATGCCACTTGCTCTTATATGTACTGGATAATGTATCATTCGAGATAAGTGGCTGTAATTGACAACTTAATGCATGCATATGATCATGGGTATATTGCATTACATAACATTTGATGTAATTAGGTATATGGATTAATTGTTTAGCTAAAAGGGGTTGTTCACAGCCCTTATTTGACATGAGAAAAAAGGGTTGTTCATGGCCATTGGTTGACATGAAGTGTAATACCCGTGAATATTTAATAATATAATTTAATTTAATTTATAAACGTTAATGGTGAGTGTTGGCGGGAGAGCGTTGGTAAGTGACTACGCGATCTTTTTAAAGAACACAGGAGCAGAGAGAAGGCATTTGGAAGAAAACTTATGTGATTCTCAGATCTGTTCCAGTAAATCCCTCCGTGGGTACGCCAATTAGGTAAGTGAAAATTTTCATGCTTTATTGTTGAAGATTCAATAAGAATTTTAAGTTTTTATAATTCATACACTTTTTTCCCAAACTCTATATATTCATTAAATTTACGAAAAGAAAAGTATTAGATGAATCTATATTAAATAAAGAACCTAGATATGTGTCCAGAGAAAAATTTCGGGTTGGTTTGGGTATTTTTCGCAACTGCCGAATGTTGATGGAGAGAGGTGAAAATAGAGCAGAGAGAAGGAAGAAGAAGAACTGTAGCAATTTTGACTTTTGATAAAAATTTTACCAAAAACCCCATGAATTTATGATTTTGCAAAAGGTACCTATTTTGAAGAAATTATAGAAAAACCCAAATTTTGCTAGAAAATTTGCAGGTGATATTTTTAAAAAGATTATTACAAAATAACCTCTTGACTTGTGAAGGAATTTTATAAGAAAAGTTTTAGAAAAATTATGAAAAAGCCCCTTTCGAATGAAATAATTTGCAAAATGCCTCATATTAACTAAGAATTCACAAAATAAATAGAAAAATATAATTTCACTAAATAAAATTATGAAATTTGTTAGAGAGGTCATAAATGAGAATTTAAATAATATTTATAAAAAATTATAAGGTAAAATAATGAACGTGTTGTGATAAAATTAGGAAGAGAGACTTGAGGCTACTTCAAGAGATTAAAAAAAGAAGTTTAAAGTCTTCTTAGAGGTAAGTAAACTTTTACCAAAGCATGACTTTGAAAAAATTACGTGAATGTTATGATTTTCTATGAAATGTGCTTATTTATTTCAATTGAAATTTTCTTTAAAGTTGATTTATTCAAATATGAGCATTATTATTTCAAAATCATATTAAACAGTGAATTCCGGTGGTGCATTAATCACAGTGCATGAGCATGATGCATAATTACATATTGGATTTGCCGCCAAGGAGTAAAGTAGTATGATAGTACCTGGGTAGCGACCTAAGGACTACTAAAGAAGATGAATTAGCTCACGAATGTATAGCACAACTGCACGTAAGCACAAGCAGATGACAATACCCACAGCGTTCATGCATGGTTTAAAATTTGACATATGTGTGCACATGTATCAAGATGTTTTAAATTTTTCATTAACTACAGTTTGTTGTGCATAAAAGATAATATAGATATTGTCTTTGTTATTGAAAAAAATCAAAATGATTGCAAAATGAATTTAAGAAAAATATATTTTTACTTACTAAGCTTTCAAGTCACATAATTTTGTTTTCAGTGGAAAAACAGGAATATAATGATAAATTAGAGCCATTGTCAATATGGAAAAAAGGTGAAACTAGCAGAGTAAAAGACAAAGAAGTTTAGAGTTGTTGAAATTTTTATATAATACTTACTTGTATTGATAATGGGCACCAAATATGTATAATAACTCCATGAAGAGTAGACTTGAGATGTATTAATTAAGATTTTTATAGTTTTGCATCTTGGTTTCTATTTCCATCTTGGGAGATTTATTCGTCACGATATTCTGAGCTTTAACATAGTAGACCACGTCTATGACACCTCGAGGGTGGGGTGTTACATGACGAGAGGGTTGTGCATGGTGTGTAAATGCATGTGATTATATGCATATGTTCTTGAGTGTGGGTTTTGGTCCCTTATGTCTTGAACAGTCCTTTGTGAATTGTCTTATTGCATCCATGTCATGGCATGTGTATCAAGAGTCTCATTTAAACCTATTTTGTACTAACTGCTATCTACTTACTGAGTTTGTTAAACTCGCATGATTTATTGTTTGTCTTTAGATCATTGACCAGGTGAGGCACCTTATGATGGATCTAAAGGAGAACACAACCTTAGGTGCTTGACCTAATAGACTAGGGCTTACTTTTCATTATTATGGATTTCTGCTTTTGTTAATACTGGTAATGTTGATGCTTACTTAGTTAACTCCAACTATGTTAAATCTCATAAATTAAACATTTTGAACTTGATCATAGTACATTAAATACGTAGGATAATCTTTTGGGATGCTCCGCTGTATGATGATGGTGTGTGAGATTTTACTTGTTATTGAATGTCTTTATGATATAAGAATACAAATGTATGAATTTAAAGTTGAATGTTATATTTTAGGTTAGAAATTGAGATGTTTATAAAATACAGAGTATGTATTCCTCATCAACCCTTGTAGTTATAGGGAGATGATGCAAAATTTTTCTTAGATTAAGAAGTACTTGTTAATTAGCCATTAGGGATGTTTAGGGAATGGATCGTTACACCAGTGGTCCACAATTAATGCCAATTTTTTTCGATCAGACAACGATTAATGCGAGGAGCCTTTTAGTGAAGAAAACATATACAAAAGTTTTACATGAATCTAAACAAACCCTAAATTTAATTTCATAAGTTAGTTTGTCCAATGTCAGTGTCAATGGATGAAAATTGAAAGTTCAGGAATAGTTTAACGGAAGAAGTTTGCAGTCAAGTAATACTATGCTAGAGTAAAAAAACAACTAAAAGCTAGTTACAATGCTCTTCTAGTGGAAAATAATATTACCAAGTGTGACAACTGGTATATGAAAAGGTTGTTAGTAAGGACTCAACTTGGAAAATGGAAAATCATATAGTCTTTTGTATGACAAATTAAGGTTGAGGGAAGTAAGAGAAATTTTATGAAAGAATGAAATTTCAAGTTCAATGAGTGTGGAAAGTTTCATAGTTGGAGTATGTTGTTGGTTTATGTGAGCTTGTTAGGAGTAGTTAGAATTAGGGGTGTAAATAGGGTCGGGTTCAACCGGAGACCGCATCAACCCGGACCGATTTATACCATGGTTGGGTTGAGTTTTTAGAAATTCGAGTTTTGAAAATTGGGTTCAACCCGACCCGATTTTAAGACTCGGTTTGAGCTGGGTTAGGGGTCGGTCAACCCGACCCGACTTGCCCCCATTATCTTATTCGACCAATTGATGATTTGACCCAATTTCATCCCTGTTTCAATTTCAAACCCTACTGCCGTGTGACGACAAAACGACCGCAAGCTCCTGTCGCTGCCGTCTTGTGCCGTCCCCAATCTCCCACTCTTTACAACCTAACTGGTAGCGGCTTTTTCTCTAAAAATGGCGGAATGAAGCACTGATCGTATGGAAATTGGGAAGTTGTTTACTTCTGCTCTGAATCTCTGATCCCGCTGTTGCTATGCAGAGGATTTTCTCAGCTGGAAAAATGCTTCTCCTGGCAGCGGCCGATGACGCTGTATGAGGTGGATAGGAGCAGTACCGATAGCAGTACCGACAGGAGTCACAGCACCAGTAGCATCTCCTCCCATCCGGTCTCGCCCTCAGGTCAGTCCAGCTCCGATTCGGAATGTTTGAGTGCGATTACTTGCTGGGAGACAGGTGAATTTATGCTTTCAACGGGATCGTCCAGGGATAGGTTTGAGCTAAGTCAGCCGGAAAACGTGATTGAGCTTTCGATTTTTGGTTTTGATCGAAAGGTTGTTCTAATCTCCTCTTTATCGCATGAAAATCCTAACTTCTTTAAAACTCTAGAGTCTAGAGTAGGCAAATAGAAAACTTATTTTGGAAGGTCCAGCTCCAGCTCCGGCTGCAATTTTCTTATTTTTGTAGCTGTTTCTTTTCTCGGAGTTTCCTCAAAAGCAGGATTACAGATGTGTAATGATTGATTTTCGTCGTGTTATGACAAACATTGCATGAAAGAAATTGTAAATAACATGTTTTGCGAGTTGTTGATGATGCTGTTTCTTTTTTTTTTGCTGCCTTTCTAAGATTTTCGTTTTAATTTTTCAATACTTGCTGAAAGCCAGAAACGCAGCTGGGACAGAGGACGATCGGATTTATTACCATTTGGGTTTGTTAATTTAATTTTATTTTTTAAAAATTGTGTCTTGCTCTCGGAAGTGTATGTGTGGCAAATGGCAATGTTTGGTATTCAGTGAACAATGTGATAACAGATGGTTGATGATTTTATGAATCGAACATAATCAGATATTGGATTAACTATATTGGATTACTGTAATATAATGTTTTGAAATTGTTAATTGTTTCATTATTTTTATTGAATTGTCTATGTAATTGATAGATTAAAATAGTCAATTTTTGTGCATTAATTAGAATGGAAGATGATGATGTTATAGAAGTGCATGCCAACACACCATCATCAACACCATCTGCAGCATCTGAAGCTACATCCAACAAACCACAAAAATGAAAATATAAAGCAACATCGAGTGTGTGGGAATTTTTTGAAAAAGTTTATGCACCTGGAGCTTCAAAAGCACAAATCTGTGTATGTAAAAAATGCAAAACACAATATAGATGTGAGAGCAAGATTGGCACAAGTACTCAGAAGACATGCAGAAAAATGTTATAAAGGTGGTGATGGGACCTCACAACAAATCTTGCAATTTACTAGTCAAGAAAGTGGAGAGACTACATTAGGCAATTGGAAGTTTGATCAACTTGCTGTTAGAAATGCTATTGCTAGAATGATTGTGATTGATGAAATGCCTTTTAGCACTATTGAGCGTGTTGGCTTTAGAGGATTAATACAAGTAGGCATGCCACAGTTTAACTTTGTCACTCGTCAAACAATTACTCAAGACTGTCTAGAAATTTATCAAACAGAGAAGAGAAAGTTAAAAAAATTATTGAGGGAAAAGGTACAAACTATTTGCTTGACTACTGATATGTGGACCTCAATTTAAAATGTTGGTTATCTTTGTCTCACAACACATTTTATTGATGCAAGTTGGTATTTGCATAAGAAAATTATTAGCTTTTCTCTTCTCCCTTGTGCACACATCGGTGAAGCAATTGCATCTGCAATAGATCAAAGTTTAAGAGAATGGGAAATTTCAAGTGTTTGCACAATGACAGTTGATAATGCTAGTTCCAATGATGTTGCAATTCGCCATTTGAAACATTGCATTGGAAATAGAAATGGTTTGTTATTTGATGGAGAATTTTTTCATGTAAGATGTGCTGCTCATATTCTAAATCTGATTGTCAAAGATTGACTTAAAGAAATTGGTGATGCAATTTCTTGTATTAGAGCAGCTGTTCGGTATGTAAGATGCTCTCCTTAAAGGCTGAGGTTGTTTAAGGAATGTATCAAAACATGTTTCATTAGAGATAAGGGTGCATTGGTTTTGGATGTGCCCACTAGATGGAATTCTACATACCTTATGTTAGAAAGTGCTTTGAGATTCAGAAGAGCATTTGAGCAGATGGAGTTAGAAGATGTCTCCTTTATTAGAGAAGATCCTCCAACACATGAAGATTGGAATAAGGCAACTCAGTTGATTGCTGTTTTAGAACAATTTCATGAGGTAACTCAAATTTTGTCAGGATCTTCATATGTTACTGCAAATTTATATTTTGTTGAAGTTTGCAAAACACAAAGGTTGTTAAGGGATTTTTTAACCAACCATGACCCCCTCATTGTTGATATGTGCAAAAGAATGAAAGAGAAGTTTGACAAGTATTGGGGAGATATTGACAAGATCAATATGATTTTGGTCATTGCAGTTGTTTTGGATCCAAGGTACAAGCTAAAATATCTTCGATTCCAATATTCTTTATTGTATAATGCAGAAAAAGTTAGTGAAATTTTGATAAAAGTTCAGTTGAAAATGCAAGAGGTATTTAAAAGTTACCAAGCGAAGTATACTCCAATAACAATATCTCAAGAGGCGAAGGAAACTAGTGATGGGAATGAAAAACTTGTTGAGTCTTCTCGTTCAAGTGGAGATACTTCATATAAGGATTTTTTAAAGAAAGAGGCAGGTCTTGATACGAGCAATGAATTGGATCGATACTTGAAAGATCCTGTAGAAATAGATGATGATGATGATAATTCTTTTGATATTTTAGCATGGTGGGCTTCTTAAAGATATCGAGTTTTATCACACATGGCTCGAGATATTCTTGCAATTCCTATTTCTACAATTGCTTCAGAGTCTGCCTTTAGTACAGGAGGTCGTGTGCTTGATCCTTTTAGGAGCTCTTTGCAATCTCATGTGGTTGAGGCTTTGATATGTGCTCAAGATTGGCTACGGTCTTCAGCGAATCTTCAAATGGAAGAAGAAGATTTGGTTGAAATTGGTGAGCTTGTCGAAGGTAATTTGAATCTATAATTATGTATTTATACCTTGATTACTTGCAACTAATACTATAACTGATTTCTTTTATTTTACAGCTACTAAAGGTGGTATAGAATCTGGAACTTCTAGCCATGCATGAATTTCCACTCAAATGATCTAGGTACTTGCATTTTTAATTTATTTTTATAAAAATATAACTATATATTCATACTTACTTTGATAATTGTTTGTTTCAGGAGAAAAACCACACATACTAATCGCGAAGAGGGCATGAGATTTGATTTGAAGAGAAAAGTTGTGTTAACTTTTTAAATGAGTTATGTTGTGGACATGTTATTTAAAACAGATTATTTGGATATGATTATGTTTCATAAGATATGTATTTGGATATGTTTATTAGAGTGTATTTCATTCATGTTGTTTGGATATTTAAATACAATTGTGTGGAGTTTAGAAATATGCTTGACTATTTGGTTGTGAAATGTTGTTTGAATTTATATGATTTGGAAATATATTTGGTTAACTAGTTGTGAAATTGTGTTTGGATTATTTTGTTATATTGCATTGATAATATGTGTAATCTATTAGCCCGATTTCTAACCCGAACCGAACCGATTTGAGGTGGGTTGAAATAGGGTTGGGTTAGGGTGTGAAAAGTAGGGTTGAAAGTAGGGTTGGGTTGGGATTTTACAAGGTGGGTTAGGGTTGTATTTGTCCCAACCAGAGTCAACCCGATCCGATTTACACCCGTAGTTAGAATATATGAGTAATGACTTCTCAACTACCAAAAAAAAAAATAATTGTAGCAGTTAAGATTAAAAAAGACTTGTTGGTAAACTGCCGGTGTAATGTTATTTAGGTAGTCAATGGTAGCCAGCTGCGTAGCCACAAATGCAAGTTTATGTACTTTATTTCAAGTAGGCTAAAGAGCCAAAGGGGACAATGACAAGTGATATTCACTCTATCTATTTCTTTAAAAATTATTTGTTTAGCTAATAATTAAACTAAATTTCGTTTAAATCAATAATGTGTAAGAACCTTGTTTGATAAACTTGTAAAATAAACATACTAAAATTATTTAGTTTACTTAGTAATTTCAAAAAAAAATTTAATTCAATATGTAAACCATTTGAAACATTCATCCTTTACAGATGAATAATTCTATTGGCGATCAAAATTTTAGTGTACAAAAGTTAAAATTTGGTTGTGAATAAAAGTTTTGGTTGTGAATATTCCATGGCTTGTTTTAATGGCAACACGAAGGGGAGGTTTGGTTGCTAATATCTGATGGCAAAAGTCATTGGAAAACCTATAATTTGTTGATTGCCAAAGGTGTATTAATAACGATGAAATATTTCCTTACATGAGTGTTAATGTTCAAGTGTAGGGGGTCATTGCTAATGATTCGTACACAGCTAGATTTTTGTTAACTATGATAAAAAGTAACTTTTGATTGCTATATTATTGCTAATAGTCATTACCTTTCGTGTAGTCAATGTTCAACCATACCATTTCTCATTTTTAAGTCGAGCTAATAAGAAAATAGGATTTAATTTTTCTTTAAATCATTCAAATGAAGTACAAAGGAATGCATGGGCCCACTAGGACCTAACCCCACTTAGAATCAATGATCGTAGTGTGGCATTGTCCTAACTTGTCTTCAAGGAGACATGCTCAAAAGATAAATATAGATCATAGTAAGCAATCTTTGCATCTATTAAGTAACACTAAAAAATATAACTAATAAACACTAAAGAAAGGAAATAAATAATCAATATTTTAAAGAAAAATCTAATTAAAAGACCCAATTAGACCGATTTAATTATTACAAGATTCTCTAATATTAGTTAACCATGTTCCCTTCACATAGACACATATTTTAAGTTAATTTATGTTTAATATATTAAGAGTCATTTTTAATGCATGTAGGTGCATTGGAACTTTAAGTTCGCTCATAGGAAAAATTCATTTAAAAAAATTCTTGCATTTTTTTTATAAAATTGTTATTCTAAGTATATTTAATCTACAAAATAAATTTTACTATTCTTAGAGATGTTTATATATTTTTTATTTTTTAAAACAAGTGTATTCTATTCATCTAAAAATGACTAAAACCTTACTTTTAAAAATAATATATATATACACATCTCCAAAAATGATAAAAATTAATGCATAAATTAAATATGCATAGATTATTAATTTTATAAAAATAAATGTAAAAAAATGTTAAAAATGGTTTTTGTACATTAAAGTTTCAATGCACCTAACATGACTCATATATTAATCTCCCTTATTAAGCAACTAGTTCTCTTCACATCGATACATATTTTAAGTTACTTTGATAATATAGTGATGCGCGATTTTAAATAATTCGCATTAGGTTTTCTCAAGCAAAAATGGCAAAATGGGGTTTATTGGGGGATTTGTATATTAGTCCCCTAAGTTTGTCTAATTGGCACTTTTGTCCTTTAAATTTGTTATTTAGAACATAAACCTCGAAGTTTCAATAATGTAGAATTTTAATCCTCCATCCAATTACAGCCTTAACTTCAATTCTAAACAATTGAAGTGGACAAAAATATATTCATTAAAAAAATCAATGAATGGCGAATTTGATTTTGTTTTTTTGCCAATCAGTCTTTATTAGGTTCAAAAATATTTTCACATTCTATTGAATGATATTACTTATAAATGATACTCATTAATATCAATTCATTCATTTCTTAGTCTTAATATTCATTCCTTTACGAATATTAATTTATTTATTTATTAATGATAAAATTTTAATCAGAAACGCTTTTATAAAACTTCTCTTTTTTGTATCTCCTTTTATTTTAATATTTTGATAATTAATAAAAAATTAACTCAATCTATTATATTTAACATCATTTATATTATAATGAAAACTCTTTTATTTATTTAATATCATTATATATGCCTCATATATAAATGTGTAAAGTCAATATAATAAAATAATTTAATATTAAATATCAATTTTTAAGTAATATTTTTTACATTTAAGTTATCTAAAATATCACTACTACATGAATAAATAATTTTGTAAAATATTATTATATTTTAATACATATGTAAATTGATCTAAGTATTTTTCTAATTTATACATGAATATACCTATTTTTAAGTAAATGGAACCCATGGTCATATTTGATTTGGATGAAACTTGGTCTCCAAGATAAATAAATGATTTTAAATATAATAATAAATTGAATTTTACATCAATCATCAGCATCTACAAAATTGAAGGGGTCATATGGAATTGCTTTTATGTAACTTAATTACATAGAAGTAGAGCCTAGTTGTAATAGCTGTGAGACTAATTACATGCCATTTATTTAAAGTGATTAACTTGCCCATGAATTGTCGTATGCTTAATAATGCACCATAATCGTTTTGAGTTTTGATAATTTTATTTTTTGAACTTTCTAAAGAAAGTTAATTATGTAGGGATATATGTATTGGGTTAAATTTTATTTTTTTGATGCTTACAATAAATTTGTAGTATTCATACAATAAAATTATGTTCTTGATGTATGGTGACCATGTTTTTTTTTAGATCAATTTTATATTTGTGTTATTTATGGAGTGGAGATAACGAAATTTCATAAAACCCAAATGACATGAATTATAAGGGCTGAATATTGCTTGAGAGATTCCTGTATTGAAAAATTGTAATTTAAGGATAATAAATTTTAAAACTTAAAATTTAGTTATATTTAATAGTAGAAGTATAAATTAATACATTATAGTTTATTATAATATATACTTTTATTACATGATAAAGAGAGTTCTAAAGAAAAAAAGATTTTATATTTAATTTACATTAAATATTAAAATCTGTTCAAGCAAATTTAAAATTATAATTTAGGAAGAAAAATTTTGAAAGTTAGATTTTATTAAAGCATTGATATTTATATAATAATTTAATAAATGATTTACAATAATTTTTATTAAATGATAAATAAAGTTACTAAGAAGATAAAATTTTATATTTTTTTATTGAATGATAAAAAATTTTAATGATCGTGTAAGTTAATCTCTTACTTACCTTAATTTTTACATTAATTACTATTAAAGTGTGATTTAGTTAGAGACTAAGTTCTATTTGGCATATGATTAAAGAAAGGAATAATTTTTATCTCAAGACTAATAAGAAAATAAACTAATAAAAATGAGTAATATTGTATGAAAAATAAGTGGAAAAAATCACAATGAATTCTATTAAAACAAAATAAAAAGAACAAACAAAAACTATACGAATAATGAAAATATTAAAAAATTATAAAAATGAGTCTAAATGAAAGAAAGATGATTAAGAAAACTTTCTTAAAATTCTAAAAAATTTTAAAAATTAAGAAAGAAGAATTTTGGAATTTTTACAAGAATTATGTTTAAGTTGCAAAGTAGCAGAAAACTACATAACACTGATATTAAAAAATTAAAAAATATTATATATAAGTCTAAATAATATGAAAATAGTGTCATTTGAAAGTTCTTGACTTTACTTTCTATTTCAACAAGAATCATCTAAATTGAACTTAAAATGAGAATTATATATAGAAAACAATGAAGGTAGATCCTGATTTCTACACTATGATGGAAATAAAAATAATTCTGATTTAATTCATTAAAATATATTTAATTTTTAGATAAATTTTTAAAAATTACATCATTAAAAATAATATGAAATTTTAAATTGATCCATAGATAGTATGATGGGTTTGGGAGAAAAATATAGAAATAAAGATTATTAAAAATCAAGTTGATGACATAGATTTCAGCTTAGGCACATTAAATGAGAGCATCACAAGTGGGCCATCATTAACTATAATAAAAAATTTAAGCTGGATTTAGATGGAAAATTAATTAGAGATAATCCCATATGGATAAGAAAGAAAATTGATGCATTAGATTTTCCACATGGCAAAATAAGGTCCAGCCATGTGGGGTGGAACAAATTCAAGCAATGTGCACATGAAGCTCTCCCATTGGTGTAAACTTGAGGCCTATTTTAGCCTATCCAAGAGTAAATCGCATACACTAAATAAAGAAAAGTTTATTATTATAAATAGTGTACTTAGGTGAGAAATTCAGATGTACAAGCAAGGGTGGGCAAAAGAAGAAGAAATAGAGGAAAGGGAACAAAGTAGTGGTAATAGACAAGAGAGATTAGCAAAAAGGTAATGATATTATACTTTTTTTATTTATCCTACATATTTGGGCTAGTTTTCTTTCAAGTGAATGGTTTGGATCATGATTATAAAGGTTAAATTATGATGATTTAATTATTTTAGTAGAAGTGTCCTAAAGATAATGCTTTTTAGAGACATTTCGGTAAATCAATAATATATTCATCAAATTAAAATGGAATTTGAGGTGTAAATAGTCAAAATTGTAGAAAAACGAGATCTACACTTTCACATACTTTTCAAAATAATGATGTTTAGGGGTTTTTTTTGGATGCAAGATAGACTTATTTTTGGTACCTTACTGGACAGCACGGAACGACTCTTAATGATTAAATCTAACCCTTAATTTGATGATCAAAGTAGGGTATGATGATGTTAATGACATATATGTGATGTAAATATAAACTTTGGACCTTTAAAATTTAATTGATGATAATTTAATATAATATTTACCACATACCTCAGTATAATATTTTCTATTAAATTGTTTTCTTATATATGCACAAAATTAGGTGAATCAATCTATGTATTATCAATTTAGTATAACTCAATTTACATCAAGATAGGTTTGATGATCTGATAATAAGATTAAGGGCTAAGGAGACATAAGCATGAAAATTTAGTTTAAGGGTATGTTTGGCAACAGTTAAAAAATGTCAAGTTAAAACTTTTCAATCTAAAACTTTTTACTCTTCACAACTATCATATTTTTTAATTATTTTTTTACATTTTTCTATACAACTACCCTACTTTTCAATCATTTCTACGCAACTACCCACACAACTAACTTATCTATTTTAACTTTATCATCTTTACTACTCATCATTACCCCTATAATATCACATCATTTGACAACTTTTACTCTTCAAAACTTTTCATCAAAAGTTTTACCCATTCCCAAACACACCCTAAATATTGTAATATTAACAACTATAAAACATAACAAGACTACTAAAGTGGTGAGAGCAATTATCAATAAATAATGAGATCTAAGGTTCAAATTACCTTGAACTTATATTTTGATATTAATGTTAATATTATATAATATTTATAAAATCGTCAAAGTGAATCACAAAGCAATAAATTTCTAAGGTTATAACAAGGGTTCAAATAATTTTAAACATTATTATTTTTTACTTATCACGATTAAATTTAAACACCAAAATATTTTGACATGTAGATCCTTTTCAAAAGATTATTCTTATTAGAAAGATTAAAACATTAAGTTTTCATGAATTAAGTCGTAAGTTCAAACTATAATTAAGGAAATTAAAAAAATTATAATAATAGTAATTTTTATACTAAATTTATGAAAAGAAAAGAAGTCCTAAAAATTTACTATTTCTATCATATTTATAGGAATGGGGAGAAAATGAAAAGAACCACAAGAGGAGGATTTTCTTGGAAAGTCATTGTGAAAGGTAAGTAGGCAATATTGTTTAAATTGTTTTTCGATGTTTTATTGTAAAGAATGTTGTGAAAATTCTTGTGAACGAATGATGCTTGAAATCAAAGAATATTGTGAAGATGATTGTGAATGAATGATGCTTGAAATAGAATTTTTCAAATGTGTTTATGATAACATGCACCTGTCATATCATATGGTTTGAATGCAATTCATGGAATAATCCGACGGGGTTGAAATAGGAGGTGATGTTTCTGAGGAAACTGAGCTCAGTCACTTGGCTTGAGTCTTAAGGGTGGCGCCTAGAGGCGTTTCAAGTACTCTCTAGAGTTAAGAAAGGTCGTTTAAAAGCATGCAAATTTCATGAAACTGATTTACATATTATCTTCTATGTGCCTACTTACTAAGTAACATACTCACGACTTTTAAAATTAAAAATGTAGCATTGCAGGCTTGGGACGATGGAGCAGGTACAAGTACAACTCGAGGAGAGACTTATCTCCATTATCTAGTTTATTAAAGACTAAGATTAGATTATAGTTAGTAAATGGTTTGTAATATTTTGGATTAAAGACCTTGATGTGTAAGTAAATTTGGTTTACTTTTTTGGGGAAAAAAGTTGGGTAAAATTTTATAATGTATCATGAATTGATTTCTGGAGTAAGGAAAACCTCGTGGCATCTCGGGTTTTGAGGCATTCTAAAAATATTGTCGAGAAAATTAAAAATTATAATTTAAGGTGAACTAATTTAAAAATTTAAATTTCTAATTATATTTTATTACAAGTGTAGATAATTACATAATAATTTATTCAATGATTTATAATAATTTTGACTTGTTATTCATCTATAATAATGTTTTTCTTTTGGATGCAATGGGTTTGGTTTGGTATTTTGACCTCTCTTGGGATAATCAATTTCAATTCACGATTTTAAGAAGCAAATGCTTAGTTATTGTAGTCCTTTTATTTATCCCCTTGTAAAATTTGGACTAAAGCAAAACATTTCATTCTTTTAACTAAGGTATATTTGTTTACACCTAAAACTTTTCAAACTAAAACTTTTCAAATATAAAGCTTTTTACTCTTTACAATTACCTATTTTTAAATATTTTTTTATATATTTCTATATAACTATCTTATTTTTCAATTATTTAGACACAACTACATACACAACCAATCTATCTATTTTAACTTTATTCTTTTTATTTCTCATCATTACCCTCATTATATCACATTATTTTCTCTTATTTCAAAAATTTTTATACCGAAAACATTTCAGTCAAAAGTTTTCATTCAAAAAAGAATATTACTTAAATATGTTACATTATGTTCTATGCTCTAATTTTACATTTCTTAAAAAGAAAATATTTAATTAAAATAGTTAGGTACTAAATCTATTGTAACCAATATTCCTTCATTGATATGATAATAAAATACAAGAAAGATTTTTCATAACTTTACGAGTTCACAAGGGAAACTCATGTCTAACAAAAGGTTAAAAGGATGAAAGGAGTATATATCACCTCATGCTATGACTTGAAAAAAGTAAGTAAACATTTCTTCGTGCTATGTCTCAAAAAAAGTTAGTGCACATTGTCCTGCATCGTAATTCAAATAACTTCTATATTGGCCATGCAAAGTGACTAACAAAAATGGATAAAATACATGTCATCAGGCGCCATGACTCAAAAGAATAGAGAACATGTTATCACATGCCAGGGCTCGAGGCGAGTTCATGTTGCCATGTGCCATGACTTAGAACAAGCTTATGCTTTGCCCATCTATTAGCGATGACTTGAATTGGGTTTAATAAGGGGCCATATAGCTTATACATAATAAGCTGACAAACTTCACGTATGGTGCACAAAACTTCTAATGATGCACAATAAATTGATGTATTTTTCATACGATTCCTGGATGACACAGTAAGATAATGCATTTCACATACAACTTCTAGATTGACAAGTTTAGCTAAGTTTTGAAACATATGTACTAAGCCGGATCAGGCTACCTAAGAGAGTTAAGCTCACTTGACTTGGTAAAAAGATATTTTATAACTTATTTAATGCTTCATTTTTTTTCTTAGTTGGATAATATATGTCCTTGGGTCGTGTTACTAAATGGTGGATTCTACATGTCATGTATTTCTCCAGCATGAAATTGGCTATAATAGCCTCTTGCCAAAGAAAGAATAGGATTTAATGTATAAATCCACCAAGATCTAATTGCTCGGATTATGGAATCAAGTGAGGGTGGTCAATTTTGATCCTGCAATATGTCAGCTTGACTTAAGCAGCATGACTATATTTGAAGAACATAGGTAAAACTAAAAGTTAAGTTGCGTAGCATGTCAGCTTAAGTCTGGTAGCATAACCACTAGAGTTATTTCAGGTTAAAACTTCGATGCGGGCAACATCACTGTTTAAGTATGACAACATGATAATTATCATGAAACTCAGGATTTTAAGCTTAATAAATTTAGTCGGAATTTGTTTAAGGATGAAATTGAAAGTTTTAGGAAATGGAAGTAATTAAGTTTACATGGCCTATATAATGAATGGAGTGGGTTAATGAGTACAAAAGACAAAATAAGGTGTAGAAAATGATGATTTGGCATGATTATTTAATTCCACTAATTATGTTGAGTTGTTAAAAACTATGGGATGAATTAGGCTATTACTTGAAAATTCATAACTTGAAGTATTTAAGGCGAATTGACATGAAATTTGAAAGGTAGACACATGTTGACGTGCTCGACCTCATGAATGGTATGGATTATGTATGAATTATGTTAATCATGATTAAAGTATGATGATAATGATTTAGTTTCATCAAATTTCATGAGACATCTTCGAATGCTCATATCTTACACTAGAATGATCATTTTAAGATGAAATTTTTTATAGATGGCTGAAAAAGGTGGCCTATCATATGGATGGACTTGATTAAGCTAAATCTAATAGAAAAATGTTAAACCACTTATGATTAACACCGTTGACTTTTTTACCATTTAAAAGTGGATTATAATCAATGCAAAAGTCAATGCCATTAATGAGGTATTTGAGGTGTCTTAAGAAAAGGATTTTTAGGGAAAATTTTGTTATTTTAAAAATTCAAAAATTGCATGGAAAAGCTGTTGAATTTAGGGATGTTTAATGGGTTGCAATTGGACAACTTTTGATATTCACAAAAAAATAAAAAAAGGGCAGATTTGTGGTCATGATGCATGGATAGGTTTTTGGGCTGATTTTTTCAACATAAAAAATATGGAAAAAGATGTATAAAGACAGCTGGTCAAGGGAGTTTCTTGGGCAGTAAGAAAGTAAAAAAAGAAAAAAGAAAAGAGGAGCAGCTGTTGGACTCTCCAGCAGCGTTGATAGAGAGAGAGAGAGAGAGAACTCAGAGAAAAAGAGGCAAAAATGAGAGACAACCATGGAGGATGTCCAAGTCAAGGAGAAGAGGGAAGAGAAGGGTAGCTGGGTGTGCTAAGGTGGAGCAAATTCAGCTTTAGAAGTCAAGTAAGTAGCTACCTCTCTAATGATGTATATAAGCGATTGCAATGAAACATATATATACACGTATGTATGGACGTCCAAAACTGGGTATAATGGAATCAAAACTCTGATTTCTTAAGTTAATTTTATAATTAAACAGATGATATATGTTGAGTTTAATAATTAAGAATTAATGATTAAGGTTTTTGCATGTATATTAAAATTAAATGCAAATATGGGAACAAAACCTAGTAAAAATGAAATAGAAAACAAAAATATGAAAGAAATAGTAAATGAACGATTTTTAGCATGACAATTTGTGTGAGAACTCATGATACGATGATTAAGGAATGACATAATTTTTAGCTTAAAAAATTAAGCAAGTTTCAAATAAAAAACTTCAAGAAGATCAATCTGAACAGGGTCGAATAGTTGTCAGGATCAGCTGCACTAATTGATTTTTAATAATTTTTATACAAGAAATTTTGATCTAAAATTTTATATGATATAGAAGACATCCTGAATATCACTTAACAAAAATAAAAATTAATTTTGGAGGTTATAAATATGCCTAATAATTAACATAATTTGACTCGTCCAAAAATTGATACTTCTGTCCAGCAGAGTAAAAATACCTAAATAAATATAAATACTTAATATTTTTTGCTAGAATTAATTATTTTGGTTATTCATGTATTATTAAGGTATAATAGAAATTTCAGATTTAAAATCCTTGATTTGATTATAAATTAAAAATTAGAGAAATTAGTGTGTCTGATTTCAGTAAATATGGACAGATCGAGGAAAAGGCAATGAAGAGATCTAAGGTGCGAGTTAATCTCTACAGGTAAGCAAGCAATCTTTTGAAAATATTGATTTTATTCTAAATGTTGAAATGATTGAAAGTTCTTTATAATGATGCTCTATTAAGCATTTCCAAAATGTTACTTTATTGGTATAATTTAGATGATTTCAGGATTGCTTATAAGGTAAGCTAGCGAAACTTTCCAAATGTTATTTTATTGAAAAATATTGAATGATAGGAACTTCCTTTATCAAGATATTTCAAGATTGCTTACAAGGTGAGCAAGCGAACCTTCACAAGTATTGATTTTTTTAAGTGTGTATATTGATGATTTTAGAATTATTTACAGAATAAGCAAGTTCGATTCTTGAAAATATGACTTTAATGAAAAGCCATAGCATTACTTCATTGTAAGGAAGCTCAATTCTTGAAAGGATGATTTTACTCTTTACTATTGACATATTTCAAGATGGTTTCATGTTAATAAAGTTCTTAAAAATGATATTTTAATTGAATTATATGATGAGAGAGTTTCAACTCTTCTACAAAAAGGATATTTGAAAATAAGGTTTGAAAATTCTATTCCTAAGGGGGGTTTTGTGAAAAAATGTGATTCTTCATATAATGGTATTTGTAAATAAATAAGGCTCTTAAATATTTTTAAAAGGTTTATTTAGATATTTTGAAATGGTCTATTGAAATATTTTGTCTCTTTGAAAATTGAAATACTTTGAAAATATTTTGTACTAATGTTTTCAAAAAGTTTTAAAGATGACCAACTCAATAAATGGATCGGATAATAGTTTGGTTTTAATGATATTCAAAAGATTATGCAAACTCTCATCTACGTAAGGGTGATAAGGATATTGATTGGACAAGGTATATAATGCCGATAAAACTAGAGGCAAATTTGTTGCATATCCTTTGCTCATGAAAAAACCCAGAAATGAGAACAAAAATGTTTGTAAGAAAGCCTGGTTTTCTCGAATACTGAAATGTTTTAAAATTTATTTACAATGCAAATCTTAGAATTGTTTTCCAATAAATAAGCAAAGTTTTGAGAAATATTATTTTCTCAAATACTGTAAATATTTTGTAAAATTGATTGACTAAAATGCTTCCAAAATTCTTTAAGGGTGGTCATCCTAACATTATGATTTGATAACAGTTTATGAAAATATTTTATTTTTAAAATGATTATGCCCAGTTCTTAATTTGGGAAGGGCTCAGTCTGAGGACTGTGATGGATTATATCATATCAAGTTTTAAACTAAAAATGGCACGGTCTGAGGACTGTGTTGATTTTATGAAATCATGCTAGCATGATAATGTAAATATAAATGAATGTGTGCGACGATCATGTACTAGGTCCATGGTGGAGGCGTTTGGAGACTGAGATGGTTGCATACCAGGGCCCACCTCTACCTGTGGCCAAGTAGCTAAGGGAAGGTCGGGGTCGGTGGTGCCCTCTCTAAAATGGGAGCAGGATCAGGGACGACCGCCTAGGTAGCGGTGTTGTGACATGGATGGTTTCTTTTCTATGGAAGGATGATCACTTAGTAAGTGCCACCTACCAGATGTTAGAGACGTATATGCATATATTTTGTTTAAAAAGCCCAAAAATAGAGACATAAGAATATTTTAGGACATGACGATGTTCACAGAATACAATATTTACATGAAATATTTTAGGACATGATTATATCTACAAAAAATAATGTTTACATGAAAATATTTAGGACATGAGAATGTCCACATAGATAAAAGGTTTATATGCATATGCGTTGCTTGAGAAAAGCCAAGAATTTGAGATATAAAAAAGTTTATATGACAATGTTTCAAGACAAGTAATTGTCCCCATGAATAAAGGTTTATATAAAAACGTTTTGGGATATATAATTGTCCAAATGAATAAAGGTTTATATAAAAACATTTTGGGTCATTTAATTATCCTCATGAATAAAGGTTTATATGAAAATATTTTGGGACATATAATTGTCCCCATAAATAAATATTTATATGAAAACATTTTGGGGTGTGCAATTGTCCTCATGAATAAAGGCTTATATGAATATATTTTGGGACATACATTTGTCTTCATGAAAAATAAAGGGGGTTTTATGAAGAGTTTATATGAAAAGTTTTCATGAAGGGTTTATATGAAAGGTTTTCATGAAAGGTATATATGAAAGGTTTCCATGGAAGGCTTCTTTCTGTTGGTAGTTGATCGCTTGATAAGTGTCTCCTACTGAACGACGAGAAATGCATTTATATGAAAATGCAAAATGCTTGCTTACTGAGTTTATCACTTATGTTTTGTTTTTCCAATTCTAGACAGGTTCAAGGAAGATCAAAAGGAGAAAGAACCTGATAATTTGAAGGGAAGAATAACTAGTATGCTTTAATATATTAATAAATTGTTAGTTATCATGTCAGATTGATATGTTTAGAGAATGGTTGAATGCTTGTATTGATTTTGAGGATATTAGATTATGAATGTCCATGATGTATGTAAGTTGATATGTTACAAGTATATAATTGCTTGTGAAATGAATGGTGAGAATGATATGTATGGTTAATTTCAAGGATATGTCGCTTGAAAAATGATGAAGGAAATGGAAAGAAGAAAAAATTTTTTGCTAAAAAAATGGATTAAAAAATATTATCGTGTGATCAGGGCAATAATTCTGTTTCATATTTACCAATTGATAACAATCTTGGAGTAAACCTCAAGTTGTGAAGCCTCGGGTTAGGGGCGCCACAGAGTTTGATGTCAAAGAAAAAATTGGTAAATAAGCATGGAAAGAAAAGATTTGATAACATAGAAAGTGATATCAGAGCAAAGATTGGTAAATAGGTGTAAAAAGAAAAGATATGATACCACAGAGATGGTATCCTAGCAAGGATTGGCAGATAGGCGTAGAGAAAAAATGAAAAATGATGAAAGGGATAGACTAAAATTGTAGGATATATGAAATGTATATTGATTTTAGGTTGTATAAACATGTGATGTCTTGTTATGATTATGTTGTAAGACATAGCGAGCTAGCTATATTTTGAAAGGTAGATGGTTCATAAAGAAAAAGCAAATTTTCACTATGAAAAGGTGACACTAAAGATAACAAGTAAAGAAAGGATACGGAATTGAGGAAAACACAGATAGTTGGTAGATATTTAAGAAAGACAACTTCCAAGTCCACCCCTTATGACTGACAAGATCAATGATAGAGGAAGCCCGCACTTAAGGCAAGTGTGTGGTTGAGAAGCTCTTCCTTGATGACTAGATGACCATGTATTAAAAATTATGAATGACAATGAGCCCATAGGAAAAAGAATATATGGAAGCGAAAATGATGATGAAAGACCCGAGTGCAGGGTCCAAGTAAAATGAAAATGAGGATGAAAGTGAAAATGCACTAGACTGATTTAGCACCAGTACACTCATTAAGGAGTTTACACTGGTACAACCTAGAGGTAGGCATTATCTAGAAAGAAAAGGATAGATGAAGTTAGCAAGAGTCTATTTTGACTTTTAAACGATAAATGGATATATTATGTTTTGATATAAAGATACTTGTGACATACCGGTGGAACTGAGTTGTACTTGTATAATAAATGTATATGAAAAGGAAAGATTATTATCGATCCTTTCTATTGAATATGATTGATTGGATATAATATGTTGATAAAAATGTAATACTCAATGAAGATATGAAATTGTTTATAGCTATACCAAGGATGCATGTGGAATGGAAGTAGTTGTTACTAACCCTTCTACTTAAAGTGATGAATTGTATACGTTATAATATATGTTGTGATGCAATGAGAAAGTATATTAATATACTTTTTATATGTATAGAAGGAGATTATGCCTATTACAAGAGTAAGAGCTAGGCTAAACAAAGGAAAAGCTGTAGCAAATGAAAAATCTGTGAGTCAATGAGAAGTAAGCGAAACTAGTAACAAGTCTAAGAGACAAAGATGAGGAGAATAACTAACTCAAGGACTCATCAACGATGAGAAAATGTAAACCCTGAGTGGAATGTTGAGGGTGGAACTGCTCATGTAACACCACCCAATTAGAATTAATAGCAGAAAGGGTAGTTATAACTGTAAAGGAAGCTAGGTAGCAAGCTACCCGAGAGTGGGCAACCCAAACGGTAGAAATAATTCAAGGTCTTTGGGAAAAAGCCTAATAGGACCACTCAAGAGGGCAGGAAGGAAACAAGTTGATGCAGGCCACACTTTCTAACCTAATACCAGAACCTATAAGAGTTGATGACAATAAGATAGAAATATTAAGGACTAAAAAATTACCACAAGGGCAAGAATAATTTAATCCTAGCCCTAAGGAGTAGGATGTAGGAAAGGGAAGAATGAAGCAAGTAGTGACAAGAGGAAGGAAATCAAGCTTTAACATAATAGGTGCCCCAATTTGTGAAAATTGTCACAAATGTCACTTTGGAGAATGTTTAAGGGGTTCAAATCGATGTTATAAATGTGGTCAGATGGGCCATGAGGCGAGAAATTGTCAAGTTATTGAAGCAAGAGAGATAAAATGATTTAATTATCATCAAGTGGGACATATTGATTCAAAATGTCTGAACAAGCCACAGAGAACACCAGAACAAGGGAGATTGGCTCAACAAGGACGCTACAACCGACAATCGATAGGGAAGCTCTACAAATTAGTGCAGATGCATGCATTGACTCACGACAAGTCACGAAAATAGGAGGAAGGGAAGGTTACATGTATGATTTACATTTTAAGAATTCTATAGTAGTGTCATTAGTCATTTATAGCATACCAAACTATAGCCAGTCATGCACTGCTAGTAGAAAGGACAAATAATATCAATTATGTAGAATTCCCTGAATATAGGTTGACCAACATTAATGTGAAAAATATGATTTATATGTGGGCAATAACCCATAGGTTTGGGATGAGATAGGAGAGAGAAAATTAGCCTTAGAATTCTTTAACTGAATGACGGAAAGAGATAGGTGATATAGTAAGAACAAACATAAAAAGATACAGGTTCTAAAACAAGAATTTGAATATTCAAGTATTGGAGGAAGATGGTGGATTGGCCTACCAACAAGTCTTATCCTAGTTATTTGAAGTATAACAGGTTTCGGGATAAAACCTTTTATATGGGGGGAGGATTGTGAAACCTAAGATTTTAAGCTTAATGAATTTAGTTGGAATTTGTTTAAGGATGAAATTGAAAGTTTTAGGAAATGGAAGTGATTAAGTTAACATGACCTACATGATGAATGGAGTGGATTAATGAGTACAAAAGACAAAACAAGGTGTAGAAAATGATGATTTGGCATGATTATTTAATTCCACTAATTATGTTAAATTGTTGATAATTATGGAATAAATTAAGTTATTGTTAGAAAATTCATAACTTGAAGTATATAAGGCTGATTAATGTGAAATTTGAAAGATAGGTACATGTTAATGCGCTCTACCTCATGAATGGTATGGATTATATTAATCATGATTAAAGTATGATGATAATGATTTAATTTCATCAAATTTCATGAGACATCTTCAAATGCTCATATCTTGTATTAGAATGATCATTTTAAAATGAAAATATTTATGGATGGCTGAACAAGGTGGCTTATCATATGGATGGACTTTATTAAGCTAAATCTCACGGGAAAATGTTAAACCGCTTATGGTTAAAACCATTAACTTTTTACCATTTAAAAGCGAATTATAATCAATGCAAAAGTCAGTGCCATTAATGAGGAATTTGAGGTGCCTTAAGGAGAGGATCTTTAGGGCAATTTTTGTTATTTAAAATTTCAAAAATTGCATGGGAAAGTTGCTGAATTTAGGGACGTTTAATGGGTTGCAATTGGATATCTTTCGATATTCACAAAAAACAAAAAAGGGCAGATTTGTGGACATGATGCATGGACAGCTTTTGGGCTAACTTTTTTTAAAATATAAAATGTGAAAAAAATGTATAAATACATCTAGTCAAGGGATTTTCTTAGGCAGCAAGAAAGTAAAAAAAGAAAAAAGAAAAGAGGGGCAGTAGTTGGACGTTCCAATAGCGTTGAGAGAGAGAGAGAGAGAGATCATAGAAAAAGAGGAAAAAATGTGAGGCAGCCATGGAGGACGTCCAAGTCAAGGAGAAGAGGGAAGAGAAGGGTAGCTGGGTGTGCTAAGGTGAAGTAAATCCATCTTCAAAAGCCAAATAAGTAGCTACCTCTCTAATGATGTACATAAGCGATTGAAATGAAACATATATATACACGTAGGCATGGATGTCCAAAGTTGGGTATAATGGAAGAAAACTCTGATTTCTTGAGGATATATGTTGAGTTTAAGAATTAAGAACTAATGTTTAAGGATTTTGCATGTATATTGAAATTAGATGCAAATATGGGAGAAAAATGTAGTAGAAATGAAACAGAAAACCAAAATATGAAGGAAATAGTAAATGAATGATTTTTAGAATGAACATTTGTGTGAGAACTCATGATATGATAATTAAGGAACGATGTAATTTTTAGCTTAAAATATTAAGCAGGTTGCAGATTAAAAATTCGAGAAGATCAACCAGAGCAGGGTTGAACAGTTGTTAGGATCAGCTGCATCAATTGAATTTTAATAATTTTTATTCAAGAAATTTTGATTTGTAATTTTATATGATATATAATACCTCTTGAATATCACTCAACAAAAATAAAAATTAATTTTTGGAGTGTATAAATATACCTAATAATTAACATGATTTGACCCATCCCAAAATTGATACTGCTGTCTAGCAGAGTAAAAATACCTAAATAAATATAAATACTTAATATTTTCTAGTAGAATTAATTATTTTGGTTATTCATGTAGTTATTAAGGCATGATAGAAATTTTAGATTTAAAATCCTTGATTTGATTATAAATTAAAAATTAGAGAAATCAGTGTGTCTGATTTCAGCAAATATGGACAGATCGAGGTATAATTAAAAATAAAAGTTAAATTTTAGATTTTTAGAATAGAATTTAACTTATAATATAATATAAATAAGTACCATAAGTGATTATGAGAGTTTAAGCTACTAGAGGTGAATTTTGAAATGAGTAAAAAACAATCACTAAGATACTTAGATATGTGAATATTAGAAAGTTAGATGTGAACTTGACTAATCTTACTTGAATATAGATTATAGTTTCAAGTAAGTATCTTAAATGATTGAAGAGAATAAATGCCATAAATTGGGATATTGAATGAGATAAAATGAATATATGTGACTTAAAGAGATGAGAGTGTTCATCTCTAAGTAAAAAATGAAATAAAATTGAAGTATTAAGAGTCACCTTTAAAATGAGATGATAAAAAGGGTTGGGGTTTAGAAAGGCATGTATATGAGTTAATAAAAGCCAAATTATGCAAATATATAATTTTATACAGGTTTATATAAGATGATCCTTTTCACTTGCTAGGAAAAGGCAAGGAAGAGATCTAAGGTGCGAGTTAATCTCTACAGGTAAGCAAGCAACCTTTTGAAAATATTGATTTCATTCCAAATGTTGAAATGATTGAAAGTTATTTATAATGATGCTCTATTAAGCATTTCTAAAATGTTATTTTATTGGTATATATTTAGATGATTTTAGGATTGCTTATAAGGTAAGCAAGCGAAACTTTCCAAATATTATTTTATTGGCAAATATTGAATGATAGGAACTTTCTTTATCAAGATGTTTCAAGATTGCTTACAAGGTAAGAAAGAGAACCTTCACGAGTGTTGATTTTAGAATTGCTTACAGAGTAAGCAAGTTCAATCCTTGAAAATAAGACTTTAATGAAATGCCACAACATTGCTTCATTATAAGCAAGCTCAATTTTTGAAAGGATGATTTTCTCTTTCCTATTGACATATTTCAAGATGGTTTCATGTTAAGCAAGTTCTTAAAAATGCTATTTTAAAAGAATTATATGATGAGAGAGTTTCAACTCTTCTACAAAAAAGATATTTGAAAACAAGGATTGAAAATTCTATTCCTAAGGGGGGTTTTGTGAAAAAAATGTGATTCTTCATATAATGGTATTTGTAAATAAATAAGGCTTTTCAAATGGCTTATTTAAATATTTTAAGAATGTTTATTTAGATATTTTGAAATGGTCTATTGAAATGTGTTTATGTCTCTTTGAAAGTTGAAATACTTTGAAAATGTTTGTATTGATATTTTCAAAAAGTTTTAAAGATGACCAACTCAATAAATGGATTAGATAATAGTTTGGTTTTAATGATGTTCAAAAGATTGTGCAAACTCTCATCTATGTAAGAGGGATAAAGATATTGTGTGGACAAGGCATATAATGCCGATAAAAATGGTGGCAAATGTGTTGCATATCCTTTGCTCATGAAAAAAACTGAGAAATAGGAACAAAAATGTTTTTAAGAAAAGCCTAGTTTTCTCGAATACCGAAATGTTTCAAAATTTCTTTACAATGTAAATTCTAGAATTATTTACCAACAAATAAGCAAAGTTTTGAGAAATATTATTTTCTCAAATACTGCAAATGTTTCGTAAAATTGATTGACTAAAACGCTTTCAAAATTCTTTAAGGGTGGTCATCCTAACATCATGATTTGATAACGGTTTATGAAAATATTTTATTTTTAAAATAATTATGCCCAGTTCTCAATTTGAGAATGACTCAGTTTGAGGACTATGATGGATTATGTTATATCAAGTTTTGATCTAAAAATGGCACGGTCTAAGGATTGTATTAATTTTAGGAAATCATGCTAGCATGATAATGAGAATATAAATGAGTGTGCTCGAGGATCGTGTACTAGGTTCATGGTGGAGGCAGTTACAGACCGAGATTGTTGTAGTCTAGGGCCCACCTCTACCTATGGCCGAATCGCTAAGAGAAAGTCAGAGGCTAGTGGCTCCCTCCCTGAAATGGGAGTAGAATCATAGACGACCACCTAGCTAGCGGTGCTGTCACATGGATGGTTTCTTTCCTATAGAAGGATGATTACTTAGTAAGCAGCACCTACCTGAGGGTTGGAGACGTATATGCATATATTTTATTTTTAAAACCCCAAAATGGGGACATGAGAATATTTTAGCACATGACGATGTCCACGAAAAATAATATTTACATGAAAATATTTTAGGACATTAATATGTCTATAGGAAATAATGTTTACATAAAAATATTTTAGGACATGAGAATGTTCACATAGATAAAAGGTTTATATGCATATGCATTGCTTGTGAAAAACGTAGAATTTGGGATAAAAAAGGTTTACATGATAGTGTTTTAGGACATAAAATTGTCCAGGTTTATATAAAAATATTTTGGGACATATAATTGTCCTTATGAATAAAGGTTTATATGAAAACGTTTTGGAACATATAATTGTCCTCATGAAAAAAGGTTTACATGAAAATATTTTGGGACATATAATTGTCCTTATGAATAAAGGTTTATATGAAAATGTTTTAGAATATATAATTGTCCTCATGAATAAAGGCTTATATGAAAATATTTTGGGACATACATTTGCCCTCATGAATAATAAAAGGGGTTTTATGAAGGGTTTATATGAAAAGTTTTAATGAAGGGTTTATACGAAAGATTTTCATGAAAAGTTTCTTCCTGTTGGTAGTTGATCTCTTGATAAGTATCTCTTACTGAATGGCGAGAAATGCATTTATATGAAAATGCGAAATACTTTCTTACTGAGTTTATCACTCACATTTTATTTTCCCAACCCTAGACAGGTTCAAGGAAGCTCAAAAGGAGAAATGACTTGATAATTTGAAGGGAAGAATGACTGGCATTCTTTAACGTGTTAACAAATTATTAGCTATTATGTCAGAATTGATATGTTTAGAGAATGGTTGAATGCTTGTGTTGATTTTGAGGATATTAGATTATGAATGTCCATGATGTATGTAAACAAGTTGATATGTTACAAGCATATAATTGCTTGTGAAATAAATGGTGAGAATGATATGTATAGTTAATTTCAAATATATGTCGCTTGAAAAATGATGAAGGAAATGGAAAGAAGAAAAAAATTCCTTTAAACAAAATGGGTTTAAAAATCTTGCTGTGTGATCAAGACAATAATCCTGTTTTACATTTACTAATTGATAATGATCTTAGAGTAAGACTTAAGTTGTGATGCCTTGGGTTGGGGGTGACACAACTATACTTGGATAGTATCATGATTATAAATGGACGACATAATAGCTCAAAATAAAGAGGAGGAATGATAACCTATATAAGATATAAGGAAAAATATTTTAACCCCTTACTTCAGATCATCCAACTAACATGAAGATCTTACATCAAGGGCTTAACCTCTCGTTTATACCTTAAAAGCTTGAGGGAAACTTTAGTCAAGTTTGAAATAAATTTTTTAATAGATAGAGTAAGGGAGATTCGTGCTAGAAATAAGAGGGTGCATCCCTATTTATATGGAATGAGTAGGGGAGTTAGCGGCGGTAACCCCCCTTTGCCACCTCAAAATTTGGTTGATAGTGGGCACGTACAACTTTTTTGCAAGGGGGTACTGTAAGTGACCCATTTTTCACCATCTTTCCTTTTTTGATATCTAAACGCATAATATACATGTGGGAGAGGGTATTGCGGCTAAGTAACTTAGCCACAATGTCCCCTTTGAAGATGATTATTCCTCTTCTTTCTTTTGTGTGAGTTCCACTTAGTGATGTTTGCTTGATCCAAACCTTTAAATGCTTCTTTAAGCTTGTCATAGTTAATCATAGCCCTTTACTTAGCCAACAATAGAGACCCTTTTATGATATATGCAAAGGATAAGTCATCGTTTTGGTTAAAATAATACTTATTTTTCCATGTTTCACGAGAAAAAGTTGACATCAATGTCATTTATAGGACCAAAATTATAAATTCTTGAAACTTGGGGGGATTAAAACTTTACATTATTCAATTTTGGAACTTTTTAATGCAAATAGAAAATTTAAGGGGCAAAAGGTTCTATTTGGGAAAACTTAGGTGACTAATGTGCAAATGCCTCTCTAGTGGACTCAGGGTTTGAATTTTGCATGTTTCCTGTATTTATTGAATGGTCTTTACATTAAAATAAGCTATCTAGGATTAAAGCTGGCTTGGTTAGGCAATAGAGGATACCATCAATACTTCTATACATACTTTGTAGAATTTTTAAGTTTAAATCGACATAAGGAAGTGCTTCTCTCCAAAAATGTTGATTTGCTCTTTTTTTAATTTCTATTTTTACAATAATTCTACTTCTTTTATAACACACTTCATACCCAATTTACCTTACAATTTTTCACCTTTTATCATTTTTGGAGATGTGTATATATTTTTTGATTTTTTAAAAATTAGTGTATTTTAGTTATTTAAAAATGACTAAAACCCCATTATTTTTAAAAATCAAAGAAAAATATGTAAATATTTTAAAAATAGTAGAACTTAATACATATATTAAATACATATAGATTAATCATTTTATAAAAAAAAATTTTAAAAAAAAATTTACGCTCAAATGCTCTTAGGTTTCAATGCACTCAGGTGCATTAAATCACTTACCTTAAATTATTGAGCATTTCAAATGGAAAAATGCAGCAAGCTATTGAGATTCTTTTAATTCACAAATATAAAAATATATTTTTATGTTCACAAGAATTGTAGCATAAACTAGTAGTTAAGAATTTATTTTCCTAGCTTCCTTTTAGAATAAAAATCAACCATATCTCATTTCAAAAAGGCTGGAAATGCTAGTTCAACCTACAAAAGCCAAAATATTGGTTTTCATATAGAATAACTAGCACGTATGGCTTCATTCTCTACCACTTAGGTTAGATTAATGCTTCATCTTGTTTTAAATGTGGGGTCAAATATGCTCTAAGTCTATTTCTCTTAAAGTTTACATCATTACATAAACACATAATGCCTAGCCAAAACTAAGCCTTTGAAATGATAATTTCTTTTGAACTGGCAAAAATGGATCAGTCACAGGATCTTTTTGCCTTGCAATCTTTATAGGTGATCAAGACAGGTAAAGAAGAAGACCCCCATAAATTATTTAATTCAATTAGACTTCTGCTTCAAGCTAATCGATTCACGTGAGAGTTCTATGAACCAATTCAAACATAGAAGATCTAATGATCATATAAAATTTACTCTATCCTTACCATAAAAAAATTTTAATCTATCCATTACATTTAAATAATTTATTTTAGTTATTAAACTAGATTTCATTCACATCAAATATGTATATGAACCTCATTCGATAAATATATAAAAAATCAATATAGTAAAACTATTTGATTTATATGTCAAATCTAGAAATTTTAATTCAACATCTAAATGTGTAAAAAAATTCTTCCTTTATGGTCGAACGATTTTGTAGATTATTTTAATATTTAATACATTTGTGGCATAAGTAAGTATTTTTTATTATTTACACATACTTATATAAATTTAAGCAAGTAAGGTCCACCAATACTTGATTGAAATGACTTTTTGCATTGTGATAAAACAAATGATTTTAAACAATACAGATAGTTTCATGAGGGGCGATCACATATGGCTAGTTACAGTTGGGCCCCAACTTCATTTGACTACTTAGCATATTTTTAATTTTTTAGTTTTTATAAATATGAAAATTTAGGTTATTTAATATATAATTTAAGTGTACTAATTTTTGACACATTTATATATTTTTATTTTTAAATACAGTATTATCATGATCATTTTTCACAGGTTCTTCAGGAGTTTTAGAAAATTTTATGTGTGCTAGCACATGTTTTTGTTTGGAATGGTTTTGGCCAAAAATACTTTGTTGTCTAGGTTAAAATCTTTGCCTTAATGGAGGTATTGGAAATGGTATTTAGGAATCTTTAAGACGTTGTGATGCTGGTGAGGAAGTTAGCTTCCCTTGAATAGTGACCAACTAAGTTTCTAAATGCTTTTTCAGTTTTGATGCACTTGATTTGTGACAATGCATCATTATAAAAGGATGAAGTGTTGAATGCGCGATATGTTATAGCTGTGTTTCCATTACTTGCAATTTTTAGTAGATTCTTTTGATAAGAAATTCTAATAAATTCATTTTTTTGGATTGCTAAGCATGAAGGGTGGAAGGATAGAAGAAGAGAGTAGAAGAGAATGAAGAAGTTAAGAGAGATGTATATAAGACTACACACAAACACATCACAAATTCCTTAATTTCAAATTGAGATACAATGATATATAAGGCTTTTAGATTTAACAAGCTGAAGAATCTAGAGCTACACGTAAAGTGACAAGTACAAATGCGGCATTATCATAAAGCAAAGTACGTTGGTGGCTTGATCTCTTACAATGTAAAAAAGAAAATAGAGTAAAAGCTTATTATGTTAACAACATCGGTTGGCTCTCAAAGGCCGTAAAAGTTGAATACTCTTAGAAAAGAATATTCTCACAACTGTCAATCGATCCTTAGATAATACTCAAGGTCATTACTGGCATATGATCCATTGGGTGGGCTTGAAGGAATAGAAGGCGTCGATGGGATTCACATTCTCTGTTCTTGCTGCTGTTCTTCTTTGTTAGTCTATATACTAGATGAACCTTTGGAAAATCCTGACACTAACAGAGTTATTTGGATCATAAGTGTCATCCCCATTCATAACGTGCTGTGGTATCTCATTTGGATTTAACCCATTTACTACCACCATTTTCTCTTGATATTGGCCCAGTTCAACTCATATTTCTATCTATTGAGGTCATAGTCATACTCAGCTTTAATGGAAACATTAGGAGAAGAAAAAATATTCCATATAGGGGTTATGTTGGGTTCAAATGATCTGTTCATTACGATAATAGAATACAACTAGTCTATGGAACTTAACCAACATGTATTGGCCATGATGCATCCCAATTTCCCTTTTGTGATACCTTGACGAGCTGCGTGTATATCTAATTAAAATATTTATTTTAATGCAAGTATACGTGTCGATCAAGTAATAAACGTGAGTAAAATATCGTTCCCATGAGGATATGGTCCAACTAATGTTATTAATTAGCTCAGTTGCTTTCAGTAATTAGAACGAAATTTCACAGATAAAATTGAAGATGCAAAATAAGTAAAAGAAATAAACGAGAATTTGATGGAAGAGCTAGAATATAGAAAAGGATTTATTGAATTGGGATAACAAATGGGATAGTTGGGAATCATTGAATCTAAACTGTATCGAATTGGTTCCTTTTCTTTAGATTGTGCAGGAATTTTTTAGTCCAAGTTCAATGATCTTTATATATATATCTTGCAACACATGTAAAGCTAATTAGATAACATCCAATTGCTATGTACCCATGCAATTAAATGAGATAGAATTGATCTGTACATAACCTGTTCATGACTACATAGGTTTTAACGTTATATTCCTATCCATTAAATATTTTTCCTTAACAAAGGAAGAAACCTATGCCCTACACATGAATCTTGCATGGATTTTCCTTTTCTAAGGATGAATCCTGCAATTAAATCATCTTACAAGGTAGCTAATTTTGTCAAAAGCATTAAACGACATATGAAAGGGTAAATCCATATAGCACAATCATACAGCAAATCAAATATTCATTTCTAAATCATAAAGAGCCAAAACAATATAGTTAGATATCAATTCATCTAAATTTTCCATCTATGGAAAGTTTAGTTCAAGAACATGACATCAACTCCCATTAAACCTAAATTGAATGTACTCCACAAAACAGAGAAAAGGAAAGAGATTGAGAAAAAGAGAAACTGGATCTCATGAATTTCCACCAATGAGATTGGATCTCCTCTTTGGATGTTCTGGAAACGGAAGTCTTTTTCCTTCTCTCCTCGGTTGCTCCGTTTGTCCTCTCTCTTTGGCTCGGCTTGAATCCCTAAGCAGGTATTTAAGTTCCCCTTAGTCCGTACGAAACACGTGCATACACACACATGTACGGGATCGTCGTGGCGCCTAAGCGCCAACTCTTTGAAGGCTACTTATGGGCTTTTCGACATATCTCTACATGGTAGTGAAGTGGTGCCTAGGCGCCCCAATTTGTGCCTAGGCGCCAATTCTCTGGAAGTTTTTCATCGTGAGAAATTATGAAGTATTCTTCTAAAGCTGTAGGTTGGCGCCTGGGTGCCAGCCTGCTTACTTTTTCACTTTGCTTGGTTCTTCATCCCGACTCACTTGCTAGTGGATATTTACTCGTCCATCCTGCAAAATCAATTAAAACCAAATAAGTGAACTATAAATTTTTATTTTATACTAAAAATGCATAAAACTACATATTATTCCTAAAATGCAAAGTGAGTGAAAACTAAGCTAAATGGGTGCAAACCTACCATATTCTCTTGGATTAACATGCAAAATTAGTCCGAAATGGGCCATAATAACTCTCATTTTTGCGAGTCATTACACCCCCAAACTTAAATGTTGCTAGTCCTCGAGCAACATATTGATAACTCTATAAAATTAGAGTTATCAACGCTCATTTTGTACTCATTTGGAATGCTAGTTCAAGAGAAACATGTAAATTTACATAAGTTTTGCATTAGTTTTCTATATTTCTGCATTTCAAGCCTTGTGTGTAGATTTCATGCATTTTTTAGTGAATTCAATGCAAATCATGTCATTTTAACTCGTTACTAATTTCATTGCATCAATTAGGATGACATTTACTTGTTTCATATATTCTATTATAGGAAAAGATGATGGCTAACTCATGGACTTCATGCCAAAGTGATAGGAAAAGAGTTGCATTGCAAGAATCCAATAAAAATGTAAGGCAAAAAGTTGGCGCCTAAGCCTTAGGCAGTGCTACAGTAGAAAATTCTAGAAACAGGCAGCTTCCAGAAAGTGGCACCTAGGCGCCGATCTCCACACATGTGAAAAATTTCACATGTCTTGTGCTGCGTTTAGAGGGATATAAATATATCTCTTAGGGTTTCTAAATAGGAGAAGGAGAGAGGGTCATGACTGCTATGGAGAAAAGGGAAGAAACCAAAGCTAAAAGGAAGGAGAGAAGAGCAAGTGGAGATCTGAGCTATCATTGCAAATCCATTGAGTTTCATCTCCTCTTCTCATTTATCTCTTCCTATTTGTTATTCCCCTTGCTTGAGATGATTGTAATTTGATTTTAATGGGAATTGAAGTCATGTTTATGGGCTGAACCTTCCTTTGGTAGGAGATATGTAGGATTTGAACTCATAGCTTATGTTTTTTGGTTTTCTTATGCTTGAAACGATAATACAGTTGTGTTGTGACTTATTTTTCTTGAGATTACCCTTATATATTATGCTTAATGTGTTTACAAACTTTGCAACCTTGTGGATTCATTGAATATTCAGATTCATGCTTGGAAAAGTGGGATTTGAATAAGATCCTTATATGAGGCACAGGTTTTTCAACTCTTGTTTGCTTTAGATGTTAATATGGATAGAAATATACCTATTAACCCTATGTAATCTTGATTAGGTTATGTGGTTATCAATCTTGTTTTACTTGTGTGCATAGGAACATAGCACATAACTAAAACTTGGTTAGGTTTGTATGTGTTGAAAGACATATATAAATGTGAATGAACTTAGATTAGTAATCTCTGCACAACTAACTTAAATGGGATCAAATGACATAGTTATGACTCAATGAATTCATATTCCCACCTATCTTAATCATCTTAAGGCAATCTCAACAGTATTCCACACTACTTTAGTCATTTACTGCTTTTCTTAGTTTAGTTTAATTCAATTCTTTGAAACCAAATCTAATTTTCTTTACCAATTCACTTAGATAATTGAAATTTAAGGTACTAATCTGTTTAACACAATCCTTGTGGGAACGATACTCTACTAACTTTTTATTACTTGATTGGCACGTATACTTGCGTTAAAACGAGCATTTTAATAGACACATACGCAGCTCGTCAAGTTTTTAGCACCGTTACCGGGGATTGGTTTAAACTTAGTACCTGACAATTTCAGTTGTCTTTTGTGAATGTGTATATATTATACATAGTTTTTTTTCTTTCTTTGCTTTTGATAAAAGTTTATTTCAGGGGTCTTTTTATTGCAATTGTCAATGGATTCAAATGCTTACCACAGGCTAAATGTAAAATTTTCAACACCAAGCACAATGGGTTTCCACGAGTATGACAATACAAGGGCGCCTCCAGCTCAATTTACAAGTTTTAACAATCAAATACAGGATATGAACAATTTTTATTCAATTTACTGTGATTTGTGTGGAGGCGAGGGACATTTATCAAATTAATGCGTGTATTACTCAGCATCCATGGGTCATCTTGATCATTCAAATGATGTACAAGACAACTATGGAGACCCGCAATCAGAAAATATGATGCCAATAGGATTTCAAGCATATCAGGCAGGGGAACCATCACCACCTGAAAGCAAGTCATCTTTGGAGGACATGTTCATACAATTCATGAAGAGCCAAATGGAGTTAAACATGAACATGCAAAAGCAGGTGGAGCAGTTGGTTACTGCAATCCAAAGTAGGCATCAAGAGTCTTGTTCAACTGATATTGAGGAGGATTCAAAGGAAACTACGTTGAGTGAGGCCTGCAAAGTCACTACAAGCATCAAAGAAGATATATCCATTTGTACAACAGAACAATTTTCCCCTCAATTCATGCTTGAACAATTGGCCGAGCCAATAGAAAGCTAGGAAGTGGAAGAATAAATTGATGAAGAAATAGAGGTTGATATAGCAGAGAAAGTTGAAAATTATCATATCAAGACACTTCTAATTTGTCTTCCTGAAATTCAGGTGCAATATGACTTAGATGATCAATGCATAGCCTTGAAAAGCAGCATCTTGAAACCATCATTTATCCAAGACCTTGAAAACCTTTTCTATAGTCTCTATGAAATTCAAGAAAAGAGGCTAATTGATCTATTTGAAGAGGCTAAGAAGAGATCTAACCTTCCAGTGCACAATCTACATGGAAGGAAATTCGATAGAGCGGGAATTGACTAATCATAATGGGACTTCAGGCTGAAGACAATAAATTTAGCGCTGAATGGGAGGCAACCCATTACACTTTTTGATTTTTGATCTAAGAATAAAGCAGCTATCTACCAAGGCAAGGAAGGACAGGATTATAATGCACAAATATAGATTTTCAATCCACTTTGAAGTTGATAGATGATGGAATCAAGGAGTTTCAAGTTTATATTCATCATTCAAGACAAGAAAATGCAGTTGGAGTGAGGCTTCAGCCTCAATTTTTGGTGCCTCGACGCTAAGGTTTTGCAAAAGAACATGTTGCAGCAAATTGGGATCAGTGAAGTGGCGCCCTGGCGCCATGATCCAGCACCCTGGCGCCATATTTTTTTCAAGAAAATAACATGTTACAACTTTTGAGTAAGCAAGTCGACACCCCGGCGCCATCCCCGCAGCCAGCATAAAAAAGCAGCAAAACACAAGTTTTCAGCATGCCAACTTCAATTGGCCATAACTTTTGATCCCAGAGGAGTTACGGGAGCTACCACATATCAACGAAAAGCATTTTTTGAGCACGTTAACATTAAACCATGGTTTGGTGAGTTGATATCATTTTCAATATCAAAATCCTCCATTTTGCATATTATGGCAAGCAGCAGGTGGTTGCACTATTTGACGAGTGGCGGCGGTTCGGGGTCTAGAGAAAACTTAGAAGGATAAGTCATTTATGATATCCTGGCAGTTGAGTACCTCTTCAGTGGCTTCCCATCGGACTCCCGCTCTCTTGCACAACCCTATGATAAGCGATGAGAACTAGTAACTGCCTCTAGGAGCCCGGGCACTGGCGCATATCTGATTATACAAAGTCTCCCCACATCAATAGAAAAGTTAGAGTAGATGACGTGTAGGAGAAGTGCCCTATCCATGGTAACCTCACTCACATGGGTCGATGACATAAGTCTGGCCGATACAAAGTAGAACAACATCTTCCCATGATATCGTAGATCCCCGCGCTTGAAAGATTTAATTGCCCTCCCGTTGATTTCCACGTGGGTGACGTTTCATAGTAGTCACAGGTGATGACACTTACATCCCTGTCCTCTCCCTTCAATAGCTCCTCATATTGATCCGGACGATCAATATTAGACGCCTTATAGAAGGCGTTGATTGCTTCGGAGTGAAAAGGGACTCTCTTGCCTTTGACTTTTACCCTGCCCTGATCATGCTCAACTGCATTGGCATAAAACTCCTTCACCACAGGTACAATAGCCGGCTGTGGCTGTGCCATAAACATTTTCCACCCCCGGGCATTGAGGGCATTAATGAAAACATCAGCGAAAGAGTCGACTTTGATCCCCTGCTCAAGTATCAAGTGCCATTTTTGTAGTGAATCCGTGTACTGCTTAAAAGCTTAAGTCGAAACAAAGTAGTTTGCATCAAAATCGATAGGGTCTTGGATTTTCTTCCTTTTGGTAGAGGATGAAGAGGCCATATCTCCAATAATATAAAAAAACCACAAAGATGCCAATCCACAACTAATTCAATTCAATTCAATCACGCCAACTCCAAACCAAACTTCCAACCACCGTTCCAATCACAAAATTTCAATCCCAAAGCACCAAATGCGCATTCAACCACATGAGGAATCCACAATATTAAGAAAATCAATCCAACCAAAGATCAAGAGGCATTACCTAATTGCTTGCCTTGAAACTTTGAAAGTAACGGGTTGTCTGCACCAGCGCCGCGGCACAGGTGGTTGGCGCTTAGGCGCCGATTGCCTGTCTTCAAAAATCCAGCACCGGTCGGAAATGAAGAAGAAAATAGGTGATGAAATGGGAAGAAATGAAGGGAAAATGGAAAGGGAACGTAGGGTAGGAATGGGGCTTAGGTTTGGAGATGTAAAGGCTTGATTTAGGAAGGATTTGAGTGGGATCTAGAAATGGAGAAAATGTAGAAATGGAATGGAAGAAGATGATGATGAAATGGAGATGAGATTGGGGACGAAATATAAGAGGAATGGAGTTGGAATGGAGTAGAATGAAGTTACTAGGGTTTGGAGAGGAGGAAGAATGAAGAAATGGCGCCGGGGCTCGGGGTTAGGGTGAAAAACCTTAACCTGAGCTATTTATACTCGTCTGGGTTGCGCTATCCACGAATCAGCACTAGATCGCCAATGCTGTGGTGCTTAGGCGCCACTTGCAGGTTTAAAAAAATATGGGATCCTCATCACGGTGCCAGGGCACCATGTTGGGGCACCGCGGTGCCACTGCTCTTCAGTTGCCTCTTTGATTCAGCCCCCAAAATACTTCATTGCATATCCATAACCTAAACATTGGTGCTTGAAGTGAATTCACATTGACTTCCTTGCGTGACATACCATGATCTTGAGCTCCAAAGAGAAATCCTACACACTAATAGAATTAGAAATGAGTGATGGATTGCCTCCCATTAGCGCTAAGTTTAACGTCCTCAGCTCGACGTTCCATCTTTCTACGAATTTTTCAATAACACCACCTCCTTGCAGCGCTGCAGATCATCCCCCATATAATGCTTCAATCGCTACCCATTCACAATAAAACTGTCACCTGACTTCTCATTGAACACTTCCATTGCCCCATGCTCAGATACTTTTAACACGATAAATGGCCCTGACCATCGCGACTTGAATTTTCTTGAAAACAGCTTCAATATGGAATTGATAAGCAGGACTTTTTAGCCTAGGTCGAATTTTCTCTGCAAGATCTTTTTATCATGCCATTTCTTCACTTTCTCCTTGTAAATCTTGGCATTTTCATAAGCCTGCATTCTGAATTCATCTAGTTCATTGAGCTACAGCAGTCTACACTCACTAGCTTGTTGCATATCCAGGTTTAGCTTCTTGATTGCCCAATAGGCATTATGCCCCAACTCAAGTGGTAGATGGCAAGCTTTTGCATACACTAGCTGGTAGGGAGGGATGGCAAACTGAGTTTTGTAAGTGGTTCGATATGCCCATAACGCATCATCCAACTTGAGAAACCAATCCTTGCGAGATGACCCAATTGTTTTCTCTAGAATTTATTTTAATTCTCTATGGGATAACTCGACTTGTCCATTAGCTTGTGGATGATATGCTGGGGTCACCCTGTGGCGTACTTCATATTTACTCAAGATCGTCATGAATTGTCTGTTATAGAAGTGTGAACCTCCATCACTAATAATCACCTGTGAAGTGCCGAAACGAGTAAAGATATTCTTCTTTACAAACTTGAGAACCGTTTTAGCATCGCTCGCTGGAGTTGGTATTGTTTCGACCCATTTGGATACGTAATCAATTGCAACCAAAATGTACTGATTGCCAAAAGAAGGGATAAAGGGTCCCATGAAGTCGATACCCCATACATCAAAGATCTCCAGTTCAATGATATTAGTGAGCGGCATTTCATGTCTCTTTGAGATGTTACTCGTACGCTAGCATTGATTACACCTTTTGACATATAGATGAGCATCTTTAAATAAAAATGGCCAATAAAACCCAGACTGGAGTACTTTTGCTACAGTTTTGTCCCTCCTAGAAGTGACCCCCATATGGTGACGAATGACAGCTTTGTAGTATTGGTTCCCTTCCAAATTCTAGAATGTATCTCCTGTATAGCTGATCTGGGCATTATTTAAACAAAAATGGCTCATCTCAGAAATAAATTTTACATCATGGAGAAATTTCTTCCTTTGATGTGAATTCATCTCCGGAGGCAATGTTCTACTAACAATATAGTTTACAAAATCTGCATACCATGGACGATTACCTTGGGAGATTTCAAATAGTTGCTCATCTGGGAACACTTCTCAGATTTATTCCATGTCTTGGAACGGTTGGCTTCTCTTGAGGCGGGTCAAGTGGTCAGCTACCTGATTTTCAGCTCCCTTCTAGTCTTTAATTTCAATATCAAATTCTTGTAGCAATAGAACCCACTGGATCAAGCGTGGCTTCGTATCTTTCTTTTCAATCAGGTACTTAATGACAGAATGATCTGTATACATAATCACCTTAGTCCCCACTAGATATGCTTTGAACTTGTCAAATGCAAACACCACCGCCAGTAACTCCTTTTCTGTCGTGGTGTAATTTAGCTACGCCTCATTCAAGGTTTTGCTGGCATAGTAAATGGAGTGAAATACTTTGTTCTTTATCTGGCCCAACACTGCCCCAACTGCAAAATCGCTTGCATTGCACATTAATTCAAAAAGGAGATTCCATTCGGGAGAAATAATGATTGGCATTGATACCAATATCTTTTTCAATTCATTAAATGATTGCATACAATCCTTGTTGAAATCGAATGACACGTCCTTTTCTAGCAGCATACAAAGCGACTTAGCGATCTTTGAGAAGTCCTTGATAAATCTTCTATAAAACCCCGCATGTTCCAAAAAGCTACAAATGCCTTTTACTGATGTGGGAGGAGGAGTTTCTCTATTGTCTCGATTTTCGCCTGGTCAACTTCAATTCCCTGTTTGGAAACCCGGTGCCCGAGTACTATACCCTCTTGCACTATAAAATGACATTTTTCCAGTTGAGAATCATGTTCGTGTCTTCACAATGATGAAGTATTTTGGATAGATTTATGAGGCACTAGTCATATGAATTCCCAAACACTGAGAAGTCCTCCATAAATACTTCCAAGAAGTCTTCCACCATATCAGTAAAGATAACCATCATACAACGTCGGAATGTGGCTGGTGTGTTGCATAGGCCAAATGACATTCGCCTGAATGCGAATGTGCTGTATGAACATGTGAAAGTGGTCTTCTCTTGGTCTTTAGGTGCTATCATGATCTGGTGATACCTGAATAACCATCCAAAAAGTTATAAAATTCCTGACCTGCCAACCTATCAAGCATCTAGTCGATGAACGAGAGCGGTAAGTGATCTTTTCTAGTGGCTTTGTTCAACTTCGGAAAGTCCATACACACTCTCCAACCCATAACTATCCTCGTTGGGATCAGTTTGTTATTCTCGTTGGACACTATTGTCATTCCACCTTTCTTTGGGACACATTGCACTGGGTTAACCCAAGAACTCTTGAAGATTGGATATATGACACCTGTGTCAAGACATTTGATGACCTCCTTTTTAACCACTTCTTTCATAATGGGATTTAGTCTTCTCTGTGCTTCAATGGAAGACCTGAAATTCTCCTCTAATTGAATTTTATGCATGAAGAAAGATGGGCTAATTCCTCTGATGTCTGCGATTGTCCAACTGATAGCCTTCTTGTGGTCCCTGAGCACTCTAAGTAGTTTTGTTTCTTGCAAGGGATACAATGCTGAAGAAATGATAATTGGGAGTGAAGATTCAGCTCCCAAGTATACATATCTTAGATGGGTCAGCAAGGGTTTCAGCTCCAAAATAGGAGGCTCTCAATGGAGGGCTTCAAGTGTTTAAATGATTCCGGTTTGAGCTCCAGCAACTCGAATCTCTACGGATAGCATGTAAAAGTTGGAGACTGCTGTAAGTAACGTATCATCTCAATCGATTCTTCGTCAGCTTCATTGATTTCTCTAACTAACGATGCTTCCAAAATATCCTTGTGAATGGTGGCTTGGAACTCGGCTTGAACGCTGAATCTACCATATCAATCACAAAGCATTCCTCTAGATCATTCAGTAGTTGCATCGACTTGAACACGCTAAATGTGACTTGGTCATTCTGCACCCGCATGGTTAGCTCTCCATCTTGTACATCAATTATCGCCTTGTCGGTTGTAAGGAGAGGCCGACCTAGGATAATTGGCACATCCTGGTCTTGTTCATAATCCAGAATGATGAAGTCTACTGGGAAGATGAACTTATCTACCTTGACCGGAACATCTTCAATAATTTCCTCTGGATATGTCATAGATCGGTCAGCCAGTTGCAACATTACTGTAGTAGGTCGAGCTTCCCCAATACCCAGCTTCCTGACTATGAATGTCGGCATTAAATTTATGCTGGCTCCCAAATCATAGAGGGCCCTCTTAAATACTGATTGTGGATTGTACATGGGATGGTAAAGCTCTCTGGATCCTTGAGCTTGGGCGGCAGCTTTCTCTACACCATAGCACTAGTCTCTTCTATTAATGCCACCTTCTCAAATTCTTTCAATCACCTTTTCTTCGACAGTATATCCTTCATGAATTTGGCATAACTGGGCATCTGCTCCAAAGCTTCGACAAAAGATATATTTATGTGTAATTGTTTTAATACCTCCAAGAACTTTTTAAACTATCCCTCCTTTTTGTTCTTTGCAAGTCTTTGAGGAAATGGGGGAGGAGGCCTTTGATTAGTGGTTGTGATATCCTCAGGCTGCTTTTAGTTTGTTTCTAGTTCCTCTGCCTCCTGTGATTGATGAATAGAAGGACTAGCAGCTTCAGTTTCTGTTTCTGGTTGAGTTACTTCTTGTAGTTGCCTACCACTGTGTAATGTGACTGCTTACACTTGCTTATTGCCTTTTTCTTTCGAATTCTGTTCAGTATCACTCGGTAGTGCACCTTGAGGGCGACTATTTATAACTAAAGCAAGTTGGCCGATTTGTGCTTCTAAGTTCCTGTTGGTTGTGATTTGGGATTGCATGAATTGCATAAATAAGTTTTTCAGATTTGATTTCTTTTCTTTTCGAGGAGGTGGGGCGAGTTGAACGGGTCTGGCTGGCTGTTGCTGAGAAGGCTACTGCGAGAATCCTGATGGCTGATTCGGCTTAGCATGGTTATTCCATGAGAAATTTGGATAGTACCTCCATCCTTGATTATAATTATGTGCATATGGATTTACTAGGTTTCTCTGAAATTGCCCACATAATTAATGGACTCCGGATTGGAGACATTGATCATTGGGGTGGCCGAACTCTCAACACCATGTACAATATTCCGCTGATGACGACTACAATGTGGAAACCAATGAAACCACGACCGTATACGCGTCATTTCGACCGTATACGCGTCATTTCAATATTTGTAATTTTGTAATTATTTTATGAATAAATGAAAATTCATGAATTATATTGATGGATATGTGTATTGGAGATTGAAATAATGCAATTAAGAATTTAACCCCGTGAATAGTGCATGTGAATAGTAACCGGGGACTAAGACACGTGATTAAGAGTTAATCGCTTGGATTAACTTAATCACAAAACGACAAAATAGAGATTTAATCACTACAGGACAAAATAGCAATTCTTTTGGATATTTTAATCAAAATTTGGATTTTTGTGGAAAAATAGAAAAAAATTCATAAATTGCAATCCGAGCGTCGGAATTCGATGAAATTTTTTATGGATGGTTAAAAATTCATGATGGACATGATGAATGGGTTAAGATGTGATGAAAATCACAAATCAAAGGTCAAGATGGAACGTCAGAACAAGATCAAAAAGTAGCAAACTTTTTAATAAATTTTACTTTTGACTTTTTGAAGAAAATAAATAATTAAAAATAAAAAAATTAAATGCAATGGCTGCTGCTACAGGGATTTTTCTGGGGGAGCAGCTGGAAATTTTGACCATGATCTATGGTCCATGATCCTCATCATCTTTAATCAACGGCTAAGATTTATTTAGCCTAAATTAAATAATTTTAAAAATTAAAAAATAGGTTAAAAAATAGGGCTGCAATAGGGTTTCTGGAGCATGCATAGGGTGGGTAGCACATGGCTCAAATAATTTTTCAAAATTAAAAAGAAATACCAATTTATAATTAAATACCTCAAAACTAGGGGGTAAATTTCAAATTCCTGACAAATTCAACCCTATAAATAGGGAAGCAGGGGGAGAACGTCCAAGGCATCCAAAACCAGCTCCATTTGAGCATTTTTCATCCCCACCACGTTTTAGCCTTGAAGAATAGAAGGTTGGAGAGAGAAAGTGTGAGAAAAAGAGGCGTATCTCCACTTCGGGTAAGTGATTTCTACCCAAATTTTTTTTGGATGTTAAGTAAGGTAAAACCATTCTTAGATAATTCCTAAGCATTAGAAAATAAGTATAGATATAATGTTTAAATGGAATTATGCCAAAACATCAAAAATTTGGAGCGAAGATAGGGTATTCGGGAAGATAGCATATGATATGTGAAAATAATGCTCTAAAATTGATAGATGATTATTTGGGATATATGATTATGATAAATATGATGTTGTAATGATGATATATTAATTTCATGATTTTTGGAATTAAGATTATTCTTAAGTGAATTTATGTTGATTTTTAGTATATGGAGAAAATGATTTTTTTGGCCAAGTAAATGATGATAAATTCAAAATATATGAAATATCCTATGATATATTTGGCATAAGGTATGTCATGGTATTTTTTATTTTTGAAAAAATATCAAATTTTGGAACCCATGAACAGTAACCACGTCTCTGTGAACAGTAACTCGGATGAACTTTAACTGCTACAGTAGTTTACTACAGTAAACAGCATGATTTTGAAGAAAATTTGAGATTAATATTTAAATATAAGGATGAAAATTTTGAAGAACCTATGGATAAAAATATCCACATAAAAATAATGCCCAAATATTATAAAGCATGCATGGGAAGCAGCTTTAATAGAAGAAATGAAAATATCCTTTCTCCTTGAATAGGAAAAGGGAAAGAGAAGGTCGACGACACCCACTAAGAAGGTAAACAAGTTATATATTTTGCAAATTATTTTCAAAATGATCGAAATTGTTTGTGAATTGCTTTATGAAATTTATTTAAGGTTGACCATATCTATAACTACTTTACATGAACTGAAGTTCGTTTTATGAAATTGTTTATTAAATGCTTTTTATGAAATTGTTTATGATTTGCAAATATCATGCTGACATGTGTATGAGAATGAGCATGTGCACGAGGAATAGGCCTTAGTCGAGGTAGTAAGCGGACCGGATGTCCCCCTCGCTATTGCCAAGTCGCTTAATAGGCCCAGACCGGCGGCGACCTCCTTGAAATGGGAGCATGTATGGGATGGGCGCCTAGCTAGCGTCGCATCCAAAGGAATGTCATGAATGCTATGTATGCATTGCATTTGCATTTTATGAAATGCATGAAAATGATTGAAAAATTATGTATGACTTGCTTACTGAGTATTATTACTCACCCATGCTTTTTCAACAACAGACGGGAAATGATGATGAAGGCAGCATGTCAAGTGTTATGTAGTTTTTGATATAAATGATGTATATGTAAACTTTATGTAAAGACAACAATGATAATTTTGAGATGGAAAGGAATGTTTTTATTCCAATGAAAATATTTATGGAATAGTTTTTTATCATAACTGTGTTATGTGAAATATATTTCAAATTAGATGAATGATGAGAATTTTTCATGTATTGATGAGAAAAAAATCATGCGGTGTGATCAGGGAAACAGTCCTGAGTCACGTTTACCAATCAAAACGATCCCGGAGTAAGGCTTCTAGGCACCTCGGTTTGGGGCGCCACAGAAGTTGGTATCAGAGCATGAATTGGTAAATAGGCAGAAAAGGAAAGAAATGACTAAGCTAGAATACATGAAATTATGATTATGACTGATTTATTATTATTATTATTGAATATTGATGTTATACTAATAAATGTTTCATGAAGTTGAAAATGCCGCTCACCAGAGCTAAAATAAGAGCAAACAAAGGAAAGGCCCCAATGGAAGAATCGGTTGATCAAACAAGGGGCGAAGCCAGTAAAAAAACTTATAGGGCTGAATCCGAGGAGCAATCCTCTAGGACCCGCCCACGGTGAGAGGAAAGCCCTAGACCTCAAGTAGAGGTCAATATAGAAGAAAGAATTGTTGCGGCCATCGAGAAAGCTATGCAGCAATGGACAACCCAGACTGCTGGGTTATTATAAGAGATGCGAAACCAGTAGGACGCGCCATCAAGAGGAGACGGGGAAAGACCAGGGCCCTCGGCCAATCCCGACACATCAAGGGGAGTGGAGGATAGTCTCCTTGAGGCCGACAGAAAGGCTATCAATGCCTTCCTTGCTCAGTGCCCACCTAAGTCTGTAGGGGAACCGGACCCCCTCATTTCAGAGCAGTGGATCATGAAAATTAAGAAATTATTCAGAATATCACCCTGCAATGATCAACAAAAAGTGTTGTGCGCTACCCACCTACTGGTAAAAGATGCTTATGAATGGTGGGAAACGCTAATGGTCACTATGCCACATCCGGAGCAAGTTACGTGGCATGAATTTTTGGAGGCATTTAATAAAGAATATCTCCCTGTAGGGCTGCAGAGCCAAAGGGTTATAGAGTTTGAAAAATTTTACCATGGCAGGATGACAGTCACAGAATATGCTACAAAGTTCAATGCCTTGGTAAGATATGTTCCATGGATCGCCAATGTACCGAAAAATAAAGCACAAAGGTTCCATAGGGGATTGAGGCCCCAGCTAAGAGAAGGGTTAGCCCCATTATTAATAAAAGATTATACCTCTAGCATTGAGAGGACTAGGGCATTGGAGATGGAGTCTGTGAGGACTCAGGAGCTTAGGCAAGCTCAAAAATAATTCTTTTCAGCCTCTAAGGAAGGTGAGGCTAATAAAGGGAAAAGGGAAATCGCTGAGAGAAAGAAGATCGGCAACCAGACAAAGAGCACCCCGACTTGCAGTACTTGCCACAAGCGCCATTCAGGCGAACGTTTACAAGAAACGGGGAAATACTACAAATGTGGCCAAGCGGGTCATGTGGCCCGGGACTGCGGGACCGATGAAGCCAAAATAATAAAGTGCTTCAATTGTGGTCAAGTCGGACACATTTCACCCAACTGTCCGAATAAGCCACAAGGAACACCATCTCGAGGGAGGCCGGCCCAGCAAAAAGTCCCCGCCATCGCCAATTGACCCGGTACTGCTACCAACCCAGTGCGTGTCCAAGCCCTCACCCGAACGGAGTCATAAGAGATTGAGGAAAAAGTGATTACAGGTATGATTTACATTTTAGGAAATTCTGCAGTAGCTTTATTTGATTCTGGAGCTACGCATTCATTTATATCATACCAATTCGTAATCACACACGCACTTCGGGTAGAGGAAACCAGTAGTACTATACATGTAGAATCCCCAGTATATAGATTGGCAAGTATAAATCAAATCTGCAAAGCATGTCCTATCAGGATAGAAACAAAAATATTGGAAGCTGATCTCAGCCTATTACCCATGACAGAGTTTGATGTCATATTAGGGATGGATTGGCTAAGTCAATGGGGTGCGACAATTGATTGTAGAAATAAAAAGGTGCAATTCGAAGCACCAAAAGATGAAATAGAGATCATTAAAATAAGACAGTCAGAAAACACAATAAGGATGGTATCAGCCATGAAAGCAGCTAAGCTGATGCGCCAACAATGTACAGCTTATCTGGTCTCTATAAACACAATAAGAGATGGGGTACCTATGGAACAAATTCCAGTGGTAAAGGAATTTTCAGATATTTTTCCAAAGGAGCTATGTAATTTACCACCAGAAAGGGAGATGGATATGGAAATAGAAATTATTCCAAGAACAGCCCCAATATCTAAGGCCCCATATAGGATGGCACCAGCCGAATTGGCTGAGTTGAAAGTACAAATTGATGATTTATTAGATAAGGAGTTTATTAGACCCAGTGCATCACCATGGGGAGCTCCAGTACTATTTGTAAGGAAAAAGGATGGGAGTTTGAGACTCTGTATTGATTACAGGGAATTGAACAAAGTAACAGTAAAAAATAAGTACCCACTCCCAAGAATAGATTATCTTTTTTATCAGTTAAAAGGAGCTTCTACATTTTCAAAAATTGATTTACAGTCAGGTTACCACTAATTGAGGATATGTCTAAAGGACATCCATAAAACATCATTCAGAACAAGATATGGGCATTATGAATTCTTAGTCATGCCATTTGGACTAACGAATGCCCCAGCTGTGTTTATGGATATGATGAACAGAATTTTTTGAAAAATTTTGGGTCAATTTGTGGTGGTATTCATTGATGATATATTGATTTATTCAAAGACAGAAGAAGAACATGAGAAGCATTTAAGGATAGTGTTGGAAATTCTTCGAAGGGAGAAATTATATGCTAAATTCAAGAAATGTGACTTTTGGTTGAAACAGGTAGCCTTTCTCAGCCACATTATATCCGAGAAGGGAGTACAAGTAGATCCTCAAAAGATTGAGGCAATAACAAAGTGGCCACAGCCAACAAATATCACGAAAATAAGAAGTTTCCTAGGGCTAGCTGGCTACTACAGAAGATTTGTGGAAGGATTCAATTATCAATTCCACTCACAAGGCTGACAAGGAAAGGAGTTAGGTATGAATGGACACAGGAATGTGAGAATAGCTTCCAGGAATTAAAGAAAAGACTGGTAAAAGCTCCAATTCTAACACTACCTACGGAGAAGGAAGGGTTTGTGATTTATAGTGATGCCTCAAAGAAAGGATTAGGATGTATATTGATGCAAAATGGAAAATTTATATCATACGCATCCCGGCAACTCAAGCCAAATGAGGTAAACTATCCAACCCATAATTTAGAATTGGCAGCAGTAGTCTTTGCCTTGAAAATTTGGAGACATTATTTATATGGAGTTAAATGTGAGGTCTATACTGATCATAAGAGCCTCAAGTACATTTTTACTCAAAAGGAGTTAAATATGAGGCAAAGAAGATGGCTCGAGTTACTAAAGGATTATGACCTCGACATTTTATATCATCCAGGCAAAGCCAATGTAGTAGCCGATGCACTAAGTAGAAATGTTAGCTTAGCACATCTCATCACAAAGGAAGAAGGGCTACTACAAGAATTGAGACAATTAGAGCTAATTGTAAGCCCGCTTGGGGTGCAAGTTAGATTGTCTCAATTACAAATCCAATCGAATCTATTTGAGCAAATTAAAATGACTCAACAAGAAAATGAGAATTTCAAGAATTATGTGGAGAAAATGATCAAGAAAAATCCCAGTGAATAGATACAAGATGAACATGGGATGTACAGATATAGAGGTCGCTTGTGTATACCCAATCAACAGCAAGTAAAGGAACAAATATTGAAAGAAGCAGATTTCTCTCCATTTTCGATGCATCCAGGTAGCACCAAGATGTATCAAGACATCAAAAAGATGTATTGGTGGAATAATATGAAGAGATAAATTGCTGAATATGTGGCTAAGTGCCAACATGTCAAAGGGTTAAGGCTGATCATCAAAGAACCCCTGGAAAATTACAGTCGCTAGAAATTCCAGAATGGAAATGGGATGATATTACTATGGATTTTATTGAAGGGTTGCCAAGAATCCATAATGGAAATAATGTTATATGGGTCATAGTAGATAGATTATCAAAGGTGGCTCATTTCCTAGCCATCAAGAAAAATTTTACTGCTGAGAGACTGGCTAAAATTTATTATAAGGAGATAGTGATACTGCATGGAGTACCTAAGTCAATAGTCTCCGCTCGAGATTCCAGTTTTACATCTCGATTTTGGAAAAGTTTACATCAAACCTTAGGTACATAGCTTAAATTCAGCACAACATTTCATCCTCAAACTGATGGGCATATAGAAAGGGTAAATCAAATAGTAGAGGATATGCTGAGAATGTGTACAGTAGAATTTAGAGGATCATGGGATGAATATTTGGCTATGGCAGAATTTGCTTATAACAACAGTTATCAAGCAAGTATTCAAATGGCCCCATTTGAAGCTTTATATGGACAGAAATGCAGAACTCCTCTAAACTGGGATGAAGTGGGAGAAAGAAAATTGGCTCCAGACCTCTCAAAGAGAATGGCGGAAAAAGTTCAAGTGATTCGCCAGTGTATAATCACAGCCCAGAGCAGGCAAAAGAGTTACACCGATTGCAAAAGAAGGGATTTAAATATCCAAGTTGGGGATCATGTATTTGTTAAGGTAACGCCATTCAAAGGAGTCACCCGGTTTGGAAAGAGGGGAAAATTAAACCCAAGATATGTTGGGCCCTTTGAAGTTTTGGAAAAAATAGGCAATCTAGCCTATAAAATAGCTCTGCCACCAGCCCTCAGTGTCATCCACAATGTGTTTCACATCTCCATGCTAAGAAAATATGTTTCCGATCCTACCCATGTGTTGATAGCAGAGAATTTGCCAATCCAAGAACATTTGAACTATGAAGAAATGTCAATCAAAATATTGGATTTCAAGATCAAGAAGCTTCGGAACAGAGAGATCGAATATGTAAAGGTAGCATTTGTACTAACATGTGAAACTAGTCTAAAATAGGCCACAATAACTAGCATTTTTGCGAGTCATCTTACCCAGACCCAAGTAGGTCTATAAATATGATACATGTATTATTTAAACAAATTATGGATGATTTATGATTTAATGCTATTTTGTAATCCGGGTTATGATTAAGAATGACGATTAAGATTAATCACCAAAGCCCAATGTGAGTCAAGATAACTAAAGGGACTTAATGTAGATTAGAAAATGCTAATGTGACATGAATATTTATTTTAATTTTCATAATTTAATTAATGGAAATTAGAATGAAAATTATGAAATTATGTTAGAAAATGTAGAAAATTCATAACTTGATGCCTATAAGGAGGATTGAGATGAAATTTGAAAGATGAGCACATGACTTTGGACTCAACCTTATGGGTGGATTGGATTAAGGAAAATATGATGGAATTAAGATGATAATTATTTATTTTTAATGTCACACCCTAAGGTAAATTTCAAAGGATCATAACTTGACGTAGAAAAGTCGTTTGATACAAAACTTGAAACGATTGAATAAAATTATAAAATCGATGCTATGGAAGGATTGAATTAAGCTAATTATTATGAGAATATGCTTAACCAGAAAAAGGTGTATAGCTTTGACTTTGTACACCCTAGAGTACCATAGCATTTATGTGAAAGCAAGTGAATTAAATGAATTATTTAATGGCATATATGAGGTGTCAAAGGGAGACAATTACAAGTGGATTTTATGAATTAACAAAAATACTAAATTCAATGAAAAATCAAGAGCTTAAATGCATGATTTTAAATGGCTATGGAGTAGCTCAAGGAGGCATGGATGTGTGGCATTACATGGGACGTCCAAGAGGCTCTTCACCATGGATATTTTGGTTTTTTATATGCTAAAGTCAAACCTAGGTAAACTTTATGAATAGGATGAGTAAATGGAATGAAGATAAGGTTGATTTTGTGGCAAAAAAATTGCCATAGGATGATGACAAGTAGACATCTCTAAGGGGACAACGACATGGCTAGATTTATGCTAAGATTTGATAGTTTTTATATATGATAATTACCCATTTTACTTGGGTAAGATTTAGCCATTTCATTAAGGGATAAGATGAAATTAAAATACCCTATCTATGATGTGTCAAAATAGGCCCCACAAGATGGAAAAAATCAGCAACTATAAAAATGAGGAAGCATCACATGGACGTTCAATTTTGGTGGAACTTCAAGGAGAAGAAATCTCCAAAAGAGGGCAGCCTTGAGCATGTCCAAGGGGGAAGGAAGAAGGAAGAAAAAGAAGAAGAAAAAGGGAGGAAAAGAAGGAAGGAAAATAAGAAAGGAAATGGGGAAAATCAAGTTGGAAAAGTTAGAATCAAGTTTCCTTAAGATCAAGTAAGTATATTTCAAGTTTTGGATTCTTGAAACCTAAGTTTCTTCCCTCAAATTATGGGTCGTGAATTTGATTTATAATGAACCATTAAAAGATGATTCATGATTCCCTTGATTAGGGTACTGAATGAGGATTGAATGGTATGAATGAATTTAAGGGTTTAAAGAAGTTAAGTTGGATGTCAGAGATGAATATAGGTTAATAACTTAGCTGAAATTTTCTTAAATCCATATGGTATGTTCCTGTTTTCAAGTAATATCATGATTAGATTATGAATCATGATTTAATGAATTTCATACATTGATTTGGGCATAAACTACGGATTTTAAAAAGGACAGGACTTAAGGTTACGCATATGACCCGATTTTTATGTTTTAATGATGTATATGAAGCATGCAGTAGCTAAAATGGTTTATGGATGAATTATAGGGTAAAGTACCCTAAATTAAGGACCATTTGGATATCCTACATGGGCTGGAGGAGATAGCCTTAAATCTGATTTTTAGGGTATATCTATGAGAACGTCCAAACGGGGCCAATACGGGTACCTTACATGTGTTTTACGTTGTTGTTTGTAAATGATTGATTCATGAATATTTTAAATGATAAATTACCCTAGGATTAGGGTACTTTGAATGTCCAAAATTTCTGGGAAAGATTTGCCCTAAATCTGATTTTAAGAACATATGTATGGAAACGTCAAAACGGGGTAAAAGGGGTACCCTACATGCTTAAGATGTTGCTATTTTGGAAGCAACCATATTATGAATTTTAAATATGTGATAATACCCTAAATTTGGGTTAAGAAAAGCATGTTTAATGATTAGATTTTTGACGAGCTGTGTATATGTCAATTAAAATACTCGCTATTTACGCAAGTGTACGTGCCGTGTCAAGTAATAAAGAGTGAGTAGAGTATCATTTCCACGAGGAATTGTTAACCGAATTATTAATTAGTTAAATTGCTTTTGATGGATGGAAAATTTTGGGTTTGTGATTTAACTTAACTAACGATTTCAAAGGTAAGTTAGAGTAAAGATTTCGAGGCTACTTGATACTTTAAACAGGTTTACTGATTAGGGATGACAGATGAATAGCTTGGAATCCTTGAACCTAAACTATATTGCTTCGGTTCTTTTTAATTGGATTGCATATGGATTTACTAGCCCAAGTTCATATATCTTTATATATGTCTTCCAACATTATATAAAGCTAATTACACCCTATTTAATTGTTATATTCTCATGTCGTTAAATAAAGTGAAATTGATAAGTTCATAACCTGTATAATGACTACACAAGGTTTAACAGTATATTCCTATTTGTTAAACAACTCTCCTTACACAAAGGTCGAAACCTATGCCTTGCACATGGATCCGGCAGAGATCTTCCTCTTCCAAGGATAAATCAAGCAATTAAATCATCTTACAAGGTAGCTAATCTTATAAAAAGTATTCAATCCACACATGCAAAGGTAAATCATATACGATCATGTCTAAAATCAAATATTCATTCCTGAATATTCTAAGAACCAAGAAACAATATAGTTTATAATTCAAATCATCATTACTATCCATCTAATGAAGGTTTAGTTCAAAGGCATGATCTTAACATCCAATACATCCATATGAAAAGTATCCATAAAAACAGAGAAAGAAAATTGGAGAGAATAAGAGAAAACTGTTTTTCGGTGGTTTCCACCAACGGGGTTTGAATTCTCCCTTCAATCCGTACTTTAATCTTGATTTCTTCTTTCTCTTGCTTGGCAATTCGTCTCTAGGCTCTCTTCTCTCTCTCCCCTAGCGCGCGAACATGTGGCGCCCCGAATCGAGGCTTCCACGTAGTCCTTACTCTAAGATCTTTTTGATTGGTAAACGTGACTCAGGATTGTTGCCCTTATCACACGGCGGGTTCTTAATTGGATCTCGTCCAAATTTTTTTTCATTTCTTTCTTTTTCTTTTCTTTCATAAACATATACTTGTCATCATTCATAATGGACTCATTCATATCATCATAAATCATCAATTTGTTATATTATTCATAACTTCATAATTTCATACAATCTATGTTCTTTTTCATCATATCCCATTACAGAATCTATTCATACAAAAATCTACTAATCTTTGTAGATTCCTCTTTTCCTTTAGCAACACATGCCCTTCATCTCTTGGCTTTCCCTGCACTTGTCTGAGGTTGGGAAAACAAAACATGAGTCAAAACTCAATAAGCAAGCATTTTTCATTTTAAATGCATTCCTCTCCATTCGGTAGAAGACACTTACCAAGTGATCAACTACCAACGGAATAGAAACCTTTTCGTAAACTATTTTTGGAAACCTTTCATAAACCATTCATGAAAATCATTTATGTAAATGCATTTCTCTTCATTCGATAGGAGACACTTAGCAAGTGATCAATTATCAATAGAATAGAAACCTTTTCATAAACATTGGATGTGTAAATGCTTCATTTCCACTCTTGACATAAATCTTCGTGTGCGGGTACGCTGGCCCAAGGAACATCTCACATAGCATGGTCCAATACGCCGGCTGTCTCCAACTTGGCCTCATCAAGGGGAACCTCTCTTCCTCTTGACGCTTACATGGTTCCTACATGCATGACTTTTGATTTCTCCGACATTATATACCTCTTATACCAGGTGACTTGTCATTCTCATTAGAGAATTATTTGCACCATCCCTTAAAATATCATTTCAAATCCATGCTTTCCTTTTCAATCCATGTATGAAAATGCAATGCATTTATTCACACATAACATTCCTTTGCCTCCACTTCTAGGAGGGCGCTTTCGGCACACAGCCCATACGACTCGGCAATAGTGAAGGGGGACCTTCTGATCCGCTTTCTACCTCCACTAAAGCCTCTTCCTTGTGCCCCCACCTCTTAGGAGGACGCCGCCGACACATAACCCTTGCGACTTGGCAATGGTGAAGACCGAAGAGGGATCCCTGATCCTACTTCCTCCACCAAAGCCTCTTTATTATGCATCATATATGTGCACATGTCCATGAACATCACATGATATCAATATGCCGGCATGACTTTTCATAAAAACTCATAAACATTCATCATTTCAAAACATTATAGGAATGGCCGCCCGTAAAACACATTTCATAAAACACGTAAGCAAACAATTTGCAATCATTTAGAAATATGTTAGAAAGCATATAACTTACTTACAAATCATCATTTTAAAAAGGATTGCTGTTTACTGTTCACAGCAATGTGGATTACTGTTCATGGGTTCCAAAAATTGATATTTTTTTCAAAAATAAATAATACCATGATATATCTCTTAGTTAGTATATCACGGAAACATTTATACATTTTAAATTTATCATCATTTGCCTAACTAAATAAATCATTTTCTCCATATACTAAAAATTAACATAAATTCACTTAAGCATCATCCTTAATTTCAAAAATTATGAAATTAATATATCATTATTCCAACATCATATTGATCATAATTATACATCCCAAATCATCATTTATCAAATTTGGAGCATTATTTTCACATATCATATGCTATCTTCCCGAATGCTTCATCTTTGCTCCAAATTTTCAATGTTTCAGCATAGTTCCAATTAAGCATTATAACTTTACTTATTTTCTCATGCCTAGACATTATCTAAGCATGGTTTTACCCTAATTAACATTCAAAAGAAATTTGAAAAGAATTTCCTTACCTCAATTGGAGAACTCCCCTCCTACTCGACTCTTTCTTTCTCTTTCCTTCTCTCTCTCTCTCTTTCTCTCTTGCTTCAAAAACGTGGGGAATGAATTTCTCAAGCTAAGAATGCTTGAGATGGGTGTGAAATTCGTTCAAGGCACCCTCCCCTATTTATAGCATCCCAAATTTCATGAATTGCAATTTACCACCTTGAATTTTGTGCTAAATTATAAATATCTTTATTTAGGTCATTTCCACTTCATTTCCAAGCAATTTCTCATTATCCTAGGTGGAAAATTGCTGGCCACAAGTTTCCATTGCTGATCCATCCATTAATTGCTTGATTTTCATCAAAAGATGTGATTAATCTCAACCGTTGATTATCCTTGATTGAGCTCATCTCAACCATTGAATTTTTGGCACAAATCTCCATGCTAGCTCACGTTTTCTCATGGTCGACTTTGGGTAATTTTTTCATTTTTTATTTTATTAAAATATCATATCTTAAGCTACTTTTTCAAAAAGTAAAAAGTAGAATTAATGACTTATTTTGGAAAAGTTAAGCCTTACTTGCTCTCCAAGAAAAAAAAATTTCATGATATTTGGCTTAATCCAATCCATCCATCATATTCGGCATAATATTTTTACCATTCATAAAAAATTTCATCTCAATCCGACATCCGGATTGCAAGATATGAATTTTTCTTCATTTTCTTCACAAAAATTCATAAAAATTCGAAAATTATTATTTTAATCCAAAAAGCACTTTTGTCCTTTAGTGGAAAGCTTCCTTTTTTGTCTTTTATGATTAAGTTAATCCAAGTGATTAACTCTTAATCACATGTCTTATGCATGTGCACTATTCATCCGAATTTCATAAATAATTATTTTACTCTCTATTTCCATATATTTCATACTCATGAATGTATATTTTTCAAATATATTACCTAGGATTTATAACCCTAGGATTTTATACACGTGTCTAATATTGGAGTTTCGCAGAACCCTTAGGAACTATACATAGAGTCCCTCTTGCGCAGCTTATGCACTGGAATATTCACGTACGGATGCGTATTGGCGCCTAGGTGCCCCTAGCTGGTGCCTAGGCGCCAACTCCCTGTGTGTTGGGCAACTTGGACACATTCTACAAACCCTAGAAATTCATGCACTGAGGCCTAGGCGCCAACTCCCTGGACTGTTCTTGCTTAGAGCTTCTTCTTAACACCTTGTGGCTGATCATGCCTAACGCCTAGGCGCCAACTCTCTGGAGGCACTACCTGACTTGAGGCTTGAACATCGTCTGACTTGGGTTTCATGTAGACGAAGTGGCGCCTAGGCGCCAACTCTCTAGAAGCCATGCTGTAAGCTGTGTGTGCAGGAAATGACCAAGGCACGTAGGGTGGCGCCTAGGCGCCATCCATCTGCCTCTGGTTACCTCAGCTTGCATTCAATTCGTCCGCTTCGCCTTTGTATGTCCTGTCCTTCCTACAAAAGATGGAAAAACTAAATAAATGAACTAAAAATGCCTAAATAATGCTAAAAATGCCTAAAAGCTAATTAATGCTCCTAAAATGCAAAGAGGATGAAAATTAAGCTAAATGAATGCAAACTAAGCCTAATCTCTCAAACTGATGCACGAATCAAGTCCAAAATGGGCCATGATAACTCGTAAAAATACGAGTTATCATACTCCCAAACTTAAATGTTGCTAGTCCTCAAGCAACACATGCAAACAGTATGAATAAATGAATGAATGAATGAATTAATTAATGAATGCCTACAGACTCTGCCAACTCTGTTTGCTTCCTGTTATGCATTGATCAATCCTCTTAGCCATCTCACAAGGTCAAGACTAATTCAACTTGAAAAATCCTTCATTATACAAACAAGGCATGTATTTTCTTTTTCAAACCAAAGTACATGTGGATGCTAAGATTCCAAAGTGCAAAGTCATATTTCAACAAGTTAATCTTTCATTCGATCAGAAAACCGGTTAGAAAATTAATGAATGCAAGCAAACCAAGGATTAAACTGAATATACTGGTTACAGCAAATGGTATCAAGTCACTGAATTCAATCTCTAACAGCTATGTATTTTTTCCCCCAAACTTATTGCAAAAATTCTCCTCACCATATTTCAGGATATCTGGAGATCTATTTTTTTGGGGCTCCCCTCACCATATTTCAGGGTATCTAGGGAGAATTTTCATTTTTAAAGCATTGTTGCTATGATTTTCCTTTGCTTTTTTACGCGAACCTTGCCATTTGTCGATACCAAGTCCCAGTTACTCAGCTTAGGTCAACCACCCCCTTTTAAAAACTGTTTTCTAATGCCTTGTTAGGGGTACTGAACATGTTTCAGTAATTCCTGTAAAATAATACCATTTCTGAACCCGTTGAAGCATTTGGTCAGCATTTATTTAGTTAAGTTTTCACCATCTCGGTCTGAAAGATATGTCTGTGATTGAATTAGACAAAGCATTATGAAATTCCTTTTAATTCTTTCACATTTTACTTTCAACCTGTTTTTATACTTAGTTTTTAATTTGAATGACCCATTTTTCAATTTCAAGTCAACATTAATCACAACCTTGCACATTTTCACAATAAGATGGATTGAAACAAAGACAACTTTCATTAGATGGAATTGACATACATGCAACGTAAAATAAAAAATTAAAAATTAAAATGAAAAACTAACCTATGGTTGAGAATTATACACCCCCAACTTGAGAGATGCATTGTCTTCAATGCAATATCCTAAGATGAACTAAAAATGAAAATACAATGAAAAGTAAAAATAAAAGAAAAGAAAAGCAAAAAGAAACGACTGGGACTCCCCTCAGGAATCGGACTCCGTCTCGTCCTCATCGTCCTCGTCATCCTCGTCGTCAGGCTAGGGCTGAGACTGCTGCCTGAAGCAAGCTCGGACCTCTGGCGACGTCGGTGGGAAAGCTCCCATTCTTTTTTCTACAAAGGCAAAAACAACAACCAAAAATTCAAACGGAAAATGATTGATGGGTTGCCTCCCATCCAACGCTGAGTTTATCGTCCTCCGCTCGACATTCTCACTGTTCAATTCTCTTTCAGTTCCACTACCTCCTTGCAATGCTGAAAATCATCCCCCATATAATGCTTAAGACGTTGCCCATTCACGAAAAAACTATTTTTGGATGCCTCGTTGCATATTTCCACCGCTCCATACTCAGTTGCCTTTATCACCACGAACGGACCTGACCATCTAGATTTGAATTTTCCTGGAAATAACTTCAATCTTGAATTGAAGAGCAAAACTCTCTGTCTCTGACCTGGCTCGAAATTTCGTTTTAGAATCTTTTTATCATGCCATTTCTTCACCTTTTCTTTATAGATTCGGCATTTTCATAGGCTTGCATCCGAAACTCGTCTAACTCATTGAGTTGCAGTAATCGGCGTTCCCCTGCCTGTTGTATGTCTAGGTTGAGTTTTTTAATTGCCCAATACGTACTGTGCTCTAACTCCAGCGGCAGATGGCAGGCTTTTTCATAAACCAGTTAGTATGGAGACATTCCAAACTGAGTTTTATAGCCAGTTCGATATGCCCATAGTGCGTCGTCCAGTTTGACGAACCAGCCTTTGCGAGAGGACCCGATCATTTTTTCTAGAATTTGCTTCAATTCCTTGTTGGCCAACTCAACTTATCCGTTAGCTTGCGGATGATATGCTGTCGTCACTCTGTGGCATACGCCGTATTTGTGTAGAATTGTCATGAACTGCCAGTTACAGAAATGGGATCCTCCATCACTAATGATCACCCTCAGTGTGCCAAAACGAGTAAAGATGTTCTTCTTGATGAATTTGAGAACTGTTTTAGCATCACCTGCTTGAGTTGGAATCGCTTCTACCCATTTCGAAACATAATCAACAGCAACGAGGATGTATTGATTTTCGAAGGAGGGAATAAATGGGCCCATGAAGTCGATACCTCAGACATCAAATATTTCTACTTTAATGATATTAGTGAGAGGCATCTCATGTCTTTTAGAAATGTTACCTGTTTGTTGGCATTGATCGCATCTTTTGACATAAAAAGGGGCGTCTTTAAATAAAGATGGCCAGTAGAAACCCGATTGAAGTATTTTTGCTGCAGTTTTGTCTCCTTGAAAGTGGCCCCCATATGGCGATGAATGGCAGCTCTGCAGTAGTACTTTCTATTTACACTCTGGAATACATCTCCGATATAACTGATCTGGGCATTGCTTAAACAGATATGGATCATCCCAGAAATAGAATTTAACGTCGTGGAGAAACTTCTTCCTTTGGTGTGAATTCAACCCTGGAGGCAACATTCCACTGACGATGTAATTAACGAAGTCTGCATACCATGGTGGATTGCCTGGGGAGATAGAGAATAGTTGCTCATCCAGAAACACTTCCCGAATTTGCTCCATATCATGAGCTAACTGGGGTCTTTCAAGGTGGGATAGATGGTCAGTGACCTAATTTTCAGTTCCCTTACGATCTTTGATTTCGAGGTTGAATTCCTGTAGCTGTAAGATCCATCGAATCAAGCGTGGTTTTGCATCTTCTTTCTTGATCAGATATTTGATGGTTGAATGGTCTGTGTAAACGATCACCTTAGTGCCCACCAGATAGGCTCTGAATTTGTCAAATGCAAATACCACTGCTAGCAGTTCCTTTTCGGTTGTAGTATAATTCATTTGTGCCTCGTTCAAGGTTTTGCTAGTGTAGTAGATAGAGTGGAAAACCTTATTTTTTCGCTGTCCTAATACTGCTCCCACTGCATAGTCACTTGCATCGCACATTAATTCAAATGGGAGATTCCATTCTGGAGAAATAATAATTAGCGCAGATACCAGTTTCTTTTTCAGCTCCTGGAATGCTTCCATACATTCGCTGGTGAATTTGAATGACGTATCTTTTTCGAGCAGCGAATATAATGGCTTAGCTATCTTTGAGAAGTCTTTTATGAACTGTCTATAGACTCCTGCATATCCCAAAAACTGCGAATGCCTTTGACTGAGGTGGGTGGAGGCAATTTCTCGATCGCCTCGATTTTAGCTTTGTCCACTTCGATTCCATGTTTAGAGACCCTGTGACCATGTACGATGCCTTCTTGCACCATAAAATGACACTTTTCCTAGTTAAAAATCAGGTTCGTATCTTCACATTGTTGGAGCATCTTTAATAAGTTGGTTAAACACTCGTCGTATGAATTCCCGAATATCGAGAAATCGTCCATGAATACCTCCAGGAAATCTTCCACCATGTCAGTAAAAATGACCATCATACATCGCTGAAATGCGCCTGGAGCATTGCATAGGCTAAACGACATTTGCCTGAATGTGATCGTGCCATACGGACATGTGAACGTGGTCTTTTCTTGGTCTTCTGGTGCTATCATAATTTGGTGATAACCTGAATAGTCATCTAGAAAGCAGTAGAATTCACGTCCGGCTAACCTGTCTAGCATCTGATCAATGAATGGAAGTGGAAATGATCCTTTCGGGTGGCTTTATTTAGCTTGCGATAGTCCATGCAAACTCGCCAACCAGTAACTATTCTGGTCGGGACTAGCTCGTTGTTTTCGTTAGAGACAACCGTCACACCGCCTTTCTTCGGGATACACTGCACCGGGCTGACCCAAGAATTGTCGGAGATAGGGAATATCACGCCTGCATCTAGCCCTTTGATGATCTCCTTTTTTAACACTTCTTTCATTATTGGGTTTAGTCTTCTCTGCGCTTTGATAGATGACCTGGAATTCTCTTCTACTTGAATCTTATGCATGCAAAAGGATGGGTTAATGCCTCTGATGTCTGCTATGGTCCATCCTATGGCCTTTTTGTAATCTCTGAGTACTCTGAGCAGTTTTTCTTCCTGCACGGGATCAAGTGCAGAAGAAATAATCACCGAGAGTGAGGATTCTGCTCCTAGGAAGGCATATCTGAGGTGTTTCGGCAAAGGTTTCAGCTCTAGGATAGGCGGCTCTTCAATTGACAGCTTCAACTGTTTAAAAGACTTCGACTTGAGCTCCAGCGATTCAAATTTCTGTGGGTATCGTGGGAATGTCGGGGGTTGCTGCAGATAGTGTATCATTTCTGCTAAATCTTCATCAGATTTATTGCGTTCCCCAAAGAGCGATGCTTCTAAGATGTCCTTGAAAGCCGAAATTTAAAATTTAGCTTGCACTGCCGAGTCCACCGTGTTGATCATTAGACGTTCCTCTAGGTCATTTGGTAACTGCATTGCCTTGAACACGCTAAAAGTAACATGTTCGCTCTGAACCCGCATGGTCAGCTCTCCAGCCTGTACATCGATGATGGCTTTTCCCTTTGCGAGGAAGGGACGACCTAGAATGATTGGCACATCTCGATCCTCTTCATAGTCCAGGATAATAAAATCAGCAGGAAAGATGAACTTGTCTACCTTGACAAGGACATCTTCGATGATACAGTCTGGATACGTGATGGATCGATCCGCCAGTTGCAGCGTCACTGTGGTAGGTCAAGCTTCCCTGAGGCCTAATTTTCTGAAAATGGACTTGGGATGAGGTTAATGCTGGCTCCCAAGTCGCGTAGAGCTCTCCCGAAGTACTGGTCTCCAATCGTGCATGGAATAGTGAAACTCCCTGAGTCCTTGAGTTTAGGAGGCAATTTTCTCTGCACCCTCGCATTAGTTTCCTCTATTATTGCCACCGTTTCGAATTCCGTCAATCGCCTTTTCTTTGATAGCACGTCTTTCATGAATTTGGCATAGCTCGGCATCTGTTCTAAGGTTTCGATGAGAGGTATATTAATGTGTAGCTACTTCAATACCTCAAGAAATTTCTTGAACTGACCCTCCTTTTTAGGCTTTTTGAATCGCTGAGGAAATGGAGGAGACGGCCTTGGATTCGTGGCAATTCAGGATGCGGTTGCTTCTAGGTAGTAGCTGGTTCTTCTGGCTCCTACGACTGCTGAATCAGAGGATTAGCAGGTTCAGTTACCGATTCCGGTGGAATTGCATCGTGTAACTGCTTTCCACTATGCAATGTAACTGCTTGGACCTGTTCTTTGCCTTTTCCCTTCCGGTTTTGCCCGGTGTCGCTCGGCAATGAACCTTGAGATCGGTTGTTCAAGGTTGAGGCCAGTTGGCCTATTTGAGCTTCTAGGTTCCTGTTCATCGTGATCTGAGATTGCATAAATTGCATGCAGAGATTTTCCAGATCCGATTTCTTCTCTTCTCACGGTGGTAGATTGAACTGCATTGGTCTTGCAGGCTGTTGCTGCGGTAGCTGCTGCGAGAATCTCGGCAGCTGATTCAGCCTCGTCTGGTTATTCCATGAGAAATTGGGATGATTTGTCCAGTCAAGGTTATAGTTATTTCCATACTGATTCACTGGGTTTCTCTGGAAATTTCCCACGTAATTAATGGACTCCGGGTTGGAAGCACATTCATTACTGGGATGGTCGAATTCGCCACACCACGTGCAAATGTCTGCTACTGTTGATTGGTGTGGTGTAGACGCCCCTAATGCACTGACATTGGCTGGCCTGGATAAGTTCTGAATTTGCCAAGATAAAGTGTCGATGTGGGCCTTTACCGATGAAACCGCATCCAGTTGGAGTAGACCCCCACCTCGGCTCCTGTCAGATGGCAGTTGATAAGTATTAGCTGTCATATTTTCGAGTAGGGCATATGATTCCCAATAGCTTTTTTATAGCAGAGAACCGTTCGATGAAGAATCCACCATGTGATGGGTGGAATCCTGGAGACCGTTATACAAAATTTGAATTTGGACCATGGCTGAATTCTATGATGCGGACATTTTTGAAGCAGGTCTTTGAAACGATCCCATGCCTCTGATAGGGTTTCCTCTCTGTGTTGCTTGAACGAGACTATATCCAATCTCAGCTTGGCTAACTTGGCAGGCAGGAAGTATTTCTCTAAGAATTTCTAAGCCAAGTCATTCCATGTGTTGACGGAGTTCAGTGATAAAGAGTCTAGCCACTCCGAAGCTCGATCATGCAGAGAAAATAAAAATGTTCTAAGCCGCATTGCCTTGTGGGAGACTCCGTTTTGCTTGAAAGTGTTCATGATCTGCAAAAAATTCTGCAGATGGCGGTGTGGATCTTCATATGTTAAACCTCTGAACTGCCTGATAGACTGGAGCATCTGAAAAATCACCGGCTTGATCTCAAAGTTGTTGGTGTCGATCGGAGGAGGTGCAATGCTAGTCTGGACAGCATGTTGACCAAGCACAATCATATCCCAAATGGGTTGGTCCAAATCATTTTGAGGTGGATGATTCGGGATCTTGATCCTTTGGTTTTCTTGTTGATTTGCATGAACGTTTCCATCCTGGTTCTCGATGCGCTCCATCGTATGCTGTTGGTTTGTAGCCTCCCTACTCTTGCGATGCCTTCTCAAACAAGTTTGTTCGGGTTCCAAATCAAAAGGAATAACAATCTCCTTTCCTGCTCTGCCTCGGCACATACAATTTGTAAATAATTTGCAAAAACCAATGAAATTGAACTAGCAGAAAAAAAAAAAGAAATTCTAAGCTAAAAGAAATTATGAAAATAAACGATTCTACAGAATTATACAAGAAAACAATAAAACTAAAAATAATTAGCTAATAATTCCCCGACAACGGCACCAAAAACTTGACGAGCAGCGTATATGTATATTAAAATGCTCGCTATTTACGCAAGTATACGTGCCGTGTCAAGTAATAAAGAGTGATTAGAGTATCATTTCCACGAGGAATTGTTAATCGAATTATTAATTAGTTAAACTGCTTTCGATGGATGAAAAATTCTGAGTTTGTGATTTAACTCAACTAACGATTTCAAAGGTAAGTCAGAGTAGAGATTACGAGACTACTGGATACTTTAAACGAGTTTACTGATTAGGGATGACAGATGGATAGCTCGGAATCCTTGAATCTAAACTATATTGCTTCAATTCTTTTTAATTGGATTGCATATGGATTTACTAGCCCAAGTTCATATATCTTTATATATGTCTTCCAACATTATATAAAGCTAATTACGCCCTATTTAATTGCTATATTTCCATGTCATTAAATAAAGTGAAATTGATAAGTTCATAACCTGTATAATGACTATACAGGTTTAACGATATATTCCTATTTGTTAAACTACTCTCCTTACATAAAAGTCAAAACCTATGCCTTGCACATGGATCCGGCAGAGATCTCCCTCTTCCAAGGATAAATCAAGCCATTAAATCATCTTATAAGGTAGCTAATTTTGTAAAAAAAGTATTCAATCCATACATGCAAAGGTAAATCATACACAATCATGTCTAAAATCAAATATTCATTCCTGAATATTTTAAGAACCAAAAAACAATATAGTTTAGAATTCAAATCATCCTAACTATCTATCTAATAGAGGATTAGTTCAAAGACATGATCTTAATATCCAATACATCTATATGAAAAGTATTCATAACAATAGAGAAAGAAAATTGAAGAGAATAAGAGAAAACTATTTTTCGGCGGTTTTCGCCAACGGGGTTTGAATTCTCCCTTCAATCCGTGCTTTAATCTTGATTTCTTCTTTCTCTTGCTTGGCAATTCATTATGGGCTCTCTTCTCTCTCTCCCCTCGTGCACGAGCCCCTAGGAACTATATATAGAGTCCCTCTTGCGTAGCTTACACACTGGAATATTCGCATATGGATGCGTATTGGCGCCTAGGCACCAACTCCCTGTGTGCTGGGCAACTTGGACACATTCTGCAAACTCTAGAAATTCATGCACTGGGGCCTAGGTGCCAACTCCCTGGACTGTTCTTGCTTGGTGCTTCTTCTTAACACCTTGTGGCTGATCATGCCTGGCGCCTAGGCGCCAACTCTCTGAAGGCAATGCCTAACTTGAGGCTTCAACATTGTCTGACTTGGGTTTCATGTAGACGAAGTGGCGCCTGGGCACCCCTGGGTGGCACCTAGGTGCCAACTCTCTGGAAGCCATGCTGTAAGCTGTGTGCAGGAAATGACCAAGGCACGTAGGGTGCCGCCTGGGCGCTAATGGTTGGCGCCTAGGCACCGTCCATCTGCCTCTAGTTACCTCAGCTTGCATTCAATTCGTTCGCTTCACCTTCGTATGTCCCGTCCTTCCTTCAAAAGATGAAAAAACTAAATAAATGAACTAAAAATGCCTAAATAATGCTAAAAATGCCTAAAAGCTAATTAATGCTCCTAAAATGCAAAGAGAATGAAAATTAAGCTAAATACATGCAAACTAAGCCTAATCTCTTGAACTAACGCACGAATCAAGTCCGAAATGGGCCATGATAACTCGTAAAACTACGAGTTATCAATTTTATGGAAGATAAATTTGTTTTGATTTAAGTATTGAAAAAGGCATTGAAAGGATGAAAACGGGTCCTAATGTTGCTGTTTTGGAACTCAACGATAAATGGATTGAAAATCTGTAATTAGACCCAAAATTAAATGTTAATTAAGGGGTTTAATCATACTGAATAAGGACACAAGTTGTTGTGTAAAGAAATTTTAAAAAACACCTAAGTTAAGTGTTGTAAAATGGGTGTATGTGGAAGGCTAAGCATGGATAAGTGATAAATGACTTATATGAAATGCATGATTATGTTACTGTTTTGATGATTATTGATTATCTCAAATTTTGAGATTTAATTATGAAGTCTTAGATGTCAACTATATGCTTAAAATGAGCATTAACGTAGAAAAAATGAAAAATAAATAATAAATGAAAGGTAATGAACCTCCATATGATGATTTATGGATAATTGTTATGCGCATGAGTGAATACCCTAACTATGAGTTTAGAACATGTTATGAAATAGATGATATGATGCATAAGTAAGTGTGATGTATGTGTACCCAACTTGGAATTCAAGTTGGTTATGTATGTTAATAGATTATGGGTTGAAAAACTAAGTAAGCAAATGAAAATGTTATGAATGCAATGTCATTCTTATGTGTATAGGCAAAGACAAAGAAAAAGTAGATACGGAATGCTAAGGCTAAGCATGTGAGTAAGCGACCTTTTAAATGATTTTTGTTTTATCAAAATATGATAAAATGATTGCTAATGATGTTCTAAATATTTCGAACCATTTTGCAACTGATTAATAAAATTATTTCCAAGTTATTTAAGGATGGTCATTCCTTTACTTCAATATGTGTTGAAATGAAATTTCAATTATGATAAATATTTTATGTTATGCTTTATCAAATGTTGATGAAAAATGATGCTTTACGAGCTTATGAAAGAAAAATCATGCTAGCATGTCAAGGATCAAGTTTATGTCAATGTTCATGTTTATAAAAAGTTTATGTGCACAAAGCATGAGGTCCACCTCAAGGTGTAAAGGGACCGATAGTTCCCTTTTGGTGCGGCCAAGTCGCTAACAGAGGCCTGGGGCCAACGGTGCCTCCTTGGATTGGAAGAGATGTTAGAGATGAATGGTTGCCTAGCTAGCTTCCATCCTATGATGTCATGATGCATTACATGTTTTTAAGATATACCCATGACGGGTATAAGGGGTATGTTTTCATGATATACCCTCGAGTGGGTATAATGTTGCTTTCCATGAATGGTTTATGAAAAGATTTCTATTCCATTGGTAGTTGATCACTTGCTAAGTGTCTTCTATAGAATGAAGAGAAATGCATTTAAACAATGTTGTCTTCAAAATGAATTGTCTGAAAACTTATAGCTTGTTTATTGAGTTTCGATTCATGTTTTGTTTTTCAAACCCAAAGACAAGTGAAAGGAAGGAGGCAAGGAGCACAGGTGGAGATTCAATGACAAATGAACTTATATGAATTACCTATGTATGAACTGATCGATTTTATGGTTGTATGATGACATTAAATATTTGTCTAAATGTTGTATAAAAATTGTGTTATGGTTTTTATTAGTCCCGAGTTTATGGCTATTACCCAAGAGGAGAGGGGTGAATTGGGTATTTTAAAATTTTTACTTAAACAAAAACTTCCCCCTATTTAGTTTAATCTCCTTAATGAAACAAGCAAAGAATATAGAGAGAAATAAAGTAATAAAAGCATATAAGCAAGCCACATAAGTAGACACAGTTTTTATAGTGGTTAGGGCAACCCTCCCTACTTCACTCTTCCAAGCTCACACTCATTGTTACTTAGGTTCCACTAATGTATTGTCAAATATAACTAGAGCAGCAGCTCTCTTTTAGATTCCATCTCTAGGGGGCTTGCACAAATATAGCACAAGTAGGTGACGAGTCACACTCAAGTAACACCACTACTTTGCCTTCACTTGGTTCTAATCACCAATATCAAACCAAATATCAAATACAGATAATGAATCAAATAAAAGAAACTACACTTTACAAGTTGTGTAGGCAGATTTCAGCTCGTGGAAGAACTTGTTGAGAGAATGATTTGATCAGCGATGTAGATTTCAGCAAGTCAGAGTAAAGTTCTTCACTTGAAGTTGGTGTAGATACTTAATGCTTAGAGGGTGGAAGGTGAACATAATGAATGCTTTTTCTAACCTCTAGCACTTCCTCTTGAATGCTCTTTTATAATGGTAGAGTAAATTCGAACCTTTGGAGGTAGGTGGCGCGCATTTAATAGTCCAACGTTCAAATTTTTTTACCTTTGCGAACCGAGTCTCATGTGGAGTTGACTTCGGATATGACTTCACCCAAGTTGCGGACTGGAGTCAACTTTGGTCTCTAGCATGACTTCAAGTTCCACTTCAGGTCGACTTAGTCTTGGACTTGACCCAAGTCGTAGGTGAAGTCGACTTCAGGGTGACTTCACTTTCTTGTATGCATTTTTGGGACTTGGATTCTTTTGAAAGTGATCTTTGGTGTCTGTTATTCATCTCATGTCCTGTTCTTCTAATAGTAACCTTGATCTTAAATGCTTAATCTTGGAAATTGGCTTGTTCATCTTCTTTTGAAGGCTTTGTCTTCATGACCTTGATCTTAAAATGATTCGCCTTCCTCGAGTTTGCAGTCCAAAGTTGCAATTAATAACTTCCTCTTTAATAATATACCAGCTTGAATAATTATGTCATGGATATTTGTTTGTAGGGACCGTCCTGGACTTCCTAGGTCGACTTGGGGTCCAACTTCACTCAAGTCGCATGTGAAGTCGACTTGGGAATGTAACTTCACCCAAGTCACATGTGGAGTCTACTTCAGTTGCGACTTCACCTGTCTCCTACCCTAATTTCAACTCTGGAAGGAATCAATCATCCGAAGTCGATAGTGGAGTCGACTTGGGTCTGCGATTTCACCCAAGTTGCAGGTGGAGTCAACTTCGACTGTGACTTCGCCTGTCTTGGTTCCCAAATTCAATGTTGGAAGGTTTTGCCTACATGAAGTCGATCTTGAGGTTGACTTGGGTATTGACTTCACCCAGGTCAATAGCTAAGTCGACTTGGCTTTGTGACTTGGTCTGCCTGGTTTTGAATTCTAAGTTTTTATACTTTATCTAAGTTTAACAAACCACATTAGTACCCAAAATATTCTCAAATTGAGTTGTTAATCATCAAAACATAGATTGTACTTTATTTGCTTTTGATTCCAACAATCTCCCCCTTTTTGCTGATAACAAAACCAATTTGAGTTATACCTTTCATTTACTTTAAAAATAACATTTCATCCTTGTTTTGGTGCATAAAATATACAAATTTTATTTTCGTTGCGTTCCAAAGTTAAAAGAATCAACACATAATTTCAAATACATACAAACATGCATTCAACCATTGCATTTTCAATCAAAAATAGTTCATATACATATAACCAAGCACTTGTATATAATGTGAAACAAGAAAATGCAAATGACCTACATGTACATACTACCCAACCCATGAAAGCAAACTAACCTAAAACTCAAATCTCTCTCTCCCTTTTTGTCAAAGAATCAAAAAGGAGACAAGGAAAGCGGGATTTAGCAAATTGGAAGGCTGAGATTGGGTAGGATGGAGGACGAATAGGTGGGATATATGGGCGGATGAGTAAAAAGATAAAAGAGGCTGAACGGTGGGTTCAACTCCCACTGATTCCCCAAAATATGGATCGATATCAGGCAAACTCGGCACCGGACGACCTCAACTGCTCCCCGATTCAAGTCTGTACTTGATGGTCCATAGTCCGTGATCCATCTTATCCTGGCGAGAGTGCATCTCCATCATTACCGTATGAATATCAACTGTTGGGTCCCGAATAGATGGCAAAACCCAAGAGGGGAGGGGTGAATTGGGTTCTTAAAAAATTTCTTTTGGTAACTTAAAAACTTAACCCCTTGTAGAATTAATCCCCTTTAATGAAGAAACTGAATGGAAAGCAAAGTAATAAAGAGAGCAGAAATAAAAGCAAGTAGACAAGGATTTTATAGTGGTTCGGGCAACCTCCCTACTCCACTCTTCCAAGCTCACACACCTTGTGACTTGGGTTCCACTATTGTATTCTCTCAATACAATTAGAGCCTCTTGCTCTCTTCTAGATTCAAAGCTCTAGGGGGCATCAACAACTAGAGCCACTTGCTCTCTTCTAGATTCTAGCTCTAGGGGGCATCAACAACTAGCACAAGTAGGTGATGAGTCACACTCCAATCACACACTACTTTGCTATCACTTGATCTTAGCTACCCAAGCTAAATCAAGTTCAATACAAACAAATAATCAATGAAAGTAAACTACACTTTACAGGTGTGTAGAAACGATTTAGCGCAGGGAAGAACTTGTAGATGATGGCTTTGAAGTTTCTGAATGTAGCTCTTGCAACTTGAAGCACAATTCTTCCTCTCTTGATTGGCTTGATCACTTTAATGCTCTTGTAGATAGGAGTTATGCTCACTTAATGTTTTTCCAACTACTTCCCTCGTCCACCATGAATGCTATTTATAATTTTGGAGGGAATACGAACGTTAGAAGGTAGGTGGCGCGCATTTAATGCGCCAACGTTCGAATTAATTCCGACCGTTGCGACCCAAGTCGCATGTGGAGTCGACTTGGCCTGCGACTTGGCTTCCAAGTCTCACCTGGAGTCGACTTCGTGTGCGACTCCAGTTCTTCAGATTTCCAAGTCCGAGTCTGGGTCAACTTGGCCTTCAGTCCTCAACTCAAGTCGATCCTGGAGTCGACTTGGGTTGCGACTTGGCGTGGTCTTTTGCAAGAACACCTTGATCTTCTTGAACTGGCTTGTACTATGTTAAATTGGTCTTCATGACTTGGATATTTCTTCATTTAGAATAAGCTTGAAGATTAGCTTTGGACTTGATAGACTTGATTTGAACTTTGAATATAAATCTTAGCTTTTGATCTTCAAGAAACTTCAGTTGCTTTTTGAGAATGAACTTTGCATCTTATTTGGATTTGATAAATTCCAAATGGATCCTTGGAATAAGATTGAAACTTCAATCTTCAAGTCTGAACTCCTCAAGTCGAAGTTGGAGTCGACCTCGTCTGCGACTTCGCCCAAGTCACACCTGGAGTCGACTTCGCCTGCGACTTCGTCATGTCCGTTTCCACTTTTTCAACTCTGGATGCTTGAAGTCGATGCTGGAGTCGACTTCGTCTGCGACTTGGTTTCCTAAGTCGCACCTGGAGTCGACTTGGCCTGCGACTTCACTTGTTCTTCTCCCCTTTTCAGCTCTGGACAGATTTGACTTCTTGAAGTCGATCTTGGAGTCGACTTGGTATACGACTTGGCTTCCATACTTGATTTTCTTCAAATGAATATTCCTTAAACATTTCCACAAACTTGTTAGTAGCCAAGACTTACTCAAATTTAGTTTGTTAATCATCAAAACATAGATTTAGCTAGTTTTCCACATATTTCCAACAATCTCCCCCTTTTTGATGATTGACAAAACTGATTTGAGTGTATACCTTTCAATTGTTTAAAATATCATGTTCATTATGCATTTTGAAATCATACTTAAACTCATGCAATCATTTAATATTTAACACACATTCAAACTCTTCTCCCCAATCATATCCTACTCTTTTCTCCTTAAGCATAATCATAAGGATCTCAAATCCTCAAATCCTATTCTTCTCTTCTTACATCTCTCTCCCCTTTAATCATCTCTCTCCCTTTTAATCATTAAGACTTCTACTCAATTTTTCAACTCAAATACTCTTCTTCTCCTTAAATCTCTCTCCCCCTTTTTGTCAATATATCAAAAAGATTAGAGGGTAATCAAAGAGATAGGTGGGTTAGCTCCCCCTAAATGGGTGCTCCCCCTAAGTTTATGCTTTAAGTTAGTTCAAGCATTCCCATGTCATTTCTAAGCTTATAAAATGCTTCTTTTGCTAGGGGCTTAGTGAATATATCTGCAACTTGATCCTCTGTTCTTACATATACCAAACATATGTCATGATTTTCTACATGTTCTCTAATGAAATGATGTCTAAGGTCTATATGTTTGGTCCTAGAATGCAAGACTGGATTCTTGGTTAGACATATGGCACTTGTATTATCACATTTGATAGGTATATCTTTGAAATCCATGTCATAGTCCCTAAGTTGCTGTTTCATCCAAAGTAATTGGGCACAACAGCTCCCGGCGGCAATATATTCGGCTTCCGCCGTAGATAGAGCAACACTAGTTTGTTTTCTTGAAAACCATGAAACCAACATGCTTCCAAGAAACTGACATGTTCCACTAGTGCTTTTTCTATCTACTTTGTAACCAGCAAAATCCGCATCCGAGTAGCCGATTAGATCAAAATTAGAGCCCTTTGGATACCATAGTCCTAAATTGGTAGTGTCTACTAGATATCTAAAAATTCTTTTCACAGCTACCAAGTGTGATTCTTTTGGGCATGATTGAAATCTAGAGCACATACACACACTAAACAAAATATCTGGCCTAGAAGCAGTTAAATACAATAAGGAACCTATCATGCTTCTATACAATTTTAAATCAACTACTTTGCCCTTCTCATCTTTGTCAAGTTTGATTGTAGAGCTCATTGGTGTGTTTGCTCCTTTGCTATTTTCCATGCCAAACTTCTTCAGCATCTCTTTGATGTATTTGGACTGGTTAATGAAGATTCCTTCATTCAATTGCTTGATTTGCAGTCCAAGGAAAAAGTTTAGCTCTCCCATCATGCTCATCTCAAATTCTTTCTGCATAAGCTCAGAAAATTCTTGACAAAGAGCTTCATTAGTAGCACCGAAAATGATATCGTCAACATAAATTTGAATAATTAATATATCCTTTCCATTGTACTTGATAAACAAGGTGGTGTCTACCTTTCCCTTCTGAAAATCATGATCAATCAGAAATTTGCTTAGTCTTTCATACCAAGCTCTTGGAGCTTGTTTTAATCCATATAATGCTTTGGTTAGCTTGTAAACATACTTTGATTGATCCTTTTCTTCAAATCCAGGTGGTTGCTCAACATACACCTCTTCATTTATATATCCATTCAAAAATGCACTTTTAACATCCATTTGAAACAATTTAAAGTTCATGTGAGATGCAAAAGCTAGTAATATGCGAATTGCTTCCAATCTAGCAACCGGGGCATAAGATTCTTCAAAATCTATTCCTTCTTCTTGTGAGTATCCTTTTGCCACAAGTCTAGCTTTATTCCTCACTACAAGTCCACTTTCATCTAATTTGTTCCTAAAGACCCACTTGGTGCCAATAATAGTACAATCATTTGGTCTAGGAACAAGGTGTCAAACTTGATTTCTTTCAAATTGATTTAGCTCTTCTTGCATTGCTATAATCCAGTTTTCATCATCAAGAGCTTGTTCAATATTAGAAGGTTCAATCTTGGATACAAAAGCATATTGTCCACACACATTTTGCTTTGACCTTCTAGTTTTGACACCTTCATACACATTTCCTATAACTTGCTCAATTGGATGTGCATGATTGAATTTTAAATCAGTTGGAGGTTTATAGGAATTGTTACCTTCACTTACCCTTTCCTCCATGGATTCTTCTTGCTTTTCCACATGCAATTTTTCAAGATTGCTTGTTATGTCATCTGCATCACTTAGATCATCTTTTCTTTTAAAGCATGTATTAGTTTCATCAAAAATAACATGTATGAATTCTTCTACAACTTGGTTTCGTTTATTGAAAACTCTATATGATTTGCTATTTGATGAATAACCAAGGAATATTGCTTCATCACTTTTAGCATCAAGTTTTCCCAAGTTGGTTTTTCCATTGTTCAGAACATAACATGTGCATCCAAAAGCATGAAAATAAGATATGTTTGGTTTCTTTCCTTTCCATAGCTCATATGGGGTCTTTTTCAAGATTGCTCTAATGGTAACTCGATTCAATACATGACAAGCTGTACTTACAGCTTCACCCCAAAACTTCTTAGATAATTTGCTCTCATTTAGCATAGTTCTAGCCATCTCTTGTATAGTTCAATTTTTCCTCTCCATTACTCCATTTTGTTGTGGAGTCCTTGGTGCAGAAAATGTGTGATGAATTCCTTTTTCATTACATAATTCTATGAATCGTTTGTTCTCAAATTCACCACCATGGTCACTTCTTATAGTCATAATAGTACTTTGTTTTTCATTTTCCACCAAGTTTACAAACGTTGCAAACATAGAGAAGGCTTCATCTTTGCTAGCTAAAAGAATTATCCATGTGAATCTTGAAAAGTCATCAACAATTACAAATACATATTTCTTTCCACCAATGGTAAAAATGTCGGATGACCCATATAGATCCATGTGTAGCAATTCAAGTGGCCTAGTGGTGGAAATCTCCTTTTTGGTAGAAAAAGACATCTTTGGTTGTTTAGATAATTGACATGCCTTACATAATTTATTTTTGTCATATTTCAACTTAGGCAAGCCTTCTACCAAACTCTTTTTCCATAGGGTCTTTATGTTTCTCATGTTTATATGCCCAAGCCTTTTATGCCAAACCCATGGATCATTATCAATGGCCATTAGACATTGACCATTTAGTTCATCAAGTGAAACCAAATATACATTTCCATATCTTTTTCCACTAAACATGATATGTTCACCATCAAATACATTGCATATAGATGATTCAAACACAACCTTATATCCTTTATCACATAATTGGCTAATGCTCATTAAGTTATGCTTGAGTCCTTCAACAAACAAAACATCCTCCATGCATGCATTTGAGCTACTGTAAATATTTCCTTTACCTTTGATTTTACCTTTCTCATTATTTCCAAAGGCAACCGTTCCATCGTTGCAAGGCTTAAGTTTATGGAATAAACTCCTTTCTCCGGTCATGTGCCTTGAACAACCGCTATACATGAACCATACATTGTTTGCCTTTGCCTTTAAACAAATCTGAAAAATAATCAAATAATTCTTATCTCTTTGGTACCCATTTTATGGGTCCATTTGGGTTAGTAATATTATTCAACCTTTGTTGCTCTATCTTAGAAAGCCCAAATCTTGTGTTTCTTGGAACCCAAACTAGTCTTGCACCATGGTCATAAAATTTCTTAAAATTACATTTGTAGGCTTTATGACCCATCTTGTTGCAGAAATTGCAAGCCATTGGTAATCTAGGAGTAGGCCTCCAAGTATATTTTGGTTCAAATGTTGGCCTTTTAGTCCACATAACATTTCTCCTTTGTGGCTTGTATATAGGTGCAATTTTGGTTTGATATTTCCCAAGTGTAGGCACATTTGATTTTCCACTTTCTCCTTGCTCAAATGTATTGTATCCAAGACCTCTTTTGTTTGTTTGAGCAGTCATGTTCAGAAACATCTTTACACTTTCTCCTGGATTAGAGAACTTTGCTAATGATTCATTTAAGGATTTGTTCTCCTTTTTCAGTTTCTCTACTTCTTTCAATAACAATTCATTTTCTTCTTTCATTTTTGTTGTTCTTTTAGCTAGATTTCCATTTTCAATAATAACAAAGTTACATTGTTGTTTCTTTGAGGACAGCTTGTTTCCTAGCTTTTTGATTTCCTCATATAATGAATCATAGGCAGTTTGTAGTTCTTCTAATTCAGCACATTTGATGCAATTTTGAAAAGAAGAATAACTTGATTGAGAATAGCAAGGTTTGGAAGTTACCTCATCATTGCTTGTACATTTGGTTGAGGTGGATTGTTCTTCCAACACTTCAGTCGTGTTTAAGCATAGCAAGTCCTCTTCTTGCTCGATTCGTGCCATGCAACATATTCTTGCACAGTTGGCTGCATCATTGTCGTCGGTTGAAGAGCTGCATGTTGATGAAGTTTCCTCGTTGACAAACATGCCTCTTCCTCTTGGCCTTTGGTATTTTCTTCTTTCATGATTCTCCTTTGGCCTTTCTTCCGGTGTAGGACATTGAGCTTGCATATGTCCTACGCCCCCGCATCGGTAGCATTTTGTGACCTCCTTCTTCTTTTCTTTTTGAGGTCTTTCTTTGAAGTCTTTAAGGTTCTTTTCTTTTCTCACAAATTTTCGAAACTTGTGAGTAAGAAGTGCAATATCTTCATCACCATTGTTAGACGAGGAGGTAGACTCATCTGAGTTGCGTGCCGCTTTTAATGCAATGATTTTCTTCCATTTATGATTCTCTTCGTTTCTTCTCTTAATTAGCTCATGTGACATTAGTGAGCTAATAAGATCTTCTAGCGTCAAAGTGTTTAGGTCTTTGTCTTCTTCAATAGCTGTAATCTTTGGAGTCCATGAATCCGGTAGAGCTCTTAGTATCTTCATCACCTGTTCGGATTCAGAGATAGCTTTTCCAAGACCTTTGAGAGCATTAGTAATCTTAGAAAATCTTGCAAACATTTCAAAAATATTTTCAGTGTCTAGCATTCTAAAACTTTCCAACTCTCCTATCAAAATATTTCTCCTAGTCCCTTGGACTTGAGAGGTTCCTTCATAAATGGATGTTAGAGTATCCCATATCTCCTTGGCGGTTAGGCAAGATGATACTCTATCATATTCCGAAGCCGTAAGAGCACAAAATAAAGAGTTCATAGCCTTAGCATTGCTCTTGACGGTTCTTACTTCCTCTTCGGTCCATTTGGAAGCTCTTTCATCAATTGGCAAAGTTACACCGTCTTGGATAGCAATCCAAGAATCCATATCGGTAGCCATGATGAGTTGCTTCATACGAAGCTTCCAATAACCAAAGTTGTTCCCATCAAACAATGGTGGCCTAGTGAATGATTGGCCCTCAGCAAAAGCGGGAACAGGAATCGATTGGGATGCCATATCAATAGATCTCTTTGGTTTAACTCAAAGACCTGCTCTGATACCACTTGTTGGGTCCCGAATAGATGGCAAAACCCAAGAGGGGAGGGGTGAATTGGGTTCTTAAAAAATTTCTTTTGGTAACTTAAAAACTTAACCCCTTGTAGAATTAATCCCCTTTAATGAAGAAACTGAATGGAAAGCAAAGTAATAAAGAGAGCAGAAATAAAAGCAAGTAGACAAGGATTTTATAGTGGTTCGGGCAACCTCCCTACTCCACTCTTCCAAGCTCACACACCTTGTGACTTGGGTTCCACTATTGTATTCTCTCAATACAATTAGAGCCTCTTGCTCTCTTCTAGATTCAAAGCTCTAGGGGGCATCAACAACTAGAGCCACTTGCTCTCTTCTAGATTCTAGCTCTAGGGGGCATCAACAACTAGCACAAGTAGGTGATGAGTCACACTCCAATCACACACTACTTTGCTATCACTTGATCTTAGCTACCCAAGCTAAATCAAGTTCAATACAAACAAATAATCAATGAAAGTAAACTACACTTTACAGGTGTGTAGAAACGATTTAGCGCAGGGAAGAACTTGTAGATGATGGCTTTGAAGTTTCTGAATGTAGCTCTTGCAACTTGAAGCACAATTCTTCCTCTCTTGATTGGCTTGATCACTTTAATGCTCTTGTAGATAGGAGTTATGCTCACTTAATGTTTTTCCAACTACTTCCCTCGTCCACCATGAATGCTATTTATAATTTTGGAGGGAATACGAACGTTAGAAGGTAGGTGGCGCGCATTTAATGCGCCAACGTTCGAATTAATTCCGACCGTTGCGACCCAAGTCGCATGTGGAGTCGACTTGGCCTGCGACTTGGCTTCCAAGTCTCACCTGGAGTCGACTTCGTGTGCGACTCCAGTTCTTCAGATTTCCAAGTCCGAGTCTGGGTCAACTTGGCCTTCAGTCCTCAACTCAAGTCGATCCTGGAGTCGACTTGGGTTGCGACTTGGCGTGGTCTTTTGCAAGAACACCTTGATCTTCTTGAACTGGCTTGTACTATGTTAAATTGGTCTTCATGACTTGGATATTTCTTCATTTAGAATAAGCTTGAAGATTAGCTTTGGACTTGATAGACTTGATTTGAACTTTGAATATAAATCTTAGCTTTTGATCTTCAAGAAACTTCAGTTGCTTTTTGAGAATGAACTTTGCATCTTATTTGGATTTGATAAATTCCAAATGGATCCTTGGAATAAGATTGAAACTTCAATCTTCAAGTCTGAACTCCTCAAGTCGAAGTTGGAGTCGACCTCGTCTGCGACTTCGCCCAAGTCGCACCTGGAGTCGACTTCGCCTGCGACTTCGTCATGTCCGTTTCCACTTTTTCAACTCTGGATGCTTGAAGTCGATGCTGGAGTCGACTTCGTCTGCGACTTGGTTTCCTAAGTCGCACCTGGAGTCGACTTGGCCTGCGACTTCACTTGTTCTTCTCCCTTTTTCAGCTCTGGACAGATTTGACTTCTTGAAGTCGATCTTGGAGTCGACTTGGTATACGACTTGGCTTCCATAATTGATTTTCTTCAAATGAATATTCCTTAAACATTTCCACAAACTTGTTAGTAGCCAAGACTTACTCAAATTTAGTTTGTTAATCATCAAAACATAGATTTAGCTAGTTTTCCACATATTTCCAACATCAACTAGCTGCTATGTAAGACAATCTTCTATTTGCTCAAGATCTTCTCTGATAGCATGAACATAGGTTGACTAGGTCGGTGAATGCAAATGCAGGTCAGGGATCTGTGATCCTCTCGGAGAGCACAAGCCATGGGACTGTGGCGATACGGGCTCGGCTAGTGCCGGTGGTGGAGACAGAGTCGCCTCCTACTGCAGGGACTGAGGTGGCTGCTCCCCCTCAAGATGATCACCCTCTGCTTCAGGTTGGGCTGGTCCCATCTTTTCCCATATCCGTTCAGCTATGAATTCCTCCAAGTTGATCTTCATCCAAGTCAAGAGAGCCCTGTTGATGGCATTTGTGGGCTTCAAGACTTCAAATGGCTCCCCATCTAAGCTAACACCAAGATAATGGAGGATCTTGGTGATCCAAGTCCCGTAGGGCAGCACGCCTCGAGGATTGTCTTTCTTTGAAGCCAGTGCTTCCAATAGCAAAGAGGGCAAGTTGACGTTTACTCGATAATCTACCTTCCAAAAGATCTCAGCTTCTTGTGGGTTCAGTTGGTTTCGGCCTCCTCCTTTTGGATAAATACAGTGCACAATCAAAAGTGGTATATGAAACCTCAACCTATGTAGGACGCAATGGGATGCATTGAACATATATACATGATTTATATGTGATTTAAATGAATTTTGAATGATTTATATGTGATTTAAATGAATTTTGAATGATTTATGGATGATTTTATGATTTTATGATATTTTGCATATAGAGTTTTAATTAAGAATGGTGATTAAAAATTTAATTGCCAGAGCCCAAAGTGAGTCGGTATGATCCGAGGGGCTTAATGAGGATTTAAAAGTGACAAGGTATCATGAATAATCATGTTAATTGCCATGATTTAATTTATGGAGATTAAAATGTAATTATTGAATTAAGGTGAAAAATGATAGAAAATTCATAACTTGACGCCTACAAGGCGGATTTCGATAAAATTTGAAAGGTAAGCTCACGAAGGTGGGCCCAATTTTATGAATGGATTGGATTAAGAGAATCATGATGGGATTAGGGTGATAATTAATTATTTTTATCCCAAATCCAAAAGATAAATTCAAGTAGTCATAACTTGACGTAGAAACATCGGATTAAGATGAAATTTGAAACGATGGAATAAAATTATGAAATCTGTGAGATGAATGGAATGGATTAAGATAATTATCATGGAAAATTTCTTTCTTGGAGAGCAAGTAACAAATTGCTTAAGAGCTAAGTAAAAAAGGGCAATTGTGGAAAGTGAAAATGAAATTTACTAAAATGCCTATGGAGTTACTTGGGCACAAAGAAAAGTAGCAAATAAAAGGAGGAAATGGGGGAGCATGGCTATCATTTCCAGCTGGGGAGAAGGAGAGAGAGATAAAAAAAAACAGAGAGAAGGAGAGAGAAGAGAGGAAAAATAAGAGAAAAATAGAAATTTTCTTCAAGGGCAGCAGCTAGGGCACGTCAAACCCAGAAAGGAGGAGAGGAAAAGAAGGAAATTTCAAGTGCTCAATGGAGGAATTATCAATTAATCAAGTCAGTACATGTTAATCTTGATTTTATGCCTCAAATCTGGAAGTTATACGATGTTGTATACTAAAATATGAACGGAATAGTATATGGATGAATTTTAGCATTAAAATTTTTGGAAAGAATCATAATGAAATGATTAAGGAAATAACCAATTTTCAGCTTAAAAAGATAATCCTTTTACAAATTAAAAATCCGAAAAAATCAACCTAGACAGGATTAAACGGGTGGCAGGATCAGCTGCACCAAATGATTTTTAATAATTTTTATACAAAGAAATTTTGGCTGAAACTTTTATAGGATATATAATATATATTTAAGATCATAGAATAAAATAAAAATGATGTTTTTAGGGGTATAAATATAACCCATAATTAACGTGATTTGGGCTATCTAGAAAGGAATGTTTCTGTCTTGCAAGATAAAAATACAAAAATAAATATAAATGATTAATTTTTTGTTGTTAAAACATTTATTTTGGTTAATTAATGTAGTTATTAAGATATGGTAGAAATTGTAGATCAAAACTACTTGATTTGATATTAATTCAAGATTTTGAGATTTTAGTATGCCTGATTTCAGCATATGTGGATAGTTGGAGAAAAAACCAAAAATGTATAAATGATTCAAATTGATATATATATATTAATAACCTAAATTTGGATTAATAAAAGTGAGATTATTTGCTGAAAATTCAGATTTATAAATCTGCTTAGGGTTATGTGTCAAAAGACACGTTAAACGGGTGAAAAATGTGTTCCAAAGTTGCTGTTTTGGAAACCTATGATTAGTCGATTTAAATTCCATAAAAATATCCTAAGTACAGTGGTAATTAAGGATAATTATCATGATAAAATTTGGATTAAAATACTGACTTGGAAAATTTTATGAAATGCCTCATATGTGTTGTTAAATGACTATATGTGAAAGGATAGACATGCATGAGTGGTAAATGACTTAAGTAATTTAGTTTTGTGAAAAAAACCACGAAAATATGATAAGTTTTGTGAATATATTATTTTTTAGAATTTCATGATGTTAATCTCAAATTTTTGAATTAATTAATGAGGCTTAAGGCGACAACGGGTGCTTAAAATTAGCAAGAATGTGTGAATTTTAGAAAATAAGTGAAAATGGCATAAGGAAGGTAATGAGTCATTAAATAATAATTATGGGATGATTATTATATGATTGCATGATTACCCTATTTACGGTATCAAATATGATGTGTAAAAGCCCATGCAATGCAATAGTATGTGCTATACGGGCATAACGATTTGAGAAGTTGAAGAAATTATGTATGTTAATGAAAATGGGTTGAAAAATTGAGTTGAATGCAAGCAAAGAAAATATATGAATGTTATGTCATTCTTATATGTATAGGAAAAGGCAAAGGATAAGCGAAACGGAAAGCTAAGCAAGCGAGCTAAGGAAGCAGCTTTCTAAATGATTTTAGTTTTCATTACAAGGTATTTAAGGATGGTCATTCCTTGTCTATATGTATATTGTAATGTTTATTTCTATTGAAATAAATAATTGCTTATGGTTTCGCAATTATGCTTGAAATGTGATGAAACATGAATTTATACGATATTTCATTGAAATGGTGTTTAAAGAGGGATGATGCAAAGAATTCTCTACATGAGAATGACAAGTTCCATGTGTAAGGAGGTATATAATGTCGGGGTAGCTAAAGGACATGCATGGAATGGAAATCAAGTAGGCTAGTCGAGGTAGTAAGTGGACGAGGAGTCCCCCTTGACGTTGCTAAGTCGGTAGGTCCGATGCTAAGGATGGAAAGGAACATGTCATGGAAAAATGTTCCCTGTGCTAGCGTACCCTCACATGAAGGATAACGTCATCAATGGAAATGATGAATTTGCACATCCAATGTTCATGAAATGTTTATGAAAAGTGTTTGAATGATTTATGAAAAGGTTTTTGCTCTATAGGTAGTTGATCACTTGATAAGTATTTCTACTGAAGGGAGAAAAATGCTTTTAAATAAATATGCCTTCAAAATGAATTGCTTGTAAAATATAAGTTTGCTTATTGAGTTTCGACTCACGTTTTCGTTTTCCGAACCCATAGACATTTGAAAGAAGAGACCTGGCAAAGGAGCAGGAGTTATTCATTGAAGAAATGAGAAAAACATTATAAGTTTCATGTTTATGAAAAACTTATGTTGAATGATTGTAAATTTACCTTGATGTTTTATGTTGACATCTATGAAGATACATGCAGTGACATCTGATTTATGAGATGGTTTGAAATATGTTATGAAAATCATGTCTAGTTATAATTGGATGGAAATGATTCAAATATGCATGAAATGAAAATATGAGAAATTAAACTCCTATAGAAACATAATTAATTGGATAAATATCCATTAAAACTCGTCGTGTGATAGGGCAACAATCATGATCACATTTACCAGTCGAATGATCTTGAGGTAAGGTGGTGACACTCGGGCTGGGGCGTTATACGGTAGAACCCTTAGTCTGGGAGATAAATCCATGTAATGTAGGAATTTGATTCCCGGATGATTTGTTGCTATTCGTCAACTGGTTGTACATTTGTGGAAGTGATAACCCTTCATGAATGTTTTCATCTTCCTCCGGAACCTTTAATACGTGTGCAATATGGTGGATTGCACTTTCTCTGTAATTTGAACTCTTTATTACCAAATTCAGTTCCTTTCCTTTCACAAAAGTGATGTAATACTCCTGATCCCATAACTAGTAGAAAATTCTTATTAAATTAGGGTATACTCTATCGTCGGCTTTCAATAGCCCCATCCATCCTTGAAAATCTAATAACTCCTCAATTCCAAATTCATAGTCACGGAAAAACTTGAAATTAATAATTTTTGGGACAAAAATCTTATGCTCATAGAAACTTTTGTAGAACCTGCTGTGTTCCCGCTAAGTTCCGAAGTATGTTGTCGGCATCTTTAACACCTACCCCTTCTGCGTAGGTGTACCCTGCCTATTTGCAACAGACAATGTCTCGCTGCTGGATCCAAACTCAGATGATGAATTAGCCTCATGAAATCGCACATGGAATTCCACAAATGCGGAGGCCTCCTCTCAAACCCGTTTTGATGGAGTTCGCTGTCGGCAGGGCACCCCCTTGCCAGTATTGGATCGGGATTGTCTGGTTACGGGAAATTTAGAGGGCTTAGCAACTGCTTTTGGAGCCATTTGTTTAATTTGAGACAGAAGTTTGAAATGGGACTTTGAAAGAGAGAGGGAAGTTGAGAGAGAGATGGAATTTGTGATTCCCGGGGTTGGGGAACTTTGAGAGGAGAGCAGAGAGCGCTGAAAGAAGAAAAGAGGGGAAAGAAGAGGAAGTCGGCGATGACTGCTAGAGATGACGGTCTCAGTCAGTTAGAGGGAGAGGGAAATGATGAGACAAAGTGAAAGCCCGAGTGAGAGAGATAAGATGAGAGAGAGAGAGAGAGAATGGAAAGCAAAGCTGGAGCTGGAAATTAGAGAGAGATCGGAGGGAGCAAGGATGACTAGAAGAGGGAAGAAATAGGGGACGATGCTGGAGGAGGAATAAGGAAGATGGAAAGAAAGAAAAGAAGAGAAGGAAGAAGAAAAGATGCGGCCGCGCGGGAAGACAAGTCGTCGCGCGCTGAAGTCGACTTCGCACCCTGCGGAGTGGGCTTCACCCTATCCGAAGTCGAAATTAAAGTCGACTTGGGCTGACCGGTGTCGACTTGGCTCTTCCGAATTAGTTTTTTCTAATATACTTTCCCTATCATGTTATGCTTCTAATCAAACTCAATCATACTTATATTATTTCTAATTTTCTAAAATGGTTCCTTGCTAATGGTTTGGTAAAAATATCTACAATTTGGTCCTCATTTTTAACATATTCTAAACAAATGTCATGATTTTCAACATGTTCACGAATAAAATGATATCTTACATCTATATGTTTTGTTCTAGAATGAAACATAAGATTTTTGGTTAAACAAATAACACTTGTATTATCACATCTAAGTAGAATGTCATGATAATCAACACCATAGCCCTTAAGTTGTTGTTTCATTCAAAATAGTTGGACACAACAACTCCTGACGGCTATGTATTTGGCTTCCGCGGTAGATAGAGCAACACTAGTCTGTTTTCTTGAAAACCATAAAACCAACATGTTTTCAGGAAATTGACATGTTCTACTAGTGCTTTTTCTATCTATTGTAACCGGCAAAATCCGCATCCGAGTAGCCGATTAGATCAAATGTTGACCCCTTTAGATACTACAGTCCTAGATTAGTGGTATTTATCAAATATCTGAAAATTCTTTTTACAGCTATTAAATGTGATTCTTTAGAACATGATTGGAATCTAGAACACGTATTAATAGTAAAAAAAATATCGGTCTATAAGGAGTTAAATATAATAAAGAACATATCATACTTCTGTATAATTTTTGTTCAACAGATTTACCCTTTTCATCCTTGTCAATCTTGATAGTTAATTCATTGGTGTGTTTGTGCCTTTGCTATTTTGAATTCTGAACTTTTTTAATATTTCTTTGACGTACTTGGACTGATTTATGAAGATCGCTTCTGCTAGTTTCTTAATTTGCAGCCTAAGAAAGAAATTCAATTCTCCCATCATACTCATTTCAAATTCACTCTGTATAATCTCAAAAAATTCTTAACATAGAGTTTCATTAATAGCATCAAATATTATATCATCAACATAAATTTAAATAATTAAAATATTTTTGTCTTTATACTTGATGAATAATATTGTATCAACTTTTCCTCTTTGAAAGTCATGATCAATCAAGAATTTACTTAACCTTTCATAATAAGCTCATGGAGCTTGTTAGTCCATATAATGCTTTGGTTAATTTGAAAACATATTTTGATTGATCTTTTTTTTCAAATCCCAGAGGTTGTTCAACATAAACTTCTCCATTTAAGTATCTATTCAAAAATGCGCTTTTCATATCCATTTGAAATAATTTAAAGTCCATGTGAGAAGCAAATGCTAGTAGGATACATATGGCTTCTAATCTAGCCACAAGAACATAAGATTCTTCAAAATCAATTCCCTCTTCTTGGGAATATCCTTTGGCTAGCAATTTGACTTTATTTCTTACCACAAGTCCACTTTCATCTAATTTGTTCATAAAGACCCATTTGGTACCAATAACTGTGCAATCTTTGGGTCTAGGAACTAGGTGTCATACATTATTTCTTTCAAATTGATTTAGTTCTTCTTGCATTACAGTGATCCAGTTTTCATTATTAAGAGCTTGATCAATGGATGTTGGTTCAATTTTTGACACAAAAGCAAATTCTCCACAACTATTATGTCTTGACCTTATAGTTTTTACTCCTTCATAGATATTACTAATAACTTGCTCAATTAGATGGTCATTTTTTAATTTTTAATCAATTGGAGGTTTATAAGAATTGTTACCTTCACTTACCCTTTCTTCCGTGAAATTTTCTTGCTTTGTTTTGACTTCTCGTTGTTGCTCTTGTTGTTCCACCTTTGGGTTCCTTGATGCCTCATCTGCATCACTCAACTCATCCTCCTTTCTCGGAGTTTGGTTCAATTCATCAAAGACAACATATATTGATTCTTTTACTATTTGACTTTTCTTGTTAAAGACTCTATATGCTTTGTTATTTGATAAATAACCAAGAAAAATTATCTTATTACTTTTTGCATCTAATTTACCCAAGTTGGTTTCTCCATTGTTTAACACATAACAAGTACATCCAAAGGCATGAAAATATGATATGTTTAGTTTTCTTCCTTTTCATAGTTTATATGAAGTTTTTTTCAAGATTGCTATAATAGTCACTCGATTTAATACATGGCATGCTGTACTTACAATTTCACCTCAAAATTTTTTGGACAATATACTCTCGTTTAGCAAAGTTCTAGCCATTTCTTATATTGTTCTATTTTTTCTTTCAACTATCCCATTTTGTTGGGGGGTTCTTGTTGCAGGAAATGTATGGTGAATTCATTTTTTATTGCAAAATTCTATGAATCGGTTATTTTCAAATTCACCACCATGATCACTTCTAATGGAAATAATTATTTTTTGTTTTTCATTTTCTACTAAATTTGAAAACATGACAAACATAGAAAATGCTTCATTTTTGCTAGCTAAGAGTATTATCCATGTGAATCTTGAAAAGTCATGAACAATTATAAATACATACTTTTTCCCACCAAGGGTTAAAATGTTTGATGACTCATATTTCCTTTTTGGTGGAAAATGACATATTGGGTTGTTTTGATAATTTACATGCCTTACAAATTTTATCTTTGTCATATTTAAGCTTTGGTAACCCTTCCACTAAGCTCTTTTTTCATAATATTTTAATATTTGATATATTCATATGTCCAAGCTTTTATGCCATATCCATAGATCATTTTCTATGACTATTAGACATTTTCTATCAAGTTCATCAAGACAAATCAAATATAAATTTTCATGTCTTTTTCTACTAAAGGCTATATGATCATTATCAAATACATTGCATATAGAAGATTCAAATACAACTTTATAAGTTTCATCACATAATTAACTAATACTCATCAAGTTGTGTTTGAGTTTTTCAACAAATAGTACATCTTCAATACATGCATTTGAATTTTCACAAATATTTCCTTTATCTTTGATTATACCTTTTTTATTGTTCCCAAATGCAACCATTCCTTCACTACACGGTTTGATCTTATGAAACAATCTCTTTTCTCCCATCATATGTCTTGAGCAGCCACTATCCATAAACCACATGTTGTTGGCTTTTGCTTTAAGACATACTTGTAAAATTAAGGTCAAGTGGAGCTTATCTTTTTGGTACCTATTTTATGGGTCCATTTAGGTTAGTTAACCATTGGAATCTACGTTGATCTATCCTTGAAGACATAAATCTAATGCTCTTTGGTACCCAAACTAATTTTGCACCAAGGTCATATAATTTTCTCATTTTACATTGATATACCTTGTGTCTCATCTTGTTGTAAAAATTACAAGCTCCTGGGAGTCTTGGAGTGAGAATCTATGTAGTAGTTGGTTCTCAAGTTGGTCTTTTGGTCCAAGCAACATGGATCATTTTTGGTTTAGCATGAATGGGGTTTGCTTAGTTTTTATAGGTCCTTGGAGTATTAAACTTGCTACTTTCTCCCTTCTCAAATGTAGAGTACCCAAGTCCTCTCTTATTATTTTGGGCGGTCATATTTAAAAATATTTTGACATTTTTTCCTAAATTAGATAACTTAGCAAGTGATTCATTTTCTTTTTTAAGTCTTTCCATCTCACTTGTCAAAGTGTTTTTTTCATTTGTTAGATGGTCAACTTTTTCTGCAAGTTTTTCATTCACAATAATTACTACATCACATTGTCTTTTCTTCATGGTGAACTTATTTTCCAACTTCTTTATTTCCTCATATAATCATAGGCTTGTTGTAGTTCTTCCAATTCAGCACAATTGAGACATTCATTTCTGGAAGAGAAAATAGAAAGAGTTTTTAGCTTAGAGGTTACCTCTTCACTACTTGTGCAGTTTGTTGAAGTGATTTGATCCTCTAAGATTTCTATTGCTGCAAAGCATAGGTTGGAATCCTCCTCTATTGTAGTCATGCAACAAATTTTTGCGCAATTTGCAGCCTCATTTTCTTCATTTGAAGAACTGCAAGTTGTGGATGTCTCCTCGTTAACGTACATGCCTCTTCCTTTAGCTTTCTGAAACTTTCTATTTTTGCCTCGATCCTTCTTTTCCCTTTGCTCCCTTGTTCTGTTTTCTTTAGGTGTTGGGCATTGGGCTTGCATGTGCCCCATTCTACGATACCGAAAGCACTCAGTAGCCTCCTTTTTCTCCTTTGAATTATCTAAAGCTCTTAAAGTTCTTTCCTTTCTTCATGAATTTTCTGAATCTTCTTGTGAGTAGCGCTATCTCCTCATCGTCATTTTGAGAGGATGAAGTGGAGTCATCTGAAACTTATGTAGCTTTTAAGGCAAGGGCCCTTTTGCCTTTATGTTGCTCCTCGTTTCTCCTCTTTATCAACTCGTGTGACATGAGTGAGCTGATAAGATCCTCAAGCCTTAGCGTGTTGAGGTCCTTTACTTCCTCAATGACCATAATCTTTGGAGTTCATGATTCAGATAGCGCTCTTAGTATCTTCATAACCTGCTCAGATTCAAAAATAGCTTTCCCGAGACCTTTCAAGACATTAGTAATTTCACAAAATCTAGGAAATATTTCAGAAATATTTTCAGTCTCGAGAATTTTAAAGCTTTCTAACTCTCCAATCAAAATATTTCTTCTCATCCCTTGGACTTGAGAAGTTTCCTCATAAATAGATGTAAGTGTATCTCATATTTCTTTGCTGGTTTGGCATGAGGATACTCTATCATATTCGGATGTTGTTAATGCACAAAAGAGGGAGTTCATGGCTTTTGCGTTGCTTTTAATGGTTCTAACTTCCTCCTCAGACCATGTGGAGGCTCTTTCATCGATGGGCAACACAACTCCGTCTTGGATAGCAATCCAAGAGTCTATATCCGTAGCCATGATTTATTATTTCATTCTCAACTCCCATCAAATAGAGGTGGCCTAGTAAATGATTGGCCTTCGGCAAATGCAGGAGTGAAAGTTTGTTGGGATGCTATGTGTAAGATTTCTTTAGTTTAAACTCAAAGACCTGCTTTGATACAACTTGTTAGTCCCGAGTCTATGGCTATTACCACAAAGGGGAGGGGTGAATTGGGTATTTTAAAATTTTTACTTAAATAGAAACTTTCTCCCTATTTAGTTTAATCCCCTTAATGAAACAAGCAAAGAATATAAAGAGAAATAAAGAAATAAAAGCAGATAAGCAAGCCACAGTCGACTTCGAATGCGACTTCACCTAAGTCGTAGACTGGAGTCGACTTGGTCTCCAGCATGGCTTCAAGTTCAACTTCAGGTCGACTTGGTCTTGAATCTGACCCAAGTTGCAGGTGAAGTCGACTTCGAGTGCGACTTCACTTTCTTATATGCATTTTTAGAACTTGGATTCTTATGAAAATGATCCTTGTTGTCTGCTATTCATCTCATGTCCCGTTCTTCCAATAGTACCCTTGATCTTAAATGGTTAATCTTGAAAATTCTTTTGAAGGCATTGTCTTCATGGCCTGGATCTTAAAATGATTCGCCTTCATTGAGTTTGTAGTCCAAAGATGCAATTAACAACTTCCCTTTAATAATATACTAGCTTGAATAATTATGTCATGGATATTTGCTTGTATGGACTGTCTTGGAATTTAGCTTGATTTAAGTTGGATGCCTGGGTCAACTTGAGGTCCAACTTCACTCAAGTCGCATGTGAAATCGACTTGGGAATGCGACTTCACCTAAGTCGCATGTGGAGTCGACTTCGGTTGTGACTTCACCTATCTCCTACCCTAATTTCAACGCTAGAAGGAATTGATTATCTGAAATCAATAGTGGAGTCGATTTAGGTCTGCGACTTCACCCAAGTCGCAGGTGGAGTCAACTTCGACTGCGACTTCGCCTATCTTGGTTCCAAAATCAACACTGGAAGGTTTTGGCCCACTTGAAGTCGATCTTGAGGTCGACTTGGGTATCAACTTCACCCAAGTCAATGGCTAAGTCAACTTGGCTTTGCGACTTGGTCTGCCAGGTTCTGAATTCTAAATTTTTATCCTTTAACTAAGTTTAACAAACCACATTAGCATCCAAAATATTCTCAAATTGAGTTGTTAATCATCAAAATATGGATTGTGCTTAATTTTCCTTTGATTCCAACCGTTTTGAGACTGTGAATGGCAAAAAATTTTATGGATAAATGTTAAGGTATGAATTAGCATATCATGAATGAGTATGAATTGTTATTAGATAACATGTGTATTTTCAATTATTATGATTACCTAAAAGGGCATTTGATGAAATTAAAAATGTGTTAAATGATATAAACTCCTAAGGAGTCAGGATTAAGTGGATAAATATCTAATAAAATCTATCGTGTGATAAGGCAACAATCCTGATCATATTTGCTGATCGATAAGTTCTTGGAGATGGTTGTGACGCTCGGTCTGGGGCGCCACACCTTTGCTACCAATCTATGAAGGCAAACCACTATATAAGCTTAAGTAACTATTGTTTCTCTTCTGGGATAGAATTACTCAAACAGTTTTAAAAATATGACGAGCTACGTATATGTCTAATTAAAATACTATTTTAACACAAGTATATGTGCCGATCAAGTAATAAAGAGTGAGTTAATTATTATTCCCATGAGGATATGGTCTAACTAGTATTATTAATTAGTTTAATTGATTTCAATGAGTATGAAGGGATTTTGTAATTAAGGTTGAAAATACCAATAGCGTAAAAGAAATAGAGAAAAGTTTAACAGAATAACTGGAATACCAAAAAGGAATTATCAAATGAGAATGATAGATGGGATAGTTTAGTGAGGAATTTTTAAATCTAAACTATATCGAATTGGTTCCTTTTCTTTAGATTGTGCAGGAGTTTCCTAGTCCAAGTTCAATGATCTTTATATATATCTTCCAACACATATAAAGCTAATTATAAAACACCTACTTGCTATGTTCCCATGCAATTAAATGAAATGGAATTGATAGAAGCATAACCTGTTCATGACTACATAGGGTTTAACAGTATATTCATATCTATTAAACAATTCTCCTTAACAAAAGAAGAAACCTATGCCCTACACATAGATCTAGCACATATTTTATTTTTCAAGGATGAATCCTGCAATTAAATCATCTTATAAGGTAGCAAATCTTGTAAAAAGCATTAATCAACATATGCAAGGGTAAACCCACATAGCATAATCATATGACCAATCAAATATTCATTTCTGAATCATAAGAATCAAAACAATATAGTTAGATCTCAATTCATCTCAACTTCCCATCTATGGGAGTTTAGCTCAAAGACATGACATCAACATCCATTACATCCAAAGTGAAAGTATTTCTAGAAATAGAGAAAAGGAAAGAGAATGAGAAAAAGAAAAACTGAATCTCGTGAGCTTCCACCAACGAGATCGGATCTCTTCTTCAGATGCGCTGGAAATGAAGTCCTTTTCCTTCTCTTTGCGTTGCTCCGTCGGCTCTCTCTCTCTTTGGCATGAATCCATAGGTGCCTATTTAATTCTCTTAGTCCATATGGCACATGTGCAGAAACGCACATGTGCGGATTCGCCATGGCGCCTAGGCGCCTAGGCGCCAACTCCCTAGATGCTATTTGACTTAGAAACTTTTTAAGATGTCTCTACATGCTAGTGAAGTGGCGCTTAGGCACCAACTCACTGAAAGCTTTTTGTCGTGTGAGGTGCTGGAATATCTGGCTAAGGCATGCAGGTCGGCGCCTGGGCACCAGCCAGCCAGCTTCTTCACTTTGTTTGGTTCTTCATTCAACTCACTCACATAACTATAGTTGTTCATCCTTTCTGCAAAATCAACTAAAACTAAATAAATGAACTAAAAATATTTATTTTATACTAAAAATGCATAAAAATTACATAATGCTCCTAAAATACAAAGTGAGTACAAACTAAGCTAATAGATGCACTCTCTTGGACTAACATACAAAACTAGCTGAAATGGACCATGATAACTCGCATTTTCATGAGTTATCAAAATACAAGGAAAAAGAAAACTACAAAAAAGAAAAGCGATATGGTATTCTTCAAACAAATATCAGAATAAACATATGGCTTCTTTAGGAAATTCTATATAAGATCTCCTAATAGAAAATAGAGAAAGAAATGTATATTCAAGATGGAATTGTAATGCTCTAAGGAAGAGACCATGATTCTTAATGTTAACATTCCAGAATTGACTCATGTTATGAGTATATCAAAGAAGAAGAAGCTTAAGAATCACAATGTTTGGAACGTCTTTAAGCAAGAATGGAATGAAATTCATAATAGGAAAAATAGAAGAGCATGGTGTTGAGAGCAAAAATCTATAAGAACATTTAGGAATTTGAGAATGTGTTTTCCTTTAAATTCAAATTGAGAAAACCAAGAGGCTCTACTTAAAACGATGTGAATGAGGTACTTGTTTTTGTTTAAACTAAAATATTTTTGGAAATGAGTTCATATATGTTTCAATATGAAATTTCTTTCTTAAGAGAAAGAATTGGAATTTTAAAACTCTTCTTTTAGTAGCAATTTTTTTTTAAAAATTAGAGTAATAATGAAGTCCAAAGGAAGAGAGTTGGTCGCTCTTATATCCACAAATGTGTCATTTGTAAGATACTTCCTCCAAAAGGTAAGCATCCTAATATTTATTTTAAAAATCAGTTTGCAGTACGTTTTCCCTTAATCTGAAGGAGTGGGTAGTGCTAGAAGAGTTTTACCAAGATGTTTAAGGGCCTTGACGCTTTTAGTGTGCTCAAAACTCTAATTTAGAGCTTTCTTCTCAAGAAGGCTGATAAAGTGCTCTACTGATTTGGGGAATAAAATCAATAATATAGTTTACTATACCTAAGAATGGATTAATATTTTTTATGCTAGTGAGCTTTTCAAGAAAAATATAAAATTTATTCTAAAATGCAAGGCTAAGGAATAACAGTGTCATTTGAAATATACATTCCCAAAAAATAACTTTGGTTACTCCAAGAAGCAACTTCTTTAGAGCAAGCATAATGTCATACTGTTGTATTAGCATTGCCTTTTGGAATTTTAGGGAGAATTCTACAAGCCAAAGGGCATAACTTTTCACTGGTAATGCTAGTTTGGTATGCAAAAAACTATCTTGGGCCGGTATGAATCCCTAGCTACCAGAATCTTGCTTTCAAATCAAAATTTGAAATGACTCTTGTTATCTCAAATTTTCAATAGATATAACTTTGATTAAGCAATGCGAACTTCATACTAGATAAAAAATGATGAAGTGGTTGGTAACAAATGAGCGAACAAAGTTTTCCTCTTTTTTGCTCTACCCTTTTGTTTACATAAAGGCTTGACTTTCCCGTTAAAAATAAGTTTCTTCAGTGAGCCCCTCATCCTCAAGCCGATGCAATTCTTGTAAAGCCAACTGATAATGAGCGGGGCTTATCCCCCGATAAATGACTTTTATAGGATAACAACCTCATTCTTTTTGAATGGTGGCCTGATGAAGAAAGATGGATTCTTCCATAATGGATTAGAACATTTTGAGAAAAATTCTATGTGGCTCTCAAGTCCATTACTAAAAAGAATTACTTGCTTAATAGTTACAAATGGTCCTGCAACATCAAAAGTGAAAGCTAAAGAGGCTATGTTCCATAACAAAATTTGATTATCGAAATAGATCCTTGAGGCTCATCATTGAAGATGATGATACTGCAAAATTTCAAAATAAAGAATTAATAGTTCATTTATAAGTCTTATCCTGATAAGGTGATGTTGGTCTTTCAAATCTAGAAAAATCTGAATAGCAAACAATTTGCTAATGTGGTTGACTTCAAACATTTCTCCATTTATAGCTTTAAAAAATCTCATGGAAAAAGGCTTCTAATGTTCTTCAAAGAGATCCAAAGAGACTATTGATGTAGTATCCCATGCATCAAACAGGGCTGGAAATCTAATGGGCGTTGTTTGCTTATCTAGATTTAGTAGGTGATGTCAGGGAGTAAACAAATGAATTTGAATCCTAGACTTCTATTTGAAAAACTGGAAATATATTAACTAAACTGGAACCTGTCGATGATGAGTCATCTTCTTAGTAGTCCAAAAGGAGAAGAATAGTGCTTTCGAAAGGATCTTTTTTTTGAAAAAATGGATCCAATGTCTAAAAATTCTCCTAGTTCTAGAAGAGCAACTTGTCGGAATGCTTTTTCTTTTCTTTCTTAGAGCAATCTTTTGCAAAATGACCCTTTATTTGCAAATGAAGTATCAGTTAGTTGTTTTCTCCCTTGTTTTCTTCTTTTTGAAGAACCAATAACAACTTATTTTGCTATGTTTAAACTTGGGCTTTACTTCTCTTCCATAATTCCTTCTTTTCATGGGTTGTTCAGTATTCATATTGGTGCTTATCTGAGCATTCGATTGTGAGATCTTTCCGAAGGCAGTCATCTCATGGTTGCTTTTCATAAGCTTGGACTATGTCCGAAAATTCTTTCTAGTTGCAAAGCCTATCTAATGTTAACAAGATTTAGGTATATAGTTCTACTAAAGAAATATTTTTAAAGTTCTTCTTTTATGATACTAAATACTTCTAATTATCTTTTCCCATAAGAGAAAGAAGGGAATTGAGATATACTTGCTTGAGGTTAGTACCATTTGAACCATCAAGGATATAATAATGTCTTGAACTCATATTAGCAAAGTATTTCTTAAGATTTCTCTTAAAGAAACAACATTTTGCCTTAAGATATTCTTCTCTGGTTATATCAATGGGGTGTACTATATCGCTGCAGAATTCCAAGTAGATTTCATTAAGATAATGATTGAAATGCTCATTCTTTGGAAACAAGTTAGTGATATTCTCTCAAATGTCGATACCACTCTCTTAATCTACGTCAACAACTTTTAACGAAGTCATTCATGTCTTTAAAAATGTTGATACCTCCTAATCATATTGAGTGTCAAGCTAAGAGACAAATTCATAAATTTTTTCTTACCATTTTGTTGGGGGATCACTAAATGTGAACTTTGAAGTTACAGAGAATTTTTTATTATCGCTTGGGGCGATAGTTTCATCGTGTGTTTCTTCATCTGGTTCTTCAACCATTAGGGCATGGTGGGAAGATAAGGCATTTACCATTAGAATGGGATCTTCTGGGATTGGATCTATAAGCTGGCTAGTGATGTCATCGTCATTGGTTCTAAAATCTTTAAAGCCATGACTCGAAGGAAAGATGATACGGAGCTTACTGTTTCTATAAGAAAAAGTTGTAGGTGCTTATTCACATGATAGTCCTCCAATATCATTAGGAATTTCATGTTCTTTAGGGATTTTAAAATGTTCTAGGTGTTTTGGCATTATTTTTTGCAATGTTTTTGACTAAAAATGCTTTTGCCACTTGGGTTGAAATCTTTAACTTGGTGGAGGTATTGCAAATGACATTTCAAATCTTTAAGGGCTTGTGATGTTACAGAGGAAGTCAGCTTCTTTGAATAGAAAACAATTAAGTTTTCAAATGCATCTTTTCTGCTTTCATGCACTTATGGCAGCTCATTATTATACAATGGTGAAACAATTGAATAAGCGATATGTTGTAGATGTGTTTCCATTGCTTATAATTTTTGCTGGATTTCTTTGATCAGAAATTTCAATGAATTCATTTTTTTTAATTGCTGATATGAAGTTTCTGAGAAGAGTAAATTGCCTTAAACGCATTATCTTAGACACTTGAATTTTGTTTGCATTTATCACAGGAATAATATTTACTTTTGTTGAAGGGTTATGAATATTTCATTGATAAGAAGTTTGAGTAGTAGCATCTTGATATGATGTCAAGGGAGGAAATTTCTTCTCATACTCTTGTAGGGTGAGCATATGACATTCAAGTGTCACTGGAGGACATGGAGGAGGTTAGGGTTTGAGGTATGAATAGAAATTCTGGACTATCTAGGTTTTTGCTATATTTTTGTGGTCCGTATGTAACATAGTAGTCAAATTTATCAGAAGGTCGATGAAGAAGGTGAATTGAGGGATCTTTGTCTAAATACTTTTGTCAAAGTTGATCATTTGGAGATTATTCTCCTTGGTGGTGCTTTATCTTCACTGGTAAAGCCAAAGATACAGGCATCACAAGTGCATGTTGTGAGGTCATACCAAAGATGACCATTGTCAAGTTTCAGTTGATAAATTAGTACCCATTTTCATGAAAAGAGACTACAAGGACTTTTAACCTTGAAGATGGAGAAAAGGATATCATGTTTATCTCAAAGCGGAAAATAGAAGGGACATACTTAGAAAGTGGAGGATACTTTCCACCTTTGAGAAAATAATTTCGACTTGGTTATTTGAATTTCAAGTGATATTAGGGTTTGTCTTAAGGACAGGTTTTAGAGGACTCCGGATTTGCACATAAATAATTACCCATTTTTAGTTAAGAGCAATATTAACTGCTCTCGTGATAACTATTTTGGGACATATATACTTGTTAAGTCACTTTTATACTATTTATTTTGGATAATAATTGGATAAGAACTTGAGTGTTTTTGATGATTGATAATTTGAATCATATTTTGATTAATTGTGCGTAGTTTTGTGTAAACACTTATAATTGTTGCAATTGTGCAAAGTAGGAAAGTGCGTGCAATTTTCTCCATCTTCAGGCATCACAAGTGCATGTTGTGAGGTCATACCTAAGATGACCATTGTCAAGTTTCAGTTGATAAATTAGTACCCATTTTCATGAAAAGAGACTACAAGGACTTTTAACCTTGAAGATGGAGAAAAGGATATCATGTTTATCTCAAAGCAGAAAATAGAAGGGACGTACTTAGAAAGTTGAGGATACTTTCCACCTTTGGGAAAATAATTTCGACTTGGTTATTTGAATTTCAAGTGATATTAGGGTTTGTCTTAAGGACAGGTTTTGGAGGACTCCGGATTTGCACATAAATAATTACCCATTTTTAGTTAAGAGCAATATTAACTGCTCTCGTGATAACTATTTTGGGACATATATACTTGTTAAGTCACTTTTATACTATTTATTTTGGATAATAATTGGATAAGAACTTGAGTGTTTTTGATGATTGATAATTTGAATCATATTTTGATTAATTGTGCATAGTTTTGTGTAAACACTTATAATTGTTGCAATTGTGCAAAGTATGAAAGTGCGTGCAATTTTGAAGCTCATTCATATAGAAACAGTGAATTTTGATATAAAAAATAAGCTCAATCGAACTATGCCCTAATTTACATGTCGATGGGATCGAAAAATATTTTTTGTTGATATGTTATTGCCAACATAATTCTTCCTGGATCAAAAGTTATAGCTAGCTGAAGCTAGTTCGAACATTGTGCCACAAACATGTGTTTGTTTTGAAAAGTTAAAAGCTCAAGGACCAAGACTAGGGGCGAAAATTGAGATGGGTTGACCTATGACCTTTCCCGATCTGCCTCGCTTTTACACAAGGTCGGGACTAGGTAGAAGGTCCATCGAGACGAGTTGGGTAAGAAGGGTGAAAAAAATTATTTTGTAGGTCAAGGCAGGACTATATTGTCCTCATCCGACCTGACCCGCATAAATAAAATAGAATATATATCTGAAAGAATCCATAATCTAAGTTGCTCTACAATTCGATGGCCTCCATTCATTCATTCATTTTTAATACCCTTATGTAGGGTAAACTTACATACATATAATAATCCTTTATTAAATCAATATTTGGAGGTTCATTACCTCCATTTAACATTTTTAACATATTTTTTATTTTTCATACAACGGTGCTCATTTTAAGCACTTAGTTGCTAACTTAGACATCATATAAAAATCTTAAAATTTGAGATTATCATTATTTACTTAAACAGTAACCTAATCCACGTTTTCCATCACTTCTTCATGCATTTTTACATTTTAACAACTCACATGAATCATTCCTTATTTATTCAAGCTTATCTCTCCATACGTGTGTATTTCTCAACACATAAATCATGTATTTCTTAAAATCTTTCAACACAGAAACTTGTGTCTTTAATCAGCATAATTAAACCTCTTAATTAACATATAATTTAAGGTTTAATTTTTGAATTTTAATCCATTCATCATAGGATTCCAAAACAGCAACTTTGGGACTCGTTTTACACACTTTCAACGTCTCTTTTGATACTTAAATCAAAATAGAATTTTAATCCATATATTCCAGAAATTAATTATGCTTTTATTAACCCTAATTTAGGGTAATATCATCTATTTAAAATTCATATATTGGTTGCTTCCCAAAATAGCAACTTCTACACATGTTTTGGGTACCTTTTGTACCCCTCTTTGGACACCCCTTTGCATACCCTTAAGAATCAGATTTAGGGCATTCTTTCCCAAACTCTTTTGGTTGTACAAAGTATCCTAATCCTAGGGTATTTTACCCTCTAAATAATTCATAAACTCATTAGCATAATTCATGTTTCATACATATCATAAAAAGATGAAAATCGGGTCATATACATAACCCTAAGTTCCGTCCTTTCTAAAATCCACCTCTAATAGGTTAAATCCCAATAATCACTTATGATACTTATTTATATTCCATTAAAATTTAAATTTCATCCCAAAAATCTGGATTTTAACATTTATTTTGATTTATTCCTAAATCTGTCCATAATGTTGAAATCATACATGCTGAACTCTCAAAATCTTGGATTATTATCAAATTAATTATTTTTTATCTGAAATTTATATAATACCTTAATAGCTTCATTAATTATCCAAAATAAATATTTTTAACATAAAATATCAAGAATTTATATTTATTTTGGTATTTTTACACTGCTAGACAGCAGCAGCTATTTTCAGACAGTTCAAATTACGTTAATTATTAGGTATATTTATACCCTTTAAAAATAAATTTTTATTTTTTTTATGTGATCTTGAGGATTTCTTATATATCATATAAAATTTTTCTACCCAAAATTCCTTGTAAAAAAATTATTAAAAACCATTTGGTGCCACTAATCCTACCACCCGTTCAATCCTGTCCAGGTTGATTTTCCTAAATTTTTAATTTGCAACTTTCTCATCATTTTAAGCTAAAAATTTATGAGTTCCTTAATCACACCATCATGAGTCGTCCCAAACATTTTCATGATAAAATTCATTCATTAACTATTCCGTTCATATTTTAGATTTCTGCCTCATTTCTTCTAGATTTTGCTCCCATATTTGTATCTCCTTTCAATACATATGCAAAATCCTTAATCAATACTCAATTCTGGAATATTATTAATCTTTATTTAGAGGTTTATTATGAATCCTATTTATGATCCATACATAAAGGTAAAGAACTTGGATTTTAATGAGTCAAATTCCAAAAAATACTTACTTGATTTGAGCTAAACTTGAGTTTCAATCTTTCTAACTTGGATTCCTATCTTTGCTCCTCTTCCTCTTTCTCTTTTTCTTCTTTCTTTATTCCTTTCCTCCTTTCCTTGGATGTCCATGATGCCGGTTGGGGTCGTGCAAGGGTTGCTTTGCGTGAGAGAAAAGTCTCTCTCTTTCTCTCTCTCTCTCTCTCTCTCTCCTTCTCTCTTCCTCTCTCTATTTCTCTCTCCTTCTCTCTCTCCTTTTCTCCCAGCTGGAACGTCCCTTGCTCTCCCTTTTTTTCCCCTTTTATAAGGGTGATTGCTTAACCCTTAAGTAACCTACTTTACTTAGCTATTAAGTAATCTCTTACTTGCTCTCCAAGAAAGAAACTTCCCATGATAATTAGCTTCATCCAATGCATTCATATCATAGATTTCATAATTTTATTCAATCGTTTCAAGTTTCATCTCAAACCGACTTTTTCATGTCAAGTTATGACCCTTTGAAATATCCTTAGAGTGTGAGATTAAAATAAATATTTATCATCTTAATCTTATCACATTTACCTTAATCCAATTCACACATTAGGTCAAGCCCATAATCGTGAGCTTATATTTAAAATTTCACCTCAATCTGCCTTATAGGCGTCAAGTTCTGAATTTTCTACATTTTCCAACATAATTCCATAATTATCATTTTAATTTCTATAAATTAAATCATGAAAATTAAAATAATTACGTATGCCACATTAGCATCTTCTAATTCTCATTAAGCCCCTTTGGTCATCTTGACTCTTATTGGCCTATGACGATTATTCTTAATCACCATTCTTAATTATAACCCTAATTGCAAAATATCATAAAATCATAAAATTATCCATAAATCATCCAAATCATACATAATTCGTATTTATATGTCAAATGCATATATATGAGCCCTACTTGGGTCTGGGTATCACACAGCATGAGGTAAGAAGTAAGGTGACGCGTTGTTCAGAGTTATCAAGACATCATTGAAGCTTTCAACCAATAAGTTCTCCTTTTCTTCTTTTCTTTTGATTATATTGTCTTGTTTATGATAGATTTGAGATACACTTTTATTTTATATTTTGATTTAATCATAAATATATTAGGCTAAATCCTTAATCTAAGGTTTAGGATGTAGCATGTGTAGAATATAATGGATTGTGGTTTTGACTTATTTATAAAGGATATTATATGTTAATTTAATATCTTATGATTTTAATACTTGCTTTGTGTTTGATCTCACACTTTGGCGATGATTCCCATAAATTAGATGAAGGAATCAAGAAAAAAAGTCTAATATACTATAATCAAGATATTAAATCTAAAAATTTAAGATCATGAGAATAAACATGATGACCATGAGGAATTCCACAAAATACAATAAAATTTAATGAATTCTAAATTAACTTAATCCTATGAGAATAGGTGATTAAGAATATTAAGGTTACATATTGCAAGTTTTGATAGAAGTTGCAAAGATAATTTATGGTTAGTTTTCCTTTAGCACATAATATTTAGATTAAGTAAGTACTCCAAATATCTATTGCAGAAGATGTATGTCAAACCCTAAACTCTAGGTGCTCTCATCTTTTAATTTCTAAAACTCATTCTACGTTCTTAAGATTAACTTTTTTCTTGTTATTACCATTCTTCTTCTCTTATTTCTTAATTTTAGTTATAAAGGGTTTAGTTTCAACATTTTAAGTCTGAATTCTCTGTAGAATCAATATTTTATATACTACAATCTACAACATGTACACTTGCAGAGTGATTGCGACAATACTGGAGTTCAATAAGAATATACTTACAGTAGAAAAGAATCTTGATCGTCCAAACCAAGGGCAATAAGATCCATAATATGATTCTACACTTAATAACAAACTGGTAGTGAAGAGTGGCTACATATATCGAGCTACTAACTATTTTTGTTCCTTCAATTTGGACTTGCACCTTAAGAGCTTGAGAACCAAGTGAAGATGACAAAACTAGCCAACTCATAGATCTAACCCTAACAGATCCCATTCTAATGGTAAATGCCTCATCCTCCCACTAGATCTCAGTGGTTGAAGAACCAGCTGAAGAAATGCATGGTGAAATTGTCACTTCAAGTGAAGATCCAAAATTCTCTCTAACTCCAAAGTTCACCTTTGATGATATACCTTCACAAAATGGTGAGAAAGAATACATGAATATGCCTCTTGACTTGATCTCAACATGTCGAGGTCTTAGCATTTTTGAAGCCATTAACACATTTGTTAGTGGTTTCCAAGGCGGATTGAGAGAATGATATCAACATCTAGGAGAAAATCACTAACTTGCATTAAAAAAAAGTGAGCATTTCAATCATTGTCTTAATGAAATCTACATGAAATTCTGTGATGATATAATATAATTCACTGCTACAACTAGAAAAGAATATCTTTAGGCAAAATGTTGTTCCTTTAAGAAAAAAAATCTTGAAAAACACTTTACTAATACGAGTCAATGGTATTATCTTCATGATGGTCTAGATGATGCTAATATTAAGTAAGTATATCTCAATTCCCTTCTTTCTCCTTTCGGAAAAGAAACTCACATGTATTTACCATCATAAGAGAAAGACCTTAAAAATATTTCTTTGGGAGAACGATATACCTAAAGCATGTTAGCACTGATAGGTTTTGTACCTAGAAAGAATTTTTGCACACAATCCAAGCTTATGGAAATCAATTGGGAGATAGCTGCCTCCAGAAATATCTCACCATCAATGCTCAGGTAATCACCAATGTGAATGTAGAACAAACAACAAAAGAAGAAATTATGGAGAAGAAGTTTAAATCCAAGCTTAAACACAACAAAATGCAGTATTATTGATTCTTCAAAAGAAATAAATTGAGGAAAAATTTTGATTGATACTTGATCTACAAAAAATAATGCCATTATGAAAAGATTGCCCCAAGAAAGATCAAGGAAAAAAAGCATTCTTATAGGTTGCTTTTCTATCAACAAGGGAGTCTTCAAACATTGAATCCATTCTTTTAAAAAAAAGATCTTTCCTTAAACACTAGTTTTCACCTTTCATATTACTTGGAAGAGAATTTATCATTGATAAAATTTGATTTAGAGAACATATTTTCATTTTGTCAGATAAAAGGATGCAATGCCCAATAGAGTTCTAGCACCACCTGATATAGGGGCTACTGTTGGTCCCGAGTTGATGGCCTAACCCAAGAGGGGAGGGGTGAATTGGGTTCTTTAAAATTTCTTTTGTAAACTTAAAAATCTTAACCCCTTGAAAAAGTTAATCCCCTTTTTAAGCGAATGGAGAGCAAATAAGATAAAGCAGTAAAAATAAGTAGAACACAAGATTTATAGTGGTTCGGGCAAACCTTCCCTACTCCACTCTTCCAAGCTCACACTCCGTTGTGACTTGGGTTCCACTATGTATTCCAAGAATACACTTAGAGTCACCGCTCTCTTCTAGATTCAAAGCTCTAGGGGGCATACACAACTAGAGCCACTTGCTCTCTTCTAGATTCAAAGCTCTAGGGGGCATATACAATCACTTGCACAAGTAGGTGATGAGTCTCACTCCAATCACACCCTACTTTGCATACACTTGATCTTAGCTACTCAAGCTAAATCAAGATTTATACAACCAAATAAAGAAATGAATAAAAACTACACTTTACAGATTTGTGTAGGCAGTTTTGAGCTCGAGGAAGAAATCAGAAATAGCTTGAATGATGATTGTTGAAGCAACTTGCAGTTTGAAGCTCTTTCTTCCTTTGAAACACTCAAATATGGAGAAAATATATTTGAAAGTCTTTCTTGCACTTCTTTTCTTTCTTTGATCTTTAGAGTAGTGTCTCTTGTCCTTCTCACGTTCATTTGAATGTCCTTTTATAGATTGAGGAAAATATGAACGTTGTAGAAGTAGTTGGCGTGCAATAAATGAACTCCAACGGTCAAAAATTTGACCGTTATACTCCAAGTCGAAGATGAAGTCGACTTGGCCTGCGACTTGGCTTCCAAGTCGTACATGGAGTCGACTTGGCCTGCGACTTGGGTTCTTCAGAAACTCAAGTCTGAGACTTGGGTCGACTTGGCTTTCAGACTTCAACTCAAGTCGATCCTGAAGTCGACTTGGGTTGCGACTTGGCTTGGTCTATTGCAGAAACGCCTTGATCTTCTTGAAATGTCTTGAATCTTGCAAACCATTTGAAAGCTTTGAGTTCTTGCACAATATATGTATGTTCCTTGCTTTGCTTTGGACTCACTTGGTCTTCATGACTTGGTTTTTACTCCATTTGGAAACTAGCTTGAAGATTTGCTTTGAGCTTGATAGACTTGATTTGAACTTGAACTTGGATTCTTGCTTTGATCTTAAGTCACTTTAAGAATAGTCTTTAAAGCTCATTTGTATGTGAGAAACTTCAAATGGATGTCTTGGATATGCTTGAATCTTCATCTTGGACTTCAAAACTTCTCAAGTCGAAGTTGGAGTCGACCTGGTTTGCGACTTCGCCCAAGTCGCACTTGGAGTCGACTTCGTCTGCGACTTCGCATCTTCGGGAGCCAGATTTCAACGCTGGACATTTTTGTGTACTTCGAAGTCGATGCTGGAGTCGACTTCGTATGCGACTTGACTACCCAAGTCGCATGTGGAGTCGACTTGGCTTGCGACTTCATTCGTCAGAATTCCATTTTCAACTTTGTCCAGTTTTGGCTTGTTTGAAGTCGTTAGTGGAGTCGACTTCACTATCGACTTCACTCCCAAGTCGAAGTTCAAGTCGACTCGAAGATCGACTTGACTTCTCTGCTTTCCTTAAACACTTGGCAAACATATTAGTCATATATATATATACTCAAACTAGTTCTTGTTAATCATCAAAACTCAATCCTTGGCCAATTTGTTTTATTTTGAACATTGTTTCCAACAATCTCCCCCTTTTTGATGATTGACAAAACTTCATTTTGAGTTGATACCTTTCAAAAATTCAAACATGTTCATTTGAGAAAACAGAGTATATTCCTTGAACATATAATTTAGAGTTGAGAACTTTTTCAGAACATTAGTCATTTTGGCATAGAATATGCTTGAATACCTTTCAAGCCATATATTGAGTATTAATCATTAAGAATACTTTGTATTTATAAAAATTGCAATCACTTATCAAATATATCAATCATATCAATCAAAAACCAAATAAAACATCTTTTCATATATATATATATGAAGTTTCATTACAGAGAACAAAAATTAAAGCATAAATGAAACCTTAAATACAATGTACCCAACCCAAAACTAAAAAAAAAAAAACTTTCAACTCAATTCCTATTCTATCTATTCTATCTCCCCCTTTTTGTCAATCAAGCAAAAATAATGATTTGATGAATTGAAATTGAGAGATCGGATATGGAGTAGGTTTGATGGGACAATGATGGGCCGAGGAGTAAACAAGAGAAGCGTGATCGGGAGTTGCCTCTCTATGAACTGAACCCGACTCGTAGGGATCGAGTTCAGGCATGGGTCTCTTCTTATGATGGCCTGATGCAAGATGATATCGGATTTTTCGCATTTCCCGTTCGATTCTATCTTGTCGGGAATGCATATCTTCAATCGCATTAAGGACACCGGTGACAAGACTTGTCATCCGGTTTTCTTGATAGCCCATTTCTGCCCTCATGGCAATGATTTCATCTTTGAGATCCCTTAGGGTGACCTCCTCAGAAGCGGTTGGAGGTACCCGTTCTCGTGCAACGGATCCTTGTGGGGAGTAGGAGCCGTGGGATTGAGGTGATGGTGGTTCTTCTGGAGCAGCCGGTGCTTCGGGAGGTTGCTCCCCCTCAGCTTGTGCTTGGTCCTCTTGATGCTCTTCTTCTGGAGCATCGGGTCGGAGTTCAAGTACATTGATTTTCATCCTCTGAATTAGTGCCTTGTTGATTGCATTTGTGGACTTGAGTACTTCGAATGGCTCGCCTTCAATGTCCACTTCAAAATGTTCAAGGATCTTTGTGATCCAAGTGCCGTAAGGAAGGACGCCCCTTGGATTATCCTTTCGACTTGCCAAGGCTTCTAGAAATAATTTAGGTAGACTCACTTTGACTTTGTTTGCTACCTTCCATAAGATTCCAGCTTCTTGTGGGTTTAACTGATTTCTACCACCACCTTTGGGGTAAATGCAATGAGCAATGAGAAGCCTTAATACCCGAAGTCTGGGTGACAAATCCATGTATCGAAGAAACTTGATCCCCGGGTGATACTTGTTACTCCGGGTGAGCTGATTATATATCTGATCCATGGTAAGATCTTCCGGAAAAGGCTCTTCGATGAAAGGGACTCCAAGTATCTGTCCTAAATGACTCATTGCTCTGGTTTGGCTTGGACTTAACCCGATTCCAAAATCTATATCTACTTCTTTGACATGTGCCAAAATTTTCTTCATCCCATTCATAGTAAAATATTCTGGTAAGATCTGGATAGACCTTGTCATCCTCTTTGAGTAATTTGGTCCATCCTTGAAAATCCAATAGGTCTTCTATGTCGGACCCATAATCTTTCAAAAATTTGAAATCTATGATTTTCGGTATGAATACCTTTCGTTCATAGAAGTTCTTGTAAAACCGGCCGTGATTGATTTCGGTTCTGAAGTATGTAGTAGGCATCTTCAAGACTTGAGTTTTGCCCGTTGCCGCAGTACCCCTTCTGCTTGCTCCGGAGTGTGTGCTCTGTGAAGCTTGGGCATGAGGTTGGCTTTCCGACCTTGTAGCTTGTTCCGATGTGTGAGTAGAAGTTTGGAACCGAACCCTTTTACCCGTAGAAGTTGAGGGTTCTTCTCGAACCCGTTTTGCAGGTGTCCTAGCTCTCCTAGGGACTTCTTCCTCAGTGTGAGATGTGGGAGGTCTAGGCACAGGCCTTTTTGACGGTTTGGAGACGGCTTTCCTCGGGGCCATTGAGATGGGAGTTTTGGAGTTTGGAATCTGTGAGAGAGGAAAATGGAGAGGAGTAGAGAAAATGGAGAAGAAAACTTGAGAGAGAAAGGGATTTGCCAGAGATGGAGGAGGAGGAAAAATGCCGGAAGATTGGAGAGGAAAGACGGAAGAAAAAGAGTTGCAGTCGCCGGAGGAGAAAAGAAACAGGGAGGCCGGAAAGAAATGAGGAAGAAAAGAAAGAGAAGAAGAAGAAATAGGCACGGAAGTCGGACGGTCGCGCTCGCGGAGTCGACTTGCCCTAGGCGAAGTCGACTTCGCCTGGAGGCGGAGTCGACTTCGACCCTAGCGGAGTCGACTTCGCTTCTAAAGCGGAGTCGACCTGGCGTCCCTGGAGTCGACTTGACTCATCGACTTGACATTTTCCAATTTAATTTTCTTATGAATTTTTCCTAGTTAAGCTCTATCATCCCCATATCATTCCTAATTTTATAAAATGTATCTTTGGCTAGAGGTTTGGTAAAGATATCAGCAATTTGGTCTTCTGTTTTCACATATTCTAAGCACACATCATGATTTTCAACATGTTCACGAATAAAATGATGTCTCACATCAATATGTTTGGTTCTAGAATGCAATATAGGATTTTTAGTCAAACAAATTGCACTTGTATTATCACATCTAATAGGAATATCAATATAATCAATACCATAATCCTTTAATTGCTGTTTCATCCAAAGTAATTGGGCACAACAACTACCGGCGGCTATGTATTCGGCTTCCGCAGTAGATAGTGCAACACTTGTTTGTTTTCTTGAATGCCATGAAACTAGCATATGTCCAAGAAATTGACAAGTTCCACTGGTACTTTTTCTATCTACTTTATATCCGGCAAAGTCTGCATCCGAATAGCCGATTAGATCAAAGGTTGACCCCTTTGGATACCATAGTCCAAGGTTTGTAGTTTTTATCAAATATTTAAAAATTCTTTTTACAGCAAGTAGGTGTGATTCTTTGGGACATGCTTGAAATCTAGAGCACATACAAACACTAAATAAGATATCGGGTCTAGAAGCAGTTAAATATAACAAGGATCCAATCATGCTTCTATAGAGCTTTTGATCGATACTTTTACCGTTTTCGTCCGTGTCGATCTTGATTGTAGAGCTCATTGGAGTGTTTGCCCCTTTGCTATTCTGCATTCCGAATCTCTTGAGCATTTCTTTGACATACTTGGACTGGTTCAAAAATATTCCTTCACTTTGTTGCTTGATTTGCAGTCCAAGGAAGAAATTTAATTCTCCCATCATGCTCATTTCGAATTCGCTCTGCATTATCTTAGAAAACTCTTGACAAAGTTTTTCGTCAGTAGCACCAAATATTATGTCATCCACATAAATTTGTACAATCAAAATATTTTTATTTTTGTACTTAATGAACAAAGTAGTGTCTACTTTCCCTCTTTGAAACTCATGATCAATCAAGAAACTATTTAACCTTTCGTACCAAGCTCTTGGTGCTTGTTTTAGTCCATATAACGCTTTGGTTAATTTATAAACATACTTTGATTGATCCTTTTCTTCAAAACCAGGGGGTTGTTCAACATATACTTCTTCATTCAAATAACCATTCAAAAATGCTCTTTTTACATCCATTTGAAACAATTTGAAGTTCATATGAGAAGCAAATGCTAGTAGGATGCGTATGGCTTCTAATCTAGCCACGGGTGCATATGATTCTTCAAAATCAATTCCTTCTTCTTGGGAATACCCTTTGGCTACTAATCTTGCCTTGTTTCTAATTACAAGACCGCTTTCGTCTAATTTGTTCCTAAATACCCATTTTGTACCAATGACTGTATGATTGTTTGGTCTAGGAACTAAATGCCATACATTGTTTCTTTCGAATTGATTTAGCTCTTCTTGCATTGAAATAACCCAATTTTCATCATTAAGAGCTTGTTCAATGGTATTTGGTTCAATTTTCGATACAAACGCATATTGGCCATAAACGTTTTGTTTTGATCTTCTAGTTTTTACTCCTTCATATATGTTTCCAATAACTTGTTCAATTGGATGGGCATTTTTAAACTTTAAATCAGTTGGAGGTTTGTAAGAGTTATTACCTTCACTTACCTCTTCTTCCTCTGGATTTTCTGGCTTGAGCTCGAGTTCCTTTGGTTGTTCTTTGCCTTTCGTCTCATCTGCATCACTTAGTTCATCCTCCTTTCTCGGAGTTTGGTTAAATTCATCAAATACAACATGTATGGATTCTTCTACAACTTGATTTCGTTTATTGAATACTCTATATGCTTTGCTATTTGATGAATAACCAAGGAATATAGCCTCATCACTTTTGGCATCTAATTTTCCCAAGTTGACTTTTCCATTGTTTAAAACATAACATGTACATCCAAAAACATGAAAATAAGATATATTTGGTTTCCTTCCTTTCCAAAGTTCATATGGAGTCTTTTTCAAGATTGCTCGAATGGTAACACGATTCAAAACATGACAAGCTGTACTCACAACTTCACCCCAAAATTTCTTGGATAGATTGCTCTCATTTAGCATAGTTCTAGCCATCTCTTGTATAGTTCTATTTTTCCTTTCAACTACTCCATTTTGTTGTGGAGTTCTTGGTGCAGAAAATGTGTGGTGAATTCCTTTTTCATTACAAAATTCCATGAATCGTTTGTTTTCGAATTCGCCACCATGATCGCTTCTTATGGTCACAATAGTACTCTGTTTTTCATTTTGCACCAAATTCACAAAAGTTGCAAACATAGAGAAGGCTTCATCTTTACTAGCTAAGAGAATTATCCAAGTGAATCTTGAAAAATCATCAACTATGACAAATACATATTTCTTTCCACCAATGGTTAGAATGTCGGATGGCCCGTATAGATCCATATGTAGTAATTCAAGTGGCTTTGTGGTGGAAATTTCCTTTTTGGTAGAGAAAGGCATCTTGGGTTGTTTTGATAATTGACATGCCTTGCAAATTTTGTCTTTGTCATATTTCAACTTTGGTAATCCTTCTACCAAATTCTTTTTCCAAAGGGTCTTTATATTTCCCATGTTTACATGTCCAAGCCTTTTATGCCAAACCCATGGATCATTATCAATGGCCATAAGACATTGACCATTCAATTCATCAAGTGAAACCAAATAAACATTTCCATGTCGTTTACCACTAAACATGATATGTTCTCCATCAAATACATTACATATAGATGATTCAAACACAACTTTATATCCTTTATCACATAATTGGCTAATACTCATTAAATTGTGTTTGAGTCCTTCAACAAACAAAACATCTTCCATGCATGCATTTGAGGTACTAAGTATATTTCCTTTACCTTTAATTTTACCTTTTTCATTATTTCCAAAGGCAACCATTCCATCGTTGCAAGGCTTAAGTTTATGAAACAAACTTCTTTCACCGGTCATATGCCTTGAACAACCGCTATCCATGAACCATTCATTGTTTGCCTTTGCCTTAAAACATGTCTGAAAAATAAGGAAATAAATCTTATCTTTTTGGTACCCATTTTATGGGTCCATTTGGGTTAGTAATAGAATCTAATCTAAGTTGATCTAACTTTGAAAGCCCAAATCTTGTGTTTCTTGGAACCCAAACTAATTTAACACCATGGTCATATAGTTTCTTAAAATTACATTTGTAAGTTTTATGACCCATCTTATTGCAGAAATTACAAGCCAAAGGTAATCTTGGAGTAGGTCTCCAAGCATGCAAAGGTTCAATCATTGGTCTTCTAGTCCACTTAAAATTTTTCTTTTGTGGCTTGTATATAGATGTATTTTTAGTTTGATTTTTCTCAAGTATTTGTTCATTTGATTTGCTACTTTCTCCTTGCTCAAATGTATGATACCCAAGACCTCTTCTATGTGTTTGGGAGGTCATATTCAGAAACATTTTAACATTTTCTCCTGGATTAGAGAACTTAGCTAATGATTCATTTAATGATTTGTTCTCCATTTTCAGCAATTCAGTTTCATCTTTCAATTTGACTAATCTTTCTGCAAGTTTACCATTTACAATTATTGTTGCATCACATTGTCTCTTCTTAATTGTAAACTTGCTTCCTAATTTCTTCATTTCTTCATATAATGAATCATATGCAGTTTGTAGTTCATCTAATTCAGTACATTTGAGGCATTCATGAGAGGAAGAATAACTTGAATTAGAAAGGGAGAGTTTGGAACTTACCTCTTCATTGCTTGTGTCTTTTGTTGAGGTAATTTGTTCTCCTTGCTCGATTTGTGCCATGCAGCAAATTCTTGCACATTCTTCCGCCTCTATGTCATCGGTTGAGAAGCTACTCGTCGTAGATTCTTCATCATTTACGTACATGCCTCTTCCTTTGTATTTCTGGAATCTTCTATTGTTCCCTCGATCCTTTCTTTGTTCTTTTGCCTTGTTTTCTTCGGGAGTTGGACATTGAGCCTGCATATGTCCCGAACCGCCGCATCGGTAGCACTTGGTTGATTCTTTCTTCTTCTCTTGGGGAGTTCTTTCTTTGAAGCTTCTGAAATTTTTGCCTTTCTTCACAAATTTTCTGAATCGTTTTGTGAGTAGAGCAATCTCGTCGTCATTTTGAGAAGAAGATGTGTCATCGGTGTCTTGTGCGGCTTTTAAGGCAATTGCTCTTTTGCCCCTGTGTTGATCTTCATTCCTTTTCTTAATTAGCTCATGTGACATAAGTGAGCTAATTAAGTTTTCAAGCTTCAGCGTGTTGAGGTCTTTGGCTTCTTCAATTGCAGTGATCTTTGGAGTCCATGATTCGGGTAGAGCTCTTAAAATCTTCATGACCTGCTCAGATTCAGATATTGCTTTTCCAAGACCTTTTAAAGCATTAGTAATCTTAGAGAATCTAGCAAACATTTCAGAAATATTTTCTGTTTCTAGCATTCTAAAGTTCTCTAGTTCTCCAATCAAAATATTCCTTCTCGTCCCTTGGACTTGAGAAGTTCCTTCGTAGATAGAGATTAGTGTATCCCATATCTCTTTGGCGGTTAAGCAAGAGGATACTCTATCATACTCGGAAGCAGTGAGAGCACAAAATAAGGAGTTCATAGCTTTGGCATTGCTCTTCACTATTCTTACTTCCTCATCGGTCCATTTGGAAGCTCGTTCATCGGTAGGCAGTATTACTCCATCTTGGATAGCAATCCAAGAGTCCATATCGGTAGCCATGATGAGTTGCTTCATACGAAGCTTCCAATATCCAAAATTGTTCCCATCAAACAACGGTGGCCTTGTAAAGGATTGGCCTTCAGCAAATGCGGGAACGGAAGTAGATTGGGATGCCATTTCAATAAGATCTCTTTGATAAACTCAAAGACCTGCTCTGATACCACTTGTTGGTCCCGATTTGATGGCCTAACCCAAGAGGGGAGGGGTGAATTGGGTTCTTTAAAATTTCTTTTGTAAACTTAAAAATCTTAACCCCTTGAAAAAGTTAATCCCCTTTTTAAGCGAATGGAGAGCAAATAAGATAAAGCAGTAAAAATAAGTAGAACACAAGATTTATAGTGGTTCGGGCAAACCTTCCCTACTCCACTCTTCCAAGCTCACACTCCGTTGTGACTTGGGTTCCACTATGTATTCCAAGAATACACTTAGAGTCACCGCTCTCTTCTAGATTCAAAGCTCTAGGGGGCATACACAACTAGAGCCACTTGCTCTCTTCTAGATTCAAAGCTCTAGGGGGCATATACAATCACTTGCACAAGTAGGTGATGAGTCTCACTCCAATCACACCCTACTTTGCATACACTTGATCTTAGCTACTCAAGCTAAATCAAGATTTATACAACCAAATAAAGAAATGAATAAAAACTACACTTTACAGATTTGTGTAGGCAGTTTTGAGCTCGAGGAAGAAATCAGAAATAGCTTGAATGATGATTGTTGAAGCAACTTGCAGTTTGAAGCTCTTTCTTCCTTTGAAACACTCAAATATGGAGAAAATATATTTGAAAGTCTTTCTTGCACTTCTTTTCTTTCTTTGATCTTTAGAGTAGTGTCTCTTGTCCTTCTCACGTTCATTTGAATGTCCTTTTATAGATTGAGGAAAATATGAACGTTGTAGAAGTAGTTGGCGTGCAATAAATGAACTCCAACGGTAAAAAATTTGACCGTTATACTCCAAGTCGAAGATGAAGTCGACTTGGCCTGCGACTTGGCTTCCAAGTCGTACATGGAGTCGACTTGGCCTGCGACTTGGGTTCTTCAGAAACTCAAGTCTGAGACTTGGGTCGACTTGGCTTTCAGACTTCAACTCAAGTCGATCCTGAAGTCGACTTGGGTTGCGACTTGGCTTGGTCTATTGCAGAAACGCCTTGATCTTCTTGAAATGTCTTGAATCTTGCAAACCATTTGAAAGCTTTGAGTTCTTGCACAATATATGTATGTTCCTTGCTTTGCTTTGGACTCACTTGGTCTTCATGACTTGGTTTTTACTCCATTTGGAAACTAGCTTGAAGATTTGCTTTGAGCTTGATAGACTTGATTTGAACTTGAACTTGGATTCTTGCTTTGATCTTAAGTCACTTTAAGAATAGTCTTTAAAGCTCATTTGTATGTGAGAAACTTCAAATGGATGTCTTGGATATGCTTGAATCTTCATCTTGGACTTCAAAACTTCTCAAGTCGAAGTTGGAGTCGACCTGGTTTGCGACTTCGCCCAAGTCGCACTTGGAGTCGACTTCGTCTGCGACTTCGCATCTTCGGGAGCCAGATTTCAACGCTGGACATTTTTGTGTACTTCGAAGTCGATGCTGGAGTCGACTTCGTATGCGACTTGACTACCCAAGTCGCATGTGGAGTCGACTTGGCTTGCGACTTCATTCGTCAGAATTCCATTTTCAACTTTGTCCAGTTTTGGCTTGTTTGAAGTCGTTAGTGGAGTCGACTTCACTATCGACTTCACTCCCAAGTCGAAGTTCAAGTCGACTCGAAGATCGACTTGACTTCTCTGCTTTCCTTAAACACTTGGCAAACATATTAGTCATATATATATATATACTCAAACTAGTTCTTGTTAATCATCAAAACTCAATCCTTGGCCAATTTGTTTTATTTTGAACATTGTTTCCAACAGCTACTGGATCAAAAGCCTCTACAAATCTTCTCCTTGAAGAATATCGGAAGCCTTTTCCATAAGGTTTTCAAAGCTGTAAATGGAGAAATGTTTGAAGCTAACATTATCAGCAAACTTATCACTATTCAGATTTTTCCCAATTTGAAAGTCAAACATCACCTTAACCGGACAAGTCTCATAGGTAAAACCATTAATGTTAGGCTTTGATATTTTGCAGCATCATCATCTTTAATGGTCAGCTTCTTTAGTTTTCAATGTTGCTGCAATAAAACCATTTTAAATCATCAAGTAAGCAATTCTTATCACCAATGGAGCTGAAAGCCGCATAGAATTTCTCTTAAATGTTCTAATCCATTGTGGAAGAATCCATCTTTCTTCATCAGGATACCATCCAAAAAAATGAGGATGTTAATATTACAAAAGCCATTCATAGTGGGATGAACCCCACTCATTATCAGATGACTTTGCAAGAACTACAACAGCTTTAGGATGAAGGGCTTATTGAAATTTTTTTTCTCAATGAGCATATTAAGCCTTTTACATGAACAAGAGTGCAGAACAAAAAATGGAAAACTTTGTCTAGTTATCAATTATCAACCCCTCTATTATTTCTAGTTGATATGAAGTTCTAGTTGCCTCGTTGAAGTAGTATTTTTCAACAACTTAATGGAGTAAATGTCTTTTCAAAATTTGATTTGAGAGCAGGATTTTGGCAGCTAAGGGTTCATCCTGATAACTGGTCCCAGACAGCTTTTCGCATACTAACTTGGCATTACTAGTGGAAAGGCATGCCCTTTGGTTTAAAAAATGCTCCCTTAGAATTTCAAAAGTCCATGGTTGTAATTTTTCAGCCTCTTTCTTCATTTATGTTGATTTTCTATTGATGATTTGTTGCTTTCTTCTAAACATGTTGGATCTCACATTCAGTTGCTGAAAATTTTTCATTAGCTGATCTAATATGATAATATGCTTACTCTAAAGAAGTTTTCTTGAAGTAACCAAATTCAATTTTCCAGGAATACATATTTCAAATGGTGTTATTATTCTCCAGCTTCACATTTCAGAACAATTTTATAGGTTTCCTGACAAGCTCATTAGCATCAAACAAATTTAGTAATTTTTAGGCATAGTAAATTATATTGCTCATTTCATTTCCCAAATCAGTAAATCTAGGAGCATTTTATCCAACCTTCTCAATAAGAATGCTCTAGAATGGAGTTTTGATCACACTAAAAGGGTCGAAGCACTTAAACATCTCAGTAAAATCCTTCCAGCACTATCCATTTCTATATATGAAGGAAAAATAATATTGAAGATTGATGCTAAAAAAAGTAATCGACTAGTTGTATTTTTGAGGAAGTATCTTACAAACAACACCATTGCCGATACAAGAGCATCTGTTTCGCTTCTTGTAAACTTCATTATTTACACCTTTAAAGAAATTTTAGTTGTAAAAAGAAGAAGAGAAAAATTCCAATTCTTTCTCTTGGAAAAGAAATTTCTTTTTCGAAAAGATACGAGCTTGTTCTGGAAAATGTTTTAGTTTAAATAGAAATAGTTACCTCATTCACAATTATTAAGGTGGGCCTCTTCATTTTCTCACTTTGAGTTTAATATAAAACACATTCTTGGAAAGCAGAATGTTCTCACAGATTTTCTTCTCGGCACTCATGCTCTTATGTTTTCCCATTATGGATTATATTCCATTCTTACCTAGAGAAGTTCGAGACATCATCATCCCTAAAGCTTTTTCTTCTTTGATCTCCTCATAACATGAGTCAGTTCTAGGAAATGGTCCTCAAAAGTCAAGATTTTTTCATTAGAAGATTATAGTTTGATCCTAAATATCCATTTCTTTCTATATTTCCTATTAAGAGACCATATATAGAATTTTCTAAAGAAACCTTATGTTTGTTTTGGTATTTATTCGAAGAATATCACATTGCTTTTCATTTTCATAGATTTCTCCTTTTTTTATATCTTTGAAACTATTTGATCAATTCTATCCCAGAAGAGTAAAAATAGTCATTTAAGCTTTGATGTTGGTTTGCCCCTAGATTGGTGGAAAAGGAAAATTGGGATGCATCATGGCCAATACATACTGGTTAGGTTCCATAGACCAATTGTATACCTCTCCTTATAGAAAATGGATCATTTGATCCCAGCATAACCCTCATATGGAATATTCTTTTTGTTGGTCCCAAGTATATGACAAAACCTAAGAGGGAATGGGTGAATTGGGTTCTTAAAAAAATTCTTCTCGTATATTAGTTATAACCTCCTTTGTGTTCCCTTGATGAAACATGCTAAGAGATCGAATGAGAGGATGCAAATAGAATATAAAATGTAAACAATCAAACCACACAGGAGACAATAATATATAGTAGTTTAGGAAACCTTCTCTACTCCACTCTTCCAAGTACACACCCATTGCGTATTGAGTTCTACTGTTATATATTCAATACAATCTAAAGCATCCGCTGTCTTCTAGATTCTAGCTCTATGGGGTATATATATTAATCACTTGTTGGTAAGACCAACTCCAACCTACCAAGTCTAATTTGTTGGTGAGGAAAACTCAAACCAATCAAGTAAAACCTGTTAGTGAGACAAACTCAAACTAATCCTCTATTTTGCTTCTTCTTGAATTCAGTCTCCAAAACCAATCCAAGGCGACAACTTAAAATGAAATAGATAAAAAAAATTACACTTTACATCGTGTAATCAATCTGCTACGAAAGCTTTTTGTTATGTGAAGAAGATGATCTTGTAAGCTCACTTGAAGTAGTGGCATATGAAGCTTCGATAGTTATTCAAATAATTTCAATACTCTTGAATAATGAAAGTATAAATTAATTTTGTGTTTTTCCAACTTCCTTTATGTTCATACTTCAATGATATTTATAGAGAAAAAGAAGATCTAGCCGTTGGAGTGGAGGTTAAAGTGCGTTCAATGCTCCAACGTTTGAATTTTTGACTGTTATAGGGTGAAGTCACAAGTGGAATTAACTTGGTATGAGTGAAGTCAACTTGGGATTGCGAATTCGCTTTGGTAAAATTTGTTGTCTACTTGTTGTCCAAAATTTTACCTTCGAAGCCGCAGGCGAAGTCAACTTGGGTTCAGACTTCACTTGACTGAACTTGCTATTATGAACTTGAGCTCTTGAAACTTAAATTATTTCACATTTTTATTTTCATACATATAATTGAAGACAAAATATATGAGCACACTTACACAAATTCATTAGATTATTTTTAATGATATTTCAATTGCTTATTAATAATCGAAATAAAATTAATTTTTCTTAAAGTAAGCATGTGATTAACACTTTCATCCCGTTAAAGTTTCCATTGAAGCTATATATGATTATGGCCTTTGTAGATGGAAATAAAGCCATAGTGGACCAATTATAAGAGAAATATGGCAGTAGTAAATGGGTAAAATCTAGATGAGAGACTATCACACATCATGAATGAGGATGACACTTATGCTCAAAATCATCCTGTAAGTATCAATATTTATGAAAGACTTATCCTATACATGGACCGCTAAGAAGAACAGTAGCAAGAATAGAGAATGCGAATTCAATGCCATTTCCTATTCTGTCAAGCACATCCATTGGGTTAGATGCCAGTAACAACCCCAAGTATTATCCAAGGATTGATTGACAACTGTGAGCATCTACTATTCTATAAGCATTAAGCTTTGACAACCAACTACCTTTATCAACAGAAACAACTTTTACTTTATTTTCCTTTTTTCTTTGTAAGAGATCAAACGTACTTTACTTTATGATAACCCCATATTTGTTATTGTTACTTTGTGCATAGCTCTGAGTTTTTTAGCTTGTTAAACTCAGAAGTCTTATATATATATCATTGAATATAAATTTGAAATAAAGGAAGTGTGGTGTGTTTGTGTAGGAACCACAATATCCCTATATTTATAAAAATATCACAAATTGTTAAAATTTAGATTATAGATTAAATATGTTGGAATTTAAGGCAAATTAAGCACAATCCATGTTTTGATGATTAACAACTGAATTTGAGAAGTATTTAAGTACTAATGAGGTTGCTAAGTGATGCTAAGGTGTATAAAATCAAAGTTCAAAAGATAGCAGGTTAAGTCGCAACCTCAAGTCGATTTAGGCATCGACTTAGGTCAAGTCGATACCCAAGTCAACTCTAGGATTGACTTCAAATGCTCAAAAATCGATAGAGCTGAAATTGCGACTTGGAGATAGACGAAGTCGCAACCAAAGTCAACTTCACATGAAACTTGAGTAAAGTCGCAATCCCAAGTTGACTTTTAGGTGAGCCTCAGCTATAGACTTCAAAAATTCAGAGTTAATTCGCACTTCAAATCGACTCCATCATGCAATTTAGGTGAAGCCGCATCTCAAGTCGACCCAAGTATGCGACTTGGGTAAAGTTGTACTCCAAGTCGACGCAAGCTTGCGACTTAAGTACAAAGCAACCATATATTGTTTCTAAGACTCCTTAAGATGGAAATCAAAATCAAGAAGCAATGACAATCATGAATCAAGGCCACAAAAGAGGATCTCTTTTAAGAAACTAATGTATTGCACAACTCAAACTTCTTAATACATATCAAAAGACATCAAATGAAGATCCAAGTACTTGAAAAGAGAAGAAAAGAAGGTCATACACAACATGTAGATCACAAGAAATGCTTTGAAGTTCCAACAAGACATATGACTGGTGAAGTCGCACCCGAAGTTGACTCCACCTGCAACTTGGGTGAAGTCCGAGACCAAGTCGATATGACCCTAGAACTTGAGTTGGAAGTTTAAGGGCAAAGTCGCTCTTGAAGTCAACTCTAGTTTGTGACTTGGGTGAAGTCGCACCCGAAGTCAACTCCACCCTGCAACTTGAGCGAAGTCACATTCCAAGTCGACTCCAAGTGCTACTTGGCTCGCAACGGTCGAAAAAATTTGAATATTGGCGCATTAAATGCGCATTACCTACCACCAAACGTTCGAATTTACTTCTCATTATTTAAGGAGCATCAAGTGAACGTGGATAAAGTTGAAAAATATTGAATGAGTTCACCTTCCACTCTCTTTAGTAATTAAGTGATTTACAAGAAGTTTCAAGAAGAACCTTGCATTTAAACTGCTGAAAGCTGTACTACTTTATCTAGAACTGCTTCTACAAGTTCTTCTACGCACTCAAATCTTCCTACACAATCTATAATGTGTAGATCTTCTGTTATTTATTGATTACTTATTTTTCCCACTTAGTTTGGTTTTGGAGACTGAAACCAAGTGAATGCAAAGTAGCGTGTGATTATAGTAGAACTCATCACCTACTTGTTCTGAGACTATATAAGCCCCCTACAGCTAGATTCTAGAAGAGTGCGAGTGCTCTAAGCTTATTCCGACCTCGTGAAAATTATTTTTCTCGGCTTTGAAAATAAATGTTTAATTAATTCCCAAGCAAAATTTTAAAGCATTTAATTCTTTAACCAAGTCCAAAAAGTATATCACAGAAATATTTTGCATTGTGTTCTACATTCTGATTTTACATCTCCAATGAGAAAATCCTTGATTAAAAGAGCTGAAATACAATAGTCCATAAAGAAATGCTTATGTTTATTGAAATAATGATGAAATGCGTAGAAGATCTTTCTGCGACTTTACAAGTGCACAAAAAATCGTGTCTGACAAAAATATAAATATAAGTGAGTACATTTCGCCCTGTGCCATGACTCAAAAGTAGATAGTACATGACGCCACGCGCCATGACTCAAATGTTGGTAGTACATGACGCCACGTGTCATGACTCAAATGTGAATTTACGCTTAGCCCGTCGACCAACGGTGACTCATTTTGGGAACTAGTGAGGGGCCCATTGGCTACACTAGTGACCCTACACAGCAAACTAAGTGCGCTCTTAGCTTCTGGATTTACACAGTAGACCAGCGTGTCCCGCTTTCAGCTTCTGTACTTGTACAAGAAACCAGCGTCTCCCGCATTTAGTCTCTAGATTTAAATTTAAGTGGTTTTACCCAGAATTGGATTTAACCGAATTTCAAAAATATGTTTAGGGCAACCTGGACCTTCTAAAGAGATTCAGGCCTAACTCGGCTTGTTAAGAAGAGTTCGGGCCTAACTGAATCTCTTTTTTTTTTGAAGGATTTTGGGCCTCTCTCATCCTGCTGGAGAATTTTGGGCCTAGGTGGGCCAATCGGGTAGTTTTGGGCCTAAGTGGGCCTTTTTGAGTGGTTTTGGGCCCAAGTGGGCTTGCTGGGGGGGTTTTGGGCCTATGTGGGCCTGCTGGAGAGTTTTGGGCCCAATGAAAAGGTGCGGATGAAAATTTCTCGCCTTAGCTTTCGTAGGTGAGCTATGTAAAATTTACATTTGTACAAATCGTAATGAATCTATAAATTCCCAATCTTGAGTAGAGAATTTTCATAGTTTCCTAATGCAAAACAACCTCTCCCTCTTTTTGAATTTGCGTGTCCACAGGTTGCTACCATTTAGCGAACCGAACGGGTCACACGTATTCCCCAAGTGAGAGTGAAGTGCTAACGATAGGTTCACTGCGAAAAATTTCTCTTACTATAACAGGAGTAGGATCTACATAGATCCATCATGATTTAACTGCTCAAATCACGAAGACCGAGTGGGGTTTGACAGCTCCATCCCAGCAGCGTAGCAAATGGCTTTATAAGGTTCAAAAGTGATTTTTTTAGGAGGAAAAGCACTTAACCCTTTGTGTCAATTCAACCTGCCAATTGGGGAGTATCAACATGGGAAAAAGTAGTTTTTTTTGTTAATAATAATGGTAATAATAATATATGTATTATTGACAGAGGAGACAAATACTTAACCCCGCGTATCTACTCAACCCACCACCTCGGGAGTATTTGCTTGGGGAAAAGTAGTTTTTTTTAATAATAATGGTAATAATAATATATGTATTTTTAACAGAGGAGAAAAATACTTAACCCTGCGTATCTACTCAACCCACTACCTGGGGAGTATTTACTTGGGGAGAAGCATATATGAAATTTTTTTAATAATAAACATATATTTTTTTGAAGGTCTATAAGATATGTGTACTTCAAAATAAAATATTTTTTAGGGGCCCGCGGGACAAAATATTTTTTTAGAAAATAAAATATTCATTTTTGGAGGCCCGCGGGACATGTATATATATTTTAGAAAATAAAATACTTTTTTGGACGCCCTCGGGACACATATATATATTAGAAAATAAAATATTCATTTTTGGATGCCCACGGGACACACATATATATTTTAGAAAATAAAATATTCATTTTTGGACGCCCGCGAAACATATATATTTTTTAGAAAATAAAATATTCATTTTTGGAGGCCCGCGGGACATGTATATATATATATTTTAGAAAATAAAATATATTTTTTAGAGGCCCGTGGGACACATAAATTTTAGAAAGCAAAATATTCTTTTGGACGCCCGCGGGACACATACATATATTTTAGAACATACCACATTTATTTTTAGGCCTTTCAAAATATGTATACATATATATATTTTTTGAAAAATAATATATATATTTTTGAGGCCCTTTTTATTAAATATAATAATAAAAACAAATATACTTAAAAAAAGGGTTGAGAACTTACGTTCTCCGCCTTTTTTTTTTGAGAGAGAGAGAGCGCACTTATCTCGGGATGCCCCGTGTCGTCTTTGTCTACCCCAAGCGACGCTATTTATAGATTATGGTTGGGTCGTGACGGATTCCGTAGCTAAAGTTATTGCCGCAGAATTGCATTCTCGCGGAATCCACGTCTCCGCGAAACCTCATTTGTGCGGAACTCCGTATATCTTTCAGCGCGGGTTTCCTTCTATATTTTGTTGAGAGTTCCGCGGTTGTGTGGTGGAGATTTCCGTGGTTGTGTTGGCGTCAGTATTTGCTTCTGCCGAACGATTGTTCAGCTGCAGAAGCTGGCAGTCAGTCTCCTGACATATCTTGTGCATGCGAACACGCTACTTCCTGTAACTCCCATTTTCACTGAACACGTGAACAACTTTCCATGAGCTACCCCATCTTCTAGCATTTTCATCCAATTTTGTCCTGTGCTCTGCCTCATCCTTCTTTTTTCGCCTTTCAGCCTCTTCACGCATTCGAGCTTCCTCCTCTTCACGTAGCTTGGTTAACCTTTCCTACTCAGTTTTCAGATTTTTGAGCTCCTCTTGGGTAGCTGCATTACTTTGGTCTAGCTCGAGCTTTCATGAAGAGAAACATCTAGCGTTTCTCCCACGCTCGAGCTCTCTCCCAGCCTCTTTCCGCGGCTTAGACACATTAGCATTTTGTACAACCCATCTTCTGACATCGTTCCATCGACGCCTCTGCATTATCACAGGTAATATCGCCAGCTTCATTGTCTGATTCCCAAATGCAAATTCACGAAAATTCCACTCACATCCGCTTAAGAAGCATTTCCTTCTTCGAAGCCTTGTCTTCTGGTCTATAGTTCAGCAACATCTTAAAAAGATTTGTTGCAAGATTCTTATCAAGTGTTTTGGTAAATTGGTTCAAAGCCGGTGAGACCTTCAGTTGTTTCCTTAAAATCCTCTTTTGCCATTGCATCTATCTGCCCTTCAATGTGCTTGCAATCTCGTCTTTCATTTCTCTTAATTCACGAACCATGCTTTTAAATGACTTTGAAATTTTCCTTTTCATCATTTTTTAAAATAACATGCTTATCACTCTCCGGCAACACGCTGAGCTTCTTTTCTAAAGATTCTTCCTTTCCTTCTGCATCAACGTCATATCTGTTTCCGTAGCTTCTTAGGAACTCCTTTTCCCGAGCAGCTCATTGTTCTGCTGTAAGCTTTTGGATTTCATCATGTGCCATGCTACCAATCTTTTCTTGTAACACGCAACTCCTATTCCCTCTTATCAAGAAGTGTCTCCCTTATGATGACATCCTCCTTTCTAGATGAGAAGGAAACCATTTTCACTTCTACTTTGGATTCCTCCTCTTTTACAGCTAGAAACTCCTCGATTTCTGATTTGTTAGCCTCCATTTTTTTTAGACGACTTAAATTTTGAGATTTTCCCAGGATGTATTCCACCAGCTGGTTTAGCAGGGTCTGCCATTTAAGTAATCTTTCTTGACCTTGCTGTAGAGATCATTGACGCACAAATAGGCTTTCCCGCTCAAGGCTGATCTCTTTTTTTTATCGCATTCGGACTTGAAATGTGAAGATTGTCTTCAAAGTTCGTCTTCCCGAGCTTCGACTTCTCGTAACTTTCTTTCATAAGTGCTACGATGCCTTTTTGCCTCTGCTTCTAGTAATTCTACTGCATGGAGCTTTGCCTTCACATCTAGAGATTTCTTTTCAGCATCCTTCTTCATGATGCGTGCTTCTACCAGTTTACTCTCAAAAGCAACCTTTGTTTTAGCAGTTTCAGCACGCATCTCATGTAAGGCCTTCTCGATATTCACCCCACACTCCTTCTCAATACTTGGAGACCTTTGCAGACTTTCTTCCCATTTCTTCTTCTTCTCGGACAGGACCCTAATGCTTCCTCATCTTCCATCACTTCGTCGCGCAGTACCCGATCATTGCTCTCCATAACACCAAATACTTCCTAGAGGTCCTCCTCGGTTGCATCCTACTCTAACCATTTTTTTTGCTCGTTTTCTTTCATATATATATATATATATAGGGATATGATCATGTGCATTCCGTCTGCACGTAAGCTACCGTGCAGACGGCTCATCCGGCCGTCTATTTCGGCGAGATGAATCCTGTCCGTCGAGAGCTGGTGTGCGTGTTGCGTTTCGTTGGGCGGGGCGTACACGCGGATCTGCTGGGAAAATTTTCCCGCTCGGCAGCAAAACACAAAAACAGAAATCCCGCAGCCTCCTCCTCTCTGGCGTCCCTCGTCCCTCCTCAATCCCTAAATCCCGGCATCCTCAATCCCTAAATCCCGGCATCCCCCCACCCTCGTCCCTCCTAAATCCCTAAATCCCGGCATCCCCTCCTAAAGAATCGCACGGTTCCTCAATCCCTAAATCATGCAGCGGCACGTAGCAGGCAGCAGCAGCAGTAGCTCCCGTCCGTCCGGTGACCAGCAGGCAGCGGCACCGTCTGTCCGGTGAGATAAAGGTTGTGCCTTCCTCTATCGATCAACGCACAGCAGGCAGGCAGCAATTCCTCATCGAGTCGGTGACCAGCAGCAGCAGCAGCTCCGACCCCACATCGGCTCGAGCCTCTGGCGACCAGCAGATCCGGCGATTCGTATCTCCGGCGAGGGTGAGTGCAATCTTATTAATGCTATTAAGTAATGAATGCAAATGATTTCAATTTTTTGGTGGATAGCTAGCCGAACTGGAATTTGATTTTTTTCTTATCTCGTCTTCTCCGTAAATCCGCATGCAGATTCTGAATGTGCAGCAAATTAGCTCCCAGCCGCATCTCCCTCACGCGAAAATCCGCATGCGGATTCCGAATCCGCATGCGGATCATAACTGCGCAACGAAAGTACCTCCCATCCGCATCTCCCTCACGTGAAAATCGCATGCGGATTCTGAATCCGCATGGGGATCATAATTGCGCAGCGAAAGTACCTCCCATCCGCATCTCCCTCACGTGAAAATCCGCATGCGGATTATAACTACGCAGCGAAAGTACCTCCCATCCGCATCTCCCTCACGCGAAAATTCGCATGCGGATTCAGAATGCACAACTGAATAGCATTAAAGGATCTCCATTCATGACTTGCAATCAACATTGTAGGTTAATTCAGTTCAATGTATGTTGTAAGGACAGACATAATCTGTCCATCTTGCTCTTTCTGGGCTGGATCCTTAACCCAGTTGTTGTCAGATTTTTTTTCTATTTTTTTGTTTTACTTGGAAAATGAGTTGTATGAGTATGATTTGCAAAGATGTTGACGTATGAGTCCATAACACCAGTCTCTAGGGTTAAAAGACAGTGAAAAGTGTGCTTAGCAAGTTCAAAATTTTTGAAAAATTAATTATGGCACCCATTAGTTTGATCAGAAGAAGCATATGCACTTGTATATATGACTTTGGCATTCTTGAATTAATTTAAGATGACACATTATTGCCTCCATATTTGAAGAGTCAAACTGGAATTTAGCTATTCATGGAATTGCAATCTTTTCTTAGTGGACAGCCCTTATCATGATGGTGGTTGGTGACTAGATAATGCATTTCATCAATTGTGACAGATCACTGCGCCATTGACTCGACTGCTTGAATTTTGAATCCCCACTGCTGAGTGCAGAGTGTCGAGTGGTGATTTAGCTATTATACATATGTTTCTGTTTCTTTTTTGACTTCATTCGCTGCAAGTTTTGAGCATTTTTTTGGGTTTTGTTCCTCTGTTTTTTTTTACCCATTTTCCTGGTGGAATTCTGGTAAAAATTTTTCCCATTTTCTTTATTCATCCATCCCATGCATATCTAGAATTAGCAAAATGGGGTTCTGTTGTATTATTCCTGAAAGAATAACAGACATACTACAGTTGCAGTGTGGGATATTACTCTATTGCTGTGGTGGGTTCTTGCTGCAATGAAGATAATGATTGACATTGCCATTGATACGTTCAGCATCTTTTTCTCTTACCCCCATAATTTGTATATAGAAAATGGCATGAACTTTGTTCCCATAAGATGTTGATTGCCGTGCGACATGCATGAACTAATCATTCTGCTTCATGGATTCCTCATCATGATGATCTTGACAAAAGGTGGGTAATGCGGAATAATGACAGATGCACTGTTGATGATATAACCTGTTTCTGCCATAATTCATCTTCAAATTGGTCATGCCTCAGCTCTAGATGACAAACTTGGAAGTGAAAATGAAATAAGAAGCTACAGGACCTTGAATATTGATCTAGAAGAAAAAGGTGCTGGTTTTTACGATGCTGGAATTTGAAAACATGTCTTTTGCAGAATTAGGTAGAGTAGCAGAATGCAGAATTCACATGTCAATGTTAAGAATCTACATGCTAATTCTGAGTTACTAGCAACCCTTATCCACATACCTGCTTTTTATGATATAATCCACATGCTAATTTCATATTTCTCATACTGATTTCGAGTCAGTAACAATTCTTGTTCACATTCTTGCTCTCTATGCCAGAATCCACACGCTACTTCTGTATTCTGTATGTTGATTCTAAGTTAGTGACAACTCTTATTCACATTTGTACTCCTTCTGATAGAATTATCTGCATGCTAATTCTGAGTTAGTGACAACCGTAGTTCACATTCATGCTCTGTGACAGATTCCGCATGCGTATTTTATATTCCGCATGCGGACTCTAAGTTTATGACAACCCAGATTCACATTCCTGTTCTGTGATAGATTCTGCATGCTAATTTTATATGCTGCATGTTGATACTGAGTCGGTGACATACATTGTTCACATTCCTGCTAATTTCACATGCTAATTTTCATGTCTAAACTTTTTTTTCAAATATCTACTGACTTTAGCAAATTCGTCATGCTATTTTCACTATCCACATTGAATTTGAATTCCACAAATCACGTCTCAAGTGTGGCATAATCTGCATATTAATTTCATATTCCGCATAATGTTTCTGATTGGTGACATTCCTTCTTTACATTCTTGTTATTTATATTTCGCATGCTAATTCTAAGGTAGTAAGCATTTTAAGAAATCATATGCCTCTGAAATCAGTATGCGATTTGACAAACAGAAGAAATCACATTTGCTTTCTCTATTAACACAATTAATCATTTTTTAGGTTTCAGAATACTATATTCCATGAAAACAGCCTATAGCTTACAACATGCACATGCAATGTGTCAACTTCACTTGATTTCTAGTTTCAACTTCACATGCATATGCGATATGTCATTTTTTTAACGTTTAGATGTTTTCATTTCAGAAGTTAAATGGCAGGGACAAAGGGCAAAGGAAAGGGAAAAAATGTGAAAGAAGCAGCCAATGTAGCCGAAGAAGTAGCAACCAGACAAGGAAAAAGGAAAATCACAAAAATCAATGAGGATGCAACCACAGCAAGTGAGGTAGTGGCCGTCGTCAAGAAAGGAAAAGAAAAAGCGGCAGGAGAGACAGCAACTACCAGAAGGGGGAAACAGAAAGTAATGGAGACTGTCGTGGAAGACACTATAGTTGATGAAGGGAATGAGGAAGAAGAAAAAGAAGAGGCAGCAACTAGAAAGGGCAAAAAAAACCTAAAGAGGCCGAGGATGCAACCACAGCAAATGAGGTAGTGGCCGTCGTTAAGAAAGGAAAAGAAAAAGCGGCAGGACAGGCAGCTACCAGAAGGGAGAAACGAAAAGTAATAGAGACTGTTGTGGAAGATACAAAAGTTGATGAAGCAAATGAGGAAGAAGATCTAGAGGAGGAGGCAGCAACTACAAAGAGCAAACAAAAACCTAAAGAGGCCGAGGATGCAACCGTGGCAAGTGAGGTAGTCGCCATCGTTAAAAAAGGAAAAGAAAAAGCAACAGATGAGGCAGCTACCAGAAGGGGGAAACGAAAAGTAATTGAGACTGTTGCGGAAGACACTACAGTTGATGAGGAAAAAGGAGATGAAGCAGATACAACATCTAAAAAGGGCAACCAAAAAAAAAGGAAGGCAGAGGAAGCACCCAAGAAAAAAAGAACGACAACACCCAAAGTGTATGGCTACCCATCCAAATATTTTCATCGTGCTGTGGATGAGGAAATCTACTTTAGGAAATTTGAAGATCGACCCTTTGTCAAGTCAAGAAGATTTCTAATAGATGAGTTTGCTGATTTCCCCTTCGCTAAATGGTTGCATGGACACGGAATTGCTCCATTTGCTAATGTTGAGTGCCACATTTATCCAGTCCTTGTGAGACACTTTTATTCTAGCTGGGGTGCTGATGGTTTTACACATGTAAAGGGTGTAGAAATAGAAATCAGTCCAATGATGTTGGAGAAGGTTTTTGGGATCCCTTATGATCCTGTGATGTATACAGGTTTTGTAGAGAAGAAACAGGAAGTATTTTCCGAGGTTTGCAAAAATCCAAAGGTGGGAGCTGAAAGAGTGTCATCTACTCAGTTGAAATCTGTGGACTTGAAACTTCTCCATTATGTTTCTGTATACCACTTATTCCCGAGGAGTGGATCTTATACAGAGGTGACAGCCCACAATGCACACTTGTTGTATGCTCATGCAAGAGGCAACCGTTTCAACTTCGCCTACCACATATTCCAGCATATGAATAAGAGTCGTGCTAGGAAGAATGGATCTTTGCCATATGGAATGATTATAACAAGAATCCTAGAATATCATGGCGTTGATCTCAGTGGAGAGGAGCACCAAAAGTACAAAGAAGCTGACACGATTGATGCATCTATCTTGACTAGATTGGGTTATTTATTTGATGAGCAGGAACAGGAGTGGAAACCAAGGCATGATGTTGAGGTTTCAAGCGAAGATGAAGAAGATGAGGCTGAGGCTGAGGATACGGGACGACGACAAGGAGATGTACGGAATAGAGGAGATCATGAGCAATCACTTCCAGACATGAAAGGAAAGAGCCAAGAAGCTGCTTCTACGCAAGCTCACCCAGATCTGTCTTCACAGTTGCTGCAGTTTTGGGAGGATATCATGAAGCACATTGCCTCCTTCATGTCACAATCAATCAAACCATCCACTTCTGCTTCTGTCATCTCCACACCAGTTCTAAGTCCACCAACTTCCAGCCATTTGGTTATGCCAACATTTTCTCCTACTGGTCTCGTAGATACTCCTACGACAGTCCATTCGCAGTTACCTAGTTGTACGGGTCAGCATCCACCTGCATCGCAGTCATCTCCATCCTTTGCTGATTTTCTTCCCGAAGTAGGCCAACCTAGTGCTCCAGTCTATGATCCAACCATTTTCCCCTTCCCTCCTTTACCGGAACCTTTTCAACCTTCTAATATACTAACAACTGAACATGTGCTTCAAATGACAAGGCATGCTATGTTTCTTATAGGCAGTATTGACAGATTGATTAGAGAGGTGGAACACATGCGGCAACGCATGGACGTATTTGAGACGCGCTTAGAGGAGCTGAGAGGCAAACACTCAATAAATGATGGTGCGAATGACGGTGCTGGGGAAGATCATGGCGTTTAGATCTATGAAATTTATTACATTCTAACGTTTTTTTTGCACATTATATATTTTGATGCTGATGTATAGTTTTAGCATGACTACATGTTTTATAAATGATTGGATTCAGATGCATGGATTAAACGAATGACAGAAATGTTAGTAGAGTATGTATAGTGTTGAATGGATTGCCTCAGGTACCCCTAAATTTTCCATACTTGATAATCCGCATGCGGATTATGAAAACCGCATGAGTATTATACCTTGATAATATACCCAGATTTTTCAGACTTGAAAATCAGCGTGCGGTTGATGAAAAATGCATGCGCATTATAAAATGGACTGGACACATATACCGCCAGATATGTGTGTTTCAAAAATCCGCATGCGGATTATGAAAACCGCATGAGTATTATACCTTGATAACATACCCAGATTTTTCAGACTTGAAAATCAGCGTGCGGTTGATGAAAAACACATGTGTATTATAAAATGGACTGAACACATATACCACTAGATATGTCTGTTTCAAAAATCCGCATGCGGATTATGAAAACCGCATGAGTATTATACCTTGATAACATACCCAGATTTTTCAGACTTCAAAATCAGCGTGCGGTTGATGAAAAATACATGCGTATTATAAAATGGACTGGACACATATACCGCCAGATATGTCTGTTTCAAAAATCCGCATGCGGATTATGAAAACCGCATGAGTATTATACCTTGATAACATACCCAGATTTTTCAGACTTCAAAATCAGCGTGCGGTTGATGAAAAACACATGCGTATTATAAAATGAACTGGATACATATACCTCCAGATATGTCTCTTTCAAAAATCCGCATGCGGATTATGAAAACCACATGAGTATTATACCTTGATAACATACCCAGATTTTTCAGACTTCAAAATCAGCGTGCAGTTGATGAAAAACGCATGCGTATTATAAAATGAACTGGACACATATACCGCCAGATATGTCTGTTTCAAAAATCCGCATGCGGATTATGAAAACCGCATGAGTATTATACCTTGATAACATACCCAGATTTTTCAGACTTCAAAATCAGCGTGCGGTTGATGAAAAACGCATGCGTATTATAAAATGAACTGGACACATATACCTCCAGATTTGTCTCTTTCAAAAATCCGCATGCGGATTATGAAAACCGCATGCGTGTTATATCCTGTAGATATACTTTACATGCACAACACTACATCAACAAACAAAGAGTTTATAGAATTAAGTCATCCTTCATCATTCTACAGAGTCTACTTTTTTACAAAAGTACAGAAATCTACAATAGCAAACACTTATGCAAAGCTGTCCCTTCATGCTTCTACTATCTTTCGATGTTGCATAAAGCCCGACGATCCATCTAATAACTATTCCATCTTCATAATCCTTGTACTTATGCAAAACTGCAGTAGAAAGATTAAGCTACATTAACAGATTGAGCATAATAAGAAATCACATTAAGATGAACATTGGAAAGATAAATACCTTTGTCGTTCATTTAAACAGATGAATCAATATCATTTTTATATAACAATGGACAATTTCGCCTATCATGACCAACCACGATTTTCTTACACCCACGACATAATCTTCCTGTGCGTTCGGTGGCTTTTTCAATAGAAGATTTTAGACGTTGCTTTGATCCCCCCTTTGTTCGCCGTCTATTTGCAAAATCCTGCACTTGAGATGGGGCACTTGATCCATTATCAACTATCATTGGCTGCAGTAGTATATTGCCTTCATCTCTTCCATTTGTATGATTTCTGCATGGATTACTTTCGGTGACATGATTGCTAGCTTCTGATGTCATGCCCTGTCCTGCATATGGTAATGCTAATCGTTGCTCATTCGAAGGACTTGCTAGCATTTCGGCTTGCTTCTTTTGACACATAACCTCTATCATTTCATCCAAAGATGCATTTGCAAATTGAAATGCTCCCCAACTTGATGATAATTCATTGAGTATGAAATTGATTTTTGGAAAAACAATGTGCCGACGGACGAGTGGTGAATTAGTTGCATCACAATTGTCTGTAAAGCTTAACACTCTAATATTCTCCTTTGGACGCTGTGACCACCGATGAAGTACATGTCCCTCAGGCATAGCCACAATGTCACGCCAATGAAACACGGATAATATGTGATGACAAACAATCCCGCACCAATCAAATAAGCGGCATGAACATGTTGCAAATTTTTCTTGTTCGCACCAGCTGACCAATCGCAGATAGTTGGGATCTCCCGATTTGTGTACCTTGTAGATAATACGACCCTCTTCTATGCCGTCTTGCATTGGCTTATAATATCTTGAATCATCCATTTCAGCCTGAAACTCATAGAAGATCTCCCTAGTATACATTTTTGCAATTTGTTCCTCGAGCATATATTTGGTTTTCAGCACCGGAGTTCCATAGGTGGTTTTACAATCAGCATCTTTTTCATCCTCTCTTCTCTTCGTTATTGCACGCTCGTAAGCTTCGACAAACTGGACTAATTTTGTGGTCGACCCAACGAATTGATCAAAAAAAGCATTTATGCTTTCAGACCTTTGAGTGGTGCTCATCCCGGCCAAGAAAATACTCCTCGTGTAGGCCGGTATCCACTTCTCTCGAATATTATACATTTGTTGTAACCAAGCATGATTTCTCAATTCAAAATTATCCATCAACTTTTCCCAGCCAGCTTCAAACTCTCCAGGAGCTTCTGTATTCTTAATTAACCTAAATAAGCTATCCTTAAATTGAGGATAACTTTCGTTGGCTGACTGCAATTTCTCAGGAAATTTTCTATATATGTGCCATGAACAGAAAATGTGCTTTGCAGATGGGAATACCACAGATATAGCCTTTGTAATAGCTGGATCCTGGTCTGTGATGATGGCTTTCGGAGGTATACCACCCATGGCATGAAGCCATGTTTGAAACAACCACGTGAAATCTTCTTCACTCTCACCAAACAATAAACCAGCTCCAAGCAATATTGATTGCTTATGATGATTAACCCCCACAAAGGGTCCAAATGGCATATCATATTCATTGGTCCGATAAGTTGTGTCAAAGCAAATGACATCATTGAATACTTGATAATCCTTCTTAGATTCTCCGTCAACCCACATACATGACATTAGTCGACGTTTCTCATCAACCTTAATATCATAAAAGTAGTCTGATTTGCTAGCGAATTGATTTTCAAAGTACTCCAATAAGGCTGGTGCACCCCCTCCATATCTTGACATCCGTCTCGATCGTAAGGCATTACGTAAGTTGACTTCCATAAATCCCAACTGATCACGTCCCCCTGCCTCCTCTATCATAAATTGTAATGATCTTGACACTCCAACACCTACCTTCTGGAGACCTTCAACTATGTCCAATTGTAATTCTGGCACCTTCCGATGAGATCGCAGGCAACGAGACTTAACGGGGGTCTCTAATCGATGCGAGTGTTCCTTTTTGAAGCATGTGACCTTCCACATCAAAGTACTTGATAAACGCTTGACAGTTAGTGGTGCAAAGCATTCACATCTAGTAGTATCTCTTTGTTTGCGTTTTCTTGTAGCTTGCAGATTATTTTGTCGAAGGCCCTGTTTAGAGCACTTCAAAATGCGATATATTATTTCTCCATCTTTCGATCTTTTGACATCACTTTTTCTTATGCTAAAACCACAACACCTTGCATATGAATTATAAAATGAATATGCTTCTTCTTCGCTGTTGAACTCTTGTCCAATAGTTGGGGTTAAGGCATGAGATGCTTGAGGGGTAAAAGTTGTCAATGGAGTGAAGGTCTGTCCGCTTCCTTTAGATGTCATCTCAAATTCATTTTGGGCCATGCTATTTCATGTTCTCATCTCACTGCATTAAAAAATAGAAATATATCATTTAATTGAAAAAAAGAAAAGTGGGCCAACAACTCTCTGTTAGAATGTTAGTTGGGATCTCACTGCATTAAAAAATGGCCCACCAACTCTCTGTTAGGATGATTCGGAATCCGCATGCGGATTATAACTGCGCAGCGAAAGTACCTCGCGTGAGGGAGATGCGGATGGGAGGTACTTTCGCTGCGCAGTTATAATCCGCATGCGGATTTTCGCGTGAGGGAGATGCGGCTGGGAGCTAATTTGCATGCAGATTCAGAATCCGCATGCGGATTTACGGAGAAGACGAGATAAAAAAAAATCAAATTCCAGTTCGGCTAGCTGTCCACCAAAAAACAGAAATTATTTGCATTCATTACTTAATAGCATTAATAAGATTGCAACTCACCCTCGCCGGAGATGCGAATCGCCGGATCTGCTGGTTGCCGGAGGCTCGAGCTGATGTGGGGCCGGAGCTGCTGCTGCTGCTGGTCATCTACTCGATGAGGAACTGCTGCCTGCCTGTTGTGCGTTGATCGATAGAGGAAGGCACAACCTTTATCTTGCCGGACAGACGGGTGCCGCTGCCTGCTGGTCACCGGACGGATGGGTGCTGCTACGTGCCGCTGCGTGATTTAGGGGTTGAGGAACCGTGCGATTCTTTAGGGGGGGATGCCGGGATTTAGGGATTGAGGAGGGACGAGGGACGCCAGAGAGGAGGAGGAGGCGGGATTTCTGTTTTCGTGTTTTGCTGCCGAGCGGGAAAATTTTCCCAGCAGATCCGCGTGTACGCCCCGCCCAACGAAACGCAACACGCACACCAGCTCTCGACGGACAGGATTCATCCCGCCGAAATAGACGGCCGGATGAGCCGTCTGCACGGTAGCTTCCGTGCAGACGGAATGCACAGATCATATCCCATATATATATATATTTCGTTCATTTTTTTGCAACCTTTTTCTTAAATTTTTCGGTTTATAAACAAATTTCTTTCTCTTAATCTTAATAAAAATCTTGGCTATTTGTGATTTCATAATAATTTTTTTATCCACTTGCAATTTTTTCTTTCTCTTTTTTTCATCAATTTTCCTTTTGTAATTTTTATCTTTCTTTTCTTTTTTTGTTCGTTTCTCCTTTTTTTCTTTTTTTTTACAGATGAAAAATTATATCAATCATATACTCGTAGTAGACCCATGGTTAAAAATATACCTCATCAAAGTTGTATTAATAATATGATAGTAGAATCCAAGACACAACGGGTGTGTACTTAGAAAAGTGGAGTAAAGAAGGTTGCCGGAACCACTATATATTGTTGTCTCTTTACGTGGTTTGATTGCTTGTGTTTCACATTTCTACTACACCCTCTTATTCTAAGTAGCTGGACGTTTCATCGAGGGGATTAAATTTACAAGGGGGAAAATTTTTAAATAAGCAAATTTTTTTTAATTACCTAATTCACCCCTCCCCTCTTGGGTATTGCCATAAACTTGAGACCAACAAAATAAACTTAAATTTAAATAATTATAAAAATTTTTAAAAAACTGTGGCTAGTAACTTAGGCTAGCCATAGTTTAATTTTGATTTAGTTTGATTTTGATTTTTTCATTAAATTTTGGCTCATTTAAGAGGTTCCCACATAGTTCCTTTGAAGTGTGACCCATTTAACTAATAATGTCTCATATATTTTGATTTAACAAATCAAAAATGTATAATTGACTTGCTAATACTTTCACAATTCAAAGGCAAATGCAAAACACTTTTTTTTGTTGTAAATTAAGCATTCACTCGCCTTAAGGCTATAACCTTGATCTAAAAGATACAGATAGAATTTGAAGGGCATTGGAAGGTCCAATTATTGAAAAGAATTACTTACTTGATGCTTACAAATGATGTAGACCCGCCTCAAAGACCCGCTCTGATACCACTTGTTGGTCCCGAGTTAATGGCAAAACCCAAGAGGGGAGGGGTGAATTGAGTTCTTATAAAATTCTTCGATAAATTAAAATTTAACCCCTTGAAAGCTTAATCCCCTTGATTGAAACAAATAGAGAGCAATAAAGTAATGAAAGCAATAAAGTAAAATAGTAGGCAAGATTTATAGTGGTTCGGGCAACCTCTCCCTACTCCACTCTTCCAAGCTCACACACCGTTGTGACTTGGGTTCCACTATGCATTCCGCGAATACACTTAGAGTCTCCGCTCTCTTCTAGATTCTAGCTCTAGGGGGCATACACAATCAGAGCCTATGCTCTCTTCTAGATCCTAGCTCTAGGGGGCTTACACAATTGATACAAGTAGATGATGAGTTTAAATCCAATCACAACTCTACTTGCAACGTCTTGGTTTATTACAACAAACTCAAACCAAGCACCAAGAACAAAGAATAGTGAAAATAAGAAAGATCTACACTTTACTGAGTTGTGTAGGCAAGTTTCAGCTTGAGGAAGAATCTGTAGAACCAACAGGTTGTATATCGTTGAAGCTACTTGCAACTTGAAGCTTGTTCTTTCTTTAAAAGTGTATAGATCACTCAAATTTAGAGAAAAGCAAATGAGAGCTCTTATTTGCACTTCTTTCCTCTCTTTAGGCTATGTAGTGTATGTTCTAATGTTTGCTTGAGTGTCTATTTATAGAATAGAGAAGATTTGAACGTTATAGAAGTGGTTGGCGCGCAATAAATGTTCCAACGTTCAAAAATTCGAACGTTGCCTCCCAAGTCGCAGGTGGAGTCGACTTCGTCTGCGACTTGGCTTCCCAAGTCGCAACCGGAGTCGACTTCGTGTGCGACTTTAGTTCTCCATTTTCCAAGTCTGAGTCTAGGTCGACTTGGTTTCAGACTTGACCTCAAGTCGATCTTGGAGTCGACTTGGGTTGCGACTTGACTAGTTCTTGTACTGAAAATAATTTGATCTTTGTTTGATTTCCTTTAGCTCGCTTGGCTTCTTTCCTTCAATAATATTTTGTAGACCTTGTGAAGCTTGAAAACTTGCATGGTTGTTTTTGCCTTTGATTCAACCATCTTGCTTTCTTTTGATATTAGTCTTTACATCTTGAATTTCTTCATCTTAAAATATGCTTGGAGCTTTTCCTTGGACTTGAGAAACTTAAGTTGATCTCGAAATGAGCTTGCATTTACATCTTTGAACTTTGAAAACCTCAAGTCGATCTAGAGGTCGACTTCGTCTGCGACTTCACCCAAGTCGCAACTGGAGTCGACTTCATCTGCGACTTCGGTATTTGTCTACCCCAGATTCAACTCTGGAGTGATTTTACCATCTGAAGTCGATGCTGGAGTCGACTTCATTTGCGACTTGGCTTCCTAAGTCGCAAGTGGAGTCGACTTGGCCTGCGACTTCACCTGCTCTTCTTCTATTTTCAAAACTGGTCGTGGGGTTCATTTTGGAGTCGAGGATGGAGTCGACTTTGGGATCGACTTCACCCTTAGTCGAAGTCCAAGTCGACTTGGAAATCGACTTGGTATTTCATTCCTTAAAATATTCAACAAAATCATTAGTATTCACTTTATACTCAAATTTAACTTTGTTAATCATCAAAACTCATGCTTTGGTCAATTTTGTTTTGTTTTGAACATTGTTTCCAACAATCTCCCCCTTTTTGATGATTGAAAAAACTAATTTGAGTTTGTACCTTTCAAGAAAATTACAATCATATAGTTTCCAAAACAAATCATCATAATAACTTTCAAACAGAGTATAGCAAGCATAAGACACATATTTGAACATAAAACAAGTTTCATAAATCAAATTTCATTTTACAGATTACAGTGTAAAGCAAAAATGAAACCTAAATACAAACTACCCGACCCAAAATGCTTTAAAGCCTATGCTTGTGTACTCAAATACTCTATTCTATCTCCCCCTTTTTGTCAATCCTTCAAAAAAATGGTTCAATTACCAAGGATTTGGTGAATTGAAATTGGGAAATGGGATATGCAGATTGAATGGGTTTGATAGGACGAACATGAGCGGATGAATAAAATGAAGAAACTGGAGCGGGAGTCGGATCTCGATGAACTGATCCGGAATCGAATGGATCAAGTTCAGGTATTGGCCGATTTTTGTGTCGCCCAGATGCAAGATGATATCTAATGGTACGCATTTCCCGGTCGATTCGATCTTGTCGGGAATGCATATCATTGATAGCAGTGAGAACCTCGGAGACTAGGTTGGTCATTCGATCCTCTTGGTGACCCATTTCTTCTCGAAGAGCAAAGATCTCATCTCGGATGCTCTGTAGTGTGACCTCTTGTGATGGAGGTTGAGGCGTCCAATCTGGTATGGCAGATCCCTGTGGAGAGAAGGATCCATGGGACATAGGAGATGTCAGCCCCTCCGGAATGTCCTAGGGTGGGGCAAGTGGTACCTCTGGAGGCTGCTCCCCCTCAGTTTGTGCTTGTCTAGCTTCTTCGGGAGCTGCTTCACCCGTCTTTTCCCGAATCCTTTCATCTCTGAACTACTCCAAATTAATTTTCATTCTTTGGAGCAATGCCTTATTGATGGCATTTGTGGTTTTTGGGACTTCGAAGGGTTCACCGTCAATGTCCACTTCATAGTACTCCAGGATCCTCGTGATCCATGTCCCGTAAGGTAAAACGCCTCGAGGATTGTCCTTTCGGGATGCCAAGGCTTCTAGGAAGAGTCTTGGTAAGCTGATCTTGACTTTATTGACTAGTTTCCATAGAATAATGGCCTCTTGCGGGTTGAGCTGATTTCTTCCACCGCCTTTTGGGTAGATGCAGTGAGCGATGAGTAATCTGAGGACTCTAAGGCGTGGAGAGAGGTCCATTTAATGCAGGAACTTAGTTCCTGAATGATACTTGTTGCTTCTTGTCAGCCCATTATACACTCTTTTTAATGTAAGATCTCGGGGAAGTGACTCTTCTTCGGATGGAACTTCGAGAATTCTTCCTATTTTCTCTATTGCTTCTTCTTGATCTGGGTTAGCCATTGTTCCCAAAAATATTTCTGTGCCTTTGACAAAGGTTGAAAATTTGTTATCATCCCACAGATAGTAAAATAACCTTGTCAGATCAGGATATACTCTTTCATCTTTCTTCAGCAAACTTGTCCATCCCTGATAATCCAGTAGTTCTTCTATGTCGAACTCATAATCTTTGAGAAATTTAAAGTCGATGATCTTTGGGATGAATACCTTTCTTTCATAGAAATGCTTGTAGAATCGACTATGCTGAAGCTCTGTTTGGAAATAGGTTGTGGGCATTTTCAGGACTTGCCCTTTTGTGATTGGAATCCTTCTTTCTTCAGTGTTTGAGCTTTGAGGTTCACTTTCTACTCTCTGAGCTCGATCTGAGGATTGGGTTGTGGTTTGAAATCTGACCCTTCGACCTGTTGAAGTTGAAGGTTCTTCTCTAGCTCGTTTTGCAGATGTTCTTTGCCTTCTGGGAATTTCTTCCTCTGTATTCGATCTCGAAGGTCTAGGCATAGGTCTTTGTGTAGGTTTGGAAACTGCTAGTTTGGGGAGTCTTGATTTTGGGGCCATTGAGTTGAGTTCCGGGAATTTGGAGGAGATGGAGAGTGAGTTAGAGACTGAAAAGGAGATCAGAGAAAATGGAAGAAAGGAGAGACTAGATAGAGCAAATGGACAGTGTAAGAGAGAATGACTGAGAGAGAATGAGAAAGAACAGAGAGAGAAGAAGAAAAATGAAAGATAGAGGAGCTGGCCGGAGAAATGCCGGATTGGCCGAAAAAGAAGAGGACAATGGGACTGGAACTGGCTGGAGGAAAAATGGCCGGAGTTTACCGGAGCTGCCGGAAACAGAGAAAAGACACTGGGAACAGTTGTCGGAGAGGGAGAGAAAACCGAAAATAACAGGACCGCACTGGTCGCCGAAGAAAACAGAGAAGCGAAGGCTGCCGGAATGAGAGTGAAAAAGAGAGAGACTGCCGGAGAAACCAGAGAGGAATCGGAGGAGAGAAAATCGCCTGAGAAAAGGCTGCTGAAACGGCGGGAAGATGGAGAGGAAAGAGGGAAGAAGAAAGAAAAGGAGAAGAGGGAAGGCGAGCCGTCGCGCGGGGAGTCGACTTTGCCCTAGGCAAAGTCGACTTCGCTTCTCCCAAGTCGACTTCACTGGAGTCGACTTGACTTTACTGGAGTCGACTTGACTCATCGACTTGGCTCCTTTTAGATCAGATTTGTGTAATTCTTCCTAGTTTAATTCTATCATCCCCATATCATTTCTAATTTTATAAAATGATTCCTTCGCTAGTGGTTTTGTAAAGATATCAGCAATTTGATCTTCAGTTTTCACATATTCTAAACAAATATCATGATTCTTAACATGTTCACGAATAAAATGGTGTCTTACATCTATATGCTTGGTTCTTGAATGTAATACAGGATTCTTAGTCAAACATATAGCACTTGTATTATCACATCTAATAGGAATATTGAAATAATCAATGCCATAATCTTTCAATTGTTGTTTCATCCAAAGTAGTTGAGCACAACAGCTTCCGGCGGCTATATATTCGGCTTCCGCAGTGGATAAGGCAACACTGGTTTGTTTCCTTGAGTACCATAAAACCAACATATTTCCAAGAAATTGACAGGTTCCACTAGTACTTTTTCTATCTACTTTGTAGCCGGCAAAGTCCGTATCCGAATAGCCGATTAAATCAAATGTTGACCCCTTTGGATACTATAGTCCAAGATTGGTAGTATTTATCAAATATTTAAAAATTCTTTTTACAGCCAATAGATGTGATTCTTTAGGATATGCTTGAAATCTAGAGCACATACAAATACTAAATAAAATATCTAGTCTAGAAGCAGTTAAATATAACAATGATCCTATCATGCTTCTATAGAGCTTTTGATCGATACATTTACCATTTTCGTCTGTGTCGATCTTGATTGTAGAACTCATTGGAGTATTTGCCCCTTTACCATTCTGCATTCCAAATTTCTTGAGCATTTTTTTGACATATTTGGACTGATTTAAGAATATTGCTTCCTTTTGTTGCTTGATTTGTAGTCCGAGAAAGAAATTCAGTTCTCCCATCATGCTCATTTCAAATTCGCTCTGCATGATCTTAGAAAATTTTTGGCATAAAGTTTCATCAGTAGCTCCAAATATTATATCATCTACATAAATTTGTACAATTAAAATATTTTTACTTTTATATTTAATGAACAAAGTAGTATCAACTTTCCCTCTTTGAAACTCATGATCAATCAAAAATCTATTTAACCTTTTATACCAAGCTCTTGGAGCTTGTTTTAGTCCATATAACGCTTTGGTTAATTTATAAACATATTTTGATTGATCTTTTTCTTCAAATCCTGGGGGTTGTTCAACATATACTTCTTGATTCAAATATTCATTCAGAAATGCGCTTTTTACATCCATTTGAAACAATTTGAAATTCATATGAGAAGCAAATGCTAGTAAGATACGTATGGCTTCTAATCTAGCCACAGGTGCATATGATTCTTCAAAATCAATCCCTTCTTCCTGGGAATACCCTTTGGCTACTAATCTAGCCTTGTTTCTAATTACAAGTCCGCTTTCGTTCAATTTGTTCCTAAATATCCATTTGGTACCAATAATGGTATAACCTTTTGGTCTAGGAACTAAATGTCATACATCATTTTTTTCGAATTGATTTAGCTCTTCTTGCATTGTAATAACCTAGCTTTCATCATTAAGAGCTTGTTCAATAGTGGTTGGTTCAATTTTTGACACAAATGCATATTGTCCACAAATATTTTGCTTTGATCTCCTAGTTTTTACTCCTTCATAAACATTTCCAATGACTTGCTCAATTGGATGGGCATTTTTGAACTTTAAATCAGTTGAAGGTTTGTAAGGATCATTACCTTTACTTACCTCTTCCTCCATGGAGTTTTCTAGCTTGAGCTCGATTTCCTTTGGTTGTTCTTTTCCTTTTATTTCATCTGCATCACTTAATTCATCCTCCTTTCTCGGAGTTTGGTTAAATTCATCAAAGACAACATGTATTGACTCTTCTATTGTTTGATGTCTTTTGTTGAAAATTCTATACGTTTTGTTATTTGATGAATAACCCAAGAAAATAGCTTCATCGCTTTTGGCATCTAGTTTTCCCAAATTTGTTTTTCCATTATTTAGCACATAACAAGTACATCCAAAAGTATGAAAATATGATATGTTTGGTTTCCTGCCTTTCCAAAGTTCATATGGGGTTTTTTTAATATAGCTCTAATGGTAACTCGGTTTAATACATGACAAGCTGTACTTACAGCTTCACCCCAAAATCTCTTGGATAGTTTACTCTCATTTAGCATGGTTCTAGCCATTTCTTGTATTATCCGGTTTTTCCTTTCAACAACTCCATTTTGTTGAGGAGTTCTTGATGCAGAAAATGTATGGTGAATTCCCTTTTCATTGCAAAATAATATGAATCGAGTATTTTCAAATTCACCACCATGGTCACTTCTAATGGAAATGATTGAAGTTTGTTTTTCATTTTGCACTAAATTTGAAAACGAGACAAACATTGAAAATGCTTCATCTTTGCTAGCTAAAAGTATAATCCAAGTAAATCTAGAAAAGTCATCCACGATTACATATACATACTTTTTCCCACCAAGAGTTAAAATGTCTGATGGCCCATAAAGATCCATATGTAGTAATTCAAGTGGTCTAGTTGTTGAGATTTCCTGCTTGGTCAAAAATGGCATTTTCGGTTGTTTAGAAAGTTGGCAGGCTTTCCAAATCTTATCTTTGTCATATTTGAGCTTTGGTAAGCCTTGTACCAAATTCTTTTTCCATAAGGTTCTAATATTTGACATATTTATATGTCCAAGCCTTGCATGCCATTTTCATGGATCATTTTCTATGGCTATTAGACATTTTCCTTCTAAGTCATCAAGGCAAACCAAAATAAACATTTTCATGTCTTTTGCCACTAAAAATTATGCGCTCGTCATCATCAATAACATTACATATAGAGGATTCAAATACAACTTTATATCCTTTATCACACAGTTGACTGATGCTCATTAGGTTGTGTTTGAGTCCTTCAACAAGTAGAACATTTTTAATACATGCATTTGAAATACCATAGACATTTCCTTTACCTTTTATTTTACCTTTTTCGTTATTTCCAAAAGCTACTGTTCCTTCATCACATGGGTTGATCTTGTGAAATAATCTTTTTTTCTCCTGTCATATGTCTTGAGCAACCGCTATCCATAAACCATACGTTATAGGCCTTAGCTTTAAGACATACCTGTAAAAATTAATTTGAGTGGAGCTCATCCTTTTGGTACCCATTTTATGGGTCCGTTTGGGTTAGTTAACCTTTGAAGTTTGAGTTGATCCATCTTTGATCCCATAAAACCAATGCAATTTGGCATTCAAACCAATTTAGCACCTAGGTTTTGCAGTTTTCTTAGTTTACATTGATAGATCTTATGTCCAAGCTTGTTGCAAAAGTTACAAGCTCCTGGAAGTCTAGAAATAGGGAGCCATTTGGTAATTTGTTCATTGGTTGGTCTTTTGGTCCAAACTGTTCGATTTATCTTTGGTTTAGTAAAATTGGTTTTGATATTATTTCTTGGAGCATTAGTTTCAGTTTGTTCAAGTGCATTGTACCCAAGTCCTTTCTTGCAAGTTTGAGTTGTCATTTTCAAGAACATTTTTACATTTTCTCCTGGATTAGAGAACTTGGCAAGAGATTCATTTAATGATTTATTCTCGTTTTTAAGTTTTTCTAATTCATTTTCTAAGGTATTCTTTTCATCTTTTAACTTGTCTAATTTTTCAGCAAGTTTACCATTTATAATTATTACTGCATCACATTGTCTTTTCTTAATTGTAAACTTGTTTCCTAATTTCTTTATTTCTTCATATAGTGAATCATAAGCTTGTTGAAGTTCCTCTAATTCAGCACATTTAAGACATTCATTTGTAGAGAAATTTGAAAAAGATTTCTGTTTGGAGGTTACCTCTTGACTACTCGTGCAGTCCGTTGAAGTGGCTTGATCCTCCAAGATTTCCATTTCTGCAAAGCATATGTCGGTGTTTGCTATGCAACAAATTCTTGCACAATCTGCTTCGCATTCTTCACTCGAGGAGCTATTCGTTGTAGATTCTTCTTCCTTTACGTATATGCTTCTTCCTTTGTTTCTTTGAAATCTTTTGTTGTCGTCTCGATCTTTTCTTTGTTCCTTTGCCTTGTTTTCTTCGGGCGTTGGACATTGGGCTTGCATGTGTCCCGAACCGCCACATTGGTAGCATTTTGTTATTTTTTTCTTTTTATCTTTGGAGTTTCTTTCTTTAAAATTTCTGAAATTTCTGTCTTTCCTCACAAATTTTCTGAATCGTTTTGTGAGTAGAGCAATTTCATCGTCATTTTGTGAAGATGAGGTGTCGTCCGAGTCTTGTGCGGCTTTCAAGGCAATTGCTCTTTTGCCTTTGTGATGATCTTTATTTCTTTTCTTAATTAGCTCATGTGACATCAAAGAGCTAATTAGGTTCTCTAGCTTCAATGTGTTAAGGTCCTTGGCTTCTTCTATCGCAGTAATCTTTGGAGTCCAAGATTCCGGTAGAGCCCTTAGAATCTTCATAACCTGTTCAGATTCAGATATAGCCTTTCCAAGACCTTTCAAAGCATTAGTGATTTTTGAGAATCTAGCAAACATTTCAGAAATATTTTCTGTTTCTAACATTCTAAAATTTTCTAATTCTCCAATCAAAATGTTTCTTCTCGTCCCTTGGACTTGAGAAGTTCCTTCATAGATGGAGGTTAATGTATCCCATATCTCTTTGGCATTTAGACAAGAGGATACTTTATCATATTCAGATGTCGTGAGAGCACAAAACAGTGAATTCATAGCTTTGGCATTGCTCTTCACGATTTTTACTTCCTCATCGGTCCATTTGGAAGCTTTTTGATCAATGGGCAAGGTCACACCATCTTGAATCGCAATCCAAGAGTCCATATCGGTATCCATGATGAGTTATTTCATTCTTAGCTTCCAATATCCAAAATTGTTCCCATCAAACAATGGTGGCCTAGTAAATGATTGGCCTTCGGCAAATGCGGAAACGGAAGTAGATTGGGATGCCATGTCAATAAGATCTCTTTGGTAAGCTCAAAGACCCGCTCTGATACCACTTGTTGGTCTCGAGTTAATGGCAAAACCCAAGAGGGGAGGGGTGAATTGGGTTCTTATAAAATTCTTCAGTAAATTAAAACTTAACCCCTTCAAAGCTTAATCCCCTTGATTGAAATAAATAGAGAGCAATGAAGTAATGAAAGCAATAAAGTAAAACAGTAGGCAAGATTTATAGTGGTTTGGGCAACCTCTCCCTACTCCACTCTTCCAAGCTCACACACCGTTGTGACTTGGGTTCCACTATGTATTCCGCGAATACACTTAGAGTCTCCGCTCTCTTCTAGATTCTAGCTCTAGGGGGCTTACACAATTGATACAAGTAGATGATGAGTTTAACTCCAATCGCAACTCTACTTGCAACGTCTTAGTTTGTTACAACAAACTCAAACTAAGCACCAAGAACAAAGAATAGTGAAAATAAGAAAGATCTACACTTTACTGAGTTGTGTAGGCAAGTTTCAGCTTGAGGAAGAATCTGTAGAAGCAACCGGTTGTATATCGTTGAAGCTACTTGCAACTTGAAGCTTGTTCTTCCTTTGAAAGTGTATAGATCACTCAAATTTAGAGAAAAGCAAATGGGAGCTCTTGTTTGCACTTCTTTCCGCTCTTTAGGCTATGTAGTGTATGTTCCAACGTTTGCTTAAGTGTCTATTTATAGAATGGAGAAGATTTGAACGTTATAGAAGTGGTTGGTGCGAAATAAATGTTCCAACGCTCAAAAATTCGAACGTTGCTTCCCAAGTCGCAACTGGAGTCGACTTCGTGTGCGACTTCAGTTCTCCATTTTCCAAGTCTGAGTTTAGATCGACTTGGTTTCAGACTTGACCTCAAGTCGATCTTGGAGTCGACTTGGGTTGCGACTTGACCAGTTCTTGCACTGAAAACAGTTTGATCTTTGTTTGATTTCCTTTAGCTTGCTTGGCTTCTTTCCTTCAATAATATTTTGTAGACCTTGAGAAGCTTGAAAACTTGCATGGTTGTTTTTGCCTTTGATTCAACCATCTTGCTTTCTTTTGATATTAGTCTTTACATCTTGAATTTCTTCATCTTGAAATATGCTTGGAGCTTTTCCTTGGACTTGAGAAACTTAAGTTGATCTTGAAATGAGCTTGCATCTACATCTTTGAACTTTGAAAACCTCAAGTCGATCTAGAGGTCGACTTCGTCTGCGACTTCATCCAAGTCGCAACTGGAGTCGACTTCGTCTGCGACTTCGGTATTTTTCTGCCCCAGATTCAACTCTAGAGTGATTTTGCCATCTGAAGTCGATGCTGGAGTCGACTTCGTTTGCGACTTGGCTTCCCAAGTCGCAAGTGGAGTCGACTTGGCCTGCGACTTTACCTGCTCTTCTTCTATTTTCAAAACTGGTCGTGGGGTTCATTTTGGAGTCGAAGATGGAGTCGACTTTGGGATCGACTTCACCCTAAGTCGAAGTCCAAGTCGACTTGGAAATAGATTTGGCTATTTCATTCCTTAAAATATTCAACAAAATCATTAGTATTCACTTTATACTCAAATTTAACTTTGTTAATCATCAAAACTCATGCTTTGGTCAATTTTGTTTTGTTTTGAACATTATTTCCAACATTATTAACAAGCTTTAGGTATATAGTTCTACTAAAGAAATATTTTTAAAGTTCTTCTGTTATGATACTAAATACTTCCAAGTATATTTTCCCATAAGAGAAAGAAGGGAGTTGAGATATGCTTGCTTGAGGTTACCATCATCTGGACCACCAAGGAGATAATATCTTCAACTCTTATTAGCAAAGTATTTCTCAAGATGTCTCTTAAAGGAACAACAGTTTGCCTTAGGATTTTCTTCTCTGGTTGTATCAATGGGGTGTACTATATCACTTCAAAATTCCATGTAGATTTCATTAGATAATGATTGAAATGCTCATTTTTTGAAAGCAAATTGGTGGTATTCTCCTAAATGTCGATACCATTCTCTTAATCTACCTCAAAAACTTTTAACAAAGTCAGTCATGGCTTCGAAAATGTTGATACCTCCCAAACATACAGAGTGTCAAGCTAGGAGGCAAATTCATAGATTCTTTCTTACCATTTTGTTGGTTTATCATTAAAAGTGAACTTTGAAGTCACAGAGAATTTTGGATTATCGCTTGAAGCGATAGTTTCATCATGCATTTCTTCATCTGGTTCTTCAACCATTAGGGTATGGTGGGAAGATAAGGCATTTACCATTAAAATGGGATCTTCTAGGATTAGATCTATAAGCTAGCTAGTGATGCAATCTTTACTTGGTTCTAAAATCATTAAAGCCATGACTTAAAGGGAAGAAGATACGGGGTTTACTGTTTCTATAGGAAAAGTTGTAAGTGGTTATATGAATGACGGTCCTCCAATATCATTAAGAATTTCAAGTTCTTTAGAATTTCAAAAAGTTCGAGGTGTTTTGGCATGGTTTTAGCTAAAAATGCTTTTTCTGCTTGGGTTGAAATCTTTAACTTGGTGGAGGTATTGGAAATGAAATTTCGAACCTTAAGGGCTTGTGATGTTACCAAGGAAGTCGGCTTCTTTGAATAGCAAACAATTAAGTTTTCAAATGCATCTTTTCTGCTTTCATGCACTTATGGCAGCTCATTATTACACAATGGTGAAATGGTTGAACAAGCGATATGTTGTAGTTGTGTTTCCATTGCTTGCAGTTTTTGCTTGATTTCTTTAATAAGAAATTTCAATGAATTCATTTTTTTAATTGCTGACATGAAGTTTTTGAGAAGAGTAAATTGCCTTAAACACATTATCTTAGACAATTGAATTTTGGTTGCATTTATCATAGGAATAATTTTTACTTTTGTTGAAGGGACATGAATCTTTCATTGATAAGAAGTTTGAGTAGTAGCATCTTGATATGATGTCAAGGGAGGAAATTGCATTTCATACTCTTGTAGGGTGAGCATATGACATTCAAGTGTCACTAGAGGACATGGAGAAGGTTAGGGTCATGAAGTATGACTAGAAATTCTAGACCTTCTAGGCTTTTGCTATATTTTTGGTGCTCCATATGTAACATAGTAGTCAAATTTCTCAAAAGGTTAGTAAAGAGGGCGAACTGAGGGATCTTTGTCTAAATACTTTTGTCAAAGTTGAACATTTGGAGATTATCCCCTTGGCGGTGCTTTATCTTCACTGTTAAAGCCAAAGATACAGGCATCACAAGTGCATGTTTTGGGTCATACGAAACATGACCATTCTCAAGTTTGAGTTGATAAATAGGTACCCATTTTCATGGAAAGAGACTACAGGGACTTTTGACCTTGAAGGAGGAGAAAAGGATATCATGTTTATCTCAAAGTGGAAATAAAAGAGACATACTTAGAAAGTGGAGGATACTTACTACCTTCGGGAAAATAATTTTGACTTGGTATTTGAGTTTCAAGTGATAGTAGGGTTTGCCTTAAGGACAGGTTTTGGAGGACTCTAGATTTGCTCATAAATAATTACCCATTTTTAGGTAAGAGTTGTATTAACTGCTCTCTTGATGACTATTTTGGGACATATATACTTGTTAAGTCATTTTTACACTATTTATTTTAGATAATAATTGGATAAGAATTTGAGTGTTTAAGATGATTGATAATTTGAATCATATTTTGATTTATTAAGCATAGTTTTACGTAAACACTCATAATTGATGCAATATGTGCAAAGTAGGAAAGTTCGTGCAATTTCAGAGCTCATTCATACAGAAACAGTGAATTTTGACATAAAAAATGAGCTCGATCGAACTATGCCCTAATTGCAATGCCGATGAGATCAAAAAATGTTTTTTATTGTTATGTTATTGCTCTCATAACTCCTTCTGGATCAAAAGTTATAGCTAGCTGAAGCTGGTCTGAACATTGTGGTGCAAATATGTGTTTATTTTGAAAAGTTAAAAGCACAAGGACTAGTACTAGGGGTGAAAATTGGGGTGGGTTGACCCACAACCTGTCTCGATTCTCCCTGCTTTTACACAAGGTCGGGACTATGTAGAAGGTCCATTGGGACAAGCTGAGTTAAAAGGGCAAACAAATTTATTTTGTAGGTCAAGGCAGGACTATATTGTCCCAATTGGACTTGACCCGCATAAACCCACATACATAAAATACAATATATATCTGAAAGAAACCAAAACCTAAGCTACTCTATAATTCGATGCCATCATTGCCCTTGGCTATTGCTGTCATTCTGCCTTCTTCCAGAGGCTGGAGTAGCCTTTTTCGTCACTAATTTGTTGCTTGTTCTGCTATTTAATCTTCTGCTACCTGCTCGCTTTCCTGTCTTCTTCTTCATTGATGAGCTCTGCTTCCATCATGATATCTGCTTCTAAAGTAGTCATTTACACTTTTCTTCCACTATTAGGTAATATGTTTCAGCTCCGATCAGTGAATTGCAGGTGATTATATTTCTTTGAAGTGTAATAGGTGAAGTGTGTAGATGATTATATTTCTTTGAAGTGTTTTCATTTGGGCGAGTAATAGGTGAAGTGTTTTTTTGAAACTTTTATTGCCAGTATCTGTTTTTAATTTACCGTAAGGCCTCTAACAATGATAAGCACAAAATTGAAAAAACAGAGAACCTTTTAGAAAATTTTGAGAGAAGAAGAGAAGGCAGTATGGTATATATCTAGGGAAGGTTTTAAGTCAGCTATATTTTGAATTCCAATTGAAGCATAGAATTTCATCTTATTTGAAAATCATGTAAATGATGGCCAATGGAAGGATTAAAGGCTTTGCTTTTATTTTAATGTATGCATTTAGGTGAACGACATGTGAATTAATTTTTTTAACAATTTTTTATTCATTTTCTTGAAGATATACATGTTAAACATTTAGTAAAGTTGAGATGCAAATGGAATCATAAAAAAAGTATATTTTATTGGCACTTTATTATAGCAATTAGTTTTTACTTCTATCAAATAGAAAAATGTTAAAGCATTCAACTATTAAATTTAATATATATGTGATTCTATATTGATAAACATATAAATTCTCAAAACTATAATATCTTGACCCACATTTTTAACCCGCCCCATTGTCCCAACACAGACTTGATGCCAATTTATCTCCGGACCTATTCAAGAAAAGTGAAGGTTGGACTAACCTCGTCCTAACCTACTATGAAAAAGAGGATCAAACAGAATTTTTAAAACTTAGGTCAAGGCTAGACAACCCTTTACCCACCTCGATTTTCACTCTCTACCAAAATCATATTTGATTTGATGATTGTGAAGATTTTGGAGTTAAAATGATAATCAAGGCATTTTAGAACGTGTCGTGAAATTTTCAAGGCGAATTGGGACGAAACAGGTAAGAATCAGGAAAAATTGTAAATAAATTGCACATGGTTGGAACCTAACATAGCCCAGGATGTGTCTCCCTTTGGATGTGCAAAATCTGCACAATGTAGACTTTATGCGCAAGTTCTCCCCCTATTCTCCATATAAATACCTCTTAGGAACATATTAAGGCATTTGAGAACCTGTCAAGAGCTAAGGTCGAGGTCCTAGAGCGAGGAAAAATATACAACACAAGGTGAGAAGTAAGGTGGCGTGTTGTTTAGAGTTATCAAGACATTATTGAAGCTTCTAACCAATAAGTTTTTTCTTTTCTTCTTTTCTTTTGATTATATTGTCTTGTTTATGATAGATTTGAGATACACTTTTATTTTATATTTTGATTTGATCATAAATATGTTAGGCTAAATTCTTAATCTATGGTTTAGGATGTAGCATGTGTACAATATAATGAATATTGTGGTTTTAACTTATTTATAAAGGATATTATATGTTAATTTGATATCTTGTGATTTCAATACTTGCTTAGTATTTCAGCTCAAACTTTAGCGATGATTCCCACATATTGGATGAAGGAATCAAGAGATAAAAAGTCTAATATACTGTAATAATGATACTAAATCTGAAAATTTAAGATCATGAGAATAGGCATGATGACCATGAGGAATTCCACGACCTGCCACAAAATTTAATGAATTCTAAATCAACTTAATCCCATGAGAATGGGTTGTTAAGAATGTTAGGGTTACGCCTTGCAGGTTTCAAGAGAAGTTGCAAGGATAATTTATTGTTAGTTCTCCTTCAACACATAATATCTAGATTAAGCACTCCAAATATCCATTGTAGAAGATGGATGTCAAACCCTAGACTCTAGGTGCTCTCATCTTCTGATTTCTAATCCTCATTCTATATTCTTAAGATTAACTTTCTTCTTGTTATTTCCTTTCTTCTTATCTTATTTTCTTAATTTTAGCTATAAAGTGTTTGTATCTAATATTATAAGTCCGAATTCTTTGTGGGATCAATATTTTATATACTACAATCTACAATATGTACACTTGCAGAGTGATTGCAACAATACTTGAGCTCAATAAGAATATACTTGAAGTAGAATAGTATCTTGATCATCCAGACCAAGGACAATAAGATCCATAATATGATTCTACACCTAATAATAAACTGGTAATGAAGAGTGGTTGCACATATGGAGCTACTGACTATTTCCGTTCCTTCAATTTGGACTTGAACCTTAAGAGCTTTAGAACCAAGTGAAGATGACATAACTAGCCAACTCTTAGATCTTACCCTAGAAGATCCTATTCTAATGGTAAATGCCTCATCCTCCCACTAGGTCTCAGTGGTTGAAGAACTAGCTTAAGAAATGCATGATAAAATTGTCACTTTAAGTGAAGATCGAAAATTCTCTCTGACTCCACAGTTCACCTTTGATGATATACCTTCACAAAATGGTGAGAAAGAATCCATGAATTTGCCTCTTGACTTGATACTCAACATGTCGAGGTCTTAGCATTTTTGAAGCCATTAATGCATTTGTTAGTGGTTTCCAAGGAAGATTAAGAGAATGATATCGACATCTGGGAGAAAATCACTAACTTGCATTCAAAAAAAGCGAGCATTTCAATCATTGTCTTAATGAACTCTACATGAAATTCTGCGAAGATAATATAATTCACGTACAACCAGAAAAGAATATCTCGAGGCAAAATGTTGTTCCTTTAAGAGAAAAAATCTTGAAAAACACTTTACTAATATGAGTCAATAGTATTATCTTCACGATGGTCTAGATGATGCTAATATTAGGTAAGTATATCTCAATTACCTTCTTTCTCCTTTTGGAAAAGAAATTCACAAGTATTTAGCATCGTAAAAGAAAGACCTTAAAAATATTTCTTTGGGAGAACTATATACCTAAAGCTTGTTAGCACTAGATAGGCTTTGTAATTAGAAAGAATTTCTATACACAATCCAAGCTTATGGAAATCAATTGCGAGATAGCTACCTCTAGAAATATCTCACCATCAAGGCTTTGTAATTCACATTCACCAATGTGAATGTAGAACAAACAACAAAAAGAAGAAATTATGGAGAAGAAGTTTAAACCCAAGCTTAAACACAACAAAATGTAGTATTATTGATTCTTCAAAAGAAAGAAATTGAGAAAAAATTTTGGTTGATATTTGATCTACAAAAAATAATGCCATTATGAAAGGATTGCCCCAAGAAAGACCAAGGAAAAAAAGCATTCTTATAGGTTACTTTTTTATCTGCATGGGAGTTTTCAAACATTGAATCCATTCTTTTAAAAAAAGATCTTTCCCAAAACACTATTTTTCTCTTTTCACATTACTTGGAAGAAAATTTATCATTGACAAATTTTGGTTTAGAGAACATATTTTCATTTTTTCATATAGAAGCCTTAGATTTACATTCATTTGTTTAATCCCCAACATCCCTCATTGCTCTTGTCATAATATAATCAAACAAGGATGGAAAAGCCCATAAAAATTCTAGCACCACTTGATATAGGGGCTACTGCATCAAAAGAGTCTCCAGATCTTCTCCTTGAAGAATATTGGAAGCCTTTTCCATAAGGTTTTCAAAGTTATAAATGGATAAATGTTTGAAGCTAACATCATCAACAAACTTATCACTATTTATATTTTTCCCAATTTGAAAGTCTAACATCATCGTAACAGAACAAGTCTCATCGATAAAACCATTAATTTTAGGCTTTGATATTTTGCAGCATCATCATCTTTAACTGTCAGTGTCTTTAGTTTTCAATGTTGCCGCAATAAAACCATTTTAAACCATTAAGTAAGCAATTCTTATCACCAATGGAGCTAAAAGCCACAGAATTTCTCTTAAATGTCATAATCCATTGTGGAAGAATCCATCTTTCCTCATCAGGCTACTATCCAAAAAAATGAGGATGTTAATCGTACAAAAGCCATTCATTGTGGGATGAACCCCACTCATTATTAGATGACTTTGCAAGAACTGTAACAACTTTAGGATGAAGGGCTCATTGAAGAAATTTCTTCTCAATGGGCATATTAGGCCTTTTACATGAACAAGAGGGCAGAGCAAAAAAAAAAACAAAAAACAAAAAACAAAAAACTTTATCTTGTCATCAATTACCAACCCCTCTATTATTTTCTAGCAGATATGAAGCTCTCATTGCCTCATTGAAATAGTATTTTTCAACAACTCAATAGAGTAAATGTCTTTTCAAAATTTGATTTAAAAGTAGGAATTTGACAACTAAGTGTTCATCTGGATGACTGGTCCCAGACAGCTTTTCGTTTACTAACTCAACATTACTAGTGGAAAGTCATACCCTTTGGTTTAAAGAATCCTTCCTTAGAACTCCATGAAATTTTTTAGCCTCTTTCTTCATTTATGTTGATTTTTCTGATGATTTGTTACTTTCATCTAAGCATGTTGAATCTCACATCGAGTTGCTGAAAATTTTTGATACAAGAGCATCCATTTCTCTTCCTGTAAACTTATCATTTCACCTTTAAAGAAATTTTAGCTATTAAAAGAAGAAGAGAAAAATCCAATTCTTTCTTTTAGAAAAGAAATTTCTTGTTTAAAAAGATATTAGCCTGTTCTCGAAAATGCTTTAATTCTCCAATTCTTTCTCTTGGAAAAGAAATTTCTTGTCGAAAAAGATACGAGCTTGTTCTTGAAAATGCTTTAGTTTAAACAGAGACAATTATCTCATTCACAACTATTAAGGTGGGCCTCTTGATTTTCTCACTTTGAGTTTAATACAACAAACATTCTTGGAAAGCAAAATGTTCTCACAAAATTTCTTCTCGGCATCCATGCTCTTCTGTTTTCCTATTATGGATTCCATTCCATTCTTGACTAGAGATGTTCGAGACATTATCATACCTAAAACTTTTTCCTCTTTGATCTACTTATAACATGAGTCAGTTCTAGGAAGGTCATCAAAAATCAAGATTTTTTCATTAGAAGATTATAGTTTGATCCTGAATATCAATTTCTTTCTTTATTTTCTATCAAGAGACCTTATATAGAATTCTCTAAAGAAACCTTGTGTTTGTTTTGGTATTTATTCGAAGAATACCACATTGCTTTTCATTTTCATAGATTTCTCCTTTTATGTATCTTTGAAATTATTTGACCAATTATACTCCCAGAAGAGCAAAAGTAGTCATTTAAGCTTTTATGTTGGTTTGCCCCTAGATTAGTGGCAAAGGCAAATTGGGATGCATCATGGCCAATACATACTTGTTAGGTTCCATAGACCAATTATATACCTCTCCTTATAGAAAATGGATCATTTGATCCCAGCACAACCCTCATATGGAATATTCTTTCATCCCATTAAAGTTTCCACTGAAGCTATACATGATTATGCCCTTTGTAGATGGAAATATGAGCCGGAGTGGAATTATAAGAGAAATATGATAGTAATAAATCGGTTAAATCCAGATAAGATACTATCGCACATCATAAATGGGGAAGACAGTTATGATCAAAATCATCTTGTAAATTTCAGGATTTATGAAAGACTTATCTTATACATAGACCAATAAGAAGAACAGTAGCAAGAATAGAGAATGTGAATTCCAAGGCCATTTTCTATTCTGTCATGCCCATTCATTGGGTTAGATACCAGTAACGATCCTAAGTATTAGCCACGGATTGATTGACAACTTTGAGCACCTACTATTCTATAAGCATTAAGCTCTGATAGCCAGCTACCTTTATCAGTGGAATCATCTTTTACTTTATTTTCCTTTTTTGCTGTGAAAGAGATCAAGCTACCTATGTACTTTATGATAACTCTATATTTGTACTTGTTACTTTGTGTATAGCTCTAAATTTTTTAGCTTGTTAAACTTGGAAGTCTTATATATATGTAATTGAATCTTAATTTGAAATTAAAGAAGTGTGGTGTGTAGGAAAATGACCACAATATTCCTATATTTATAAAAATATCACAAATTGTTAAAATTTGGATTATAGATTAAATAAACCTGAATTAATATGTTTATAAAAAAAACTTTAAAAATTTGTGGCTAGCAACTTAGGCCGGCCACATATGATTGGCCCTCTAGTTTAATTTTGATTTTGTCATCAAAGTTCGATGCATTTAAGAGGTTCCCACATAGTTCCTTTGAAGTGTAACCCATTTAACTAATAATGTCTCAAATATTCTTGATTTAATAAATCAGATATGTATAATTGACCTGCTAATATTTTTACAATTCAAAGGCAAATGAAAAACACTTTTTTGGTTGTAAATTAAGCATTCACCCACCTTAAGGCTATAACCTTGAGCTACAAGATACAGATAGATTAATTTCAAGGGCATTGGAAGGTCCAATTCCAACACGGACAATCTTAAAATTTTTAAAAAATATCCTGGCATCACTTACATCTTCACTCAAATTTGATACTTTTTTTGAATTTGATGGCTACTCATGCAATGCCTTAAAAATTGGTTTTCAAAATCAGAAAAATAATAAATAAATTGAAAAAATTATCAAATTTTATAGTAGAAATCATAGTGAAACCTACATACTTTATATTAAAAAACATGCAGCTGCACGGTATAAGACACTTCCAAAATTATCGGAACCATTGGGGTAACTGAAAAGAGTAGTATGCTGATTTTCAATAGCACGTCACATTTCCCAAGTACATTAGGCTAACACATTAGGAAGCTTAGAACACTTCCAAAATACATGTGAAAGCATCAAGGGAAGAAACCATGTTCCTGCCAGAGTAACAGCACCATTTGGAGATTGACTCTCTAAGTACACATTTCCTGCCAGAGTAACGTAGAAAGCAATTAGGAATATGCCCATACCGTGTAAATTTAAAGCGTATATCTAAAATAAGACCTAGAAAATATAAAAATAAGTTTTAATCGTGTGAATTTTTAAACCTAATTGGTAAGGGTTTGGAATTTGGCAATTTATACCCACTTTGAAATAGGTATATTTATAAAGGCAATTTTCAAGGAACCAACGAAGATTTTGAAAATTATAATTTATATCTCATGTATTTTGATTTGCAATTAATAGATGATAAATTAAGTCTTAGTCAGAATTCTAGAATTTGGCAACCGGTTGTTTGGTCTTTCGCAAAAAAAAGTCCAAATTTTATGAATTTGCATACAAATTTTAAAAAAAGGGTCTTTTGACGATAAAGTCCAAAATTGGGCTTTATATGTAAAAGAGTTGAAAAAGAGAGGATCTTCTACAAAAATGTTCACAATTGAAGGGATTTTTTTTAAAAATTGAAAAACTATCAGGTCTTGTGGGAAAAAAATTCAAACTGGGAGTTATTTACAGAACCAAATATTATAGTAAATATTTTTTTGTTCAGCCGAGGGTGGGCTGGTTATAGGCCCTCAATCTTATTGTTTTATTTATTTATTTACAATATATATATATAGAGAGAGATCCGATCCTGTGCAGTCAGACTGCACCGTAATTACGGTGCAGTCAGACTGCACCGTAATTACGGTGCAGTCCGCTGTAAAATGGACCCCACACATATTAGATTGTAATGAAACTTTATACACTCATTTATCCATATATAAATCATACTTTAGACGGTTTAGATGTTGAAAAAACCACTTTAAACTTGATATTTACATTAAACTATTTTATTACGTTGATTTTGCACCATTTTAAGATGGAGACTACACACATGTTGGATTTGGATGAAAATTGGTATGGTAATAAAGTGAACAATTCTAAATACAATGGGTGGGGTGGATTTTCTATTTATGATCAGGTGGGGCCCACAGTGCATGGACTGCACGGTGCAGTCGCATGCACTGGATCATTTCCCATATATATATATATATTTTGACAATGTCTAACATACATTAGTAGGGGAGAAAATTTACATTCCTCACTCGGAAGATACAAAACTGTCTCACCAAGGATCGAAATCCCAGCTGCCTGAATACACATCTAGGACTTTACTAACCGGGCAATACCCGTGGTGGCCAATCTTATTGGTTTTAAAGCTTTAGTACTGAAACTAAAATTTTAAATTATAAATCAACGAAATATTTATCATATGTTAGTTTAAAATAATAAATAATAAAAATCCAAGACACCACATTGAAATCTTAACATCACTCATTGAGCCAATATTATTTCGTTCAGGATTAGGTTGGAATTTTAAAGAGTAAATAAGATAACCGGACCCCATATACCATAGGGCATGAGGCAGTAACAGGGAAAACCTTTGTCAAAGAGGCAAAGACTAATTATCAAAAAAAAAAAAAAAAAAAAAAGGAGGCAAAGACTGATTATGATGTATTCACGCCAAGAAAACAAGAGGTTTACTGATGAAGTGATGATTATGATGAGAGAGAGAGAGAGAGAGAGAGAGAGAGAGAGAGAAAGAGAGAGAGAGAGAGAGAGAGATGATACCTGTAGCATGCTATTGAAAGCTAGCACTGGGTTGGCGCTGGGGTTAGGTTGCACTTGACAGGGAGCTGCAGGGCAAGGGCTGGATCTATCCCCAGCAATGGTAGCATGGGGTTGTCCTTGTACTCGCAAAAGCATGTCAAGTTGGCCTTGGATAGAGAGGTGCAGCAGTCTGTGGTTGGATCCGACGGCATCAGTCCACTCACTGCAGGTTTGCATTCCTCAAGCTCCTCCTCGCTCATGCCACACAGGCTCAACGCCCCGCATCCCATCAAGGCCCCCAGTGCAACTAACACCATGCCCAAAATCACAACCTTCCTATCCATCTTCATCTTCATCTTCACCTCCATCTCTACTCTACCCTCTCCCTTTAACATCCACGCATGCTTTGCCTTTTTATAAGGCATAACTTATTGCTGAAAATGAAATGGTACTATGGTTACACAACAATACAACATGTATACAAGCATGCATGACCCTTGAATAATCAGTGATCTTAGCCATTCATTTCGAAAATGATCTTCAATCAAATGCATTCGGGTCCTATTATGTATGCTCTTGGTTATTAACAAAATGTCCGCACATATGCTTGTTAGATTATTAATAAGATGGGTCAAACCGTAAACCAGTCACACCACAGTTCCATTGCGGCTAAACTGTGGTTTAATTGGAAAAACGTATGACCGGCGTCTGGGTTTTCGAAACAGTGGTTAGAACGCAGTTGTGTCAGAGACAAGCAGAAACCATAAACAGCTACAGCTGATGCATGATTGATTACCAGAATTTGGAGTCCGTGACTCGAGCTTGGCACTATTCTAGTTCACGGGCGTATTGGAGTGGGTGGGCCAGCAGAACAGGTGGCTCTTAACAAACCTTCCCTGAAACTGGCCTGTTTGTTACATGCTTGGAGTTTTGTGGATTGGAAGAGTTGGGAAATTTTTGTGTCTGGTATAAAATAACACTTGCCAAACAGGATTTGACTTCATTGTCATAAGCATTATTTCATGCTCGTGACGCATGGGCAACAGGGGCAACTGCCAGTTATACACGAACATGGGTTTTACTTCTATCACACCCCTTTTTAACATAACCTTATGCATTCTTACACCCTTGATATGATATAAAATCTATATTATTTATCGTATTCACCATCGTTTGCGATGTCTTCGAAACCTTTATATTTTTCTAGTATTATTGTACATGAAACCTATCTAAAAATATATAAAAATAAACGTATTAAAATGGTTTGATATTAAAAATCAATTTTAAAATTATATTTTTAACCTCTGAACGATCTAAACTACATTAATATATGTATATCATTAATATATGGAAAAATAATTTTATAAAGTATTGTTACATTCTAATTTTTTTATATGAATGAATTTAAGCATTTTTTTTTGTAATTTGCACATGAATATATAAACAAATGTAACCTATGCACATAATCAATTTTTTTTTGTAATTTGCACATGAATATATAAACAAATGTAACCTATGCACATAATCGAAGAAGAAGAAGAAGAAGAAGAAAATGTAGCCTAGGCATGGGGCTTCATGGGTACGAAAGTGGTGATATGTAGTCTCTTCGTTTGTGTGGGAGTATCCACCCTACGAAAAATTAGAGTTATTTCTTAGATGTATGTTAGTATATTATATGAAAATTGTAAAAATATTTCTGAACTTAATTGTAATACCAGTTGAGATGTTTGTAAAATACTTTATCAAAAAATGTAGCCCATGCACAGCTTTGATTTTGATCAAATTTAATTTCTTAGCTAAACAAATGATGTTAACCACAGTATATAAAGCATATTTTCGATAACTCGTCACGATATTAAAAATAGAGTGAGTTACACGTAACAACCTCTGTATGACTCAATTATATAGAAATGGGATTGCACAAATATATCTCTAAAATATTGGTTAATTTTAGGAGAGAAGAATGATTAAAAATAAACTTTTATATAAATCTTGTTCTTATGTTTAAAAAAAAATTTACATCTAAACCATAACATCAAAAATCACTTTCATTAGCAACTTTTATGTTAAAAATATTTAACATGCTATTAGGATGATGAGTAAGAAACCGTTAAAATGCAAAAATAATTGTATAATATGTAAAAGCTTTCAAAATATTTGTTTTTTTTATTATAGCTAGCTAATGTTATGACCAAGGATGCACACCTAGGGATTCAACATGTGAGACGGTTTGAACAACTAGTGTAGCCAAGTGGACGAGAGGAAGAGCGTGGGTTGTTGTGATCATGTTACTAGGCCTTCAAAAGACCAGATAAGCCCTCAAGGAATGTGTTTAATATTCTTTATTTCATTTGAGATTGCAACTATAATTGTAAGGAAATGTTCCCTCTTAAAGATGAGCTTTGTTGATCGTTGTTAATGATGAAAATCTATAGTTTAATGAGCGAACTCTGGTCAATTCATATCAAGTGGTATCAAAGCTCAAGTCTACAAACTCTAACATGTCAAGGCAGATGTGATCACAAAAGGATATAGGGGCAATTGGGCAATCATTAACGATTGGTTCTTGTAATGCAGGCGTCGAGGCTGAGACCAAAGACATCGAGCATTTTTAATGAAAGCATGCAGGAGCACCATGCCATGCACTACAGCAAAAAAGGTCCCTGGTGACAAAATTGATAATGAAAAAATTTTTTTGTTATTTTTTGTTTCGTCTTCTTCTTGTCACAACTTTGTTAGCCTTCATTGGCAATAATTTTTTCCTTTAATTTGTTGCTATTGCCTAAATTCGACATGGCATCAGCAACAAATGCTACAACAACAAAAATTAGTTGTCAATTCATATCAATGGCAACAATTATATGTTATTGACAATAAAAAATTTTGTTGTTGTTGACCAAATTTGTTGTAGTGATGGTTCTTGAATAAGAAATGGTGAACACACAACAATAATTGAAAGCTCTCTAAAGGGATATTAATTATCTTCTTGAGTGTACGAGGTAGAAGTATTGAGTAGCGTCTGGCAAATGTGTCCTTTACCACTAGTGATTTGACACACCAACTTTGATAATAACCCTACCAAGTGAGTGTAACGAAAATACATGTAACAACACGTCTCTATTGGTCGATCGTGTCTGCAAGATTGACATTAGAGGTGGTGAGAGCACCAGAGCTTTGTTTCTTGGCATGTCTCCTTTTATTCTTGATAAGAAGGTTGTCGCCAAACACATTTACAATAAGTAGACCACAATTGCACTACATCAATTGCTTGCGATGATGAAGAAGTTATTCATGGAGGTGGAGAAATCAATGATCAAGAAGACAAATGATGGTGTTCTTAGGATGGGAAACACCACTTTAGCTATAGAGCTAAAATCCTCTGCTTTTGAATCCACTAAATTCAAGCAAAAGAATAAAGTTCGTGTCTATTATAGAACTTTTTGAGAAAGTTTCTCAGCTACTACTTATATGGAAATTTTCAGAATATTGCTGGAGCAATTTTTGAACAAATCTCAAAATGTTGCTGGACTGTTTTTGAATAAGTCAAGATGTGGAAAGTTTTAGAAGCAGTTGCTAGAAAATAGGATCATGGGTTTATGTTGTTCATAGGTATAATGCTGAAATTTTTTAGTATTTCTATTATGTTTCTTATGTATATAAAACATTCTCTATTTAGTAAAGTCTGTGAGATATTCCATTAGTTTAATATATGCCTTTGCATTTGTTGTCATTTTGCTACTGTTCTTATTAAAACAACATCTTGGTATCAAAGCTATCATCTTAAGGGGCCTGTGAGCTAGTGTTAAGAGTGTTTTTTCATTCAAATACTTAGATAACCAACTTTCCTAGCATTCGAATATTTTCTTTTCAATTATAACACCAATTTTCATCGGTCAGAACTATCAAATATGGGGAGTAAAGATGACAACTTATTTGCAAGTTGTTGATCTTTGGGAAGTAATGGAATCTGATTATAAAGTTGCTTCATTGGCAAACAATCCTATTATGCAAGAAATCAAATCTCAAAAGGAGCAGAAGACCAAAAAGTTCAAAGGAAAGTCTTGCCTACATTCATCAGTTTCTGAAGCACTTTTCATAAAGGTCATGACTTTGGAGTCAGTCAAAGATATATGGGACTATCCCAAGATTGAGCTTCAAGGCAATGACAGAGCAAGAAGTATGCAAGCATTGAACTTAAGGAGGGAATTTGAGATACAAAGGATGAAGGAATCAGAGACCATAAAGGAATACTTAGACAAGTTGTTGGGTATAGTAAATAAGGTAAGGTTGCTTGGAGAATATTTGTCTGATCAAAGGGTAATTGAAAAAATCCTAGTAACCTTGCCTAAAAGATTTGAGTCTAAAATTTCTTCTCTTGAGGAATCTAAAGATATGTCAAGTATTTTTTGGCAGAGTTTTTGAATGCATTGGAGCCACAAGAGCAAAGAAGATTGATTAGGCAAGAAGGACTTGGGGAAGGAGCTTTGCAGGCCAAACTACAAATCCAAGAAGAAGGAAAATACAAGAACAAAATGGGAAATAAGAATAGACATGATGCTAAAGCTAGAGACAACAAAAGGAACTTACCCTCAATGCCAACATTGCAAAAAAACAAATCATCTTCAATCTAAGTGTTGGTGGAGGCCTGATATCAAGTGAAGAAAATGCAACCAGCTAGGCCGCATTGTAGAAGCAAACAATAACAAAAAATGAAACTAAGATGGTGAACTAACAGGAGGAGGAGCAACTATTTGTAGCTTCATGTTATCCAAGTAGCAACTCGAGTTAGAGTTGGTTTATAGATAGTGGTTGCCAAACCACATGACTCACGATATAAAACTCTTCAAAGAGCTTCATAAGTCAGCAATTTCCAATGTCTTAGTGGGTAGTGGTGAAAATATTGCTATCAGGGGCAAAGGGATAGTAGCCATTGAAAGCGCTTCAGGTATAAAACTCATCTCTGATATTTTGTATGTACCTAACATTGATCGAAATTTTCTACGTATTAGTCAACTTTCGGAGAAAGGCTGCAAAGTATTTTTTGAAGACAAAAAGTATATTATTAGAAATGCAGATGATCAAGAAATGTTCACAATAAAAACAAAATGCAAGTGCTTCTCTTTGGATCTATTAAAGGAGCAAGCAGTATATCAAGTATCGATGAACAATCTAGAGACATGACATAAGAGATTAGGCCATTTTCATCATGTAACACTCATATTTATGCATAAAAATTAGCTGATACAAGAGTTACCTCCATTGGAAGAGCATTTACTTGGCTACAAGACTTGTCATTATGGAAAAAAATGCAAATTATCTTTTCCATAGAAGACTTGGAGGGCTTCACAAAAGTTGTAATGAATACATACAAATCTTGAAAGGTCTTGAAGAACTCCATTAGTAAAGCAATGCAAATATTATATTATTTTTATAGATGATCTAACTAGAATGTGTTGGATTTACTTCTTAAGGTTAAATATGAGGTTGCAGTTGTATTTTGGAAATTCAAAGCTTGGGTAGAAAACTAGAGTGGCTGCAACATACAACCACTAAGATCGGACAATCGCACAAAATGTAAACCGGAACAATTCACTTTGTTTTGTGAAGAAGCTGGAATTGAGCACCAGCTAATAATTCCATTCGCTCTACAAAAAAATAGAGTAAGTAAGAGAGAGAATAGAACAATTATAAAAATGACCAAAGGTTTGCTTCATGAGAAAGGGTTGCCAAAAATATTTTGGGCAGAGGCTACAAATACTGCTATTTTTTTATTGAATAGGCTTCCAACAAAGGCTTTACAGAAGAAAATAGTCTTTGAAGCTTGGTATGGATACAAATCCTCTCTACAAAATCTCGAAGTTTTTAATTATTTATGTTTTTCATATGTGTCTCAAGTAAAGAGAGACAAGCTTGACAAGAAAGCGAAGTCAGGAGTCTTTATTAGCTACACAACATCTCTAAGGCTTATAGAATCTTCAAGCCTCAAATAGGAAAAATTTTGATAAGTAGAAATGTTACCTTTATGGAGAATGAACAATGGAATTGAGAAATCAATGAAGATAATCAATATCTAGAAGCATTGCACTTTCTAAAGATAATGTTGATGATCCACCAATTAGAGGAATAAGGCTGCTAGCTGATATTTATCAAAGATGCAATGTTGTTACGCTGGAGCCTATAGCATTTGAAGAAGTTGAGAAGGACTAGAAGTGGATGGAAGCTATGAAAGAGGAAATGAGAATGATAGAAAAAATCACACTTGGGAACTTGTGTAAAGGGCTCAAAATAGGAAGATTATAGGAGTTAAATGGGTGTTTAGAACCAAGTTAAATGTAGATGGATCAGTTAACAAGCACAAGGCAAGGTAGTGGTGAAGGGTTATGCTCAAATTTTTAGCATGAATTTCTCTGAAACATTTGAGTCTGCAGCAAGGTTAGATACAATCAGGTTGTTGTTAGCTATTACAGCACAAAAAGGCTAGAAGGTATACTAACTACATGTCAAGTCAGCATTCTTAAATGAATTCTTATAGGAGGAAATATATGTAGAGAAGCTGTAGGGATTTACCGTGCAAGGGCATGAGGATAAGGTGTATTTATAGAAAAAGGCATTTTATGATCTTAAATAGGCACCGAGGGCTTAGTATAGTAGGATAGATGACCACTTACTAAGCCTAGGCTTTGTAAAAAGCCTTAGTGAATCAACTTTAAATGTGAAGAAGGTAGCTTCTAGCTCAGTTATTATATCAGTTTATATTGATAACTTGCTTGTAACAGGAAGCAATGAGGAACTTATAAAGGAATTTATAGCAAAAATGCTTCAAGTGTTTGAGATGACAAACTTAGGCTTGATAACTTACTTTCTTGAAATAGAAGTGAAGCAAAGACAACATGAAGTTTTTATTTGTCAATAAAATATGCAAAGGAGATTGTAAAAAAATTTCATATGGAATACTACAAAGCTACAAAACTCCTATGAATCAAAAGAAGAAATTCAATAAGGATGATGAAGTTGAGAACATTGATGAAGGTTTGTACAAAGTTTAATTGGTTGTTTAATGTTTCTTATTGCAACCTAGTCTAATATAATGCATGATGTTAGTCTGTTTTCTAGATTTATGCACTGTGCAAGTGTAGTGCATTTTAAGCAACAAAGAGGATTTTGAGATATGTCAAAAGGTACTATTGATTATGTCATAAGGTTCACTCATTGTTCAAATTTTAAATTTCGTGGTGTCTCTGACAACAATTAGGTAAGTTCCGTTGATGGTATAAAGAGTACAACAGATTTTTTTATTTTATTTTTGGATCAACTATGTTCTCCCGGTGTTCAAGGATGCAAGAGATCATTACACAAAGCATTGTAGAATCTAAATATATAGTAGCTACTGCGGTAATTAACATGCTCTATGATTCAAAAAATATTAGCTGACTTGCATATTGAATAGGAGGAGAGTACACAAATTTTTGTTGATAACCAGGCTGCTATCTCTATATCTAATAATCTAAGTTTTCATGGAAAAATAAAACATGTTAATATTAAACTTTACTTTTTCAGGGAAGTACAGAACAAAGGAGAAGTGTTACTGCTTCATTGCAAATCAAGTAATCAGATTGCTGATATTTTAACAAAAGCATTTCCTAAAATCATGTTTGAATTTTTAAGAGAAATTGGGAATGTGCAACATCAAGTCCATGGAGAAGTGTTGAGAAAGTATCTCAGCAATTTTTGTTCGCAATCTCACAACAAGTACACGGGTCGTAGATTGTAGTATATAAATTATCGATTCACAAGAAATTTAGGACTTAAAACTTTGTTTTAAATACTTTTGTATCAAATATCAAGAGAATAAAGTGAAAAAGATAAGTGGAAAGAGAAAATCAGAATTTAGAATTGAATCTTAGAAACCAGTGATGAAAGTCCCTAGGATCGAGGGGTTTCACATGAGTCTTTTGCAACGAGTAGTAATATGATTATTTAGTTTAGATATTGTTTGTTAAAGGAGAATATACCCTAACTTCTCATTATACCTTCTCTCGAAACCTACGAAGCGCAATCCTAATTTATTCTTAACCACCTATTCTCATGAGATTAAGTCAATTAGGATTCATTAAGATCTGTGATCGTTCATGGATTCCTCAAGGTCATCATGCCTATTCTTATGGTCTTAGATTTTCAAGGTTAATATCTTAATTGTCGTATATTAGATTTTCATCTCTCAGTTCCATCACCTAATATATATAAAATTATTGCCAAAGTGGGAGCTCAAGCGCTAGACAAGGATTAAATCACAAGATATTAAATTAACAATAATATCCATCATAGATAAATCAAAACCATGCACCACGTTACATTGTACGCGTGCTACATTCTAAACCCTAGATTTTGGGGTTTAGTTGAATATGTTTAAGTTCAAAATAAAATTAAGACCCAAATCCATTATAAATAGGACAATAAAAATTTTAAAAAAAAGAAGAAGAAGAAAAGCCTATTGGTTGAAAGTCCCGATGATGCGTCGGCCGCTACCAGCAACCCGACACTCCGCCTCTAGCTTTGTGCTCTTTGCCTCCTCTCCACACATAACTCTCTCTTTCTCTCTCTAATTTTTCTCTCTAAAATTCTGTTGTGGAATTTGCCATGTGTCCAAAAAATCTTCTCTCTGGCCGTCCTCTATTTATAAGTGCTGTCATAGCTTGCTCTTACGCAATTGTTACCCCTTGTATTGTGTTAAGTGAGCCCTTGATTTCGTTTCCACGTTAGCTTACACAATATCTGCCGCTGCCAATCCATGCATCTGCCACTGTAATTTACGCAATTTGAATGACATTATGATTTGGATGGTTGTATGCTGAAACCAGTTGAGCATCCGTGGAAGCTTGGGCATGCATGGAATTAACTGGACGGAGGATAATTTGAGCTCGCCTTTGATATGACAATGCATGGAAGGAATTTTGCTGGATAAGAAAAATGCGGTGCAGATCTGGTTGATGGCCAAAGTATTTAGTTTGGACGACCTTGATTTAGCTTTAGGCGGTGGAATAAAAAGATGCTGAAATATGGATGATCAGCTTGGATCCAACTCAGCTGCACTGCTTGATAACTGCTGATTGAACGGTGAGGATCAATGCTGGGAAATTGACGGTTTTGTTTGTTGGACGCTGTGGACGTGATGCCTGGCCCACTGATTGGAAATGAACGGTGCTGATTGTTGCTGAGTGGATGAGCGGTGGAGAGACGTAAGATTTCAACGGCCGACAGCTTGAGGGATTAATTATTGGACAGCTAGGGCGGTGATGGCATGGCTGAAATTTCCAGCTGTTAATTTCTGGATGTTGAAATAAAAAAAAATGAACGGCTCTGATATGTTGGAGGCTTAATTTTCAGCTGAAAATATTGCATGAATATATGGACGGCTTCAAATCAGCTTAGGTGGTGGATGGTTTGATTACGTAATTTAAATGGTGGCCCCACTACTTGAACTTGCAAAATCTGCATAAAAATATATAAATTATAAACTCATCAAATTTATTAACGGGTTACTAATATAAAAATTATTTCAAACCCATTTGATTTTTACAGCAACAAATAAAATAAAATTTCAAGTCAAAAGATTATAAAAATCATTGAAATAACTTGAAATTAATATTTAAGGCTCAAATGTTGCAAACACATATTTTAAAGAAGATTTCACATTAAACTCAATTAATTACCTACTAAATTATCATAAAATGTTCACAAAATATATTATTAACTTCCAATTATCAACTGCTGATGTGGACAATTTCAAAATGTTATTAGACCAGTTTTTGAGCAAGTCTCAGAAAATTGTTGGAACTGTTTTTGAACAAGTCAAGACATAGAAAGTTTCAAAAGCAATTGCTAGAAAATAGGATCATGGGTTTATGTTGTTCATGGGTTAATCGTACAATTTTTTAGTATTTTTGTTATGTTTCTTATGTATATCAAGCATTTTCTATTCAATAGACTCTATGAGATATTCCAGCAATTTAATATATGCCTTTGCATTTGTTGTCATTTTGCCATTGTTCTTATTAAAAAACAATAGAACTGATTTTCCATTATGTTTACATCAACAGCGATGGTGGACATGAAAGATTTTAGCTTGAATATCGACACTAGGGGTGGTACTAAATGTGAACACAGCTCTCATCTCAAGAAGATGGTCCAGTGTTGCAAATGAAGATCACCAAGATTATCACGCTATGCAAGGCTAATTAAAAACCCAATTGTCTAGCCATAATAAGCAATGACAATGCAAGGGCATGGGATCCCCACAAGAAATTGTGGCTTAAGCAGAGGCTCTAGACCTATGTGTGGAATCTAGGCAGAAAGGCAAGGCTAGTGGGTGATCTTATCTATATGAATTTGGGATCTATGTGAAGCATGATGATCCACACTTGTCTATTTCCGACAATTTTCACTTACTACCATTTAATGGAAGAGCTTCTCAAGAACTCATAAATAAGAAAATCGAAGTTTTTGCTTCAACTAGATAATGACAGACATCAAGGCGGCAAACTCTATTATTAAGCGACGACTTGGTATTCAAGTTCTCATTGTATGCAAGCTATTTGCGTTTGAGATATTTATGCAACTTTATTTGCATTGAATATGTATCTCCTTGCATTGAACTCCTTCTTTGGATTATAAATAGAAGGCGTTCTTAGGTAATGAGTGTGTAATCTTCTTGAGCTCTCTTCTATACTCCTTTGTGAGGTTTAGTTTTTTTCAAAGTTTCTTACTGAGTATGTTGGGTTTAAAAGTTTTCCTTTTAAGAATTTTTCATACCTTATAATCTCTTTTTTATAGTGGATTTTCTCCTCCTTCATTCATATTTTTAATTCACATTAATTTTTTTTCACATAACTCTATGTCTATTTTGTTTTTTTCTTATTTTCCACACTATTTTACTATTTGTACAATTCTTTCTAGACAAACTAGAATCAAAGCTTAGTTCAATTTCTTGGATGTTAAGATAACAACAACAAAGTTTAAGATAGAAAAGTTTAATTGTAGAGATTGATTGAGAAGGTACGGGTCACTGAAACTTTATTTAGAAGAGGTTAAGAAGATGTGTTATGTACACCTACAAAATCAAATCTCATATAATACTAATTATCCTTCTGGTTCATTGATTAAGTTTCTTTTGGTTATCAAGTTTAAGTATCTTCACTTGGTTGAGGCTTTTGGTACATTGATTAAGTCTTCTTTTGTTATTAAATTTCATGGTTATTGGAATTTGATTGAGATTTTTTGTGTATTAGTGAAAGTCACTTTTGCTTTCTAACTTTAGGTGTTGTTGGAGTTTGGTTGAGACTTTTGGTATTATTCAAGTCTCTTTTAGTTTCCAACTTTAAACATCATTTTAACTTGATCGATAATTTTCAGCCTTGAGAGGTAATTTGTGGAGAAGGTGAAGAATTTATATTTTTTGAAGATTTAAGATGTTGCTTGAATTCAAGTCAATGTGGAGATTTGTTGAGGTGATTTGGCATTCAAGTTATTGTTGTATGAAAGCTATTTGCATTAGACATATTTACACAACTTATTTCCATTGGAAAATTCAATTTGTATCTCTGTGTTCCAAATCCCACTTGGATTAATCATTGGATTAAGTTCCCTCTATTGGAATTCAAGGCAAATTAAGCACAATCCATGTTTTGATGATTAACAACTCAATTTGAGAAATAATTAAGTACTAAGTATTCCAAAGGTTTAAAAATTTAAGATTCAAAAGATAGCAGGTCAAGTCGCAACCCTAAGTTGACTCAATCATCGACTTAGGTCAAATCAATTCCCAAGTCGACTCTAGAATCGACCTCAAGTACATTAAATGCATCAGAGCTGAAATTGGGACTCGGAGACAGGTGAAGTCGCAGCTAAAGTCGCGACTTAGGTGAAGTCGCAAACCCAAGTCGACTCCAGATGCGACTTGGGTATGACATTGCTGAAGACTTCGAGATTTCAAAGTCAAGTCGCTTTCCAAGTCAACTCCATCATGCGACTTACGTGAAGTCGCATCTCAAGTCGACCCGAGCATGCGACTTGAGTAAAGTCCAAGTCCAAGTTGACCTAAACATGCGACTTAAGTATTTAGCTGCCCTATAATGATTCAGAAACACCTTATTAAGAATGGACAATAAGATCAAGAAAGAAATAGCTACCATGAATCAAATTAACACAAAAGTTTTTTCAAGAGAATATTGTATCGCTTGGTTTAAGCGAAACAAGCACATATCAAGGATATCTAATGAAGATCAAGAGAAGAAAGGGAACATACACAACTAAAGGTCACTTGCAAGGCCTTGAAGTTCCAAAGATAATCAATGGCTGGTGAAGTCGCATCCGAAGTCGACTCCACCTGCGACTTAGGTCAAGTTCAAGACCAAGTCGGCCTGAAGGTGGAACTTGGAAGTAGAAGATGAAGACCGAAGTCGCACCCGAAGTTGACTCCACTATGCGAGCTGAATGAAGTCGCATGCCAAGTCGACTCCAAATGCGACTTGGTTCGCAACGGTCGGAAAAAATTTGAATGTTGGCGCATTTAATGCATGCCACCTACCTCCAAACATTCGAATTTACTTCCCATTATATAATGAGCATCAAATGAACGTAAACGCAGTTGAAAAAACATTGAATGAGCTTACCTTCTACTCTATCTTGCATTTAAGTTAGTCTATAAGAATATTGAAGAAGAACTGTGCTTGAAAACTGCTGAAAGCTGCCTTGCTCAATCATCTACTGCTTCTACAAGTTCTTCTAAGTGTTGTAAATTTCCTACATAAATCTGTAATATTGATTATTTGTTTTTCCCACTCGGTTTGATATGGGAGATCGAAACTAAGTGAAGGCAAAGTAGTGTGTGACTGGAGTGAAGCTCGTCACCTACTTGTGCTAAGATTGTACAAGCCCCCTAGAGCTGAAATCTAGAAGAGAGCTGCTGCTCTAAGTTATATTGAAATACAATAGTGGAACCTAAGCCACAAAAGGTGTGTGCTTAGAAGAGTGAAATAGGGGAGGTCGCCTGAAACACTATAAATCTTTGTCTCTTGGAGTGGCTTGATTGTTTGTGTTTTATTATTTTATTTATCTCCATCTTACTAATTGTTTCATTGAGAAAATTAATTCTATAAAAGGGGAAATTTTTGTTTAAGCAAAAAATTTTAAAATACTCAATTCACCCCTCCCCTCTTGGGTAACTGTCATAAACTCGGGACCAACACCCTCTTTAGGTTTATAAATAGAGGACTCGCTATAAGGTTTGGTGAGTTTGTAATGTTTTAAAGCTTTCTTGTATACTCCTTTGTGTGGTTTAATCTATTTGAGAATTTTTTGTGAGTGTATTGGGTTTAATGTTTTTCTTTTGAGAGTTTTCCATATCTTGTAATATTTTTATAATAATCAATTTTCTCTCCCTTTACCAGCAATTTTTTCATCCACATTGAAAGATTTTTCACCTAAATCTATATCTGCTTTATTTCTCTTTCTATCATTTCTTCACACTACTTTGTTGTTTGTAGGATTGTTTTCTAGCATCCATGTGTTGATGGTCACTCATAGTGCATGCTTACCCTTTTTTATCAAGAGCACCATTGTAGTTTCTTAGTGTTGTGAGCAACCATGGCATCACACACGTAGTCTACTTGTGAGTTTTTCCTACCGCGGTGGAACTTGGTGGGCTGGTCGGTGCTATTATAAGCATCCTTTGCCAACAGTTTTCTAGCACATAGGGCCCTAATTGCTTATGTGACAACTAAATCCATGATTTTGGAGACACTTATTAGAAGGGATTCACTAACACCACATGGGACAATTGACTCAATTTCCATAGTTATGTCCCCCACCTCAACTCAGAGGACTATTATGGATTTGAAACGGGCAAGAATGTTATGACTATAAAATCACACGTGTGGTTTCAACATGTGAGGTAATTTGGATAGCTGGCACAGCTAAGTAAGAAAGAGGTTGTTAGGACTATGTTACTAGGCCTTTAAAAGGGGTTTATTAGGATTACGTTACTAGGTCTTTAAAAGGCTAGATAAGTTCATGAGGCATGTGTCTAGTATTCTTTATTTCATTCAAAATTCAATTATAATTACTTGGAAATGATCCCTCCTCAAGAGGAGCTTTGTTGTCATCAATGAATCCATTGTTGAAAAGAATAATTTTTGGTCGGTTCATATCACTAAACATACTTTTCTAGATATTAAATATGGTTTTGGAAAATGAAAATAAAATTTGTGTAATGTCTATTTGTATGAATGTTCATTTTTAATCATCCCTATTTAAATGGACAAGGCTTAAATATAATCTTAGTTAATTTGAATCATAGGACAACACACTTGCACGTCATTACTAAGAAGTAATATATAAGGTATGGTAAGAAAATGCTTTTTATAGTAACTTGATTCGTTGCATAAGACCTTAATTTTGCATCATATACAAATAAGCAATAGAAAAATTTACTATTCGCTTGCTACATATGTCTTGTGGCATATAACAATATGCAATAACTTGTAAATTTGTTTCTTTTATTATCACTTAATGCAACAAATTTTGTAGCAAATTTTTTACAACATATATGCATAGGTAGTAAATTTCTACTACATATATTAAATATAAGGAGCAAATTTTGCTGCATATATTAATATAAGTAGCTATTTTGTTGCATACATTAAATGTAGGCAAGGGAATCTTGCTACATATATTATTAGCAACAAAATTTTGTTGCATATATTTAACATATACAATAAAATACAGTTTCATATTTCTTTATAATATCTAATAAAGAAAATCATATATAACACCAATAGTTTTTTAAATGAAAAAGCAATGTTCGATTTCAGTATAGAAAATTAGACTTTATACTACCAAAACAATTCAAAAAAACCTATAAAGTTTGTAAGACAATTGTCTTATATGCCTTATGTGTCAATTAAAGAAAGGAAAAGTATTGAATCTTGAACTTTTGCGAACAAGACAAAAGTCTATTAATCCTCAATAAGAACAAACTAACAACAACCATGGACTTAATGACATCCTATTTGTCTTCGTCTCCTCTTTCTCACAAAAGAGTATTTTAACTATTTGAAATAAGTCGTCATAAAAAAAATCTGAAATAAGCATCACCAAATTTTTTTTCTATTGTGGACTCTTTGCAAGTATACGAGTCGTAGCTTATAGTATATAAAAGAACATTCCCATGAGGTCCCATGAGGATCGAGTTGAAATCTAGACTATAATAAATTCAATCATCTTAGACAATAAAAAATAGTAAATATAAGAAAAATTTATGACTAATTTAAAAAAAGAAAATATTACTAATCTAGTAACGTGAATAAGATTTAGGAGCAAGAGATATTAGAGATCTAAGATCTAAGGTTTCACATATGATGTTTTTGAAATGGATAACCGACTCACTTATTTAATCCATATTAGTCAAATTAAAAGAGCATAAACCCTAAAGTAATCTTACATCTTTTCTTGAGGCATGAAAGACGTACCGTAATCTTCATAACCACCTGTTCTCATGGGATTATATTGATTAAAATTCATTAAGTTTTACGGTAGTTTAGGAAATTTCTGTTGTAAACATAAGACAAATTAAGCACAATCTATGTTTTGATGATTAACAACTCAATTTGAGTAATATCAAGGTACTAATGAGGTATTAAGTATTTTTAAGGATTATAAAGTTTAAAGATCAAAGATTGGCAGGTCAAGTCGCATGCCAAGTCGACTCAGGCATCGACTTAGGTGAAGTCAATACCGAAGTCGACTTCAGCGTCGACTTCGAGGCCTCATTTTTCAACAGTGTAAAATTTGGACACTTGAGCAGATGAAGTCGCAACTGAAGTCGACTTCGCTCGCGACTTAGGTGAAGTCGCAACATCAAGTTGACTCCATCTGCGACTTGGGATATCTTCAGAGACTATAGTTGAAGCTAACAATGTCAAGTCATATTTCAAGTCAACATTGTCATGCGACTTGGGTGAAGTCGCACCTGAAGTCGACTCAGACTCTCGACTTCAATAGAATAGTAAATCAAGATGATCTTAAACACTATACTCAGAAAGATGAAGTCTAAATCATGAAAGATTGACCAAGCTCAAGTATCAAGAAGAATGAATAAAACTTAAATACAAATGAAAATTCATAAGCATAAATTATAAAGAAGCAAAGAAAGACAAACAAACAAAAAAAGATCACATTATGTCAAAGTTCTAAGAAATTAGATAACTGATGGAGCACCACAACCGAAATCGACTTCACCTACAACTTGGGTCAAGATTGAGACCAAGTCAACTCAAGTTTGGAACTTGACTGAAGAGCTGAAGACCGAAGTCACATCCGAAGTTGACTCCAGTCTGCGACTTGAATGAAGTCGTAATCCAAGTCGACTCCAAGTGCGACTTGAGTCACAACGGTCGGAAAAATTCAAATGTTGGCGCATTAAATATGCGCCACCTACTTCCAAATGTTCGAATTTTCTCTCCCCTATTTAAGACACCTTAAATGAACGGGAGAAGAAAGAGAAAAAGCATTGATTGAGTTCAACCTCTTTATTCTCAAGCATTTATGTGATCTAAAAGAAAGTTTTCAAGAAGAACTCAGTGACAATCTGCAAGTGCTAAATTACTCCATCATCAACTCCTTCTACAGGTTCTTCTTTATGCAGAAATCTGATTTCTATACATCTATAAAGTATAGTATCATTTTTTTATTAATCATTTGTGTTCCACTTGGTTTAGTATTGGAGACTACAACCAAGTGAAGACAAAGTAGCATGTGATTGAAGTGTAACTTGTCACCTACTTATACTAAATCTATATAAGGCCCCCTAGAGCTAGAATCTAGAAGAGAGTAAGGGCTCTGTTGTATTACTATTTTGTTTAGTGGAACCTAAGATACTAAGGTAAGCTCTCGAAGTAGTGGAGTAGGGAAGGTTGTCTTGAACCACTATAATCTCTTGAGTTCATTTTAATTGCTTTTATATTTCACGTTTTTCATTCGAGGGGATTAAAACTCTCAAGGGGTTAAGTTCCTAATTATGAAAGAATTTTTCAAGAATCCAATTCATCCCTCCCATCTTGGGTTTTGTCAAAAACTCAGGACCAATAATTTCTTGAGGTTATCACACCTATTCTCGTAGTCTAAACTTCTAGATTTAATATCTTGACTTTCTTATATTAGACTTCTACGTCTCAATTTTTCACATAATATATGAAATCGTGCCAAAGTGAGAGCTCAAATGCCTAGCAAACATTAAGATCAAAAGATACTAAGTTAAATAATTATCCTTCAAAAATAAGTAGAAATTAATCTTCACAACATAGTGTCATATGCTACATCTTATACCCTAAAATATAAACTTAGCCAAATATGATTTTAATCAGTCTAAACAACAATACAAGATTATTATGAGAATCCATCAATCCCAAGATAATATAAACAAAGAAAATAAGAAAAGAAAGATTATAGGTGGAGTTTTCAATGGTGTCTTGAATAGCTCTCGCCAAATCGTCTTTTCGTTCTTCTCTCCTCGTCTCTCCTCTCGTTTCCAAACTCTAACCACAAATCCTTGCTCAAAACCACATCCTTTATTGTTATAGTTGTGCTTAGCAAGTGTTTATATAAAGATCTCTCAAAATTTGCACAAAACTAACGAAGAATGGCTACATATGCTGCAACAAACTGAACACGGCCTAGGCCATATTTTCCCTAGGGCAACATAACTTAAGTCATGTTCCTTGCTTATCACAAATATTTTACTTTGAATTTTCATCGATTTGCTGCCCAACACATCCTAAACTGTGTTGGTACTTCTCCATTACGTCCTTTCCCATTTTGATAACGAATTTGACTCTGTTTAGCTCTCTAATTCATCTAATTAAGCATGTATTGATTCTTAAACTTCGATTTTTCATGATTTGCCTGCACTTAATCCCAAAATAACCTAAATTCATGCATCGGCCAAATATGAGTATCTTACACAAAATCAAGAAGATGTTATCATTTAAGCTCACAAAGTCATATTCAAACCAATGATTTGATCATTAAATCATCCAAATTATGAGGAATAATCTTGACACAATATTTACTAACTTGTAACCTCTAAGTGGTCTTCCAATTCAATATAAAAGACAACATTTTGTCAGCCTCACTCTTTAAGATTTTTTGCAAGAAGAAAATGTTAATAGCCTTTTTTGCATTCTTAAATATAACATAAAACTAGATTTAGAATTTTGATTTCCACAAAGAAGCTTCCAAATAAAATATACGAATCAAAAGAACGCAAACTAACTATTTATAGCTAACTATATTATTTAGTAATAGAGACAGCTAAAACTATAATCTAAACAATCCCATAAGAACATAAACTAATAGCAAAATATAATCTTACCAATTCATCTTTCTCATTCCAATAACTAAACATAGAGAAATATGTCATCTTTGTCACTCAATCATATAATGCAATCGTATCTTCAATATAGAATTTATTTAGTTTTCTCAATGTTTCTATTTATCCTTTTAAATTATTTTCACCTTTAGCCTTTATCTAATTGATGGGCTTTAATCAACATTAGGAATCCCATTGAGGTGTTCTTATATTCTAAATATTCTTCATATAAAACTCTTTAAAATATTTTGAATTCTACAATTTAAATCAACCACAAGAATAATTTGTTTAGTTATTAAGAAGAAAAGTCACTCTATGCTCCTTAACTATGAATTTTTGAATTTTTCCTCAACATTTGCTAATTTGCATGACTTTATATACAAATAAAGTTGATCTAGAGTTTTGCCAATTTATTAGTAAGTTATCACCTTTTCAATTGCATGTTTATAATGTTGTTATAAACTTGACTAAAATTGTTTAGCAATTAACATAGATTTGAACAATTGAGGGGCTTCATAACCATATTCGAGAAAAATGATGGCAAATCTCATTTTGAATGATCTATTGCAAAGCATGGTTTCCTTACATTGTTTATTAAATTATGCTTAGAAGTTGGATTGTTGTTGCACAGTATTTCTGTTTTAGTTCTTAAAAGAACTAGTTCTTTACTTTCTCTCTTAGATGCTTGCTTATTTTTTTTTGATGCAATGTTAGTAAAATTATATGTTAAAGAGGATTTAAAATAAAAATGTAAAAAATATAATCTAATTTTAAATATAAAGATTCGAGATTGTGATGAATTGTAATATATCATCAATTATCATACGACATAAAATAACGATTGTCTATGTTCGAGTATAATTGATTAGTTGAATTACAATTTCGATAAGATATAATTGAAAAAAGTATTAAATGTTTGACTTTTACTTATTTACAAGAATTATGCTAATAAATCATTAGAATCTCCAAGAATTTCCTCTATAAATTCCTTAATTTTATTTTGATTCACATTCAATGCCATAATTAGTTTATATGCATCTACTAGTAGTGCTTTTATGTCTCGTAACTCTCCATTTGTATTGTTCAATTCCTCTTAGAGGACAACTGCCTACCTATATAGCCAATTTATAATAAGTATTTTCATGGATTACTAAAGGTTTCCCAATTTCTTAATATTTTAATTCATTTACCTTTGACATTATCATAAATTTCATTAGTAGTTACATATAACTCCTTTAATTCTAAAGAAGCTTGAATTTTCTTTATTTCATTCTATGCATCATATAAAATAATAGAAATTTATATATATTACATAAACATAATAATCATGCTTATTGTCGGAAGATTAAGAACAACAAATATTTACAAAAGCAATCTTTGTTACTAGAGCTAACTAAATGTCATCCTTAGACTGCTTTCACATATGTCAAAACAATTCAATTCAATTGGGTTCAAATTATATAGAAAATTCTTCCTTTATAAAAATAAATATTTATATCAATTTTAAGTTGAAACCAAAAGTCTCAAGATAGATAGCTATATATATGGGATATATTCAGGTGCAGCGCAAACTCCTGTGTAGTGGCACGATCCGACCGTTCATAGCAGCGGGTAAAATCCTAGCCGTCGTTCCTGTGTGCGTGTAGCGCCCTTTTGAATCAACGAACAACATGCGTGTCATTTTGTTCTGGGTGCGAGTATGCAAATTGCATGAAAAAGGCAGACGTATCCCGCCCAAATCTCGGCTGTTCTAAAATCTACCATCCTGATTATCCCCTTTAGAAAAACGACTCTAGCCGGAAAACGACGCCCCTATTGCATCTCAGAGCCAGTCGAATGAAGAAAAAATTTGTGCTGGAAAATAGGAGAAAGGCCGATGCCTAGCAATGATGCTTGTAGAAGAAAAATTGGCAGAAAAAATGAGGAAAAGAAAATGAAAGCTGCAAAGATATGTGAAGCTATCTCTTGTAAAAATCTGCTTTCCTAAAAAATTAAAGGGAAAGTCGTAATTCCCAAAGATGTCGCATGCAGATAATGCGAAAAAATAAGAAACAGAAAATGAGTGCTGCCTAGATAGGACGCCGAAGCCCCAAAAATTGCCCGTGCTTGATTCTCTATCCCAAAATATGTTTGGTTGAAAATAGTGAAACGGGCAGGAGATGATTTACCAAAATAGTGAAAATATTGCTGCCTAGATAGGACGCCGAAGCCCCGAAAATCAAAAAGAACGAAGGCTAAGTGACAACCACAAATTTACCAGGTGTATAATCAGGGAAGGTAGTCTTCGTTTTCACTACAAATTCAAAAACTGTTAAAGCTTCAAAAGTTATAAAACGATCAAAAGGACTTGCAAAAATTATCAAAAAAATTTCCTATTTCTACTATATATTTTCCTATTTTATTAAACTATTATTTATTTTTTTAATCTTATGTAAAGCATGCTCATACAACAACTAGATTGCTGATATTTATAAATAGATAAGCTGCAATTCTAAAATACACACTGACTTGTTCATATAGCAATCTGATCCAACATTTAGTTTGCTGAAAACCAAAAACAGATGAAACAGATGTTCTGCAATTTCACCGTACACAATACACGTATATCATGCTTATTGAACAATTAACATGCTAATACTTTCAAATGTTGGACCTGTGGTTCCAATATACACACTGACCAATGCATATAGCATATTGATCCAACATTTAGCATGGCGAACCAGATGAAATTGACGTCCTGAAATTCCTAAATACACACTAATTATTAGGCAAGCCTGCTGATCCAGCACTTAGCAGGCAATTAACTAGAAACAGATGACTTGCAATTTACAGAATGCAGTGTACTTATGTCATGCTCATCCATCACTTAGCATGCTGACTGGTAAACTCAAAATAGACATTGACTTCTGCATATAGCATGCTTAACGACCACTTAGCATTGTGAACATAAGAAAAAATAGACTTGCATTCTCAAATTACACGTCACACCACTTAGCATGTTAATAACAACACAGATGACTTGCAATCATAGCAATGACAAGTTACACTGACTTATGCATAAAGCATGATCATTCCACATTTAGTATACTGATAACAAGTAATAGATTGCCTACAATCTCAAATTACACACTGACTTGTGCATAAAGCATGCTCATTGTACATTTATTCAACACTTAGCCTGCTGATAATAAGAACCTTATGAAAAAAGTTTTATAACTAATTTTATATGTAATTAGAATCCCATAGGAGAAAATCTCTTCAATACCCAACAGAAAATCTCCACAATACCCATTTATTTTGCAAGGTAGATATTATTGCATTGTAAGTATTTATAAAATTAACATATTCTATTTCTTATCAGTTGAATAATTTATATTGCTATTCAAATATAATTTAGTAGGTATATATTAAATGACATCACCATTGAACATGGACAAAAGTATGTCTCCATTGCATACAGTGGAATTGACTGAAGATGCTACTTTAGTTGAAGAAAGTCAACAGAGTCTAGCAAGTGTGATTACTTTCACTCCTGTTGCGCCTGTTGAGTTAACTCTTGTTATTGGGCAAGAGTTTGATAGTGAGGAAGAGGCATATTCCTTCTACAATTTATATGGAAGATGTTGTGGCTTCAATATAAGAAAAAGCGATGTTAGAAGATCTAAAAAAGATAAGCAGATATGCTTTCGCATTCTGAAATGCTCAAGAGAAGGACATAGAAGAAACGTAGAAAATGTTGAAAAAAAAGAAAGCAGATGGACATTACTAGATGTGGATGTCTTGCATCACTCACTATCAAGCTCATGGGCAACACTTCTAAATGGACAGTTATTAATTTCAAGGAAGAGCACTCTCGTCGGTTGGAGACTCTCACCAAATCTCGTTGCCTTCGGTCCCATCGCAACGTGTCGGACTCACAACTAAATCTAGTTGAAGAGTTGTGCAAGGTTGGTATAGGAGTATTCAGATCATTGCAATTCATGACAGAGGAGGTTGGGGGTCATGATCAATTAGAATTCACGAAAGTTGATCTTCGTAATGCCTTAAGATCCAGACGGATGTCAAAATATGGGAGAAGTGCAACAGCATTACTTAAGTACTTTCAGAAGCAATTTGCTACAAATGTCGATTACTTTTATGAAATTCAAGTCAACGAGCACGATCGGTTGATGTCATGTTTTTGGGTACATGGGGAATCCAAAAGAGATTACCAAGTTTTCAATGATGTTATTTATTTCGACACAACTTATCGAACAAATAAATATAGGGTGTGTTTGGCAAAGAAGAAAAAAATGTCAACTTAAAACTTTTCAATCTAAAACTTTTCACTCTATACAATTATAATATTTTTTAATTATTTTTTTCACATTTTCCCATACAACTACCCTACTTTTCAATCATTTCTACACAACTACCCACACAATTAACCTATCTATTTTAACTTTATCTTCTTTACTCCTCATCATTACCCCTATCATATTATATCATTTGACAACTTTTACCCTATAAAACTTTTCATCAAAAGTTTTATCCATTCCCAAACACACCCATAATATGGCTTTTGGGCCATTTGTTGGAGTGAATCACCACAAGCAATCAGTTTTATTTGGTGCAGGTTTATTATTTGGGGAAGTGAGGAAGACTTCGCATGGTTGTTTAAGACATGGCTCCATACTATGAGTGGTGTACCACCTAAAGCTATTGTCACAGATCAAGATCCGGCTATTACAAAGGTCATCTTCTTAGTTTTTCCAATTACAAAACATATTTTCTGTTCATGGCACATACATAGAAAATTTCCTGAAAAGTTGTATTCTGCAAATCATAAATATCCTGAATTCAAAGATAAGTTGTACAAGTTGATTCACAATATAGAAGATACAGATGAGTTTGAATCTGGTTGGGCAAAATTAATGAATGATTATGGTTTCACGGACCATGCATGGCTACAACAGATGTACAATGTGAGAGATAAGTGGATTCCAGCCTATACAAGAAGTGTTTTCTTAGCAGGTATGATGATTACGCAACGATCTGAAAGCATGAATGCTTTTTTTGACAACTTCGTTGGGCCAACCACTCAATTGCTTGAGTTTGTGGAAGCATATGAGCGTGCTATTAGAAAAAGGAGAGAAGATGAAAAGGATGCTAATTGCAAAAGTACATATGGTACTCCGGTTTTGAAAACTAAATTTGTGACTGAGGAACAAATTTCCAAGCTATACACTAGAGAGATTTTTTTTATTTTCAGGCAGAAATAGAGGAGTCACATTATTACAAGCCTAAATTTGAGGTTATGAATGGGAGTCATGTTATATATGAAATACACAAGTATAAAGACTCCACCTATATAAGAACAGTTACTTGGCATGAAGCTAAGCAATTTGCAACATGCTCATGTCGTCTATTCGAGTGGCATGACATTATTTGTCGTCATATATTATTCATATTTCAGTAGTGTGATATCATAACCATACCTGATGATCACTTGCTTCATCGTTGGTCTCAACGTCCAAAAGAGAATGTTAGAGTTCCTCTATTTACGCGGAATTGTGAGTTACGAATTTAGTTATGGTGCGGCGACATTTGACGCTCCCAAAATTAAATTTCATTCTAGAGGAAATGACATCAAGTTAGGGCAGTTTTTAAATTGGAATGCATCTTTGGACACTTTAATAACACATTTGCAAGAGCATATACAATCACAAAAGGAAGATGGATGTTCGAATGAAGAAGAACAGAATATGCCTTGTGGAGACAAAAAAAACCATTTTAATTATCGCAATAATGCAAATGAACATATCCAAGAAGTTCATAATTCCTCTATAGCACTCAGTGTTGAGATAGGTGATAATATTATAGGGAAAATTCAGGTGTCAACTAATGACAAAGTACCAAATGCACCTACTGTTAGCATTGAATTCCCAAATGTAGTTCAAAGAAAAGGACGATCAAGTAAGCGCTTAAAATCAAGTATCAAAAAAGCTATAGAACACAATGGACGATTATGTCGAGGATGCAAGAAGGTCGTGGTTGGTCACGATAGACGAAACTGTCTAGAATTGTATAAGAATGATTGTCAACAACCTGGTATAATGTCATCACATTTCATACCACTCAATTGCATATTAATCCACTTTATCTATTTCACAACATTTGATCCTCTTTATCTAATTCTTCTTCTACCTACAGACTAGTGCATGACTACGCTGCTGTTGGAGCTCCGTCAATGCTTTTGAAATTTTGGTATTATGTCTTCATATTCGTCTCATAAGTTGTTTTCAAGAAGTTGTCAATCTAATGCTGCAATTTCATATTTTACGTGAAATGCGGGATGGACAGCAAGAATATGGATCTATGTATGGACAAGTGGATGCCGAATTTATCGTCTCCATTTTTAGAAGTGAATACTGAATTTATAGTCTCCATTTTAAAGGAAAAAAGAATTATATTTTGTGTACTAACGTGTACATTTTCAAAGAACAAGAAGTGTATTTTTTGTACTCACTTGTACATTTTGAAAGAAAAGAAAGTGTATTTTTTTGTAAAAGTTGATACATATTGAAAAGAAGGAAAGTTATATTTTTTGTGACCAGTGCAATGGATGTTGAAAATGGTATGAACCTATTAACTTGAGCATACAGCATGCTCATTGATAGATGAGCGTGCTGTTATTCACTGACAGATCATGTGCCGTGTGATTTTCCTTATTCACTTGCTCATACAGAATACTCATTGCTCTGTAGCATGCGGTTGTGTATGGTCAGATGATCTGGTGAGCCAATTTTCTTACTGACCTCAGCATTCAGCAATTCTGATCCACTATTAACACAGAGGTATTCACAAGCAGATCATCTCACAACCTGCTCTTCACTAACTGACTCATACATATAGCTTATTGACTCAACACTTAGCGTGCTGATATTCACATCACTTCCATAATAAATACAAAAATGCCAATATAGCCTCCTGATCCACTACTAACACAGAGGTATTCACCAGCAGATCATCTCACAACCTCCCATTCACTAACTGACTCATACATATAGCCTGATGACTCAACACTTAGCGTGCTGATATTCACATCGCTATATTGCAGTGACATACAAACACAAAAGAGCAAAATCATTCATAACTTGCAGTTTCAAAAACATACACACACAATAGAGCAACCTCATTCCCACCTGCAGTTTCAAAAACATACACACACAAGAGGGCAACCTCATTCACAACCTCAAATTTCATTTGGAGGCAGTAACATTCATATTTAAAAAAAGAAGTTCATTACAAACAATTCTCTTCCAATATTAGATTGTCAAACATAAGAACATAGCAATTGAAACACAAATATTAAAAAGTACACAGGTCTTCACTTTTGCCCATGGTCATCTCCTTGTAACTCATTCTCAACAGCTTCAAGCCTCTTGTCGATCCTGCTGACAGGCTCGAGTACTTGCTCCACTGCTCTAGCAAGCCGTGCAATATTTTTAGAATATGAGGCGTCAACACAAACATGATCTGATTTTGGTAGATCAGCGAAGGAGGGTGATGATTGTTGTGAATTAGAATGAGAATGTGACATGGCTACTATATGAGGAGATATGAACATCGATACCAATACTTCTGTAGGGGTGACCACAGCTTTGGAAAATCCAGGAGTTTTGCAGGGAGTGGCAATGACCTCGGTGGGAGTGGCAATAACCGATGTGGGAGTGGCAATGATCGATGTCGGAGTGTCAACGATTGATGTAGGAGTGTCAATGACCGATGTAGGAGTATAACCTACATCAACAAAAGGGGTAAACTGTGTTGGATTGACAGTGGGTGGTTTCATACATGTTGAAATAAGTTGGGAGATCTGAGACTTGATTTCTCTGTTCATCTCCTCAAACTTTGCACTCAATACCTCCTCGAATCTTGATTCAGCAGCCATTGACATATGTTCATTTGAAGTTGATTCCTTTGCATTTGTGGGAATAGTGGCAGCCCCTGTTTACTCTACTTGCTCATCACCAATTTCATGCTCTTGTGGTGCTACCTGCTCACCAACCTCTGGTGCCGTTGGCGGACGGGCATTCCCCTCCCCTGCATTAATCCCTTCCTTCACACTTCTAGGATGTCACTCATTTGTCTCCTTATTAAACACATAACCTAACCTGCCTATCAAATTGCCTTCAATTTTGTTACAAATTTTACACTTTGTCATATCTTCTCCAGATAAATCCACTCCATAATGCTTTAAAATTCTAGTGATGGCCATCCCATACAGCAATGCCCCATTCTTCTGCTTTCGACACTTCATCATATGCTCTAGAATATCCAAAGCAGCATCGAGCACAATTCCCTTTTCATGACAATATATGCAGTAAGCATCATCGATAGACACCTCTGACATAGACCCAGCTCGAGGGAAAACGTTGTTGGCAATAACATAATGTAACAACTTCATATTTAAAGTTCGTAACTCCCGAGAAGTTAACCTTGCTGCTTCCTTCCCCTATTCTCATCTCCACTAATCAAAGTGAATGACTCTTATTTAGAAACTTTGGGCCGGTCCTCACCCGACCAAATAGGAATATCAAATACTTCCTTCAACATCTCATCATGCAATGGTATCTTCACTCCCTTCACAAATGTAGTGGCATCCTTGGTGATATTGCAGTAAAATATTCAAAAAAATTATGGGTAAATGCTCTCTTCAACCATCATAAAATCAAATAAACCATAGTCCACTAACCACTTTGAGAACGAGAATTCAATGAAGTCTTCAATTTGTTGTGGACGACCCCTCATAACTGGTCTTGTGAGGAACTTCTCTTCGTATATCAGTGATGACCGCAAGTCCTCGAAGTACCTCTTTTCATCATTTTTTTTCTCTCCAGTAGTTGTAGTTTTGTTTTTCTTTTGGGGTTGGCTAGTACATGCTGATTGCAAATCTCGTCGTTTCGGAACTGCATTCTTTGTTGGGCTCTTGCTTCGTGTATTCACCATATTGTCCTTGTTTCAAGTTGTATAACCTGTATATAAAATAGATCAATAGCAAGCAGCGTGACCTACAAATACAAATCCACATACAATCCTAATTAGTAAGTCGAACATGCAAATCCTATTATGCATTTAATGTTCAGCATAGCATCCTCATTGAATAATGAGCATGCTGATATAAGTATAGACAAACAATATAACATGCTCATTGGACAGTAAGTAAGCTGTTATTACAAAAATGATAACCTACATTTCATAATATAACATGCTGATTCATAATATAACATTCTAATTAGGTGATAGGCACGCTGATATCGAAAATAAGAAGAAACCAATTGTAAAAAACAATTAAGAAAAAATTGAAAATGGAAAATGGAAAATGGGAGGATGGAAAATGGAAGAGGTGAAGGGAAAAACAACATATCCAAAGGGAGTTACAAGGCCTCAGTATGCTATGTTGACATACTACATTGCATAATAGTTGATGGGTTTCTATAAATCTATTGTGGCGCTAAAATTTGATGGGTTTCTATGTTGAACACTTAGCATGTTAACATTCATAAAGGGCTAATATCCTGTATTTTTACTTCATTCATTGTACTATACATATAGCATGCTTATTTAACACTTAAGAGGCCGATATCTTCAAAGAGACGACTTGTACTTTCAAAACATACATTGACTTTTACACACAGTATGTGGGTCCAACACTTGCCAAGCTTATATTCACAAGAAGATGACTTTCAATTCCAAAATATAGACTAACTTGGGAATATAACATGCTGATCTGACACCTAGCAAGCTGATATTTCATACACACATGACCTGCACTTTCCCTATAAACATTGGCCTTTGCATATACCATGCTCATTCAACACTTAACAACTAATATTCACAAGCAGATAACTTGACATTTAGGTTGCTCACTAACTAGTAAGTATAGCATGCTCATTCAATATTTAGCATAATGATATTGACAAAACAAATGATCTGCACTTACCCTATAAACACTGTCTCAGAATATAGCAGCCTAATTCACAACCTACATTTCGATTACCAATATTATTCAAGCCATTAACATTAAAAGTCATCAAAGTTGCTAACTCTAGTCAAAGTTTTTTTTATAGCCATTTCAATGTAAAAAGTTGTTTGGGGTAAATGTGGTGTCTATTTTTTTTTTATGTTTGGCATGTTGAAAGGTGGCCACTTTAGTTACATAGGAATTCCACTGAGAGAAAAATCAGTTATGTTTTATTCTTCACCAACTACGTCAGACAGATGAAGTGCCTATGCATTTTTGCATCTGAAGATTGTCCATGCTCCATACTTTATGCTCCTTGGAGCACCATGATAATTGGAAATTGGTATTATATTTTTGTGGACATTTTATACCAATTTGGTGGATAATTAATTGAAATTAATATGAAATTTGGTTTAAAATGTGGTTTTGCAACTTTTGGGTATTAAATATTAATTTAAAGCTATTTAAAATAATTTTTATAATCTTTTGGCTTGAAATTACATTTTATTTGTTGCCGTGAAATTAAATGGGTTTGGAATAATTTTTATAATAATAACCCACTAATAATCTTGACGAACTAATGATTTAAATATTTTTTGTGCAGGGAAAAAGTGGGTCCCACATGGAAATCAAAGCCATCCATCACGTCCAATGTGTCCAACCATTTGCCCACACCATTCAGATTAATGCATCCAGCCCACAATGCCCATTCACGTGATTTAGCACCAGCTGCATATTAATTTTCCATCTTATCATCACGTGATAAATCCAATGCATACACAAGATGCACATATTTATTCAGCAAACATGCCAGATGATGCCCACTCCATGTTGAAAATTTCAGTTGCTCAAATACCCATTGCCAAATCACGAGATCACAGCAGCAGCAAACCATTTGAGATAGACCCCACTAGCTGTCCACCACATTCATGCAATTCACAGCAGCTTGGACGTAAACTAAGCCAACAAAATCTAAAAATTCTACACCATTTCAGGTTGTCCAATTAATCAGCACAAATTCACCTATAAAAGAGCATTCAACGAGAGGAGAAAGGTTCATCCGGTAGCAGATAGAGCATTCGGCAACAGTAAAATTCCTAGAAGCAAGCAATAGAAAATCTCTGCAAAGATACCACTGCAAAATGTTTTAGCGGGGATTTTAGAAGAAGATTAGAACATAATTTTGAGAAAGAAAGAGAGCGAAAGCAAGGTGGAGAGCACGGGCAAAAGGCAGACCGGCGAATTGCGTGGAGCAACCGATACACCATTGAAGCTTCAACCCAATAAGCTTTTCTATCTTTTCTTTTTTTTAATTTTAATTGTCTTGTTTAATATGGTTTGTAATTTTAATTTTATTTTGAACTTAAACATGCTTAGCTAAACCTTAAATCTAGGGTTTAGGACGTAGCATGCGTATAATGCAGCGTTGTGTGGATTTTTAATTCATTTATTTTGGATGTTGTTGTTAATTTAATATCTTGTGATTTTTATGCTTTCCATGTACATGGGCCCGTACGTTGGCATGATTCCATATATTAGGTGATGGAATCGAGAGGTGGAAATCTATTATACGGAAATCAAGATATTAAACCTGGAAATCTAAGACCATGAAAATAGACATGATAACCTCGAAGAATTACATGAACAAACCACAAAACTTAATGGATTCTAATTAACTTAATCCCATGAGAATAGGTGGTTAAGAAAATTAGGGTAACCTTGTAGGTTTCGAGAGAAGGAGCAAGGATAAATTAGGGTTTGTTCTCCTTTAACAAATAATATCCAAATTAAATAATTATACCACTACCCGTTGCAAAATACGCATGTGAAATCCTAGACCCTAGGTATTTGCACTATTCGCTTTCTCTCCTCATTTTTAATTTGTACTTCTTCCCATTTTATTTATTTTCTTTCCCTTTTATTTACTACATTTTCTCCCCACTTTTCTATTTTATTTGCTATATTCTCTCCATATCCGACACGAAAGTGTTTAAAAGCAAAATTTATAGTTCTGAATTTCCTGTGGATCGATAATTTATATACTACAATCTACGACCCATGCACTTGCGGTGAGATTACGAACACACCATCTATAACCTGGCCACTTTTCTACAATCTATCTCATGAAATCTATATCGCGTTTAGAGAATAAAGTCCCGTGAAAGAAAAATGTGAAAGAAATCATCCAAAATAGTTATAAGTCAAACTATGAGTGTATCATGCTTGCTAGCTTAATATATAACTCATTGGGTGCTCCTAGTTATGGACGGTGTTGGACTCACTATTCCTCCAATTCTACGATGCTTGCTAGCTTAATGTACCTTGGTGTGAATACTATCTATGCTCTCACAAATGTAGTTTGCAGAATGAAATACAACACAATCTAGTTTTCATACTGACAATAACTCTTTTGTGGCTTCTCTCAACTCCGGCTCCAGCTGGTAGTGGTGGCTCAGGCTTCCTCTCTTTTCCGTCGGCGCTCTCACCCCCTCTTTCGAGCATTGAGGCTGGCAATGGAGGGGCAGCGGTGGCTTCGGCAGCTTTATGGTAAGAACAGGTTCCAGCGCACCTCTTCCATTCCGGTATCTTCTGTCACCTCCCTCTCCCTCTCCCTCTCTGTTCTGCAAATCCCTCTCACTCTCCCTCTCTGTTCTGCAACTCTCACTCCCTCTCCCTCCCTGTTCTACAAACGGTGGGATTCCACCTCTCCCTCTCCCTCTCCCTCTTATTTTTCTCCCTCACCGGTATTCTCCCTCTCCCTCTTTGTTCGGAAAACTCTCCCACTTCCCCATGCTCCCACAATCTCAGTCAGCACGCAACCCCAAAAAACTGCATGCCAGACTGCCATCTCTATCTCTACATGCATGTTGTTCGCTGATTCAAAAGCGAGCTACATGCACACAAGAACAACGGCCAGGATTTTACCCACTATTACGGATGGTCAGATCGCACCACTACACGGGAGTTCGGGTGCAGCGTTGCTGCACCTAAATATATCCCTATATATATAAGCATGAATAATCATATTATATTTTTTAGATACAACAACTAAGAATTGTCTATTCCCCATGCAATGCATATATGTTAATTTCTCTCAATTTTACTTATTCATTTCTAAGAAGTACTATATTTGTAGCCTTTAAAAGTTTGAATATCTACTATAGGGTTCGTTTGGTACTAATGAAAACTCGTACTTGTGTAAAATATATTAACTTGGAGTCCAAAAATGTAAAGTTTTCATTTCACCTGTTTTTCAAATCGAGTTGTGCAACAATTAATGCATGTTACCATTATCCAAGCATGCAGCTGGGCCTCTCATTTCGTGTGCCATATTTCACAAGTGTAGTTCAGCCGTTCCATTTCAATACCATTCAACAATTAATGACGACCAGTTACATTAAATTCTCATGTCATGCAGCCTATGACATCAATAGCTACATAATTATTATATAAAGTTTTGTGGAGAAATATGTCATTGAGTTTTAATGCTATCCAAACAGCCCCATAGAAAATTATTTACTTTTAAATTGGCTAATTCAATCGTTACTGTCAGCCAAAACCAATTATGATATAATGAATAAAGAAATAATTTGTTTAACTAATTCATTCAGCATTAATTGTTAATTAAAAATATAATTATTAAGCACAAATTTATAACAATGAAAGAGTAGGATAACAAATATTATCAAATTTCAATGAACAACTACTATAGGTAAGTAAAGTTGGTCTTTTCTATTTTGGATTGAACAATTGAATTGTTTATGTAGATAATTTTGTATCTACCTTAATTGTGAATGTATTTTTATATAGTTGCATGAATGTATGTTGCAGACATTGAAGCTACTATTTCTTGTGTTAGCCAAGTGGTTTGTTCCTATCAAATTTATGTTGTCTTTGACTGCTGGTTTATATGGTACTTAAATTCTCAAGCAAAAGAAAGTTCTAATGTTAAATGATTTAACTGCTTCAAGACAATCTTGTTAGGAAGGAGAAGAATTAGATCTTTTTTATCTTTTTTGCATGTTTGATTATGTGTTTTATTACCTAAAGTATAATAATTGTTAAATAACATATATTATATATTACAAAATTAGATGAACACGAATGATAGAGAGAGAATCAAAAGTTGCAATTTGACCTAGTTGGCCTCTATATTTCCATGCTATATATAACTCAATAATATATTTTTTTGAAAATATTCAACTAACCAAAATAAGAATGATATGTAGTAACTAAAAATGTCACTATTGTATCTAGCACGAAGAAACACTAAAACAAGCAAACTAATATTCATTTATTTACTACCAAAAGTAATGACAACTAGCAAATTAAATAATAGCACCTAAAAATTAAAAGATCCTAAGTAAAAGCATAAGTAAGCTACTTATCTAGTTTTGCATCTTTAGGAAGATAATGTTCATGATTAAGTCATAGTTGATTACAACATAATAATGAACAAAATAATTATTGTCTTATATTCTTCATAAAATTAGTGGTCCATGACTCCTTATACAAAATGTTGTTTAACATCTTTTTTTGATGGAATATCATTCAACATCTTTAATATTAAAGCATGATTATATGAATAAATAGAAGTGATGTAATATACCATGCTTTTGAAAATTCTAAATTCAAAATACATAAATTATGAAGAATATTTACTATAAGATGAGCGATAAGTAGATACCTCATATCATCCTCAATATCAGGCTAATATCTCTTTTGAAGCATTAGACCACTTGTCCAAACAACATATCTAATCATCCATGGGAAGTGTTTTGTCCTTAATCTATAATTTATTTTTGGATTAATTCAATAGAAATTTATCTTGCCCCTGTAAGATCAATGATAGAACCATTCTTTGTCACTTCTTCTCTTTGTTCCTAAATATTCAAAAATGAAAATATGTGATAACATAATAATCTTGAAAAGAAGAATGTATGATAAGATGATAAATTAAAATAAAATAACTTTTAGTAAGACAACTTGAGTTCTTTATACTTTCAGAAAATGATGATGTATTAATCTTAAATTCTTTACCCATACTAGTAGTATGAAAAGAAATTAAAGGTGAGATCATGTATGTTTCTTTAGTACTGTTAATATATGCTTGCTTATCACCCTCCATGCATGTTTCTATTCTTAGATATTTAAAAAATGTGAATATGTGATAATATAATGAAATTCAAAAAGGTAAATATATAATAAAATAATGAATTAAAATAGAATAATTTTTATACATACAACTTGATTTTTTATATACTTTGGAATGTTCATGATGCGGCTTCATGTATGCTTGTTTATCACTACTAGCAGTTCTTATGTTTGCTTCTCTCTATTGTCTATTTGTACTTTAAAATATTTTGTTTATATTTCTTAAGTAGCACCAACTCTAGTAGGGTGTGAAGATAGACCAACTGTGTCGATTTAACACTGCTTGCTTTTGAAAGATTGTCAGGCTATAAAACCTATTGAAATATGATAGTCTAGCATATACAAAGTTTGGACATTACATCTTCCACAACTAGCAGACATTTGAATCTACATTATAGTGAAGGAGAGAAGACATTAGTACTTTTAATAAAAAAAAAACAATGAAGCTCAAATTATCTACTTATATTAATAAATAAAAATCATACAAAAAATTAACATATTTATTTATGAAAAACATATATGCCATGGGATGACAAATTTATTTATAATCAGATTAACCTATCTTAAAATGTAAAACATAAAAAAAAAATCTATTTAGTTATTCATAATCTTCTTCAAGTTTATCACACACTTGCTAGTAATTGAGGGTGGATAAACAAAGATCTCTTTCTTAATTAAGATATATTTGTCTATCCAATTATGGCAATTATGGTTTTCTACAATCTACATTGTCTTGTTTTTCATGAATCTCATCTTTATGTAATTCAATATTGACAAATTGTGTTGAATATTTTTAAAGAATATTTAAAACATTTTTATGATAGAAACATTGCATAATTTTCAATTAAGAATCTAATTTTATGTCTTGCATATAAAAGACCGAGGGCATGTAATGCTAAGACAGATGAGCCATTTTCATATAACTTCTTCTTTATGTAAATAGATGCATAATGAGCTCCAACTCATCATAATAAAAATTTTAAATTTTAAATTTTAAATTTTTTTTGTGATTCTATCAAACCATTCACACTTAAACAATACCATCGTCTGTCTAAGTATATAGAATTTTTTGTAACATTATTTAAACATTCATAGTAATCAATTTTCTCATTTAAATGACATTCTTTAACAATATTCCACTATTGTTTGATTTATAACAGTTATTGCACCCAAAAGTCCAATAACAAATAATCTATAAGCTAAATATATCATTATTTCAAGTTTGCTAATGAAACTCTTCTAAGATCATAGATGACTTTGCATAATATGCATGATTTACTTATATACATATTCACATGCATTATATAGAAAAGAGAATCACATAAAACAATTAACAACAATAATTTTTAAAGCACCAAATCAAATAAATGTATTTTAAATATAATTTTGTATATTCATAATAATAATTATATAAATTATATATTAATGAAATATTCAATATGTAAAAATTGTAAAATATATATTTATAACAAAAATTGATATTTTAGCAACATAAAAATTTTTTAACTCACTCGTTTAAGATACATATTTTAAGGTTTTAGATTATAGAAATGATATTACAAATATTACTTATAATCTAAAAATATATCCCATCATAATACTTCTATTACGGTTTATCATAAATATTACTTGATTTGCATAATTATCATTATCAATGGTCAAAATTGTATTTAAAATATAACATATGGTTAAATTTTTGAAAAATAATTAAAAATAAAATTTTGATTATTTCCTATGAATGGAGACGTTCTTCCCACATGCCAAATGCTTTATTCCAACGAAAGTATGCATCGACTTGAACATATACTATATATTTACATTTTTAGATATGAGATATGTAATATCGGTAAACAGTAGTTGTTGGAGTGTTAAGTTAAAAATAAGCAATGCATAATAGGTGTCAAATGTTAAATATTTTTTATTAATATTCTGGGTGTGTTTGGGAATGGATAAAACTTTTGATAAAAAATTTTGAAAAGTAAAAGTTATCAAATGATGTGATATGATAGAGGTAATGTTGAGTAGTAAAGATGATAAAGTAAAAATAGATAGGTTAGTTGTATGGGTAGGTGTGTAGAAATGATTGAAAAGTAGGGTGGTTGTATAGAAAAATGTGAAAAATAATTTAAAAATATGATAGTTGTGGAGAGTGAAAAGTTTTAGATTAAAAAGTTTTAAGTTGATGTTTTTTAACCATTGCCAAACATACCCTCTAAATATATATATATATATGGTAGCAATAATATAGAAACTGTTATACAAGATTTAATTATATGCGCTTTGTATAAAAGACTAACAGGCTCATGACACTAAAACAAAATGGTTTATTCCATGTCTTCGTTGTAACGGATGTATAATGAGATTTAACTCTTATCTATATCTTTGTGTCAGTATTCATGCTTAAATAATACCATCTTATATCTAAATATGTCCCAACATAAAGTAAAACTATATAACACTATTTATATGTTCATAATAGTCAATCTTCTTATTTAAATAATATTTTTCAATAACAATTTTACTATTCTGCCATTTATGCTGGTTGCTAGTACTTGAAAGTATAATAAGGAACTTCATTTATGATACATAGTGAATATATCATTGTTTCAAGTTGTAGCTATCTATTTGCTAATGATCATATTTCTTATGATATAATAGAGACTTCGCATAATACACATGATTTACCTATGTACATATTCACATACATTATTTTGAAATATTAATAATATAAAATAATATTGGCAGCAAATATTATTTAAATCAACAAACAAATAAATATATTTCAAAAATAATTTTTTCCATTCGTAATGAAATCATATTAATCATATATTAATGAGATTGTCAAAGAGTAAAAAATCATAAAAATATATTTAAGGACAAAAACTAATATCGAATCATTTTGCAACATAAAAAGATTTTTGTATCTCTTTCATTTAAATTATGTTTTACTTTTTAAATTATATAAATTATATTCCTGATATTATTTATAATAAAAAATACGTACATTACCAAAAAATTTTCAATATAATATATCAATAAACATAACTTGATTTTATATGATATCATTGTCAATAGTCAATATTGTATTTAAGATATAATATATGTTTGAATTTTATAAAAACCAATCAAAATAAACATTTTGATTACTTCTTATGGATAAACTATTCTCTTGTATGGTAAATATTGCGTTAGCATGAAGGCATAATGAGTTGACTATATATCGTATATATAATCCTCGATATGAGATATGCAATATAGACAAATAGCACAAGTTAGTTTTGAGGTCAAAAGAAGCACTACAGTAAAGTGTGTTTAATGTTGAATATTATTAAGGAATATTCACATTATGATAGCAATGTTGCATAATTTTTCTTTTGTTTATAAGGCTTATGAGCATGTGATACTAAGACAAATGAGCCATTTTGAAGTCATTCCTTCTACCATAGATGTACGATGAGTTACAATTCTTATCTCCGTCCTTGTGCTTATATCATATTATTTGTAGTTGAATAATATCATCCCATATCTAAGTATCTAGTAAAACTCTATATATATCATTTGATTTTAAAAAACTCTATATTATTTCTTAAGGGGTATTTTTTAACTCCTAAAATTTGTCAATCTAAAACTTTTGCTCTCTATAACTATCATATATTTTTTTATTATTTATTTACTTCTTCCTATATAACTATCTTATTTTTTAATCATTTTTATACAGCTATCTATATATCTAATCTATCTATTTTAATTTTATCTTTTTAAATCTCATTATTATCCATATCATATTACATCATTTTTCTCATATTTCAAAAAGTTTTATTACTTCCCAAACATATCCTAAATGTCAATAATAATCGATCTTATCATTCAAATGGTATTCTTCAACAATAATGTCACTTTCTACTATTCATATTGGTTGTGACGCTCGAAAGTACAATAATAAACTTTATTCACTATACATGCTGAATATATGATTATTTCATATTGTTGGAGTCCATTTGTTAATGATCATAATTCTTATGAGATAATAGTTAATATCGCATAACATATATGATTTATCTATGTACATTTTTACATGCATTATATAAAACGAGAATGCAAAAAATGCTAACAACAAAATTATTTAAAGCATTGAATCAAAAAATGTCTTTTAGATATAATGTTGAACATTCATAATAAAAATCATAGTAATTATTATGTTGATATGGATCCTAGATAAATAAAAACTATAAATATATATTAATCATATAAAACCAATATTATATTATTTTAGCAACTAAAAGTTTTTTTGAAGTCATCTAGCTAAAATATGTATGTAATATTTCAAATTATCTAAATTATATTACAGACATGACTAATAATATAAAAATATATACTATTAAAATGTTTGTATTATAGTTTATTAATAAACATTACTTAATTTGCATGATTATCTTCTTGGTTGAAACTATATCTAAGGTTGGAGTTTTGAAAAACAATCCCAAAAAAAAAATAAAAAAAATCATGCCTATGTTGGAGTGTGCATGATATATACAACCCTAGTGGATAACAAATGTTGGAATATATGGTTAAAAATAAGAAATATATAGTAAGTATTGATTGTTGAATGTTGTTGAGAAATATTTCAAATATATTTAGGGTAATAATATCACGTAACTTGTAATGGATGACTTAATTTTGTGCGCTTCATATAACAGACCTAACAGGCTTGCACACTATGACAAATGGATCATTTTCATACCACTTCTTTTTAATAGATGTACAATAATCTTAAACTCTTATCTCACTACATGTATTTGTATCAAACTATTTGCACTTGAATGAAACCACCTTATACCTAAGCTTTAGCACCCCCAACCCAAGGCGTCACACAAAACCTTATTCTGGGATCTTTATTGATTGATAAATGTGAATTAGAATTATTGCCCTGATTACGCGGCGGGTTCTTAAATTGGATCTCGTCTAAAAATTTTTTTCATTTCATTCCTTTTCCCTTAATCACATCTTCTCTTTACATTCCACTTCATTCATTTTACAAGCAATAATACACTTGTAATTCATTATACATATCATTTTCAAAATACTACTTGGTTTCCTTTCCTTATACACATTTTCATCATCTCACCTCCTGGCAGTTGTCATGACTACACATATCATTCATAAAATTTCATCTTGTTCCCTTACATCAATAGTTTTATTAACCTGGTCATGCCAAAATCATGTAAAGTATATTCATCATCAAATATTTAACATACATACTTGTATACATATATTCAGCCATCATTTCACATATAGAACTTTCACTAAGTTCACATACATTAACATACCTTAAACATTTCAATTATACCATTTCATACATCGCAGCGAATCATTTTAGTACACACATGAATACCATCTCATACCTTTCCTCAAATGCTCAAATTTCCTACCTCTTGAGCTTCCCTGTACCTGTCTAAGGTTTGAGAAAATAAAACGTGAGTGAGAACTCAATAAGCAAGCATTTTTCTGTAAAATATTTTTATAAACATCTTCTTCATATAAACCTTTTATATCCCAAGCTTGAGCTTTTCAAAGGCAATGCATATGTGTATAAACCTTTTTAGGTAACCCTTTATTTTCTTATGTGGACATTTGTATGTCCTAAGACATTTTTACATAAACCCATTTTTGTCAGTGGACATTTTTATGTCCTAAAATAATTTTCACATAAACCCTTTTGGGCGATGAATATTTTTATGTCCTAAAATATTTTTCACATAAACCCTTTTTGGCAATGGACATTTTTATGTCCTAAAATATTTTTCTTGTAAATCATTTTTCATAATCTCATTTTGGGGCTTGTTTAAAACAAACAAGACATATGCACGTAATCCTTTTTCATGAATGTATTTGCATAGAAATCTTTTCATTTCAACCTTGATATTTACACTTTTTGTGTAAAATGCCCTGTTTTTAGGGTGAACTTTTTCGTATAAGCTCATATACCCCATTTAGGGTAATCTTTTTGCATAAATAATTTCATATCTCAGTTTTTGAATTTTTCAAAAGAAAAACATATGCAAATGCATTTCTCCCAATCCAGTAGTGATAATTACCAAGTATTCATTCTACCTTTTGGAAGATAATCCATCATATAACAGCACGCTAGCTATGCGGCCGTTCCTTGAACCTTTTCCCATCTCAGGGAGGGCGCCGCTGGCCTCCTGTCTTCCCTTATCGACTTGGCCATATGTAGAGTGAGCCCCGGTCCATCTGTGACCGTCTCTACAATTGACTTATCCATTGCTTTGGTGCACCATACATCATCATATATATCTATATGCTAGCATGATTTCATGAAACATCTCATACCTCAGTCCATGTCCTTTTTAGCAACTTATAAAGTGGGTGCACCCACTTTAACATATTTGAAATCTAGTTTCAGGATGACCACCCTTAAAATTTTTAGAAATATGTAAGTAAAATATTTTGATAAACATTTATAATATTTGAGAAAACAATCTTTCGAAAAATGTTACTTGTAATAAATCTTAAAATCATCATGACCAAAGAATTTCAAAACATTTCCATATTTATGAAAAGAATCATTTCTCATAAACATTTTCTTTATTTCCATTTCGAGGCTTTTCGTACATAAAGGATATGCAATTGTATAATCTTCCTTTATCTACCCTAGTATCGTATACTAGTCCACATATCATCCTTCTCATTCCTATGTAAGAAAGAGCATGCATAACCCTTTGAATACTATTTTAGCACTTCGAAATCAATTCATTTTGTCAAATTAACTTATCGGGTTGGTCACCCTTAAACTTTTTTTAGAAACATCTGTATAAACATTTTCAAGGCATTTTCAAAGTATTTTCCTATTTAAAGGAAATCGAAACTTTTCTAGTAAACCATTTTAACCAATGGACTACTTTCAAATCATCATTTATTTTAAGTGTTGTGTCGAAGATTAATAATTTCTTTCTATAAATCAAACTCTTTTTTCTTTTCTTTCATAAACGCCTTCGCTTCTCACAAATCCTGTGGGAGTAAAACTCAAAGCTTGTTTGCAACATTATTTTGTGAAATAGTCAAAAACTCTCTTTTTCTTCATAAAAGCCTTTAAAAATAGCATCTTAAAGAACTTGTTTACTTGTAAACAAATTCTTAAAGTCATCCATGTAAAGCATTTTCAATCCTTGCAACACTTGAGATAAAATAAATATTTTAAAAATTATTGCTTACTTCCCATGAAGCAATTCTTGAGGCATTTCATTAAATCCATAGTTTTCTAGACATGTGTTTGCTCACTTGTAAGAAATTTCTTAAAAGTATTAATATAAATACTTTCAATCATTTCAATACTTTGGATGAAATCAATATTTTGCAAAGTTTGCTTGCTTACGTGTAGTCACTTTAGTCCCTTTCTTCCACCTTCTCCTTGCCTTTGCCTAGATAAATGAAAATAATATTTCATTTATATATATATATAGTTTCAAATGCTTGTATCCCTTAGGGTTTTTTAATCCACATAAATTACATCAACTTACTTAACCCACTTTTCTTTCAAGTTGAGTGTCAACTTTTCCAATTCACACATTGGTGTGATTTACGATTCCCTTGTGACCATTCCTTTCATTTTAACACCCTTATTTAGGGTAAATTTTCAAGTTCTTTATAACATTTAAGGTTAACTCAACCATATGGAAGTTTAATACTTCCTATTTATCATTTAATACTCAAACTTTGTATTTTCACATTGGTGCTTATTCAAGATACTTATTTATGAGTTAAGGCTACTAATTTCAATCCTAAATTTTTTAGATTTCCTAATTTTCTCAAAACAGCCCTATCTTTTCTCATTTTTTCATGTTTCCTTCTCATCTTTGCACATTACCTATGTAGACTTGTTCATTCCCCTTCCTGGTCATCCATACCCTTCATGTGCACCCTTTTAATCACACATATATTATGTGTTAAGTAAGTTCATATAAAAGAAAAATTTTCCTCTCCATTTTGGCCTATTTTAAGCACTTTTTTTGCACACTAGTTAGGGTATAATCATGTAATCAAAGTTCCCCAATTAATTTGTCCAAAACAACAACTTTTCCTTCATAATTTTCCACTATGAACATCCACATCATTAAGGTCCTGCAAAATAGATTTTTAACTTTTCATTTCCACCCATTTGGATGTCCATAATACTCCATTAATGGGGTATTTTACCCTATTAATTTTTCATATATCTTGTTGTTCAAGTCATGCATCATTTCCACCCTATTTGAATGAAAATTTTCACCTAACTGTTAAACCAAAGTTTTACCCAACTAAGGTTCATCAAACAAGTTTGGTTTAACATAAATTAAACATAGAAATAATTCACATAATCCATACATATAACATGCTCAAAAAAACAACTTAAATCTGAAATTAATTAAATTTCAGCATAGTTATCATATTCATAACAACCTAAATCGCTCATATCCTTTTCTTGATGCTTGAATGGACTCTCCTAATTCATTTAACATTTAATAACCCTATCAAGGGCTTCTTGAATTCATCACTTAACATTCATAATTGCATCAATTTATGAAACCCTACTTGAGCTAGAAAACTTTGAAATTTTCAAACCAAACTTGGTTTAAATACTTACTTGGAGTTGTTTGATTTGCCTTCTACCTTACCTAGCTCCTCTTCTTTTCCTCTTTTTTTCTCCTTTTCTTCTTCTCCTTGGACGTCCTTGCTGCCCTTGCTATTTTTTTTTGCCCAAAATGGATGCCCAAGCTATCCACCAAATGAAAGTGCAAGGTTGTACCTTCCTCTCCTTGCTTTTCTCCTTTTTTTTTCTTCCTTTCTTACTGCCCAAGTATAATTGTTGGGAACGTCCCTTTTTCAGCCCCTTTTTCATGCTAATTTTATGCATTTTTATTAATTAAAAATCTGCCCAATCACTTGGCCTTGCTACACGTTGAGTGTAAGTTGCAAAAGTTAAATTTGACACCTTTCATTTCTATCAACAATCCTTGTTTGACGCATGTCTCATTTACTTTTCAAAAGTCAACTTTTCATTTATTTGGTTGACCTTAATCTTGCTCAACTAATCCTACATCGACATGTGTCAATTATCACTTTTGCTTAATTAATGGCATGCACTTTTCATAAGCAAAAGTCAAATGGTTTTAACCCTAAGTGATTAAGTATTTTTCCATAATATTTAGCTTAATCAATTTTATTCATATGATAGACCACCTGATTTTAGCTATTCATAAAAAAATTCATCCCAAAACAACCTTTTTAATGCAAGATATGAGCATTTGAAAATATCATATGGAATTTGATAAAATTAAATCATTATTACCATAATTAAATCGTGATTATCATAATCCATACCGTTCATGAGATGGAGCACGTCAATATTTTCTTACCTTCTAAATTTCTTGTCAATCCACCTTATGGGTGTCAAGTTATGAATTTTTTCAAGAAATAACCTAATTTATCCCATCATTATCATCAACTTAATCATAATTAGTAGAATAATTAACCATGTCACATCATCATTTTCATACCTCATTTTGTCTTTTTGTGCACATTAATCCATATTAAGATAAGGTGATTAGCTTAACAACCTTACCTGGTCATTTGCCCGAATCTCATTCAATCAATTCAAAGCACACATCAATAGTTATCAAATTCGTAAATTACATTTATTGAACTCAAAATGTTTTAGGTATCACATAAGCATATATGAAAACTCTATATAAATACTTAAATGTTCATAATAATCTATTATCTCATTGAAATGATATTCTTGGACGATAATCTTGCCATTGTATGATATTTATAATTGAATTAAATAAATGTATTTAAATATACTTTTAATTATTCATAATGAAAATCATATTAATTATATATTAATGAGATCCTTAATAAGTAAAAGTTATAAAAATATATATTTATCAAGTAAAAATTGTATTTAATTATTCTAGCAACATAAATAAATTTTAAACTTATCTAATTAAAATACATGCATGCAGATTATATAAATTATATTATAGATATTCCTTGTAATCCAAACATATATACCATTAAAATGCTTATATTATTGTGTAATAGTAAACATTGCTTGATTTGTATGATTATCATTATCAATGGATCAAAATATAATATATGGTCATAGTTTAAAAAATTAAAAATTTGATTATTTCTTATAAAAGGAGTCGTTCTCCTTGCATGACTAATGCTTCATCCAAATAAGAAATGTGTGGAGACAACCATGTACCATAGTATGAGATATGCAATGGTGGTGAACAATAACTACTCGATTGTTGAGTTCAAAACATGTAACACATAGTAGTTTTTGAATGTTGAATATTGTTGAGGAATATTTTGAGCATGTTTATGATAGTAACATTGAATATTTTACTATGGAGGACCTAATTTTATCTCTTCATGTAAAAGAGTTAATGCGTTTGTGATGTTAAAATAATTGGGCCATTTTCATTCCTTTTCTTCTTTTTAATGGAGGTAAAAATGAGCTACAACTCTTATCCATGTTCTTATGCTTGTAGCAAACCATTTACACTTTAATACAACCCTATATCTAATTAATCTTCTTATTCAAATGATATCCTTCAATAATAGCCCTATTATTCGATGATTGATGATGACTATTGCACTTACAAACTCCATTCACTATATGTATTGAATATATTATTTTTTATGTTGTAGCAGGCCATTTGCTAATAACCATAATTCTCCTAAGATAGATAAGACAAAGCAATGTAGTGCCATGTAAATCAACAAATTTCTATAATAACGCATTGAAATCTAAGGTTTTCACTTTTACGAATCTTTACTCTCAAGTTATGAAACTTTTGTGGATTTAACCTGGATAGCTAATGATATTGCCTACAATCTTTAGTAAATACAAAATAACAAAAACACCTTCAAGACATCCTCTTCTCATACACCTATGTTTCCATCTGATATTTCTCTCCATCTCCATCATCGTCTACAATAAATACATTCTCATCCTTCTCCTTCTCCATCATCTGTATGTACTAAGTTAACGCCAAAGTTCGACGACCGTCACAGGCTACCAAGGTACCTAGTAGCTAATATATAAGATCAATAATAATGGAAAGAATAATTATAGGCTCCAAAATAAAGCAAATGACTTATATATATAACTAAGGTTATTAATGTACATACATGTCCAAATGTAAATTTTATTTACATGAGTGCTTATCCTAAATAAGTCAAAAAGTCTAAGTGGTAAATATTTTTTTGCCTTTTTTCGCTTGTCCCATTTAAACCATCACCCCCTTAGTGGTTAATATTGCGACTTTGTCATCTAAAATAAAGAAAAAGATAGAGCGAGTCTGATAAAATTTAGTAAGTAGAGTACATAAATATAAAGTGACAAAACTTGAGTAAACAATATGCATATATATAGTCACTAAATAAAAATTATCTCATAAATCTAAACCAGGCTTTAATTTATATGAACACATGTTTATGATAAAGCATACCTCAATGCATTATACATATGACACTTCTCAAAATAATTCAGTAGAAGTCTTAAATCTAATGGGAGAGCTGTGTATCTTGCTCAATAATCCAACCTATTGTGCAATTTGGATGGCCAATACTACCCAATATAAGTGGCCAATTTTGCTTGACTCTAGTGGCCAACCTAGCACAACATGAGTAGACTAGGAAACACTTTTATTAAAATTGGAGGTATAATTGATACTCTGCTGTGCTCACCACGTAACTACAACCTTTTTACATCACATTACATGAACAATTTTGACCCCCGACCATTCCATTAAGGGCCACCAATTCTGTGGACTAGTTGATAATATCGATTAACAAACTCACAAGGTTAGACAAGTTAGATCTATACTAATGCTACTCTGGGTACCACTTCCCAATCCTTTGTCAGAATTTGCTAACATTCGCCACCTTTGGTCTATACAACACAATCAAATCAACATTAATAGTCATGGTTCATAAACATGCTAGCATTCAAAGGAACACATCCTAACATGCTAATGAATAAAGTTGGTGTATAAAATGATGAAACCAAAATCACCACCAATTATCAAATTAATAAATATTCAAAAAATATATTAACATCCAAAACACACATGCCCTGTAGCTAATCATTACAATACAAAATCAAACAGAGGAGAAAAGAACTCTACTTATTTTGTGTAAACTCTATATGATCCTTGTATTGCAATATTGTTTTATGTTCAAATTACTACATTGAAAAATGATATTTTTCTCAATTAATATTTAAAATATCCTTTTTAATCATGACTTAACATAGGGCATGTTAGGAAGTGATAAATCTTTTAAATGAAAAAATTTTGTGAAAATAATGTTAAAATAGATAATTTTGTTATAAGCACAACTGTGTAAAAATGATTAAAAAGTAGATTAGTTGAATTGAAAGATATGAAAAAATAATTTAAAAATAAGGTAGTTATGAAAAGTAAAAAAATTTGGATTGAAAGTTTTAAGGTTTATTTGGGAAGTGATAAAATTTTTGAATGAAAATTTTTTGGTATAAAAATTGTTAAAATAAGAGAAAATGATGTAATATGATATGAGTAATGATGATGAATAAAGATAATAAAGTTAAAATAAATAAGTTGGATGTTTGGATAGTTACATAAAAATGATTGAAAAGTAAAATAATTTGTATATGAAGACATGAAGAGATAAACTAAAATTCGAATGGATAGCGAAAAATTTTAGATTGAAAAGTTTTATTTAAAAACAGACACGCCCTAAAGTTTAAAAGTTTCTATTGTAAACAAATATTCTGATAATATTTTATTCTAAGATGTGTGGATATTTTATGGATCTTAATCTCATAATTGACTTAGAACATGATCTTTCATATAACTTAAATAATCTTACATCCTCAATTATCAAATATCACCTCTCATATAAAAAAAAATGACTAACTATGATAATTATTACACTTTTGACTAACTATATATTTTTATAATTATTCTTTTAGTTTAAAATTTTGTTTTAATTTTCTCTCAATCTGCCCATAATTGCAAAAATTAAACACACCAAGCTCTCTTAATTTTTTTCTTTATGATCGAACTAAGGAGTTTAAGTCTGAAATTTTTATCATAAATTAATAATTACATAAATTGACAAAATAAAATAATTTTAGCACAAAATACTTATTATTTATATCTGTCTACATATTTTAATTCTACTAGACGAGGGTGTATGATTAAGGGTTGTCCAAATCACGTGCATTTTTAAACATATTTATCTTATTTAAGCAATGGGCATTTTCATGGGATTTCAACAGCTGCGTTTTGCGCGTGGGATATGTGGTGGCGTCGTTCTTTGTAGGAGCATCCACTAGTTGGGACAGAAGGAAAAAATAGAAATATTGGTAAACATAGTTACAGAATATTGTTAATAAGAAAAATTGTAAGAATGTTGCCAGTGAATTGTAAGAATGTTTAAAGAGCTTAAATGTAATATCGGTTGAGATAATGTATATACGAATATAAAAAAAGGAAGGATGCACCAAGGGCGTTTGTCGTCACTTCACCTTTACTGAACTTTGGAAGCTAACGCCATTAATTGCCCCCGTTAGATCCACAAAAGGTTCAAAACTAAAGGGTTAGAATGGCTATTACTGAAACTCAAGAGGGTTAGATCCACAAAACCCCCTCCTCTTCCTTGCATCCTGAATGGAAATATGAAGATGATGAGAAAAGCTCTAGCCAAAGCTGTCTTCGCCATCTAAGAGTCGCCAGCCAGTGATGCGAAGAGGTGCTTGCAGTAGAGCAGCAGCCATTCCGGCAAGGCAGCAGTGGTGGTAGAAAAAATCGGCAGCAGTAGGACCAAATGCATCGATCCCTCCCCCAGCTATCGATCTCCTCTCAGAAAATCCGAAGCGGCGGTTGTCTCAGGTATTGTCTCCGTCCTTCTCCTTCTATTTACGGCTTCGCGAAAGGGTGTTGGGTTTTGTTAATCTTTGCATCGCATCTTCAATGGGTTGTTCGGATTTGGTTATGAAGTGTACGACTTTGTTTGATGGTTGTTAATTCGATGCATTTTTTTTTCACGGTAGCAAGTATTTTGCCCTCCTCTCTTTGCAGTCGTAGTTTTGCGAAAGGGATTTAGGATTGGTTTCCCATGATTCATATTCATGAATCTTGTTGTGCCATTCTTGCCAATATTACAATTACCTAACAACTTCTGGCTACATTTTTCGTCTCGTTTGTTTGTTTTTTTATTTGAGTCAATCATTCCTCCTGATTGATGCCATTTCTACTGTGTTTCACATGCTCGAACAGCAGAAGTCCACTTCATTTTGTTATCTGTTTCTCTTATTATTATTATTTTTTTTGATGAAAGGAAAAACCCTATCCCGACTCCCTTAGAATCTTAATTTGATTGCATTGTATTAATTTGTCTATAACTTTAATTCTTCTTACTTCTACTACTTATCTAATTTGATAGTCCCGGTTCAACTTCATTCTTCTAAACTGTGCTTTGTTTGACCAACATTCTACCCAATGAACATAGCCAATTTTATAGCATCATACACAAAAAATGGAAAATGACATATTACAGGTGTGTTTGGAAAGTGATAAAACTTTTGTCTAAAAAGTTTTTGGTGTAAAATTTTTAAATTGGTAGAAATTAATGTGATATGATAGGGATAATGGTGAGAAGTAAAGAAACTAAAGTTAAAACAGATAGGTTAATTGTATGAGTAGTTGTGTATAACTGATTGAAAAGTATAGTAATTATATGAGAAGATGTAAACAAAAAAATATAAATAGGTTAGTCATAAAGATTGAACAGTTTTAAATTGAAAAATTTTGATTTGAAAATTTTTCGTATTTGCCAAACATACTCTACATCAATTAGAAGAATGCAAAAAGAAATAACATACATTTCGTTGTGGATGGCACTCAATTCCCTCTTAGTAAAGGATGGCAAATCAAAGGCTGGTCTATGGATCTACGGTTAACAGATAATCATGTGTCACAATCATTTCCACTAGACGAAACAAAAAGGACTACAAGGCAACAAGAGAACGTCCAAGGCATAAATGATGGCAAACTACAGCAGCTGCAGCAAAAAAGTTTCATGTAAACATTGAGTCACAACACAGTTTTTAGTATACATGGACGTCAATCAAGAAACAGATGACAGAGACAATAAAATTATTCAAAAGCTTGTGTAAGACAACCTTTCATTTTTCTTCCCATCTAGGCTTGAAAGCCCCTTTCACCAGTCAAAATAAAGAGCTGTCTAAAAATATACTAATGAATTTCCTCAAAAAAAAAAAAAAAACAAAAAAATTTAGATCTCTTATCCTTTTCTTCCATTTTAATCTTCCATCCGTACTTTCTTGTTCCTAATTTTCTCTTAAACTACAAAGAAAAAAATGGTTTGAAGATTTAGTAGTTCCGGATGGGCAGCTCAACGTGGTTCAGAATGTCACCTGAAACAGAACTAACAGCAGCAGATTACTACCAAAACATGGAAGGGTCCAAGAACCCAACAACAACAACAGCAACAACAACAACAATTCCTAATTTTCTCTTAAACTACAAAGAAAAAAAAATGGTTTGAAGATTTAGTAGTTCCGGATGGGCAGCTCATCGTGGTTTAGAATGTCACCTGAAGCAGAACTAACAGCAGCAGATTACTACCAAAACATGGAAGGGTCAACAAACAACAACAACAGCAACAACAATGATGATGATGATGATCATAATCATATCAAAGTCAGCATTTATAAGTAGAATCAATCTGGGTTCAGATTATCTGCATTGCACTTGTAATCGTGCATGTACAAAACAGAGACAACAACAACAACAACGATGATAATCATATCAAAGTCAGCATTTATAAGTAGAATCAATCTGGGTTCGGGTTATCCGCATTGCACTTTTAATGGTGCATGTAGAAAACAGAGACAATAACAACAATGATAATCATATCAAGTCAGCATTTATAATGATAATGATAATCACATCAAAGTCAGCATTTATAAGTCGAATCAATCTGGGTTCAGATTATTCATTATATTGATTGCACTTGTAATGGTGCATGTACAAAACAGAGATTACAACAACAATGATAATCATATCAAAGTCAGCATTTATAAGTAGAATCAATCTGGATTCAGATTATCTGCATTTATAAGTAGAATGAATCTGGGTTCAGATTATCTGAATTGCACTTGTAATGGTGCATGTACAAAACAGAGACAACAACAACAATGATAATCATATCAAAGTCAGCATTTATAAGTAGAATCAATCTGGGTTCAGATTATCTGCATTGCACCCTTGTAATGGTGCATGTACAAAACAGAGACAGGAAAAAAAGAGTTGGGAAATGCAGTTATATCATCCATGTAACGCAGGAAATCAATACCTCTAAATTGTAAAAATCTAAGTTCTGTCTTGGATTTGAGTGCTCAGTCTAGTTTCTCGATAGGATTTATACGATTCAAAAAGCCAACTGATAGCCAAGTCGTTGAGCATGGCAAAAATCCAATTTCACCACTAAATTCCAACCAAAGAACTATTCTAATGACAGAAAATGATTATGCTGTATTAGACAACATTCCATAAATAAAACTGAAAAAAAAATAAAAATAAAAATACAATGCTATGGATTGAAGCAAATGAGGGTAGTAAAAGGCATTAGTCAGTTAATAGTATCATGAACAGACCGCTTAGATCATGATGAATCATGAAGCCATACGAATAAAATTTTAACAGCATGAAAATGTTAAAAAAAAATTACACATTGGAAAATCAGATGTTACAACTGGTACAACTGGTAAGCATAATGTTGTTATAACCTGTCTGCAGTTGTATTTCCCCTGTCTGCAGTTGTATTTCATTAAGTAAGCAGCATGCAACAATAGAACTGTCTTTTTTTTTTTTCCTCCCAATCTTCCATAAAAAATAGACCCAGGAAATGACTTTTGTTGAAGAAGATTTGAGTTCAGCTCTGAACTTTTAATTCGCAAAGCTGGGAATGGTTAAAGTTGAATCACCAATAAATAAACTGTGAATTTATCTGACCAATAGATGTTGTTGCATCTAACAACATTGCTTGCATAGAGGAACCAACTATAGCATCTGCCAAAGAGGGAGAGAACAGAAGTGACAGCCAAAGATTTCCTCATATTTTTAATTTTTAATTTTTTAAAAAAATTTTCCACAATTTGTATTGCATTTTGGCATGTCACACCTTTCTCAAGTTTTCATTGTGATAAACAGTATGTAAAAGGAATACAGCTATAATCCAAAAAACAGAATAATGAAACACCATGTCCTCAATGAAACATTTTGTAACAGAGAAACAGAATAAAACTGGACTTTTAGCACCTTCTGCATAAGTAACAGTGATAAATTTCTCCATATTGCCCTTTTTCCCTTTTTTCCTGACAAAAGTTTTATTGCATATTGGCATGTTATACCTTGTTTCATCCAGATAAACAGTACAGAAAATAAATATATTTTCTACGACACTCCAGAGAAAAGGAAGCAAATGTCATTATGTCAACATGTTGTTGAATATTTCTGAATACAATAGGACATAATAAAACAACTTCTCCTTAATGAAACATTCGGTAAATAGCAACTCAACCACATACCTCTGGTGGTGCAGAACACAGCAGGTAGAAACAGTGGTGACGTCTCTCAGGATCAGATATTTGACAAACACCAGACCTTTGCAGTGCTTGATATTAGCCCCCTCTGATTAAACCAAATCTCCAGAGTCTCACCAAAGTGATTGTACATCATATGGAATTAGAGGTGCACATGGTTTAGGATCAATGAACCCCTTGAACCCAACTGATTTAAAGCGGGCTAGGATTGGGTTGGATTAGAAGATGGGTTAGAAAAACCGGGTCGGGTTCAACCTGTTTTTAAATTGGATTGCAGTTGGGTTGGAAAGTCGAGTTGCAGCCAACCCATCCTAAAATACCAAACTCGTTTTAGCTTATCCTTGCAAAACATTCACGAATTCAAGGTTTTCGTATCCGTGCCCTAGGTCTCTAAGGAGGCCATTTTCTTGCAAGATGCCAATGAGATTTGTTTCCAACAAGCTTCGTCTTCGACGACAATGTGCATCTCCCCACCGACAATGATGCCAACAAGCTTTGTCTTTGCAAATCGTCTTTCCTGCTTTGTAAGCCACCCTTTTGCTCCCCCCTCCCCTCCCTCCCTCTTCTCGCTTCTTGTCTCTCCTTTTATTTATTTATTTATTTAAATTTTCCAGTTTCTAGGATTTGGATCTTGGAGAAGATCGAAGCTTTTGGCTGTTTTTGGAAATTGGAAGAAGAAGATTTGGTGAAGAGAGGAAAATGGGTTTTTCAAAAGATTCGGTTCAGCTGACCTATTGATGTGGTTAGCTGTTTGAGATCCTTGTTTCTGCATGGTTACCCCTATTTTCTTGCTCGCTGACCACTCCTAGAATTTATGGTCACCCATTCGCTTGAGAAATCCATAGTGATGGTGTCAATCCCAGATTTCCAATCCAATGCAGACTAGGCATGGGCATCCTTTTTCTCACATCCATCTGACTACACTACTGTCTTATGTTGATTACACCATATTGATTTGGAGAAATCTACTCATGTGTCATAACCTGCATATTGCTACATGGTATATATGGGATTCCAATCTTGTGCACCCGGGAGCACTGAAGCCATTTTAACTTTTTTTTTTTTGAATTTTTTTTTATATAAGTCTTAATCTAAGTGTATTTAACATGTTTATCAATTTTTATCATTTTAAGAGTATTTTAGAGTATTTTTTATTTTTGAAAATCAGTGGCGTTTTAGTAATTTTCAAAAATGACTAAAACGCCATTGATTTTTAAAAATAAAAAATAAATATCTAAAATACTCTAAAAATGGTAAAATTTGATACACATGTTAAATACACTTAGATTAACAATTTTATAAAAAAATAAAAAAAATGGCTTAATGCACCCGAGTGCACTGAAGCTAAGTGCACCTAGGTGCACAAGATCGGGATCCGTATATATGTGAGAGCATAGAGCACAACTTGGTTTTTCTAACACATCTTCTAACCCAGCTCAATCTGGTTTAAATGGGTTGGGTTCATCAGGATACTCACACATTTAAATGCCAAATTGATTACTGCGTCCGATTGTTCAAAAACATGTGAACAAAATGATTCTCAAGTTTCTCACCTCTACTAGGGGTGCAACTTGGGCCGGGTTGAGCCCGAACCCGGTCCGCTGAACCCGATTTTGAACGGTGTTGAAACTTGATTTTTCGTAACCTGAGCCCGAAAAACCCGAACTCGAGGAACCCGATTTGTAAATATGATAGGGTTAGGGTTCAAGTGAACCCGAACCCGAAGAACCCAAGCCCGATTTCCTATTTAATATTTATTATAAAATATATTATATACATACTATTTAAACAATATATTTTATATTCTTCATATTTTATGTTATTATATCTATATTTGAATACATATTTGGCATATTGTAATTTTATTGTAAATAAAGTATATTATTTCATTTATATTTATCTTTTATTTTTATCATTCACTTTTACACTTATTAATTTTTTCCTTTATCTTAGTTTTGTTGTTAAATTTTTTCTAGAAATATTCTTTATATTACTAGTTTTTAAAAAATATTAGTTTGATTATATATTATTATGTTTACCTACATGATTTATTATTATTATTTATTCATATGAAATTCTAAACTTATCACTTTTAAATAAAATGTAAATTCGTCAACATAAATTCCAATCCGAAATTCAACTCGAACCCAATTTTCAAAAATAGGGTTATGGTTCAGGTTTTACAAATAGGGTTAGAGTTAGGGTTAGGGTTGATGTTTTATAAATAGGGTTAGAGTTAGGGTCGAGATGAACCCGAGTTGCACCCCTAACCTCTACCGCCTGCTGCTCCACACTCCGCCCCTCAGCCGCAGCTCTTTCACCCACACGTGCAAGAATAAACCATCAGCAACTTTTTTGCTTTGGTTCCACCTGCTCCACTTAACCAGAATTGATTAGCTTAATCCCCTGGGTTTGCGAACTCACATGAAGTGGGCATAATATTATTTGAAGGGCAACCATGTAAAAATAAATTATATTTTTAAATCTTTTTTGAAATTTTAAATTGTCACCTTAGCTTTGTGGTTCAGCGGTGTTTGGTATTTTTAAATGCAGGAAAAAATTGGTGAATTTTTTTTTTTGAAATGGATAAAGAGTAATAATGAGATATGATCGAAATAATGATTAGAAATAAAATGAAATGTCTGAAATAAACAGGATAGTTGTATAAAAAGATGTGATGAAATGATTATAAAACAGGATAGTTGTATGTAAAAAGTTGTGGAAAAATTTTCTTTTGGTATGCATCCTAATTTTATTCACTACTACACCCTAATGTAAACAACTCAATACAAGTACTTAACGATGACCGTTTATATTATTCCTTGCGTCTTCTTATGCAGATTCAGCGAGTAAAATTAGTGAGTAAAATTGCGAGTAAAATTTTATTTGGTTAATACACCCTAATTTTACTCAAGTACTTAACGAAGACCGCGTATATAAACTCGGGAATAGAAGAGGCGGATCGTGCCTTATTGAGACCACTTATACTGTCCCATCATGTGGAGTAGTTTTCTAAAGGGCTTCACATCAATCAATCTACGTCCGATCTGAACGCAGATTATTATTATTATTATTATTAAGATTGTCAGGAGGCATACACAGTCAACCTGTAACATTCGTTAATAAGTGGAATTGGGGCAGGTGTATCGATTCAGGGTTTGCTCAATCCTAACTTTATTTGTTAAAAATTTTATGCGATCCTTTTTTATACTGAGGAGGGTCAAAGTGGGTTGACCTTAATGTCTTTTAAATAGGTTTCATGGTAAATTTCGGGTTGGTTTCAAGTGGGTATTAAGATGATGAGTCAAATAAAAATACGAATCAAGTAGAATAATTTTAAGAACTTATACACATATCAAATATAAAGACACATTTATCTAAAATTTAAATGTCGTATAATTCACTATTTTATCAGTTAAAAAGGTAAACATTATTACTAATCAAAACATGAGTAAATATAATGCATCTTAATTAAAATAAGTTAATAAAATATACTTCGTTTGGAATGAATTTTGGCATTTACAAAAACATTTTTCTAAAATAATAGTATTTTTTTGCAAGAGTTTCTAAGATGATGGAAAAAATACAATTAATCATAGGACTTGTATTTATTTATGCAAATGTCTCTTATTGATTTTATTTTGTTAATATAATTAATCATAAGTAACATGAGAATTTTAAAAGAAAATGAGAATGGGATTTAAAAAATATGTTTATAATTAATCATGGGCTATGCTTCTATACAACTGGATTACATAGAAGTAGTCTTATATAACCTTTTTAAATTTTACGATGTTGATGATTGATGCAAAATTCAATTCATTCATCATATTTAACATCACTTATTTACCTAGGATACCAGTTTCATCCAAATTAAGTATATATATATATAGGCCACGTTTGCTCACACACACACACACACACATATATATTCATGTATAAATTATGAAAAATGTTTATATTCATTCATGCATGTATTAGAATGTAATAATACTTTATAGAATTATTTATTCACATAGCAGTGATATTTTAGATGATTTAGATGTTGAAAACAGTATTTTAAAATTGATATTTTATGATTAAATTATTTTAGTAGATTGATTTTACACATTATAGTGATACTAGACAAATGAAAGAGTTTTCATCATAATATAAATGATTCTAAATACAATAAATGGAGTAAATTTTTTATTAACCATCAATATATTAAAAATGAAGGGGGTTGCATAAAAAAAGGTTTCATATAAGCTAGCTTGATTTATAATAAATAAATATGTGGGGCATGTCAAAATTCTTCAGGTCGGGATATGGTTGATCCATCCCGATTTTATTTTTGAATTCGAATCAAATTTCCATCCTATTTCTATACTGGGTAAAAAAAATATTGGTTTTACCTAGCGAAAAAACGGATAAAGTAAGGGATAGGTCACGGGCCAACCCGTCCTAATTTTCACTCCCAACTACAGTGCATAGCTAAAGGCATTGTTGGTTGAGGTGGCGTGGGATCGAATCCGATATTAGTAAGTTTTGTCCCCATCTCCTTGGTGGGAGCATTTGGTTTCGCCTTTGATGATAGTAAGAAAAATTGTAAAGGATTTTTAGGATTGATTTATAATGTGGAATGAGATAAAGATGAAAGGAATCTTGAGTAATACAAATTGAGATGAGATATAATCTCGTATAACCAATTAAAAAAATTCAGAAAATGGATAAGTGATAAAGAGTCGCTTTCAAACTAAAATAGAATCTCCACTCATTGCCCGGTTCGCTTTCATCTTACCTGCCCCGGGTCTGGTCTGGTGATAGGTTGGATCATTCAGCACAAGGCATGATTTTTTCAACATATTAGCTTCCTCAAACTTGCTTCTGTATCGAATGCTCTACTCATGAATCTCATCAAACATCACCCGCTGCTCCAACATCAGGACACTATTTCTCAGGTACCATATTCTCCAACATATGATGGTAAAAATCCCAAGCTTATCGCCAACCTGCCTAGCCACAAGCGCTCTGAACGTCTTGAATGAAGTTGATTCCCAATCCGACAATAGATCTTGAATTCGACATGGTTCCGGCTATTCTAGACAACTCCAAAAGAGATGAGAGGAATCCTTTGCACTCACTAGACACAGGCCACAAGTAGTACTTGTTGGTTCCGAGTTAATGGCAATTACCCAAGAGGGGAGGGGTGAATTGGGTATTTAAAAATTTACAACTTAAACAGAAACTTTACCCCAGATTAATTTAGTCCCCTTTATGAAGAAACAAAGTGGAAAACAATATAGTGTAGAGAGCAGAAATAAAAATGAACACACGCGATTTTATAGTGGTTCGGGCAACCTCCTTACTCCACTCTTCCAAGCTCACACCCCTTGTGACTTGGGTTCCACTATGTATTCCGCGAATACAACTAGAGTCTCCACTCTCTTCTAGATTCTAGCTCTAGGGGGCATATACAACCAGAGCCTCCGCTCTCTTCTAGATTCTAGCTCTAGGGGGCATCAACAATACACAGCACAAATAGGTGACGAGTTCCACTCCAATCATACCCTACTTTGCTTACACTTGATCTTAGTTACTCAAACTAAATCAAATTCAATACAACAATAAGAATAAAAGAAAGTTTCTACACGTTACTGTTGTGTAGACGCAGATTTGGCGGAGAGAAGAACTTGTAGTGTAGGCGTAGAGATTCAGCAAGCAGCTCTTGGCAGTTTGAAGTAAGGTTCTTCTTCTAAAAATTGGCTTGATCACTTGAAGCTCTTAAAGATTGGAGTTATGCTCACTTAATGAATTCTCAGCTATCCTCTTCGTTCATTTTGATTGCCTTTTATAATTGTAGAGGGAATCCGAACGTTTGGAGGTAGGTGGCGCGCATTTAATGCGCCAACGTTCAAAAATTTTCCGACCGTTGCGACCCAAGTCGCAGGTGGAGTCGACTTCGCCCAAGTCGCAGATGGAGTCGACTTCGGGTGCGACTTCGCCTGTTCGCAACTTCTTCAAGTTCCAGTCTGGGTCGACTTGGTCCTCGACTTGACCCAAGTCGCAGGTGGAGTCGACTTCGGGTGCGACTTCACCTCGGTAGCTTGCTTGACGAACTTGAAATCCTTGGAATGCTTTGCTTGCTTGAGTTTCTTCATGTTTGGTTATTTCTTCCTTGATTTATATTTCTTTGGACCACTGTGTTATCATTCTAGCTTGATGTCCTTTGGCTTCATGATTTGCAGACCTTAAGTCCTTGATCTTGAATCTTGAAATCGATCTAATCCCCGATTTGGCTTCTGAGGTTTCTGCCCTGTCCAACTGAAGTTGATACTGGAGTCGACTTGGTCTGCGACTTCACCCAAGTCGCATGCGGAGTCGACTTCATCTCCGACTACGGCAGCTCTGCTCCTCGATTTCAACTCTGGACAGAAATGACGCCTCGAAGTCGCGACTGGAGTCGACTTGGTCTGCGACTTCACCTCAAGTCGCAAGCGGAGTCGACTTGGGATGCGACTTCGGCAGTTCTCGTTCTCGATTTCAACTCTGGAAGGAAATGACGTTTCGAAGTCAATGCCTGAGTCGACTTGGGGATCGACTTGGCCTGAGTCGAAGCCTGAGTCGACTTGAAAATCGACTTGACTTGCCATGTTTCATATTCTTCAAATTTATAACCTTAAGTCATTTCCACAAACATGTTAGTAACCAAAACTTACTCAAATTGATTTGTTAATCATCAAAACATAGGCTTGGCTTATTTTCCACATATTTCCAACAATCTCCCCCTTTTTGATGATTGACAAAACTGATTTGAGTGTACCTTTCAATGTCTTAAAAACATGCCAATTCTGCATTTCGAAGTTTTTAACATACTCATGCAAACAATAAAATAAAATTTCAAACAAAAAACTTAAAACTAGTCATAAAAACTTAGACTCAAATCCCGATCTCTTCTCTCCCTTTTTGTCAATGTATCAAAAAATTGAGATAGAGTGGGTAAAATTTTATGAGAATGGTGGGGTTGCTCCCCTTGAACCTTGTGCTCCCCCTCAGTTTGTGCTTTGCTAAGTTAATTCAAGCATTCCTATATCATTTCTAATTTTATAAAATGATTCTTTTGCAAGAGGTTTGGTGAATATATCTGCAATTTGATCCTCTATTCTTACATATTCCAAACATATATCATGATTTTCTACATGTTCTCTAATAAAGTGATGTCTAAGATCTATATGCTTAGTCCTAGAATGTAATACTGGATTTTTAGTTAAACATATGGTACTTGTATTATCACATTTAATAGGTATATCTTTAAAATTCATGCCATAGTCCCCAAGTTGTTGTTTCATCCAAAGCAATTGGGCACAACAGCTCCCGGCGGCAATGTATTTGGCTTCCGCCGTAGATAGAGCAACACTAGTTTGTTTTCTTGAAAACCATGAAACCAACATGCTCCCAAGAAATTGACATGTTCCGCTAGTGCTTTTTCTATCTACTTTGTAACCGGCAAAATCCGCATCCGAGTAGCCGATTAGATCAAATTAGAGCCCTTTGGATACCAAAGTCCTATGTTGGTAGTGTCTACTAAATATCTGAAAATTCTTTTTACAGCTACCAAGTGTGATTCTTTTGGACATTATTGAAATCTAGAGCACATACACACACTAAACAATATATCAGGCCTAGAAGCAGTTAAATATAATAAAGAACCTATCATGCTTCTATATAATTTTAAATCAATTGTTTTTCCTTTCTCATCTTTGTCAATTTTAATTGTTGAGCTCATAGGCGTGTTTGCCCCTTTGCTGTTTTCCATGCCAAACTTCTTCAATATTTCTTTGATATACTTGGACTGGTTGATGAAAATTCCTTCATTTAGTTGCTTGATATGTAGTCCAAGGAAGAAATTCAGCTCCCCCATCATACTCATATCAAATTCTTTCTGCATAAGCTCAGAAAATTCTTGACAAAGAATCTCATTAGTAGCACCAAAAATAATGTCATCAACATAAATTTGAATAATCAATATATCTTTTTCTTTATACTTGATAAACAAAGTAGTGTCTACCTTTCCCTTTTGAAAGTCATGATCAATCAGAAATTTGCTTAATCTTTCATACGAAGCCCTTGGAGCTTGTTTTAATCCATATAATGCTTTGGTTAATTTGTATACAAATTTAGATTGATCTTTCTCCTCAAATCCAGGTGGTTGTTCAACATACACCTCTTCATTTATATATCCATTCAAAAATGCACTTTTAACATCCATTTGAAACAATTTAAAGTTCATGTGAGATGCAAAAGCTAGTAAGATGCGAATAGCTTCTAATCTAGCAACCGGGGCATAGGATTCCTCAAAATCTATTCCTTCTTCTTGTGAGTATCCCTTTGCCACAAGTCTAGTTTTGTTTCTCATTACAAGTCTACTTTCATCTAATTTGTTCCTAAAGACGCATTTTGTGCCAATGACAGTACAATCTTTTGGTCTTGAAACAAGATGCCAAACTTGGTTTCTTTCAAATTGATTTAGCTCTTCTTACATTGCTATGATCCAGTTTTCATCAACAAGAGCTTGTCAATAGTGGATTGTTCAATTTTGGATACAAAGGCGTATTGTCCACAAACATTTTGTTTTGACCTTCTAGTCTTTACACCTTCATAAACATTCTCTATAACTTGCTCAATTGGATGGACATTTTTGAATTTTAATTAGTTGGAGGTTTTTAGGAATTATTACCTTCACTTACCCTTTCCTCCATGGAATCCTCTTGCTTTTCCACATGCAGTTTTTCAAGACTACTTGTTATATCATCTGCATCACTTAAATCATCTTTTCTTTTGAAGCAAGGATTAGTTTCATCAAAGACAACATGTATTGATTCTTCTACAACTTAGTTTCTTTTGTTGAAGACTCTATATGCTTTGCTATTTGATGAGTAACCAAGGAATATTGCCTCATCACTCTTAGCATCTAGTTTTCCCAAGTTGGTTTTTCCATTGTTCAAAACATAACATGTGCAACCAAAGGCATGAAAATATGAGATATTTGGTTTTCTACCTTTCCATAGCTCATATGGGGTCTTTTTCAAGATTGCTCTAATGGTAACTCGGTTCAACACATGACAAGCTGTACTTATAGCTTCACCCCAAAATTTCTTGGATAATTTACTCTCATTTAGCATTGTTCTTGCCATCTCTTGTATAGTTCTATTTTTCCTTTCAACCACTCCATTTTGTTGTGGAGTTCTTGGTGCAGAAAATGTGTGATGAATTCCTTTTTCATTGCATAATTCTATGAATCGTTTATTTTCAAATTCACCATCATGATCACTTCCAATAGTCATAATAGTATTTTGTTTTTCATTTTGCACCAAATTGACAAAAGTTGCAAACATAGAGAAGACTTCATCTTTGCTAGCTAAGAGAATTATCCATGTGAATCTTGAAAAATCATCAACTATTACAAACACATATTTCTTTCCACCAATGGTTAAAATATCGGATGACCCATATAGATCCATGTGTAGCAATTCAAGTGGCCTAGTGGTGGAAATCTCCTTTTTGGTAGAGAAAGGCATTTTAGGTTGTTTTGACAATTGACATGCCTTGCAAATTTTATCTCTGTCATATTTCAATTTAGGCAATCCTTCTACCTAACTCTTCTTCCATAGGGTCTTTATATTTGTCATATTTATATGCTCAAGCCTCTTATGCCAAACCCATGGATCATTGTCAATGACCATTAGACATTGACCATCTAGTTCATCTAGTGAAACCAAATATACATTTTCATGTCTTTTTTTGCTAAACATAATATGTTCTCCATCAAATACACTACATATAGATGATTCAAACACAGCCTTGTATCCTTTGTCACATAATTGGCTAATACTCATTAAATTGTGCTTGAGTCCTTCAACAAATAATACATCTTTCATACATGCATTTGAAATACTATAAATGTTTCCTTTACCTTTGATTTTACCTTTCTCATTATTTCCAAAAGCAACAGTTCCATCGTTGCAAGACTTGAGTTTATGAAATAAACTTCTTTCACCGGTCATATGCCTTGAGCAACCGCTATCCATGAACCAAACGTTGCTTGCCTTTGCTTTGAAACATATCTGAAAAATGAGCAAATAAATCTTATATCTTTGGTACCCATTTTATGGGTCCATTTGGGTTAGTAACCTGATTTAATCTTTGTTGTTCTAATTTAGAAAGCCCAAATCTCGTGTTTCTTGGAACCCAAACTAATTTTGCACCATGGTCATATAATTTCTTAAAGTTACATTTATAGACTTTATGACCCATCTTATTGCAAAAATTGCAAGACATTGGTAATCTAGGAGTAGGCCTCCAAGTATGTATTGATTCAATAATTGGCCTTCTAGTCCACGTAGTATGTTTCCCTTTGGGCTTGTGGATAGGTGCAGTTTTGGTTTGATTTTTTCCAAGTATTGGCACATTTGATTTGCCACTTTCTCTTTGCTCAAATGTGAAGTATCCAAGACCCCTTTTATTTGTTTGTGAGGTCATGTTCAGAAACATTTTTACATTTTCTCCTGGATTAGAGAATTTAGCTAATGATTCATTTAAGGATTCATTCTCCTTTTTCAATTTCTCTACTTCTTTCAAAAGCAATTCATTTTCATCTTTCAGTTTTGATGTACTTTTAGCTAGTTTTCCATTTACAATAATAATGGAATTACATTGTTGTCTCTTTAATGATAACTTATTTCCTAGCTTTTTGATTTCCTCATATAATGAATCATATGCATGTTGTAATTCTTCTAATTCAGCACATTTGAGACATTCTTGAATAGAAGAGTGAGTAGATTGAGAATAGCAAAATTTGGAAGTTACCTCTTTATTACTTGTGTACTTGGTTGAGGTAATTTGCTCTTCCAAAACTTTCGTTGTGTTTAAACACAACAAATCTTCTTCTTGCTCAATCCGCGCCATGTAGCATATTCTTGCACAATTTGCCGCATCAAAGTCATCGGTTGAGGAGCTACTTGTTGATGAAGTTTCTTCGTTTACGTACATTCTTCTTTCCTTTGGCCTTTGAAATTTTCTACTTTCATGTCTTTCCCTCCTTTCTTGTTGATCATTTGATTTCTCTTCGGGTGTAGGACATTGAACTTGCATATGTCCCATACCGCCGCATCTATTGCACTTTGTGACCTCCTTCTTCTTCTCTCTTCGTGGTCTTTCTTTGAAGTCTTTGAAGTTCTTTTCTTTTCTCACAAACTTTCGAAATTTGCAAATGAGTAGAGCAATGTCTTCATCATCGTTGTGAGATGAGGAGGTGGACTTATCCGAATTATGAGTGACTCTTAGTGCAATTGCTTTCTTTCCTTTGTGATGATCTTCATTTCTTTTCTTGATTAGCTCATGTGACATTAATGAGCTAATAAGATCTTCTAGCTTCAATGTGTTTAGGTCATTGGCTTCTTCTATCGCAGTAATTATTGGAGTCCAAGATTCCGGTAGAGCTCTTAGGATCTTCATGACCTGTTCAGATTCAGAGATAGCTTTTCCAAGACCTTTCAAAGCATTAGTAATTTTAGAGAATTTAGCAAACATTTCAGAAATATTTTCTGTTTCTAGCATTCTAAAGTTTTCCAATTCTCTAATCAAAATATTTCTTCTTGTCCCTTGGACTTGAGAAGTTCCTTCATAAATAGATGTTAGTGTATCCCATATCTCTTTTGCAGTTAAACAAGAGGATACTCTATCATATTCGGAAGCGGTAAGAGCACAAAATAAAGAATTCATAGCCTTGGCGTTGCTCTTAACATTTTTCACTTCCTCATCGGTCCATTTGGAAGCTCTTTCATCAATAGGCAAGGTTACACCGTCTTGGATTGCAATCCAAGAATCCATATCTGTAGCCATGATGAGTTGCTTCATACGAAGCTTCCAATAGCCGAAATTGTTCCCATCAAACAATGGTGACCTAGTAAAAGATTGGCCTTCGGCAAATGCGGGAACGGAAGTCGATTGGGATGCCATATTAAAAGATCTCTTTGGTATAACTCAAAGACCTGCTCTGATACCACTTGTTGGTCTCGAGTTAATGACAATTACCCAATAGGGGAGGGGTGAATTGGGTATTTAAAAATTTACAACTTAAACAGAAACTTTACCCCGGATTAATCTAGTCCCCTTTATGAAGAAACAAAGTAGAAAGCAATATAGTGTAGAGAGCAGAAATAAAAATGAACACACACGATTTTATAGTGGTTCGGGCAACCTCCCTACTCGACTCTTCCAAGCTCACACCCCTTGTGACTTGGGTTCCACTATGTATTCCGCGAATACAACTAGAGTCTCCACTCTCTTCTAGATTCTAGCTCTAGGGGGCATATACAACCAGAGCCTCCGCTCTCTTCTAGATTCTAGCTCTAGGGGGCATCAACAATACACAGCACAAATAGGTGACGAGTTCCACTCCAATCATACCCTACTTTGCTTACACTTGATCTTAGTTACTCAAACTAAATCAAGTTCAATACAACAATAAGAATAAAAGAAAGTTTCTACACGTTACTGTTGTGTAGACGCAGATTTGGCGGAGAGAAGAACTTGTAGTGTAGGCGTAGAGATTCAGCAAGCAGCTCTTGGCAGTTTGAAGTAAGGTTCTTCTTCTAAAAATTGGCTTGATCACTTGAAGCTCTTAAAGATGGGAGTTATGCTCACTTAATGAATTCTCAGCTATCCTCCTTGTTCATATTGATTGCCTTTTATAATTGTGGAGGGAATCCGAACGTTTGGAGGTAGGTGGCGCGCATTTAATGCGCCAACGTTTAAAAATTTTCCGACCGTTGCGACCCAAGTCGCAGGTGGAGTCGACTTCGGGTGCGACTTCGCCTCTTCGCAACTTCTTCAAGTTCCAGTCTGGGTCGACTTGGTCCTCGACTTGACCCAAGTCGCAGGTGGAGTCGACTTCGGGTGCGACTTCACCTCGGTAGCTTGCTTGACGAACTTGAAATCCTTGGAATGCTTTGCTTGCTTGAGTTTCTTCATGTTTGGTTATTTCTTCCTTGATTTATATTTCTTTGGACCACTGTGTTATCATTCTAGCTTGATGTCCTTTGGCTTCATGATTTGCAGACCTTGAGTCCTTGAGTCTTGAATCTTGAAATCGATCTAATCCCCGATTTGGCTTCTGAAGTTTCTGCCCTGTCCAACTGAAGTCGATACTGGAGTCGACTTGGTCTGCGACTTCACCCAAGTCGCATGCGGAGTCGACTTCATCTCCGACTACGGCAACTCTGCTCCTCGATTTCAACTCTGGACAGAAATGACGCCTCGAAGTCGCGACTGGAGTCGACTTGGTCTGCGACTTCACCTCAAGTCGCAAGCGGAGTCGACTTGGGATGCGACTTCGGCAGTTCTCGTTCTCGATTTCAACTCTGGAAGGAAATGATGTTTCGAAGTCAATGCTTGAGTCGACTTGGGGATCGACTTGGCCTAAGTTGAAGCCTGAGTCGACTTGAAAATCGACTTGACTTGCCATGCTTCATATTCTTCAAATTTATAACCTTAAGTCATTTCCACAAACATGTTAGTAACCAAAACTTACTCAAATTGATTTGTTAATCATCAAAACATAGACTTGGCTTATTTTCCACATATTTCCAACAGTACTCATCCCCAATTCTCATGCAAGCAAGATTTACCTTTCTTGGAATCAAGTTGAGAAAAAGTCTACAACCAAATATCATGAGCTTCGATCGGTTGTTTAGGCTCAGCATTTTGAACGTCAGATGATCTTGGTCGAAATTACAATTATTACCACCTTTAATATGTTTCCCTGCATCGCCACCAGTGGTTTAGTGTAGCCGGATGGTGCTCTGGCCCTTACGCTAGTTGACATGATTTCAAAACGGAGGGGGAACATTTATCTTCCATTTATTAGGGAGAACTCGTGGCTTCCATTTGTATTAGGAGTGTAGTTTCCTATTGCTTGGGATAAAAATTCACATTCAAATGATTTTTTAGCACTTTTGCAATTATAAAATTATATATTATTTAAATGTAAATTTTTAGCTTTAAACAAACTAACATCAAGTTATATTAAGGCTTGGGCATATTCGTCATTTTATAGGAGTGCTAATGGCCCCTTAATGGCGTTGTATAAGTGGAATTTTAGGTAAAGTATGTGGGTATATTATGAATTTTTGAAAATTTGTGGATATAAGTAGAATCGAGGGTATAACTTATGGGTACATGTGGAATTTATCATAATAATAATAAGGGAAAATGACACATACCCATGAATTTTAGCTTCAATTAAACTTATACCCACGAATTTTAAAAATTCGTAATATATCTACGTATTTTGCCTAAAATTAAGTCTTATAAATATATTAAATAGGCCCTTAGATACTCTTGTAAAATAACTAATACGTCCAAGTCTTAATATAATTTAAAGTTAATTTGCTTAAAATAAAAATTTACATTTAAATAATATATGATTGTATAGTAAAAAATTTATTTGAATGTGAATTTTTCGCTGTAAAATTATAATTAGGGATCAGCATTTTCATCATTTTATAGGGATAATAACAGTTCATTTAATGGATTCCTAGCGGTTTATGTATAAGTAAAATTTTAGATGAAATATGATGGTATAATAAGAATTTTTGAAAATTTATAAGTATAAGTGGAACTTGCCCCAACAACATTTTTCTGCATCCTGAGCAACCTGTAAGCCCATTTAACGAGGTATAGTCCGTTCGCATCCAAACGCCAATAACATATCCTCCTCTCTCTCGCTCCCAAGAATAGGCAGTACGCCAGTACCCTTATATTTTCCCAACCCCGTTCACTAACAGCTCCCACCATTAAATCCCTCTTCCACTGACCGGAGTCAATATCAATGAAACAATCAACATGCACATCGTCTGGAATCGTAGCTAGAAGTGTGGTTAGCCCAGAGATCATTAAAAAATTGAATCTTCCGTCCATCAGCGACCCTCCCTCTGCATCCCAATTTAAGAATATTTCTAGCCTTACCTATACTCTTGAACGCAGAACTAGGTTGGCGAAAACCTCAGAGATATACACCATTACGTCGTCAGCTCCCTGATAGGATCAGCACCCAACCTCACCTATCCACAGTTTTCCTTCCCCATCCACAAAGCCTTCCGGATTGCGAGATCGAAATTACTGGTAAGTGAGTGCAACGAACCCTCTTAAGTTAGTTTCAAAGTCCAATTAAAATTAATGGTAGGTGAGTAAAGGGCTACCATTGAGCCTGCGCGGCCTTGGATATTAATAATCTCATGCTTGTCATATAGATGATGGTCGATTATAATGTGATTGAGAAATACATTATGTAACATATAACTTTGTCTGCACCAAATTCGAAATTGGTACATATAAGCAAACGGAGGTGCTGCATATGAAATATATTTGGCTACTTATAAGATTAAAAGCAACCGCTTAAATTTGCTACAAAAATTAATAGATTTGGTTGTTTTGCTGTTTTATGCGGCGAATTTACCCTGGGCTCGTGAGGAGTTTTCTTGTAGTGATAAAGGCCACACAGTATATTATGCAACTAGCTTTGTATCCCAGAAAATTCCGAATAATACACACTCTTAATAATTCTCATTGATATTGCAGAACTAACGTACAAGATGTGAAATGATACATGAAACACTACAGTAGTACCCATGCAAGTTGATCGGATAACAGATGAGAACATAACGTCGTCGATTTCAAACAAACTACATTTGACATAAGCATACTTCATTCCTGCAAGGACGAAAAAGAATGAAGTATTTTTAGTTTCTTTTTTTTTTTCCCCCGAACTTTCAAATAAGCAACCTAACATATTTTTACACAAATATTAATATAGGACTAACTTTTAAAAAAAAAATACAGGACTATATTTTGCACTTCAGGCGACTTATATGAGATTTTTCTTTTCATTGTGTCACTTACCTGCTTATACTACTCTGCGCACACAAGCAGCTGTGCATCAGCTGCTTGGGCATCTAACCAATGACTATGCGCATACTCACGTTAGCTGTTTAGGCATCTAAGCAGTGATTATAAGAAGGTATTTTTACAATCTATTAAATAAGTCTGTTGTATTTATATGTTTAGAAATTCAAGTATAACTATAATGAGGTAAAGGGGAGTGATTCAATTTAATCACCTTTCATAATAGTGTCCATGCAACCCGCGGCTTTATTAATTTAAAATATTCATTTTTAAAAATCTAAATCTTTTTGCATATTTATCTATGATTCTAAGAATCTCAAGTGGTGCATGCTTTACATGCTACATTATACATTTTGAAATTTTTTTTTACTAGCTACTTAATTTTTACTTTTAAAAGATGCTAAGATTCTAGCAAAAAAAGTGCTAGAGGAGAGTGCCCTACTGGTCATGGACAATGGTTATGGGGGAGTTTTGCCAAACTAGTCCCTTTTAAGTGGGCTTTTCTACAAAATTTCCTTGGCATAGGGGTGAGTATAAAAAAATTTCCTTCATAGTGTGAGGGATGTCAATGTGCCACATTTGTAATATCAGGACATTATGATGTAAAAAATATCAATAAAAAAAAAAGATTCTAGCCAAATGTAATTTTCTATAAATGGTGTTAGACAAGGTAAATAGTTTAAATTTGAAAAAAATCAAAATATAAAATGTTGGTTGTTGGAGACTTCCATGCAACCTAGTAGTGATCCAAGAGAAATGTTTAAACCACCTAGCGTATACAGATTTTTGTTTTCTTTTATATATATATAGAGAGAGAACAGCGGTACAGTGGGCCCAAAATGGGCCCCACATGATTATGAAATCATGATTTACTCCACTCATTGTATTTAGAATAATGTATTTTATTACCACACCAATTTTCATCCCAATCAGATATATATATGGGCCCCATCTGAAAATGGTACAAATCCAACGTAATAAAATAATTTGATGTAAATAACAACTTTAAAGTATCTGATTGGGATGAAAATTGATATGGTAATAGAATACATTATTCTAAATACAATAAGTGGAGTAGATTATGATTTCATGATCATGTGGAGCCCATTTTGGGCCCACTGCACCGCTGTTCCTGTGCAGCGTCGCTGCACCGGAACAGAATCTATATATATATATTTAAAAATTTACATCTAAACGATTCAAAATACAAGTTAATATCTATTTATTTATCATACCAAAAATCATTTTAATCGGAAACATATATGTTATGAATATTTAACATTATTTAGTGGTCAATATGAAATCGTTAAATTTTGAAAATAAAGGTTTAGTGTGTAAAAGTTGTGAAACTATTTGATTTTTTGCATTGCAATTATATATGGATGAATATCGTAAATGGTTCAGATATTAAAAAACGAAATAGGAAGTGACCCAATTTTGGATCATTGTCTAGCTTACAGATATCAATTGATCAATTTTCTCTTTTTCTTTACAAATTTAGGTACTATAGATCAGTTATTAATTTTACATTTTATAATAACCCTAGTTGTGAATTAGCTCAACCTAATTCAGTTTAGGGACTTCATAATTATTTGACTTTATACACAAACTTACATTAGTTCACCTAATACAACCATTATTTTTTATATATTTTGTATTTTTCCTTGAGGTTATTTTCCAAAGTGTATGTAATTTATGTACCAACATTTATTATTTTTTGATGTGCATATATATTATTCTGATTTTCAAAAAATATTATTTCTAAGGGGATTAAAGCTTTACGTAAAAAAGGGGATTAAAACAACTTGATACCCCTCGAAATGATGATTTTTGAAAAAATATAAATAAATAAATAAATAATTATAAATTTTGGTATATAAGTTAAACACACCTTGAAAACAATTTCATGAAAAAAAAAACAAAAAAAAAAAAAGAATAAACGTAGCAGTTGCTAACATAAGCTTATCTTAAGCCGGATTAGCAAGATCACTACCCCACATTTTTATTCTTTCTGTTTCTTTTGGGTCCGAGCAACCATGAGCCGAGGAAGTTCTTACGGTAGATCGTGGACGCCGATCTCCTGCACACACCTATTTTTTTGAAATTTTTTTTGAAATTTTTTTTCTAAAAATGTTAATATAGGTGTATTTAACATGTGTATAAATTTTTACCATTTTTGGAATATTTTAGATATTTATTTTTAATTTTTGAAAATCAGTGGCATTTAGGTAATTTTAAATTACTAAAATGCCACTGATTTTCAAAAATAAAAAATAAATATCTAAAAATCTCCAAAAATGGTAAAAATTTATACACATGTTAAATAAACTTGGGCTAACAAGTTTATGAAAAAAGTTTTTTTTTTAAAAAAATAGGTGTATGCTACCGGGAGCAAGCAGCCCAGGAGATCGGTTCCCAAGCAGCGCAGGAGATCGGTTCCCGTAGATCGTAGCTTCCACTGTATGTATGAAAAACCAAAACGAGAAGCTGGTCTGGAAGAAAGCCCAATAAAAGAAGGGTGATTTTGTTAGGCCGGGGTATTTTTTTAAAATTTTTTGATTTTTTTTATAAACATATAAAGTCAGGTGTAGTTAACTTGTAAATTAAGTTTTATCATTTTTGGATGCTTTTAAGTATTTTTTAATTTTTAAACATAATGACATTTTTCATAATTTCTGAGTTAATCCAAAAATGGTAAAACTTGATTTATAAATTAAATACACTTAACTCTACATGTTTATAAAAAAATAAAAAATATATGTTTTCGATAAAATTTCTTAAATTTTGCAGTAATCCTATGTTTTCGGTGTAACTCGTAGACTCGTAGATGGGATCTATTTTGATAATCAAATAAAAAACCGTTTATATCTTTTAATATCATTTACTTCATATATAACCATACCAAAAATCATCCTGATAAAAGTTAATGGATGAGCAACGTTGTCTTAAAAAATATATACATATGCGAATGATGATGAATACTTTCTTTTTGATTTATATGCAAATGATGGTGAATACTTAAATGCATTAAAATGTAATAACATTTTATAAAATAATTTGCCAAATAGGAATGTCATTTTACACAGTTTAGAGTTTGAAAATACAACTTAAAAATTAATATATAAAGTAAATATGATCTCCTAGCTAAGCAGATGATTCTAAATACATTAAGGGAAGTGACTTTTACATCATAATTAAGGTGTAGACGAGGTTAGTGAGGCCACCGTATTGCACGGTACGTCCAGAAATTAATTTGGCCTGGTGAATTGATTGCATTTCGATGAAAATTTTCTTTTGTTGTACCTTATCAATTTTTATGCCTTTGATGATTGATGAGAAATTCACTCAATTTATTGTATTTAGGGTGTGTTTGGTAACGAATAAAACTTTTAATAAAAACTTTTGAAGAATAAAAGTTATCAAATGATGAGATATTGCAGGGGTATAATGAGGAGTAAAAAAAATAAATTTAAAATAAATAGGTTAGTTGTATTGGTAGTTGCGTAGAAATGATTGAAAAATTGGGTTGTTGTATAGAAAGATGTGTAAAAATATAATTAAAAAAAGAGTAGTTATGAAGAGTGAAAAGTTTTAGATCGAAAAGTTTTAACTTAGACAACTTTTGCAAATTACCAAAAACACCGTTTAGTATCATTTATATTATTCTGAAATTCTTTTCATTTGTCTATTATTATTGTGTATGAGCTTTATCTACAAATGTGTAAAATCAGCCTAATAAAATAGTTTAAAGCTAAATATCATTTTTAAAGTTATATTTTCAATATCCGAAGTATCTAGAATATAATTCTTATTTGAATACATGATTTTATAAAATATTATTATAGTCTAATATATATGTAAACGAATCTAAGTGTTTTTTTCATAATTTACATGTGGATATATAATTTTAAAGTTAATTTGTACGTGGCCATTCACATCTTTGATTTCAGTAAAACTTTGTTACATAGTTAAACAAATGACGTTGGATTTAATAAATGGAATTTATTTTCTATTAATGATCAAGATATTAAAAATAGAGTGACTTAGAGAGAACTGTTTCTAGCCTTTGAACAAATGTATGTGGATCGTTTTTTTGGCGGCTATTGGCATACATCCCTTAGCCGACACGGTCCATTTATTGATTAAGTAGTTGCTGGCTTTCTTTACTTGATACATATATACAGTTCATTAGCTGCGAATGGCATGGAAGATCGATTAACTAGATCGAGAGCCAGCACCATAAAAAGGAAAGACTTTTAGAAAAAGGAAATGGAAAGTTGTTAATTATGGAGGGTTGCTTATATGCTTGGCAATAAGCAATTCTTCACGCTAATTTTTTGCTGCTGCTTTTCTATGCATCTTTCTATCCTATTTTTCCAATTATTTCTCCATATTTTTCCAGACAGCTGCTTTATATATTTTAAATTTATTTATTTTACTCTTACCCATTATCATGAGATAGCACACCACACTTTACCATTTTAATTATTTTTCATCATATTTTCCCTATTTTTTCTCAATTCAATAAAAAAAAATAAAATAAATAAATTTAATAATAGAAAAACACAGCTGTGCGTGCAGAGGGAGAGAGATACCCCTTCCATATATATGCATATAGGCTAGCACTTGGAAGGTGGGGAAACGCCACACTTGGCCGGCAGCGCCATGGCAAGCTTTGGGTCAATCCCGTAAGCTTTCATCAAACCCTTGTAGTTGGTGCAAAGGCAAGTCAAGTCACCTTTGGAGATTGCACTGCAGCACTTGGGGGTTGGAGCTGGTGGGTTTGGACCTGTCACAGCTTTCTTGCAGTCCAACAGATCTGCCACTGGCATCTTGCAGATGACCTGCGCACCCACCACATCAATCTCAATTGCAATGGCTGCGGCCAAAACAAAGACCAAAAAAGCTGCTATTTTTCCATTAATCCTCTCCATGAATTGCTCGCTAGTAGAGTCAGATGGTGTGCTGCTTTCTTCTTGTTGTGGTATTTATAGTGCGGTGTTTGATTGTCTTAATATATTAATCTCCGTCTGTAGCCCGTGAATTTGCGTTGGCAGCATTTGAGTAAATTGGTTGTTTATGTTCACGGGTGTGCATTAATTATGAAGGGGGTAGGAGAATGATTTGACTTCTCGGATTATTTTAGCCACGCATTGACAGCGGACTAGTTTGGAAAACAAGCCTACGTGGAAAGTGGTTTTCAGCTGGAATGCTGCTGTGTGGGTGAAGATTTGGGCGTGTTCGACGCTTCGACTCGGCCTATTTTTACGGGTGTAAAATTAATATTTTTTAACTTGGTGTAGAATGGGTTAGAAATTTTGATCTAAATTTAAAAATAAAAGTTGGGGAGTGGGTCGACCATGTCCCAACTTGCTCTACATATATTAATTTATTAAAAATTATAAGCACATTTCTTTTACAATTTTCATATTTTTTATAGTTAACCATATCAATAATAAAAGAATCAATTTATCTAGAAACCAATATAAGAATCAATAAGAGAAATTTGCGCATACACATATATAAGTATTATGTATAATTGCATATGAATTTATTTTAATAAATTTATACTATATTTTTTCATGTTATGTTGTAGCAATGATATATTTTTTAATAATTAGTAAAATATTGAAGCATATAATATATAAATTTAGTATAGATGTATCTTTATGTTTGATAAGTATATAATTTTTTAAAATTATATTATTTAACCCGCAATTTTTACCCGACCTGGTATTCTGAAACGGATTCAATACCAACTCGAAGTTCGTCCTAGGACCTATTACAAAAAATTTGGGGGTCAAACCGACCTTGTCCAGACTCGATATAAAAATAGGGTCAAATTAAAATTTTAAAATGTAGGATAGGGGTTGGGCAAATCTTGACCTGATATGACCCGTCTCGATTTCTACCCCTACTGTTGTGGAACCTATTTTCTATCAATGTCCTTCATTTTTATTATTTTAAGATTAATATATAATCCATTCCATTTAGAGGGGTGATTAGGTGCGGCCGGGCGCGTGGGGGTAGCGATGCTTGTGGCCAAAAACCCATTTTTTTATTTTTTAATATTTTTATAAGCATGTAGAGCTCGGTGTATTTAACCAGTAAACTAAATTTTATCATTTTTAGATGCTTTTTAAGTAAAGAGGCTGATCATGTGTGTCTAGACAACTTCTCCCACTACCGTCGCATGCGACGGAAGCCATCCGATCTAGGGGTGCAAGTCGGTCCGGGTACCCCCGGGTAGGGGTGGAACCTACCCTTACCTATTTTTTAAAAACGTCTACCCTACCCTATTTTAGACCGGGTCGGTCTAGAGTCTACCCTACCCAATTTTTTCAGGTGCGGGTCAGTTCCGGTTCGGTTCCAAATCGGTTCCTAAAAACGTCATGCATCCAAATTGGCTCCAAATACAGAAACACTATATTATGAATAGAATTTTCCAATGAAACAGAAATGTCGATAAGACTTATACACAACACACAATCTGTAAACTTGAATATCTAAAAAACATATCAAAAAATCAACAGTTGTCAAGACAATAACAACAGTTGTCAAGACATGTTTCAAAAAATCAACGATGCTAAGAATGGGTGCATTCTATGTTGTGACAGCAGTAAGAAAGGCAAACAAAAGGAAGCAGTGGAGAATGGTGCAAATACACAAGACAAGCTCTGAAGAAGAACAGGCGAAACTGCATTAAAAAAACCCACATTGACAATGTGACTATTCTAAGGCCTTGGACATGAGCTCTGAATAATGACAGATTGCGCAGAAGGAATACACATATTGCCAATAGGAAATAATTCATTTCTTCTATGATTCACACAAAAAGGACATGAAAATATATTTGCAGACATTGGAATCTTATAAGAATGCTGCATTTTTAAAATAATTGGGCGATTGAAAGTTTTATATCTCAAGTAAAATTACTGTTTTGAAACATGGTTTACACAGAAACAGGTAATACTATCACGGATTCAACTATCTTGGTCATTTCTACCTTAGAAGCTCTCAGCTCATTAACTTTCTTTCGAAGTGAATTATCTGATAATATTAACCGTGAAAGGGCACCTGTGCTTAACCTACAAAACAAGAGGCAAGCATCAAATTCATATTCAAAACACATTTCTTTTGGAAAGAATGTAGCAACAATAGTTTCATGAAATGTTAAACAGGAAACAAATTTCAAGCATCACTGTTTCACATACCCCAATAGTTTTGCTGCATCTGATACAGAACCATCAACAGCATAAATCAGATCCAACAAAGCTTTCATTCCCTGTACAAAAGAAAAGGAAAGCATGAATATCCTGATCTACTTGCAAGTGTAAACTTTGGGTTATTCACGAAAACCACAATATGAATTTGAGCAAAGAGAGAAATCAGAATGGATACCAATGTAAACTTTGGGTTATTTGGTCCAATTTGGGAACCAACATCTGATCCTCTAATTGTTGACTTTGCAGGAAGAATTCGAAGAAGCTCAAGTGGAGGCTTGAAATCTTCCAGATCGACTGGATTCCTGACTAGTTCCGTAAAAGAAGAGGTTCCCTATCAGCTGACATGCATTGCCATTTCAATACAGAGAAACCTTGCATAGGTAACAAAAATGTGAAGGATGTACGACTGTTTTATTTTGATTATTGTCATTTTTTTTGGGGAAATGTTAGGTTCTAAAAAGACCAAATATACTGCTATGGAAATTGTTGCAAAAGCCAAGTGATTGAAGCTGTAAGGACCACCAAAATCAAGTAAGTAGATCGGTTACAGAAAGGAAACAGAGCTTACGGCAGAGGGGTCCTTCAGTCCTTGTGCGGGTCTCGCTTATACATCTGGACATGCTTCCCCTTCAAGCAGAGGAATCGGAGATGGCAGTACTCGTGGCCGACCAAATTCACGCCCATGTGATACACCCATCGGAAGTATTCGCAAGGTGTACCTCCTCCTGCTTTTCCTCGAGATGATGATGGGCTATGCCGGCGAGCTGCTGTTTTTCGGCGAGGAGAATGGCCGGCGATCGCAGAGGCAGAGAGGAAAGTGGAAGCTAGGGTTGGCGTCGGGACGGGAATTCGGAATCGGGAATGAATTAGGGTATTTTTAATATTATGTTATAAATATTATATAGTATAGGAAATCCGGGTCGGTTCCGGGTACCCAGCAACGGAACCGACCCCTAACCGAATTTGAACGGGTATTTCACCCGTGGAACCGAACCGACCCGGTGGGCAGGTTTTATGGAACCGAACTGACCCTAATTCGGGTACCCAGCGGGTCGACCCGCGGGTACCCAGACTAACTTGTATCCCTAATCCGATCAAGGGGGAAAATTGAGCAGTCATCCATTTTTTTCATGGGATAATATATGAAATATGTCCTGCAACCAGTGTTGTAAGAATCGGACCCATCCGACCGGGAACCGGTCCAGTTTGTGGTTCGATTGCATCTAGTTCGATTCAGATACATAAAACCGACTAAACCGGTGAACCGGCAGTCGAATCGTAACACACAATTGAATTGGATTCGTCTGGTCGGACCTGAAATATATTTAAAAAAACCCCCCAAAAAAATCCCAATGCCCGCTCGTCCTATCATTTTCGCCCTTGTGAGTTTCGATGACGAAACCCTACTGTTGCCAGCTAGCGCTCGCTGTCCGTCGCCCGCTCTCCCCATCTCCCAATCCCCGAGTCCTGCTCGCTCGCAAATAAAAGGGAGCGTCGTAGCGTGTTAGGCAGTCGACTTCCGAGTCCAGATAATCAGTCAATGATGGAGTCGATGAAAGAAAAAGAAGCGTTGCTAGAGATGATCCGTCCGCCGTGTCTCGAAGATGCGGGTCTCGAAGACTGCGCTCTTCCTTCGAAATCCATCGAAGAAGCCTTTCTCAAAGTGGCAAGTCTGTTAAGATCCAGGGATGTCGCTGCTCATGGAGTGGAAGGCGGGGGCTGCGTCGAAGATCCAGGGCCGAGCAATGGAGAAAATCAGGACGTGCTGATAGGGGTGCTTCCTGAGAACCCAAAGGCTTATGGAGAGGCAAAGAAAGGAGGATTGCTGAAAGGAAGTGGGGATAAGGTGATCAGTGCGGGAAGTCGAGATGGAGAGGGTTCTTTAGATAAGTTGGTGGGAGCACATGTACTAGAGATGGAGGAGGGCTGGAAAGGCAGTTGTGTGGAGGGGTTGCTGGAGGACCTGGAGATTGGGGACAAGGGTGATTTTGAGAACGAAGGAGATTTTGATGAGGATGAGAAGCTAGAAGATAAACCCACACTGGTTGAAGCTTACATATGAGTTTCACTTCCACCTGTCTAGTTCCTGTTTTACAGGTAGCTTAAGAAAAACATTGGATGCATATCTTGTTATGAACCTCCTCCTTCACAATGGAATTTTCAGATCTTTTGTGTTTACTTTTTGTCTATGTGTGGTCATGATGGTGCGCGACCAGATTGACATGTTGCAAGTCTCATCCTCTAGACTGTTGTATTATTCGCGGTGCTATAACTAAGGAAAGCACAAATAATATATATAGATGTGTGATTGTTGTGACCTGCCCCCGTCCCTCCTACATATTTTATACTTATATTGTGGTTTTTAAAATCTAACATATATATTTAGGATTTATGAAAATATAATTTTATTAATATATTTATTTAAAATTTAAAAATAATTTAATATTTATGACATCATAAATATGTCATGCCGACATCACCGGTTCGAACCAGTTTGCTTAACCGGTCGAACCAGTTCGAACCAGATTAGTTCCTTTACCGGTTTAATCACCAGTTCAGTTCTGAAAACATTACCTGCAACGGGGTGTAAATAAAAAAACTAAAAATTGAAACAAATGGAAGTGGAAGCCCTCCCGAATACAGGTGCGAATTCGATAAGAAAAAAAAATACACATATGAATCCAAAATCCCTGGTCTTCCTGCTCGCATGGTCGTTACCATCGGGTCTGAAAATTCTATTCTCCTACCATCACTAGTAGCCGATCGATTTGCTACCACTTGTTGTCAATATAGCTGGGAGTCGGGGCGAAGCCAAACATTAACGCAAAAAAGATGGAAGGCGTGGTTGCAAAAGGAAAGCATTATGAGCATCTCCCCATCACGGTATTTGTGGAGGCAAATGGAGCAGAGTGATTTGGCATTATTGCTGCTGCATATGTCGCTGGAGGATTTAGTCAAGGAAAACTTCGGGTAAGGATATATGATTTTCTTGATTGAGATCGGGCAGGGCCGTCGGCATGCTCGTCCTCTCTCCTTGTGAATATTACTGTCATCGTCTTCGGTGACGAAGACGATTCGAGGGAGGACAACGCTGGTGATGGTGGGCGGTGGCGACGACATTGCAGCGAGAGGAAGAACGACGACAGACAGGGGTAGTTAAAAATAGGAAAGTGGAGAGAAAGACGAGGAAGGGGAAGAGTGGCGAGAGGAAGGTTATGGCCCTCCAAGTCAGTGGTGGAGATCTTCCGATACCACTGATTTTCAAAAATTAAAAATAAATATATAAAATACTCAAAAATGGTAAAATTGATATACATGTTAAATACACTTAGATTAACACTTTCATAAAAAAAATAAAAAAAAATAAAAAAATGGGTTAAAATGGGTTTAATGCACCCGAGTGCATTAAATCTCGCTCCAAGTTTGTGGCAATGTTTAACTTGCCAACAGGTTAATGTTCAGTTCTCTCCGCAAGTGCATGAATCGTGAATTGTAGTATTTAAAATATCGATCTCATGAAGAATTCGAAACATAAGATGTTGGATTTAAATATTTGTATCAAACACTGAGTGAGTAAGAAAAGATAAAAAGCAAGGAATAGCAAAAAAAAAGAATATTGAGAATGAAGAACGGAGATTAGAAATCAAAAAATGAGAGTACCTAGGATTTAGGATTTAGGATTTTATATATTACATTTGTAATGGATACATGATTTTGTTAATTTAATCTGGTACGAGTTAAAAAAGAGCTAATCCTAAATTATCTTTGCACCTTATCTCAAAATGTGCAAGGCATAACACTAATTTTTTTAACCACCTATTCTCATGGAATTAAGTCAATTAAAATTCATTAAATTTTGTGGCAGTTTGTGAAATTCTTCAAGATCATCACGATTATTTTCATGGTTTAGATTTTGAGGTGTAATTTCTTGATCGTCATATGTTGGACTTCCATTTCTCAGTTTCTTCACATAATATATGAGAATTATTGTCAAAGTACTACTCAAACACAGCTAGTATTAAATTTATAAGATACTAAATTAACACACAATATCCTTCATAAATAAAGTAAAACCACAATATCTTTTATATAGTCCTCGTGTTATGCCCTAAATCTTAGATTATAAATTTAGTCTAGCATGTTTATACTAAAAACCAAATATAATATAATATTATATTTGAAGTCCATCAAAACAAGACAATTAAAATAAAAGAAAGAAGAAAGAGAAAGCTTATTAATTTGGATGCTACAATGGTATCTTGACAATTCCATGCAACACGCCACCTCTTTTCTTTCCATTTGCTTTTGAGTTTCTCCCACTCCTGGACTTTAACTCCGATTCCAAAGACGTTCGAAGGTGCTCTAGGACATGAACCACAAGTGTTTATATAGTGTTCCTCAAAGAACTTGCGCAAAACCAACACATAATGCATAAACTGCATAACTTCAACACCTAAGATGGCCTCAGCTGTGTTAATCTCAACCCGACATGGCTTGGTCCATGTTGAGAACAACCTAACACATCTTAGGCCGTGTTGGTCTCTGGTTCATGAGTTCTGCTCTATTTCGTGAAGTTTTGCTACCTGTTTACTGGTTTGTGTTGAAACTTCTATGACACGTTTTAGGTCGTTTTGATCACTATTTTGTCTTATTTTAATTCTTCAAAATCATCAAATTGAGCAGGTTTTTAGTCATTATGCTTCAACTCTCCAAGAATTACACGAGTTTTACTCCGATTTCACCTGATTTTGCGCATACCGATTAATGATGAGTGTTATATGTTACATAAAGGTAAATCAATTAATATATTATTCAAATCATATCAATCACTCAAATTCTCATTCAATTATCGTTCAAAATTGTTAGTCTCGAGTTCAAAATTGTTAGTCCCAAGTTTAAGAGTTCTTTTGTAGCTGAAAAATTCAACCCTTTGAAAGTTTTGTCCCATTGAATGAAAAATGTAAAATATAAAAGCAGTAAACAATAAAACTCAGGAAGTTATAGTGGTTCGGGACAACCATCCCTACTCCACTCCTCCAAGAACACTCCTTAGTATCTTGAGTCCTACTAAACAGGGTTTCAATACAGCAGAACCCTTACTCTCTTCTAGATTTCAGCTCTAGGGGGCCTTATACAAACCCAGCATAAGTAGGTGACGAGTTCCACTTCAATCACAAGCTACTTTGCCTTCACTTAGTCTTAGTCTTCAATACTAAACCAAGTGGAATACAAATGATTAATGAATAAAGAAAGATCCTACACTTTACAGTTGTGTAGGCTGATTCTTGCACAGAGAAGAACTTGTAGAAGAAGTTGATGATGGAGCAATTCAGTACTTGGCAGTTTGAAGCATTGTTCTTCTTGAAAATTCTCTTGTAGATCACTTAAATGCTATGGAATGAGGAAGTTCAACTCAATCAATGCTCTCTTATCTACCCTTGTTCATTTGAAGTGCCTTAAATAGAAAGGAGTAAATTCGAACGTTTGGAGGTAGGTGGCGTGCATTTAATGAGCCAACGTCCGAATTTTTCCGACCGTTGAGATTCAAGTTGCACTTGGAGTCTACCTGGGATGCGACTTCTTTCAAGTTGCAGGGTGGAGTCGACTTCGGATGCGACTTCGCCCTTCGGTCTCCCAGTCAAGTTCCATATGTAAGTTGGCTTGGTCTTCAGACTTGACTCAAGTCGCAAGTGAAGTCGACTTCGGATGCGACTTCACCAGTCATCTATCTTCTTGGAACTTTTGACTTGTTTGTGATCTACTTGTGTTAGCCTTTCCATGTTCTTCATATTTCAAGTGTATAGACCTTCATTTGAGCCTTTAGTCCTTGACTTTTATCATGACACTTGAGTTTGTTTAATATACACTTGATATAATTCTTTTCAGTGGTCTTGACTTAAGATTACCATTGCCTCTTGAATTGGACTTCTTCATTCTAATAAGGAGTTTAGAATCAACTTTGATTTTGGTCTATTCTCAAGTCACAAGTTTGAGTTGACTTGAGGTGCAACTTCATCCAAGTCACATATTGAGGTCGACTTGAGAATTGAGATACGACTTCACCCAAGTCGCATGATGGGGTCGAGTTGATATGCGACTTAACTCTGTCAGCTTCAACACTTGTAACTAAAGTTCACCGAAGTCGCAGTTGGAGTCGACTTGGTATTGCGACTTCACCTAAGTCGTAGCCGAAGTCGACTTCGGTTGCAACTTCATCTGTCTCGGAGTCCAAATTTCAGCAGTGTAGACTTTTGAAGCTTTGAGGTCGATACTGAAGTCGACTTTGGTATCGACTTCACCTAAGTCAATGCTTGAGTTGACTTGGCATGCGACTTGGCCTACCAAGCTTTTAACCTTTGAATATATTAACCTTGGCATCACTTAGCAAAACATTAATACTTAAATGATTCTTAAATTGAGTTGTTAATCATCAAAACATGGACTATGCTTAATTTGCCTCATGTTTCAACAACAATAAGTAGTACAACAATGACTTACTGTTAAAGCTGAGCATCAAAAGCTAGGAGTATCACTTCAGCTTATAGAGTTGCTTAAATAGAAGTGGGAAGAGATCGCTACAGATTTCATCATAGGTTTTCCAAGGACGAGTAGAGGATATGATAATATATGGGTGATTGTGGATAGGTAGAGCATGTTAGTACATTTCATTCCAATTAAGATGACCTATAGTATAGAAAAGGTAGTTTTCATATATCATAAAAAGATGGTAAGGTTGCATGGAGTTTTTAGATTTATTATCTCATACAAAGGTTCTACTTTTACTTTGAAATTTTGAAAGGCATTACAAACAAATATGAGTATCTAGGTGAAATTTAGATCTACTTTTCATTCTTAGAGTGATGGACAAATGGAGAGGGTTAATTAGAAAATTGAGAATACGTTGACGTCATATGTACTAGACTAAGTAGTGCTTGGAGTGAGTCCTGGCTTTAGCAAAGTTTGCATACAGTAATAGTTATCATTTCGGTGTCAAGATGACACCATTTGGGATATTATATGATAAGAAGTGTAGATCACTCTTTGTTCGCAATTTTACCACAAGTGCATGGGTCGTAGATTGTATGAGCCCACTTACAAAGCAAACATTAAAATTACAAGATATTAAATTAACAACAATACTCACGTACAAATAAATTAAAACCACACACCAGGCTATATTGTATACATACTATATCATAAACCCTAGATTTAGGGCTTCACCAAGCATGTTTAAGTCTAAAATAAAATTAAAATTCAAACTTATCTTAACAAGACAATTAAAATTAAAAAGGGAAAAGAAATGTATAAGTTTATTGGTTTGAAGCTCCGATGGTGTGTGGGTCATTCCACACAATTCTTCACCTGCCTCTTGCCTTGTGCTCTCCACCTCATCTCCACCTCCGTCCACCCCGTCTCCACCTCTCTCTCTTTCTCTGTGTGTAATTTTCTATCGTGTCATGCTTCCCTTTTCTAGTCCGACCTACCCTTTTTATTGCTGCAAAACAAATTGCGCAAATAGAAATTGCGGCAAGAATTTGTACTGAGTTTGGCTTGAGTAATGTAGGTGGGCCCTATCTTTATTGAACAGCTGAATAAAGCATTGGCTGTACCTTGATTTGATTGAAGACTTGGACGCCAACATGAAATTGAATTCATTAATTGCTGGATAGATTATCATAAGCGGTGGATGTTCTGGACTTCAAATTTGCACCAAATTTTAACGGCTCAGATTAATGCTAAGGGCAGTTGCTGAATTGAGCTAATTTTCTGAACGGTTGCAGCTTGTACGCTTGTTGATCTGCATGAATTCCTTGGGGCCCACTGTTTGGACGTGATCTACTTGGCTGGGCAGAAATTTTGGACGATCTGGATGGATTATTTCTGGATGCATTGTGATCGATGGTTTTCTAAGCATTAATTTCTGATGGGCATTTGATCACTACCATTGAAATTCTTGGAAAGCTTGGACGTTGCTTGATCATGGCAGAATTTTTAAATTAATTGAACGCCTTGATTTTGCTGGAATGAACGGTTGAGATTAATTCAACATATCTGGACGGTCAGCCTGCTTGGACGGTGATTGCATGGATGGAATTTCCAGCCGTTAATTTCAGGACAACATGATGGACGGCTGGGATTTAGCTTTCTAGATTTTTCGCGTGCTAAAAATCTGGTGGGCCCCACTGAAATTTACGGTTTGATGGTTTGCATGCTAACTTGCATAAAACAAAGATTTAGATTATTAAGTCGTCTAATAAATAGGTGATAAATTGAAATTATTTGAAGCCCAAAATAATTATGTTTAATATCAAACATATTTGATTTTATAGCAACAAATAAAAATATAATTTCAATCCAATAGATTATAAAATTTATTTAAATAACTTGAAATTAATATTTAGTGCCAAAATATGCAAAATCATATTTTAAAGCAAATTTCACATTATACTCAAATTATTACTCACCAAATGGTACAAAATGCTCACAAAATATCTTATTAATTTTCAATGATCACTCTTATGCTAAGTTATTAATAGCTCAGGCCAGGCAAAAGAGTTATGCAAATACTAGGAGAAGGCTATTAGAATTCATGGTGGGGGATAAGATATCGTTGATGGTGTCGCATATGGAGGGAGTTGTTAGATTTAAGAAAAAGACAAGTTAAATCCGAGATATGTAGGTCCTAATGAGATACTGGAGAGAGTAGAAAAAGTTGCATATAGGTTGGCATTACCTCCAACGATATCAGTAGTATACAATGTATTTTATATATGGATATTGAGAAATTATGAACCATAACCCGCCAATTTTTTACAGTTGGAGCAATTACTTGATAAAAATAATTTGCAGTATCCTGAGATGCTAATCTAAGTCTTTAATAATAAGACTATGTAATCGAGAAATAGGAAGATTAGATTTGTGAAGGTCTAGTAGAGTAACCATTATGAGGAGGCAACATGGGAGCAAGAAGAGAAAATGAGAGCCAAGTACATAAACCTTCTAGCATAGTCGAGTTTGAATAAAACTATCTGTAAGGTGAGTAGGATGTAAAACCTAGTTAACTAAAGGGGTTTTTTTGAAAAAAATCCAAAAATCCTTTAACTCACCCTATCCATGCACGAAATCATTCCAATAGCTTCCTTTATATAAATTAAAGAGAATGAAGAAGAAAGAGGAGAGAGAGAGAGAGAGAGAGAGAAAAGGGGAGGAAGAGAGGGGGAACTTAAGAGGGCATATCGGTTATGCAATAGAGTAGTTTCTTGGAAAAAATCCAAAAACCTTTAATTTACCCTCCCCATGCATAAAATCATTTCAATAAATTTCCTCAAAAAATGGAAGAGAAAGAAGAAGAAAGAGGAAAAGAGAAGGGAGAAAGAGAGGAGAAAGAGAGAGAAGGGGAGGAAGAGAGGGAGAATTTAAGAGGACTCATGGGTCGTGCAATGGAATGATAATAAATTTTTTATGTAAGGTTTTAAAGCTTGGAGATTCCAAAAAAGAGTGGATAAAAATAAGGTAAGCAATTTCTTCTTGATTTTTTCTTATCTAATGTATTATTTAATATATTGTGATGATTTAAAAGTAGTTTGACATGGATTTGTGGTGTTTGGATTAATTTTTTTTTATGGAAATGAAAAGTCGACACAAAATTTAGATGAATAATTTTAGAATGATATTTTATGATGAAAGATAATAATTATTTTTAGAAAATTTGAGGTGATGTGGAGAATGAGTGTTTCAAGATAGGTGTTTGAGATTTGGAAATGAGCAAATGGGGGTATTTGAAAATGAAATTGAGGGAAAGAATTTTAGAATGTTTTTAAAAATCTTATTATTCTTTTGATGTAAATTAAAAGTGAAGAAGACATTAGAATCTTATAGAATTGCAACATAGAAATTTAGAAAATTTATATAAGAGGTAAGTATGTATGATCTTTCTACTTTAATGTGGATACTTATGGATATTTAATTATTATGGGCATGGATGTTTTGTGATATTTTAGAAATTTTATTTGAGATTTTTGTGAAAATTCTTTTCTTGCAATGTGTAATGTTCACGGCTTCAACTTTTTTAGTTGAGTTGAGTAGTTTAAGAAATTAATTTGGGTTAATGATGACTTTCTGATATTTTAAAATTATTTAAGTTGTTTGAGTTTGATGGATGTCTTAGAATACACATATGAGCAGGAGCATGATAGATGAGTGTACTGTTGCATATTGATTATAACATATGCATGATGATTCTTCGAGCAAGTCAAGGATGAGGGGAGCTATGGTTACTTCGATATAACCGTGTAGGATGCTTTAGATGGTTACAAGCTCGCTGGGACACTGGCATGACTTAAATGAGGATGAAGAGCTTTTGAAGTATAGTTGCTTCCTGAGCATGAAATGAGGAGTATGGCTATGATGAGTAAATGGATGAGCATGTGAATTTTTGAGGTTTTGATGTTTTGTGCTATTTCTATGAGAATGATGTTTATTTACTTTAAGACTTTTGTTTTTCCCTTTCTCTTGCTTAATGAGGTAGTCTGGACTCACATTTTTCCTATGTCAATATTTTTAGATGGTTGGACTAAGGTGGGAGCCCAACATAAGGCTAGCGCTAGACAAAAATGAGAGATCCTTGGTCTGATGAGTAATATATGAGTTAGCACTTAGTTAGTAGGATTTCAAAGTCGATCTTTCATTTGATATATAGATGAGTGATGTAGTAAAAAAAATTTTGTGAAACAATTATTATTATGGAGTTGACTCATGACTATTGATGATAGTGAATCGTAGAGGTTTGGATTGTTTATTTTGTTTAATTTTTCTAAAGTGCCGACCTGATTAGAAAAATGAATTTCTCTAAATTGCAAGATTGAATATGTTTGTACAGGGTGATTTCACATATACCTCAGCTTTATGGTTCTTAAGAGAGCAAGCAAAATTTTCTAAATGAGTTCAATTCTTTATAAATTGTTTAAGGATGGCCATTCCTTGTCTATATGCATATTGAAATGTTATTTCTATTGAAATAAATGATTGCTTACTGTTTCTCAAATATTGATGAAATATGATGATGTATGGATTTGAAACGATGTTTTCATTGAAACGATGTTTAAAAAGGGATGGTGCAAAGAATTCTCTACATGAGAATGACAAGTTCCATGTGTAAGAGGTATATAATGCCGGGGTGACTAAAAGTCATGCATGAAATGGAAGTCAAGTAGGCTAATCGAGATAGTAAGCGGACAAAGAGTCCCCCTTGACATTGCCAAGTTGGAAGGTCCGACGCTAAGGATGGAAAGGTCCATGTCATGAAAGAATGTTCCCCGTACTAGCGTACCGTCACATGCAGGATAATGTCATGAATGGAAATGATGAATTTTCATATCCAATGTTTATGAAATGTTTATGAAATTTTTATGAAAAGATTTTTGCTCCCCAGGTAGTTGATCACTTGCTAAGCGTCTCTACTAAATGGAGATAAATTCTATTAAACCATGTTGCCTTTAAAATGCATTGCCTGAAAAATATATAGCTTGCTTATTGAGTGTACAACTCACGTTTTGTTTTTCAAACCCATAGAAAGGTGAAGGAATGAAGGAGACAAGGAGCATGAATTGAGTAGGGGAGAATGTAAAAATTTTGAGGAATTTTAATATGTGCCGCTTATGGCCAATGGTTGTAAAATGACTGGGTAATTGATGTCTTTTATGATCTTATGTGATCTATGATATGCCGTGTATTTCATAAATATGTGACAATGGATGATGAACATGTTATGAATTTTTATGATCATATCTGATATGAAATGTGTATATTAGGTCAAAGATGACTTAAATGGGCACTTGATGAAAAAATATTATAAAAATTAATTCTTAAGGAATTGTAATTAACTGGATAAATATCCATTAAATTCCACCATGTGTCAGGGCAATAATCCTGATCACATTTACCAGTCAATAACGATCTCGAGGTAAGGCTCAATATGTGACGCTCGGGTTGGGGGCACCACAATCATTGAGAAGACAGTGTCCAATTCACACAGAGATTGGTTGAAGCAACTCAGTGATGCTCTTTAGACATACCGAACTGCATTCAGAACTCCGATTAGAACCACACCTTTTCGACTTATTTATATAAAATCCTGTCATTTACCTATTAAACTTGAGCATAAAGCTATTGGGTCATTAAATTTCTAAATTTTGATTTGAAATCTGCAGAGAGAAGGCGTCTTTTTCAACCAAATGAACTTGATAAAATCAAATTCAACGCCTATGAAAACTATAAGCTTTACAAGGAGAAATCCTAACAATGGCATGACAAGCACATGAGACACAAGGTAATTAAAGTTAACGAGTTGGTTTTACTTTTTAATTCATGTTTTAAATTATTCCAGGTAAATTGAAGTCAAAATGGTCGGGGCCATTGAAAGTCTTACATGTATTCCCACATGGAGCTGTTGAAATCTAAAGTGAAAATAATAACACATTCAAGATTAATGGATAGCGACTCAAGCCTTATTTTGCAGGGGAACCCATTCCAAAGGGAGCTGTGTACTCCCTCTCTGATGCCACTTCAACTAAATGAGCGACTGAAGTCAGTCTGAGGATTTTAAACCAAAAGCTGTGTGGGAGGTAACCTGATTTTCTTTTTTCTTCTAAGGTAGAGTTAGTTTCATTCTTCTTTATTTTACTTTCTTTTTGAACTGAATACTTTTTGTTTTGTGATGACTACGATTTCAGGAAGCCCAATCCACCTCAACTTAGCTCAACTCGCATAAAGTGAGAAGTTTTTCTTGCCTTCCCCCTTTGCATAACCCATGGATATTTCAATTCACTAAATTTTGTATTATTAAATTTGAATATTTATTCTACATGTTCTAGAGCATATTCTTTGCATAATTTTGAAAGAAAATAAGAAGATCAGGATGGATAATTTGGGCTCTACGGTGTGAAGTAAGTGTGGGGGAATTCAAGTGTTGTAAACAGAGCATTAATCAAAGATAAAAGAGCAACTCCTAAGGTGCTAATAGAGTTTTATCAAGACAAAAACAAGCTACCACAAACAAAAGAGACACACATGGTTCAAACGGTGTAAGTTTGGGCACCACATGGTTTGAATCGTGTGAAGCCTATAACCACACAGTTTGAACCATGTGGCTTGCTAGACATGGTCTTAAACCACCTCTCCATTCTAGTTTCAATTGCTTTCACCCCTTCCTCTTATGCTTACTCTCCCTCACACACCCACTAACAAAACCCATCCCAAACCTCTCTAAACTCTTCCAAACATCCATTAATCACCCCTAGATTACCCTCTTTCCATCTCCATTCAAATCCATTCCCATAACCTCCCTCATCCTTCACTTCAAACCTTGCCAACAAGGTGTTTGTTGGAAAGACTCAACTTTAAACACCTACAAACCACCCCCTATTCCATTCTCCACTCAAAACCCAACCTACATCATTCACATCCAACACTTGACATTCTCAATAAAACCTAACCCTCAAACTAGTGCATATCAAGTGTTTGACAAAACTCTACAACCAACTCCACCACTTCTATCTGCCCTAAACCTATCCCATATCATCCCCATTCACTCTCCTACCTTCCATATCTCCAACATCCATAAGCACTTGATTTGGAAGTCCAATTAGCACCACAATTCCAACTCACTCCTATACCCATTCCCAAACCACTTCCATACACAATCCCTTTCACTTCCATTCCCCAACTCACCTTCTATACTCATGTCTTCCAAGAGGAGAGCAAGGGAGAGAAATCAATAGGGGACCTCAAGGCAAGCACAAAGGGGATGCACTCAGAGAACAAGAGAGTAATCACTGTCCCCATTGCCACTGGTACCCTACCCATTGCCATGGCCGATGAGAGATAGAGCTATGCAAGAAAGGTACAACCTCCTTGCATTAAGAGAGATGGATTATACCCGGTTCATTGACTTTGGAGAACTCAACCACCTTGAATTTACTGAGAGAGTCCAACACTTAATCAACACCATTGGGTGGATCTGCTTACACAAACACAAGTACCAAGCTATGCCGAAATCACACTTGAGTTCTTAGGCAGTCTTGAGGGTATTTTACTTTCAGCCACCAATGATATTGATGTATGCATAAAGTTTAGACTAATGGGCCATGATCATATCTGAGTCTTGCACAAGTCAATCACATTTTTGGATTTCGTAATAAGGGGTGGCACGTTATTGACGATTATTTCCATCCACTGATTGAATGAAACTATATTAAGTGTAACCCAGCTACATTGCATGGAGATGACATTGATTACAACCCTAGTGGCGCCAAGGCCTCCAATATCTGGGATCCTGCACTTCGGTATCTCCACCGATTCATGGCCCAATCCATATTTACTCAAGGAGATAGTCAAGGGTGGGTTAGCACACAGGAATTGTTCTTCTTATCTACCATGTGAACGTAGATCAACGTTGACTTAGGCTATTAGCTACTCAACATCTCTTCTCAGTTTTTCGTAAGTCGATGGGTAAAATTTGTGTGGGAAGCATTATTTCCATAATTGTTGCTAGACTCAATGTCAATTTTCGAGACTCTGTTCGCACTCGTATAGGCGATGATGAATATATTGATCTACCAATGCTCGTTTACATGAGGATGGCAATTAAAGACAGGGACGAAAACTACCTTGTAAAGCTTCTAGATGATCAATAGTCCCTAAGCAGAGAGCACCTATTCACCCTCCCGTAGAGCACCAAGAGCCTATTGATCCACCTGATGCACCTATTCTTAATATTCCTTTTCCTCCTACCCCATTCGACATTCCCTCTAGCTCTAGATCTCTTGACGACAAACTTGATTATCTAATTGAGCAAATGCATGATCTATGTACTTTTGTTACTAATAGATTTGATGTCGTAGAGGGTCGGATTGATTCCTTGGAGGAGGCGATGGATTTTATTAGGAATAAGCTTTGACTATTTTTTATATCTTTTGAACTTTTATAATTTCAGCTCTAGACTTTTATTGGACACACTGAGACTTTTTGACATAGGTTGTTGATGATTGGTTGTTATTTCTGAACTCATTACTTGTGACATTTTCTGTTATCTAACAGGTATTGAGCTTTTCTTCTCAACATTGAGGACAATATTGTGTTAAGTGTGGGGGATGCAAAATTTTGTTGTGTTTGTTGATTTCAATATTGGACTTATGAGTTTTTTGTTGAAAGAGTTGTTGAATCTTGAAAGCTTTGTTGAATCCTGCTCATACAATGAAATTTGAGAATCTAGAAAGATATTTTGATTTTGATATAATAAAACTTCACCTTAAATTTTTGTAAGTCTAATAAGCATCATGTTATTAGCAAGGTGTAGTGAATGAATAAACTCTAGTAAGAAGTTGAACCTATTTCTGAATATAGATCTATTAGAAAACACTCATATAAAATATCTAGAATCACTTGACGAGACTTTAGTACTCCAAATTTCTAAGACCTGTTTCCTGAAAAGATGAGAGTAAGTCTCCTTGATTCGCCTAATTTTGTTTTGATGATAAATTTCATGTATAAGAAAGTCTAATTTTAATAGAAAGATCCTCAAGACATTTCATTTTGATTTGGGTAGATAATGAACAAGGTATTCTTTTCATGTTATTTTGAGCTTTAACTCCTGCACAATTGAGTTATTTCCAAACGTTTGAGCTAAAAAGCATAATAGGAAAGAGGTTGAACCACATTACTTATGCAATAAATGATTCTCTGGATACCTTAAAATATAGTGAGAAGGATTATTTATAAAAAAATAGAAATCCCTAGATACCCTGAAATATGGTAAGAGGACCAGACTCAGTTTTAAAAAAGAAAAAGAAAACCATGGGTAACAACAAGCTTGAAAAAAGTGTGAGGTTGAGACCTAATTGCTCATTTCATAAAAAGCTCAAATTTAGTCTGAATACCTACTCAATTCTGTGGATTTTTATGGAAACATGATTAAATTATCATTTGCTAAAACCCTATGAGCTATAACCTAATCAAATAAATTTGGAAAAAGAGATCAGGATATTAAGATAGAATAGACTATGTGAAATTTATCTATCTTCTGTTGCATGATGATCATAACAAGAAGGAGAGCGCATCTAAGAAGTTTTTTCAAAACAGGATAAGTAACGCAAGAGTACACAGAGTTTATTAAGTGAGCAAGGAAATTTAATAATGATTTATGATGAGCCTTGTGTTTGGAATTTATGGTTCACTGTTCTTCATGAGTTCTTAATTCACTTCGCATTTGAATCTTGACTGATAATTTGTTTGAGATTGCTTGAGGACAAGCAAAAGTTCAAATGTGGGGGAATTTGTTAACTCATTTTTATACTATATTTTTGGTTCATTATTTGATAAAAATTTGGTTAAATAAGAAGGTTTAATTCAATTATTCCTTGATTGAGTTTATTTGTATGAGAACATTCACTATTTGACTTAATTTGTGAAAAGTAGGAAATAATGTGCAATTTCAGTGCAACTTGTGATCAAATCAGCAAGTACAGATGAAAGGAAGGTTAAAATGCAAATTCAAGACTCATTTTTGAAGCAAAATAATACACAAAGACAACCCAAATGCGTAAGAGAAAGCTTCAAGCAAAAGGGAAGTAAGCAAGTAGCAAGTAAGCTGAATTGTGCATCAAATTGCGCAACCTAGAGACCCACATGGTTTGAATTGTGTGGAGTTGGCCACACAGTTCAAACCCTATGGACCCTTGGATGCAATCCAAATGCGCAACAGACTTTGTGCGCAAGTTGCTCCCCAGTAACCTATATAAACATCTCCTAGGAACATTCCAAGGTATCCTAGAACGTGGCTAAAGCTTGGAATGAGGTTCGGGAGCTAGAGAAGGCAAGGAGAATGAGGAGATAGGCAAAATAGCGAGTTGCTCGAAGTTGCTGAGATACCATCAAAGCTTTTTGATTAATAAGCTTTATTTTTTTTTGTTTACTTTAGTTTTAATTGCTTGTCTAAGATGGATTCTTCATACAATTTTATTTTAGATTTTATTTCGAACATGCTCGGCTAAGCCCTTAATCTAGGGTGAATGATGTAGCATGTGTACAATGTAGTGGAAATTGTGACCATGGTTTGTTTATGATATATATTGATTATTAATTTAATGTCTTGTGTTCTTAATGATTGTTTGGTGCATGGGCTCATACTATGACGTGATTCCATATGATAAGTGATGGAATCGAAATGTGAAAATCTAATATATGATCATCAAAACGTTAAACCTAGAAAACTAAGACCATGAAAATAGACATTATGATGTTGAGGAATCCCATAAACTTATATAGAAATTAATAGATTCTAATTGACTTAATCCCATGAAAATAGGAGATTAAAAAGATTGGGGTACGCCTTTTAGGTTTCAAAAGAAGGTGCAATGATAAAATAGGGATAGTTATCCTTAATAATTAATTTCTGCATGAAATAACTATAACATGAATCCATTGCAATTGTTACATGTGAAACCCTGAAACCCTAGATGCTCTTTCTCTTGATTTTAACCCTTTGCTTTACACTTCTAAATTTTCTCATTTTTATTTGCTATTTTCCCTTCTACTCCATCCAACTACCTTGTGGTTATTAAAGTGTCTTAAAAGCAATTTCCTTAGTCCCGAATTCCCTATGAGAATGATATTTATATATTGTAATCTACGACTTGTGCACTTGCGGTGAAATTACAAACAAAACCCACCCAAGCAAGGAAAGCAAGTTGAAGAGGCTCGTACCATCTCAGTGGGACTCTGTAGTTGTGACTTACTCTAAAGATCAAGTGAAGGGCTTGTTGATTGTCTCCACATAGAAAATTCATTCCATCATTTTGTTGCTAGTGTTGATGTCCAAGATGATCAAGTGGGAAGGACAAAGGATGTGAACATCACCATATGGGCTCATTGAGGAGGTAGGCTAACAAGCAATGAGCTCCTCCATTGACCTAAAAATGTCCATAATAGTCTATGACTAGAGTCATACATGCTATGTGCCCTTGGAGTCTCCAAACAACTATAGGTTTGAAGGACCAACTATTTTTTGAAAGACAATCTTTTTAGTTCTTCTAAGCTTTTGCAACACTATTATAATTTCTCAAAATATTCCACATGACTTACTAATGTTTGTTTGATTTTATTAAACTCTTATATAATTGAACTTTGGACACATAAATACTATACTTCGTGGTTTATTACTAATGTCTAATGATTGATCTTTATAGTTAATCACTTTTTGATTATGACAAACGAATGAGAAATACAATCATTTAAAATCTATCTATTTTTTTGTATTCTATACTGATTTGAAAGTATGATAATAGGGGGAACAATATTTGATAAAATTTTCAATAGTTGTAGTGTTTTCATTATCATAAAAAAAGAGCAGAGTGTGAGATTATGTGACTACCTTTTTTTGCTTAATTTCGATGATGATAAAAGGAATATACTATTGTAATCTTGATTTTGAATATGTGGCATGATGATATATGGTGAGATCAATTTGTTCTCTTATATGAATTTTAGAAAAGTTTTGTGCATTTGTGGTTTGTGATTGTTATGGCATAATTTATGGTAAAATGAGTTAACTATTTTAAGAATGGAATATGCTTGTAGGTGTACTTAGAATAACTCTTGGATTATACTTGCAAAAGTATGTTTAACTTGGAATAAAGAGTCGCGATAACTCTATCAACACTCATTTCGCACTTAATTTGGATGCTAGTTTAAGAGAAACATGTAAATTTGTATGGGTTTTACATTAGTTTTCATCATTTGTGTGTTCCTTGCATCATGTGTAGTTTTCACGCATTTATAGTTAAATTCAATGTAAATCATTTTATTTTAGATCATTTTGATTTACTGGATTACATCGGATTGCATTTACTTGTTTTTATGTTGCTTTTATTGTTGAAATGTTGGTGATCAATGTGCAAATTGAGAGCATAAAAGGATGGAATGAGGAAGAAATCAGTTTAAGATGTCAAAGTGTCATTCTGGCTCTAGCATGCCCATGGCTGCAGCCACCAAGTCACCGCCTCTACAAAGATTTCCAGAAATTAGTTGCAAGCAGCTTCCAAAGACATTGGCGCCACGGCCACCAAAGTGGGAGCCATGATGCCTAACTCCACGTGAGCATAAACTTCCTATGTGTCTCGCTCATTTGTTCAAAGGGTATATATATCTTTTAGGGTTTGCAAGAGAGAGAGAGAGAGAGAGAGAGAGAGAGTTTGTGGGAGAGAGCACAAGGGGGAGAGAAGAAGATGGATTCCAAGCCAAGGAGGAGTTCAAGTGAAGATTTGATTTTGTTTGGTGGAAACCAGTAAGTTTCATCTTCTCTTTCTATTCCTCTACTTATTCTTCTTATTATCCATTGGTGGGATGTATTTAAACTTGTGTTTGCTGGGATTTATTGCTATGTTTTTAAGCTAAAATCCTTGTGATGGGAGATTGAGATGATTTAAACCCTAAACTATGTTTCATTTGGTTTCCTTATATTGAAATGAATATCTAGCTTTGCAAAGATGTGTATTGTGTAGGATTACCTTTATACATCATGTTTAATACTTTTATAAGATTGATCATCTTATAAATTGATTTAATATCTAGATTTGTGCTTGGAATAGATGAGATCTGTGTAGAGAACAGGTTTTCAACCCTTATAGTTTTGAATGTTAATATGGATAGGAATATACCTATTAACCTTGTGTAATCTTGAGTAGGTTATGTGCTAATCAATCTTATTTCACTTGTTTGCATGGAAACATAGCAATAGGTTCAAGTAGGATTAGGTTTATATGCATTAGAAGACTTATATAAATATATATGAACTTAGGTTAGTAATTCATACACAACCAATGGGAATGGAACCAAACTAATACAGTTTAGGGTCAATGATTCCAAATTTCCCATCCACCTTGATTAAATTGAAGAATCCCAACTTGTTGTTGCTTAACCACTAGCCATTTAATCATTAAAGTTCCTTACTTAATTTTTAATCCTTTCAATGCCAATTTCATTTAATTTCCCAACCCATAAGACAACTAGGAATTTAAGGACAGCTATGCTTAAACGCAATCCTCATGGGAACGATACTCAGCTTACTATTTATTACTTAATCAGTATGTATACTTACGTTAAAACAAGCAAATTAATTAGCTATATATGTAGCTCATCAAGTGGTATATGCTTTTATGATTACATGAATGAATTAACATGTTTAAAATAAGAATTTTTGCGTATAATGCGATTTAGGAAAAAAAGAGAAAAGACTGATTTTTTTTGAAAAATTTAACCTTTTAATGACAAAATCACTGTCTAATCAGGGACCAAAAGATCAAACTTTGTGTCTAAAAAAATACAAAGTTTTTTAGTAGCAAAATTTTAAATCTTAAGGAGTTGTGATGTATGTAAACACCTTTCGGCTTATCTTTTAGGCCACATTTCAAATGATTAAGAAACTTTAAAAGGAGGACATGAGAGATTTAAAAGGAATAAAAAGATACCATGGTTCAAGTACGAAAGATTTAAAAGTTCTTCATTATAAGATTGCTTTCAGTAGAGGTTCAATGGACAAACTAAAGTTGTAAATTTTTGAAGGTGTTGTTGCTGGAGATATAAAACTACATAGTGCTAACAATTGAAGAGTTACTACTCTTGCAGATGCACTAAACTGTTTTGCAATTCCTTTAAAAATTTATTTTGTATTACCTTAGTGTTGAGGGTGATCAAAGCAAGGGAAAAGTTGTATTGCTTTAGTCTTGATGAAAACCAAATCAAGAGGAAGTGAATCAAAATTTTGATTACTTCATTTGCTCACATGGAGCTTAGTACAAATTTAAAAGATAGTTGAACTAATTGTACCACTATAACTTGTGTGAACTAGTGGAATACAAGTCTTGTGTGATTGGAGAGTGGAGTAGGATAGTAAGACCTAAACTATTATGTGAGGACCACATAATTTTTTTTATATACAATCTTTCTTTTGCTATGAAGTAATTTATGAATATACCTAGGGGATGTTTAGTGTATGCATACACATATTAAAATATTGGCATGTCAAGTTGTCCAGGGCACCATTACGAGCATATTAGAATAAGTATGAGTTGTGCATTGGCATGTTTGGTGACTACATTGCTTGGGTATAGTATGATTTGTTGGGTATTTATTTAGAGGTGTATGATTGATGTGTTGTTTGAGATATTGTAACTATTGTGAACCTTCATAGAGTAGATACGAGGTTCGACCTACCTGGTCAGTATTGAGTCATATTTATATTATGAATTTTGATTATTAATTGAGAAGAATTTGAGTGTTTAAGATACTTTAAATCATATTTTGATTGATTTAGCTTTAAAAAGTATAAAACACTCACGATTGACTGATTTGTGTAAAACAGTAAAAATATATGCAATTTTGGTATACAACATGGACAAATTGACAAGCCTTGATGAAAGCGGGAGTAAATTACAACTTTAAGACTTATATCTGAAGCAAAACTATGTTTAAAGCAAGACACTATACATGCGCAGTAACTGTTTATGCACGACTGTTCATACGCACACTATTTACGCACTGTTCATGTGCACTATTTACGTTACTGTTTATGAGCACTATTTACCTCTATATAAACACTTTTGGGGAATGTCCTAAGGCATCTGAAAATGTCTTGGGAGCATGGGTTGAGGTCCGGAGAGCAAGAGAAGGCATAGAGCACGAGGTAAGAGGAGATGCGACGAATTGCTTGAGGCGGCCGACACACCATCGAGGCTTTCAACTAATAAGCTTTTCTATCTCTTTCCCTTTTTTAATTTTAATTGTCTTTTTTAAGATGATTTTGAATTTTAATTTTATTCTGAACTTAAACATGCTCGGTTAAGCCCTAAATATAGGGTTTAGGCTGTAGCATACATATAATGTAGTGTGACGTGTGGTTTTAATTAATTTATGATGAATATTATTGTTAATTTAATATCTTATGATTTTAATATTTGCTTCGTACATGTGCCTGTACTTTGGCATGATTCTATATATTACGTGATGGAATCGAGATGTGAAAAACTAATATATGATAATCAAGATATTAAACCTGAAAATCTAAGACCATGATAATAGACATGATGACCTTGAGAAATTTCATGAACAAGTCACAGAACTTAATGGATTCTAATTAACTTAATCCCATGAGAATAGGTGGTTAAGAAAATTACGGTACTCCTTGAGGGTTTCGAGAAAAGGTGTAAGGATAAATTAGGATTTGTTCTCCTTTAACAAACAATATCTGGATTAAATAATTATATCACTACCTGTTGCAAAAGTTGCATGTGAAATCCTAGACCCTAGGTATTCACATCTTTATTTTCTACTATTCGTTATAGTTTTCAATTTTATTTTCTCTTCCCACTTTTCTATTTTTTTATGTCATCCGACACGAAAGCGTTTAAAAGCAAAGTTTATAGTCCCGAATTCCCTGTGTATCGATAATTTATATACTACAATTTACGACTCGTGCACTTGCGGTGAGATTACAAACAGTCAAGTTGCGCGGGTTAAGGGGGCAGCGCCCTTGGAGAAATTTCTAATTAATTAAGCAACACGAGTGGAAAAGTTAATGGCAAATTGATAACTGGGCCTGCTCATGTTTAGGCCCGACTCGTGCTAGCAAAAGGCCCTTTCAAGATTAGGGCGCACACGACATCCCCTAATTTTCTTCTTCCTCTCCTTTTCGCTCCTTCTTCCTTTCTTCTCCTCTCCTCTTTAGCCATTGATTCGGCCTTAATCATTCTCAAAATCTAGCTAAATTACACCAAAGACTATTGGTCCGCATCAAGGAAGCTTAGAAATTCCAAAAGTTCGATCTAGGGTTACTGGTTTGGGGGAAATCGTGGTCTAGTAAATAGATGTTTTCTTTTTCTCAATTAGTAGTAAAATCTTATCTTAAACGCGGTATAGGACTTATAGGATCCCGAACAATTTAGGGTTGGCAAGAATTGTAGAAATTCGATGTCACTTAGAGAATTTTCTAAAATAGATGATGAATTTGCTTTCTTTCCTCCTTCATAGATGATATTGTTCGGGTGGTGGGGGGAGATCAACTAGAGGTTCTCCTCCTATGCTTGTCATGTGTTCGTGAAATGCCTATGTGTGATAGTGAGTTTTCTAAATTTAAACCTAACACTTCGAAATTTCTGATACTATCAATATGGTTTGTGACATTTTCTCTTATGTGTATTAGATAATGTATTATTCAAGATAATGTATTATTCAAGATAAGTGACTTTCATTGACAGTTTAATGCATGTATATGAGTATGAGTATATTTCATCACATGACGTTTGATGTAACTGGGTATATAGATTAGTTGTTTAACTAAAAAGAGTTATTCATAGCACTTGATTGACATGAGAGAAAGGGTCGTTCATGACCCTTGGTTGATCTATGGAGAGTATTATGTGTGGTTTGTTAAAGACATGTGGTTATATGCATGTGTTCTTGGGTGTGGGTATTGGTACCTTATGTCTTGTATAGTCATTTGTGAATTGTTTTATTGATCTATGTCTTTGCATGTGTATTAAGAGTCTCATTTATATCTCTTTCATACTAACGTCTATCTACTTACTGAGTTTGTTAGACTCATGTGATTTATTATTTTGTCTTTAGATCATAGACCACGCGAGGTACCTCAAGATGGAACTGAAGGAGAACACAATCCGAGAGCTTGACTCAGTAGACTAAGACTCACTTTTTAATTATACATTTCCACTTTTATTAATACTAGTAATGTTGATGTTTGTTTCGTTGATTTCAATTGTGTCAAAACTCTTAAATTCAACATTTCGAACTTGATCATAATATATGTGAATACATATGATAATCTTTTGGGATACTGTGATGTATGATGATGGTGTATGAGATTTTTCTTACTATATAAATGTCTTCATGGTATGAGAATGCAAATGTATGAATTTAAAGTTGAATGTTATATTTTAGGTTGGAAATTGATATGTTTATGAATAACAAATTATATATTCTACACCAACCTTTATAGTTATGAGGAGATGCTGCCGAATTTTTATTAGATTAAGTGGTACTCGTTAATTAGCTATTATGGATGTCTAGTGAATAAGTCATTACATATTATAAGTATTTTTAATTTTTTAGGCGAGTCATTACATATTATAAGTATTTTTTTTGGGTTGACTTCAATATTGTGGATTGTATTTTTGCTTAATTCGCGTTATTTTACTAAAAATCGATGAATTGCCATCACATGGGACCAACAATATCTACATTAGATAATTTATGTTTTTTTTAAACTTATTTCCTCTTGTAGTCTTCAATCCTTCATTAATTTTTGCTAAAAGTTGTAAGTATTATATCTTGAATACAATTTAAATATCTTATGAATCTATTAATGTTATAGCTTTTACTTTAAACTCTATATTTATTTTTATTATTATTGAGAGTAGCCATTTTTGGTAGGCTACTCTTGATAGTATTTTAATAAAATTATCCTCTTCATCTTTTCCTTCTTAGATGGATAAAAATTTTTAGTTTTTATCTTATTTTTCTTTTAGAGTATTTAATTTTATTAATATTTTTACGTACAAGGTATTCATATGCTTTTAAGCTGTTTTATTTCACTAAGAATTCGTAACCAGATCTTTTACATCGAGAATTTTCTAATGACTTTAGTATTTGAAAAATATCATATCTTTTTATTTCTTCTTCTATTTTCTTTTCTTTTTTCAGAATAAAATCTTAATTTATAATAAATATCATCTTTGCATTTCTTTATCTATAATTTGTTCTACTAAATTCACAAAATTTCTTATTATCTAGTCATCATATTTTTATGGTATGATTATTATATCTAACACATATGAATTATATGCATTTTTATGGGTATTTTATAATCATCTCAACTAATATTTTTCCAACTAAGTTCTCAGACATTCTTACAAATTTCTTACAATATTCTAAGACATGATTAACAATATTTCTAAATTTATCTATACAGTGGACATTCCCACAAACCAAGGGGATACTAATGCCACCTACTACACTGTCGCTGATTTGCAACTACAGCGATTCAAACTTGACACCCAGCTCATTGGGGTGAGCAAAGTTACAACGACGGCACTACCGTCATGCCAAATTATATGCATTTGAAATTACACTGATTAATTCTTCATTTGTACTTGAATAATTCTATTTTTGAATGTTGATCCTATGCTCCCATCTACACTGACGCCTACTGACCTCTACTTGCCGTTCATTTTTTCAGGAGTGACAGGAGCAATTGGATTGGGCTCTTGCATCGAGGTGGGAGATAACATCGTAGGTCCCCCTGTTGGAAGAGTTCCAGCATTTGCAAAATATTCACCCACAAAAACACCCCATTCAATTCGACACCACAGCTAGACTCTCTTTTGCACCTCTCCCGCTCTCTCTTCTCCCACTTTGTAGCTGTTATCGGAACTGAAATCGGGTTTTTGCTGACTCTCACTCTCTCAGTTCCCATCATCTCTTCCACCTCGCCTCTACTGACATCTTTTTACCTCCATCACCCAACAAAAATCTAGCATCGAGTTCTCTCCAATTCGGCTTCTTCCTTCTCATCAATTACGATCACCAAATCTAGCCGACCAAGATCTGAACATCACCGCTAAAATCTTACAACACCCACCTCTTCATCAGCATCCACCCCTGTGATCGACGGGCACCCATGGTTGAATTCTTCTGGTCAGAGGTTTGCAATGCTAATAGCAAGGTTGACCGTAGCTCACCCAAAGTCTAGTAATGGACACTCTGCCTCGACAGGCACCCATCTTCTTCCATTATAGCAAAGCAGAATCTATCAGCCTTAGGATTCTTCTGCTGCTTTTCCTCGACTCTCTGTTTCTTAAACTCAACTTCCCACCTGTAAATTTGATTATTATGCAAGAGGAAAGACAATAAGGGGATCAAATGCATCTCTCTCTTGCTCTCGTGGGCAGGGAGGAATTTCTAATGCCCCAATGACCATTGTTGTAAGGGTAAAAATTGTCTTTTTTTTGGGTATTTCATGTCGCATGTTACAATATTTCCTGTTCAGTGATACTGATACTAGTAGCTTTGCCTGTACTTCGATTCAACCTTTCTGTCAAAATTTATTGAACGTTCATGCTAGTTATTAGAATGAGTGCTTGTATCTTACTTTTCTAGATAAAGAAATTCGCAGGCTTATATGTTAACAAAGCGATTTGCAGAAATTTGTTTACTTGTCAATTCCATTTCTTTCTTTGGGCATAAACAAAAATTTTGAAGCATCAAAATTTCTTGTAAACGATGCTAACGTCATCTACATCTGACATTACCTTGATGTCATTCATGGAGTTGGTCGTGGAGGAGGTCTGACGAAGCAAGACGAAGATGTGAGAGAGACAGCGAGAGAGATAGGGAAGAGAGTGTCTAGCTGTGGCATCGAATCTAATGAGATGTTTTTGTGGGCGACTATTTTACAAATGTGGGAACTCATCTGACAAGGGGCCTGTGGCATTTTTCCTACCTTGACATGAGAGCCCAATCCAACGACTCCTGTCACTTTGAAAAAAATGAATAATGGTCATAAGAGTCTAGGAGTAATGAGTTTCAGTGCAGACAGGAACATAGGATATGAATTCTTCTATGTTTCATAGTTTGAGTTCAAGAATAAATTTTCTGTGTTTTTCAGTTGTTTTTAAGGTTTTTATCATTTGTACATATGTCATTTATTTTTTGTTTTATTCTATACTTGTTAGTAAAATGTTCAAAAAATTTTACATTTATGATATATTTTAGTTTATTTTTTCTTTTAATTTTATTTTCTTTTTTCCTTGTTATATTCTTAGGTTTTTTATGGTAGTTTTCTTCACATTCATATTTTTCTTATTAAAATTTTTAATCATTTGAGGATTTGAGGATTTGTTGTTGAATTTTTTAAAAATCTTTTTCCGAGAACATCCTACTTTTTTTTTTTGATGAAAAGGAAATACTATATCCCTATTCCCTTTCAATATGGAAGGTATTAGGGATAGAGTAATCCAAGCAATTCATTGCTAAAAAATTATCTGTACAAAGCTTCCCAACAATAGCTTGGGGGGGATCACCCCACCACAACTGGTGAACCTCAAAAGATCTCGAAACCAGCTCAGCTAAGGAATGAGCGAGCTCATTTCCTTGCCTTAAGACATGATGGATCGAAAAGGACGTACTACCCCTAAGTATGAACCTAATTTCAGAAATAATCAGGCCCACCGGAGAGGTGACGAGTTCAATATTTGACAAAAAGTTGCATAGGATGAGAGAGTTGGTTTCAAATTGGGCGTTGCAAATGTTAAGCTGGATCGCCCATTTAAGCCCCAGAAGGAAAGCGGTAGCTTCCATGAAAATCGGGTCCGTCCTAATTTTAAGTTCATTACATATATCTATTTTTGCTTATTAATCATATCTTCTTATGTTATTAGTTCCCATTAATTATTCCTACTCGTATGTTCTGTATTTATTCTTTTACTTTCTTTCTAAACAAAATAGGTAATCCATCAATAAACCTTTCTTTCTAATAATTTATATTTCCATATGATTTATCTATTCTTGTTAAGAGTTGATATTTATATCATCAAGAATTTTCTAATTCTGAAATTATAAATTTCTGTCTATCTTATTTTTAAAGGATCTGTATTTCCTAAGAAATATTGTCATGTCCCTAATATTGTAGTTGGAACAACCCGTTCTAACACCACCTTCCGTTCCTTTTTTCTCTCCTTTATTATTTGCTTTAATGTTTTAATGTCTTCCTTTTTTGTTTTAATTACAATATGATCTTGGGTACAACTTAATATCAGGTCGGTCTGAATTCACTTAACTCGATCCAGAAAAAACCTATTTTGAGTTCCAATACTGAGGAAATTTCCAAATCAAACTTCCTTTCAACCCGACTTGGCAAAAATCGAAACCAATATCAAGTTTACATTAACCTGGCACTAAGTCCAAATTCGATGTCTTCCATGTAAATAATCAGATGTATTTTTCTCCCAACCCTTTACATTTTACAGTAAACGAATGATTTTATATAATTTTATAATATTATGAAACTTTAATACATATTCAAGTGATTTTCTATGTTTATACGTTTGTTATACATTTTTAAAAGATATGATGTGCACATAATTTATTAATATAATTTTTTATATTTTAATAAAATAAATAGTGTTAAATATAATGGTGAAATTAAATTTTTACCAATTATATGGGCTTGGATCATTTGATAAAAGGATTTTGGTATAAAAATTTTTAAAATTGGAGAAAAAGGTATGATATTATAGGGATAATAATGATGAGTAAACATAATAAAGTTAAAATAAATATGTTAGATGCATGAGTAGTTATGTAAAATTGATTGAAAATAATTAAAAAGCAGTGTAGTTGCATAAAAAGAAGTGAAGAAATAATTAAAAAAATTTTAGTCTGAAAAGTTTTATGGATAAACAAACATTCCCTGAATGTGCAAATTAAGTAAATAATTTTAAATACAATTTTTCATTTTATTATGAATGTGGGGCTTGTTGACAACTAGTGGCACCAGTATAATTGGCTAACTCTAACACTCATTTTATTTATTATCATTTTTATTATGGTATCAAACGATTGTACTAGTCGCGTTGAAATTATTCCATGTAACCCTTCTAATTTTAAGATCTTTATGTATAATGAAAATTCAATCCATTCATTATACTTAATATTATTTTTTTTGTTACGAGATCAAATTTCACAAAATCAAATATGTGCAAAGGCCACATTTGATGAAAAGTACAAATTTATGTGTAAATTATAAAAGAATGCTTAAATCTATTTACATACATATTAAAATGTAGTAATTTATAAAATCATTTATGCAAAGTATCGATTTTTTAATTGATTTATTTTTTAAAAGTATAATTTTGAAATTGATATTTATTAAACTATTTTATTAAGTTGATTTTACACATTTCTATATGGGGCTTATGTATAGAGATATTAAACAAATGAAAGGATTAATTTTCTTGATAAGATAAATGATGCTAAATACAATGGATGAAACAGATTTTATATCAAGCACGAACTTATTTTAAATTAAAAGGGTAACATAGGCTAGCCATGTGTTGCCCAATTGGTTGTGGATGTTGGCAAGCATGCTACCAACACGGGTTTGAGTGGGTTTGACTCCCATGGGTAGTCATGTGTGTGCTGGGAGCTTGTTGTCCCCTACGTAGATAGGTGAGAGCTTGTCATCTCTCAGTCTCTCATGTGCATGGTGTGAGCTTATTGTTGTCTCCTTGTAGATTACTGAGCTTTATTATAAGATAAAATGAGATGTAGTATTGTATAATCAATCAAAAAAAGAGTTAAATAGAAGAAGAGTTTCATAAATGGATGGCCTAATATCAAAATCATTTTAATTAATGTGTTAGGTGCAAGGGCCACACTTTCTTAAAATATGTAATCACACGTAAATTATAAAAATAATTAGATATATTCATAATATGTTAAAATGTATTACATTTATTATAATCATTCATCAATGTATTGATGATGTTTTAGATAATTTAGATATTGGGCCTGCTTACATTGAAGTGATTCCATTTAACCCCTTTAAATGTTTAGATTTTGATGTTTAGTAGAAAATTTAATCTATTTATTGCACTTAACATTATTTATTTAGCTAGGATATCAAATTTCGTGCAAATCAAATATGTGCCACATTTGCTTTAAAATGTATATATTCATGTGTAAATTATAAAAAATGCTTAAATCTGTTTGCATATGTATTTATAATGTAATATTATATTATAAAATCATTTATCCATATAAAAATAATATTTTAAATACTTTAGATGTTGGCAATGCCATTTATAAATTATTTTTTAGCATTGAATCATTTTATTATGATAATTTTACTCATTTATAGATGTGCCCATATACAATAACACAAGACAAATGAGAGAGTTTCTATGTTAATATAAATAACGTTAAATATGATAGATGAAGTAGATTTTACATATATTAAAAATAAAAAGGATTACACAAACGGAGCTTCATAAACGCATTCCCCGTAGGTATTAAATTAATCACTTTAAAGTTTAAATATAAATCTCTCTCACTTTTTCTCGCACGGGGAAAGGGAGAGGAAGAAAGCGTAAAAAGTTAACGTATAAATTAAATAATTTTTATATTAATTCGGCATTTTATTGGATGGTGATCGCTTATGATGCTTAATTTGTTAGGAAATATGCTAAATGCAACGTGTCTAATAAATAATAACACTGTTGCTCCACTACTAGTAACTGAGAACACAAAAGTCATACACAAAATGTAAACCAATATAGAAAAGTAGCTGAAATGTCAAAACCTATTTTCAGAGCCGCAGATGATATAAAATCACTGAAATGGATATCATGCGTCCAACAACGATCACACTACGTCGAAAAGTGCAACGACATCAACATTAAACAAAACCTCCAAACAAAAGAAATGAAAATCCATGAAAGCTAGCGTCATCCCCTGAAACTTCAAAGAAAAGCCACAAACTTCTGCATTACCTACAAGGAATAAGGAATTTAAAAATAGATCAATGATACATATCACTACTCCCTGTAGCACATAATTTTCAATACAGGAAAACTAACATTTTGCAGTATGGTGCTAGCTAGTGAGAGAGAATTTTGTGTAGATGGAATTAATTAGATATACCAACAATTATTATCACTAAAAGCTTAGATTTTAGCAAAAAATATTATTGTTATAAGAAATAATCTTTTCACAACAATATTAAAAAAATACCATAGCCAAGAGTTGCGGTTTTAGTGTTAAGTTTAAACATTATCGTTGGCTTTTGCTATCCACATACTAATTTTTTAGCCCCATTATAATGAATATATACATATATATGTGTGTGCGCACGCGCACGCACATACAACGATAACGTTCTAGGTAACCAATGGCCAATTTTTTGTAGCCAATTTGCATGTAACCCGCTTTTTTTTTAAAGTAAATATCGACACATTTTATGCAAAATTTTAATTATAACCACACATTTTCAATAATATAAAACATGGAGCATACTTTACCACCAGTTTACATTATTGCAAAAAAATGTGATCCTATTTTTAAAATAGAACAATTGTCATTTGGCGTTATTATTAAAAATTATGATAGAATGTTAATATTATAAAAATGATGACAAGGTATTTGGTCATATTTGATGAGGATTGTTTCTTTTATGTCTCACCGAGATTATTTATAAAATCAAAACTATTCATCTTGTTTGGTAGTAAATTAACATCATTTTGAAAAATTAGGTAATACATGTATGATGCTTAAGGTTAAAAACTTAAGAAATTTATGTGTTATAAAATAGTTCTAATTTTGTGATCAAATAACTTGATTATGATATAAGTTTAGATATGATGTAAATATATACTAATCAAAAAATAAAAAAAATTTGTGATCTAAGTCTTATTAGCCTAGTTGGGTCATGTTTGTGACTTGTGTGTCTGAGGTATAGAGTTTGAATCTAATTGGGAGCATGGCGAGCATTTTGTTTGTCTGTTGTTGATTAAATGAGATCCACATATTTATGATGAAATCAAAATTTAATTTTTACCATAAATTACCTCAATAAGTTTCTTGTAATAATATTTCATAGAATTATTTATCCATATAAAAATGGTATTTTAGATTGTTTAAATATTGAAAATACTATTTTAAAATTGATATTTAGTATTAAATCATTTTATTATATTGATTTTACACATCTATGAAAAATAATTAAATTATAGAAATAAAAATGAAAAAGTAGGATAGATAGATAGATAGGTGTTATTATTATTATTTTTTTTGAAAAATGCAAGGAAGGAATGGTTTGTCATCCATCATTATAACAAAAGGGTGCTAAAATGCACTAAGTAGAGTGGATTGTGATTTCATCATCAAAATAGGCTCCATGAGGTGCACTATATTTGAGGTATAATAATATTCAGTATCACTCTATTATATCCCATTAGTTATGATAGGTTTTCATATTTGATAAGAGAAATGAATGTATAGAGCCGTTGCACATAGGGAATACACAATTTTATTGCCTTTTTTAGCATCTAAATGATATAAAATATAAATAAGAGGAATGATCCTATTAGCCTAGGCTATGCAAATAGCTCGCTTAGCTATATTAAAAAACTCATTTAAAATATTTTTTATTTATTTTTTCATACACTTATTTATCTAAATAAGTGTACAAAGATAAATATGTCAGATATGTTAAATACTTAGTTTATATATTAAATACACTTAGATAAATAAGTGTAAAAAGAAAAAATAAAAAAATATTTTAAATGAATTTTTTGAGATGGGCTAAACGAGTCATTTGCTTAGCCTGGGCTATTGGAATCACTTCTCTATAAATAAACATGATGTCAAAGATTACTTTTATAGAAAATTTATATAGCATTAATATTTAACATCATTTGATGGTAATTATTAAACTTAAAATTCCAAAGTAAATATTTAATATTATGTAAAAATTTTCAAAATATTTGATCTTTGGCAGCATAACTAAATATAATCGACTAAATGTCATGAAAGATTTACATACTAAAAAAAACATTAACAAATTTAAAAGGCAATCATTTATATATGCCACTTCATAAAATATTTTGATCAAATCATCTTGATGAGCCCAAAGGAAGCATTTCCATTTTAGATCATGTGAAAATTTTTCGGTAAATCATTTCATTCTCTAATAAGTTAGAACATCAAAGAAAAAAGTGCAAACATTTTTTACTTTATTTGTTGGTAATATGATATTGCTTATACCTAAATGTTGTCTTTTTTGTTGCTAATAAGTGTAATAAGTATAAACAACCTGTTAACAACAAATGAGGCACTGAATTTTATTGCCATTAAGATGATTTATTGTCGTGTTCTTATTGAAAATGCACAATAATGTTTAAAATTTTATATAAAATTTAATGATAAAATTAGAATTTATTTCTATAGATGAAATACTTGGAAAGAAGTTGTAGCAATAGCAAAGTATAGGGAAGAAAATAATAAAAAAATCATAATGATTAAAAAGAAGGATTAAGTTAAAAATATGAAAAACTAATTGAAAATGAAGATAATAATCTAAGATTATTGAGAGACTCGTAAATCGTCATAAAGGTCATAAATTATTGAAATGTTTACATTAAGACAAAAAAAGTAATCATTTTGCTCTTTCTATCTACTTCGGGAAACTTTTTACTAATTTCTTTGAGCAATGTAGAAGTCTTTATCCATGCCAATACATTTTATAAATTATTTTAAAATTTGCCAAAGACGTCAGCTGCTACTAGCAAGTTCCCTTACAATATTAAATACTTTTTAAAAATCTTAAAATTCCCTTTCTATTTCAGTTATAATTCCCCTTCTTTACCTTGCAATTTTTTGATAATTGGATGAGTTTAATGCGTGATGCAAAACTTCTTACCGTATAGATTTTTAAAAAAAAAACATTTTCTACTGAAAATGAAACTTTAAAATTGATATCTATTATTAAACCATTCTATTATGTTAATTTTATATCTTTTTAGATGTGGTCACCACAATGATATTAGAGAAATGAAAGATTAGGATATTTCTTCTATACGATCACCATTATTTATAACACTTCATTTTTAATATGTTTGATGAAAAATTTATTTATTTGTTGTATTTAGCATCATCAAATATTATTATGAAAATCCTTTCATTTGTGTAGTCTTATTGTACATGGCCACATCTACAAATGTATAATGTAATAAAATAGTGCATTAAAGTTAAAAAAAAAAACATTTTCTACTGAAAATGAAACTTTAAAATTGATATCTATTATTAAACCATTCTATTATGTTAATTTTATATCTTTTTAGATGTGGTCACCACAATGATATTAGAGAAATGAAAGATTAGGATATTTCTTCTATACGATCACCATTATTTATAACACTTCATTTTTAATATGTTTGATGAAAAATTTATTTATTTGTTGTATTTAGCATCATCAAATATTATTATGAAAATCCTTTCATTTGTGTAGTCTTATTGTACATGGCCACATCTACAAATGTATAATGTAATAAAATAGTGCATGCTAAATATCAATTTTAAAGTTATATTTTTTATCATCTAAATTATTTAAATATCATTATTTACATAGGTAAATGATTTGATAAGTATTATTATATTCTAATACATATAAATGAATCTTTCACTTTTTATAATTAACGCATGGATATATATCTTTCACTAAATGTGGCCCACACACATATTAAATTGGATAAAAGTTAGTTTGGTAGTTAAACAAAGAATGTTGAACACAATGAATAGCAAGGCCAAAAGTAAGTAATGACCAAGAAAAAGATAGCAAAGAAACAACGACTCTCAGTTTATATATATTTTGAATATACCACTCTCCAATTTTAATCTAAAAGGAAATGGCTATTTCCATTTGTCTCCTTTTTTATGTTTGCAAAATTGTACTTTTCGTCAATAACCATGGATTAACACTCTCACTTGACTTCCATTACAATAGTTCTTATGTGTAACCACATTTTTTGCAGCCGACTTAGACGGCCTAATTCCACATTATTTGTGGTCAAACAGAAGCTGTAATACGCAATCTTATTTGTTGCTAAATTTCGGCTGCATATAACAGTTTTTTTCATAATGGGTTGCACATAACATTAAATGCAGCAAAGTTTTTAAAAAGAACTGCATTTTTCAGATATGATCGATGGCATGTTGGGTATTAGCAATTTGTGCAATCACACGTATCTTTGTAGCCAGATGAATGCACATGCCACCAAAATAAGCTGCATTTAGGGAAATTTCTTAAAATGTTCGATAGAAATTTGCCAGCGCATCTAACTGTGATCAGGGTCATGTGATGCTGTTCTTAATTAGATCATGCCCCACTTGCACTAGTCAGTCATTGGGTAAGATTTAATGGTGAAACCTTTTCCTCCTAAAACCCTGGCCTAACAACTAACTATGAAATTTTATCAAAAAAAAAAAAAAAAAGAACAAAAACAACTATGAGAGGAGCACGATCTGCAAATTAAGTTTAATAGTAAGTAAAAGTGTTTTTACAATATCGATGCTAGATAACAAAGAAAATTTTACATAACCTCTAAAGGATAGGGAGGGAAATTCAAAGAGCAGGAAGTAAATAGATAATAATTCTCCATGTCAATAAAAGCTATCCCTTACATAACAAAAAAAGCTATCCTAATTGAGATTAAAAGAAAATTTTGGAAAACGACATAAGCTAGCATTACACGTACCCAACTAGCAACTGGGAGATGAGGTGACACCACACTTGGCCGGAAGTGCCATGGCACGCTTTATGTCGATCCCAAAGGATTTCAGCCTGCCCTTGTAGTCGCAAAGGCAGGTCAAGTTGCCAGTGGTAAGTGCAGTGCAGCAATTTGCTGTTGGGGCTGGTGGGTGTGTGCCGGTAAGGGCATCCTTGCACTCCGCCAGATACCCCACATCCATGTTACAGATGGTCAATGCCTCAGCCTGCCAAATCCCAGCAATGGCTGCTGCAGCAGCCAAAACGAAGACTACGAATGCTATCTTGGGAACCTTCTCCGCCATGGTTACCTCTCCCTGGCTCTAAGAGATGCACCCGCGAATCTATGATACTACTCTCTCTTTTCTTCGTTTGGGGATAGTCCTTATGGTCGACCCAGTATTTATAGTCCAGTATTGGGTAATGGGTACTGGCCTTTGGACTTTGGAGTGTCGAGGTGTGTAGCTAGTGAGTCCGTGAATGTTTGTTGGCAGCACTGTAGAATTATAGAATATGGTCACGGGTCTGCAATGGTGATGTGACCAAGGCGCCCGCGGTATTGCCGTATTGATCAGGTGAAAACCTGATTTTCAAATGCTAGTTCCTTGTGTCTGTCAGACTACATAAATATAGTTAATGAAGACAATGAATCTGCATGCATGTGTGTATCCATCGCCTATGGATGTGCTCGGAAGCAGATCATTACCAGATATGGATCAGTTGGCAGGCAGACGTAATGAGTAAGTGCCTTGAAATAGAATAAAGTTTAATAGGCACTATTAGGCCAGTATGAAGTTGATAAGAGAAAAGGATAAAAGCACAAAGAGAAATCTAAGAAAGAACAGAATAAATTACACACATCACAAAAAAAATCTAAAGAAGACATCACAAATTATAGTGGTTCAATTAACGCATCTTCTCCACTCTCCAAGTCAACGCATTGACTTGAATTTCCACTAGTCAACTTGGAACTCAAGTTACAGTGGTACGATCTCAATCATTTTTCTAGATTACATAAATGACTCCAGGTGGAACATGAAACTTTTTACAAATCACAACGAAAGTTTTCATCTCCAATTAGACAACCTTTAATTCAAGGTAAAATAAACAAAAATAAAATAAAGCTTACAACCAGTTGAACAATACAGAAACCCAAAGATGAAACTCTAGTAGAATAGTCACGACGATTTTCAATATGCTGTTTCTGACAGATGAACAAAGGATCACAGAGAATGCTTTGAGACAGATTTGCACTTTTTAAATGATTCTCTCTAAATTGAATTTTCATTTGAAATTCATTGTCTATTTATAGCTTTGAACTTCCAAAACCGGTAGGAGTGATTTTCTCCACCAAATTCGCAACTAATCGGATTTTTTTCAATAATCTATAATAACTTAACAAACCAAAATAGCCAAGAGAGATTTTTCTATTAAATCGCAACTAATCGGATTGTTCTCAACAACCTGTAACAACTTAACTAACCAAGACAACTCATCATAACAAACTAACTGATTTGCCACATTATCATTGAATTATTTATCTATGGATCGCTTTCAAAAACTCTCGATGTTTCAACTAAAAACTGTGGAAGTTTCAAACCTAAAATAGTTAAAATTGGAAACCAAATCAGTTGAAGTTTGAAACAAAAATTGTTGAAGTTTCAAACTAAAACTGTTAAAGTTTCAAACCAAAATTGTGAAAAATTTACAGAAAAAACTCAACAAATTCACAACACATAATTCCTTACTTATTTGTTATAATCATTCATCTCAAACCAAATACAGTCAAATACCATTGAAGCATTGAATTCTTAACCTGTCTATCATCGAAACACTATAACTCAACAAGCACCAGTTTGTTTCAAATTTTGAAAAAAGCAGATGATCATTTGTGACAGGTTGCAAATGGCTAAAGACATATTCTCAATCTAGGCACATTAAATCTATAAGCTATGGGTGTGTTTGGTGTTGATCCTGTAATGGCTAATTTCTAAAGAAGGATACTGGTATGATGAATAATCGTAAAGAACAACACAAATCAATTCAGCAAGCACAAAAGAAATCATGCAAGTATAGTGATTTGTTCAATCACAAACCTACTCTACTATCCAAGTACAATCACTTGTATTCGGATGCCGATCTCCTGCACCCGGGAGCAGGCAGTGTTGCCTGCTCCCGGGCGTATACACCTATTTTTTATTTTTTTTTGAAAATTTTTTCATAAACTTGTTAGCCCAAGTGTATTTAACATGTGTATAAATTTTTACCATTTTTGGAGATTTTTAGATGTTTATTTTTTATTTTTGAAAATCAGTGACATTTTAGTAATTTAAAATTACCTAAATTGCCACAGATTTTCAAAAATAAAAAATAAACATCTAAAATACTCAAAAAATGGTAAAAATTTATACACATGTTAAATACACCTATATTAACATTTTTAGAAAAAAATTCAAAAAAAATTAAAAAAATAGGCGTGTGCACCTGGGAGCAGGCAACGCTACCTGCTCCCGAGTGCAGGAGATCAGTATCCCTTGTATTCCACTAGTCAACTTCAACACAAGTTACAATGGTACAGTCAATCCAACTATCTTCTGGATTGGCACTAAGCTCCAGGTGGGCTCATGAGACAATATCTTAGTTTGATCAAAAATAGTAGTACAAAATTCAAAAATGTAGTACAAAATTCAAAAATGAAAATAAAAACCAAACCAATTTAGCACATCTTCAACAATAGCATGATCAACATAACGATAAAAATATGCAACTTTGAATCACTACAGCAACTACACTTTGGGAAATGACTACTTGTCTTCATGATTATTCTTCACGAAGGAGCCACTTGAATTTGTTAATCTTCAGTGCTTGATGAGGAATTCCTTAATCTTCTTGCTGTCCTACATCCCCATTTGAAAGCATTTTGATCACTATAAACATGGCCTAGATGATAGTTTAAGAGGTCTCCATGGATATCCAAACTCTTTGAAATATGAAATTTTGGCACCAAGAAAAGGTTAACCATTTCTAACTACAAGGTCGACCTTTTTCCCTATTTTGTAGAATTAGAATTTTGAGGAAAAATCCCTACTTCAAACATGTTAATTTACTCAAGATAAGCATAAACGAATGAATCAATCTTAATTCAAGATTAACCACAATTTCAAAGGTATATTCCAAGATTATTTCAAGTGAAGTTATCAAATAAGCCACTTTGCATGTTTGTCGTCATATGAATCAGAATCACCTACATAAAACATAAGCCTTATTCATCATTTATCATTAGAATCCGACAAATGAAAATGAGATGATGAATAGTTAAAGGATTTAGATGATTGACCCTTGGTATTGCTAGATTTGGAAGGTTTGGATATTCGAAAATGAGGTGAAACTTGAAACTCATAAGGCTCTTTTCCAGGAGGATGCGGCTTAGATGGTGGTTCAGGTGGCAAACCTAGCACGACGACGATTGTTATTGGCAATCTCTTGAAGAAGATCATTCAATTTAGGTAATCCAGCAGTCAAACATATGCTGTCAGTGTTATTTCTTAAATATCTCATAGTGGCACCCAACTGTCGACTATCCTCACACAAACTACCAATAGCAAATTCTAGTTATAGCATCATTGTTGAAATTGAATTTCTCGCTATTAGTATAACTGTGGCAATAGTAGATGCAACAGTTATGATGCTTTCTTGTGTATGAGAAAAATAAGTAACAGTTTCATGCTTGAACTCTTGAAGATCATGAGTTAAATTATCCAGTCAAATTTCAATAGTTCCCATTCTAGGATTTAATTGTTGAAAATTTGATTTCAGAAAGGATTGGAGAGAAGAGAAATCAACATTAATTGAATATGATTGAAGGGGTATATCTGCTGAAGATGGAGGTGCAAACTCAGATTTAGAAGAAACAGTACCCACATGAGCACTTGGATTGGTAAGTGAAGTGTGAGGAGAGTTTATTGGCTTTTGAGTAAAAGAATGTACTTCCATCATTGCACTATCATGGAAAGGAAAAGGTGAGATCAGCTCATTTTTAGAATTAGCATCTCTAGGAGGACCACTTTGATATCCATGATGGCCCTCATTAGCCACGTAACCATCCTGTCCATCTTATCTTTGACCAAGTTCATCATCCTAATCAACAATTTGAACAGAAACCCTCCGTTGTTTTGGAGAATACTGACGATCTATTACATGAAAATCTAAATTCATAACCCATTCAAGTATACTGTATATGCTTGAGTGTATATTTATTTATCGCATCATAGCTTGTTGGTTGGATAGGTACTTCTCTTCTCAAATTAATGTTGAAATACTAAACTAGCCTTGTTAAATACACAGCATAGGGCAAACTTCCATTTGTTCTCCTTTTCTATTACAACTATAAGATAACATTACACTAGCAATGTTATAAGGCTTATTTTTCATAATTGACTACATTAATTCTAAATCATCAAGTATAATAATATCATATTCTCCCCCTTTAGGCAAAAAACAATGTCAACAACCAAATGTAGTAATTTATAATTTAGTTTGGAATATTCATTGTTTGTAAAATTGTATTGTTGTTGACTTAATGACTAATTCTGTGTAAAATAGAAAATAACCTCCTCAAAATCAATATCTTCTTATTAACCAGTAGCATGAATTGGTAATAATATGAACTCAGCAAACCTTGTTTTGTGAAACTTATTTCAATTCCTGTCAAGACGGATGTGTAGGTAGTGCCCTCCAATACTAAGTTGAAATAAAAGTGTTTCACAATATCTGAATAGATATAAAAATCTTTCTTCAGAAATTCAAGAAGCACATATTCTTTCATCTAATGCACAAATCCAAATATCTCTTTGCCAAAAAATAAAAAATTCACCTTTTTACCTTTGGTAGATATTCAATGTGAAAATTTACCCATAAAAGAATCTTCATCAAATGGGTGGCGAAAATTTGAAACTTTGGATGGGGCAGTAGCATAATCTGTGGAGCATGACATTCGAGCAGCTTAACGAGTTAATGTCTAAAATCCACAGAATTACCTTGCTTGCAGCTTTGTAGGGTAGCCATGTGTGATGTAGCTGAGGAGAAGGGTTTGCATTCTCATTGATATAGATGTCGGAACTTTGACGTCAACGAGTGGATGGAGGATCAGAGAGTGTTGCATCCGCTTTCCGCTTTCCTCATATGAGTGTTTTTCGTAGCCCGTGCACTGCGTTTTCAAGCCATTATAGAGAATATCGTAGCCCGTGCACTGCGTTTTCAAGCCATTATAGAGAATATGGAATGGAATGGAATGAATTTGTGAGATAGATTTTGGTTTTGGAGCTGCGTATAAAGCTGTCGATGAGAAAAGTTGCTGGAGACGTGCAAGTAGGTGCCATGTAGAGGAGAAAATTTTGTAAAGGCCAAACTTTCTAAATGACGTAAATGGGTGTATTTCCAAATCATCCACAAGCCTTCAAGTCAATGGGATTTGACAATTTAGGTCATGATTTGACAAGTCCATGCATGATACCGTTTGGTGCTTTGGTTTTGGTTTCTCTTCAAACTTTTTAAAATTTTGTTCTTGTTTTATTTATTAAAAACTGTTTTTCACGTTTTTCAAAAAATGTTATTTTACTAGAAACTTTTTGTCACATTTTTTTTATTGAAAGATTTTTTAAAAAACTGTTTTGAAACCCCCTTTTTTAATTTTTTTAAAAAAACTAAAGAAAAGTAGCTTTACACGTTGTTTCTGTTTTTGTATTTCCATTTTTTTATTTTAATGTTTTTGTTTTAATTTCTAAACTGTTCGATTGTTTTTTTTTTTGGTTTTTGTTTTGTTTTCATTTTGACATTTTCTTGCTGTTTTTTTAAACCGTCACCTTTTTTTAAAAACGTTCCATGCATCACTACCGTTTTGGTTTTGTCGTTTTCCTTTTTTTCGTTTTTTTTGTTTTGCCGTTACTTTTTTTAAAGGTTCCATGCATCATTACCTTTTCGGTTTTTTTTTTTTTTTGTTTTTTTGTTTTTAACGGTTTTAGTTTATTTTTATTTTTAAGCAGTTTTTCTTTTGTTATTTACATTGTTGTTATTGTTGTTATTATTATTATTATTATTATTATTATTATTATTATTATTATTATTATTTAAATTTAAACAAAATATGTTGTTATATTTAAAAGCTTATTAAAAATTATTTTTTAACAAAACCAACCTTATAAAATAAATTTTTAAAAAAAATTATTTTAAAAATGAAACCAAAAATTGACAGATAAATATATAATCTAAATTTGTCAATCACATGATATAATATTTACATAAATGCATATTTACGAAAAGAATTGATTACACCCAATTCTCTTTTTATGTGAAGAAACTTTACAAAGAAAAGTAGTTTTGTAAAAGTATCTACCAGTTGATCTCCTGTAGGAATAAATTTAATAAAAATTTCATTTCATGATACATGAACCCTGAAAAAATGATATCTTACCTCGATATGTTTAGTTCGTGAATGTTGTTATGATTTTTAAACAAATTTATTATACTTGTGTTGTCACATCTTTTTGATAAATTTATATATGACAACCTATAATTACATAATTATTATTTCATCCATAAAATTTGGGCAAAACAACTAGCACATGCAATATATTCAGCCTTAGCAGTTAATAATGCAATCGAACTTTGTTTTCTAGAGTACCATGATATAATCATACTACCAAAATATTGACAAGTACCACTTGTACTTTTTTATCCATTTTATAACTTGCAAAATCAGCATTTGAATATTCAATCAAGGTAAAAGTGAATTCTTGAGGATAACAAATGCCCAAAGTGGGTGTATCAACAAGATATTTAATTATACGTTTAACAACACTCATGTGTGATTCCATTGGATTTGACTGAAAACATGCACACATACAAACACTAAACAAAATATTAGGTTGACTGGCAGTTAAATACAAAAGTGAACAGATCATGCTTCTATATAATTTTTTATCTATTGGCTTACCTGATTCATGCTTCTCCATTTTAATGCTTGCAGTCATGGGGGTTGACAAATGCTTTACATTTTCCATTTTAAACTTTTGCAACATTTTATTCACATATTTTGTTTGAGAGATAAAAATACTTTCTTTTGTTTTTTTTTTTACTTGAAGTCCTAGAAAAAAGGTAAGCTCATCCCTCATACTCATTTCGAACTCATTCTGCATTAAATTTTCGAAATCCTTGCAATACAACTCATTATTAGATCCCCAAATAATATCATTATATAAATCTGAACAATCAAAATGTCTTTGTGAATATTTTTGATAAATAAAGTAGTACCAACCTTGCCTCTTTTGATTTTTTCGCTAATAAAAACCCACTAAGTCTATCTTACCAAGCTCTTGGAGTTTGTGCTAATCCATAGAGATCTTTTGATAATTTGAACACATAATCAGGGTGTTCATGGTCTTCAAAACCTAGTAGTTGTTTGACATTAACTTCTTCATTTATCAAACCATTCAAGAATACACTTTTTACATCTATTTGAAAAAGTTTAAACTTTCTAAATTATGTAAATGCAAGTAACATTCTAATTTCTTCGAGTCTAGCTATAGGTACAAAAGTCTCATCAAAATCAATACCCTCTTCTTGAGAGTAACCTTGTGCAACTAGACGTGCTTTATTCCTAATAATGATCCCAGACTCGTGGAGTTTGTTTCTAAAAATTCATTTTGTACTAATAACTAGATGACCATCAGGTTTAGGCACAAGAGTCCACATATTGTTTCTTTTAAATTGATCTAGTTCTTCTTGCATAGTAATTATCCAATTTTCATTAAATATTGCTTCGTTAATTTTTTTGGTTCAATGTGAGAAACCAAAACATACTGATCCAAGACATTTTGAAGTGAACTTCTGGTTTTGAATTTGTCATAGACATCGCCAATAACTTGATTAAATGGATGATTCTTATGTACAGAAATATTTCGAGGTTTTACAAGAACATCACCTACACTTATAATTTCTTTATCTATCGATGCTTTCTGTATGTCAAGAATGTTTTCTTCTTTATCTGAAAATTCAACTTTTCTAGACCCAATATTAGATTCATCAAAGGTGACATGTATTGACTATTCAACTGTATAAGTTCGCTTATTATAGACTCGGTATGCTTTGTTGGTAGAAGAACAACCTAGAAAAATATCATCATCACTTTTATAATCAAATTTACCAATGTCATCTTTTCCATTGTTTAGTTCAAAGCATTTACAAACAAAAGTATGAAATTACGCAATGTTTGGCTTTCAACGTTTCCACAATTTGTATGGAGTTTTCTTTGGTATTAGATAAATTGCCCTTGTTTCTTCATATTTAAACTTCAAAAGACTTCATTGATACCTATAGGCCTTTGTACTTCTTATTTATTGAGCTTGGTCATGTTCATTTGAGAGTTCTTGGTTAGGCTTGTATCTTGGACCTTGAATCATGTTGAAATGATGTTGCTTGAGCTAATCTTGTCACCCTTGGACTTGAAATTTCTTGACTTAACCTTCTTGTACTCAAGTTGAATATTGGGGTTGACTTAGTTTCCAATTTCACTCAAGTCGCGTGTTTGAGTCGACTTCACATGTGACTTCACCCAAGTTGCATATCGGAGTCGACTTGGGTTGTGACTTGACTTGACCAAACTTTAACTTCAGAAATCATTAGTCTGCTCAAGTCGCTGACTGAGCTGACTTGGGTTGCGACTTAACCCAAGTCATATGCGCAGTTGACTTCCGGTGCAACTTCGCCTGCTCACCGTCCATATTGTCAGTTCTATCGAAAATAGGCCTTTGAGGTTGATGCTAGAGTCAATTTCAGTATCGACTTGACCTAAGTCGATGTTTGAGTTGACTTAGGGTGTGCTTGGTAATAAGTGAAAGTTGTCAAGTTAAAACTTTTCACTCTCCACAACTACCTTTTTTTTAATAATTTCTTCGCATTTTTCTACACAACTACTCTACTTTTTAAACATTTCTACACAACTACCAACACAACTAACCTATCTATTGCAATTTTATCCTATTTATTCCTCATTATTACCCCTATCATATCACATCATTTGACAACTTTTACTCTCTACAACTTTTCATCAAAAGTTTTATCTATTCCCAAACACACCCTTAGTTTGCGACTTGACCTGCCATGTTTTGAATCTTGAAATTTATTAGCTTTAAATCATATCAACACACATATTAGTGCCTTAAAACCTCTTAAATTGAATTGTTAATCATCAAAATATGAAATCACCTATCATAGGTCATAGGGATTGAAATGGGATTTGAGATGTCTTAAGAGAGCCCAAGATTCAGCCCTCCTTGCATGTAGATTTTCATAAAATTTAACCATCCTCCATACAACCTATCAAATTCCTCGAAAAAGATCTCAACATGGTTAAATAAGGACTTTTTTATGAAATTAAATGAGGAGAACTTTAGATCAACATTCAGTTCCTACTATCATAGTAAAACGAGGTCACCCTTACTACCCACACATTCCACCTCAAAACAATAATCAAAAGGAAGCTTCTTTTAATGTGGTCCCTTTCTGTAGATCTCCTCATAGTCCAAATAAAAAAGACAAAATGGGATTTTTTCTTGATAAAATCAAGAAGGTTACAAATCGCTAATAAGGTTCTAAGTCTATGAAAATTTCCAATTTTATCATGTACCTTGGGCAAAGAACAAGCTCTCTCAATAACCATCATCGTCAATTTTCGAAAACTTTCCCCTCTTTTTTCCTTTCCTTCATTGGTTTCAAGGTTTGAGCCATACTCCCCTATTTCCCTTTCTATTATTTCTCATCAGTTAGGAGATCCCCTTCTCCCACAGCGTTCTCTTTCTTCACTTGTCTAGCCCTTCTCTTACACATTTTCCTAGCAACTATAAATGATGTGTCATCCTCATCTTGTTGGGTAAATCTGTCTCATAATCCCATGCTATGAGGACCCTTCACTATTACACTGTGGTCTTCCTTCCCTTCAAAACCTCTAATATGCCTCTACGATTTCTAATCCTCTTACTCCTCTATCCCTCATCTATTTATCTATTTTTCTTTCCCCATCTAATTCAAGTCAACACTTGCATCCAAATAATAAACAATAAGTTATGTAACCTAGTTCTAACAACCAATGCTTCTCCTTGTTAAAGAGAATGGTTTTGACTATTCTTGATTTCCTCCTCTTGAAATTGTTGTCCTCCTATTCATTATTATACTAGTGTTCCCACTTGGTTTGATGAGTTCGTACCTACCTTATCCCTTTTCCTCTACCTTGCTTTTTATGAGATAATGATTTGTCATACGTTTTCCTACACAACTGACATGATATATGAACCACTTCCATCTTATCTCTTCTTGTGAGTTCTGCAACGCACTTATTATCTAATTCACTTTAATTTCCTTTGTATTCATGTCTATTAAATGCCAAATTGCTCTCTATGGTAGCACCCATGGTGCATTATTCTTCTAGAGATTCTCTTTACCCCAACCCTCCACTATCATGACTATTCACCCTGTTTGTGAGAACTCAAGATTTTTACGGTAACTTTTCCTTTGTTATATCATGAATTTATGAAATTATTGATTATTTAATGTTGTCGATGATTTCATGTTTGAGTTGTTATGTGTGTATTGTATATGAGCATAGGGTTATGTATTATATCATGCATTCATATGTTTGCCTTGTTTTGGTTGCAATCATAAACTTTTTGATTATTTTGCTTCTTGAGTATTGGATAGGAGAGGCATGGGTGATGGGCTACTTAAACAGTACGACTATCTTGGGAAACACCCCTTGCGACGATGAAGAGGGTAGTGTGCCTTAAGGAAATTTTAATTGATAAGTTACATGAGATAATGAATTGATAACAAATAAGTATGTGCATCAATCGGGCATGAAATTGGCATTTATGGGTAGTTAATAAGTATTTTGTGGCCACACAAGTTGAGTATGGGCTTTGAATGGGTGAGGAACCACCAAATTACAATGTAATCAAGCATATGCATCAAGTATGAGGGCATGCAAGAAAACCATTTATCAAAGCAATTAGTAAGAGTTTCTATTGAAATTAGTCCATTCTAACATTTGTAGTTCAATAAATATGAGGGCAAGATATGGAGTTTCATATTTCATAATTTTATAGATAATTATATATAATTTGGTCATGTTTTCCTTATTTCTCATAAGTCAAAAATATTATATTACTTTGATGTTATACAAGTATGGTCGAGAACCAATTCAATCAAAAGATCAAAATATTGAGAATTGACTTTAGGCTTGAGTATTCTGTTTAAAAATATAGTTAGGAAACTAATTATTTTCATTACTTCATAACAAAATGTTGTTACAAAGTGAAGGAAAAAGGACATTGGATATAGTTAGATCTATGATACCACAGGAGAATCTTCCAATGGGTAGATATGTTGATGATTACTACCCATATACTTGACCAGGTGCCCTCTAAAATTAGTTGATTCTACTTTTTATGAATTATAGACAAGATGAAAGCCTTAGTTGATCGCTTCGCGTCCATGAGGCAACAACTTGTATCCACAATTTCTCTTATAAAGATGATAAATTTGGAGTCGAGAGAAAAGAAATATTTCTTTTATCATATACTAGAAGCATTCCAAAGGCATGTACTGATAAGTGAACATGAGGTTGGAAGTTTGATTGAAATTGAATCACAACATGCCACATTCTTAGAGAATGACTCTCCAAATTGGAGAAGTTGATAAAAATGCTTTTCTTTATGAGATAGAAAATTTTCAAAATAGTGGTGATTAAAATCAATCAGTTAAGAAAATTGAATATTCTCTTAATGTCTTTAGCTGAGTGAAAGTGAAATATCTAAAAAGCATCAATCTTGAATGAATATCCATGAAAGTATCTCATACTATCAATTTATAATTGATTAGGAAACTTTACTAATACATCCCAAGATGATAAGAGCCCAAGAAAACCTTCATGATAGTTACCACAAACGATGATGAGAAGCCCAAGTCAGCTCATGAGGCTCTCTTAGGTCTGGCTAAGAAATAAGGGACTAAGGCAATAGAAGAAAAGTTGAAATCTATAAGGACTATTCAAGTCCAAGACTTGACTAATCTTCCATCTAGGTGCAAAGTGATTGGAAATAAATAAATTCTAAAGATAAAATACAAGATAGGTGGCTCTATCAAGAGATAAATTTTTCCTAGTAGCTAAGACTTATACCCAATAACAGAGTAGAGATTATGAAAAATTCTTTTACCTCAATTTAGATTTAAGATTATCTTAATTCTCCTCATTCTTACGATTATCGCTGACAAACTACATATATGTCTAATTATTTTTCTCAGTTTAATGCAAGTATACGTGTCGATCAAGTAATAAAGTGTGAGTAGAGTATCGTTCTCACAAAGAAGGAGAGTTAAATCATAGCGCAACCAATGATTTCACTTGCTAAATACGAATTGTCGAGTTGCATATAAATTTTGTGAAATTGATAATTTAAACTTTGATAATAAAAAATAACTAAATGACTAATGATAGAGTGAAAATTAATGGAGATTTCCAAGGGTGATTAGATTAATGGGAGTAATGATTCCCTCGACTCGAGATTATGCTAAATTGGTTCCTTTTTAATTAGTTGTGTTGAGAATTACTAATTTAGGTTCATTTATATGTATATGTCTTTCAACACATATAAACCTAACTATGTTTTAGTCAATTGTTATGTTCCCATGCAACAGAGTAAAATAAGGTTGATTTGTACATAATCTAAGCATGATTTTATAGGGTTAATAGGTATATTCCTATCCATATTAACATTCATTCACCACAAGCAACTGAAAACCTATGCTTTACATATGGATCTCATCTAAACCTCACTTTTTCAAGTGTAAAGCTAGATATTCATTCAATTTACAAGATGATCAAGCTCGTAGAAGTATTAAACATGATATATAAAGGTAATTCCATACAACACAAGTTACGCAACATCAAATAGGCATTCGAGCACAAGAAATCAAGTCCAACATAACTAGAGATTAAGTTCATCATAATCTCCCCATCATAAGTTTTAGCTCATGAACATAATGAATAATCCCATCATAACCACTTTCATATATATCCCAAGAGAAGAGAATAGTAAAGATAAGAGAATAGAGAAAAAGAGACGATAAAATTCAGTTGGATTCCTCCTCCAACTTAATCTCCATCTTTATCTCCATTTCTAGCTTAAAAATCCTCTTTTTCTTCTCTTCCCTGCTTCACTTCGTGCCCCCTCTTCTTATGTTCTTGAAAACCAAAAAGATGAATTTGTACCCGAAGTATTTGGAGCGAGACACGTGCAAAATTTCACATGTGTGGGGGTTCGCATCGGAGCACCAACTTTCTGAAGTTGTCTAGAAACTACCTGTTTTTGGAATTTTCTACTGTAGCGGTGCTTGAGGTTGGGGCACCAGATTTTGGCACCAGAGCACCAACTCTCTACCTTCATTCTTCAAGAGCTGTTTGCAATGAGTTTCTCTTCCCATCACTTTGGCATGAAGTCTATGAAGTAACCACCATTTTTTCCTTCAACAAAAGATAAAAAATAAATAAATATTACTCTAAATGGTCCAATGAAATTACAAGAACCTAAAACGAGATGATCTGCATTGAATGCAACTCAAAATGCATGAAATCTTACTTAATTCGTGAAATGTGAAAATGATAAAAACTAATGCAAAATCTATGCAAATACATATGATTCTCTTGAACTAGCATTCTAAACGAGTGCAAAATGAGCGTTGATATCTCTATTTTCATAGAATTATCAATTGCATACTTAGATTTAGAATAACACAAGATGGATATTGAAACAACATTTCTCATATGAGAAATTGAATATTCAATGATCAATTTACGACCTTGAACAATTATTTGATAGTGGTACTTGAGATCCTATTAAGCCATAATAGCTTATGAATTTATGATATTGATGAAGACCATTGTCTTTATATAAAACAGTCCAATGATGATTTTATAATGTCATCTTCTTACATTTATAACATTTTTCTTACAAGAAATGATATAGGATTTCTTTTTATTGCTACTAAGGAATAATTGTCCTCAAATTTTGAAATGAAAAAAATATGGGAAAGTAGCTTTCATATTTCTAATAAAACTTAAAAAAGGTCATTTAAAAGGGCTACTTAGTCTTTCAAAAGAACCATATAGAAATAAAATTTTTAAACAAAAATAGGGGTAAAGTAGCTTTCGTATTTATAATAAAACTTAACAAAAGTCGTTCAAAATGTCTACTTAATCTTACAAAAGAACCATGTAGAAATAAAATTCTTGAACAATTATATATATAAAGCTATAAACTCATTGACAATCTTATTGTGAAAGGAAAAATTTTGAGTCTTAAGACCCTAGCACAAAAAACAAGAAATGTTTCTTATGCCAAAACGGTTGGGAGCTTGATGCACGATATGATGTGCACTCGTCCTGACATTTATTACGCTACTGTTCATGAGCAAACACCACTCAAATCTTAGACAATTATATTAGAAAGTTGTTAAAAGGATTTGAATAAAAACACAAAAGGTATTGCACATTATTTAGTTTGCCACGAAGTGAATGATTTTCACTTAATAGGTTACACAAATGTTGTTTTGTATGGAAACCTGGAGGAGCAAAAATCAATATTAAGTTATTAACCGTTCTTGGTAAACAAATGACATTATCTCATCGATAGCAAGAGACAACTTAATGTAACTAAATTTGAAAGTTGAATTTGTCGCATCTTCAGTGGTAATTAGGGGTGTTAACGGATCGGGTTGAATGGGTTGGAGCCTAATCCTAATCCTAACCCATTTAATATATCTCAACCCTAATCCGTTTATTAACCCATTTAATAAATGGGTTAACGGGTTGTGTTTGTTACTAATTTTCATCTAAAAATCTTCAATAAAATCTGTAAATTTAAATAAATTAAATAATTCGAAGTTAACATACCTGAATTTAATTTATTTGGGCTTGAAAACATCAACGCCAATCTCAAGTAATCTCTTTAATGCCAATTCTTATTATAAATATTATATATATATTATAATATATTATATTAAATGAGTTATACGGGTTGAACGAGTTGGACGGGTTAAATAAACGGGTTGGACGGGTTGCGAAGCCTCAACCCTAATCCGTTTATTTAATTAAATGGTTGAATGGGTTGGCGGATCATAACCCATTCATTCAAAAATCCCAACCCAAACCCATTTATTAACGGGTTGAACGAGCGGGTTAACGGGTTGACCATGACCATTAACACCCCTAATGGTAATACAATAAATCTACAATAAGAAGATTGTGATGTTGTTATTTTGAGATATTAATGAATACACTAATATGATTAAATAAATGAGAAGTATTCAATTACAAGTATGTCAATGAAGTTGGTGATTGGTTCTCTCTTGTGGGCAATCTTCTTTGATGTTTTAGAAACATGCAGACAAGTTAATTGAGATAAACGTTTTGTGTTTATATAAAACCTAAGACGATTATCATCTTGATGAGAGAATCAAGATGAGGTTACTAAACCTTGGCTACAGTGGAGTCTCACATCCCATTAAATTTTGTTAAAGCCAAATATGAGATCTCGATTCGCATCGTAGGAGGGCGAGCATTTGGGGAACTAAGATCAGATGAATCTCTATGAGTGCCTAAATGGGACGAGCACTTTGACAACTTAGGATAAGCACTCAGTAACAACTGAACTAAGGTTTATATGATATTGAAAAATTAATGAGATATGCTCCTTATCAACTAGGAGTTCTTTCACCATGAAACTTGTTTCATACCATGTGTGTCAAGCGACTTATAAGAGAAGTGAGTTGAGTTCCTTTTATCTGGATAATCCTTTTATCCTCATTACAAAAGCATTTAAAGCAAGATTATCTTCGGTTTTATATTCTGTATGACTTTCGACTATATTTTGATATGATAGTCTGATATTGCTACCTTAGCATATTACTCACAAGTCAGTGATGTGACTTTGCCAAACATATTTTAGAAAGTAATTAGTTCATAATTAAAAGATACATGTGCAACTTGAAGGAAACCCCGCAGAAATTCTCGAAAACCAAAACCTTCACTTTTTGTAAGAGGTCAACAATAATATCTACAAGGTTTCCTTTGGGATGGATGAAGATAGGAAGTGAATTTTACAAGGATGCCCATGGGTATATGACTATAAACTCATCTTGATGTCAAAGCTGAATGCATTGGTGGCTTGTGAGGAGGCAGATCTATCTTTTTGCCAATTTGTCTATCTATCAAAGATATCCCTCTTCTCATTTTTCGAATGATGTTGGGTTCAATCATTAGTAACTTTTTCAAGACCTGTTATAAAAATCAGCCCTAATGCAACAAGGGTCAAAGTAAACATAAAGATCGATATCAAAGGCCCCATTTGAACTGAGATTTATGAAGTGTGGCTTATCAACTAAGAGAGGGGTACCTTTTAATATGAAAGGCTACTAATCTTCTGCTACATTTGTGACAGGATAGGAAATACTTTCAAGGATTGCAAGGGATACAAGAGTAATGGGGAGTAGATTGAAGCAAACTTACCTTATGGATGTTACTTGATAATGGGTTTCCAAATGGTGTAGCCAAAAAGAGAGAGTGCATAGGGAAATAGAATCCTTCTAAAAACCTATTTAATAGATATGACACCTGTATAAAGGTAGACGATTTCCTAGTAGACATGGATATATTTGATGAAGGAGCTGATACAAGTTGGGAGAAGAACAGGAAGTGGGAGGAGCCCAAAGCACAGCTAAGAGAGTTGTGTTGGGAAAGATTGTGGACCAATAGGAGCACAGGGATAGGAATATAAAAGAAGGGAATAAAGGAGGGAAAAAGTAGACTAAAGATTAAGGGGATCAACCAAATTAGACCTATTAAAAATTGAAGTATGAGAAAAATAAAATGAGTGGCCATTAAGGGGGGAAGAAAATATAGACATAATATTTGTAAAAATAGAAAAGGGTGGATACCAAGAAGTGGGGAAGGAGTCTATGAGGGTAAGAAGTAGTAGATAACAAGGAAGGATGGAGAGGACATAGAGGATACAGTGAGAAGCAAGGAAGGAAAAAGATCTACGAAACTAGTAGTGAGGATACAAGGAGATGTAGATGAGGATCTAAAGGGAGGGAAAGACTCCTATAGGAATGGAAGCAGAAATGGGAGGATGGGGGAGCTATCATGGAAAACAAACTCAATGATCTAGTCATGTAATAAGGGAAGGGGAAAATGGAAATGAGACTCCATTTGGGAATAAAACAGGTGCAAAACAAGGAACTAGTTCTGCAAGGGTCCATGTAATCTTGAAGGCTAAGGAATTTAAGTCAATAGACTTAATTCGAGGTAAGGGTTTGTAGGCCAAGTTGAGAAAAAGTAGATAATGGAAATGGGAGATGCCTAGGTCAGGGGATCAACAACAGTAAAGTTGCAGTGAGGGTATAATAAGTGATGACAACAAGTTAGAAGCGCAGCAAGGAAAATAAATAGGAGGTGTCAACTGATAATTCCATATTTATACATACACTTTGAGTATGTTTTGGAAGTGATAAAACATTTGGATGAAAAGTTTTTGGTGTAAAAATTTTTAAATCGGAAGAAAATAATATGATATGATAGGAGTAATGATGATGAGTAAAGAGAATAAAGTTAAAATAGATATAGTAGTTGTGTAGAAATGATTAAAAGTAGGATAGTTGTATAAGAAGATGTAAAGAAATGATTAAAAAAAATAGTTATGAAGAGTAAAAAGTTTTAGTTTGTTATTTTTCTTCATTTCCAAGCACATACTTTATATTATTTTCACCCTTATGATTATGAAAAAATTATATTTAACAAAAGGTTTTACATGCAAATCATCAATAATTATATATTTCTTCTAAGACCTTTTATTTATATGTTTCGGAGAATTTTTTATTGGTCTATTAAAAGGACTAGGTTGAATTGTAAAGATAATTAGATGTCTATATTGTAAAGAAATCAGTCTGCATGTGTAGGAATTGAAGTAGTCTATTGGAACTTAATAAATTTTCATTTTCTTCCCCATTCATTAAATTGGCATGGCTGCCAAGTGAAGAAAATCCATCGCCCCCATTTCTCTTCCAACAATTGGCTGAATTAAGCAAATACAAAGCTTCGATAAGAAATCCTGGTGCTTGCACCTTCTCTAGTTTTGATCAATAGCCAACTGTGAAAATCACCATCTATGGTAGCTCAATTTCTTTTAGTTCTGGTCATTTGAGTCACCAATCTGAAAATCAAAGCCATTTGATCAAAAGGTGGCACAAAATTCCTTAAACTAACATCCATCATTCCTTCGGTAGTAGCTTTCATTGTGGCTAATTTAAAAACATCAGCAACAATAAATGGTCATCATGAACAAATTAATAGAGTCAAATCTTAACTATCTGCTACTAAATTTGTACCTAACAATTAATTGTTACTCATTAATTATGGCCCACCTTTTAATTTACCAATTGCAAATCCATCCATATGGTAAAAATTTTCCATTGCCACTCTACCACTCTATCTAAACCATCAAATATATCTAGCAACAATATGGGCGAATGTGCAAAGTGCTAGCAATTAGCAAAGATCAATTAATCTAGGCCGATCATTAGATGCATGAGTTGCATCTTAGACATGTAACAATTCACAATTTAAAATTTTCATAATCACTCACAACTTGAAAAGACTGCAACAGCAATAACACAGACAAGTTGGTGTCAATACCAGATTTTCAACCTTATAAATAGCGGTGAAACCGAAGCTTCAAATCATCTCTCTTTTGACGATTTCAAGCTAGTGGGAATGTGGGAGATTCAAGAGAGACCTGCTTTTGAATTTTATTTCTCTGTTTTTATTTTTTGAGATGGATTTTTTAAGGATATTAATTTATCTTTATTTTAAATACTATGATTAGCTAAATTTCTTTTATAGGATTTGACTAAACTTAATGTAGATCTCTGATTCAAGATAATCTATTGCTTTTATTTTATTATTTTAAGTTATCTATTTAGGGTGTGTTTGGGAATGGATAAAACTTTTGGTGAAAAGTTTTGAAGAGTAAAAGTTGTCAAATGATGTGATAAGATAGAGGTAATGATAAGGAGTAAAGAGGATAAAGTTATTTGTGTAGAAATGATTGAAAAGTAGGATAGTTGTATAGAAAAATATGAAAAATGATTGAAAAATATGAAAAATGATTAAAAAATTTGATAGTTGTGAAAAGCGAAAAGTTTTAAATTGAAAAGTTTTAACTTGACACTTTTTAACCATTACCAAACACACCCTTAATATGTGCTTAATGCTTTTATAGGCTTAGCTGTCCTTTAGATTAATTTAGAAATTTTGTGTGACTCTTGATAGAGACAACATGAAATTCGACATGTTATTAAACAACATCTATTCGTACTCTTATGTTTCGTTAATGGGATAGAAATATATCTTTTAGCCTTATGTAATCATTATTAAAGCCTGTGTGTATTTCTATATTCTAATTTGGTTCTCACAAATATGCAAGGAATTAGGATTAGAAGGTTAGGGTTATATGCAAATCAACAGATACATGTAAGGTCAAATTTCATGTATAACCATGAATTTTACCCCTAATTTCACTTATACCCATAAAATTTCAAAAATTTTTAATATACCTATGTATTTTATCTAAAATTTCATATATACCCATGCCATTAGGGATTTGTTAAATGGACTATTAATATTTTTATAAAATGTTAAAAAGTCCATCCCTAACTATAATTTTATAACTAAAAATTCAAATTTAAATGAATTTTTAACACTTTCAAAACTATAAAATCATATGTTATTTAAATGTAAATTTTTAGCTTTGAGAAAACTAACCTCAAATTATATTAGGGCTTAAGTATATTCATCATTTTACAAGGTAGCTAATGGCCTATTTAATGAATTCCTAACAGTGTGAGTATAAGTGAAATTTTAGGCAAAATACATGGGTATATTAGAAATTTTTGAAACTTCATAGGTATGAGTAGAATTAGTAGTAAAATTCATGCGTATATGTGGAACTCACTCTACATATAACTATTTAATTGTTTTAGACCAATGACCAAGATTATAGAATAAATCAATGGAAAAAATCTTAAACCTGGTTATGCATCGAGGGAAATCATGATCCTGGTCCTCCATCTCAAGTTTCTTTCTCTTTTATTTCATTATGTCAATGCTACTTAGGATTTTTATTTTATCTTCTTTCAATTGAATCTTTTAAACTCATGTGACAATATTCTAAAGTGATTAAGTAGCCCATTTAAACCAAAACTAGAGAAAATTATTAAGGGAACGATATTTTTATTCTACTTAGTACAACCTATGCACTTGCAAAAAATCTACGTCGGTAACAAAGGGATAGATGTCAGATAGAGACCAATAGTTGGAAGAACCAGAGTATAGAACCGAGGGAAGGGATGAAAAGAAGTATGGAGGAGAGTGCTAAAACTTCAAATTTGGATGTAGAACATGATGAGGAAAGGAGCCAGAAAACACAAAGGGGGATCTAAGGAGCTGTGTGTGGTAGTGGGGCAGTGGCTGAGAACATCTCTTAGCCTAACTAAGGAGACATGAGCAAGAGCTGGAATGAGTTAAGAGGACATGGCAAGAAACCTTTTTGATATGATCAAGAGCAAAAATCCTAATATTATCTTTCCTTGAAATACAAAGAGGACATGACAAGACATGGAATGAGTTAAGAGGAAGCTTGGTTCCAACTACAGTTTAGCAATCACTTATGAGAATAAGAAAGGGGTCTGGCCATTCTATAAAGAGAAGATTAGGATGTAAAGGTAAGCATCTTCTTAAGAAACCACATAAATTTAAAGTGACCACCCAATCTAGTGTTATCCCATGGAAGTTTACTAGTTTCTACGTCAATCTAAAGGTGCAAAGGAGGAAAGAATCATGAAACATCATAAAATAATTGAGCAGTTCATGGATAATGAGGTCCTTGGCTTACTAGAGATTAAGAAAATCATGAAACATCATAAAATAATTGAGCAGTTCATGGATAATGAGGTCCTTGGCTTACTAGAGATTAAGAAGTAGAAGGACCCAACAAATAAATGAACGTCTTCAGAGATGTTATCAACTAATGTAATCTAATGAACTTAGAATATGTGAGACCGGCTATGCCATGAAGGAAAAACTGTAAAGGCAAAGACCGTGTGGAAGCTAGGCTGGATAAGGGGTTAGCAAACTTTGAGTGGATGACTATATTTCCTTTCGCCAAGCTTCTTCACATGAGTATTGCTTTATTAGACCACCACCCATCTTTCTACAGCTGGATGCAATAAATGGAAATAGAAGACAACCAAAAGAATTCAAGTATGAAATGTTTTGAGCCAAAGATAAGGAAGCTTAAAAGGTAGTATAAGATGTGTTGACTAGCGCAACGATAAGGGAGGATACTATTTTTTGAGCAAGAAGTAGTAGTGTAAATTCAGTCGATTCACCCTTTAACACATCCCTATTTTAATTCTACAAAAATTGGTGTGGTTTGGGTTAGAAATTGAGCTAATAGATTGCACAAATGATGGATGCTAGTTAGGCTTTTGTTCACGTAAATTTCTAAAATAACAAAAATAATGGTAAATTATCTAAATAATAATAATAATGATAGGAGTTATACATACCTCAAGAGCGAAGAATAAGTTTAGTAATCAATTCATTCCATTGCTTTTTCATCCTTTGAGCAATTGATACCCTCTATAAGTAAGAAAGTGAAAGCGACATCAAAGCATTGCACTAAATTATACAATATGAAAAGGCAAATGGCATAGTCTTATCTTCCAAGTTAGTATCCAATGAAAGTTGTAATGAACATCTCAATCGACTTATTCCCGATCACCAACATAAACTAACATCTAAACAACTAATTTAAAATACATATACATATAACAAGTAAATCCAAATATAATTTCACATTCAATTAACTAGACATATTTCCAAACACAATTTTATAACCAATTAACCAAACATATTTCCAAACTCCACACAATTTATTTTAAATATCCAAACAAATTATTAACCAAGCAACTTGTTCAAAATACAAGTCTATAGGTATATCCAAATACATATCACATGAAACACATTAATATCCAAAAAATCCATTTTAAAAAACATATCTATAACATAGTTCATCTAAAAATCTAATATAACTTTTTATCAAAAAATCTAATACAACCTTTCTCTTCAAATCAAATCTTATGCATCATTTGCTACTTGCATATGTGGTTTCCTACTAAAACAAGCAATAATCAAAGTAGGTATATACAGTTATAATTATTTTGAAAATAAACAACAAATAATAAGTACCTAGAGTATTTGAGTGGAAATTCATGTGTAGCTACAAGTCTTAAATTCTACTCCACCCTAAATAGCTATAAAATAGAATAAATCAATTATAGTAATTTAGTTGCATATAATCAAGTTACAAATACATATAATAGATTAAAATTACCTCGAAGAGGTTGATCAATGTCAACTACATCTTCTCCTTCCACTTGAAGATTTGTTTATGGACATAGCCAATCTTCAGCACATATTAAAATCTCGACAACATAAGATGACAAAGAGCTTCTAAAAGGATTAAGCACATGACCTCCTGTACTAAAGGGCAAACTTTGAAGAAATTATAGAAATAGAAATGGCAAGATTATCTTGAGCCATGTGTGATAAAATTTGATACTTTGAAGTGGCCCACCATGCTAAAATATCAAAGGAATTATCATCATCATCATTTCCTATTTCTACAAGGTCTTTCAAAATTGATCCAATTCAATTTTCACACTGTGATCTGCATCCTTCTTTTAAAAATTTCTTAGATGAATCATTCTCACTCGGATGAAAAGAATCAATAGGTTCATTCTCATCTCTAGATGCCTTCACCATAATGTACTATCATTGGCGTAAACTTGCCTTGATAACTCTTGAACAACTCTTGCATCTTCATCTTTACTTTTGTCAAAAATTAACTAACCTTTTTTGCGTTATAAAATAAAGAATATTGGAATTAAAGATATTTTAACTTATACTTTAGATATAAATCAATTACAATGACCAAAATCATATTGATTTTGTTAGCATCCCCCAATGCATATCTAACTTCTCTTTCATTCTTTTGCACATATCAATAATGAAAGAATCATGGTTGGTTAAAAAATCCTTTAACAATCTTTGTGTCTTGCAAACTTCAACAAAATATAAATTTGCAATAACTTATGAAGAACCTGACAAAATTTGAGTTACCTCATAAAATTTTTCAAACACTAGCCAACTATGTAGCTTTGTTCCAATCTTCACGTGTTGGAGGATCTTCCTTAATAAACAAAATATCTTCCAACTCTATTTGCTCAAATGCCCTTCTAAATCTCAAGTCACTTTCTAGCATAAGGTATGTGGAATTCCATCTAGTAAGTGCATCACATTTCTATGTAATCGAGTTACATATAAGTGATTTCATGTAACCCCCTCCATTTTTTAAATGTTGATGATTGGTGCAAAATTTCGTCCATTTATTATATTTAATATTATTTGTTTAGCTAGAATACCAAGCTTCGTCTAAATTTAATATGTTATTCAAAAATAGGTGTATTTATGTTACGAAAAATGCATAGATCCATTCTCATATATATTGGAATGTAATAATACTTTATAGGATCATTTATCCGCTTATATTTATATTTTAGATAGTTTGGATGTTGAAAAAACTATTAAAAATTATATTAAATCATTTTATTATGTTAATTTTTCACATTTATAAATCAAACTCATATACAATGATACTAAATAAATAAAACCATTTTCATAATAAATTATACCAAATATAATAAATGGAGTGAATTTTTCATCAATCATCAAGAAATTAAAAATATAATGGATCACATAGAAAAAGGGTTCCATAGAAGCGGCCTCGAACTAATGCACCCTTACTCTAATGAAACAATTGTTGATACAGTCACTAAACAACCTCAACCTTGAAGGAGAGCACTTACATACCAAACAAGTACTCTAACTTGTTGCATCATTATTTTCTTCAAATCCATCTTTCACAATCAGATTTACAATACGAGCAACACATTTTACATAAAAAAAAGTTCTCTTCAAGTAATAAACCATTTTTATTTCTAATGCAATGTTTCAAATAGTGAATTAAAACATCATTGAAGCTAGCATTATCAATTGTTATTGTGGAGACACTTGAAATTTTTCGTTCCTTCATCAATGTGTGCTCTAGTGAGAAGGAAAAAGCTAATAATGTTCTTATGCAAAAGACCAATTCGTATCAATAAAATGTGTTCTGAGACAAAGATAACCAATATTTTGAATTAAGGTCCACATATCAATAATCGAGAAAATAGTTTGAACATTTTCTCTCAACAACTTTTTTAACTTTCTCTTCTTTGTTCGATAAATCTCTACATGATCTTGAGTAATTGTTTGACGAGTGACAAAGTTAAACTATGGCATGCCTTTTGAATTAATCCTCTAAAGTCAACACGCTCAATATTGTTAAAAGGTATTTCATTAACTACAATCATCTTGGTAATAGCATTTCTAACAGATAGTAGATCAAATTTTCAATTGCCTAATGTAGACTCTCCACCTTCTTGAGTAGTGAATTGCAAGTTTTGTTGTGAGGTTCCATCACTAGCTTTATAACATTTTTATGTACGTCTTCTAATTATGCTTGTACCTTTCTTGCTCTCACATCTATAAAGTGCCTTGCATTCTTTATAAACACAGATTTGTGATTTGAAGGTCTAGGTGCATAAATGTTTTGAAAAATTTCCATACACTAGATGTTACTTTATATTTTAATTTGTAATGTGTTGATGTAGCTTTAGATGGTGTGTTGGCATGCACTTCAATAACAAGATCATGTTCCACTTGATTAATCATGAAATTTATTAATTTTTCATCCATTAATTAGATAAATAAATCAACACAAATAATGAAATAATCAATAAGCAACAACAACACTATATTACAATAATCAAATACATTCAAATATATAATTATACTCTATTTTTTAAAATCTGAACATATACTTCACAACAAACTAGCAAAGGAAGCAAAAGAATGCCACGACCATAGCTAGGCAGTGGTGACAACTAGCAAGCAGCAGCGATGGCAAGCAATTAGGAGTGAATATGATGGCAAAAAAAGTGGGAATAAGGAGGGAGAGAGGAAAAAGGAAACTAGCTGTGTGGGCTAGTGGGAAGGAGGGAGAGAGGAGAGAAAGCTATGCAGAAGCCGAGAAGGAAGGAAATCGAATAAGGAAGAAGGCTTGCAGGCTATTGTGTCTAGATTATTCCTTATAAATTAAGTAATTTAATGATCAAATCATTATTTAAATATAACTTTATGAGCTTCAACAATGAAATTTATTTCTTTAGTGAAAGATACTCAAATTTGATCAATGACCATGAATTCAGGATATTATGGGATTAAATGCAAGAAAATCATGAAGAATTGAAATCCAAGAACCAAGATGCACTTAATAGGACAAATTAGAGAGCTAAGAAAGAATCAAATCAGTGATCAAAATGTGCAATGATATGTTGACGAAGTATCAACATGATTCAGGGTGTGTCGAGCAGTAAATTGGCACAAATTCAAAGCAAAATATCTATAGTCAGGAAGGAACATGGCCCATGCCTTGTTGACCCCCGTCTGTAGCATACGTTGCTATTCCAAGTCTATTTTTCATAATTTTTTAGAGATCTCTTTATAAACTCTTATAAACTCGAACTAGAACAATTTTGGAAAAAATTTTCAGCTAGAGTTGAGGTCTAAGGTTGAGGGAAAAAAGCAAGAGTTAAAGAGAGAAGCGAAGAGGCGTTTTACTTGGAGTCATTCAAGATCCCTTTGAAACACACTGTTCAATAAACATCCTTTTCTCTCTTTCTTCTGATTCAATTGTCTCATTAATGATAGATATTAATCATAATATTATTTTATTTTTTGATTGCATTGAGAACATGTTGAGGTAAACTCATAATGTAGGATTTATGATGTAGCATGTAAACTATGTAAGGATGGCATTATTTTGATTGTTTGTGAAAGATATTTTATGTTAATTTGATATCTTGTGATCTTAATACTTACTTTGTGTATCGGCCTTTAATATGACACGATTTCATATATTAAATAAAGGAATCGAGAGGTGAAAATTTACTATATGGTAATCAAGTTATTAAATCCAAAAATATAGACCATGAGAGATAACGTGATGACCTTGAAAAAATGCATAAACTATCATAGAACTTAATGGATTCTAGTTAACTTCATCCCATGAGAATAGGTAGTTAAAAATATTAGAATTCGCTTTGCATGTCTAGAGAGATGATGCATAATTAAATTAGTGTTTGCTTTTCTTTAACACAACTTATCTGGATTAAACGAGAAAACTAGCTATCCCATGCATAAGGTCACAAGAGAAACCCTAAAATCCTAGATAGTCTCATCTACTGATTTTCAATCCTCATTCAGCGCTATTGAGTTTGCTCTTTTCTTTTCTTCTCTCTTTTTATTTTCTCTCTTTGAATTTGACACAAAGAATCTGGATTAGTAAAGTCTAAAGTTTTAAATTGTCTAGAGGATTGATCTATTTAAATACTATAGTCTATAACTGTGGCGCCCCGAACCGAGGTGCCTAGAAGCCTTACTCCGGGATCGTTTTGATTGGTAAACGTGACTCAGGATTGTTGCCCTGATCACACGGCAGGATTTTTTTTTTTTTTTATCCATACATGGAAAATTCCCATCATTCATCCAATTTGAAATATATTTCACATAACACAGTTATGATAAAAAACTATTCCATAAACATTTTCATTGGAATAAAAATATTCCCTTTTCATCTCAAAATTCTCATCGTTGTCTGTACATAAAGTTTACATAAACATCATAAACTACATAACACTTGGCATGCTGCCTTCATCATCATTTCCTGTCTGTTGTTGAAAAAGCATGGGTGAGTAATAATACTCAGTAAGCAAGCTATACATAATTTTTCAATCATTTTCATGCATTTCATAAAATGCAAATGCAATGCATACATAGCATTCATGACATTCCTTTGGATGCAACGCTAGCTAGGCGCCCATCCCATACATGCTCCCATTTCAGGGAGGTCGCCGCCGGCCTGGGCCTATTAAGTGACTTGGCAATAGCGAGGGGGACATCCGGTCCGCTTACTACCTCGACTAAGGCCTATTCCTCGTGCACATGCTCATTCTCATACACATGCCGGCATGATATTTGCAAATCATAAACAATTTCATAAAAAGCATTTAATAAATAATTTCACAAAACGAACTTCAGTTCATGTAAAGCAGTTATAGGTATGGCCAACCTTAAATAAATTTCATAAAGCAACTTGCAAACAATTTCAAGCATTTTGGAAATAATTTGCAAAACATATAACTTGCTTACCTTTTTAAGAGGTGTCTTCGACCTTCTCTTTTCCTTTTCCTATTCAAGGACAAAGGATATTTTATTTCCTCTATTTAAGCTGCTTCCCATGTATGCTTTATAATATTTGGGCATTATTTCTTTACATAGATATTTTTGTCCATAAATTCTTCAAAAATTCCATACTTATATTCAAATATTAATTTCCAAATTTTCTCCAAAATCACGCTGTTCACTGTAGCGATCACTATATCAAAGTTGTGCTTGCTTACAAATCATCATTTTCAATGAAGCAATAAAATCACATTTTCAAAGTTGTGCTTGCTTACAATAAATCAATAAAATCACATTTTCAAAAGCTTTGCTTGCTTACCTCCTCAGTCTGTGTCTTCCACCATTTCCTTTCCTTTTCCTATACAAGGAAAAATGATATTTTATCTATATCATATCATGTCTTAGTGTACTTCCCATGCATGCTTTATAATTATCCATTACCTCATTTCCATAGAGGTTAATAGTATAAAGATACTTAGTCATTACTTATTTATATGGATTTTTATCCATAAATCCTTTGAAAATATGTTTTATTCTCAAGTATTTATGAAATGTGTTTAAGGGTGGCCATTCCTATAATGTTTTGAAATAATGAATGTTTATAAGTTTTTATGAAAGTCATGGCGGCATATTGATATCATGTGATGTTCATGGACATGTGCACATGTATGATGTATAAGAAAGAGGCTTTGGTGAAGGTAGAAAGCGGATCAAAGAGTCCCCCTTCACTATTGCCAAGTCGTATGGGCTGTGTGCCGACGGCGTCCTCCCCAGAGGTGGAGGCAAAGGAATGTTATGTTTGAATGAATGCATTGCATTTTCATACATGGATTGAAAAGGAAAGCATGGATTTGAAATTATGTTTTTAAGGGATGGTGCAAATAATTCTCTACATGAGAATGACAAGTTACCTGGTGTAAGAGGTATATAACGCTGGGGAAATCAAAAGTCATGCATGTAGGAACCATGTAGGCGTCAAGAGGAAGAGAGGTTCCCCTTGATGAGGCCAAGTCGGAGACAGCCGGCGTATTGGACCATGTTATGTGAGATGTTCCCTGAGCTAGCGTACCCGCACACGAAGGTTTATGTCAGGAGTGGAAAGGAAGCATTTGCACATCCAATGTTTATGAAAAGGTTTCTATTCCATTGATAGTTGATCACTTGCTAAGTGTCTCCTATCGAATGGAGAGAAATGCATTTACGAATGATTTACATGAATGGTTTATGAAAGGTTTCGAAATATGGTTTACGAAAAGGTTTCTATTCCATTGGTAGTTGATCACTTGGTAAGTGTCTTCTATCAAATGGAGAGGAATGCATTTAAAATGAAAAAATGCTTGCTTATTGAGTTTCGACTCATGTTTTATTTTTCCAACCTCAGACAGGTGTAGGGAAAGACAAGAAATGAAGGGCATGAGTTGCTAAAAGAAAAAAAGAATCTACAAAGGTTAGTAGATTTTTGTATGAACAGATTCCCTAGTCCCAGGATCGAAACCTGGCTCTGATACCAACTTCTGTGGCGCCCCGAACCGAGGTGCCTAGAAGCCTTACTCCGGGATCGTTTTGATTGGTAAACGTGACTCAGGATTGTTGCCCTGATCACACGGCAGGATTTTTTTTTTCATCAATACATGGGTTGGATCTGAAACATATTTCCTTAGCATGGAGATATGAAACACATTGTGGATGGCACTGAGGGCTGGTGGCAGAGCTATTCTATAGGCTAGATTGCCTATTCTTTCCAAAACTTCAAAGGGCCCAACATATCTTGGGTTTAATTTTCCCCTCTTTCCAAACCGGGTGACTCCTTTGAATGGCGTTACCTTAACAAATACGTGATCCCCAACTTGGATCTTTAAATCCCTTCTTTTGCAATCGGTGTAACTCTTTTGCCTGCTCTGGGCTGTGAGTATACACTGGCGAATCACTTGAACTTTTTCTGCCATTCTCTTTGAGAGGTCTGGAGCCAATTTTCTTTCTCCTACTTCATCCCAGTTTAGAGGAGTTCTGCATTTTCGTCCATATAAAGCTTCAAATGGGGCCATTTGAATACTTGCTTGATAACTGTTATTATAAGCAAATTCTGCCATAGCCAAATATTCATCCCATGATCCTCCAAATTCTACTGTGCACATTCTCAGCATATCCTCTACTATTTGATTTACCCTTTCTGTCTGCCCATCAGTTTGAGGATGAAATGCTGTGCTGAATTTCAGCTGCGTACCTAAGGTTTGATGTAAACTTTTCCAAAATCGAGATGTAAAACTGGAATCTCGATCGGAAACTATTGACTTAGGTACTCCATGCAGTCTCACTATCTCCTTATAATAAATTTTAGTCAGTCGCTCAGCAGTAAAATTTTTCTTGATAGCTAGGAAATGAGCTACTTTTGATAATCTATCTACTATGACCCATATAGCATCATTTCCATTATGGGTTCTTGGCAACCCTTCAATAAAATCCATAGTAATATCATCCCATTTCCATTCTGGAATTTCTAGCGACTGTAATTTTCCAGGGGTTCTCTGATGATCAGCCTTAACCCTTTGACATGTTAGGCACTTAGCCACATATTCAGCAATTTTTCTCTTCATATTATTCCACCAATACATCTTTTTGATGTCTTGATACATCTTGGTGCTACCTGGATGCATCGAAAATGGAGAGAAATGTGCTTCTTTCAATATCTGTTCCTTTACTTCCTCTTGATTGGGTATACATAGGCGACCCCTATATCTGTACATCCCATGTTCATCTTGTATGTATTCACTGGAATTTTTCTTAATCATTTTCTCCACATAATTCTTGAAATCCCCATTTTCTTGTTGAGCCATTTTAATTTGCTCAAATAAATTTGACTGGATTTGTAATTGAGACAATCTAACTTGTACCCCAGGTGGGCTTACAATTAATTCTAATTGTCTCAATTCTTGTAGTAGCCCTTCTTCCTTTGTGATAAGATGTGCTAAGCTAATATTTCTACTTAGCGCATCGGCTACTACATTGGCTTTGCCTGGATGATATAAAATGTCAAGGTCATAATCCTTGAGTAATTCGAGTCATCTCCTTTGCCTCATATTTAACTCCTTTTGAGTAAAAATATACTTGAGGCTCTTGTGATCAGTATAGACCTCACATTTAACTCCATATAAATAATGTCTCCATATTTTCAAGGCAAAGACTACTGCTGCCAATTCTAAATCATGGGTTAGATAGTTTACCTCATTTGGCTTGAGTTGCCGAGATGCGTATGATATAACTTTTCCATTTTGCATCAGTACACATCCTAATCCTTTCTTTGAGGCATCACTATAGATCACAAACCCTTCCTTCTCCATAGGTAGTGTTAGAATTGGAGCTTTTACCAGTCTTTTCTTTAATTCCTGGAAGCTATTCTCACATTCCTGTGTCCATTCATACCTAACTCCTTTCCTTGTCAGCTTTGTGAGTGGAGCTGACAATTGTGAGAATCCTTCCACAAATTTTCTGTAGTAGCCAGCTAGCCCTAGGAAACTTCTTATTTCCGTGATATTTGTTGGCTGTGGCCACTTCGTTATTGCCTCAATCTTTTGAGGATCTACTTGTATTCCTTTCTCGGATATAATGTGGCCGAGAAAGGCTACCTGCTTCAACCAAAATTCACATTTCTTAAATTTAGCATATAACTTCTCCCTTCGGAGAATTTCCAATACTATTCTTAAATGCTTCTCATGTTCTTCTTCTGCCTTTGAATAAATCAATATATCATCAATGAATACCACCACAAATTGATCCAAAAATTCTCGAAAAATTCTGTTCATCATATCCATAAACACAGCTGGGGCATTCGTTAGTCCAAATGGCATGACTAAGAATTCATAATGCCCATATCTTGTTCTGAATGCTGTTTTATGGATGCCTTTTGGACATATCCTCAACTGGTGGTAACCTGACTGTAAATCAATTTTTGAAAATGTAGAAGCTCCTTTCAACTGATCAAAAAGATCGTCTATTCTTGGGAGTGGGTACTTATTTTTCACTGTTACTTTGTTCAATTCTCTGTAATCAATACAAAGTCTCAAACTCCCATCCTTTTTCCTTACAAATAATACTGGAGCTCCCCATGGTGATGCACTGGGTCTAATAAACCCCTTATCTAATAAATCCTGAATTTGTACTTTCAACTCAGCCAATTCGGCTGGTGCCATCCTATATGGGGCCTTAGATATTGGGGCTGTCCCTGGAAAAATTTCTATCTCCATATCCATCTCTCTTTCTGGTGGTAAATTACATAGCTCTTTTGGAAAAATATCTGGAAATTCCTTTACCACTGGAATTTGTTCCATAGGTACCCCATCTCTTATTGTGTTTATAGAGACCAGATAAGCTGTACATTGTTGGCGCATTAGCTTAGCTGCTTTCATAACTGATACCATCCTTATTGTGTTTTCTGGCTGTCTTATTTTACTGATCTCTATTTCATCTTTTGGTGCTTCAAATTGCACCTTTTTATTTCTACAATCAATTGTTGCACCCCATTGACTTAGCCAATCCATCCCTAATATGACATCAAACTCTGTCATGGGTAATAGGATGAGATCAGCTTCCAATATTTTTGTTCCTATCCTGATAGGACATGCTTTGCAGATTTGATTTATACTTGCCAATCTATATACTGGGGATTCTACATGTATAGTACTACTGGTTTCCTCTACCTGTAGTGCGTGTGTGATTACGTATTGGTATGATATAAATGAATGCGTAGCTCCAGAATCAAATAAAGCTACTGCAAAATTTCCTAAAATGTAAATCATACCTGTAATCACTTTTTCCTCCATCTCTTGTGATTCTGTTCGGGTGAGGGCTTGGACACACACTGGGTTGGCAGCAGTACCGGGTCGATTAGTGATGGCGGGGACTTTTTGTTGGGCCGGCCTCCCTCGAGCTTGTGCTCCTTGTGGCTTATTCGGACAATTGGGCGAAATGTGTCCGACCTGACCACAGTTGAAGCACTTTATTATCTCGGCTTCATCGGTCCCGCAGTCCCGGGCCACATGACCCGTTTGGCCACATTTGTAGCATTTCCCCGTTCCCTGTAAACATTCGCCTGAGTGGCGCTTGTGGCAAGTACTGCAAGTCGGGGCGCTTTTTGTCTGGTCACCGATTTTCTTTCTCTCGGTGATTCCCCTTTTTCCTTTATTAGCCTCACCTTCCTTTGAGGCTGAAAAAAATTGTTTTTGAGCTTGCCTAAGCTCTTGAGTCCTCATAGACTCCATCTCTAATGCCCTAGCCCTCTCAATGCTAGAGGCATAGTCCTTTATTAGTAATGGGGCTAACCCCTCCCTTAGCTGGGGTCTCAATCCCCTCTGGAACCTTTGTGCCTTATTTTCCGGCACATTGGCGATCCATGGAACATATCTTACCAAGGCATTGAACTTTGTAGCATATTCTGTGACTGTCATCCTGCCTTGGTAAAGCTTTTCGAATTCTATCACCCTTTGGCTCTGTAGCCCTACAGGGAGATATTCTTTATTGAATTCCTCCAAAAACTCATGCCATGAAACTTGCTCTGGGTGTGGCATGGTGACCATCAGCGTTTCCCACCATTCATAAGCATCTTTTATCAGCAGGTGGGTAGCACACAAGACTTTCTGCTGATCATTGCAAGGTGATATCCTGAATAATTTCTTCACCTCTGTGATCCACTGTTCGGCAATGAGGGGGTCAGGTTCCCCTGCAAACTTAGGTGGGCGCTGGGCAAGAAAGGCATTGATAGCCTTTCTGTCGGCCTCAAGGAGACTATCTTCAACTCCCCTTGATGTGCCGGGATTGGCCGAGGGCCTTGGTCTTTCCCCATCTCTTCTTGATGGTTGGGCTTGCTGGTTCCTCATTTCTTGCAACAACCCAGCAGTCTGGGCTGTCCATTGCTGCATAGCTTTTTCGATAGCCGCAGCAATTCTTTCTTCTATATTGACCTCTGCTTGAGGTCTAGGGCTTTCCTCTCGCCGTGGGCGGGTCCTAGAGGATTGCTCCTCTGATTCAGCCCTATAAGTTCTTTTACTGGCTTCGCCCCTTGTTTGATCAACTGATTCTTCCATCGGGGCCTTTCCTTTGTTGGCTCTCGCTCTAGCTCTGGTGAGCGGCATTTTTAACTTCATGAAACATTTATTAGTATAACATCAATATTCATCAATAATAAATAAATCAATCATGATTTCATGTAATCTAGCTTAGTCATTTCTTTCCTTTTCTACCTATTTACCAATCCATGCTCTGATACCAACTTTTGTGGTATCAAACTTATCCTTTCAACATCATTTATTTTCTCCTTCTCCCGCCTATTTACCAATCCTTGCTCTGATACCAACTTCTGTGGCGCCCCGAACCGAGGTGCCTAGAAGCCTTACTCCGGGATCGTTTTGATTGGTAAACGTGACTCAGGATTGTTGCCCTGATCACACGGCAGGATTTTTTTTTTTTTTTATCCATACATGGAAAATTCCCATCATTCATCCAATTTGAAATATATTTCACATAACACAGTTATGATAAAAAACTATTCCATAAACATTTTCATTGGAATAAAAATATTCCCTTTTCATCTCAAAATTATCATCGTTGTCTGTACATAAAGTTTACATAAACATCATAAACTACATAACACTTGGCATGCTGCCTTCATCATCATTTCCTGTCTGTTGTTGAAAAAGCATGGGTGAGTAATAATACTCAGTAAGCAAGCTATACATAATTTTTCAATCATTTTCATGCATTTCATAAAATGCAAATGCAATGCATACATAGCATTCATGACATTCCTTTGGATGCAACGCTAGCTAGGCGCCCATCCCATACATGCTCCCATTTCAGGGAGGTCGCCGCCGGCCTGGGCCTATTAAGCGACTTGGCAATAGCGAGGGGGACATCCGGTCCGCTTACTACCTCGACTAAGGCCTATTCCTCGTGCACATGCTCATTCTCATACACATGCCGGCATGATATTTGCAAATCATAAACAATTTCATAAAAAGCATTTAATAAATAATTTCACAAAACGAACTTCAGTTCATGTAAAGCAGTTATAGGTATGGCCAACCTTAAATAAATTTCATAAAGCAACTTGCAAACAATTTCAAGCATTTTGGAAATAATTTGCAAAACATATAACTTGCTTACCTTTTTAAGAGGTGTCTTCGACCTTCTCTTTTCCTTTTCCTATTCAAGGACAAAGGATATTTTATTTCCTCTATTTAAGCTGCTTCCCATGTATGCTTTATAATATTTGGGCATTATTTCTTTACATAGATATTTTTGTCCATAAATTCTTCAAAAATTCCATACTTATATTCAAATATTAATTTCCAAATTTTCTCCAAATATTAAATCTAAGCCCTTGATTTGGGATTTGGATGAATTTAATCCATTGATTAAAGTCAAGTGGCCATTTAATGCCCCTGCTCACGCCCCTGCCCTTGCTGCATTGCATTTAATTTTTTAATTTTTAATTTTTTACTTTTTGTAAAAAGTCAAAAGTAGTATTTAATTAAAGTAATGCTACTTTTTGATTTTTCATTTGACGTTTCATCTTGACCTTTGATTTGTGATTTTCATCACATCTTGATCCATTCATCATGTCCATCATGAATTTTTAACCATCCGTAAAAAATTTCATCGAATTCCGACGCCCGGATTGCAATTTATGAATTTTTTTCTATTTTTCCACAAAAATCCAAACTTGGATTAAAATATCCAAAAGAATTGCTATTTTGTCTTGTAGTGATTAAATCTCTATTTTGTCTTTTTGTGATTAAGTTAATCCAAGTGATTAACTCTTAATCACGGGTCTTAGTCCTTGGTTACTATTCACGTGCACTATTCACGGGGTTAAATTCCTAATCGCATTATTTCAATCTCCAATACACATATCCATTAATTCATGAATTTTCATTTATTCATAAAATAATTAAAATATTACAAATGTCGAAATGACGCGTATATGGTCGAAATGACGCATACACGGTCGGGGTTCCACAATAACCCATGCACTTATGGATATACATGAACACTAGCCTATTTGCAACAAAATCAAAGAGAAAGAAGGTTAGCAATGTAGTGACAGCAATCGGATGGGGCAACGACAAGGGAGAGATGGTAGCAGTAAGTTCGGAGGTGTGGACGATGGCAGTTGAAACTCTTAGGGTTTCCTATTTCTTAACAAATATACAAGTATGATATAATATAATAAATAAGAGGGGTACATGTCGAGTCAAATTGACCGATCCCCACTCGGCTTAACCCAATTTCTAAAATCAATTTAGGTTAAACCTAATTTTCCAAATCCCCAACCCAACCCTTATGCAAATTGGTTTAGGTTGATGCAAGCTTAGTTTTGGACTAACCCTAAATCCCTAGCAGGAAGATTCATAAAAGTGCAATTTGATGGATTGGAATAATAAGTGAAGGGAAAATATTACAAGAACCATTAGAAGTACTAGGCTAAGTTGTAAAGCTGAAATTATAACATTCATCATATACGAAGGATAATGCAATAAGATAGATAAAGAAGAAGATAAACCTACTTCTACAGGATGAGAAACTATATGAAAGCGATGTTCAAAGGCTCATTGACTAACTTTAAGAGAGAGAAACATAGAGTATTTCCATAGGACGACATCAAAAAGAAGAAAGAGAAACTTCATTAAATTAAAGGCCTCCTAAATGGAAGAAAAAACTAGATTTTGGATAAGTAGGGAATGAAAATAGTAGTCTTAAACCATTTCACGAATTTGTTTACTCAAATAGAACCTTGCAACATAGGAAGAATCATTGGGAAAATCATAAAGGAGAAATCGAATGAAGAAAAAGAGCTTCTAATTAGATTGTTAAGCATTGAAGAATTGGATAGGGTAGTAAAATTGATGAACTTAATGAAGGCTCCAGGGTGGAATGGCTTTGTTAGCTAGATTGTACCATAAACTTTATAATACTATTGGACATGATATCTTTAGTATGTGTTAGACTTTTATGAAATGCAAAAGAAATGACTAGATAACACCCAACTTCGTCAAATCAATTCTACCACTATATTCCTAATCTCGAAATAGAATGAGGCAAATAAGGTAGAAAATATCGATCTTATCAGTTTATGTGAAGTGGCTTATAAGATACTAGTAAAAATCTTAGCCAGTAAATTGAAACTATGCCTTCACAAAATTATATCATGTCAACAAAGTACTTTTGTATCAGGTCAACATTTCCTCGACAGCATGCTAGTAGCTTATAAAGCAATTCATCAACTAAGAATTAGAAGAAAGGAGAATGGAAGGATGTTGCAACAAAACTAGATGTGTCAAAAGTATATAATCAGGTGGTGCAAGAGTTTTGTTTTAAATTATGAACAAATGAAATTCATTGAGATTTAGATTAACTAGATAAGGCACTGCTTAAGCTCAATAAGTTATATGATGAGCATCAATGGCCATAAGAATGCATATTTCAACCCAAAAAAAGGGATTGTAAAGGGATCCCTTCTCCCTCGATTTATTCCTCATATGCACAGAAGGGATTTCATTTCTCATTAGTTACTAAAACCAAAGACAACCCATACTTGGATTGAGAATTTCCCATCACGGTCCTATAATTTTGCATCTATTTTTTAACGAATGATGCATTTGTCTTTTTTAAGAGCGAACTAGCAAGAAATATCTACGCTACTTCAAATTCTTAATATGTAAAATGAGTGCTCTAGTCAAACTATTAATATAGATAAAACAACTTTATTTTTCAGTGTAAATAAAATGGATGCATTAAGAAAAGAGATCCAATAATTCTTTAGATCAACTAAAATAAAAAAAAAACTAGATTTAAAGGATAGATTATTGTCTACAGGGGGAAAGAAAGTCCTAATAAAGGCAATAGCCCAAGTTATTTTATGCTACACAATAAGCTTGTTTCCCCTTTCTAAAAGTTTCTACAAAGAAGTAAACAACTTATTGAGTAAACTCCAGTGCAAATCAAATGCAAATGGAGGGATGTGGAATCCTTGAGAGAAATATTCTCAAATAGATTCCAAAAGTAAACCTCCCAAGTAGGATCAAGGTATTTAGGTGGAGACTTTCTTTGAAATCCACTGATAAAAAAACAAACTTAAACCTCAGAGGCATGGCAGTTGTTCCAATATGTCTATTTTGTAAGAAAAGGAGGGAAAATGTTTCTTTATATTATACGAAAAAATCGTCTCATTAAGGAGAGAGTTAGTTGAAGATTGAAACATATGAACTTTGAGAGAAGCACTAAAACGCATTCTTAGTCAATCAACTTAAGTAGATGGAGCGACAAAATTGGCTAGCTTTATTATGTTTTATTGGAGAATCTAGTACCTGCAAAACTAATCTAGGAAGTTGGATATAGAATTGAAATTCAATAACATTAATGAGTGGAGCAAAGCTTACTAGGATAATTTCAAAACAATTAAAACTTCAAAGGGTATCAATGCTCTAAATTAAGAACTAAATCCAAGGTGGATAAGGTTATCACCAAGAATGTATAACACCAATGTGGATGGATGAAGAAGTCCAACTGGAAAAGCATGAGGTTTGGGACCATTTTTAGAGATTCAAATGGAGGATTCCTAGCTACATGTGGCTAGAAAAAGGAGAGAATAGTGGGCGCTTTCAACATGGAAGTTATAGCACTGCTTTTTGGGATTAGGTGGGGAGTAAACTTGAAAATACATCACCTTGAGCTAGAAAATAACTCTTTAGTATTTTTTTATAGAATTTCTATAAAAAAAATACATCATCTTGAGTTAGAAAGTAAACTCTTTAGTGTTAGTAAGCCTCCTAAATGATAAATGCCTTTTTTGTCAATAGTAGACTTTCTATCCATTGGTAGAGTTTTCATCAATAGTAAAGTTTCTATCCATTAGTAGAATTTCTTGGCACATAATTCAAGAAATTCACTCAACCTTAGTAGAGTTTTTGTCCATCAGATACTTGCACATTACTAATATTATATCAAAGAACAATGACTCTTTTCTATTATAGTGGGGATGCTAACTTAGTATCATTGTGAAATCATTGCATATAGACCATTTCTTCTTGTAGCCTTTATATATGCATACAATTTTACATTGAAAAAGATATATGTACAATAGGAATACTATTTTGTTTATATCAATTGCTTGTATTTGGTGATTGACTAAATATGTCTATTTTGTAATTAGTTTACGTAATTAGACATAATTATGATTATAATTTGATGAGAAAGCGTCAAGTATAATGTTATGCAGCATTAGCTATACTTAGACCAATGTAGCAAAATGAGATTTAGGCATAGCGAGTGTTCGAATCTTTCCCAAGTGCATGAGTTGTCAATTACAGTATTTGATAAAGATTAATCCTACGGAGAATTTAAGACTTAAGATATTATTTTAAACACTTTTTAATGAATTTTGAGAGAATAAGATAGGAATAAATGAAGAAATAGCAATCAGGAAAAAGAATTTTTCAAATATAGAATGAGATTAGAATCATGGATGAGAGTGCACAAGTTTAGGATTTCACACGTAGCGTCTGTAAAGGATACGTGACATTCTTATTTAGTTCGAATATTACATATTAAAGGAGAATAAATCCTAGATTATCCTTGTATCCTCTCTCGAGATTTGTAATGCATAACTCTAGTCTTTCATAACAACATATTTTTATGGGATTAAGTAAATTAGAATTCATTAATTTCAGTGGCAGTTCGTAGAATTCCTCAAGGTCATTATGCATATTTTCATGATCTAGATTTTCAGGTTTAATATCTTGATTGTCATATATTAGACTTCTACCTTTCGGTTCCTTCATCTAATATATAACATTATGCTAAAGTGCGAACTCAAACACTAAGCAATCATTAGAATCACAAGATATTAAATTAACGCACAATATCACTCATAAGTAAATGAAACCATAATATCCACTATATTGTATTCATGTTATATCCTAAACCCTAGATAATGAATTTAGCCTAGCATGTTTATAATAAAATTCAAACACAAAATAATAGTACATTTAGAATCCATCACAAAGAAGATAATTAAACTAAAAGAAAAAAAAAGGAAAGCTTATTGGTTAGAAGCTTCAATGTTGTCTTGAACTCTCCACACAACATGATACCTCGCTTTTTTCCTTGTGCTCTTCACCTTCTCTTGCTCTCTAGACCTCGACCCAAGCTCAAGAGACATTCTAAGAGGCTCAACGACATGCATAATAAGTGTTTATATAATGCTCTCCTAGGAACCTATGCAAAATCCAGTTTGAAGCGGATTAAGTTGCAATTAGGTGCCCACATAATTTGAACCATATGGAACCCAAATCCACATGGTTCAAACTGTGTGGGACTTTGACCTTAAATTTTGCTATGAAATTTTCATGTATTTTGCTCTGACATTTTCAGAACCATGGTGTAACTTCTTCGACACATTTTAAACTATTTTCCACGTTGTTTTACTTTCAAATTGCGTCTTGATTTTGCTCTTAAACTCCACTTTTCATCTTTACATCTCGTATCATCATCTTTATCACCAATCTTGCATGTATTTACCTGTTTTGCACAAATAGCATTGAATCGTGAGTAATCGCACACAAATAAGCTAAATCAATCCATATTTGACTCAAAACATCATATTCAATAATTTTCTCATTCATAAATCATTCAAAATATATAGTATGAAAATCACATAATGGTGAGACATATATATGTATTTATATTTTTCTTTAGGTTGGAGCTGCAATATTATCACTTACAGGTGCATAGCCTTAAGCTTCTAAGTACTCACAGGTCACATAATGTATTTGACAGAGTGATAATATTGAAAAGGAGATCAATGAAAGAAGCTCATGATGGATATCCTCCTATGATAGAAAACATAATCCAACTTAGAGGTGATGTGTCTGGAAATATATTTATAGTGAGATAACACCCATGTATTTATCCCAAGATATCCATATATGTAGGAGGTTTCTAAGAGACATATATTTATATATATATAACATGTATCCCATAGCATTTGGGAAAATTTATGAGAAGTTTTCCTAAACTCTTTCACAAATTAGTAACATCTAAGTTGTGTTAGTGTGATTGATTTCTAGTAGTGATTTTAATCTAGCTGAGAAAAGAAGTTTGAGATCCAGGCTTCTAATCATTCTGCTTTCGTTAAATCAGGTATTTAACGAATCCTTTGTTTCCAACTTCGAGTATAGAAAATATCAACTCATAGAAAATGAACTTTCTCTTAGAATTTTTTTTGTTTTTCAACTAATTTCAATGCATGCTATGCATACAATTTAGGTTCCAAGAAAAATATTTAATACTCAATTTTAGTAAATTTTTAGTTGCTTATGGCTATGCTATTTACATATGTTATCACTATTTTATTCTTCTCAGCAAAAAAATTATTACCCTAATCCTTGTTAATAGGTCATCATCGATGTCTCTCAGTGATAAAATAATAATATTTAGTTGTCAATATATATTAACATGTGATGCCCAACTTATAAAATCATAATTTGCATGAAACGATTAAGAAACTTTAATTGTATTTAAAAATTTATTTATATAGAAAATAAAAGTTGTTCATGTAAATGTTTTGTTGCATGTATTATTATATACAACTACCAATCATTTTGCTGCATATAAAAGCTCAATGTAACTTATTTATCTTCATAATCATTTCAAATATTATTCTACTAACAAGGGTGTGTTTCGTAAGATAAAAAATTATTATAAATAATTTTTCTATACACTTTTCCATACAACTACCATACTTCTAATTATCTCTACATATTTTTTCACATAACTATTCGACTTTCCAATATTATTTCTACATATTCTTTCATATAACTATCATTTACTCTTAATCATTACTCTTAGCTTATCATATTACTCTCTTACTTTTTCAAACTTTTTTTCATAACTTTTTCAAATCACCAAACACAGTCTTATTATCAACATATCATACCACATCATATCATTCACATAATCAATCACCCATCAATCCAAACGCAATCAAAATATCTCAAATTTTTTTATTTTTCAACTTGCTTGTCCATTGTCAAAGTACATCAACACTATTATCCCTTCAAATAATCCACCCAATGTTTAGATGAATCTCATGATAAGGATTCCAAAGAGGAAAAGAGAAGCAAAAATGACATAATTTAAATGTAGGTGAGTAAGAAATTAAAATGATGGTGTTCATCCTAAATAATGGCTTAATCTACATGTAAAAGATAGATACATGAAATATGCTTAAGCTTACAGATGAGGATAATATACACAAAAATAAATTTAGAAAATACTTACAGTAGTTTGACCAACTAGGTCCTACTCCACTCTTCAAGTTTACATAGCCTAAATTCTACTAGTCAACTTATTTCCAAGTTAAGTAGCATACATTTCACCATTTATAAATTTTTAAGCTCTAGTGAATTTTCAAGACTGTCAATTACCCTACCTCTAGTATTAAGATATCTTCTGCCAATTTATACAATTCAAGTTATTGAAATGAATAAATAAAATAAAAAACTTGTAACTAATTCAATATGTAGACATCATACACCAAGTTTAATCTGTGCAATGTCTAGCAGTTAAGTACCTTCAAAATAGAAGATTAGAAATATTACAACTTTTTACAATTTTGATTTAGACCTCAATTCCTCTTCTTGTATATCTGAAACTTGAATTGTAGCCTATTTATATAAACTTATATTAGCTATAAATTCAAAGCTATAAAATATCTAAATTGTTAAAGAAGGATTTAAAAATGACCTATTAAAAATAGATCTTTGTAACGCCTTGCATACTAAGTCAACACCTCAGAGCAATGGTCATCGTATAACAGGTAAATAAACTGCACACATATACCCAAATTCTAGAATATATATGAGTGTCTATCCCAAATAATAAGTCAAAAAGATCCTTAGTGGTGAATTCTTCAGTTCCATTTACCCATACTAGCTTAACCACCATCCCCTTGATGGTCTACATTGTGGGTTCACCATCTAAAATAAGAAAATGATAGAGTTTGGGCAAACTCAATAAGTAGAGCATATAATTTTAAACTGACAGAACTTGATATTCAAAAAGTCCAATAAATTATAAATCACAACGCAAGGCCAAATCAAGCAAAAATTTATTTGAAATAATATAAATGGATAAGCTCATGTTAATGAATCATACATATGGGACTTCATAATTGAAATCAACATAATATCAAATCTAATGGGAGAGGTTTCATATCTCACCTCAAAATCTAATCGTTTGTGCAACTAGAGGGCTAATACTGTATAAGATAAGTGGCTAACTTTGCCTAATTTGAATGGCCAACCTAGCACAATACGAGTGAATTGGAAAACACCTTTGTTCAACCTGGAGATGTAATTAATACTCTGCTACAATCATAACACAACTGTGACCCGCCACACCATAATACATAGATGGCTCCAGACCCTACTAGTCCTATAGACCTGTTCATAATGTCAATCAACAAAATCACAAGGCCAAATAAGTCAGTTCTGAACCAATATTAATCAAGCTATCACACCTTGATCCCCTATCAAGATGGGCCAGTAGTCTTCATCGATGGTCCACAAAACAGTATCAAATTTGCATTAATAGACATGACTCATAAATGTGCTAACATTTGAAGCAACACATGCCAATGTCATAATAAATAATGCTAGTGTATCAAATGATAAAGCCACAATCATGACCATGCATCAAATCTATAAATATAATAGAATATACATTGGCATCCAAAACACACATGCGCATAATAATACATTACAATATAAAACCAAAAAGAGAGAAAAGAGCTAGATTTATGTTATGTAAACTCTACATGATCCTTGTATTATAAATTACTCTAGTAGTTGAAACACCACATTGGAAAAATGAAAGTTTTCTCTAATTAATATATACATTATTTTTATATTACTAATTATCAATTAATAATAATTTCAATCCTAAAATTCAATTTAATTATAGGTGAGTCCTTCCCTTGATCACACCAACCTTCAACAACACATTTTTATCCAATTTAATTTTCAAACATTCTTCAAATATTTCATGAAAGTTTTTTAGATAAATTAAGTCAATATTTATAAATTTTAACTAACCATATTATTTTTAATTATTTTTAGAGTTTAAAATTTTATTTTCATTTTTCTTTAATCTACCAATAATTTTTGAAATCAAACACATTGAGTTCTCTTGATTTTTCTTTATGATCCAATCAAAAAGTTTTAGTCAAATTTTTTTACCATAAATCAATAATTATATGAAATGACCAAATAAGTAATTGTATTACACAATAATTTTTACTTATATTTTTATGTATTTCTTTTCTACTACACAAAGGTGTGTGACTAAGGACTATCCAAATGACATAATTTTTAAGTCATTTTTATTGTATTAAAATTTTATTTTTATATTTTTTGAGTGGTATTCAGGATATTATTTATATTATAAAAAAATCAGTTCCAAATTCCTTACATAAAAATAATGAGAAATCACTTAATGCGGCTGGTTTTTATAGTCATGTAGAATTTCAGGCAGATTTTTTATTAAAAAATTGTACAATATTTTAATATTGAATTATGATAATTCATTAATAGGTATATTGTAAGTTCTCATAAAACTTTTCAAGCAAAAAATACTTCATTTACTATTTTTTTTCTATTTTTACTTTTAGCTTTACTACATGGTTTATATAGTTTAATTTACAGGCTATTAAACTGTTAATTTAAACCACTAATCACTGTTCTAATCATAGACGTAATACATACATCATATCACATCACTCATATAATCCTATCTAATGATTTAGATCATCAGAATACTTTTTGTATTAAAATAATCTAGATCAACTAATCTCAATTTTTAACAATATATCTATTAAAGCTGCAGAATTGAAAAGTTGCAAGTATAATCATCCATCATGTTGTCAGCACCTGGTCAAACATCATATCTTGATGAGAACATAAATCTTATACACATTTAATAGTTTAGATCATACAAATTATGTAATGAATTATTGATTCAAAGGTAGAGATTACATTTTACTATGTATTAATAGAAGATATACTTGGGCCCACTTTTGATCGAATTCTAAGCAAAATTTTCTCAAGTAACAGCCTATGGTCATGGTCCATCCTTAGGACAAATCTAATTTTATGGAAAACAAATTCCTTCTTTCAGATTCGAAATCTTGCTTATGAATTCAACGGTTTAAATTGATCTATACCCTTAATCCTTACTAACTTTAATAGAAAATATGAAATAATAATAAGTAGTGTAGGTGAGGTATATTAATGGTTGAGATTAACTTGATCCACCCATAAACCCTACAATATCTTTTGTCCTTCTTTCTTCTTAATTTCTCCTCTCAATTTCTTTTCAATCAAATGAGCCACTAAAACTTATTTATAATCTCCAACAAATCTCCAAAAATGGTGCATAATTGCCCACCCAATTTACCTAAGTTATGCATTTGTTTATTTTGGTTTACAATGTGCCATTATATCATTTTCTAGAAAGTTAAATTTTGATTCAAGTCGTGCCCATTATGTATATGGTTAGTGCTTGTGATTTGGCTAGAATTTTTCTCTATGGCATCTTGGATTTATTTATCTATTACATGCAACCTTAGTTTTGAAAATTTACAAATTTATATCCGATTTGTTGTAAAATATCAAAATATCCATATTTTCCTACCACAATTTTCTAAAATTAAAAATACTTGCACATTTGAATTTGCCCAACATAATAATCATAAAAATTTAAGTACCTGAAGCATAGATTAATTCACAAAAAATTAAGAAAAACATTCATTTTATATTTATTAGATGCACATGTTCGCAAAAGTATAAATTTTCCTCCAAAATTCAAGCGAAGTGTTTACAATCTCATTGATGTAACTTTCCGGATTTTTTGAAAAAGGATCTCATTATTATAATAACTCAAGCATAGTATGATATTATTTTCTTTGACATTGCTTATATAATGCTAAATCTTGAAACATTAAAAAGATAATATATAAAACAAAAAATAAAATTATATATGACATTAAAATATAATAATACCTAAAATCTCTCAAAATTCAACTTAAAATACCTAAAGTCATCACCTGTTTCTATTTCTTACCATCATAAGCAACCTCATGGACAAAAGATACTTCTTACATACTCTTAAATTTGAAGATTTTCTATACATCTTGCAATTCAATTTAATTGAAACAAGAATTATTCCCAAACTCCTAAGCAAGTATATTTAATTATTTTACATTTATTTTAATCATTTTAAATGAATTTGTACAAATCAAATGCACCATTGGAACGAAATCTACATTCTTTACATTCAACCAAAACTTCATTTCTTAATACTTCAAAACTTAAGGCTTGCTACACCTCCTAAGCATCCTGTACGCATACCACGTACACTATAAGGATATCATGCATGCCAAATTGCCAATCACTAAGTCATAATGCGACCAGTATAAGATATCATTATCTTAATTTTATTACATCATGATTCAACTCAATAAGCCATATCACACATAACTATCTATAATTAATTTAACATGTAATTATATATAATATCATGATCATGCTATCCGCATACTTCAAACACATCAATAGTCTATTTCCAGTGAAATCAATTACATTGCCAAAAAGCTTACATCATTAAGCGACCTCGAAACATATGAATAATCTTTTTCACTGAACACATGCAAATCACATACAATGACCACTAGGCTAATTACATCATTATGCTAATATGTCATTAACCAATTTAAGAGTTTATATAGCTATTGTGCATATAAGTATTGTATAGCTCGTCAAGTTACCAAAGTCCAAACACTTCCAAGATATCAATAGGGATCACCTCATTATGCTTTGGATTGATAATGGACATCGTCTTGCCAATACGAAATTTGGATCCTACAAAATCTATCATGGCACTACTATTGAAAATCTATGATAGTCCAATATTAAGTGATTCCCACTAGTGGGATCCAAATAGCATCATTAGATTCCCGAGTAGCTCATACATGGAAACTAGATGCTCCATCTCATGTCACTCCTTCTCAAGGTTATGCAATTGTTCCGAGTCCATGTTACACCTCCCATAACTTACCACAAGATTGCGTCATCTTCTAATCATATTGCTCTTTTGTACTCACCATCTGTATGTTATACTATCTTATATACCTTGCATCCTTGGTGTTAAGCACTATCATAATACATAAAGCAACGTCCCTCTAAGCTACTACCATTGCATATGGAATGTCGCCACTACATATGGAACATCTCCTTTAAAACATTTTTGGAGTTAGTACCCCCCTACATCATACTACTGGGGACCAACAATCTTTTCATCATAGTACTTCTACCACACACGTGCTAATACGAAGTTTTATTAGGAAAAGATGGACCAATTGTTTTGCTTAGTAAGAATTTTGCTTTGCCCCGATTGTGATAGTAGTTGACAAATCATAAGTATCAGCTTGGTAAACAATCTAGCCAACATGTCCCCCATTATCTTGCTAACCTCCATCCTAGGTTTAGGATAGATCGATAGGTCTATACTATTTGTCGCAAAAAAATCTTTACATGCTAAGGCAGTTATTAATACTTTTTTTTGATAAAGGCAATTAGTAACAATTAACGGACTTTTAGGTGGCTTTGGAATTCCAAAATAATTCATAAATATCTCAATTGAATGCACTTAATAAGTTTTATTCACACCTGCTCTCACTCTCTTACATCTTTGTCAAGTCGTACCTCATCATACATCGCACCAAAAGCCACAGATTAGCTTATGTAGTTTTATCTTCTTTTTTCCTTAACACACATCGCACGATAAGCCATAGATTAGCTTATGCAGTTTATCTTCTTTTTTACTTTATTTTGTGCAAGGATTAATATATCTAGTTCTTTTAATTAAAGATTTTTATCAAGAAGTGAAATTTGAATATCAAATGAATACATACTTCTTATGTGAGATCAAACATGATTGAGGGAATAATATAATTCCTCGTCCACTTGTCTTCGTTATGTAGTAAGATTAATTGGAAAGTTATGAATGCACGACTTAAATAAAAATGAGCAATTAAAGAACCAACACAAAGGCAAAAAACCATGCTTGAAAACTTGTGAAGTATGCTTATCTTATCGAAATTCATTTTTTATACAACAATCTATCGAAGCAAATGTTCCTACCTACAAATGTAAAGACGTCTAATGAGCATTGAATTACTGGCACACATTTATGAAAACCTCATTATCTCATTGGGCCTTAAAACTAACTTACAAAAACATCTTATGCCAAAAATTAATATTTTGTCACATGATTTTTGAAAATGTTAAATTTTTTAGTTACAAATAATACTGATCGTGAAGCCAACAATTATGCTAATAATTAATTTTTATACTTTTACAATAAACCATAGGTATCTAATTAAAAATCACCTTTTCTTTCTATGATAATAGAAGTAAAGAGTGGAAAAGAGTACACCAACATAAAAAAAGATTCTTCCCACAACATACTTCCCCCTATTGAACTAGTCAATACATATTCTACTACTACATAATTATGCTAATAATTAGTTGTAACATCCCACTCCCGAGGTGCCACAAATAGGATCTACTATGTCAAAGCTGAGAATAAATTTTTCCAATGTGGAAATAGATACCAAGATGCAAAATCATATAAATTTAATTAATACACTCAAGTCTGCTTCTCTTAAAGTCATTATACATATATAATGTCTATCATCAATACAAGTAAGCATTAGAAGGTTACTTCAATAAAATCTAAACTTCTTTATCCTTTGCTCTACTCATTTCACCTTTTTTCCGTATTGATAGAAGCTCTGGTTTAACATCGTATCTCTGTGTTTCCACTAAAAATAAAACTATGTAAGCTGAAAGCTCAAAAAGTAAATAATATTTTTACAATTCATTTTTCCAATCATTTTAATATTTTAAAATAAAAATAACTTCTATATTGCCTTTTATGCACAACAGTTCTAAATTATTAAACATCTTTATGCTCGTGCATACATATGTTTATCGTAAATCATGCATTCATGTTGTAGGCATCGCCATCTACTTGTGCTCGTGTGCGGTCGTGATACACATTCATAAAATAATTTATCTTCTTTTGTAGTTCTGAGGTCGCACTCAGGTACTATCATACTACTTTACTGCTTTGTGGCCAACCCAATATGCAATTATGCATTATGGTTATATATTATGATCAATGCTCCACTTACATTCACTGATTAACATGATTAAGGATATTTTGAAATAATTATGCTCATATTCAGATAAATCTTAAAAGAAAGTTCTAAATTTAATAAATAATCATGTTTCATAGAAAATCATAATATATTAAAAGTCATGCTTTACTAAAAGTTTACTTACCTCTAAGTAAGCTTCAAAACACCCTTTTTCCAATATCTCGGAGTTGCCTCAATTCTCTCTCCCTAATTTTTATCATAACATGTTCATTATTATTCCTTTTTTCATAACTATTTAAATTTTCATTTTATGAATTTTTCGAAAAAAATTCATAATTTTATTTGGTCAATTTTTATTTTTTTCACTTTAACATGACTTTATTTCTTATTATTTGCAAGAAAATATAAATTTGAACTCATATACTTCTTTAAACACTTACTTTTATTTTTTGTAATTTTTCATAATTTTTTCAATTTTTTATAGCATCACGCCTTTAAATAATTTTATTTCTTATATTTTTATGGGAAATCATAAAGCTTAAGCCCATTTAAGCTTTTAAATACTAACTTTAATTTTCTAAGTATTTTTCATCATTTTATGTATTTTTTCATAAATTTGTATATTTTTTGTGAATTTTTTAATTTTTATTATTTTCTTTACCAACCGACCGGCTGGTTGCCGATGCCGGCTGCTGGCCACCGGTGGACCACTGTTGGTGGGCCATGTGATGAGCTGGCGCAGGTGGGCTTGATGCTATGCTTGATAGTTGAGCTGGCTTGTTTATGTGGGCTAAGTTTAGTTTCTGTGGGCTTGAGTTGTGAGCTTTTACTCGTAGCCTTTGCTTTTGGGTTTCTTGCGTCACTGAGCTCTTACTGGATGGGCTTAGCCCACTAGCCCAGAAGTTTTTTGTTTTAGTTATTTATTTTCAACAGTCTTTATTCTTCGACTAAAATAGTTTAAGTCTCTCAATATAAGTTTTGATCTGAAATTTTAAGGTTAAGCTTACAAAATTATACTTTATAGTTTGGATGATCCATTTCTCAAAATAACGTCTCTATCATTAGATTTAATATAAGGGGTTTAATAAAGGGTTAAAATTAAATATCACTTCAAATAACTATCTTAATTAATTTTTAACAAAATTCATCCATAATACATAATGTAAAATCTCTTAAATAATGTTTGTAACGGGTTAAATAAATATTTTTATATCTGTATTTTTTTGAAAAATGTTTTGTGTTTTATTCTTAAAATACATATTCACCACTCCATATGTTGTTAAAAATTACTATATCGGAAATTCTGTAACTCTTATCAAGCTGAAATTTTGCAGGCAAGCTAAATAAATAATTTTCTTGTTATTGTACAGTCAAAATTCTCTGATCATGCCCAAAAATATATTTATTTTATTATATAGCATTTTCTATCCTTTATTTGCTACTCTTCATTAAAATAAATAAAATTGTAATATCAAAAATTACAATAACACTTCTGCTACTAATTAACTATGTTAGAAATATCACCAATGGATTAGATCTAAGAAATGAGTTGTGCATGAACGTTGATTGATTTTATATATTATGCACAACTCATTTCTATATTTTTAACAACTCATTTATATATTATCCCACAGTACAAGTTAAAAGTACAAGGACTATGTTAGAAATATCACGCGGCATACCTTCAACTTCCTCTTCTTCTTCCCCTCTCCGTCTCTCTGCTTCATTTCTTACTCAAATTTTTTTTAAGCGACGCAACCCACATTTTCACCCGTTCTTATACTAATGGGTTTACTAATAGTTGGGATTAATGCCATGAATCCCATCATTTTTATTTTTTTAAAAAATGGTTCTCCTTATTTAAGCTGATGATAGTCGTTACATTCTCCTCATACAAAAAGTTTCATTATCAAAACTTAATTAAACAAATACGGATATTTCTATTTGACATCTTCTTTAAGCTCACAGGTACTGTACACTTTGGGCCTTGCACCCACACGATTTTGTCCTTCTGGGCTTACCCCAAATGGCATCTTGACCATTTAACCAAAACCTCTACTTATAACCCAAGCTCCCTCTTTCATCCTGTGGGATATTACATTAGTCCTTGTACTTTTAACTTTTTTATATTTGAGACTCATAACAAACTTAGGTAATAATCTAACTTAACCTTTAATTTTCTTAGTTCAATTTTTTGTCAAATCCTGACTGTTGATTTTGTTTCATATTTTTTTGATAGAAAGGTAGAAACTATATTGAACCAGATGAGTCAACATACAATTGATTTACGATGTTAGTAAGGGGACTTAGCCCCATGTCCTAACATCCATGTCCATTTTTGCTGCCAACGTAGCCAGTATGTGTGCCACAACATCCCGTGTTCGAAGCACATGGAGAGTCTCCACCACCTTTGCAGTTTCTTTCACTTCCTAAATTATGTCTCAAGTTGTTGACAAAACCTGGCATTCTCCATTCAAAAAGCCAATGCATAAAAGCGAATCACTCTCAATTTACAGCATTTGGATGTTTAGCTTCTTTCCTCATCTAGTTCCAAAAAGAATGGCCATCATCTCCATGTTTAGAGCATCCAAAATCCCTTCTTTCAGCATCTTGCTGCTAAGAAACAGCCATCAACATCACGAAGAACTGCACCAAGCCCCATACAATGTCCACAAAGGTATCTTCTGCCGTCTATATTAATCTTCATGAATAGTTGGGTGGGTCTCTTCTAGCGAGGGATCAATTCTCTATTGGTTTGACATGAGTATCGTCCCATGTTCGTCTGTTTGAACTCATCCCGAAAAGCTTGGCTCCATTCTAAGGCTTTGTCCATATCTACTCCATAATCCTATAGGGGTTCAGCTTTCTTACTTTATTTCAGAGGAATAAACCTAAAATCCCCGGCAAAAAATTATAATAAGGCCAAACAGGTCATCCTCGCTCCCAAGTACCATCTATGCATAATGCACTTGAGAGCACAGTTTGGAGACCAGACATTCTATCATCCACAATTTGGCTTCTGAGGTGCTTCACCTTCTCACAATACACAAACAGATGTTAGGAATTTCAAATGTTCTTCCTCCTAACTCCCACAAAGGATTTACCTGAACGCTCCTTTTGTTGAGGTTCTCTCTGGTTGGCAGGACATTCTTGAAGAGTCTCCAAAAGATTACTTTCACTTTGTTTGGGACATTTGCCTTCCAAATCTTCTCATAAACCAACTTGTTGTCATTCCTTCGGCTGTTACCTTCAAAACCACGAATGTTAGAAATGATCAGCCGATAGGCTAACCGAATAGTGAAGGCTACACTAGATCCTTGGTCCCAATACTAAGAGTCCTCTATCTCTTCTCTAAGAATAAGAATTTTCTGTAATACCTTCCACCCTTCCTCTCCTACAGCCGCCACAATCATTGATCTATCCCAAATTCTATTCTATTTGTTCACAAATTGATACGCCCTCTCCTCCTTAGAAATATCCCTGGGTAAAAGGTCCACTTCTTCTAACTTCATCAGTTTCCATCTGTCCTTACAAAACTGAACTGCTTTCCCATTTCATATCCTCCATTTTCCTCCCAGTTCTATCACAGATTTTCCTCTTAAGATGTTTTTCCATGTAAAAGAGTCCCGTAGTTCTTTCCTGCATCTCAAAAGACTAGTCTTACACAACGTTCAGGTTTGTTTATTAAACGCCAGAACTCTTCTGCTAGGATAGCTAAGTTGAAATAAACCATATTCCCCTACTTAGTTTAAGTTTGCTCATCTCTTTCCACGCCGCCTAACGCATTTTCCTCCTCCCTCCTTGTTCTCCCCACCAAAACTTACTTATGATGTTGTTCGTTTCATTACAAATACTTTGGGGATGTACAAAGAGGCTTATTATGTACCTTGGTATTGTTTAGGCGATAACCTTAGTAAGGACTTCCTTTCCACTTGTAAAAAGTTTTTCTTTCCAGCCTTGTAACTTCCTCAAAATCCTCTCCTTTTCCCCATAAGCATTGCCTTCGTAAACCTACCAAGCCATGCAGTTAGTGCCAAGTATTTATTAAAATCCTCCCCACTAGCCGTGATCAGCTCTTTAATATCCTCCCTTACCTGTTGATGGGTGTTAGAACTGAATAATAATGTTATCTTGTTGATGTTTACCATTTAGCTTGAACATTCTCCGTAAATCTTCAAAACTCGTAGCATCCTCATGATTACCCATCTATTCGCTTTGGCAAATAGGAGGGCGTCATCTGTGAAAAATAAGTGCGAGATTTCGGGCCTCTGGGGGAAATCTTCATAGTGGATCCCCTTTTCTTAAGCATCTGTCTCGAAAAAATTGAGGCTCAACCCATGGGAAGCCTTTCACGTGAGAAAAAAAAGGAAATAGGAGAATTGTGGTAATTTTACAGCGTGAGTATATTTGTTCAAAAACGTAAGTATGTTTGGTTTTTTGATCAAATTTGTATTATATATATATATACGAAATCTCAATCTATTCCATTCATTTGCTGGATCAACTACTAAAATGTATGTAAACATAATTTTTCATTATTTGACAATTTCTAAAAATATTTATGTACAAAAAAATATTTTTTATTAAGAGTTATGTTATATTATTTAAAGTTAATGTAATTAAGGTACTCTCAAAAATAATAATTTCTTTTATTTTTCTTATATTTTTAAAATTTATTAATATTTTTTATTTTCTGAATATAATAGCATGTAACTGCATCCAACTGCATCTAACCACATCTAACCGGATCTAACAGCATCTAACCGCTCTAATTTTTAAAATTAATAAGTTAATTATAATTTAACACCTGTAATATGATCCTAGACCCCTTATAACATCATTTATACCTTAATTACGGAATTTGAAACCCAAATAATACGATTTAATGAAATCACCTTAATCTAACAGCGTCTAACCGCGTCTAACTACATCTAACCACATCTAATTTTTGAATTAATAAGTTAATCCTAATTTAACACCTGTAATATAATCTTAGGCCTCTTATAAGGTCATTTACACCTTAATTACGAAATTTGAAACCTAGAGAATACGATTTAATGAAATCCACCTTAATCTAACCGCGTCTAACCGCATCTAACAGCATCTAACCGCTCTAAGTTTTGAAATTAATAAGTTAATTATAATTTAACACCTGTAATATGATCCTAGGCCCCTTATAACATCATTTATACCTTAATTACGGAATTTGAAACCCAAATAATACGATTTAATGAAATCACCTTAATCTAACAGCGTCTAACCGCGTCTAACTGCATCTAACCACATCTAATTTTTGAATTAATAAGTTAATCATAATTTAACACCTGTAATATAATCTTAGACCTCTTATAAGGTCATTTACACCTTAATTACGAAATTTGAAACCTAGAGAATATGATTTAATGAAATTCACCTTAATCTAACCGCATTTAACAGTATCTAACTTCATCTAATTTTTAAAATTAATAAGTTAATCCTAATTTAACGCCTGTAATATGATCCTAGGCCCCTTATAAGGTCATTTACACCTTAATTACGAAATTTAAAACCCAGATAATACAATTTAATGAAATCCACCTTAATCTAACAGTGTATAACCGCATCTAACAGCATCTAACTGCATCTAATTTTTGAAATTAATAAGTTAATCCTAATTTAACACCTGTAATATAATCCTAGGCCCCTTATAAGGTCATTTACACCTTAATTACGGACTTTGAAGCTCAGATAATACGATTTAATGAAATCCACCTTAATCTAATAGCGTTTAACCGCATCTAATTTTTTTAATTAATAAATTAATCTTAATTTAACACCTGTAATATGATCCTAAGCCCTTATAAGGTCATTTACACCTTAATTACAGAATTTAAAACCGAGATAATACGATTTAATGAAATCACCTTAATGTAACAGCGTCTGACCGTGTCTAACCACATCTAACTGCATCTAACCGCATCTAACAGCATCTAACCGCTTCTAACTACATCTAATTTTTGAAATTAATAAGTTAATCCTAATTTAACACCCGTAATATGATCCTAGGTCCCTTAAAAGGTCATTTACACCTTAATTACGGAATTTAAAACCTAGATAATATGATTTAATGAAATCCACCTTAATCTAACAGCGTATAACCGCATCTAACCGCATCTAACAGCATTTAATTTTTGATATTTTATAAATAGTTTACCTAATTTGTGTATTTTGCAAAAGATGTATAATTAATAATTCATTTCAGAACTACGCAAACCTTTAAATAATTTTAAAACTAAATAAATATATAAATTTATAATTAAAAATATTAACTAATTTAAATTAAATAAAATCAAAATTTACATAAATATATAAAACTGTAAAAATTATTATATATATGACGCTGTAAAACTAAAATTGTAATAAATTATATATAACTGTAGTTTAGATTTAATATATAAATATATGTTACTTTTTGGGATTAGTTAAATAATCAATTTAGTAAATAACTACATTTAATAGAAATTTTATAATAAATTTTATTAAAATTATATAATAATATTATTACAGTTTATGTTACAAATTTAACATATTAATATACTAGTTGTGATTTATTGTAACTAGAATTAATAAATTTAAAATAAAAATAAAAATTTATTTACTTCAAGTGAAATCAATGTAAAATTATCAGTTTAATCAATATTTACATTGAATTAGAAATTTATAGAAAATCTTCATGTTATAGAACACCTCTAAATAAAGTCCTATCAAATTTAAAGTTCAATGAAATTTTTTGATATAAAACTATAATTTAGATTTAAATAAATTAAATATATATATATATGATTTTTGGGATTGATTTAAACTTATGTATTTTGTATCTTTGACATTCATGTAGTTTATACAAAAAATAGAAAATATCAATGATTGAATTTTATCTTAAAAATTAATTATAAATTATTATTTTCATTTTAATTGAAATAAATATACAAATATAAATACCTTATGCGAAGTTGATGAAAATAATTATTTTGATTAATTTAGTGCTTTAAATTTGCAAAGATCCATATCGTTTACACATTTCTTTCGTAGAATAAAAAATAATTTTTTGAATATTTTAATTTGAAAAGAAATAATTTTTGATGCCCTCTACTCTCATGCCTAAAATTTTTGATTATAATCCTGACCGTCCAAGAGATTTAAACTATAGTTTTGATTTAATAAACTAAATGATTTAAAAAAATATATACTTAATAATTCATTTTAAAAGTATGCAAACCTTTAAATAATTTTAAAACTAAATAAACATATAAAGTTATAATTAAAAATAATAATTAATTTAAATTAAATTAAATTAAAATTTGCATAAATATATAAAATTTTAATAATTATATATGACTTTTTAAAAATAAATTATAATAAATTATATTTATTTAAATTATATATAACTATAATTTAGATTTAATAATATAAATATAAGTTACTTTTTGGGATTATTTAAGTTATCAATTTAGTAAATAACTATATTTAATAGACATTTTATAATAAAATTATTAAAATTATAAAATAATATTATTATAGTTTATATTACAAATTTAACGTATTAATTTAGTAATTTTATTTATTGTTACTAAAATTAATAAATTTAAAATAAAAATAAAAAAAATTATTTACGTCAAGTGAAATCAATGTAAAATTATCAATTTAATAAATATTTACATTAAATAAAAAATTTATAAAAAATTCATGTTATAGAACACCTCTAAATAAAGTCCAATCAAATTTAACCAAAGTTAATCAGATTTAAATAAAATTAAAATTTCATGTCAAAAATAAAAGTTTTAATTAAAAATATGACTCACAAAATAAATATTTATAGCTTACTGGTAAATTGTTTATTTCATGTATATAGTAATAATTATTTTGACATTTCAACTTCAAAATAAATTTTTTTATTAAATTATTTCCAAAACTCCCAAAGGACACCAAACACTATAATTAATTATCATCATAGTATCCATTTTTAGATATATTTTTCATGTTTATTTTGAAATAACTTGGGATTACACATATAAAATAGAATAAAACAAAAAAATTAACTCAATTAAATATAGATTTATATAATGATTTACATAATTTTATTATTACATCAATATGACACCTTTAATTATGAAAAATATTAAATTATAAAAACTAGTTCGATAGGTACATACTTTTATATGGATTTCTATTTTTTCACATTGAAATTATGAAAATTGTATTTAATAAAGTGGTTTTTGTGTAATTTTGTGAAAAATACGATTTTCTGATAAAAAATTTAGTTAAATAAGTTGGGGAGGAATTACTAGGTGATTAAAATAATTGGGTAGAATTATAAAATTATTTTAATAGTCCATTTTGCAAATGGGCTGCATGTGCACCAAAATAGAGTGCATCGCTGGAGTACTGAACTCCAATGCTCCATCTTCCTTCTCTCGAAGTCCTCCATGATTGCACGAACCCATCTTCTTTGACCAATAATTTTTCTCTCCCATGTCAATAGCGTTTCCCTTCTCGATTTAGCCAAAAAAATTGCAGACGTCATTAATCGGTTTCCAAAATCGATAGCCCCTTCAAAATTTTCAGATGCTGAAAACGCCCACAGCCATCCACACCGTCTGGCTTCTCACGATTTTCTCATGGGAAGGGTTTTCCGTGGGTTGGTGACGACAAAGGAAGGAGAAAGAGGGAGAGTCGAAGAGATGGAAGATGACGATGCAGCGGGGAGAAAGAGGGAGAATCGCAGAAATGGTGCAGTGACAACAAAGAGATGATGGGAAAATGAGAGGTGATGCAAGAAGGCACGGTGAATCTGTGATGGGAGAGCTGGGCAAACAGCGGGGCAAGAGAGAACCAAGTTAGGGCATAGACGGGGGAGAAAGAAAAAGGAATATGAGGGGTGTGGGAGTGGAGCTGCGTGTGCGAGAGATGCCAGTTTAATGAAAATCACAGAAATCCAAACCTTACAATATTTTTTGAATACCAAAACTGCCCCTTAAAATCTAGACCATTGAACGAAAATGAATGGCGGATGATGGGCTTCTTACGAGAAAAGACGTGGGGCGCACTTCCCATGGGTTGACTCTCAAAAAAATTATGATGACATATGACCATTAATGTTTACTTTATAACTCACCAACTTTAGGCAGCTTTTTAATCATTCAACCCATTTTAAATCAAAATTCATTCCTATCATCACATCTCATAAGAAGTCCCACTCCACCCTATCATAAGCCATAGACATGTTAAATTTAACTACAACCTCCTCCTTCTTCCCTTTCTGTCTTCTCCTTATATTATGGGTCTTTTCAAAGCCAATAGTATCATATCACTCGTAATGAGCCTTCTTGGTATGAATGCACTTTGTCTCTGAAATGATGTGCTTTAGGCATCCCTTCAATCTGTTTGCTAAGACTTTTGCCACAATCTTATAAGTTACAGAACATAGGCTTATGGGTCCATACTCCTCCATCCTAGAAACTCCATTCTTCTTTGCTATTAGTGTGATTATTGTTGAGTTGATATGCCTCAACTGGTTTACTCTTTCCTCATTGTCATAACATTCCATAATCTTTCTACACATGTTGAATATCCTTCCCCATTACATTCCAATGCTTCCGGTAGAAGCTTGCTGATATTTCATTCAGCCATGGTGCCTTCGTGGGATTAATATCCTTTCTTACTTTTTACACTTCCTTCATATCTAATGGCCTGATCAACTTTTCATTTTTTTTACCAGGTATTTTCTTCCTACATAGTCTGGTGATACTTTCCTTATTCTTAGGTTGGGAGGACTTGAAGAATCCCTTGAAATATTCACAAGCCAATTTTTCAATGCTGCTTGCTCTTGGTGTCATTTGCCCTTCGAGTCTTATAGCCCCTCAATCGTGTTTATCCTTCTCCTATTTGAAGTCATTTTGTAATATATATATATGTATGTATGTATGTATGTATGTATGTATGTATTCCTATCCCTTTCCTTGAGCTAGTGAGTTTTTGCCCTCTGATTCAATAAAGGTTCCTCATCCTCTAGCAATTGATTGATTTTTTTCATCTGTTTATTTTCCATGTCTTTGTGATCTGAGCTAGGTTTTGTTTTGTCTTTCCACTGTTGCTTAGTTTTTTGAGATGGCCGTTCGAATGCTACCTCTCCTATCTCTATTCTAGTTATCCAAACATCAACTACATGTTTTAATTTTCGGAACTACCCCTCTACAAGACATCTCTTCTCCTCCTTGTTACATTTCTAGTTGTTCTTTACTACTTCTTGAGCTTTCATGTCCTTTGCCCAAAAGAGGTCATATTAAATCTTCTACGAGGTCTTTTCTTCCCCTCCCTTATTGCAACTATAGGAGTAACGGACAGTGACTAGATGTTGTAGTTAGCAGTAGTGGATCTTCGCTAGTTGGAATCTACCTAACCAGCATAAGTTTGCAAAACCTCGATCTAATCATGCTTCCACTTGCTCTCTGCCACCCCTATTGTTTCTCTATGTCATCTCAACACCTACAAACTCCAAGTTAATTAGATTGCAATAGTCCATAGCCGCCTTAAATTATCTCATTTGAAGCTCACTCTTGGTCCTCTTACTTATGACTTCGGATGGTCCTGGTATTTCATTAAAGTACCCCACTACCATCCACGACAAATTACTGCTATGACTTAGATTCTTCAGCAGATCCTAAGGCTCATCTCTCTTACTTGTTTTTAGGTTCCATAAAACCTAGTCAACCTCTATGCATCATCTCCTCTATTGTTGATGATTTCTATGTCAATGTGATTCTTCAAATAGTTGGTCACTTGTATCGCCCACTCCTTTTTCCAAAGCAAAGTTAAGCCTCCTTCCTTTGTTCACAACTAATTGCTAAGCATCCTTGAAATTTAATCTTCTACTTCATGCAATCTATTTCTATACAATTTCTTATTGTTTTATAAAGAAAGACTGCATTGGGATCTTCCCTCTTGATTAAATTTAAGAGGTTTCGAAGGGCCCATGGGTTCCTACGCCCGCAACAATTCTAAATAATGATGCTTATACCCTTCAATGGGGCTGAATTGTGCCCTCAACCTCCACCTTTTCCTTCTATTTTGTGTTCTTTGATATTTCGGCTGATCTTACCCTCTTCTCCTGTCTCTATTTGATCACTTCCCCCTCATCTGCCCAAGCATGACTTCTTTTGATTCCAGTTATGTGATTTATTGCCCCCCTCTCTTTGATCTATCTTCTCCTTCTCATGTCCCTTTTTGTGCCATCTTCTAATTGTTACTACTTTTGTTTCCCCCTTATCACTCCAAAACGCTATTTCACCTTCTTGTCTTGGACATTCGTTAAGTTGGTCCCCAATTGTCTTTACCTGAATTTCCTCCAACCCCCTTCTCATCTCTCTGTTCCCCCTCTCCCACCCTCATTTCCTTCTCTTGATCCTAGTCTGTGTCCTCATCCCCTAATTTGGTTGCTCCCTCTTCCTTTCTTGTGCCACACTTCTCATTTTCTTTTCCTAGTCCCTCCCTTCTAAGCAACTGCTTCCTGTTCTCTGTTAACTTTCCTTTGACCCCTAAAGAGTAGTTTCCCTCATTCTTTCTTGATCTCTCCACCCCATTTTCCTTCATTCGACCCTTAATTTCTCCCAAAATGATTCTGCCTCCCCTCTTTACTTCGCCCCCACTAGAAGGCTTCCGTCTTCTTTATTCACCATTTCCACTCCATACTCTTCCTCCCTCCTCTATACCTGATTTCATTTGCATAAGTTTTAGGAAAAACTTCGTTTCCCTATCCCTTCTCCCCTCTCAATTCGAGAGGCTTGAATCCCATTCTTAAGAAATAGCCATAAGAAGGTTTGCTTTAAATTTCTCATTATCCCCTTTGTATTCCTCATATTCCTTGAATGTATGTTCAATTTGACGGCATATATAGCAGAGGATAGGCAGTCTTTCGTATTGAAATGGAATCCACCTCTTCGTCAACGATGTGCACTTTATGAAGATACCTATTCTTCATGGTTCCCTTACATCCATTTCACCTTCACTCTCGCCCCATTTTCGAAGGGACTATTCCATTGGAACGATTGGACAGAGTTTCCTCCCACCATCTCTCCTAGTTTCTGCCTGTCGATTAGGAAAGGAATGTCCTTCATAACGAGCCAAATTGATTCTAAGACCAATTCTGCCTCTCCTTGCTTGACTGAATTTTTCAGTTTCTTCATAAGATTAGGTTCCTATTGTAGGTCTACAAAATTCCCTTCATTACCCACTTCTTATCCTCTTCCTTCACGAACGAGACTCCGTATATATTTTCTTCCACCTCCGTAAACACCGCTGTTGTAGATGTCTTCCACGACCATCTCATCGATGCCTGAAATAGTTTTTTATTGTAGATTCGATTCGTCCATACCGAGCATAAGAGAAGGTTTTCCTTTGGGCACAATTTATGGTAGATCTTCACCTTCGATTGTTAGGGTTTCGATTTCTGCCACCAGTAGATCCACCTCCTTCATCACCATTTCCCCTTTCTTACTGGCTTTCTAAACTAGCAATATCCTTCCCTCTCTACTTGATGATTTTGTTTCATATTTATTTATTGATGATGCTAAATTTTAAAAAGAGGGATTCGTTTTCTTGCCTATGATATTTTGAAAAAATTGTATTTATGCCTATGACTCCAAACTTATTACAAATATGATTGAATTTTTAAAATGTTTGTAGTTATCCTTGTGACAAGTATCAATCTCTTTATTTTTTTAAAAAATAGATTTTTTGTAAATCCAAACCACTCATTATATTTATTAATTAGAATTTAGTCAATATAACAAAAATCACTTTGTGTAGATGCCTTGGTGAGACATAATAATTACAAATCATTTTAAAACTGATTATGTTTCAACAAGGCATCAATCATAGTAATTTTTGGTATATTAACTAATTTCATAGTAATACACACAATGCATGGTTAGGATTTATCAACAAATAATTTATTTTTTTAAAGAACAAAGAGATTGAAACTTGTAATAGACATAAGCACAAATATGTTAAAATTCATGAGTATATTTGCAACAAGATTAAAATCATAGCCATAAACGCAATTCACATGAAAAATCATAGGTATGAAAGCAAATCCTACATATAGAAGTGATTTTTGCAATCACTAATAAATAATGTGGATAAATATAATAAACGGCCAAAATTCGGAAAAAAAGATTTTAAATAATAAAAGTAAGGGGTTTCCATGGAAGTGTCATGCAACATGGGTGCGTTAGATCATTACCCAAAATATTAGAAACTTTGTGAGCTTAGTTGGGTCGTCTTTCCAAAACCACTAAGTTAGATGGGTTCGAGGCATTCGACCTCTATGGCCCCTGAGTAACCAAAGATTTTGACTGACAAAATTAAGAAAACGTTAGGGGTGATCTGGGGGCATGAGAAGGCTTTCATGTTAGACCCAGAAATTATACAACATAGAAAATGCAATTCAAGGCCCTTCGAATTCCAAAGGCCTGTTTGGGCCCATATTTAGAGAGAGTGATCTATCTTCCTTCATTTGCCCGCTGCATCGAATTAGTTTCTTAGCACTTTTACGAAATGGGAATTTTGTGATTAAAAATGAATTTTATCAAATGCCCACGCCAAAAAACTTGGCTTTTAATTTGCTCAGTGGTAAAAATTCAATACTTGAACAAACACATATATAAACTAATCAAAACCTTATATAAGTTATGGATATATCAAATACAAATACCCATGCATGCGTCAAGACCATGAAAAAGAAAAAGGGATGATCTCTGCAAACAGTTTTTCACGCTTGGCACATATATCCCTCCTACTGGCTTCCATGCTAATTGATTAAGCCACAACCAGAAACATTTTGTCTATCAAAACTAATGCAACATAGACCATATATATTATTAAGAGCTAGGAATTATAACCTTAAACGCTCAACACATCCACGAAAACAAAAACCACAAACCCTACCAATGCAACCAGAAGAACACCAGCATCACCCTCTCATGCATACTTCTACTCTGCGGCAGCTGCAGGTTCTTTTTTTCCTTCTGCGTCAGGTTGGGCTTCTTCCGCTGGTTCCGCCGGCGCCTCAACGACTCCGTCAGCAGCAGCCGGTGTGAGTTTTTCTGCAGCTGGTGCTTCTGCTGTTTCCACGGCCGGTGCTGGTGCCTTTTCCGCTGCTGCTGGTGCTGCGTCCACTGTTGCCGCCTTTTCCGCTGCTGCTGGTGCTGCGTCCACAGTTACCGGTGCCGCGTCCACTGCTGCAGGTGCCGATTCCACTGCTGCCGGTGCCTCGTCCACTGCTGCCGGTGCCGCGTCGATCTTTACTACCTCAAGTTTGGTCTCTTTCCCTTCTTCAGTAGTTTTCTTTTCCTCCACGGGGGCCGCCGGTTTTTCTGCTTGTTTTTCCTTCTCTGCATCAGCTACAGGAACCTCTGCTGCGGGCACATCTGCAACAGCTGGTGCCGGTGCTTCTGCTGGGGCTACATCGGGGGTGGTCTCAGCTGGTGCTGACTCTTGTACTTTGGGGGTCTCAACTGCTGCTGGAGCTACGTCAACCTATGATAACAAACAATCAAATAAATAAGTTACCATAATCTTAGCTTAATTAGTGAAATCAAAGTACTTTAGTAATTACAGTAAAAAAAAAAAGTACTTTAGTAATTAATTGGAAAAAATTAAAATGATTTCCATATGCATGTCTTCCATCTCGCACTAAACTGATATGAATTTCATGCGTTAAAATGTGATTGGGCCTTTCAAGATGCGGTTTAGGCCCAACATGGTTTGCTAGCTTTCACCTATAAGAGCGCATATATCCTTTTACCCACTCATGCAAGATATTCCTTAGCGTGTGTGTGCTGAAATGCTGATTAGAGGAGAGAGTGTCGAGAATAGAACTAATAAATGGCAGGCATATTTATAGCCAGGACCGAATTAAATGGGGAGCACTGCTTTCCAGAGGCAAATGCTTTTTTTGATGAAAGAAGTAAATTTGATTTGACTAGGAATAAGAATAAAAAGCCATGCCGTATGCATATGCAGGTGGGGTATCGGAAGTTTAGTGTCACTTGAAGTAAAGGAAACCTTATAAAAGAAAAGTGTTCAAGTTAGTTTGGGCTAAGCAAATTACTTACTTAACTTATCTTAAAAAATCTATTTAAAACACTTTTTCACATACTTATTTATTTAAATATATTTAACATATAAATCAATTTTTACCATTTTTGGATATGTGTATATATTTCTTCGACGATTTTAAACATAGAAATATTTTAGATACATATATACAAATAGACGTTTAAAATTTTTTTAAAAATAGATACACATATGCAAAAAGGTCAAAGTTTGATATGTTAAATACACTTAAATAAATAAGGGTATGAAGAAAAAAGAATTTAAAATAAATTTTTTAAGGTAGACTAAGCTAGTTATTTGCTTAGTCAAGCAAAAAGATCATTCCTTCTTCTAAGAATGATATCAATCTTTGAAATGGTATAGATAATGGAACAAACGTGAAACAAAACATTTGAGAATAAACGCAATATTCAATAGTAATAATAATAATAAAAGCAAAAGAAAAGAAAGAGAAAAGATAATTTGAGACATCAATAGTATTCAATTTGAGACGAACGTTTTTTCTTCTTACCTTGCCTTGATTTTTCCATATATAACTATTGATGTGGAAAAAAGGTCATGTCTATGAATTTCTTTTATTTTGAAAACCAACTTGTTCAAAATGATCACCAATAAGAATTTTTTTCAAAGAAGTCAAACTTTGTCCCCCATCATTGCATCATCTGTACCATGTTAATAGCCCACAGAATTCGGTTCAGAGTTTGTCACAGAGATGTTTTGTAAAAGAAAGTTCGAAAGCGGAGGCATCTATGGAAATTAAATCATTTACTGCGTAAAAAATTGCTAAATCGCATAAGATTGGGAGATAACTGCAAAAATCACTTTTCTCTTTTTAAAATATTGAAATATTCAAATAAAATAAAAAACATAACAAAATATTGTTTTTTCTTTTCTAAAATTGATGGAACCGAATTAAACATTTTTGACTGGATCGATCAGCCATCGTTTAGTTGGTGGTTTACTCAGTCGATCGGATGATCATGATGTGTAATATTGAGATCTCTACTTTGCTCGCTTTTCTGCTGTACGAAACTCGCTAATTAACAAGAGCAGAATCTGTGACTAAGAACGAATAAAGGTTTCTGATACCATTGCAAAAATTCCAATATATATGCTTAGAAACCTTGTTAATCCATACATGATGCTATCCATATAGCCCAGAACTAATGTCTCAGCTATAGGCTTCTGGATCCACCTTCATGCAATACATCTTAGCAGATCGATTCCCCATTATTCATCTAGCTTCAATACCTTGACTGTATATCTATAGATCATCCAGATAGATAACTGGATATATGTAGAGGTACAGATCATATCTCAGCTAGTTAACTAGCTATGAACTGATTTTGGGATTAAACCGAATACAGAAATATAATATAAGAGATTGGGTCTTATGATTGGTTGTGTTAGGGCCAATTGTTTTAATTTCAAAAATAAAAATTCTCATTTTTCACGCACTGGCCGATGAAAAATAAGCATTTTCTATTTTTGCAATTAGAAAATATATGTAAAAAAACTAAAATAAATAAAATTTGGAATCTGAAAAGGATTTCACTTGAGCCCACTTTTTATAAATAATAATAATAATAATTGGAAAAAAAAGGTGCAGTAGCTAGCAGCAGCTTATCTAACTTGCAGCTAGCCTCACACTAACACGATCCTGATGCCAGCTCCTGTAAGTGGCATTAGAAATCCTGAAACACCCACTTTTGATTGAAAGAAAATGATTCAGATAACTCATCTATTGGCTATTGCGCATATGGAATTTTGAACCATCTTTTCAAGTTCAGGAGGGCTATCAGACTAAAGGCCAAGATGAAAATTGAGCCGAATCTTTTCGACCATTTACTGGCGATATATATATATATATATATGTCTCTGATGATCAGAGCCCATATCTAGCTAGGAACATCTCCAAATCCCTCTTCCCTGATCTGATCCCACGCACATGGATCAGCAAAATTGCGATGGAAATAAGGCCAAATCATCCACAGATATTTACTTGGAAGTAAGACTATAGAACCAACACAACCCGTCTCACATACATGCATATTTATGCAAGAAAATAACGGATCGATGCTGGCCTCACCTCAGCGCTAGCCATTGAATGAGAAGTAATGGAAGAAAGATGAGGGGGGAAAGCAAAGGCAGGCTGCAGGCTGCAGGCAGCTGAGGGAGAACAGAAGAATGGAAATGAAAATGCAATGCAGGAAGTGAAAGGGATGGTGCGTATTTATATTGCTAGTCCAGTGCGCCCTTTCAGAATCTGAGGCAGACACATGACCCCTAATAATTCACCAGAAAATAATATAAATTTCTTTAAAAAAAAATCCCAGAAAAATGACTGCTAATGAATTGGAAGTGGATGCGTGCATGATGGCTGGGGGCTGGCCACGTACAGTACAGCGAATTGTGGGATCCTTGGACCACCACCATCCATCGTTTCCATGCCGCCTTTTCCACTCGATCGGGATTCAAACAATACTTGGGCAGGTGGGGCCCTGCGTCTCCAGCGATGTTGACCGTAGATTGGCCCTTTGGCATCCAACACTCTTAATTGGACCGTCCAACGTTGAAAACTTTTACCGCGCATGCATGGAATACACGACGAACAAGAGAATTTCATCCCTAATGGGCCCCGCCCCGACAATCCAACGGTTTAGATGAATTTTGAAAAGGTTGTGCAATGTGAACACCGCAGCATCAATTTCGAAACAAGTTCAAGGTGGGTTTGGCAAGAGGTAAAAGAAAGTGAGGAAAAAATTCACCGTAAAATTTTTTAAAAAGTAATTGTGTGATGTGATATAGCATGAATAAGGAGCCAGAATAAGGAGAGTAAAGATAAATATAAAAATATATATATATATAAAGATATGAAAAAATAATTGAAATTTAGTGGTAATAATAAAAAGTACCATAGTCAGTTATTTGTGATGTCAAACATAGCACAAGATATGTTAGCTGCGAAGTGCAAAAGTTTTTTCCTTTTACCTCGACCCTATCAGTGGCAGAACAGTCGCATAAAATACTATGAGTGGTAAATTTTTAGCAATAGTTAACCAATGAAATTTTAAAAAACAATTACATTTCTCTAGCAAATAGTTCAGTAACTATTTGCGACCAAACCCATATATATGCAACCAAATTATCCTACTTGCATTTAAGGACTTTTTTATGCTCCCAATTATTATTGCACCCATGAGGTTGCCTAGTTGATGTAAGAATATTTACCAATATAGGGGCTGTTTGGTAAACATGAAAACTCTTCATTTTTTGTAAAACTTTTCAATAGTTAGGGTGGCTAGAGAAAATTTGTCATTTCATCCCTTGTCAAATTCAAATTTACCAGATGAATACTGACAATATTTGCATCCTTGAAAATCGGCAACATGAAAATTGTCAACCAATACCTATCCAATGGTTGGCTTGCTCGACTGATGTGGAAGCATGCAACGTGTTTGTGGACACATTTGATCAGCACGCCAACCATCCGCAATTAATGCAACTATTTTCACTCAGCCACTGTTAATACATCATTTTTTTGTATAGTTGAAGAAAATGTCATCGAGTTTCTTGATTCCCAAACAGCCCCCATAGACTGAAATTAATTCAAGTTACAATATTATCAAAATTGAACTAGCAGTTAAACTATTTTAATTTTAACTAAACCTAAATTAATACTAAATGAAAATCTTTTGTAACCATATTCGGCAGCCAAGAGTTATATTTCGTCCATACGCCGGTCATTTTGTTGCAAATATCTTGTAGGATATGCTCACTTGTATGGAAATTATTTACTTGGTTGCAAATATTTTGTATTTTTGTGCATTAGCAACGAAAAATTCCTTTATAAAAATAATTTTACGCATATAATAAAGCTTTTCACCTATAGTTATTACATGCAACAACAAAATATTCATTGCATATCATAAAGGTAATTTTTTTGTTGATGAAGTGATGATTCGTTGTAAATTGTAGTGGTTGAAATTGAATTTTTAATGCAAACAGTAAGTAGTTCACAAGTGGGATGAAATGTGAATAAGATAAAATCTCTTATTTTTCAACAATATTTTCTTCATTATAAAAAATAGGGTTAATTTCAAAAATATCCATTGTATTTGCTCTTAATTACAAATATACTTACTAAGTTTGAAAACTTTCATATATTATTAAGTATAAGTGAAATTTCATCTATACCTATTTCGTCAAGCATAATTAAAATTCGCCCTTATTCGTTATAGAAAATATCTAAAATGCATTTTATTATTTAATAATAATAGTCATTCAACAATGGCAAACGTTGAACAATGTGATTGAAACCCATCCAGCTTAAGAAAGATAAGCAGAATTAGTTTTGACGATCTGATATGACACCGGCAACAATGGATGCTAGTTTAATTAAAGGTATTTAATGATTTTAAAATTATTAAATATTCGTAACTGTTATATTGAATTTTTTTGAAATTAATGAAATATTTAATTGGTATTTGTGAAAGTTTTCAAACTTAATGAATTTATTTGTAATGAAGAGCAGACAGAGTAGTATATATATTTGAAATTAACCCAAAAAGTAACCGTATGATTTTTGTATGTAAATTTTTTTCAGTAGCAGTACATTTTTATATTTCGAATAAAATTTTTCTCATTTACGGTGCACTTTCATCTCAGGTACTTATCACATACCCATCCAATCCCACCCGTGAATAGGTAGTCTCTTATATTTTATATTTTTGGCAGAAATTTATTCATAAATACATTGAACCTGCCCCACCAGATTAATATATGGGCAACAATTGTAGACTTGGGTTGATGAAGCAGAAATATTATTAAAGATTCAGCCACTCGTGGTAAAAGAGAGCGATTGACGGTGGACACTGGCGATATCCATGGCCAAGTGTGTGGTGGTGGTTGTCGTCGTCGCTTGGGCATTTGTTTATGGGCACCTGCCCATCATATCATTCACCGCCCCGTCCCAGTCCTTTTGGGAATCCCGGAGCCGTCGCGCCACTTGTGAGGCTCTGGTTGGATGTGGCAGTGTCAGAGGGGTTCCAACGGCTTTCTAGCCTGGAAAGGAGGGAGCGCGTGGGACCGGTCCAAAAGAGGGCTGGCGGTGCTCCCCCTCGGGCCCACCACATGAATAAAGCGGATGTGGATCTGACGTGGCCATGTCTGTCGCGCTCATCCGGCGCTTTCCATATCAGGCGCCACCTCATTTAATACAACGAAAGGATGCGGCCGGCCATACACTTGCATGTGACACCTGCCTAACCCCGACATTTTTTACAATTTCATGTCCTAGAAAGAATCATGAGACCGATTGACACGCCCTTGATTGAATATTGTTCGATTTTTTTCCATGGGGTCCTTGCGATTTTCCTTTTCGAATTATCTGCAAAATTTATTTTCTATGACTTGATTTGACATTGACATATATAATTGCTATTTTATATTTATTTTGCAATATTTTAATTATTATTATTATTATCATTATCTAGATAGTCGTTGGCATGATTTTCCATTTCATTTAATTAATGCGGTTTAATAAAAACTTGTGCATGCAGCTGCATAACAAGCTCGGATGGCCTGTTTTCTTTATTTTTATTTTTTTGACATTCATATGTGGGCAAGCATGACATTTTTTATATAATTTTATATTTTAGGAATTTTAAGTGCATGAACAGACTTATTTTCAAAATTTAAAAACTATATTTAAATTTTTTTAAAAACATAAATTACTTTGAAAACATTATACTTTTGGACTGCCAAAAAACTAAAACGCGAACATACGAGGCTGTGTACTGAGGCTTAAGGCACATGTTTGCATTAAATTAATAGGAGCTCTTAATTAATTTAACCAAATTCATACATCCATTATATATTGTTTTGAATATACTTTTTTCTCCGCAAGATATTTGTGAAATTGCTTCATTTGTTTTCAGCTAAAAACTTCTGCTCATGAAGTGTTTATTCAATTGCTTAAAAGAAGCGATTTCTTATTTTGAATCAGCATAATTAACATGCACAGGGAGAATATTAGTAGATTGGAATTTTTATTTTTAATGGTGAGTATAAAGATTTTAGTGTATTAGAATAAAATTTACATTTCTTCCATAAAATTTTTGGAATTTGGTTGTAAACTATTACACAAATCCACTTGAGAAAGATCCACATATTATCAAATTGAATAGTTAAATGAGAAGAGAAAGACACATAAGAATTAGATATATGCTAAAATTTAATACTAAGAATGTGTAATTAATAGAGGTAAAACATGTGTGGGTGACATTTGCTAAAAAAATAAATATTTATATATAAATTATAAAAAAATGCTCAGATTTATTTACATATGTATTAGAATATAATTATATTTTATAAAATTATTTATCCACTTACGAAGATGATTGAAATGTTAAAAATACAACTTAAAAATTGATATTTAGCATTAAACTATTTATAAATTATGAAAAATGTTTAGATTCATTTATATATGTAGAATATAATAATATTTTATTCCTCCTAATGACATTTTAAATGTTTTAGATGTTAAAAATACAAGTTTAAAATTAATATTTAGCATTAAACCATTTTATTATGTTCATTTATGCATTTATAGATGGAGCCCATGCACAATAATATTTTAGACAAATAAAAGAATTTTCATGAAAATGAAACTAAATGCAATAAATAGAGTATATTTTATATTAAATAGTAAGATATTAAAAAAATTCCATTAAAAAATTTATAGAAGCTAAGATGGAATAAAATATACACGAGGAGTGATTCTGTTAGCCCGGGCTAAATAAATGCCCCGCTTAGCCCACCTCAAAAAACCTATTTATAACAATTTTTTTTTTACTTTTTTCTTCATGTACTTGTTTATCTAAGTGTATTTAACATATAAATCAAGTTTTACCATTTTTGAATATGCTTATCTATTTTTTTGAGATTTTTAAACATATATGTGTATATATATATATATATTTAAAATACACTTATTTTTAAAAATCTAAAAAAATATATACACATATCCAAAAATTGTAAAATTTGATTTATATATTAAATACACTTAGATAAACAAGTGTAAGAAGAAAAAAATAAAAAAAAAGTTGTTTTAAATATGATTTTTGAGGTGAGCTAACTGAGACATTTACTTAGCCCGGGCTAACAGTATCATTACACAATATATATTGATAACATTTTCAAGAAAATTTAGTTAGATTACCGTAAGGTGGGCTAAGAACATCAACACTGTGTAAATATGGACAATAACAATAATAATCCTGTAGACCTAATTTGTTACTTAACTAAGTAATAAATCATGTATTTTACAGTTTTAAAAATATTCTTTATTTTTAAATTTTATATAGGCACATGTACGTTTAGTTATATACAAAAATTATCATTTTGAATGCTTGTGTATATTTCTATAAATTTTGAAAAAATCAAAAAAATTCAGCTATCACACACGCCCTCACACTTGAAAAAAGTGAATTAATTTAAGATGCACAGAAATTATTCTCATGTATCTATCAATCTGTATGCATATATGAGGGAACTGCGGGATTCATGCATGCATGGGCAAGATCATGCGTGGATGATCATGGTACTTTACAGCACTGATGAAATTGCTGCGAATGTGGTGTGCAGGCTACCTGGGACTTTGTCCCGCTGCCGGAACCGTTTGGCCACGTCAATAGACGACAGACACCAGCTCTCACTGCATGCCCAACTGCTGCAACACAAGCACGCATTCCAACCGATCACGGCTGCAATTAATTGAACGGGATCACCTCATAATCGCCGCATGCACAATAAATTAAAATGAGTACTGCTTCAATGAAACCCCTCTCTGCAATCTTTTCCATTTTTAATTTTTTTTTATATTCCATATAAAATCTACTCTATCTATTTTATTTTGCATAATTTCTATTAACAAAGAAATCCTTTTATTTGTTTAATAATACTGTATATGTGCCCCATTTATAAATGTGCAAAATCAATATAATAAATTAATTTAATACTAAATATCAGTTTTTAAATAGTATTTTTAACATCTAAACCATCTAAAATATCATTAATAAGTAGATAAATTATCCTGTAAAGTATTACTATATCTCGTAATCTGGTTACGTAGAAGCGTGCTTGCATTAAAATTCACTATTAGTAGCCACTGTTTGTTATACAATAAGAATTAGCAACCAATTATGAGACTATTTGTGCAAAAATGTTCATATGAGGAGATTTTACAATCAAACGAAATTTTCGAGGAAAAGCAAATGTAGTTACCTCTGTGGCACATGGTTACAAAAATCTCACATATCTTTACATTATGTTGAGTATTCTCACAACCATATTTGCCACTTTCTCTAAATTAGCGGGTGCATATTCATGTTCCAACCAAAACATCTCAAATATATGGGCCATGATAACAACAAACGATGCTCCTCTCTAATTCAGAAGAGTCATTCTCTATAAAATTACTTATTTCAAACAAGAAAAAGATAAGACACATCTCTATAATGCACCCCTGTGCTGTGCGAATTTCCTCCGTTCAACTCTCCAGCATAACTGTGCATCTTTAGCACATATATATGTTGATTTGAAAAGTTTTTAGTAATCAAACTAAAGTAATACTTGCGCCCAAATTTTTATTCTAAATGCAACACCTCTTCGAGATGGAGAAAAAGAGATTAAATAATTGATTTCATCTTAAAAAATAGATTAATTGAAGTGGCCCCCATAAAATTATACAAAACTATAACCTTTCTCAAGAAAACTTTCATTGCAACATATCAAATTTCTTCTGGTGGGATGGTGGCACGTACTTGGAAAATTTGTTCTTTTGAATGGGCACAAACATAAGAGCTTGTAGCCAATTCATCCGTTGGAGTTTTTTTTTTTTTTTTTTTTTTTTTTGATTAGTGTGTATATCACAACTCATTTTAGATATTATAATTAAGTCCAAGCAAGACAATAAGCTCTCATCTATCACTTGGGGGAGATAGACATGCTTTCATCTATCTACTTAAGGGAAAGAATAAGTTCTCAATAAATCACCGTGCAGACAAAACTCCACTAATTAATAACGAACACCCACAGGCGGCAAGGTTCGAGACTGAGCATTTGGACATGCTGTCAACGCTCCAACCAATGGGCTGATGCCCCTGTGGCATCGGTTGGAGTTTTGGTACACGCATAAGCGTTAGTCAGTGTATAAATTAATCAGTTCATGTCATGGGATATTATCGATCAATTATCAAAGTCAAGTATTGGAATTGCTTCAATTCCATCAAGGTGACAGCTCTGCGCTTGCGTGGCTCCACTTCACTTGTGGGTGCGTGGTGGCATGTCTTGTCAACTTGGATCTAGCGAGGGAATATCTATGAATAAATTCGTTCATTATCCTTGAACATGTACCCGTGATAATAGTACTTCTATCGCTTATAAAATCATGATAACAGTATAATGTATCTGTCGCGGTCCGGCTTCATGATCGAGTAAGATCAAAATAATATAAGTAAATCCGCCAAGAGGTTATGTAAGTGAGACCTCCCCCACATTCGGTTCCACCGCAAGAAATTTATAAACAGAAGACTCTGGATGTATTAGATAATGAGAAGTAAATAAAATAAAGTTAAAATAGATGAGTTAGTTGCACTCGTAATTGTGTAAAAATGATTAAAAAGTAGGATAATTATATAAAAATGTAAATAAATAATTAAAAATAACGTTGTGGTAGAAAAAAAGTTTAAATTAAAAAGTTTTGATTTGAAAAGTTTTACATGTAGACAAAATGATGCCCTTTATAAATTATTGGAGCTAGCTAATGTGTTTATTATTGAGTTAAAACTATTCAATTTAAGTGATTTTACCATGTTAAAAAATTCAATTTAACTGATTTCACCAGGTTAAGTTAGTCTAACTTCTAGGCTTTAGAAGAATTACAATTTATCTATTTTATTTAGAATATTCTTTCAGCTGAAAGTTAAAGTCATCCAACTCAAAAGTTTACGTAAGTTACTATTACTTTTTTTTTTTTTTTGATAAAAGGAATAACTCTACCTCGATCCCCCCCATTGTGAAAGAGGTTCGAGGTGGAGTAATCCGGTAAATTCATTGCCATAAAAATGTCAGTACAAATTTTCTGAACAATAGCTTGTGGAGGGGTTCCCCACCATGACATACAATCCATGTCAGACTTAGAGGTCAAATCCGCGATAGCATGAGCTACCGTGTTCCCCTATCTAAGAACATGTAGGGCCGAGAAATGAGCATTGTCATGAAGAAATGATCCAATCTCTGAGATAAGATGGCCCGCGAGAGATAAAATCTTGTTATCATTTGACAGATAAGTGTAGAGAAGAAGTGAATCGGTCTCAATTTGGACAGTGGGAAGCAATAGGTGGGAAGCCCATAGAGTACCGAGATGAAACGCGGTTGCCTCCCCCAACAATGGATCCCCAACGTCCGTCCGTTTTCATCCTCGAGCAGCAATAAAGTGTACACTAGAATCCCTGATTACTGCTGCGAGGCCCAAGTTTCCCCGTTCCATAGAATATCGGGCATCGATATTTACCTTGAAAGCGCCAGCCGGCGGTTTTGACCATCTGGGAACAAGGGGAAGATCCAATGCATTCGCCCTATCGATGAGCTTTACTCGCCTCCATTGCTCAATATACTCCTTACACCACGGTAGAATGTTTGCGAAACCAGGTTGGGCCCCCTCGGCCCTCAGTTTGTTTCGAACAAACTAAATTCTCCAACAAAACACGATGAAAAAAACTAACTCGTCGCACCTGGGTTTGGAGGTGAGGAAACACATGATTTCCTGAATGGAAGACGCCCTGAGGCGAGCCTGAACAACCTGCCGAGATAAGCTTTCAATTCTAGCACAATTCAGAAATACGTGCTGAGCGTCCTCCGGCTCCCTCCGACAGAGGAGGCAATGAGGGTCCACAGCAATCCCCCTATGAGAGAGATTGCACAGTGTTGGAAGAGCACCCTTGAATAGCCGCCACCCAAAAATCATGATCTTGCTCAGTAGTCGTGTCCTCCAAATGGCCCTGTAACAGCTTGTAAGTTACTATTACTTATAGGTTAATATATATGCCAAAAGTGTTTATTTATTGTAAGAATTATAAAGCCTTTAAATAAAGATAGATGCCTTCTAAAATATTCTTGCTATTTTTCGGAATCATTTGAAGATAACATAAAAGTATAGGTATAATTTATGATTCGGAATGATTTGAAGATTATATAAAGTATAGGTATAATTTATGATATACTTGCCTTTCAGTTGTTAATTCTTTTATTTAGTACACAAAATGATTTATTCTTATTTTGCTCTTTATTTCTAATTATTACCTCTCTACACCATAGATTATAGCAATATTAAGCTTTAGCAATGGAAAAAATTCATTACTAAAATTTGGGAACCTTTAACAACTAGTTTAATTCGCTATTGTTTGGGGCTTAATTCTCTATCAGTTCCACACTAGATATGGGTGAGAATTAAGGTAGATTGACCTATAAGTCACTCTTGACCTGACTGATTTTTAACTAGGCAAAATAAATTTTTTTATCCGATACAGGAATGTGTTAGAAATTTTAACCCAAATTTTAAAATAAAATCAGGATAGATCAACCATATCCTGACCTGAAAAATCTCAACCTATATCACATATATTCATTTATTAAAAATTCTATGCCTATGTTAGTTTAAATCTTATTATCAATTTTTTTTCCAAATTCTCACTTTTTTATGATTAACTGTACCAACAATATTTCTTCAAAAGACTATATCAATAATATAAAAATTAATTCATCCAAAAAATAATATAAGAATTAATAAGAAAAATTTGCATATATATATATATATATGTATATCCATATAACTCTTATGCATGATTCTAGTTTTCTTAATATTTGGAAAACACTTTAGGAAATATTATTACTTTAGAAAATGTTAAAAATTTATTCTAAATGAGATATATTTTATTAATCTATTTTAATAAAGTTAAACTATATTTACTCATGTTTTGTATAAGTAAGGATGCGTTTTTATTAATTACTAAATATTGAAGCACTCAACAAATTACACCATGCTTCAACCTTAGAGTTACACATAAGATCCTAAGAACTCTATCACATTTTTTTATGTGAGATTCAGTTCTGGACTGTTACAAGTCTATCAACTTTTACTTGGTTTGTCCTCAAACTACAATCCAATTCAACTGTGGGCCTTTATCTATATCTTATGAAGGGGTTTGCTATGATACCATATTTAACTCTCAAGCCCAGAAAAACTATCTTTAGCCCATGGATTGTGGTCTCATAGTGTAATATTATTTGTTCTAGTCTAGCAGCTCAATCGCACGTTTTTAAAATGTATTATAACATATTTCAAGCTTAGACTCACTTATAAACCTTCAAAAACTTTATCCCTTTTTATGTGTGGGATTTAGCTCTTTGCTATTACCTATGACTCGCCTTCATTCTCATCCCAAGCATTAGAATTTCGTTGTAGAAGAAATTTTAGTAATAAATAAACATAATTCAATTCTAAGAATAAATAAACATAAGTCATTGAAAATTATGAACATTGGATGACGAATATTTAAACTTTTAGCAATAATTTGAAAAATCAATAAATTATCAGAATATTTTTTTGATGAATTATAAGCAATAATTTTGCTACTAAAGTCCATTAGTAACAATATTGAAAATTTTGATAGTATTTTTCTAATTTCTACCTTTTGGCATGTTTAGTAAAAGAATAAGGGTAAAAATTATATGAAAAATTTAGAAAAAAATAATGTGATTTTATAAGAGTAATTATTATGAGTAAAGAGAATACGATTAAATGAATAAGACATCTATATAAACACATTAAATAAGGATTAAATTCGGAAGATAAAGATCCTAAATTAGATCGAAAGGGCGAACTTTAATTACAAAAAGAACCCTTCTTATTTTTAAATTCCCAATTATATTAGAAATTCTTGTGCATTGTGAGCATTGATGAAAGAAAATAATAATCAAGGAATTTCAATGTAACAAATTCCTACAAAAATGTTGTTGGGAACCTCACTATTTTAGCCCATCTTGATGATGATAGAATCCACATATATCTATCATGTTGGTCCCGAGTTAGTGGCAAAACCCAAGAGGGGAGGGGTGAATTGGGTTCTTTAAAAAATCTTTGGTAAATAAAGACTTAACCCCTTGAGTAATTAATCCCCTTTTGAAAAGAGCTAGAGAGCAATAAAGATAAAGCAGTAAAAAGAAATATAACACAAGATTTATAGTGGTTCGGGCAAACCTTCCCTACTCCACTCTTCCAAGCTCACACTCTGTTGTGACTTGGGTTCCACTATGTATTCCACGAATACACTTAGAGTCACCGCTCTCTTCTAGATTCCAGCTCTAGGAGGCATATACAACTAGAGCCACTTGCTCTCTTCTAGATTCTAGCTCTAGGGGGCATAAACAACTCACATGCAAAAGTAGGTGATGAGTCTCACTCCAATCACACCCTACTTTGCATATACTTGATCTTAGCTACCCAAGCTAAATCAAGATTTATACAACAAGACAATGAAATAAATGAAACTACACTTTACAGATTTGTGTAGGCAGATTTAGCTCGAGGAAGAAGTTGTAGAAGCAGCTGTGAATGAATATTGTTGAAGGCGCTAGCAACTTGAAGCTTTCTTCTTTCTTAGAATTTATACGGACCACTCAACAATGGAGAAAAGCAAATAGGAAACCTTTCTTGCACTTCTTTTCTCTCTTTGAACTTTAACGTAGTGTCTTGTGTTCTCTTGTTGTGTTTTCACGTTTATTTGAGGGTCCTTTTATAGAGGGAAGAAAATATGAACGTTATGGAGGTGGTTGGTGCGCAATAAATGAACTCCAACGTTCGAAAATTTGACCGTTATACCCAAGTCGAAGGTGGAGTCGACTTGGGATGCGACTTGGCTACCCAAGTCGCATCTGGAGTCGACTTTGTCTGCGACTCCAGTTCTTCGGATTCCCAAGTCTTAGGCTTGGTTGACTTGACTTCAGACTTCGACCTAAGTCGATCCTGAAGTCGACTTGGCCTGCGACTTGGCTCGGGTTTTGCTGAACCTGCTTTGATCTTCAAGTTGTGTTCTTCTATCTTGGATTGACTTGATTCTTACTTAGATGATTCATGCATATTTGACTTATGTAGTCTTGATAGACATTGTTTGAATCATTCTTGTATCTTTGTCTTTGAGCTTGATAGACTTGATTTGATGTAGAACATGATTTTTGACTTTGAATTTGACTCATTTGTTTGTCATCTTGATTCCTTGGACTTGAGTGATAAATCTTCTTGAATATCTTGAAAACTGCATCTTTTGAATTTTGAACTTCTCAAGTCGTGGATGGAGTCGACCTGGCCTGCGACTTCACCCAAGTCGCACCTGGAGTCGACTTCGTTTGCGACTTCGTTATGTTCGTTTCCACTTTTCAGCTCTGGATACTCCAAGTCGATGCTGGAGTCGACTTCGTCTGCGACTTGACTTCCCAAGTCGCAAGTGGAGTCGACTTGACCTGCGACTTCACCTGTTGCCTTTTGGGATTCATTCTCAAGTCGATATTTGAGTCGACTTTGGGATCGACTTCACCCAAGTCGAAGTCCAAGTCGACTTGGAGATCGACTTGACCTCTTTGCTTTCCTTAAACATTTAGCAAACATATTAGTACCTTTTATATACTCAAAATTAGTTCTTGTTAATCATCAAAACTCAAGATTTGGTCAATTTTATTGTTTTAAACATTGTTTCCAACAATCTCCCCCTTTTTGATGATTGACAAAACTTCATTTGAGTTGATACCTTTCAAGCATTAATCATGTTCATATGTCTTTTGAAAAACAGAGCATTTGTCTTATAGGTCAGAGCTTTTTGAAATTCCAACCATTATATCATTTTGGCATATTGGATACCTTTCAAGCAAATCATGTTGAATACTTTATTAATCAAACATAACATATTAAGCAAACATAACATTCATCAAAAGCATATATATATATCAAGTTTCATTTTTACAAAATGCGATACAAAACAAAAATGAAACCTAGATACAAAACTACCCAACCCATAAGAAAATTTTACTCAACTCACCTATTCTATCTCCCCCTTTTTGTCAAACTATCAAAAATTTATCAAAAATCGATCAACTCTTAATGATTTTGTGAATTGAAATTGAGAGATCGGATATAAGATTGGTTCGATAGGACAATGATGGGCCGATGAGTAAACAAGAGAAGCGTGATCTGGAGTTGCTTCTTTATGAACTGATCCTGATTCGTAAGGATCGAGTTCAGGCATGGGTTTCTTCTTATGTAGGCCTGAGGCAAGATGATAGCGGATAGTCCGCATTTCCCGCTCAATTCTGTCTTGCCGAGAGTGCATATCCTCGAGGGCATTGTGAACGCCGGTGATAAGACTTGTCATCCGGTCTTCTTGATGACCCATTTCTGCCCTCATAGCAACAATTTCATCTTTTAAATCCTTTAGGGTGACCTCCTCAGAAGAGGTTGGAGGCACCCGTTCTCTTGCAGCGGACCCTTGAGGAGAATAGGATCCGTGCGATATGGGAGATGCTGGCTCCTCTTGAGCAAGTGGTGCCGCGGGAGGTTGCTCCCCCTCAGTCTGTGCATTGTCTTCTTGCTCTTCTTCTGAAGCTTCATGCCTTAGTTCAAGCAGATTGATCTTCATTCTTTGTATGAGAGCTTTATTTATGGCATTTGTGGATTTGAGCACTTCGAAAGGCTCGCCTTCAATATCCACTTTGAAGAATTCAAGAATCTTTGTGATCCATGTGCCATAGGGAAGGACTCCTCGTGGGTTATCCTTTCTAGAAGCCAAGGCTTCAAGAAATAATTTGGGTATGCTCACTTTGACCCTGTTGGCCACTTTCCATAGTATCCCTGCTTCTTGTGGATTTAATTGGTTTCTTCCACCGCCCTTTGGGTAGATGCAGTGGGCAATGAGAAGTCGGAGTACTCGTAGCCTTGGTGAAAGATCCATGTACCGAAGGAATTTGATTCCTGGATGGTACTTGTTGCTCCGGGTGAGCTGATTATACATTTGATCCATAGTGAGGTCTTCTGGAATAGGCTCATCCTCATACGGGACTCCAAGTATGTGTCCTAAATGACTCATTACTTCAGTCGGTCCTGCAACTATCCCGATTCCAAGATCCATTTCGACTCCTTTGACGAAGGTTCCAAAGTATTCTTCATCCCAAAGATAATAAAACATTCGAGTAAGATCTGGATAGACCCTTTCGTCTTCCTTTAGCAAATTGGTCCATCCTTGAAAATCCAATAGATCTTCTATGTCGGATCCATATTCTTTCAGGAAATTAAAATCTATAATCTTGGGTATGAATACCTTCCGTTCGTAGAACTTTTTGTAGAAACGGCTATGTTGGAGCTCGGTTTTGAAGTAGGTAGTGGGCATCTTCAATACTTGGGCTTTCCCAGCTGCAGTGCCCCTTCTGCTTGTCCCGGATTGTGTGCTCTGTGAGGTTTGTTGTTGATTTTCCGACCTGGGTGCTTGATCAGATGATTGAGTGGAGGTTTGGAATCGAACCCTTTTACCCGTCGAAGTTGATGGTTCCTCTCTGGCTCTTTTTGATGGAGTCCTAGTTCTTCTAGGAACTTCTTTTGGTTGAGATGAAGGTTGTGGTTGTGTGGGAACCCGTTTGGGGTATGGTTTTGATACAGCTTTCTTTGGTGCCATTTGGAGTTTGGACTTTATGGATCAGAGAGGGAATGCGAGTGAGAGAAAGAGAGAGTTTGAGAGATAGTGTGGAAGAGAAAGAGAAAGAAAAGGAAACTGAGGGAGTGAGAGAGAGAGAGTGTGTGACGATTTGCCGGAGACAAGGGAGAAATCGCCGGAGAAAAGGCTGTCGCCGGAGAGGGAGAAAGGGAAAAAGAAAGGAAATAGAGAGGTCGGAGGGAAATGAGGAAGAAAAGAAAGAGAAGAGAAGAAATAGAGAGGAGAGTCGGCCGAATGCGAAACGTCGCGCGCGGAGTCGACTTTGCCCTAGGCGAAGTCGACTTCGGTCCCTTGGAGTCGACTTCGCCTGGGGGCGGAGTCGACTTCGACTCTGGCGGAGTCGACTTCGCTTATAAAGTGGAGTCGACTTGACTCATCGACTTGACATTTTTCAATTGTAATTTTCTTATATAATTTTTCCTAATTTAGCTCTATCATACCCATATCATTCCTAATCTTATAGAATGATTCTTTAGCTAGAGGTTTGGTAAAGATATCAGCAATTTGATCCTCTGTTTTCACATATTCTAAGCACACATCATGATTTTCAACATGTTCACGAATAAAATGATGTCTCACATCAATATGCTTGGTTCTTGAATGCAGTATAGGATTTTTAGTTAAACAAATTGCACTTGTATTATCACATCTAATAGGAATATCAACATAATCAATACCATAATCTTTCAATTGTTGTTTCATCCAAAGTAATTGGGCACAACAACTACCGGCGGCTATGTATTCGGCTTCCGCAGTAGATAGTGCAACACTTGTTTGTTTTCTTGAATGCCATGAAACTAGCATATGTCCAAGAAATTGACAAGTTCCACTGGTACTTTTTCTATCTACTTTATATCCGGCAAAGTCTGCATCCGTATAGCCGATTAGATCAAAGGTTGACCCCTTTGGATACCATAGTCCAAAATTTGTAGTTTCTAACAAATATTTAAAAATTCTTTTTACAGCAAGTAGATGTGATTCTTTTGGACATGCTTGGAATCTAGAGCACATACAAACACTAAATAGGATATCGGGTCTAGAAGCAGTTAAGTATAGCAAGGATCCTATCATGCTTCTATAAAGTGTTTGATCGATACTTTTACCATTTTCGTCCGCATCGATCTTGATTGTAGAGCTCATTGGAGTGTTTGCTCCTTTGCTATTTTGCATTCCAAACTTCTTGAGCATCTCTCTGGCGTATTTGGACTGATTTAGAAATATTCCTTCACTTTGTTGCTTGATTTGCAGTCCAAGGAAGAAATTTAATTCTCCCATCATACTCATTTCGAATTCGCTCTGCATTATCTTAGAAAACTCTTGACAAAGTTTTTAGTCAGTAGCACCAAATATTATGTCATCAACATAAATCTGCACAATTAAAATATTTTTATTTTTATATTTAATGAACAGAGTAGTGTCTACTTTCCCTTTTTGAAACTCATGGTCAATCAAAAATTTATTCAATCTTTCATACCAAGCTCTTGGAGCTTGTTTTAGTCCATATAATGCTTTGGTCAATTTATAGACATACTTTGATTGATTCTTTTCTTCAAAGCCAGGGGGTTGTTCAACATATACTTCTTCATTCAGATAGCCATTCAAAAATGCACTTTTTACATCCATTTGAAATAATTTGAAATTCATATGAGAAGCAAATGCTAGTAAAATACGTATGGCTTCTAATCTAGCCACGGGTGCATATGATTCTTCAAAATCAATTCCTTCTTCTTGGGAATACCCTTTGGCTACTAATCTTGCCTTGTTTCTAATTACGAGTCCGCTTTCATCTAATTTGTTCCTAAATATCCATTTAGTGCCTATGATAGTGTGATTATTTGGTCTAGGAACTAAATGCCATACATTGTTTCTTTCGAATTGGTTTAGCTCTTCTTGCATTGCTATAATCCAATGTTCATCATTGAGAGCTTGTTCAACGGTATTTGGTTCAATTTTAGATACAAAGGCATATTGACCATAAACGTTTTGTTTCGATCTTCTAGTTTTCACTCTTTCATATATATTTCCAATAACTTGTTCAATTGGATGGGCATTTTTGAACTTCAAATCAGTTGGGGGTTTGTAAGAATCATTACCTTCACTTACCTCTTCCTCCATGAGATTTTCTGGCTTGAGCTCGAGTTCCTTTGATTGTTCTTTGCCTTTTGTTTCATCTGCATCACTCAGTTCATCCTCCTTTCTCGGAGTTTGGTTAATTTCATCAAATACAACATGTATGGATTCTTCTACAACTTGGCTTCGTTTATTGAAAATTCTATATGCTCTGCTATTTGATGAATAACCAAGGAATATAGCCTCGTCGCTTTTAGCATCTAACTTTCCCAAGTTAGTTTTTCCATTGTTCAAAACATAACATGTACATCCAAAAGCATGAAAATAAGAGATATTCGGTTTCCTTCCTTTCCATAGTTCATATGGGGTCTTTTTCAAGATTGCTCGAATGGTAACACGGTTCAATACATGACAAGCTGTACTTACAGCTTCACCCCAAAATTTCTTGGATAGATTGCTCTCATTTAGCATAGTTCTAGCCATCTCTTGTATAATTCTATTTTTCCTTTCTACTACTCCATTTTGTTGTGGAGTTCTTGGTGCAGAAAATGTGTGGTGAATTCCCTTTTTATTGCAAAATTCCATGAATCGTTTGTTTTCGAATTCGCCACCATGATCGCTTCTTATGGTCACAATAGTACTTTGTTTTTCATTTTGCACCAAATTTACAAAAGTTGCAAACATAGAGAAGGCTTCATCTTTACTAGCTAAGAGAATTATCCATGTGAATCTTGAAAAATCATCAACTATGACAAATACATATTTCTTTCCACCAATGGTTAGAATGTCGGATGGCCCGTATAGATCCATATGTAGCAATTCAAGTGGCTTAGTGGTGGAAATTTCCTTTTTGGTAGAGAAAGGCATCTTGGGTTGTTTTGATAATTGACATGCCTTGCAAATCTTGTCTTTGTCATATTTCAATCTTGGTAATCCTTCTACCAAACTCTTTTTCCATAGGGTTTTTATGTTTCCCATATTTATATGTCCAAGCCTTTTATGCCAAACCCATGGATCATTATCAATGGCCATTAGACATTGACCATTCAATTCATCAAGTGAAACCAAATATACATTTCCATGTCTTTTACCACTAAACATGATATGCTCTCCATCAAATACATTACATATAGATGATTCAAACACAACTTTGTATCCTTTATCACATAATTGGCTAATGCTCATTAAATTGTGTTTGAGTCCTTCAACAAACAAAACATCTTCCATGCATGCATTTGAAATACTATGTATATTTCCTTTACCTTTAATTTTACTTTTTTCATTATTGCCAAAGGCAACCATTCCATCATTACAAGGCTTAAGTTTGTGAAACAAACTTCTTTCACCGGTCATATGCCTTGAGCAACCGCTATCCATAAACCATTCATTGTTTGCCTTTGCCTTAAGACATGTCTGAAAAATAAGCAAATAAATCTTATCTTCTTGGTACCCATTTTATGGGTCCATTTGGGTTAGTAATATAGATCAATCTTTGTTGTTCTAACTTTGAAAGCCCAAATCTTGTGTTTCTTGGAACCCAAACTAATTTTGCACCATGGTCATATAATTTCTTAAAATTACATTTGTAAGTTTTGTGACCCATTTTATTGCAGAAATTACAAGCCATAGGTAATCTTGGAGTAGGCCTCCAAGTATGCAATGGTTCCATTATTGGTCTTCTAGTCCACTTAAAATTTTTCTTTTGTGGCTTGTATATAGATGCATTTTTAGTTTGATGTTTCTCAAATATTTGTACATTTGATTTGCTACTTTCTCCTTGCTCAAATGTATGATACCCAAGACCTCTTTTATGTGTTTGGGAGGTCATATTCAAAAACATTTTGACGCTTTCTCCTGGATTAGAGAACTTAGCTAATGATTCATTTAATGATTTGTTCTCCTTTTTTAGCAGATCATTTTCATCTTTCAATTTGTCTAATCTTTCTGCAAGTTTACCATTTACAATTATTGTTGCGTCACATTGTCTTTTCTTAATTGTAAACTTGCTTCCTAATTTCTTTATTTCTTCATATAATGAATCATATGCAGTTTGTAGCTCATCTAATTCAGTACATTTGAGGCATTCTTGAGAGGAAGAAAAACTTGATTTAGAATGGGAGAGTTTGGAACTTACTTCTTCATCGCTTGTGCATTTTGTTGAGGTAATTCGTTCTTCTTGTTCGATTTGTGCCATGCAGCAAATTCTTGCACATTCTTCCGCCTCGTTTTCGTCGGTTGAGGAATTACTCATTGTAGATTCCTCATCGTTTACATACATGCCTCTATCTTTGTACTTTTGGAATCTTTTGTTGTTCCTTCTATCCTTTCTTTGTTCGTTTGCCTTGCTTTCTTCGGGAGTTGGACATTGAGCTTGCATATGTCCCGAACCGCCGCATCGGTAGCATTTGGTTGGTTCTTTCTTCTTCTCTTTGGGAGTTCTTTCCTTGAAGCTTCTGAAATTTTTCCCTTTCCTCACAAATTTTCTGAAGCGTTTTGTGAGAAGGGCAATCTCGTCGTCGTTTTGAGAAGAGGAGGTATCTTCAGTGTCTTGTGCGGCTTTCAAGGCGATTGCTCTTTTGCCCCTATGTTGATCTTCATTTCTTCTCTTAATTAGCTCATGTGACATGAGTGAGCTAATTAAGTCTTCAAGCTTTAAAGTGTTTAGGTCTTTGGCTTCTTCTATTGCAGTGATCTTTGGAGTCCATGATTCCGGTAGAGCTCTTAAGATCTTCATAACCTGCTCAGATTCAGAAATAGCCTTTCCAAGACCTTTTAAAGCATTAGTGATTTTTGAGAATCTAGCGAACATTTCAGAAATATTTTCTGTTTCTAGCATTCTAAAATTCTCTAGTTCTCCAATCAAAATATTTCTTCTCGTCCCTTGGACTTGAGAAGTTCCTTCATAGATAGAGGTTAGCGTATCCCATATTTCTTTGGCGGTCAAGCAAGAGGATACTCTATCATATTCAGAAGCATTAAGAGCACAAAATAAAGAGTTCATAGCTTTGGCGTTGCTCTTAACAATTCTTACTTCCTCATAGGTCCATTTGGAAGCTCTTTCATCGGTAGGCAAGGTTACTCCATCTTGGATAGCAATCCAAGAGTCCATGTTGGTAGCCATGATGAGTTGCTTCATACGAAGCTTCCAATATCCAAAATTGTTCCCGTCAAACAACGGTGGCCTTGTAAAGGATTGACCTTCAGCAAAAGCGGAAACGGAAGTAGATTGGGATGCCATTTTGATAAGATCTCTTTGGTAAACTCAAAGACCTGCTCTGATACCACTTGTTGGTCCCGAGTTAGTGGCAAAACCCAAGAGGGGAGGGGTGAATTGGGTTCTTTAAAAAATCTTTGGTAAATAAAGACTTAACCCCTTGAGTAATTAATCCCCTTTTGAAAAGAGCTAGAGAGCAATAAAGATAAAGCAGTAAAAAGAAATATAACACAAGATTTATAGTGGTTCGGGCAAACCTTCCCTACTCCACTCTTCCAAGCTCACATTCTGTTGTGACTTGGGTTCCACTATGTATTCCACGAATACACTTAGAGTCACCGCTCTCTTCTAGATTCCAGCTCTAGGAGGCATATACAACTAGAGCCACTTGCTCTCTTCTAGATTCTAGCTCTAGGGGGCATAAACAACTCACATGCAAAAGTAGGTGATGAGTCTCACTCCAATCACACCCTACTTTGCATATACTTGATCTTAGCTACCCAAGCTAAATCAAGATTTATACAACAAGACAATGAAATAAATGAAACTACACTTTGCAGATTTGTGTAGGCAGATTTAGCTCGAGGAAGAAGTTGTAGAAGCAGCTGTGAATGAATATTGTTGAAGGCGCTAGCAACTTGAAGCTTTCTTCTTCCTTAGAATTTATACGGACCACTCAACAATGGAGAAAAGCAAATAGGAAACCTTTCTTACACTTCTTTTCTCTCTTTGAACTTTAACGTAGTGTCTTGTGTTCTCTTGTTGTGTTTTCACGTTTATTTGAGGGTCCTTTTATAGAGGGAAAAAAATATGAACGTTATGGAGGTGGTTGGTGCGCAATAAATGAACTCCAACGTTCAAAAATTTGACCGTTATACCCAAGTCGAAGGTGGAGTCGACTTGGGATGCGACTTGGCTACCCAAGTCGCATCTGGAGTCGACTTTGTCTGCGACTCCAGTTCTTCGGATTCCCAAGTCTTAGGCTTGGTCGACTTGACTTCAGACTTCGACCCAAGTCGATCCTGAAGTCGACTTGGCCTGCGACTTGGCTCGGGTTTTGCTGAACCTGCTTTGATCTTCAAGTTGTGTTCTTCTATCTTGGATTGGCTTGATTCTTACTTAGATGATTCATGCATATTTGACTTATGTAGTCTTGATAGACATTGTTTGAATCATTCTTGTATCTTTGTCTTTGAGCTTGATAGACTTGATTTGATGTAGAACATGATTTTTGACTTTGAATTTGACTCATTTGTTTGTCATCTTGATTCCTTGGACTTGAGTGATAAATCTTCTTGAATATCTTGAAAACTGCATCTTTTGAATTTTGAACTTCTCAAGTCGTGGATGGAGTCGACCTAGCCTGCGACTTCACCCAAGTCGCACCTGGAGTCGACTTCGTTTGCGACTTCGTTATGTTCGTTTCCACTTTTCAGCTCTGGATACTCCAAGTCGATGCTAGAGTCGACTTCGTCTGCGACTTGACTTCCCAAGTCGCAAGTGGAGTCGACTTGACCTGCGACTTCACCTGTTGCCTTTTGGGATTCATTCTCAAGTCGATATTTGAGTCGACTTTGGGATCGACTTCACCCAAGTCGAAGTCCAAGTCGACTTGGAGATCGACTTGACCTCTTTGCTTTCCTTAAACATTTAGCAAACATATTAGTACCTTTTATATACTCAAAATTAGTTTTTGTTAATCATCAAAACTCAAGATTTGGTCAATTTTATTGTTTTAAACATTGTTTCCAACATATCATTCATTGGATTTGGTATTGTCTCGCTAGTAAATTAAGTTTTATTCAAACCAAACATGAACATGTGCTCTCATTTGGTAAAAAGTATAGATTCAACTTAATAAAATTATTTAAGTTACGAAGAATGATCTTATTACTTAGTCCAATCCACAAAATTTATTAAAATTTTTTATTTCTTCTTTCATATACTTTTTAATCTGGGTATATGTAATATATAAATCAAATTTTTACTATTTTTAAAGATGTCATATACTTTTTAATCTGGGTATATGTAATATATAAATCAATTTTTTACTATTTTTAAAGATGTCATATACTTTTTAATCTGGGTATATGTAATATATAAATCAAATTTTTACTATTTTTAAAGATGTCATATACTTTTTAATCTGGGTATATGTAATATATAAATCAAATTTTTACTATTTTTAAAGATGTGTATAGATTATTTTTAGATTTTTAAATGTAGGACTATTTTAGTAATTTTCAACCCTTAAATGGCTAAATACCACTTTGTTTAAAATCTAAAAAAAAAAATTTACTTACCTTCAAAATTGTGAAACTTGGTTTATATATTAAAATATATCTAGAGAACAAGTTTAAAAGTTTTAAAAAATTAAGAAATAATTTTATTGTCCTTGGCTAAGTAAGCTGTTAATTAACTGAGACTAATAGGATCAAGCCCCTTTATTTATCTATCAACTTTAATTATCTTAATCGTCTAAGACATTCTTCCTATGTTGAATAATGATTCTACACATTCCTTATAATATTTTAATACATCTATGCTTGAATTTAGTTTTTCCTTCTAATTTACACACGTGGATTACATACATTCTCAAAAGTAGTATAGCCAACTTTTTTTGTTTTCTGATGAAGGTAGTATAGCCAATTTAGTACTTTGATTTAAATGATTTCTAGGACAATAATAAAATAAATAATGTTAAAGTATGTGACGAGTTACTAGTTAGACCTGGATTTCATCCTGGACCAAAACCAGTTAATTTTTTAATGGGAATGCTTCCACTCAAATAAATATCAATAATCCACATTTTTGCTCAAGGTCAACCGAACTCCTCATCATTCGGACTAATAGGCGTCGGTACCTGATAATCTTTTTTGAATGATATTTGTTATAATTAATCAAATATATTTTATGCTTGAAAAATTCAAATTGTGAATTGAACAACAAAATCTTTAGCGTAGTTCAGTTTTTTTTATTTCATTGTCTGACAACTCAAATCATCTCAAAGACATATATATATATATATGGGATCTGTTCTGGTGCAGCGTCACTGCACCGGAACAGCCGTGCAGTGGGCCCAAAATGGGGCCCACATGATCATGAAATCATGATCTACTCCACCTATTGTATTTAGAATAATGTATTCTTTGCACATGAGGTTGGGGAAGGAAACCTCAGGAAAAGATTTACATTAAACACGTCTTTACGCACAGCATCGAATATGCAGACTGGAGACTCATCTAATGAAGAACAGTAACCAGCCAATGTCTAAAGGATGCGATTTTTTTTTTTTTACTATGGCTTGGTTGAGTTCATGTTCGTGGCAGGTCCAAATGCGCATAGATAACAATGGTTGTTTTATTTTCATTTTTTTTTATATAATTTGACTATTTTTTATGCACAATCATTTACAATAGGTATTACAATGAACCAAATAAGATAAACTCTATAAAATAGATGTATTTTCGATAGCAGGAATGCTTCTATAGGATCTCTTCATTTTTAACGTCTTAAGAGTTGATAGAAGATTCAATTCATCTATTGCATATAACATCATTTACGGAAAGTCTTTTATTTGTTTAATATCACTTTATATGAGTCTCATCTATAAATATGTAAAATCAACGTACTAAAATAATTAAATACTGAATATCAATTTTTAAACTTTATTTTCAACATTTAAATTATCTAAAATATCACTATTATGTGGATAAATAATTTATTAAAGTATTATTATATTCTAATACATATGAAAATGTAACTAAGCATTTTTCCTAATTTACATATAAATATACCTATTTTTTAGCAAATATGGCCCATGCGCAAATTTGATTTAAATAAAGCATGATATCTTAACTAAACATATAATGAATAGATTAAATCTTGCAATAATCATCAACATCTAAAATGTAAATGCATTACATGAAATAGTGTTTATGTAACTTCCATAGCCCTTTTAATAGAGTTTGACTACCTATTTTAGCTCACCTTGATAATTGATGAAAAATATATTTCATCTATCATATTTTGCATCATTTATTTAGCTATGTGTACTCCATCATCTTTTTACATCATTATGCATGGGTCCTATCTACATAGTATGTAAAATGAACATAATAAAATCAAGATACTATGTATTTTTTTATCTGGGTTTTAGTTATTTTATGTAGGAGTTTTTCTTAGGGCATGTTTGGTAATTGAGGTGAGAAATGTGGGAGTACAGTTTTCAAGGCCCATCATTAGTAAATTAATTATCATATTTTTTCACTTTTATCCAATATTCCAATCATTTTTCCTATCAACTATCCTCCAATAAACCATTTTCTTCCAACTTTACCCTTATCATTCCATATCAATCACACAATTTTCAAAAGTATTTCATTTTCTACTCCCACTTCATCTCATAATTCCCACAAAATTCAAAATCCCTAATGTCCCCTTCGATAAAATCCTTCTTCTATGTAACACTTTCATTTTTAATATTTTGATGCATGATGAAAAATCTACTATATTTATCTATTTAGTATAGTTTATATTATCACAGAAGCCTTTTCATTTGTCTAGTGTCATTGCGTAAGGGCTTGATCTATAAATGTATAAAATCAGTGTAATAAAATGGTATAATGCCAACTATCAATTTTAAAATTATATTTTCAATATCTAAACCATAAAAAACATTATCACTATGTGACTAAATAATTTTATAAAGTATTATCATATTTTAATACATATGTAAATAAATCTAAATATTTTTATTTTATAATTTTGTAACGTTTCAACACCAAAAATAGCATTTTGATGTTGTGCTTGGGCTTGAGGGTTATCTGTCGTGATCTATCAAGTGTTGGATAGTATAAACTTACATAAAAGGGAATCATAATCTACAAATTGGATTTAGTGAAATAAAATACAACAATAGAATTTGTCCAATTATGCCATCATGCTTCCTAATCACTTTAAATAACATCCTTAAGCACCACCTACTAGAGCATCCAGGAGATAGCAACATATAAATAATATGAGAATTTAAATATAAAATAATGAGTGTCGTATGCATTTTATATCTTCTAAATGTAATATGTCTAAATATTCCTCTTTTGGCTAAATATCTAGCTTAGTTAATGGTTTTACCAAGCTTATCTAAATAATATTAAGCTTATCTATATAATATTAAGTGTTTTGATTTTAGGTGAGCTGCAGATCATGATTTGATAACAATTTATTTATCTAGGCACCCTAATTCTATCATCAAATCCTCTAAAGGAAAATTTGAGTCTTACACCTAATCCAAAAGGTTCAAAAATCTAGAAATTGATTACTGGATCATTAATTGAAATTTGGGATCAAAATTTTATGAGGGTTCATGCATGTACCACAATCTTGTGTGTGCATGTCCTTAAAATCAGATGGAAACCATCTTCTTCTTCCTTTGTGTGTGCAATCTTGTGGCAATTGTGGTTCCTGCATAATATAGGACTACCACACAATTTGGCCTCTCAATCCACTATTCCCCTTGTTAAGCTTGATGTTGGACACCTGTGTTTGGAACCAACTTCAATAGGTGGTAGGAACAACTTTATCTCTACCTAACCCACCTTAGAGTTGTTTACGTCCTCACCACCTTGAAGCTTGAAGAAACAGCAGATGAGACACGACAGCAGAAATGTAAAAAAAATAAAATGGGAGATGGATAACTACATCAGTAAATGCTACATCGTTGAATTTCTATTAGATTATCTTTTCAATGCGTACTAGAAAGTGGACACAACCAAAAAAATATGATACTCACTTCAACACAAGTATAACAAAGATGATGTGAGCATTAAGAAATTCCTTGTAAGTGATTTCCTTGTGTACAATATGATTGGCGATAAGTCAATCCTTGAATAAGATCATGAGATTCAGCGTATCGGCAATCAACTTGAGTTTGAGGGCAGTATAATAGATGGTCCATTATTAATAGGTACTATTATTGCAAAATTGACACTTAGTTAGAATAACCACTATAAGAATTTGAAACAAATGAAAGGTTTTATGAGCTTAGATGATCTTGCTCTCAATATTCATACTAAGAAAAATCTAGACTAAGCAAGAAGAATGATGATCAAGTTCAATCTAAGGCTTACATGGTTGAAACTCAAAACCATGTGATAGTTATCAATAATTAGCCCTCTAAAAATTTAACTTAAATATTAATAAAGCTATTGCTAAGAAGAGAAAGGGACCTTGTTATTATTGTAAAAAGATGATACAATTAAAAAGGAAGTGTAGGTTTCTCAAAAGAAGAATAACACTCAAAAAGGTCTTGAGGCACATGTTAAAGAAAATTTTGTTCCTATGATTTTCAAAATTTTTGTTATGAGTGATGGTCAAACTTGATGGCTTGATTCTGGGGTTACTAAGCATGTATGCAAAGATATGAGTTAGTTTAAAAACTATGAAATTAGTAATAATGAACATAATTTATTCATGTGTAATTTGTCTACCACCAAAGTGGTAGGATTAGGAACCATTGTTCTGAAGTTGACTTTTGAAAAATCACTTACCCTTACTAATGTACTTCATGTATTGAAAATACATAAAAATATAATCTCAATCAGCCTTCTTGGCAAATACGATTTTAAATTGGTATTTGAGTCAGATCATATTATTGTTACCAAGGGGGTATCTTTATTAGAAAGGGTTGTGTTGTAGACCTTTGTTAGAAAGGGTTATGTTGTAGATGACATGTTCCGCCTGAATGTGAATAATGGATCTTCATTTGTGTATATTGTTGATTCCTTTTCTTTAAGGCATGATAGACTATGTCATGTTATTTTTAGAAGTATGGATACCATGATGAAATTAAAATTAATTTCTAGATCCTCTAATGTTAATATATTGTTGATTTGTTCAATATATGTAAAGTTTGTGATCAAACTAAAATTACTAAAAATCCATCTCAAAAGATAGAAAGAAATTCAGAATTATTGGGCTTAATTTATTCTTATAGTTGTGATATGGAAAATAACCTAAGAAGAAGTAGCAAAAGATATTTTATAACATTTATAGATAATTTTAGTAAATATCCTATGTTTATCTATAAAGAACTAAAGATGAAGTCTTATGTAAATTCAAATCTTATAAGGCTGAAGTTGAAAATCAATTTGGTAAAACCATTAAATTTCTAAAATTAGATAGAGGTAGCGAATATTTATTTAAGTGATTTTAATAATTTTTATGAAACTGTTGTCATAATTTACTAAATAACAACCCTTGTACACCTCAATAGAATGAAACTACAAAAAGGAAAAATAGAACATTGGTTGATATGGTAAATTCAATGTTAATAAATGCATATTTAAGTGAAGGTCAATGTTGTCAGAACCGGACCAGACTGGCCGGTTCGACCGGGAACCGATCCAGTTTTTGGTTCATTTGTATACGGTTCGGTTCGTTTACAAAAAACCGTCCGAACTGGTGAACTGGCGGTCGAACTAGAAATTCCGGTCTAACTGGATTCGCTCGGTCGAACGATCGAACGACCTAAATGGCTAAACTTAATATATAATTATACATACTTTAAAAAAATGAAAATGAAACGAAGTTAACGAACCCACTGTCCCACTCGCCTCGCTCACCCTCTCTCGCGGATGAACCCTACTCCTTGCCAGACGCACGCATCGCCCGCCGCGCTTGCCGGTCGCCTCTCTTTGCTGTCTCGCTGCTCGCCGTTTAGTCTTCAGTCTTCCCAAGGAGAAGCGGGAGTCTCCAGACTTCAACTGGATATCAATTCTGTTTCATGAAACGGAAATGCAAATGGAGAAAAAAAGGAAGGAAGCTGACACGGAAGGACGATTCAGCTTTTGGCGACGACGGATGCACTCGCCAGGACGCCGTAAGGGCCCACAACCGTCCCGTGCTTTCTAGTCTTTCGATCATGGCTGCTGTCTAGAATCATGGCCCAGACTTGTGCGGCCAAGGGTTGACGGCGGGATAGGGTTTTGGGTCCTCCGTCTGTTCTCGTCCGCATCGACCACAAAATCGAGCGCTCTCTCTCTCTCTCTCTCTCTCTCTCTCTCTGCGGAGCCAAAGGCCCTATCATGGGGTAATTTTCGTTCGACCAGCCTTGCCTCGAACAAAATGTGGACAAGTGTTTTACCTTAGCGTCAACAATGAGTTGTCGCATTCCAAAAAAATTCGAAAGGTTAAACAAAAGTTGGATTTTTTGAATTCGAAATGACATCATTTGTAAAGTGATTAATATCGGTTACACTACAGGTGAACCGGTACACTCAAATTTTATACCACTCATATTTGTATAGCATCAATTGAAACATTACCCACCTTGAAATCCACTCTGACTAATGGCTTTTGATTTTTAAAATCTGTGTTCGATGAGATTGATGCATTTAATGGTTTATAAACTTCTAAATTTTCATTTTTTTGTTGAACATAGGAGATATTCTTAATTTTTATATTATTATAGGTTATTTAATTGTTCAAATTTTCAACACTTACTGATTTGTTTTATTTCTTATTTTCTCAAGTATGTTTATAGCAATTCATCAAGGTACCGAAATAAAGAGGAAGAATTCAAGAACCAACAACCAATCAACAACGGTCATGGCTTATTACAAGTTTAAGTCTTTCAGGTTAGTTAATATAGTTAATTTTTCTAAAATTCATGCTTAAAGATTTTTTAAAACTTTCTATTAATTTTTTCCTACATGTTTTGCACTTATATTGTGGTCCTTAAAATCTAACATATATATTTAGGATTTATAAAAATATAATTTTATCAATATATTTATTTAAAATTTTAAAAAAATTTAATATTTATGACATCATAAATATGTTATGCTGACGTTACTGGTTCGAACCAGTTTGATTAACCGGTTGAACCGGTTCGAACCAGACCAGTTCCTTTACCGGTTGAATCACCGGTTCGGTTCTGGCAACATTGGTAAAGGTTGATGAGGTAAAGCTTTATTAACAGCTTGTCACATTTTTAATAGAGTCCCATGAAAGAAAACTAAAGTCACTCCTTATGAATTATGAAAAATCAAGACATCTAATTTTAAATATCTAGGAGTTGGGGGTTGCAGAGCTTTAGTAAGAGTGTTTGATCTTAAAAGAGCTAGATTAGGATAAAAAGGAATAGAATGCATATTTTGGGTTATGTAATCAATAATAAAACTTATAGATTTGTAATGGTAGAGTCTAATAGTCCAATTTATCAAAATATCATTATTGAATCTAGAGATACTGATTTTTATGAAAACACTTATAAATCTTTTCCTAAGCTTGGTAATAATGATAAAGTGTCTTCTTCTCAACTGTTAGATAAATTTATGGGTGGTGATTTTGTATCTATAGATAAACATATAGAAGATGATAATGAAAATACGAAAAGAAGTAAAAGAGTTAGGAAAGATAATTATAATTGCTTTGGGCTTAATTTTTAGTTGTACTTCATAGAAGGATCCAAAAATAATATAAATGATAAACACAGTTGTTTTTTTATATCGAAGGAGACCCGTCTACTTATGAAGAGGCAATGAAATCTCCAGATGTATCATACTGAAAAAAAACAATTCAAGATGAAATATATTAAATAATGGGAAATGGAACTTGAAAGTTAGTTGATTTACCACTAGGATCTAAACCCGTAGGTTGTAAATAGATTTTAAAAAGAAAATAAAAGCTAATAGCTCGATTGATAAATTTAAAGCTTGGTTAGTAGCTAAGGTTTCAACAAAAGGAAGGTATAGATTTCTTTCACACCTACGCCCCAGTGGCTAGAATTTCAACCATTAGATTATTAATGACCTTAGCTTCTATCCATTACCTTGAAATTCACCAAATGGATTAAAAATTGCATTTCTAAATAGAGATTTAGATAAAAAAAATTACATAGGACAACTTGAAAGATTCATAATGCCTAGACAATAAAAGAAAGTTTACAAACTGATAAAATTATTATATGGTTTAAAATAGGCATCTAAGCAATGACATGAAAAGTTTGATCAGGTTGTGTTATCAAACGAGCTTAAATTAAACCAATCAGACAAATATGCTTATAGTAAATTTAATGTAAATAAAGGTGTTATTATTTGTCTGTATATGGATGATATGCTCATATTTGCCAATCATATCATATTGAAAAAATATTCAAGCTATTTAACTATTTTGATACTAGTATAGCCTCAACTCCTTTTGATCCAACATTAAGTTGTGTAAAAATGATGAAAGATTTGCAGCTCCGCTTGAGTATGCTAAAGTAATTGGAAGTTTAATATATGTCATGTATTATACTTTGCCAAATATTGCTTATGTTGTGGGAATACTTAGCATGTTCACTAATAATCTAACATATACACGTTGGAACACAATTTATAGGGCATTAAAAGATTTGAAAAAGATCATTGCTTACGGATTACATTTTAGTGGTGAACTTACTATATTGAAAGGATACAATGATGCAAGTTGGATTTTGGATATGAGGAATCCATATCTACTATTAGTTGGATTTTGGATATGAGGAATCCATATCTACTATTAGTTGAATTTTTGCCCTGGGGAAGCCGCTATTTTGTGAGCTTTTAAAAGGAAAACCTGCATTGCATATTCTACTATGTGTTGGAAACAAGTGTTGAAATCAATGGCAAAATAAGCCAAGTCCATGTTTTGATGATTAACAAATCAATCTGAGTAAATTTTGATTATTAACATGTTTGTGAGATGATTAAAGGATATAAAAATGAAGAAAATGGAGCATGACAAGTCAAGTCGATTTCCAAGTTGACTCAGGCATCGACTTAGGTCAAGTCGATCCCTAAGTCGACTCCAGCACAGACTTGAAACGCATTTTTACATCCAGCGTTGAAATTGAGAGCACGATCTGCTGAGGTAGCACACGAAGTCGACTTAGCATGCGACATGGATGAAGTCGCAAACCATGTCGACTCCAGCATCGACTTCAAACGTCATTTTTGTCCAGTGTTGAAATTGGGGAACAAAGCTGCTGAAGTTGCAGACCAAGTCGACTTCGCATGCGACTTGGGTGAAGTCGCAGACCAAGTCGACTCCAGCATTGACTTCAACTGATCAGCACACGTTTTGAAGAGCAAAGTCGCAAACCAAGTCGACTTGATACTCGACTTGAAGTAAAGTTGAAGACCAAGTCGACCCAATCTTTCAACTTGGACAAAATGAAGATCAAATCAAGACCAAAGCAAGCAAGGTTGCATGAATTCATCAAGAACACATATTTGGACATTTTCATCAACTCCAAGATTCAAGTATTCAAGATTGTAACTCACGGAGCTAAAGGATTTCAAGCAAGAATAAATATACTGAGTTTCAAATAACATAAATCAAGGGAAGAACATTTAATTTGAAGAAAATCAAGCAACCAAAGCCATCTTCAAAAAATTCAAGTTCAATTAGCGAGTTAAGGAAGTGAAGTCGCAACCGAAGTCGAATTCACCTGCGACTTGGGTCAAGTCTAGGACCAAGTGACATAGAATGGAACTTGAAGTATTCGCTGAAGGGAGAAGTCACACCCGAAGTTGACTCCAGCATGCGACTTGGGCGAAGTCGCACCGAAGTCGACTCCACCTGCGACTTGGGTTGTAACGATCAGAAAATTTTCGAATGTTGGCGCATGAAATGCGCCCCACCTACTTCCAAACGTTTGAATTCCCTCGCCATTTATATAAGACATTCAAGATGAACATAGAGGATAGCTGAAACTTCATTGATTGAGCATGACTCCCATTCCTAAGAGCATCAAGTGATCAAGCCAACATCTAGAAGAAGAATATTGCATTCAAACTGTCAAGAGCTGCTCGCTAAATCATTCAGACTGCTTCACAAGTTCTTCTCCATGCTAAATCTGCCTCTACACATCAGTAACTTGTAGAAATCTTCTAATTCTTTCTTATTGTATTGAACTTGATTTAGTTTCGGTAACTAAGATCAAGTGTAAGCAAAGTAGTGTGTGACTGGAGTGGAACTCGTCACCTACTTGTACTGTGTGTTGTATATGCCCTCTAGAGTTGGAATCTAGAAGAGAGCAGAGACTTTAGTTGTATTTGTGAAATACATAGTGGCACAAGGGGTGTGAGCTTGGAAGAGTAGAGTTGGGAAGGTTATTTGAACCACTATAAATCTTGTCCATTGATTTATTTCTGCTCTTATTATCTTATTGCTTTCCTTTTTATTTCATTGAAGGGGATTGAACTAAACCGGGGAACATTTTCTGTTTAAGCGAAAGATTTTTTAAAATACCCAATTCAACCCTCCCCTCTTGGGTAATTGCCATAAACTCGGGACCAACAAGTGGTATCAGAGAAGGTCTTTGAGTTTTACCAAAGAAATCTTTTGATATGGCATCCCGATCTACTTTCGTTCCCGCATTTGCCGAAAGCAATCTTTTACTAGGCCACCATTGTTTGACGGGAACAATTTTGGCTATTGGAAGCTACGTATGAAACAACTCATCATGGCTACAGATATGGACTCTTGGATTGCAATCCAAGATGGTGTGACCTTGCCTATTGATGAAAGAGCTTCCAAACGGACCGATGAGGAAGTAAAAATTGTTAAGAGCAACGCTAAGGCCATGAATTCATTATTTTGTTCTTTTACTGCCTCTGAATATGATAGTGTATCCTCTTGCTTAACCGCCAAAGAAATATGAGATACTTTAACATCTATCTATGAAGGAATATCTCAGGACCAAGGGACAAGAAGAAACATTTTGATTGGAGAATTAGAAAGTTTCAAAATGTTGGATACTGAGAACATTTCTGAAATGTTTGCTAGATTTTCAAAAATTACTAATATTTCGAAAGGTCTTGGAAAAGCTATCTCCGAATCTGAACAGGTCATGAAGATCCTAAGAGCTCTACCGGAATCATGGACTCTGAAGATTATTGCAATAGAAGAAGTCAAGGACCTAAACACGTTGAAGCTAGAAGACCTCATTAGTTCATTAATGTCACATGAGCTAATCAAGAAAAGAAATGAAGATCACCACAAAGGAAAGAGAGAAATTGCATTAAAAGCCACTCAGAACTCGGATGAGTCCACCTCCTCATCTCACAATGATGATAAAAACATTACTCTGTTAACTCGAATATTTCGAAAGTTCGTAAGGAAAGAAAATAACTTCAAAGGTTTCAAAGAGAGACCAAGAAAAGAGAAAAAGAAGGAGGTTACACAATGCTATAGATGCGGCGGTATGGAACATATGCAAGCTCAATGTCCTACACCGGAAGAAAAATCAAAGGATCGTCAAGAAAAGAAAGAAATATATGAAAGCCGAAAATTCCAAAAGCCTAAGGAAAGAGGAATGTACGTGAATGAAGAAACTTCATCAACAAGTAGCTCCTTAACTGATGATTTTGAAGTAGCAAATTGTGTAAGAATATGCTGCATGGCGCAGATTGAGCAAGAAGAAACTTTGAACACAACGGAAGTTTTAGAAGAGCAAACCACCTCAACAAAATGCACAAGTAATGAAGAGGTAACTTTCAAAATTTGTTATTCTCAATTTACTTATTCTTCTATTCAAGAATGTCTCAAATGTACTGAATTAGAGGAATTACAACAAGCGTATGATTCATTATATGGGGAAATAAAAAAATTGGGAAATAAATTATCATTAAAGAAACAACAATGTAATTCCATTATTATTGTAAATGGAAGACTAGCAGAAAGAACAACAAAATTGAAAGAAGAAAATGAACCGTGTAGAAATTGAAAAAGGAGAACGAATCCTTAAATGAATCATTAACTAAGTTCTCTAATCCAAGAGAGAGTGTGAAAATGTCTCTGAACATGACCTCTCAAAACAATAAAAGAGGTCTTGGATACTCCACATTTGAGCAAGGAGAAAGTAACAAATCAAATATGCCAAAACTTTGGAAAAATCAAGCTAAAGCTGCACCTATTTATAAACCCAAAGGGAAACAAGTTGTTTGGACTTGAAGGCCAACTTTTGAACCACAACATACTTGGAGGCCTACTCCTAGATTACCAATGGCCTGTAACTTTTGCAATAAGATGGGTCACAAAATTTATAGATGCAACTTTAAGAAACTGTATGACCATGGTGCAAAATTAGTTTGGGTTCCAAGAAACACAAGATTTGGGCTTTCAAGAATAGAACAACAGAGATTAAATCAGTTTACTAACCCAAATGGACCCATAAAATGGGTACCAAAGAGATAAGCTTTATTTGCTCATTTTTCAGGTATATTTCAAGGCAAAGGCAAACAACGTTTGGTTCATAGATAGTGGTTGATCAAGGCATATGACTGGAGAAAGAAGTTTATTTCATAAACTCAAGCCTTGCAACGATGGAACTGTTGCCTTTGGAAATAACGACAAAGGTAAAATCAAAGATAAAGGAAACATTTATAGTATTTCAAATGCATGTATGGAGGATGTGTTATTTGTTGAATGACTCAAGCACAATCTGATGAGTATTAGCCAATTATATGATAAAGGACAAGGTTGTATTTGAATCATCTATATGCAATGTATTTGATGGAGAACATATCATGTTTAGCGGAAAAAGACATGGAAATGTATATTTGGTTTCACTTGATGAACTAGATGGTCAATGTCTGACGACCATTGACAATGATCCATGGGTTTGGCATAAGAGGCTTGGGCATATAAACATGTCAAATATTAAAACCTTATGGAAAAAGAGTTTAGTAGAAGGATTGCCAAAATTGAAATATGACAAAGACAAAATTTATAAGGCATGTCAACTGTCAAAACAACCTAAAATGTCTTTTTCCTCCAAAAAGGAGATTTTCACCACTAGGCCACTTGCTACACATGGATCTATATGGGTCATCCAACATTTTAACCATTGGTGGAAAGAAGTATGTATTCGTAATAGTTGATGATTTTTCAAGATTCACATGAGTAATTCTCTTAGCTAGTAAAGATGAAGCCTTCTCTATGTTTGCAACTTTTGTAAACTTGGTGCAAAATGAAAAATAAAGTACTATTATGACCATTAGAAGTGATCATGGTGGTGAATTTGAAAATAAATGATTCATAGAATTATGTAATGAAAAAGGAATTCACCACACATTTTCTGCACCAAGAACTCCCAACAAAATGGAGTAGTTGAAAGGAAAAATAGGACCATACAAGAGATGGCTAGAATAATACTAAATAAGAGTAAATTATCCAAGAAATTTTGGGGTGAAGCTGTAAGTACAGCTTGTCATGTGTTAAACCGAGTTACTATTAGAGTAATCTTAAAAAAGACCCCATATGAGCTATGGAAAGGTAGAAAACTAAATATTTCATATTTTGATGCCTTTGGTTGCACATGTTATGTTTTGAACAATGGTAAAACCAACTTGGGAAAACTGGATGGCAAAAGTGATGAGGCAATATTCCTTGGTTACTCATCAAATAGCAAAGCATATAGAGTCTTCAATAAAAGGAACCAAGTTGTAGAGGAGTCAATACATGTTTTTGATGAATTTAATTCATGCTCCAAAAGAAAAGATGATTTAAGTGATGCAGATGATGTCACAAGTAATATTGAAAAACTGCATGTGAAAAAGCAAGAAGAATCTATGGATAAAAAGGTAAGTGAAGGTAATGTTTTCTATAAACCACCAATTGACCTGAAATTCAAAAATGACCATCCAATTGAGTAAGTTATTGGCAATATCTATGAAGGAGTAAAGATTAGAAGGTCAAAACAAAATATTTGTGGACAATATGCTTTTATGTTAAAAATTGAACCAACAACTATTGATCAAGCTCTTGATGATGAAAATTGGATCATAGCAATGCAAGAGGAGCTAAATCAATTTGAAAGAAACCAAGTTTGGCATCTTGTTCCAAGACCAAAAGACTGTACTGTCATTGGCACAAAATAGGTCTTTAGGAACAACTTAGATGAAAGTGGACTTGTGGTGAGAAACAAAGCTAGACTTGTGGCAAAAGGATACTCACAAGAAGAAGGAATAGACTTTGAAGAATCGTATGCTCCGGTTGCTAGATTAGAGGTCATTCGCATTTTACTAGCTTTTGCATCTTACATGAACTTTAAGTTGTTTCAAATGGATGTTAAAAGTGCATTTTTGAATGGGTATATAAATGAAGAGGTGTATGTTGAACAACCACCTGGATTTGAGGAGAAAGATTAATCTAAATTTGTATACAAATTAACCAAAGCACTATATGGTTTAAAATAAGCTCCAAGATCATGGTATGAAAGATTGAGCAAATTTTTTATTGATCATGACTTCCAAAAAGGAAAGATAGACACCACTCTGTTCATCAAGTATAAAGAAAACAATATTTTGATTATTCAAATCTATGTAGATGATATTATTTTTTGTGCTACTAATGAGATCCTTTGTCAAGAATTTTCTGAGCTTATGCAGAAAGAATTTGAGATGAGTATGATGGGAGAGCTGAATTTCTTCCTTGGACTACAAATTAAGCAACTAAGTAAAGGGATCTTCATAAACCAGTCCAAGTATGTTAAAGAAATGTTAAAGAAGTTCGGCATGGAAAATAGCAAAGGGGCAAACACCCCTATGAGCTCAACCATTAAAATTGACAAAGATGAGAAAGGTAAATTTGTTGATTTAAAGTTATATAGGAGCATGATAGACTCTCTATTATATTTAACAGCCTCTAGACCCGATATACTGTTCAGTGTTTGTATGTGCTCTAGATTTCAATCATGTCCAAAAGAATCACATTTTGTAGCTGTAAAAAGAATTTTCAGATACTTAGTAGATACTACCAACATAGGACTTTGGTATCCAAATGGTTCTAATTTTGATTTAATCGGCTACTCGGATGCGGATTTTGCCGGTTACAAGGTAGATAGAAATAGCACTAGTGGAACATGTTAGTTTCTTGGAAATATGTTGGTTTCATAGTTTTCAAGAAAACAAACTAGTGTTGCTTTATCCACCGCGGAAGCCGAATATATTGCCGCCGGGAGCTGTTGTGCCCAATTGCTTTGGATGAAACAACAACTTAGGGATTATGACATGGAATTCAAAGATATACCTATTAGATGTGATAACACTAGTGCAATATGTTTAACTAAAAATCCAATGCTGCATTCTAGGACCAAGCATATAGGCCTAAGACATCATTTTATCAGAGAACATGTAGAAAATCATGATATATGTTTGGAATATGTGAAAACCGAAGATCAAATTGCAGATATATTCACCAAACCTCTAGCAAAAGAATCATTTTATAAAATTAGAAATGATATAGAGATGATTGAGTTAAATTAGGAACAATAAGGTATGAGAAATGAACTTAGAAAAGTCCAAGTCGAGGGGGAGCACAAGCTGAGGGGAAGCACAGGTTCAAGGGGAGCAGCCCCCGCCATTCTCAAAAGGGTCAACCCGCTCCACCACAGGATGACCCTGAGAAGCCTGCCATCCCTATTTTTGATCAATTGACAAAAATGGGGAGAATAGATTAGGATTTGAGTCTCGGGTTGGACAGATTGTATATAAGTTTGCATATGAAAAGTTTAAGTTTGTTCTGCTTAGGTTCTGTTTTTAATTAATGATGAAATGCTTGTATGAACGATTTTAACTTGTGAATTATTGGAAATGAAATATGCAATTGTTGAAAATGGAATATGTAAGATAAACTTCAAAATGCAAAAGACCAGTAATTATTCTAAAGATACCAAAACAAGAAAAATAGTATGTTTTAAAGACATTGAAAGGTATATACTCAAATCGGTTTTGTCAATTATCAAAAAGGGGGAGATTGTTGAAAACATGTGTTGAAATTGTTGGTCCCGAGTTTATGGCAATTACCCAAGAGGGGAGGGGTGAATTGGGTATTTAAAAAATTAAAACTTTAATTAGAGATTTTACCCCGATTTAGTTTAAACCCCTTTAATGAAATAAATAGAAAGCAATAAGATAATGAAAGCAAAAATGAAAAACAGTAGACAAGATTTATAGTGGTTCGGGCAACCTTTCCCTACTCCACTCTTCCAAGCTCACACTCCCTTGTGACTTGGGTTCCACTATGTATTCCGCGAATACAACTAGAGTCTCCGCTCTCTTCTAGATTCTAGCTCTAGGGGGCATATACAACCAGAGCCTCTGCTCTCTTCTAGATTCTAGCTCTAGGGGGCGTGTATAACAAGCAACACAAGTAGGTGATGAGTTACACTCCAATCACAATCCTACTTGCTATATCTTGGTTTGAAACACCAAACTCAAACTAAGCACCAAAATCAAATAACAAGATGAAATAAAAGAAATCTACACTTTACAGATTTGTGTAGCAAGTTTCAGCTCGAGGAAGAATCTGTAGAAGCAACGAATCGTATTGCGTTGAAGCAAACAGCAACTTTGAAGCTTGTTCTTCCTTTGAAAGTGTATAGATCACTCAATTGTAGAGAAAAGTGGATTGAAACTCTTAGTAGCACTTCTTTCCTCTTTTTCAGCTCTATCTTGTATGTATCCACGTTTGCTTGAGTGTATATATATAGAGGAGGGAGAATTTTGAACGTTATAGAGTTGGTTGGCGCGTAATAAATGTTCCAACGTTCAAAAATTCGAACGTTACGTATCCAAATCGCAGGTGGAGTCGACTTCGTGTGCGACTTCAGATGCTCTTCAGTTTCCAAGTCTGTCTTCTGGGTCGACTTGGTCTGAGACTTAACTTCAAGTCGATCTTGGAGTCGACTTGGCTACTTTCTTTTGCCAAGTCAGTTTGATCTTTGTTGAAGCGTCTCTTGCTTGCTTAACTTCTTCTTCTTCTTTTGTCTTTCAATACTTGGAACTTATTTGTATAAAATTTCTTTAGCTTTAAGTCTAGAGAACTTGATAAACTTGAATCTTGTATGAACAAATCAAACTTTTATTTAGAATGATTGAATCCATGTGTCTTGCTTGCTTTAAACTTAGATTAGTCTTCATATATTCAAGTTGAGAAATTTGAGTCGTCTTCATCTTCTATTTGACTCAAGTCTATCTCGAAATCGACTTGTTCTTCGACTTGAACTTGAAAATCTGCCCTACTAAGTTGAAGTTGATGCTGGAGTCGACTTTGCCTGCGACTTCACCCAAGTCGCATGTGGAGTCGACTTCGGTTGCGACTTCAGAATATTGGCAATCCAATTTCAACGCTGGAAGAAAATTGCATCTTGAAGTCGATACTGGAGTCGACTTCGCTGCGACTTCATCCAAGTCGCAAGTGGAGTTGACTTCATCTGCGACTTCAGTATGTCCAAGTCCTCAATTTCAACGCTGTCCTAAAATCAACACTTGAAGTCGCTGCTCGAGTCGACTTGGGGATCGACTTGGCCTAAGTCGATATCTGAGTCGACTTGGAGATCAACTTGATCTGTCATACTTTGCATATTTCATTTTTATAACCTTAAACACTGCACAATACATATTAGTAGCTAAAATTTACTCAAATTCTGTTGTTTAATCATCAAAACACATGGTTTGAGTATTTTCATTCAATTTCAATAATTGTTTCCAACAATCTCCCCCTTTTTGATGATTGACAAAACCAATTTGAGTTTGTACCTTTCAATATGTCATATTCATCATACTTTATTCAAACATTCAATAATTTCCAAATATATCATCAGTGATCAGAGCAAGACATAATCAGAGCATAAAACAGAACATAATTCAAACTTTTCATATTAGCATAATTCATACAGATTACAATGCAAAGTAAAAAAGAAACCTATATACAAGCTACCCAACCCAAAAAGAACTTAAAAAATCTAAATTTAACTCCTAAAACTCAACCTATCCTATCCTATCTCCCCCTTTTTGTCAATCAGGCAAAATAAGAGTCAATTACCAAAGATTTGGTGAATTGAAACTTGGAAATGAGATATGATTTTTGGGTAGGTTTGATGGGTCGAATATGGGTAGAAGAGTAAAAAGATGAAACGGGTGCTGGGGTAGGATCTTTGTGAACTGATCCGGTATCAAACGGATCCAGTTCGGGTATGGGCTGATTTCGATGATACCCAGATGCCAGGTGATAGCGAATGGTTCGAAGCTCCTGATCTATACGATCTTGGCGTGAATACATATCTGTTATCGCATTTTGGACCCCAGCAATTTGGCTAGTTAGTCGGTCATCTAACTGCTCAAGGTGAACTCGAATAGCGTTCACCGAAGTGTCCCATGATGAGGGATGTGGTGCAAGATCAGGAATCTATGAACTGTGAGGTGAGCAGGAGCCGTGTGACACGGGCGAGGCTGGCTATTCAGGAGCGTTTGTATGTGGAGCAGGTTGCTCACCCTCTGCTGGCGGGGGCTGCTCCCCCTGAGCCTGTGCATCCTCAGCTTCCTCTTGAGCTGGTCTGCCCATTCTTTCTTGTATTTGCTCTGCTCTAAATTGCTCCACATTGATTTTCATGCGTTGGAGCAGGGCTTTGTTAATGGCATTCATTGATTTCATAACTTCAAACGGTTCACCATCGATATCAACCCCATAGAATTCCAGAATCCTTGTGATCCATGTCCCATATGGAAGAACCCCTCGTGGGTTGTCCTTCCTCGAGGCTAGTGCTTCCAGAAATAGTCGCGGTATGCTGACCTTGACTTTATTCGCGACTTTCCAAAGAATTCCCACCTCCTGCGGGTTCAGCTGGTTTCTTCCACCACCCTTTGGATAGATGCAGTGGGGGATGAGTAGCCTAAGGACCCTTAGCTTTGGGGATAGGTCCATGTAGTGCAGGAATTTAACTCCTGGATGATACTTGTTGCTCCGTGTTAGTTGATTATACATCTGATCCAGGGTTAGATCCTCAGGAAGATGCCCTTCTTCGTATAGTACATGTAGGATTCTTCCTACTTTCACAGTGCATTTCCTAGACTTGCTGTTCCCATAGTTCCTAAGAACATTTCTACTCCTTTCACATATGTGTTAAAGGAGTTATCATCCCATAAGTAGTAGAATATCCTAGTCAGGTCGGGATATACTCTGTCGTCTGCTTTCAACAAACTAGTCCAGTCTTAGAAATCTAACAATTCTTCAATTCCAAATTCATAATCGCTCAAGAACTTGAAGTCTATAATTTTTGGAATGAATACCTTCCGTTCATAGAACGATTTATAGAATCGGCTATGCTGCAATTCAGTCTTGAAATATGTCATAGGCATCTTCAAGACTTGACCTTTGGTAGCAGGAGTCCCTCTTCTCTTATCTCCTATATCAGTACTTCTAGTTTGATTTTCGGACCCTTGAGCTCCTGTTGTAGATGGAGTAGCAGTCTGGAACCGAACCCGTCGACTTGTGGAAGTTGATGGTTCCTCCCGAGTTTGTTTCGCAGGAGTCCGTTGTCTCCTGGGAATGTCCTCCTCAGTTTGGGAATCTGTTTGTCTGGGTACGGGCCTTAGTGATGGCTTCGACACAGCTAGTTTAGGTAGTCGGGATTTAGGAGGCATTTGAGATGGATTTTGGAAAATGAGATTTTTAAATAGGGCTTGAGAGAGGAATGGAGAGATCAATGAAGAGAATGGAGAGGGATAGATGGATTGAGAGAGAGAGAGAGAGCTGTGAAAGGGAATCCGAGAGAGAGAGAGAGAGAAAGAGCCGGAGAAGAAAGGAAAGCCGGAGAAATGCCGGAGAGAAGAGAACAAGATGGAAGGAGAAAATGAGGGAGAGAAGGCTGCCGGCGCAGGAAGAAATGAGAGAAGAGAGAAGAAAGAAAGAAGAAAAAGGAAGGCGGAAGTCCGACGGTCGCGCGCGAGGAGTCGACTTTGCCTTAGGCGAAGTCGACTTCGACCCAGCGGAGTCAACTTCGCCTCAGAGGCGGAGTCGACTTCATATCCCCTAAGTCGACTTCAGTGGAGTCGACTTGGCTTCCTCGGAGTCGACTTCACTATCGACTTGAACTTTTCAGGTTTGATTTTCCTGTCTAATTGTTCCTAATTTAATTCAATCATCACCATTTCATTTCTAATTTTGTAGAATGATTCCTTCGCTAAAGGTTTGGTGAATATATCAGTAATTTGATCCTCAGTTTTCACATATTCCAAACAAACATCATGATTTTCAACATGTTCACGAATAAAATGATGTCTTACATCTATGTGTTTGGTTCTTGAATGCAATACTGGATTTTTAGTTAAACAAATTACACTTGTATTGTCATATTTAATTGGAATGTTATAATAATCAATACCATAGTATTTCAATTGTTGTTTCATCCAAAGTAGTTGGACACAACAACTCCCGGCAGCTATATATTCGGCTTCTGCCGTAGATAAAGCAACACTAGTTTATTTCCTTGAATATCATGAAACCAACATATTTCCAAGAAATTGACGAGTTCCACTAGTACTCTTTCTATCTACTTTGTAACCGGCAAAATCCGCATCTGAGTAGCCGATTAAATCAAACATTGACCCCTTTGGATACCATAGTATAAGATTAGTGGTATTTATCAAATATTTAAAAATTCTTTTTACAGCTAATAAATGTGATTCTTTAGGACATGCTTGGAATCTAGAACACATCATACATTGAAAAGAATATCCGGTCTAGAAGCAGTTAAATACAACAATGATCCTATCATACTTCTATAAAGCTTTTGATCGATACATTTACCGTTTTCGTCTGTGTCGATCTTGATTGTTGAACTCATTGGAATATTTGCTCATTTGCTAGTTTGCATTCCAAATTTCTTTAGCATTTCTTTAACGTACTTGGACTGATTTATGAATATTCCTTCGCCTTGTTGCTTGATTTGCAGTCCAAGGAAGAAATTTAATTCTCCCATCATGCTCATTTCAAATTCGCTCTGCATAATCTTAGAAAATTCTTGGTACAGAGTTTCATCAGGAGCACCAAATATTATATCATCTACATAGATTTGCACAATTAAAATATTTTTACTTTTATACTTGATGAATAAAGTAGTATCAACTTTTCCTCTTTGAAATTCATGATCAATCAAAAATCTATTTAACCTTTCATACCAAGCTCGTGGGGCTTGTTTTAGTTCATATAATGCTTTGGTCAGCTTATAAACATATTTTGATTGATCTTTTTCTTCAAATCCAGGGGGTTGTTCAACATATACTTCTTCATTCAAGTACCCATTCAAAAATGCGCTTTTCACATCCATTTGAAACAATTTGAAATTCATGTGAGAAGCAAATGCTAGTAAAATGCGTATGACTTCTAATCTAGCCACAGGTGCATATGATTCTTCAAAATCAATCCCTTCTTCCTGGGAATACCCTTTGGCTACTAGTCTAGCTTTATTTCTTATTACAAGTCCGCTTTCGTCCAATTTGTTCCTAAATACCTATTTGGTACTAATAATGGTATAATCATTTGGTCTAGGAACTAAATGTCATACATTATTTCTTTCAAATTGATTTATCTCTTCTTGCATTGTAATAACCCAGTTTTCATCATCAAGAGCTTGTTTAATAGTGGTTGGTTCAATTTTTGACACAAATGCATATTGTCCACAAATATTTTATTTTGATCTCCTAGTTTTTACTCCATAAATATTTCCAATGACTTGCTCAATTGGATGGATATTTTTGAATTTCAAATCAATTGGAGGTTTGGAGGAGTCATTACCTTCACTTACCTCTTCCTCCATGGGGTTTTCTGGCTTGAGCTCAGTTTTCTTTTGTTGTTCTTGTTGTTTTGCTTTTGTATCATCTGCATCACTTAGTTCATCCTCCTTTCTCGGAGTTTGGTTAAATTCATCAAAAACAACATGTATTGATTCTTCTACTATTTGATTTCTTTTGTTGAAAATCCTATATGCTTTGCTATTTGATGAATAACCTAAGAAAATAGCTTCATCACTTTTGGCAACTAATTTTTCCAAATTTGTTTTTCTATTATTTAACACATAACAAGTACATCTAAAAGTATGGAAATATGATATGTTTGGTTTTCTGCCTTTTCAAAGTTCATATGGGGTCTTTTTCAATATTGCTCTAATGGTAACTCGGTTTAATACGTGACAAGTTGTACTTACAGCTTCACCCCAAAATCTTTTGGACAATTTACTCTCATTTAGCATGGTTCTAGCCATTTCTTGTATTGTTCGATTTTTCCTTTCAACAACTCCGTTTTGTTGAGGAGTTCTTGGTGCAGAAAATGTATGGTGAATTCCTTTTTCATTGCAAAATTCTATGAATCGATTATTTTCAAATTCACCACCATGATCACTTCTAATGGAAATGATTGAACTTTGTTTTTCATTTTGCACCAAATTTGAAAATGCGACAAACATAGAAAATGCTTCATCTTTGCTAGCTAATAGTATAATCCAAGTAAATCTTAAAAAGTCATCAACAATTACATACACGTACTTTTTCCCACCAAGAGTTAAAATGTCTGATGGCCCATAAAGATCCATATGTAACAACTCAAATGGTCTAGTTGTTAAAATTTCCTTTTTGGTAGAAAATAACATTTTGGATTGTTTAGATAGTTGACAAGCTTTACAAATCTTATCCTTGTCATATTTGAGCTTTGGTAACCCTTGTACTAGATTCTTTTTTCACAATATTTTAATATTTGACATATTTATATGTCCAAGCCTTGTATGTCATATCCATGGATCATTTTCTATGGCTATTAGACATTTCCCTTCTAGTTCATCAAGGCTAACCAAATATATATTTCCACGTCTTTTTCCACTAAATACTATGTGTTCATCATCAAAACATTACATATAGAGAATTCAAATACAACTCTATATCCTTTATCACATAATTGACTAATACTCATTAGGTTGTGTTTGAGTCCTTCAACAAATAATACATCTTCAATACATGCATTTGAAATACCATAAAGATTTTCTTTACCGTTTATTTTACCTTTTTCATTATTTCCGAAAGCTATTGTTCCTTCATTATATGGGTTGATCTTATGAAACAGTCCTTTTTCTCCTGTCATATGTCTTGAGCAACCACTATCCATAAACCATATGTTATTGGCCTTAGCTTTAAGACAAACCTGCAAAAATTAAGTCAAGTGGAGCTCATACTTTTGGTACCCATTTTATGGGTCCATTTGGGTTAGTTATCCTTTGGAGTCTATGTTGGTCTACTTTTGAAGCCATAAATCCAATGCTTTTCTGCATCCAAACCAATTTTGCACCAAGGTTTTGCAATTTTCTCAATTTGCATTGATAAACCTTGTGTCCTAACTTGTTGCAAAAATTACAAGCTCCCGGAAGTCTAGAAATAGGAAGCCATTTGGTAATTTGTTCCTCGGTTGGTCTTTTGGTCTAAACTACTTGATTTATCTTAGGTTTAGTATAAATGGGTTTGACGTTGTTTCTCGGAGCATTAGATTTCTCTTGCTCAAATGTATTATACCCAAGTCCTTTCTTGCAAGTTTGGGTTGTCATTTTTAAGAATATTTTCACATTTTCTCCTGGATTAGAAAACTTGACAAGCGATTCATTTAATGATTCATTTTCCTTTTTGAATTTCTCTAACTCAACTTCCAAGGTATTCTTTTCACTTTTTAATTTATCTATTTTTTCAGCAAGTTTACCATTCACAATTATTACTGCATCACATTGTCTTTTCTTTTTTGTAAACTTGTTTTCTAATTTCTTTATTTTCTCATATAATGAATCATAGGCTTGTTGAAGTTCTTCCAATTTAGCACATTTGAGGCATTCATTTATAGAAGAAAAAATTGAAAAAGATTTTTGTTTGGAGGTTACCTCTTGACTACTTGTGCAGTTCTTTAAAGTAGCTTGATCCTCCAAGATTTTCGTGGCTGCAAAACATATGTCGAAATTTGCTATGCAACAAATTCTTGCATAATCTGCTTCACATTCTTCATTTGAAGAGCTACATGTTGTAGATTCCTCTTCATTTACGTACATGCCTCTTTCTTTGTTTCTTTGAAATTTTCTGTTGTTGCCTCAATCTTTTCTTTGCTCCTTTGCTTTATTTTCTTCGGGCGTTGGGCATTGGGCTTGCATGTTCCCCGAACCACCACACCGGTAACATTTTGTTGTTTCTTTCTTTTTCTCTTTAGAATTTTTTTCTTTAAAGTTTCTAAAATTTCTACCTTTCCTTACAAATTTTCTGAATTGTTTTGTAAGTAAGGCAATTTCATCGTCGTTTTGAGATGATGAGGTGGTGTCATCTGAGTCTTGTGCAGCTTTCAAGGCGATGGCTCTTTTGCCTTTGTGGTGATCCTTGTTTCTTTTCTTGATTAGCTCATGTGACATCAGCGAGCTAATAAGATCTTCCAATTTCAACGTGTTTAGGTCCTTGGCTTCTTCCATTTCCATGATTTTTGGAGTCCATGATTCGGATAGTGCCCTCAGAATCTTCATGACCTACTCATATTCAGAAATTGCTTTTCCTAGGCCTTTCAAGGCGTTAGTAATCTTGGAAAATTTAGCAAACATTTCAGAAATATTTTTTGTTTCTAACATTCTAAAGTTTTCCAATTCTCCAATCAAAATATTTCTCCTTGTCCCTTGGACTTGAGAAGTTCCTTCATAGATAGATGTTAGTGTATCCCATATCTCTTTGGCAGTTAAACAAGAGGATACTCTATCATATTCGGAAGCCTTAAGAGCACAAAATAATGAATTCATAGCCTTGGCGTTGCTCTTTACAATTTTCACTTCCTCGTCGGTCCATTTGGAAGCTCTTTCATCAATAGGCAAAGTCACACCGTCTTGGATTGCAATCCAAGAGTCCATATCTGTAGCCATGATGAGTTGTTTCATACGTAGCTTCTAATATCCAAAATTGTTCCCATCAAATAATGGAGGCCTAGTAAAGGATTGGCCTTCGACAAATGCGGGAACGGAAGTGGATTGGGATGCCATATTAAAAGATCTCTTTGGTAAAACTCAAAGACCTGCTCTGATACCACTTGTTGGTCCCGAGTTTATGACAATTACCCAAGAGGGGAGAGGTGAATTGGGTATTTAAAAATTTAAAACTTTAATTAGAGATTTTACCCCGATTTAGTTTAAACCCCTTTAATGAAACAAATAGAAAGCAATAAGATAATGAAAGCGAAAATGAAAAACAGTAGACAAGATTTATAGTGGTTCGGGCAACCTTTCCCTACTCCACTCTTCCAAGCTCACACTCCCTTGTGACTTGAGTTCCACTATGTATTCCGCGAATACAACTAGAGTCTCCGCTCTCTTCTAGATTCTAGCTCTAGGGGGCGTGTATAACAAGCAACACAAGTAGGTGATGAGTTACACTCCAATCACAATCCTACTTTCTATATCTTGGTTTGAAACACCAAACTCAAACCAAGCACCAAAATCAAATAACAAGATGAAATAAAAGAAATCTACACTTTACAGATTTGTGTAGCAAGTTTCAGCTCGAGGAAGAATCTGTAGAAGCAACGAATCGTATTGCGTTGAAGCAAACAGCAACTTTGAAGCTTGTTCTTCCTTTGAAAGTGTATAGATCACTCAATTGTAGAGAAAAGTGGATTGAAACTCTTAGTAGCACTTCTTTCCTCTTTTTCAGCTCTATCTTGTATGTATCCACGTTTGCTTGAGTGTCTATATATAGAAGAGGGAGAATTTTGAACGTTATAGAGTTGGTTGGCGCGTAATAAATGTTCCAACGTTCAAAAATTCGAACGTTACGTATCCAAGTCGCAGGTGGAGTCGACTTCGTGTGCGACTTCAGATGCTCTTCAGTTTCCAAGTCTGTCTTCTGGGTCGACTTGGTTTGAGACTTAGCTTCAAGTCGATCTTGGAGTCGACTTCGGGTGCGACTTGGCTACTTTCTTTTGCCAAGTCAGTTTGATCTTTGTTGAAGCGTCTCTTGCTTGCTTAACTTCTTCTTCTTCTTTTGTCTTTCAATACTTGGAACTTATTTGTACAAAATTTATTTAGCTTTAAGTCTAGAGAACTTGATAAACTTGAATCTTGTATGAACAAATCCAACTTTGATTTAGAATGATTGAATCCATGTGTTTTTCTTGCTTTAAACTTAGATTAGTCTTCATATATTCAAGTTGAGAAATTTGAGTCATCTTCATCTTCTATTTGACTCAAGTCTATCTCGAAGTCGACTTGTTCTTCGACTTGAACTTGAAAATCTGCCCTACTAAGTTGAAGTTGATGCTGGAGTCGACTTTGCCTGCGACTTCACCCAAGTCGCATGTGGAGTCGACTTCGGTTGCGACTTCAGAATCTTGGCAATCCAATTTCAACGCTGGAAGAAAATTGCATCTTGAAGTCGATACTGGAGTCGACTTCGTCTGCGACTTCACCCAAGTCGCAAGTGGAGTCGACTTCATCTGCGACTTCAGTATGTCCAAGTCCTCAATTTCAACGCTGTCCTAAAATCAACACTTGAAGTCGCTGCTCGAGTCGACTTGGGGATCGACTTGGCCTAAGTCGATTTCTGAGTCGACTTGGAGATCAACTTGATCTGTCGTACTTTGCATATTTCATTTTTATAACCTTAAACACTGCACAATACATATTAGTAGCTAAGATTTACTCAAATTGTGTTGTTTAATGATCAAAACACATGGTTTGGGTATTTTCATTCAGTTTCAATCATTGTTTCCAACAGAAATCAATGGAAAAATAAGCCAAGTCCATATTTTGATGATTAACAAATCAATTTGAGTTAGTTTTGATTACTAACATGTTTGTGATATGATTAAAGGATATAAAAATGAAGAAAATGATGCATGACAGGTCAAGTCGATTTCCAAGTCAGGCATTGACTTAGGTCAAGTCGATCCCCAAGTCGACTCCAGCACCGACTTCAAACGCATTTTTACGTCCAGCGTTGAAATTGAGAGCACGAGCTGCTGAAGTCGCACACGAAGTCGACTTAGCATGCGACTTGGGTGAAGTCGCAGACCAAGTCGACTCCAGCATCGACTTCAAATGTCATTTTTTGTCCAGCGTTGAAATTGGGGAGCAAAGCTGCCGAAGTTGCAGACCAAGTCGACTTTGCATGCGACTTGGGTGAAGTTGCAGACCAAGTCAACTCCAGCATCGACTTCAACTGATCAGCACACGTTTTGAAGAGCAAAGTCGCAAACCAAGTCGACTTGATGCTCGACTTGAAGTAAAGTTGAAGACCAAGTCTACCCAATCTTTCAACTTGGACCAAATGAAGATCAAATCAAGACCAAAGCAAGCAAGGTTGCATGAATTCATAAAGAACACACATTTGGGCATTTTCATCAACTCCAAGATTCAAGTATTCAAGATTGCAAGTCACAAAGCTAAAGGATTTCAAGCAAGAATGAATATACTGAGTTTCAAATAACATAAATCAAGGGAAGAACATTTAATTTGAAGAAAATCAAGCAACCAAAGTCATCTCCAAGAATTTCAAGTTCAACTAGCGAGCTAAGGAAGTGAAGTCACAACCGAAGTCGACTTCACCTGCGACTTGGGTCAAGTCCAGGACCAAGTCGACCTAGAATGGAACTTGAAGTATTCGCTGAAGGGTGAAGTCGCACCCGAAGTCGACTCCAGCATGAGACTTGGGCGAAGTCGCACCGAAGTTGACTCCACCTGCGACTTGGGTTGTAACGGTCAAAATTTTTTCGAACGTTGGCTCATCAAATGCGCGCCACCTACTTCCAAACGTTCGAATTCCCTTGCCATTTATATAAGGCATTTACGATGAACGTAGAGGGTAGCTGAAACTTCATTGATTGAGCACAACTCCCATTCCTAAGAGCATTAAGTGATCAAGCGAACATCTAGAAGAAGAACATTGCATTCAAACTGTCAAGAGCTTCTCGTTGAATCGTTCAGACTGCTTCACAAGTTCTTTTCCGCGCTAAATCTGACTCTATACATCAGTAACGTGTAGAAACCTTCTTTAATTCTTTCTTGTTGTATTGAACTTGATTTAGTTTCGGTAACTAAGATCAAGTGTAAGCAAAGTAGTGTGTGACTGGAGTAGAACTCGTCACCTACTTATGTTGTGTGTTATATATGCCCCCTAGAGTTGAAATCTAGAAGAGAGCAGAGGCTCTAGTTGTATTTATAAAATACATAGTGGAACCCAAGTCACAGGGGTGTGAGCTTGGAAGAGTGGAGTAGGGAAGGTTGCCCGAACTACTATAAATCTTGTCCATTGATTTATTTCTGCTCTTATTATCTTATTGCTTTCCTTTTTGTTGCATTGAAGGGGATTGAACTAAACTGGGGAACATTTTCTGTTTAAGCGAAAAGATTTTTTAAAATACCCAATTCACCCCTCCCTTCTTGGGTAATTACCATAAACCCGGGACCAACACTATGGAATCTGAATTCCTTGCCTTAGCTATAGCAGGAAAAGAGGCAAAATGAGCTAGAAATTTATTATTTGAAATTCTCATTTGGCTTAAGACCATGCCTCTTATATATTTGCATTGTGACAGTGAAGAAACATTATCAAGGATGTATAATAAAACTAATAATGATAAGTCAAGACATCACATTGAGACATAACTATGTAAGACAGTTACACCAAGATGGAGTGGTAAATATTAATTTTGTAAGATCAAGTGAAAACTTAGCAAATCTACTTACAAAAAGGCCTTTCCTGGGAAATGGTCTGAAAAAATGCAAGAAGGATGGAACTCAAATTCACATGTAATGAATTACAATCATTGAAACTCAACTCTAAGTTTGTAACCAAGGTTTAGAGTCAACAAGCAGAGTAAGTTATTTTACAGCTTGCAGGACTAGTTGTATTTATTTATTTTTTGTATCTCTTAAGTAGTGCTTGGTTATTATAATGTATTTATGAGGATAAATATATTATGCTTTTAATGGATGTAGAATCTTTCTTTTGAGATATTTAATTATAGGGTATTCTTAATAGATCCACCTATATGACTGTTGGAAGTAAGACCACTTCTGGCTTCAGAGTGTGTGGGTTTACTGTGAGGCGCTCATGAAACTGGGATACTGACACACGATCATAACATGTCGCTTGGTAAACACTTGATGTAATTTGAAATCTTGTATGTGGGGTACGTCTGATCTATCAAATGGGGATCAATAGTTTAAAGGTCGACTACTGTAAACCTCGACAAATCCTGATGTATTTTTACTAAATGAAGGTTCAAATCTTCCCGACATTTTAATTATGTATGAAATTTCCTTAGTTTGAGTGGAATTGAATTTAATTTTGGAAATAATGGGGGAATGTTGGGGATTTTCAAACATTAATATATTGTATCAGTTGTATCACAAATCTAAGAATAACATAATGGTAACGTTGTAACATACCAAAATGTGGTCTTGGGTTCGAATTTTGCGTACCTTCAGTTTTTTGGCATGATATATATTACCACATATGGATGGTGTTGTCTCTACCAAAACGATGGTTAGAATAGATGAAAAATTAATGCATTTATATGAATGTTAGAATCGTTGGCATGAAACGATTTCCATAAATTTCAGGTCGTGGAAGTTGAAATGGGCTCCACATAATTCAGATCATGGACACTGTTGCAGTATTCTTATTGTCTAGCATGTGCTTGGAAGGCTTGTGGGATTGCAATGTGGATGGTGGAAGAGAGATGAGAGCAAACGTTGAGAGATAAGAGTCCTATATAAAGAGATTCATATGGAAGATAATGAAAATTGCTTGCTGTCTCCTTTAAAGCATCACTCCTCCTTGATCCTGATTCTGATACTGTATGTCTTGTTGATAAAATTGCAAATTTACCATATTGTTCTTGAAAATTATATCCATTCAAACCTATTTCATCGTCAATTATTAACATCTGGAAGGGAGGTTGTTTTCTATTCTAGATTGGGTTTTGTCTTTGTATCTTGGGCACAAATTACTATAACCCTAAATAGTGATGAGGCGTAAATAATACCTAAAGAAAAATGGCATATGTAATATACTTGGAGGAGAAATCTATTTTTCTGGTTCGCATATTTCCCACTTTTCTTAAATTTTATTTTTTTCCCGAGCCTTTGTCCCAACATTTCTGTCATCTAAAATTCTGTTTTGACCAACTAACATCCATAAGACCAGTGAAATACTTTTTCAGCTAAATAATTTTGGCAACTCTTCAATTTGCTACCAAATAATTTCTAATATTTGATATACATCAATCTAAATCATACACCATCATTTAACTTGAACTGGAAAAAATGAGAATCTCCCAGTTACAGGAAGCAATGCACATCGCAATAAGATGTGATTTGTTTAAATGCCCATCTTCAAAATTCCAATCGCAATATCAACTAGGCAGTAATCAGACTCTTCCTCTTTCTTTGGATTTCTCCATACCCGACTTCTACTGTATCTTGGCTTGGAAAGCCATATTCAATGAGCGCTCTCTTGCTCGTGGCTTATGATTCGAGAAAAGGGCTGCCAAACTGATTAGGTATTCTAGACGTGACTTCTAATGTAGTAAAAAGGAATAAAATAAAATTAAAATAATTTTTAAACCCCATGAATACTGAAACCCATGCCCATCAGGGCCAAATAACCCTTTATCTTATTATTAATTGAGCTTTTTGAAATAATAACTCAATTATTATTTTTAAGCTCATTTTGTCTTGGTCAGATTTTGGTATGTAAGCCTACACGTCATAAAATACACGTTGGAAAAGTTTATATTATAAATTTAAACATGAATATATATTTTTCAACAAATCTAGGCATGAAAATATTTTATTTGGATGACATTTAATTTTCTAACTAAACAAATGTTGCTAAATATAATTATAGAGAGGATTTCTCATCAAACATCAAGATCTTAAAATTGAAAGGAGTTATATGAAACCGCTTAGTGGAATCTTTTTATGTGATTTAATATTTCAAAATATATCTTACATATCATCATCAAGGGAGTCAAAACATCTAAGGAGGTTCTGTTTGATAAAATTAGAACCCCAATAACTTAAAGTCATAAAGTGACTTCAGTTGTTAAGTTTAGGTTGACTTGGAAGTACATATGGAGTAATTATACTATACAATAGATTATTACTTATCTAGGAAACAACCTCATATAATTTTTATCTTTTTATATATTTTTTATTTTTCCTTCACTTGTATGTGGGCCCAATTTGTAGAGATCATATGTAAGTATGCCAAAATTTATCATTTTTGGATTCTTTTATGTATTTTTTTACAAGATTTTAAAATTAAACAAATTTCACATTTACCATGTGTAGGAAAGTATGAGATGGATTGTTTTTGTAAAAATATATAGAAGAATATCGAAATAATAAAATTCTTTATATGATATAAACACAATTGGCCCACAAAATACATGTACATGAGCTAAGTAATATCCTTTGTATAGTGAAAAATGAATAAATAAAATATAAAATATATAAGCTAAGTAATATCTTCTTGTAGAGTATCATAACTCAAAATATGCCCCTTAATTTGAACGTAGTATAAATATACCCCATAGTTTTAAAAATAGTGAATAACCTTCTATAGTTTGCGACTATTTTGCAAACATATAGACATAATGTCAAATTTCAAGACGAAATCATAAAATACTTCCAAAAATTCCAAATTTGCTCTTATCTTCCTCCCTTATAAATCTCAAATGAAATATTCTGTCATATTATGGAAATAAAATAGATACGATAGGAATAAATTGAGAATAAATAAAGTAATTGTATTAAAAGATATAAAAATGATTGAAATATACAATTAAAAATGAAAAAAAGAAGGATAGTTGGGTAATTAATAGCTAGCTTTGACTTTTCCATTCCCATGTATTCTATTCAACTTTAAATTGTCAAACACTTACTAATTACAAATAAAAAAAATAAATTTATTTAAGCTACTCACATTTTAGTCTCTATCCTCTAAAACAAAATACATTAACGGTTAAAAAATTTAAACCACTTACGTTTTGTACTTTTGTTATTGATTATGACGGTAATCTTCTAAGCCATTTATTTTAATAAAATTTCAAGATAAAATAATATATTTAGTTGAAATATTCATAATAAGAAAAGTGAAACCTTTTTTTAAGAATGGATACATTTTTGAGAATTTAGCTTTTTAAAAAAATCAATGAAAAAATTTAATATCATGGGTACACTCGCAAGTATTTACAAACTACAGGGGGTACTTCATCATTTTCAAAACTATGGAGGTATATTTGCAATTGCAATCAAATTATATGGATATATTTGTAAATAACAATTAAGATTATTATCTCAATGGTGTGGTGAATTGGATAGTAGAGGTAGAAGTCTCTCTCGTCTGTAACCCTTCCTCGAAGGATGCTCGCATATCCTTTTACAGAAAGATGATTATCCACATTATTAGGAAGCATGCTCATGCTATGTGGATGACTTTTCCATAATAATGTAAGTACGAGAGAAGCTTCTTAGTTAAATAATAGGAAGTGAAGAGGAATTGGTGTTACATTGACGTGTAATGCTAGCTAATCAAGGGGTGCTCTTACAATTGGTTTTCCTACTGTAGTCTATCTAATTTAGATTAACTTTTAAAAAAGTTAAATAATAAGTGCAAAAGATTATTTAGGATTGAATCATAACGTGATATAACATAATAGTTAGAGCCGATTAGGTGACCATGACCTCTTTGCATGAATGGGATGAAAAAATCAATGAAGTTATCAACAATAATCATAGCAACAATTGAGTCCACTTAAGAACCTGACTTGTCAATTGAGTTAGCAACTTGGCCTTAATAGCTTTTCTTAAGTTTGTAAATTGCAAATTAAGTCAGCATAACATGATGTTTTCGCTTATCAAGTTAGTTAAAGCTCAAAACAAGGTGTTCCCTTATAATAAGAGACAAAGAGGATGATAAAGGCTTGATTTTAGTGAATATGCTAGCAACAAGACATGTACATTGGCATTTGAGGACCAATGTGCGGAATAGGGTAAAATCCAACAGTAAGGCTTAGATGGAAAAAAAATAGAACAACAGTTACAATAATATTCCTAGAAACATCACTTCTATAGTAAATTAGATAAATCCAAGGACAACCAAAGTAGAAGTTACTTAAGTGAAGAAATGGAAGATAAGGGCAAGGGCTGAAAATGTGAAGCATTCAGATAATACTTATAGGAGATCTCAATTCTATGTATCAAAGGAGCAATCCTATTGTGGGATAATTCTGAGTACTGCATGCAAATTGCAAGTGCAATCGAGTGAAAGAAAACTCAAAGAAATAAAAAATCAAGCGAGGCGTCATCAAGGCAAAAGTTGAAAGATTTTCCTAGCTTTGCCGATCATAAATGGCTATAATGGCATGAAACTAATTGTCTTGGGCTTGACAACCCACAACCAATTCATAATTTTCTTGATTTGATCAAGAAACAAGTTCCTAAGTTGGTATTTCTATCCAAAACAAAATAGAGAACTCAAGAAATGGAGAGAAAACAAAAAAAGCTGAATTTTATTCTTATTCATCAGTTGATTGTATAGATAAGAGAGGTGGACTAGCAATGTTTTTATGCCATCCTCTCAAAATCATGTAGATGTGGAGATAAAATTATTCAAATTAAAATACACAATGGGGGCTAATTGGATTTTATAATAATACAAAGAAGGCAAGAAGAATGAAAATGCGAAACCTATTGAGGCAACTTAATAGGTGGTTATTAGAGACTTTTAATGAGATGATGGGTGTTTCTGTGAAACCCAACTTATGTAGGACTCAAATGTATGCATTGAACATATATATGTGGTTTATATGTGAATTAATTGAATTTTTGGATAATCTTGTGATTTTGTAATTAGGGCTAAGAATTAGCAATAATGGTTCGAGTGATCATTATAAGCCGATAAGGGACAATGAGATTAAATTAATTTGATGGTAATTAAAACATACCAATATATCATGGATAATTATTTTAAATTATTTAATATGAATTATGAGAATTTAAAAGATAATTATTAAGTTAAGTAGAAAAATACTAGAAAATTCATAACTCAACGCCTGTAAGGCGGATTCAAGTGAAATTTGAAAGGAAAGTTGACGATGATGGGCTTGATCTTATGAGATTATTGGGTTATGAAAATCCCTTATGAAATTAGTGTGATGATTAATTGATTATAATTTAACTTCTATCATTAACTTCAAACGGCTATAACTTAAGCTAGAAAAATCGGATTGAGATGAAATTTGAAAAGGTTGAATGAACTTATGAGATTAACATGTTGGAAGGTTTAGATTAAGCAAAATATGTTGGAAAAATGCCTGAATTGGAAAAGGTGTATACAGTTGAACTTTACACCCCAAAAGTACCATCCATTAAAGGCATGGAGTACATGAAGTAAATGCAATTTTAATGGCTTAACTAGGTGTCAAATGCAGCTCAAAACCAGGGTATTTTGTGCATTATTCTAAAATGCAAAAATCCATGAATTATTTTTGCATTAACGTGGACATTTAAGGGGCTAAGGGAGACCTCAAAGGAGCATAGGTGTGGTGGCAATCATGGACGTCCACAAGCAGCTGTTGCTGGATTTTTTTCAATTTTTTTATTTTATAATTTATGAGCCTAGGTAGCTGGCATGCAGGGGTGTATAAATGTGCATTTATTCATATGAAAAATCTCTGCAAAAATCGTTAATAGCAGCTGCCCATTGAAAGATGCAATAGTGGACAGCAAGGTATCTTGAGCATGAACGTTCAAGGGTGTTGCTGCTGGAATTTTTCTTGAATTTTTTATGCTAAATTAATAGCTAAACTAATTGTTAATTAAGTGCATAAATTACCCTTAAATTAAGGTTACTAAAAAATGGGAAAAAAATCTGGAAAATGGAGCAGCTTGTGGACGTGTGTAATGGACAGCATGTTGATGGTTATCTTGAGCAGATTTTTACTTTAAAAAAAATGTGGTTAAAATAATTTACTTGGCCACAAATGAAGTATCACACCAATGGATAAAAATTTATTAAATTACCCTTCGAAATCTTGCTCCAAGTGGGGTCCATAAGCTGGAAAAAAATCCAGCCCTATATATATGTGGACGGCCAAGTGAGAGAGAGGGTTGGAAAGAAATTTTTTAAGTTGCAAAACACCTTCTCCACTCATAGAAGCTCACGTCCAAGGATACCCCAGCAAGAAGGAAGAAAAAGGGAGAAAAAAAGAAGGAAAAAGAAAGGAAAAAAGGAGGAAAAATCAAGCACAAGTGATTAGGGTTTAAGTTTCAACAATCAAGTAAGTGTATATGATGAGTTAAACCCTTTAATCTTAATTTTTATATCCCAAGTTTTTGGATATGAATTTGATGCATAAAATTTTCCTAAATGATTATTCAACATGTCATTTGATCAAATATGGGATGAGTATTAAGATATACCTATGAATTTCAATGATTTATGAAGTGTAGAATGGACTATGAGTTGAAAACCTAACTTGATAAATCCTAAATGCAAGTGATAAGTTTCTGTTTTGGATTAGTATCATGTTTAGGCTATGAATCATGTTTTAGTGAAATATATATGTTGATTTAAGCTTAAGATATGAATTTTAGAAAGAATGGAATGCAAAGTGATGTATATGACCTGATTTCCATGTTTTTGTAGCATATATGTTATAAAATTATGCTTAAGTGAATTGTAGATGATTTAGAGGGTAAATTACTCTCAATTTAGGGTACTTTGAATGATCAAAAGGAATGAATTAACCTTGCCTCAAATCTGGAATTTTAGGGCATAGGTATGAATATGTAAAATGGAGTGAGAAAGACACCCAACATGTGCATGAAAGTTGCTGTTTTGAGAGGAGTTAAATTATGGATGCTAAATATGTGTTAATACCCTAGATTTGGGTTATAAAAAGTTGGATTAATTGCTGGAAATTCGAAATTATAAACTGTTTAGGGTAAAGTATCGAAACACACATTGAAAGTGTGAAAAATGAGTCCAAAGTTGCTATTTTGGGAAACCTATGATTAGTGGATTAAAATTTCATAAAAATACCTTAAATAAAGTGTTAATTAAGGGTGATTATCATGCTGAAATATCGACAAAGTTTCTGACTTGAAAATTTTTATAAAAAACATTATATCTACGTTGTCAAATGGGTATATGTGGATAGATGAATATGTATAAGTGGTAAATGCTTATGTAATTTGATTTTGTGAAAAAATACATGAAAATATGATAAATTTTGTGAATATATAGCTTTTTAGATGCATGATGTTAATTTTAAAATTTGGAATTAATTAATAAATCTTAAGACGACAACGTGTGCTTAAAATGAGCACCGATGTGTAAAATTTTGGAAAATAAATGCGAAATGTTATATGGAAGGTAATGAACCTTTAAATGATAATTATTGGATGATTATTATGTGATCTAATGATCACCCTACTTATGGGATTAACTATGATGTATAATAGTTGATGTAATGTATAGGTATAAGTTGTATAAGCATAATGACTTAAGGAGTCAAATGGATTATGTATGTTAATGAAAATGGGTTGGAAAACTAAGTTAGATGCAAGCAAAAGAAATGTATGAATGTTATGTTATTCTCATGTAGGCAAGGGCAAAGAAAAAGCAGACTTGGAAAGCTAAAGTGAGACAAGTAAGCAAGCAAAATTTTTTTAAATGACTTTTGTTTTGTAAATTGTTTACATAAATGCAATTTTTAGTCTAATTGTTTTGATGTGATTATGAAAATTATTTCTAATGTATTTAAGAATGGCCATTCCTTAGTTAAATATGTGTTGAAATGATGGTTTTGTTTACAATATGGTATTATGAAATTTTATTGATAAATGTTATGAAAAATGATGTGATTCTAAGTTTCTGAATGAAAATCATGCTAGCATGTCAAAGATGATTTTTATAAAACTTCATGTGCACAAGATACTACGTCCACCTGAAAGGTATAAGCGAACCGATTGTTCCCCTTTGCTGTGGCCAAGTCGCTAAAATAGGCCCAAGGCCGGCGGCGCCCTCTCTGAGATGAGAGAAGACAAGGATGGATGGTTGCCTAGCTAGCTTCCATCCTACGAAGGATATGTTCACGATTTTACATTGTATTATGCATGTCGTACCCGTGATGGGTACAGGTACTATGTTTTCAAGATATACCTTTCCAAAAGATATAAATTGTTTTCCAAGATATTTTAAATGAAAAATATTGCCTGCTAAATGAATTGCCTGTAAAATATATGGTTTGCTTATTGAGTTTCAACTCATGTTTTCGTTTTCCAAACCCATAGACAGGTAAAAGAAAGGACCTGGCAAGGGAGCAAGAGCAGACCATTAAAGGAATGGAAAAACATTAGCAGTCTTATGTCATGGGAAACTTATGTTGAATGGGTGTCAATTACTTTGATGTTTTATGTTGACAACTATGAATGATGCATGCTGTGACATCTAATTTATGTGAAAGTTTGAAATGTCTTTGAACATCATGTTTAGCTATGTAATGGTTGGGTGGAAATGGCCTAGATATGCATGAGATGAAAAATATAAGGAAATAAATTCCTATGAGAATATATTTAATTGGATAAATATTCATTAAAACCTGTCGTGTGACAGGGCAACAATCCTGATCATGTTTACCAATCAATAACGATCTCGAGGTAAGGCTTAGGATGTGACGCTCAGGTTTGGGGCGCCACAGTTTCTGAGCATATGAATAAAAGACTAAAGTCTGAAGTACAAATGGGAAACTTTAAAGAAGTTATAAATAACTATGAACTAATAAATTTGGGATTTTTAGCACTAATTATGACATGTAGGAACAACAGTCCTGAAAATGATCAAGTTAATGTGAGAATAGATCATGATATGACAATAGTAGAATGGATTAATCTTTTTCCTTATGCTTAAGTACATCATAAAGTAATAGCTATATTGGATCACTATCCCATCAAACTGATTTTGAATGCTGGAGATCTAATGCCAAAGCCAAGAAGGAAGTTCATATATGAAATGGTTTAGATAAAAGATAAAGAAGTCGATAAGATAGTGTATGAAAAATTGAGCCAAGAGTAGAAAAGAGGTGCTTCAATTTTTTGGTATATCAAAATTAAGAAATGTAGCTATAGATTGATGTATTTGAATATGAAAAATGCAACGCAACGTAGATCAATTGATCCAAAAATGCCAAAGAGAGCTAAAACAATTGAAATGATTGCCTCCTAATACAAGGGGTGTGGATGTCAAAAAATTAAAAGGAATTCTTAGAATGAAGAAATTATGCGGAAACAAAGATCAGAGGTTTAATGCTACAACATGGTGACAAAAATATAACGTCTTTCATCATGAAACATCTGATAAAAGGATGAACTATTGAAATTCTACATAATGGTATAGGAAGGACTATGTCAAAATAAAAGGATCAAGAGAGTGTGATAATGAAGTATTTCTAAAATCTCTTTCCTGCTGAGAACTTGGTAAATATGGGTAAAGTAATTGAAAGTGTACAAAAGAAAATCACAGAAAAGGCAAAGAACAATTTATTAAGAAGTTTGTTGAAGGAGGTAGTGGGTCAAACTTTAAAATTTATGGATCCAATAAAGACACTTGGACCAAATGGAATGTCTACATAATTCTACCAACTACTAGGGAGGATATATTCATAGCATATAAGATGCTCACAAAAAACTCTTCGTCGGATTAATAAAGGTTGCATGTATAAGAAATAAACTCTACAACAATTATTCTTACACATGAAAAGAAAGATTTAACCAAGGTTGCTAATTTCTCACCCATTAGCTTGTGTAATGTAATATAAACAGTATTATGAAACGTAGTAGCTAATCGACTTAAGACATGTCTTCACATAATTATTGGCAAACAAGCAGAGTGCCTGCATCCTAGGGTGGTTAAAAATTGATAATATGTTTTTTACATATGAAGTTATTCTCACCCTTTAAAGTGAACAAGAAAAAAGAAAAAAAGAAGTAATTATTAAACTAGATATCTCTAAGGCATACGATTATATGAAATGAGACTGTTTATGTCAGATGATGAGGAAGATGAACTTTATTAACACTTAGATTTGTTGGATCAAGAACTGCCTATGCTCGGATACATATAAGATAGCTACGAATAAATATAAAATTGAGGCATTTTCTCTAGGTAGGTGACTAAGACAAGATAATTCGTTATGTTCTTATCTATTTTTATTATGTCCTAGAGGATTCTCAATATTACTATCAAGAGTAAATAATTGGGTAAAACTTAATGGGATTAGAAATAAGTATGTAGTTGCCTTTAATAATTGCAGATGATGCTTTGCTATTTATCATGACTATTAAAGAGGAAGTGAGCAAATAAAAAGTGTTGTTAAAACATATGGGGAATGCTCAAGCCAACAAGTAAACATAAATAAGATAGCATTGTTCTTAAGTACAAATACAAGGATTAAGCAACGATAGGAGATTCAGAACTTAGTAGGATCAAAGGGGTGAAAATTTTAGGTGTACCTAAGGCTTCTAGCTTGGATAGGATGGTCTAAATTCCAACTTGAAAAAGAATCAAGGAGAGAATAATGAAGCAAATAGAAGTATAGAAGGCTAATTATATATCATGTGGAGGAAAGAGGTACTAACGAAAGCAGTGAGTAGTGGCCCAAGCAATTTCAAGTTAGGCAATAACCTTTTCTTAATGCATAATTTAAAGATTAGAGGTAGTTTAGGACTCAAAGACCTAATCTCATTCAACTAATAATTATTTGATAAATAGCCTTGGCGCCTTATATTTTGAACAATATAAGTAGTGACCAATAGTTAGAATTTGCAACTTTAAGCGATAGAAGTAATAGTTGATAATTCTTAAAATTTTCATATAATTTTATATTAAATTCACGCTTTTTTATTTATATTGTCCAATTTGACATCTTGATATTACAATCAGACTCATTTATCTGGGAGACAACAAACTCCTACTTAAACGCACCCGAGGCTGAGCTCCATTAATATTTACAGGAGACTACAAGTTCGCACATGCACAGCCAACCCCCACCACTAGGGGGACATTTGAACCCATGACCCCTTGGTTACAAGCTCACAAGTTACCACTTGGGTACATGCCTGAGTGGTAAATTTGCACATTTAAGTATAAAAATTTCAATTAAATATAGGTTTTATATTAAAATTTATGTAGGTTTTATTTTTCATAAAAGCTTTTATCTTAAGTAATTTGAATTAATTTGCATGCATTTTAAAATAAATAATATAAAATGGGCTATTAAACACAAAGATAAAATTACACAAAATATTTGAAATGAAATTGGTTTAGATTCTTTTAGATACTGCAATATTTCTTGAACCATTAGAAAATAAATTAAATTAAAAGTAAAACTAAGTTAATGGGTTGATAGGTTCAAAATTTATTAAAAATTAGGTTAATATTTTTTGAAATATATCATTAAATGATTTAAATGGGCTTTATATGATTAATTTTGAGCAAAATTCTATGAGAAATCAGCTTTCACATGTTCTATAATTATTTAATGATAGCTGCATGTGTATAGGCATAAAGCAGATTGCTGGAGCACCATATTTTGGTGCTCCATCATCCCAAATGGCAGGCAGCCATTGCTGTCTAAGAAACAAGGCCAGCAATCCAACACTAACTCCAGCCTCCCACCTTTCTTTCATTTCACGACAACCTGCATCCAACCCATCAACCACACTCCACGTTGTTCGACAACTCCCTGCACAACTCCTATTTTTCCCTTTCTTTTGCATTTACTTCGCTCAACACCATCAATCCAGCAAGCATCGATTATCCATTTCCAACATCTTTGATGAATTCGAACAACATCTCCCCTACTAATCCATTAGAAGCATGATCCCATGGCTTTCATCAGCTTCCACAGAGATGCAACTGGACATCCCAAAACCCGTTAGCAAGCCCTGGTTACATGATCAACATATCACAGCAAAGCCACAACCCAGTAATTCTAGATATCTAGCCAGCTTTTGGCGATGAAATTGTTTATACCATAGTAGCCCTTCAAAATCAACAGTAGCAATTGTTCTCTAAGAAAATCAACAATCAAATCACCAAATTATGGTAGTAACATTGGTGTGCGCATCTTGTATTCTGCATATTTAGTTGTGCATATAGATTTGCATAGAGTGTGAGTTTGGAATTCCATAAGGATTACATGTGTATGTAGAGCTATGAATAGATATGTGGTCTATGGAGTTAGAATAAAAAATAAAGAGAATTTTTGTGAGAGATTCCTGGTAAGAGATTCAACGAAAGAGGTAGTTCCTTGTCTATGACAGGAAAGTTGTAATTATGTTGTTGTAGTGAATTATTCTTTTATCTAGTAGAGTAGACATATAGCCGATTCATGTAATTCTTTGTGTTCTGTGTGTGCTTGCATCGTGTTTTCAACTCTAATAAGTGGTATCAAAGCAAGGTCCAAGAAGGGTATTTTCAAAGGAGATAAGATCTAGAGTTTGCAAACAAATCAAGTTGCTCAGATTATGACAGTCATGTGTGGAGTTGCATAGCTTGGATCGTACGTGTAGTTCGGCCGGTTAACACATTAATGACATGGATGTTGAAGGAGATCGGTGGGTCATGTTGGCAAGGCCTCGTGGCAATGTTAGATTAAGGGTGGATTTCTTCAATTGAAGACAGAGGAGACTAGAAGTTCATCAATGGGGGCATTGAATGGTGGCTGGCAGAATCTCTCTAGCAGTGAAGGAGAAGACGTGAGACGAGCAAGTTGTGTGTCTTGCCTGGAGCAATAGAGATTTAGAAGAAGGAGACGACAACAATTTCTCCTTTGGTGCAGATTTAGGCGACTAGAGCTTTATTCTAGAGCTAAGACAATAAGGCTGAGTCGGAAGGGACAAGTGAGTTCATCCGACAGTCCCAATTGGTGGCAAGTGTTATGCCAAGATTATTCCTTACAGATTGAGTGATTTAATAATCAAATTATTGATTTAAAATGTAACTTTGTGACTTCGAATGATGAAATTTTCTTTGTTTAGTGAAAGGCACTCATATTTGATCGACATGCACAAATTCATGTGACTTCATTATTAACTCAGGCAAGTTGTGAAGAATCAAAATTCGAAAATCAAGACTTGCTTAAAGAGCTAAAAAGGAGTTAAATCAGTGATCAAAATGGGTAAGGACATTTGAAGAAGTATCGAGGTGTATCGGGCAGCAAATCGATGAAAATTAAGAGCAATATGACCAGAGAGAAACATGATTAAGGTCGTGTTTAACCCCCGTTACAGCTTATGCAGCCCATTTTGTATAACTTTTGAGAGATCTCTTTAGCAAACTCAAACTAGAACATCTTTTAAAATGTTTTTAAGCGAGTTAAGGTTTAGGGTTAAGAAAAATACAAGAGCCAACGAGAGAAGTAAGGAGGCATGTTGCTTAGAGTCATTTAAGACATCATTGAAGCACTTCGTCCAATAAGTTTTCTTTTCGTCTTTTTCTTCTAATTTAATTATTTTGTTACTGATGAATATTGATCGCAATATCATTTTGTGCATTAGTTTCATTAAGAACATGTCCAACTAAATCCGTAATTTAGGATTTAGGATGTAGGATGTGAACTATATAGGTGATTTGGTTTTTATTATTTATGAAGGATGTTTTGTTTTAATTTAATATCTTATAATTTTAATGCTTACTTTGTATATGAGTCTGCACTATGGCATGACTTCATATATTAGGTAAAGGAACCGAAATCTGGAAGTCTAATATATAATAATCAATTTATTAAACTTAAAAATTTTAAATGTGAAAATAAGCATGACGACCTTGAGAAATTGCATGAACTACCACTGACCATAATGACTTTTAATTGACTTAATTTCATAAGAATATGTAGTTAAGAATATTAAAAATACATTTTTCATCCCTCGAGAGGATACATGATTAAAATAGGATTTTCTCTCCTTTAATATAGCTTATCTGGATTAAACAAACGAACCAGTTATCCTGTGCAAAATGTCACATATGAAATCTGATATCCTAGTTAATCTCATCTCTTGATTTTTAATCTTGGTTTAGTGCTATTAGGATTTGCACTTCTCTTTATTATTATCTTATGATATTTTCTTTTTCACTTCTCTTTCTTATTATCTTCTAATATTTTCTTTCTCAATTCGATGTAAAGTGTTTAAATTAATAGAGTTGAAAGTTTCAAATTCTTTGTGGGATCAATCTACTTGAATACTATAATGCATGATCTGTGCACTTGCAGACAGACACGAATAAGTATTTTGATGCTGTTGTCGAAAAATTCAACATTACAAAGGACTTTGTGTTTAGACACTTTCTTTATTTCTTTTACTCTTTTCTTTTAATTCTTCTTTTAAACTTGATCACGGTGCATTATTTAATAATTGATGAAAAATCTATTAATGAATATTTTTATTCATGAAATAATTATTTAGCGATATATTTATTATTTGCAACAATTGTTATGAGAATTACAAATAGAATAAATGGAAATCACAAATTATCAATGGTATTTGTATCATAAAGAATTTTGAATGATCCCTAAGGCAAGAGAGAATTTCGAGCTACTGTCGAAGATTTTTTTGTAATTTAATGAAATTAAAGAGTATGCTTATGTAGGGATGCTTCCAAAATCCCCCCATGTTTTAAATGGCTATAAAATATATATTTGGATGCAAATAGTATATAGTATGTTGGGAGGACTTTACTATTACATGTAGCCAAATGCAAATTTTCCCAAATTCATGGCTATATATCTTCTTAATCGATTTTAGAAATTTATAGTAAGAATTAATTGTAGTTCCAGTCGCGGCATATATCACGTTAACTTTTAATTTTTAGATGTAATTTCAAGGTTCATTTTATTTGAAACTATTATTTATTCTAAATACAAAATATTAACTGGCTTGAAATTTTTTATGATATATAATGCCGAAGAAATATGATTTCAAGAAATCTCATGCATTTTGCAATATTTGCAGTGACTTACATATAAATCTAATTAAAATAATTTTTTATATCGTGTACATATTAGAGGGGAGGAATACCACGCATGACTACCCTATTGATTTGTTTGTCAGGGGGAAAATGGAAAAGTGAGTGAAAAACGTAAAAGTCAACCTAAACATCATACTTTTTCATTTTACCCCTCTATTGCAATTATTTTTTAATATCGTTTTAATCATTTTTTTGTTGTATTTTTCATACAACTGCTTTATCTATTTTTTCTTTATTCTCATTTTGCCCTCATGATATTTTCTCGTCTTCTATTTTTTGTTCTCCCCTAAACAATCACAACCTAAAAGGGAAAACATCAAAAAATAAAAATGCAAAGGTACTTCTCATGTAAAGAAGAAATTCTCAATTTCCGTTTTGAATCACAACACTATGGCAAAAATGCCATATAGTGACAGTGAAAAATGTGTTGCTAAATTTTGAAAACTATTAGTATAGATATGAAAAATCTATACACATGGTTTTTTTAAAGTGTCAGTAATAGTCTTGTAGCTATAGGGCTATACGGATAGTTTGGAAAATCATGTGTATAAATATATTTATAGTAACGATTATGTTGTGATAGTTTTGTACCATCACAATATACGTATAGCAACAATTTTAATATGTTAGTATAACTTTCAAAAACCAATATTATACTATGTTTAGTAATATTTTTCATATATATACTTACATTTTGTATTCATCACTAAATTTTAGTGCCTTATAATGATACTTATTCAGTGACAGTTTTTAATGTCACAATAGTTATAATGTTAATTAAGCAACAATGAAAATATCATTACGATTTTAACAACAATAAGATAGTGACACTTTTTATTTGTCACTTGTCACTATAAATACAAAAAAAAATTCAAATCAATAAATCAAATAATTTATAAATATTTAATATGAAATTTTTTGAACTATAGTGATAGTAATTTAGATGTATAATAATAATTTCTATTTTAGTAAATTATTAATATGTAACAAAAAACACACTAAAATTTATTTATACTATTTATATTTAGCAATGATTTTTCTTTGCATTTTAATCACTTATAAAATTAGTAGAATTTTTAGTAACACAATAATTTCCAATGTTCATATGATTAATTTCACATCAAATTAATAAAAAGATAACATTCATTAATAATAAAAATTTAATATAAAGATACCAATTCTTCAATCCTCAAATTGTCAATTTCTCAATAGTAAAATTAGAATATTTAAAAAAATACATGAAAATACATAAAACCAACTTTGCATCGAATGATCAAATAAATCTATTATCTTCGAAAATTTTGCAAGCTTCAACAACGATCCATCATCCCGCAAATATTAAAAATTAAATAACATAAATACCTTGTGCTTGAAGTATAAAAATATTTGTTAAATAAAATTTTAATTCAATGTTACCTTCTTGGTTAGAGCAAATTCACCACCCAAATTGAAGCTACAAGATTGCCTATTTGGAGAAATTGAGATATCAGGAACCTAAAACATAAAAGATAAGTATCTCAATAAAACTCTACAATAATGCTATTTTCAATATCTTATTAAATGGTTCTGATAAAAAACAATAATAATCGAAAATCAAGATAACTAGTTATTATTATCAAATAGTGGATATGCATCTAATACTCGCATGATAGGAATATTCGGACTTTGATTTTTGATATGCGATATAAAACACTAAGTACTCCTTGCAAAGCTGTCACTTGTTTTTTTAATTGATAAGTCTCTTGGTTATTTGATTGAAAATTTTATATTAGAGGAGATTTTTCTAAATTTCTACAAGGAGTAGGGCCCCTTCCAAAACACCGAATACGTCCTGCTTTTTCTGGCCCTTTTACTTTAGAATAAGTATCCTCTTTCCAATTAGAACATTCTTGTATATTTTCTAATGATTCCTCTTTTTTTTTCAATAATTCCTGCAATTATATACAAGCATAAAATTTAATTACATAGTATATGATTTAGTAGATGAAATTTCAGAATGTAAATTACAATAATTACAAAATAATGCATAAAATAAAATATTGAACAAAGAAAAACTCACAATAACTTTTGCAGATTCATCATTTACAACTCTCCCATCCTTATGCATATGTGTATGTATGTAAATTTGAGCACGAGATGGTTGTATATCATTGTTTCCTTTCATTTAAGAACAAAACATAACATTTTCATGATATTAGATCATTCAAATTAATATTATTATAAATCAATAAATATTGAAAATACCTTTTCGTAAATCATTCTTGCAAGCGTCTTTGTTCCTATGGTGAGAGACTCATTGTGTTTTGCTCAATTTTTTTAATTGATCTCACTAATAATCTATACGAAATGAAAATTAAAATAATCAATATTTTGAAGTTAATCTTTGTAGAAATTATCATGAAATAAAGAGAATAAATTTATACCTTAGCTTTTGTTCAGTACCAATGATGCACTAAATCAACCCACTGATTTTTTTCCACTCGTTCAGGTACATTTGCTACATTCATGCATTCTGATTTAGTAATATCAAAATATTCAGCCTTCAAAGAACTCTTCCAATTTCTCCATTTGTCATTAATATCCTTTATCACTCATGCTTTGATATGATCATTCCATGGTTTGAATTTAAATTTTTCCTGCATCCAAGAAATATTAAAGCTTCACGAAAATAAAATGCATGGTACATATATGAGAAACATATAAACATATATGGATCAAAAGTGATAATTATTGTGTAACTTAAATTAAATAATTTAACATTGATTTTTACCTGCACAATATCCTACTGCATATCTTTATACTTTTTTGGCAACTTCTTCCATGAAACAAAATTAATTGGTGCAAATTCTGGATTTCTTGCTAAATCACCAAGAAATCGAGTGAGAGTGCATGCTTCATCTTCCACGGGTTGGTAAAATGCATTAAGTTCAACCTCAATTTTTTTACCTTTCGGTAAATTTCAAACACTTAACATACGTGTTGGACCTCTAATTTTCTTGCTTGTTCTAGTATCAGCTGAAAAAGTCCAATCAAATTCATAATCTTACTTTAGCCATAATAATATTTTCAAAAATAGAAAATTATAAATATTATTAGTGAAAAGCTTACACGTCGGTTGAGTATTTGATTGAGATAAAATCTCCTGTTGATCTTCTAATTTTGCCATAATAGTTAGAACAATTCAAATTTGGTCGTAATCTTATTTGATGAATTTTGTCATAAAATATCATGCACATCTAAATGTTTAAAAAGATGAGAAGTACGTTACTTGAAAAACCAAGAATTAAAAATTCTGATTTGAAGCTCCAATCCTCCTAATTCTCCTATATTCTGATTTGGAATCGAATTTGAAAATATATTCCAAATCTATCAAAACGCGTCTTTATAAGAGAGCCAATTTACTCTCAAAATCCTCGAGCAGCCAACTTCATTAGTAAATCTGTGCGACATTTAATATTTTTTCACCCTCCCAGCAAAAAACGCACACGCAAAAGCTCCCGGGAAAACAACGCGCGACCCAAAATAAAAATGTGAATAATATATAAATCTAAAATAAATTATTTATCTATAAGATAATACTTTATAGTGCCAAGTTCATATATAATAATCTCTTGTTAAATTATTATATATTTAATAATTTATAGGTGATAGAATAAAATAAGTAAAAAAATATAATTATTTTAAATAAATTAAATAATAATAATATATTATAACTTTTTGGAATTGATATTTAAAATGAATTAAATAATAATTATTATATTTATAAATGAAATACCAATAAAATATTAATTTTTATGATAGTTTTATTAATTATCATTATTAGATTTTTAGTAACGTTTTCTTGCTTTTGTCTCTGTAAATTATTAAAATAGTGATAGTTGTTAAAATTGTTACTAAAATATTTAACTATTTGGACGGTTGTACAAAACTGTAAATATACAGTCAATAATATTGACGGTTTTTAAAACTATCAGAATATATTATGTTTTTACAAACTAATTTAAAAAATCATTAGTAAAATTGTTTTACAGTGACGATTTTTTAACTGTAACAAATAAAACCGTCACTACATAGTATTTTGCAGTAGCGCAAGTATGCAGTCGTTCTTGGTAAACACTTAGCATGAGGTGTGCGGGACGCCTTTTGGCCAAATAAATAATAGATTTTGCGACCCTCAAGACAAGATGGCCATATCAAGCTTGGAAACGGCGTGTGTGTAGAATTGGAGGGCTAAAACAGTGATGGTTTTTTTTATAGTATTTGTTTTAGTGCATTGCATGGGGATATATGCATGAGCATGAATATTGTTGTACAAACCGTCATGCCTAAGACGACAAAGCTCTACCTTTCCACGTCTCACGCGACCTGTCTGCCCCCGCCCGGACCTCACTACATAATTTAATATTGGTTCAAGCATTGCATTGTGCACTCACTATCAAAAAAACGTGTCTGCATTGTGCACTGATCGACTTCACTTGATACACGGGTGCCAACTCCCACCACACCCCATACTGCCATACATAAGGGGCATTTAGGGTAGATTCGTCCCAGCCACGGTGGGAGAGTTAAAAAATGCCATTCACGACTATGTTAAAGTACTTTTGCTATGCATTTTTTTTTTGTCAAAAAATGTTTTTTCTAAATATACAGTTTCTAAGTTCGGACTAGTTACATGCACCATAACTTATGATATATTTGGCTCAAAATGGGCTTTACATGTATTTAAATATATTAATAATTTATACAATAATTACCCAAGTATAAATTATATCATAGAATGTTCGGGCCCACTTCTATGTAACCCAATTACATACAAGTGGTTCCATGTAACCCCCCTCAAATTTTAAGATTTTGATACTTAATAGAAAATTAGATCTATTCATTATATTTAATCATTTGTTTTCATTCAAATTCAATATGTGCATAGTCCATATTTACTCAAAAATAAGTACATTCATGTATAAGTTAAGAAAATTCTTAGATCTATTCACGTATGTAATAGAATGTAATAATACTTTATAGAATCATTTATCTATATAGTAATGATATTTTAGATAGTTTAGATGCTGAAAATACTATTTAAAATTTCTTATTTAGCATTAAATTATTTTATTACGTTAATTTTACATGTTTGTAAAGGGGCTCATGTACATTGATATTAGACAAATGAAAGAGTTTCCATAATAGATGGATTAACTTATTTATCAACAATCCGGTGTTAAAAATGCAATGGGTTACATAAAAAGGGGTTTTATCGAAGCATTCTCATAAAATGTTTATATGTTGAAAAAATAATTTTAAAATTGTTATTTATATCAAACGATGTTATTACTTTGATTTTGTATTATTTTCAAATGGGGCTCATACACACATCTAATTTAGATGAAAATTGGTGTGATAATAAAAAATAATTCTAAATGTAATAAGTAGAGTAGATGTACATTTTATAATCATCTGGGCCTATTTTGAGCCAAACGCACCATAAGTTACATAGCATGTAAGTGCTCTAGATAATTTCTCATATAATATATATGAAAACCCTTCATGTATAGATAAACTACACCATAATTACAGTGCAATCCACTGCAAAATGGGCTTATACATATTAAAATGTAATAATACATTATACGATTATTTATCCAGGTAAGAAAATGCTTTAGACGATCTAGATGTTGAAAACACCATATTTATGTTAAACTATTTTTTTGATTGATATGTTAAATTATTTTATTATATTGATTTTGCACCATTTTAAAATGAAATCCATGGACATGGTTGATTTGGAGGAAAATTGGTATTCCAACATTGTGAATAATTCTAAATATAATAGATGGGATAGATTTCCTATTCATGATCCAGTGAACCTCACGGTGCATGGATTGGACGGTGCAATCACATGCATTAGATTATTTTCCTATATAGATATAGATATAACCATTCATGTACAGTCCGTTTGCACTTAAATATAGCACATTCTATTACGAAATGGGCCCTACATATATTAAAATGCTATAATATTTTGTATAATTATTTATCCATATATTGTAACTCTCATAACTTCTTTCAGATAAAAAATTATGACTATTCGAAATTGGTATGCTCTTTTATCACTTTTGGACTCTTTCGTGACAATCTACCCACTCTAGGAAATCCTCCGAAATGGCCTTTATGTCACTTTGGGAGCTCTCACACCTGGATCACAGGTAAGGGGATTAATTATAGATTAAGTTTAAATAAACTTGTGATCCTTCTATTCGTATGTGTATGACTCCCCTACTTGTGTTTGTCAATGAATCCGGGAAAACAAATGAATAAATAATTACACGAATTTTGGATGCATGAAGCAGCAGCTGACCTCACAAAATTGTCATACTTCAACCGACAATCTGAAAGATTCTTATTAATTTGTCTCCATGCAGAATATTATATGCAACGGAATTGATCGTAGTTCTTAATTCCTCTCACACCGAGTGCAAGTTTCAATTCCACGCACTCATAAGGATTTTGTGGAAAGAATTTCATTGACATGAATGATACATGCATGAATGCATTTGCGCCTCTTTATTGAGCCAAGAAATAAAGGAACAACAAAAGTAGAACCCAGCTCATGATCGTCAGTCATTTGTACGGAGGAATCGTGGCATCATGGGAGCAAAATAAGAGAAGGTGACCAAAAAAGGGTCCCACTGGTCACTGATAATAGAGCAGCTATAATTCCCAGCCCTTTCGTTTACCTAATTGTAGTAACAAAGACATTTTTTTTTTTTTTTATCTCCAAAGTACGTTGTTTTTTCCGATTCTTGTCCAACGAATATAAATCTAATAATATATCTTTCGAAGATATTGCTCTTGAAAATAGAAGATAAAACTTTCACAATTGGAATTGAACCAAAGACAACCATCACAAAGGTTGATAACTTTACCAACTAGGTTATGCTTGTGTTGGCAATAATAAATATATAAGATTCTTGGTGTTTGTAGCCTTCGGGAGATAATTTCTTACCCACACGCCATGCATAAATCTAGGCTCTCAAATACGTACACGTATATGTAATTAAATCTCATGTATTTAATTACCGACACGGGCATAGCCATGTTGCCTGCCATGGCTTGGTCCTAGGCACGTCATGGATCAAATCCTAAGTATGGGCTTGTATCCTGTTGTAGGAGTTTGTCTCCTCTCTTATTGTTGTAAGCTAATTGTAAGAAAAATATAAAAGATTTGTTGATGTAAGCTGTTCGCAACAAAATATTAAGGATGTTTGGGCTTCATACTATGAGATGAGATGAGAGTTGCTGAATACTCATTAAAAAAAAAAAAAAAAGTCTTATGCATTTAACCCAAAGCACAAGTTGGCTCCAGCTAGCTTGGTTTCAGGAATCTTAATTACCAGATCCAAAATCCTAATCCATTTTTTATATAGTTGTGTCCAGATCGACCAGCCATTTAATTTTCTTGTTTAGATGATGTCCTGCTTGCAGCACACATGATGATGGGTTTTTGCACATCTTTTCTACATGGTTTATGTCCACAACAACAGCGGCCTTATCAATGGATGCGTTGTTCCCAGATAATTTTACACTTCACCATTTTTCCGGGATCTTGAGAATGTAAAGCTTCGACCAAAAGTTAATCCTTTCCGTTTTTATTGAGCTGTACTACTTAAAAATTTTTAATCAGAACAATTTTCTAAACTAAAATGAAAGAAAAACCATCGAAATCAGACATTTCGATGGAGTACATCAACTGGACTTACAAAATCTAAATTATTTTTCAAATAATAATATTGCTCTCCGTTCTGAGAACACTACAAAAATTTTGATTTTGGGAAAAAAAAATTTCCTTGCAAAAGCTTAAACTTTAGTTGTTAAAGAGAAACTTTGTTTTTTTTTTTTTTTTTGGGACAAAATTGTTAAAGAGAAACTTAGTCACCAATAAATTGTGGCATATTCTATATAGTAATCATTGAAAAGAAATTTGTTTATTAATAGTTTATAGTTTTCGTGTTTAGCAGTTTAGGCATGAAGGTTTTGATTAGGTTGCCAAACCATTATTATGAGCAAGAAAAACTTTACTTGACTATAAAAGTATCATAAGCAACAAAAAATTTTCTTATGTATAAAAGTACTATCATGTGCAAAAAAACAATTTCCTTATATATGCTTTTCCTTGCTAATAAAGATTTTCCATTGCTAATAAGAGTTAAAAATGTATTTTCTTGAAGTGGTAGTTGATTATTCATTTATCTAATAAATCCAGTCCCGTTGTTGTTCCCGCCGTGGGAATGTCAGAAGGGTAAGACCTAAGAGAACAAAATCGGTGAGCATTACTTGCAAGATCAAAATGTTAGAACTACATCAGAGAGGCTACATTAGTTTATAAAAATGGTCATTCTTTTGCAGTTAAATTTAGATTTTGGCTATATCCAATATCAAATGTAGTAAATTATCTACTTAATTTGTGCTTTCCAGCCAGATGTAATTAACAGCGTTAAACATATTTTTGGTTGCACAAAATGTAGAAGTTGGTTGCATTTGATCAAATGTTACCACCCTAAATCAACTATATATTTGTAGTAAAAAATGGATATGAAGCTAAATTCATTTATTTGTGGTGAAAATTATCCTACGGGATTCTTTTATAAAACCTTGTTCGTTTTTAACATCTGTATAGTTGATGAAAAAGTCACTACATATATTACATTTAGCATCATTTATATTATCACAAAACTCTTTCATTTTTCTAATCTTACTTTATAAGAGTCCCATCTACAGATGTGTAAAATCAACGGAATAAAATAATTCAATATTTAAACTATTTAAAATATTGTTACTATGTGGATAAATGATTCTAGAAAGTACTATCATATTCTAATATATATGTGAATGAATCAAAATTTTTTTCTTAATTTAATCATGAATGTACTTATTTTTGAGCAAATTTAGCCTATGCACATATTGCATTTGGATGAAACTCGGTTTCTTAGCTAAATAAATTATGTTAAATATAATGAAAGCATTGGATTTTGCATCGATATCAACATCTCAAAAATAAATGGGGTTTTATGAAATCACATCTATGAAACTTAGTATCACAGAAGCATTCCCGATTACTTATATATATATATATATATAGAGAGAGAGAGAGAGAGAGAGAGAGAGAGAAATTATCCAACCTATGTAAACGCACCATAACATACAGTGCATCTGGATAAAAATGGGTCCTATATGATCATAAAATGTACATATACTCCACCTGTTTTATTTATAATTGTTTCTTGTGTTAGCATAACAATTTTCATCCAAATTAGATGTATATGGATCTCATTTGAAAATGATATAAAATTAGCATAATAAAATAGTTTAATGTAAATGACAATTTTAAAATTATTTTCTCAATGTATAAATTATCTAAAATATAATTTATATATAGATAAATGACAGTATGAAGTATTAATATATTTAAATGTATGTAGGGCCCGTTTTGGGTCAAATGCACGGTAACATACGGTGCATGTAAATGCACAAGATAAGTTCTTATATATATATGATTTTGATCAAGCGTAGACCAATGTTGTCAGAACCGAACCGGTGATTGAACCGGTCAAGGAACTGGTCTGGTTCGAACCGGTTCGACCGGTTAATCAAACCGGTTCGAACCGGGTGACGTCAGCATGACATATTTATGACATCATAAATATTAAATTTTTTTAAATTTTAAATAAATATATTGATAAACTTATGTTTTTATAAATCCTGAATATATATGTTGGATTTTAAGGACCACAATATAAGAACAAAACATGCAGGAAAAAATTAATAGCGAGTTTTAAAAAATAAAGTACATTAACTGACCTGAAAGACTTAAAATTGTAAAATGAAAAATTCATTTAACATGTATTTAACATAATTTTCACAAATAGACAATTAAAATATTTTTTCCAATATTAGCATATAAACAATCAACAATTACATGTAAATCATGTGATGAATTTCACAGATCAATGCTATAAAGGTTATAAGTGAAGCTCATAAACACAAGAAATAAATGCTAAGTTGCTAACACCTTTAAAAAGAGTATCTTATTTTTTCAATATTTATAATCAACCATTCTATATAATTAGAATTTAGAAGTATATTTCTTATAATCAACTATTCATATTTATCATGTCATTTGACCTTTTTTTATTTTCAAAAAATAACATCTTATTTAAGTACAATTGGGTTTATTTGAACGGGCACTGCTCAGTTCTTTACCGTATTCTTTGAACGGGCACTGCTCAGTTCTTTACAAATTTTTCTTTAATAATTTAGAGTGCGGGCTTGTATATATATGGTGGAGAAGGCTACTGCATTATACGGTTGAATTTCTAAGTAAAGATCAAAATTTTTGAATGAATGATTTATGGCTATACTTTTTTCTGCTCCTCTCCATTAGTTGGGAAGATGTGGTTTTTTAACCAGGTACGGTATTTTACAAAAAAAAAAAAAATTGTAAAATGGAGCCCGCATATAATAAATTTTCAAATAGGTTATCGTTAGAAATAATTTCTTATATTTTTATTAATAACTTAACCTTTAATATATCAAGTGATTTAAATTAATCAATCAAATATATCATCATTAAAACAAAATTTCTTAAAGGGGCACCTTGGCGGAAGAGTGTATAGGTAATAAATTTATCGCTATAAGAAAATGAGTCTGCCATAAAATTTTTAGTTAGATTTTTTTTAAAAAAAAAACGAAACTTTTTGTTTGTTCATATATATGTAAAAATATGAAATAAAGAAAAATTCCATCACTCTTCAGATAAGCTGGCAATGAGGCATATGAGTGAGGAAATTTTAGCTGAGGCTACCGTACATGAAATCCTCAACAATGCACAAAGAAGTGATAAACAAAATCCTGTCCGATAAGGCAAAAAACCCGCAAATAGATAACCCCCCACCTCGTAGCTAGTAATTACTACCTATATATATATAGTATTAAGTGCTATAATCGACCTGGCCATCGTCTTCGTCATGGAGGAGAAGAAGCTGGAAGGAGAAGCCTTGGATGGAGATTTTTCCGAAAACATTTCAAACGTGAATTTCGCTTCTTGTAGAGGTTGGAGAAAGGGTTTTACATACTCCGTGAAGGAGACTTTCTTCCCAGATGATCCCTTCAGCCGATTTAAAGGCGAGACCCGACTCCGCCGTATCTTCAATGTGGTCAAATACTTGACACCGGTTCTCTTCCATTACGATCTCCTCTCCGGATGGCAGCGAGTGCAGCGGATGGCGACGAGGAAGAAAGAGGGCGTCGGCTAGGGTTTCCAGGGGAAGAAATCGGGGATTCAGGCGTCGGTTGATCGATCGATTCGATCTTCCGTCCGTTTTTTTTTTAATATATATTTATTATTTGTTTATTTTCCGACCGGTCGAACCCGGTTGAACCGGTCACTACGGTTCGACCGCCGGTTTATCGGTTCAGGCAGTTTTTTGCTTTTGAACCGAACCGTAGTGATTCGAACCGGACTTGGGCCCGGTTCCCGGTCGGACCGGCCGGTCCGGTCCGGTTTTAATAACATTGGCGTAGACAGACAACATTATAATTACCATGTAGTCCGCTGCAAATTGGCCTCGTTTGATCATGAAATCAAGATCCATCTCATTCATTGTACTTAGAATTATTTATTTTAATAGTATACCAATTTTCATCCAAATCAAACATGTGTATGGGCACTATCTTAAAACGATACGAAATTGACATAATAAGATAGTTCAATATAAATATCAGCTTTAAAGTTGTACTTGTCAACATCTAAGTCGTTAAAAATATATTTTTATATTGATAAATAATTATATAAAGTATTACTACATTTTAATACACGTGGGGCCCATTTTTCTATAATTCCGGTGTATTATGCTTGCTTTTATCCCATATATATAGGGAAGAGCTCCACTTTTATGTAACTAGGTTGCAAATTCTAATATTGTAATCCTTGATAGAAAATCTAATCCATTCATTGTAATTAACATAATTTGTTTGGTTAAAAAATCAAGTTTCATCCAAATCAAGCATGTACATTAGCACATTTGCTCAAATATATGTATATATATATATATATATACACGCAGAGAGAGAGAGAGAGTTGTTCTGGTGCAACGCAGCTACATTAGAACAGCGGTGCAGTTGCTAAAAAATGGGCCTCACACATATTAAAATGCAATGAAACTTTATACAATCATTTATCCATATATAATTATACTTTAGACAGTTTAGATATTGAAAAAATCACTTTAAAGTTGTTATTTACATCAAACTATTTTATTACGTTGAATTTATACTATTTTCAAATGAGGTCCATGTATATATCCAATTGGAATAAAAATTGATATCATAATAGAATACATTATTCTAAATATAATGGGTAAAGTATATTATAATTTTATGATCACGCGGGGCCAATTTTGGTGCAACTGCACCACAGTTACGGTGCAATTGCTCTACACCTGAATATTTCTTATATATATATATATGTGTGTATATATATATATATATATATTTCATGCCTAAAATATCGAGAAGAGAAAAAGACAGAAACTTATGTGTATATCTAACACCTTTAGAGTTCTCCCTTTATATACATGTACCACAAGCGTAAGAGTTTACTACTGAGTCGATATACAACCCTTTTCGGAGTGAGCCTCTCTAATTGCAAAGAAATATACTAATATTAGAATTACAGTGGGGAGGGATTTCATATTTTAATACAAATAGATAACCGTAACATTTTCATATTGAAATGGTCATGAGACCTAGGGTTGTTAATGGATCGGGTTGGACGGGTTAGAGCCTAATCCTAATATTAACCCATTTAAAATATCTCAATCCTAATCTGTTTCTTAACCCGTTTAAAAAATCTCAACCCTAACCCATTTACAACCCATTTAATAAATGGGTTGGTGGGTTGTTAACGGGTTGTATAGCAAATAACCTGAAAGCCTAGACTCCAATAGATAATGATCTTGCAGGGAGAGACAAGAAGGTGTTTTCGGCGTAGGAAAAATGAAAATAGGGAAGTAAGGGAAAAATGGAATTAAGACAGCAGTGGAAAAATAAAAATTAGTTGATTGGAGGAAGACTTATAAAGGAAAAATGACCAAGGGATTTATATGTATATATATATGACTTTAATGAGTTAAGCAAGTTAAATGGGTTGAATGCATTAAACGGTTGGGTTAAATGGGTTTCTAAACGGGTTGACGAGTTATAAAATCTCAACCCTAATCCATTTATTTAATTAAATGGTTAAACGGTTTAGTGGATTATAACTCATTTATTTAAAAATCCCAACTCGAACTCATTTATAAATGGGTTGGACGAGCGGTTTAACCGGTTGACCATGACCATTAACACCCCTAATGAGACCGGATCTTCAAAGTGTCTCGGTTTCGCTAGCAGTCTACCTTCAATTCCTAGCCAAGGGCTAAAAACACTAAGCTATCCTCTTCTTTTGATACACTATAGCCACCAACTGGGATGGCTGCCCAATTGCTAAAGTAAAGTTGAGAGGGATCGGCATGAGCCACATTCCCAATCAGTTTCAATTGTTGAACCTTTTTTTTTATTGATATTATATACACTTTAACATCTGATATTACAAATTAGACATATTCACAACCCTCATAATTAATGGATTTTTTGTAATTATCTCCACAAACAGAGGAAAATAACTATAAATTCTCTGTTACTAAGGGATCACCAATGTCTAACTTTGCACTGGCCGAGATTTAAAACCATGCATGCCATTTGAACGCCACTCGCTTGGACCAATTGGGATACCACCCAATTGGCAATCGTCAAACACCTTTGGTTTTTTGCAAACTATGATACTTTTAAAGATTTCAAGTAATGCATTATGTTTATATGAATGATCCTATTAGCCCGGACTAAGCAAATGTCTTGCTTAACCCACCTTACAAAATCCATTTACGACACTTTTTTTGCTTTTTTCTTTAATATATAAATCAAGTTTTACCAATTTTGGATACGTGTATATATTTTTTTAGATTTTTAAATATCTATGTGTATATGTATTTAAAATACACCTATCTTTAAAAATCTCAAAAAAATATACAAATACTCAAAACTGGTAAGGCTTGGTTTATATGTTAAATATACTTAGATAAACAAGTTTATGGAAAAAAGAAAAAATCTTGTAAATGGTTTTTTTGAAGTAGACTAAGCAGGACATTTACTTAGCTCAGGTTACCAGGATGACTCACCTTATGTCTAATCATGTTTATTTAGTTATGATATCAAATGTTAGATTTTGAAATAGTTCTCCAAAGTATCTAGACAATGTGATTTTTTAATATCCAAACAAAATGAGTACTACTAAGAAATATACTAGAATGCACTATATTGTAACCTAGTTAAGGTGTATCTTAACTAATTAAATGTAGCCCATTTTAATAAAAAAAATCAAAATTCATTCCACCCATCGCATTAGTGCCATTTATTTAATGATAATATAAAGTTTCATGAAAATCTAATATATCCATGACCATCTAAAAAGTGTAAAAGTTCATCATTTGATTTATATATCAATTTTAAAATTATTCATAAAACGTCTGAATTGTTTAAAACATAATTACTACCTTAAAAATGTTGCCTACTTGACATTTAAGATCACCATAAAACAAATGATTTTAAACCATGTGACCGATTGGATCTTGACGTCGGCATCAACATAATAAAAAAAAGGTCTCGTTTTATCAATAGCGAGCCTTAACTAGACTGTAATACGGTACACCTTAGCATATCTATTCCTCTTACTAAAAATATAACGGGTTGCTTAGATTGCTATAATCAAAATATTAATTAACATTTGGAATAGGTCCCGCTAAAGTCGAACCACTAATTTTTAAATGTTTAATGACTTCGATGACATGTTTTTCACGATATTAAGTAAGTATATATTTATAGCTCAAATTATTTGAACCATTGATAAACCGCCTTCTTCATTTTATTAGAGTGACTTGTTATTAATAACTGATATAAATGGGTTTTGATTTGGCTTGACATGATGTTTCGATTAGATCCAATTAATAATGTGTTTGAGAGTACGAAAAAATGAAAGAAAAATTATTAGAAAAATATTAGGTAATTTGCTAAGATACTTTTTTAGTTTGATGTTAATTGCTGATATACTCACATTGTTTCATGAATTACATATTACCCTTATAAAGTTTTACTAAAATTGGTTGTGTCTCCATGTTAACTAGGGGTGTACCTCGGATCGATTCGGTTCAGGTAGTGGTCTACCCTATCTGTACCCTATTTATAAAAGTCTACCCTACCCTATTCTACCCATTTGTTAATTCGATTTATAGTGTACCTGCGTTACCTATTATCCATAAGATTGGTTCTGATTTTGGTTACAAATCAGTTCCTTTAATACTCAAATATAATATTTTTAAAAAATATTTCTATGTTATTTTAAAAAATATAAAGCAATGCTCATTTAAATTTCAAAATGGCAAATACATATGTTACTGTTTACATTGTTATATAAAAAAATATAAAGTATAGATTATCATAGTCCAATCATTAAAACTATTAATATATTAATCACAATTCACAAGCTTATTTATAAAAGGCTTTCGTAAGTCAATGACATATATATAATCAAATTGGTTTCTTACTTCATAATCCATAACTCTACAAGGCACAAGATTTATTTGAATTCAAATTTGTTAAAATGGGCCTACACAGAAGACATCACAAACAAAACGCAACACATACTATATAATATATATCATATACGTGGATAAGTGGATCGGTTTTGGATATCCCACGTATCTACCTGTAAGAATCAAGTATTTCCATTATAACTTTTCCTTTACAGTAAGATAATTTATGGATATACCATTAGTAATTATTATTGTTGGTGTTGTGTATGCTATAGATAGACGTAGCACTTAAGGGACGTGTAATGTGTGCATGCATGTATTAGGATCTTGGTATGTTTGTGCGGCCATATTACTTGGTTATAATGTGATTTGATGGGGGTATTAATTTAAAGGTATATGATTAACGTGTTATTTGAGACACTATAACTATCTTGAACCTTGTAGAGTATGTATGGAGTTCGACCTGCCTAGTTAGGTCACAAGAGTGAAAGAGGCAGCGCCCCTAGAGAAATTTTTAATTGAGTAAGTGATATATGTGGAAAAGTTAGTGTCAAATTAATAATTGAGTCCAACCCATGTTTAGTCCTGACCCGTGTTGGCAAAACTCCTCTTAAGAGAAGGGAACATGACCTCCCTTCATTTTTCTCTCCTTTTCTTCTCGTTTCGACTCTGCCACCCTTCATTTTTTCTTCTTCCCAGTTTTGAACCATCCCAGACCTTCCCGAAAACTCTCTAAACTACATTGAAGATCATCGATTCGCATCAAGGGAGCTTGAAAATTCCAGAGATTAGAGTCTACAACTACTGAATTTGGGAAAAATCATAATTTAAGTAAATGCTTTCTTTTCTCAAATCAGTATGGAAATCTTGTCCTAAATGTGATCTAGGGCTGGTGGAAAGGAGTAGCAGCTATCAACTTCAAGGTTTGGTTATTCTAGGGTTTGTGATAACCTAGGGTTAATAGGATTCATAAGGAATCAGATTGTTTTTAATGATCTTTATGAGGTAGAATACGCATTAGCAGGTTTGTGAATATTAGCATGTGACATTGCTCACATGGGTTGAATTGGTAAGACGAATTGGAAGTTCTTCTTTGATGCCTATCATGTGTTCGATGAAATGCTTGTGTGACAGTTAGTATATTAAATGTGATGCATACTTGGTTGAATTTACTGATTCTATATCCATGATTTGTGGTGCTTGTTCTTATGTGTATTGATTGATGCGCTATTCGAGATAAGTGATTGTAGTTGACAACTTAATGTATTTGTATGGTCATGGGCATATTGCGTTATATAACTCTTGATGTAACTAGGTGTGAATGAGTCGTGTAGTTCTAGAGGGTTGTTCATGGCCCTTGACTGACATGAGGAAAAGGGTTGTTCATGACCCCTGGTTGACATGAGGAGAGAGTTGTGCATGACCCATTAAAGACATGAGGTTATATGCATACATTCTTGGGTGTGGATATTAGTCACATATGTCTTGCATAGTCATTTATGAATTGATTTACTACATTACTATTATGACATATGTATCCTAAATCTTATTTTATTATGCTTTCGCGTTAATGGTCATATCCTTATTGGGTCTGTTTAGACTCATGTGATTTATTATTTTTGCTCCTAGACCATAGGCTAGATGACAAGCCTCGAGATGAGAATGACAAAGAACATAACCTTGAAGATCAAACTCATTAGATTAAAACATGTTATTTTTTTGTTATTTTGACAGTAGCGAATGCAAATATTCGTCTAGTTTGACCCAACTATGTAGAACATGTTGTACTTAGATATTTTAAACTTGATTATAGTTTACATGAACTTATGTACTTGTTATTTTTTTATTATTTTGTAGCAGTATGATAGGTTATGATGATTTTCTTTCCATATGTGTGTCTTTATAGTATGAGCATGTAAATATGTAAATGTAAAGCCAAATGTTTATATTTGGAGATGGAGATTTCACATACCACAAGTCTTGTATACTATATCAGCCCCTTATAAGTTATGGGGAGATGTTGCCAATTTTTTTTTAAGTCTTGTGACACCCGTTGACTAGCCATTTGAAGATGTCTAGGCAATCGGCGCATTAAACTACCCTACTTGTATCTTATTTAAAGGGCGGGTAGTAATTTATACTCTACCCATACCCATAAGTAATTTTTTGTACCCTACCCTACCCAAATTAGAGCAAGTCGGTGAATACCCATGGGTAAGCTACCCAAGTTGCACCCCCACAGTATCAACGGTTGACATTTAATTGGTGTTAAAGAAAAAGTATAATTTTCTGATATACCTACTTTGTTTGACGCTAATTGTTGATGTACCCACATTATTTAATAAATTGCATAATAACCCCACAAATTTTTTATTAAAATTGCTTGCCTACTCGTATTAACTAATGATATGTTACCTTTTAGGTAAACCCCTTCCACTTATATAACTGAATATTTTATAAACTATGAGATTCTAATATAACTTTAAATAGGGTCATTTCTATCATTATCGAAATTTTTAATGCATGCATTTATAGTTTCTTAAGACAAAGAGGAATCATATGTACGCAAATAATTTTGGTGAAACCTTGTAGGAATAATATGCAATTCATGAAACAAAATAAGTATATAGGCAATTAACATCAAACTAAGGGGTATATTAACAAATTATCCAAAAATATATATATGATAATAATATAGTATGATAAATGTAATGATTAAAAGTAATTATAATAAAATTGAAATAGATATCGTAGTTGTATAAGAAGACATCAAAAGGTAAGAAAAAAATTTTCTTTTACTTTTCCCAAACACACCCTAAGAGTTTATTTCATAGAAAGTCACAAAAAACTCTTATTTCTTAAAATCACAATTAATATCATACGTCGTTTTCATGCCAAAATGCAAACACATGAGACTTATTAAAATCATTTTTCTAACAATATATATTACAAAAAGAAGTGATCTTCTTATCTTAAGTTAAGCAAATGTCTCGCTTAGCTCACTTTAAAAAACTCACTTACAACACCTTTTTTTTTGACTTCATACACTTGTTTATCTAAATGTAGTTAACAAATAAACTAAGTTTTACTATTTTTAAATATGCGTATATATTTTTTAAGATTTTTAAAGATAGGGTATTTTAAATACATATATACATTAAATGTTTAAAAATCTTAAAAAGTATATACACATATTCAAAAATAGTAAAACTTTTTCTATATATTAAATACATTTAAATAAACAAGTATATGAAGAAAAACAAAACAGTATCGTAAATGAGTTTTTTGAGGTGGGTTAAGTGAGCTATTTTCTTAGCCGAGGTTAACAAGATCATACTTCGATTATAAAACCTTCAATTATTAAGCTAATCTTTCATATCCTAACTAATTAAAAATATTTTAAACACAATATATTTATTTGGACCTGATAAAAACTCAAAAGTTAAAAACCCACAAACATTGAGAATATTGGAAAACGCCCCTTAATATTATATATAGCCAAATGTAAATTTGGTTTAAAAAATGTGGCTGCATATGGGACTTTTTTTTTTTAGTGTTATACTGCGTACCATTTTAAGTACATACCAATTTGGACTGATTTCAGTGAAGAAGAATACAATTGTCTGGGAATCTCATTGGACGTCATTGCCGGGGGTAATGACATCGAGAGAAGAGTCGAAACCATTTGGATCATCGCGTATTGTCGCGATGCTGAAAAGTAGCTTTGTGATGAAATCGACCACGGAAAGGAAGTGGTCCGATGCTATTTGATTTTATGTAGTTCCCATTATTCCTAGCTAGGTGTGCTTCCTGTTGATGTATCCCCCTAACACTCTTCCCATATTAATTTCGTAGGCTGCCATAAACTCCATTTGTCCATTTTTTCCAATCCTATCTAATTCCTTCCTCTGCAGTTATTAATTACAAGGCCAAGGAAACATTATTGGTCCGGCCACGTTAAAATGTGGGCACGTAATTAATTGATGATAATGACCTAACACACCCAATTTTCTGTCAAAACCATTTATTATGTTTAGCTATATTTAATAATCAATATTGTCAAAAATACTCTGATCAGAAACTTGTATTTTTGTAAGCATTACCCATCTTTTGATAGCGTGCATAGTAGACAGGGTAGTGCTTTAATGCTTAATGCTAAGGACAACACCCACCTCAAATTGATATGCGAATTCATGGGATAGAGTTAATAAATATACTCTTTAATCTAGATCGATTAGATTATAAAAATTAATTAGTAAAATGTTTAAATAATTTTACCAAATGAACACTGAGAAACGTGCATGAACAACAAAGCATGCACGCTAGGACGCCAATGCACGTCAGATCATTACTTCTGATCGAGTGACAAAACCTTTTTTTTTATTCATATACATACCTTAAGTCATCTAATATTACAAATCAGTACATGCACAATTCTCAAAATATGGAGGAATCAAATAATACCCCCACTACTTGGAGGGAGATTTATACTCTCACTACTAGGAGAGATAATAATCGATCCGTAGATCCGCAAGGCATTAAGCCCCCATGCTTTCCGTTGGGCTAGAAGCCTTGGAGGCAAAATACTTAATTAATCTAATATGCTCATAATTTATTATATATAGGCTAGTTTTAGATCAATTGAGGGGTGTTTGTTAACACTTAAAACTTGCACTCTACGTAACTATTCACGTATAACTATCTTACTTTTAAATCATTTATTCACTTCTTCCTGTACAACTATCTTACTTTTTAATCATTTCTAAACAAATATCCATATATCTAAGCTATTTATTTTAGATAAATGATCCTATTAGCCTAGGTTAAGTAAATATCTTATTTAGTCCACCTCAACAAAAATCATGTTAAACTATTTTTCTATTTTTTTCATACATTTATTTATCAAAGTGTATTTAACATATAAACTAAATATTAACACATTTATGAGGGCAAAAGCAAAAAAAGTGTTTTGAATGGATTTTTTTAGGTGGACTAATTAAGATATTTACTTATCCCAGGCTAACATAATAATTTATTTTTATTTTCTTTACTCATCATCATTACCTCTATCATATTACATAATTTTTCTACATTTCAAAAACTTTTACCCCAAAAACTTTGTATCCAAATTTTTATTACTTCCAGACACACCTGAATTTAATTGGCAATGTTAAATTGAGATGTTCTAGAATATGCACGGTTTAGATAATAGAAATCATGTTCAAAACATTGTTAAATAATTTTATTAATTCAATTGCATTACTCAAGTTTATAATGTTTATAGCTTAGCATATATCAGTCATTTCGACGAGAAACCTGATATATAAACCGCATTCCATACGATATACAAGTTTAATGGATTAGATCATGAAAAGCATTTTTAAAAAATAATTAAATAATTTTACTAAAATGACCTCCTAATACGTGTGACGGAAAGAGGAGGTTCATATAGACGGTGAAGTGCATGGTTCATAATTCAGCCGCACGCAACAACAATTTACCATACTTTTTTTTTTTTTATGAACCACAATTACCATACTTGTGTAACAATATTTAATAATAACTATGATTTCACATGAAGCCACGATTGACATTTGACACCAAATTAGTATCCCTTCTATATCTACATCGTACCTTTTACCATCTACCAAAAGGATATTCAAACACAAAAAAATAAAAAGTTAAAGTTAAGAGAATTACCACGAAGTTGAGTTTTTTTATTAATATAAGTTTATCCTTTCAAAATAATTTTACTTCTTTAATTCAGCTTTCCAAATTATTTTATTTTTCGTGTAACTTTATTTTATGGGAATTATTAGCATGACATGTATGTGAGCTTAAGTTATATGTCTCAAGGCATGCAAGATCACTAGTGCATTAAATCTAATCATATTTTCATGTATATAAGAACCATTTTCGCTATAAAAAAAGATAAGTTGCATAAGTATAATCATATCAAGGCTAAATTATTAGTTGCATTGCATTGCATGAGTATGTATTTAAGCAATTATAATTTTATTTTGAGATAAAAAGTACAATGCCTGCTTAATGAGGAGTGATATAAAATTTTATGTTATGGATCAGACTTACTGGCTCTTGAGCTCATTCCACAATATTTCAATTTTGTAGGATTTTTCCTAGTTAGAGTCAAAGCTAAAGAACCAATTAAAATGGAAAAGTCAGAATAACTGGAACTTAATTTTTATCTTTTCATTTGATTGATAAGTTATTAGTTGTAATCAGATAAATTTCGTATAATTACCAAAATTTATTTTATTTTTTAATTTATTTAGGTTTGTCTGTCATCTCAAAATGCATTTGCGGGTCCCAAAATAGTGACTAACTACGAAAATACTCAAGAAGGAGGTAAATTGATTAGAAATAAAATTTACTTTAATTTAAAATTTTAATTGCTATACAAGCATTCCATCACAACTCTGTAATTACAATTAATTATACAGTACAAACCAAAAATAATTCAAAAGATAACTTTTATAATGGTTCGACCAAATCAATCCTTTTTTACTTTCTAAATAATCAATAAGCATAGGTGCCATTAGTCCATAGTTCAAAATCAAATATGTAATATAGTTTTATAACCAAACTATCTTCTAAAATAATGCATCTCCAGATGGCACTAAAACAATCAATCAAGTCTTACCCACTTATTTATTCACTTGCTCTTGACATATAACCCATATTAAGGTAACATTCAAAATGAAAAACAAGAAGAAAATTTAATAAATGATCAGTAATGAAGTTCTCTTTAATCAAATTGAACATAGATCTTCAAGTCAGTCGCATGCCAATTTGAACTTCTACAGAAAGGAGTTATCTTTCCAGCTTTAAGTAACTGGTCCAATTAAAGTTCTTCAAATGGTTCAAGTCTTTCCTTTCACAATCTTCACGTCCCTATTCACTTTCATCTTTCAAGCCCTTAAATGTACACCTAACTCGCTGTAAACAATCGACAACAATCCATAGAAAATCGAATGATCAACCATGTAATAGCATTTGACTCAGATAGCTCTGTTCAAAAAACAACTAAATTTAAACAGCAAAACCGTTATCATTTTCTACTAACTTCAGTTATATGACAGAATAAAATGATGGACAGCTTTTCTACTTAAGCTCTAGAAACAAACCTTATTTATTTTATTATCAACATTTAAACCTTATTAAAATAATATAAACACTTTCCATCAAAAAATAAATAAACACTAAATCAAATACATGAAAACATAACTTAATATTATTTCCAACCTATAGTACAGCTTCCAAATTATACAAATGAATCATTCCAACTGAATGATGCAAAAACACAAAACATTTTAGCATACATAGACGCATCACCATTATTCAAATTCAAAATTAGCTAAACCCTATTGTGCATGTCACTTAACTATATTCAAATTCAAATAACAATGCACCATTCTCTCAACCAATGACACTTTAACTATATTCAAACCAAACAATTCTAAGTCTCTCTCAGATGGAATCCACATCAATATAATTCAAAATCCACCAGCTAAGCAAATTACTCACAACTCATTTTATCTGCTCCAAAATTTCAATCGAATCCTCCTACAATAAACCATTGCAGTTATCCTAATTTGCAAAACTAACAATCTGACTAAATGTATTTGTTCAAACCATATTTGCACAATGACCTATTCTTGTGAAAATTCCACAAATCACAATAAGCACATATTTTTACACTTACAAAACTAAAAATAGTTAATCAGCTCCAACGCGACTTAAATGAAATCATTCACTTAACTAGTGTGAACAACATCAATCTAATAAATTTCTTTTCCCAAAAGTATTCCATTCAAACCTATCCAAGATCCTATTAATGCTATCCTATTCCACTAAAATAGATTTGGATTCAGTCCAAAAGACTTTCGACCACCCGCCGCCTTAGTTTAAAATGTATAACATGAATGGAATCCAATAAGTTCTTTGAAGTATGTAAAAAGCACATAGTTTTTAACATGTGAGAAGTTTTATAAATTCAACAAAAATATAAATTCATCAAGCATCGTTAATTTATTAATCATGCATTCACATTCAATCAATTACAAACATTCACACACTATTACCATTATCATAAAACTTCGTCTCCACCATCAAAATCATCATCATCCATCTCCATTCGTCACAAAATCTATTATCACCAATTATATTGTTATCATCAGTTGGTGTCATAAAAACTATAGCAACACTACAAAACTTACAAGATTTATCCTAGCATGAAAATGACCTTAATCCGGTTTCAAAATAGGGCAGGACAAAATAGTACGGAAGCATATTATTTTGACCATGACAATAAAGCAAAAATTTTGACAACAAAGTAATTAATTAAGTTTCAAGGATAAAAATTTTTAAAAGATAGGTGAACATAATAATCTCAAAAATAAATGTAAAATATAATTTAGAAAAATTAAAATTTTAAAAATATTTCAAATTTTAAATTATACTGAATTAAACTACTTAAATTTATGGATGTTTTGAAAAAAAATAAAAAATTAGAAATTTTTAACAAATAGGGTCCAATTAATTACTCATATTCGTCTATGAGAAGTAATCCTGTTAGCTTTAGGCTAAGCAAATAACTCACTATCTTACATCAAAAAATTGATTTTTTTATTTTTTCTTTATACACTTATTTATATCAGTATATTTAACATATAAACCAACATTTACTATTTTCGGATATGAGTATATATGTTTTTTGAGATTTTTAAATATAAGGATATTTTAAATTCATATATACATGTAGAAGTTCAAAAATCTCAAAAAAATATATACACATATCCAAAAAAGGTAAAACCTGATCTATATGTCAAATACACTTAAATATATAAGTGTATGAAGAAAAAAGCTAATAAAAGTATTGTGGCTAAGTGATTCATTTGTTTTTTTTAGGCTAGCAGGATCATTCCCCTTCATCTATTTAGCAAGGTTCAGACCGTAAGATGCATACTTCAAATTAAGATGAGCATTCACGAGATAGAATTAATTAATATACTCTTTAATCTAAATAGATTAGATTATGAAGATTAGTTTAATAAAGTATTTAAGAAATTTTATTAAATGAATATTAGAAAACATGCACGAACAATAAAGCATGCATATTAGGATGTTAATTCATGTAAGATCGTTACTTCTAAGTAAGTAACGAATAATTTTTATTAATTAATATAATATGTTCATATTTTATTACATAAGTTAGTTTTAGGTGAAATTTCATAAGCAAGCCTAAATTGAAAAGCTCTAGAATATGAATAGTTTACGTAATAGAAATCGTCTTTAAAAACTTTGTTAAATAATTTTATTTATTCAGTTAAATTACTTCAGTTTATAACGTTTATATCACATCCTATACAAATTCGTTTGACAGGAACCTTGATATATAAGCCTAATTTAATGTGCTTCACAAGATGAATGAATTAAATCATGAAAAATATTTTTAAAAAGTAAGTAAATAGTTTTACTTAAATGACCTCTTAATACGTGTAAATAAAGGTAGAGGTTCATGTAAAAGCTTCCATGAAGTATGTTTACTAATTCAACCGTGCCCAACAATAATTTACCATATATGCATAACAATGTTCAATAATAATTACTATTTCATATGAAATCTTGTTTTCATCACATTAGGATCCTCTCTGCAGCATGTTAAACCTTCTAGCACCTATAAAAAGGGGTACTCTTACAACAAAAAAATAAATAAATACAAGCTAAGGGAATTGGTACAAAATTGAGTTTTTTCTATTAATGTAAGTGTAAACTGTACATGATCATAAGTTACATGCGCCAAGGCATGTGGGAAGCACCAGTACATTAAAAACAGATACATGGGTACATATGTAAGAACAGCTTAAGCTATATTATTAAGCAATAGATAAAATAAGTTGCATAAATGCGTTCATATGAAAGGCTAAGTTAGAAGTAATATTACGTCACTTGCATCGGATGACCATGTACATAAGCAACTATAATTTTATTTTGAGGTAGAAAATGCAACATCTGATTACAAAACAATCAACATGATTTTAGATTATGAATTAGACTTATTGTGCATTGAGCTCAATTTCAAAATATTTCAGTTTTGTAAGGTTTTCTCTATTTAGAGTCAAAACCAAATGGCTAATCAAAATAGCAAAGTCGGAATAGCTAGAGTTTGCTTTTTATATTTTGTATTTGATTGATATCTTATCATTTGTAACTAGACAAATTTTATGTAGTTACTAAAATGTATTTTATTTTATAGGTTGTTTATATTTATTTATCATATCAAAATAGGTCGAACTTTGTATGTAAAAAATCTCAGTCCAAAGTCATATAAGGTTCAAGCTAGGGTGTAACATGTTTCATCAAGGGTACTGACTGACAAGGAATTTTGCTACTAAGAGATCAAAATTTTTAATTTCCACATTTACCTCATTGTTAGGTTTAGCTAATGTAGAAGGTGTTGGTCCCGAGTTGATGGCAAAACCCAAGAGGGGAGGAGTGAATTGGGTATTTAAAAAATTATATCTTAAACAGAAGCTTATCCCCGGATTAATCCAGTCCCCTTAATGGAGAAACGAAATGGAAAGCAATGTAAATAGCAGAAGTATAAATCAAGCACACAGGATTTTTATAGTGGTTCGGGCAACCTCCCTACTCCACTCTTCCAAGCTCACACTCCTTGTGACTTGGGTTCCACTATTGTATTCTCTCAATACAATTAGAGTCACTGCTCTCTTCTAGATTCCAGCTCTAGGTGGCATCAACAAAACACAGCACAAGTAGGTGATGAGTCACACTCCAATCACACACTACTTTGCTTACACTTGATCTTAGTTCCTCAAACTAAATCAAGTTTAACACATACAACAGAAACAATAAGAAAACTACACTTTACAGATGTGTAGAAGCAGTTTGGCGCAGAGAAGAACTTGTTGAAGTGGCTTTGTATGATCAGTAGTTGAGCTCTTGCAGTTTGAAGCAAAGTTCTTCCTCTTTGGTTAGCTTGATCTCTTTAAAGCTCTTGTAGATGGTAGTTATGCACTCTTAATGATTTCCAGCTACTTCCCTCGTTCACATTCAATCTCTTTTATAATCGTGGAGGGAATCCGAACGTTAGAGGGTAGGTGGCGCGCATTTAATGCGCCAACGTTCGAATAAATTCCGACCGTTGCGACCCAAGTCGCATGTGGAGTCGACTTCGGATGCGACTTCGCCCAAGTCGCAGATGGAGTCGACTTCGGGTGCGACTTCGCTTCACCGTCGCAACTTCAAGTTTCAGTCAGGGTCGACTTGGTCATCAACTTGACCCAAGTCGCAGGTGAAGTCGACTTCGGGTGCGACTTCACCTTGTCAGGTTCCAAGTCTGAGTCTAAGTCGACTTTGGCTTCCGACTTCAACTCAAGTCGATCATGGAGTCGACTTGGGTTGCGACTTGACTTGGTCTTCGTCAAAGTATGCTTTGTTCTTCATTTGATCTTCCTCTATTTTGCTTGGCTTGTTTCCTTGATGATTCTTAGGAGAGCCTGAGTTTTGAATCATGCGCCTTGCTTTGCATTTGACTCAGTTGGTCTTTAAGACTTGATAGACTTGATTTGATCTTGATCTTGAAGCTTTGCTTTGATCTTGAGTGAGGGATTCCTTGAATAGGCTTTGAAACTGCATCTTTGAAGTCTGAACTTCTCAAGTCGCGGATGAAGTCGACTTTGTCTACGACTTCACCCAAGTCGCACCTGGAGTCGACTTGGCCTGCGACTTGGGCAGCTTCGTTCCCCGAAATTCAACTCTGGACAGTTTTTCATGTTTGAAGTCGATAGCGAGGTCGACTTCGTTTGCGACTTGGCTTCTCAAGTCACATGTGGAGTCGACTTGGGATGCGACTTCACCTGTGAGTTGGTTTTGCCTTTGAGGTTCTTTCTCAAGTCGATAGTTAAGTCGACTTTGGGATCGACTTCACTCTAAGTCGAAGTCCAAGTCGACTTGGGGATCGACTTGGCTACTTAAGTTCCTTAAAACAAGTGGCAAACTCATTAGTCCTTTAAATATACTCAAGTTAGTTGTTGTTAATCATCAAAACTTAATCTTTGGTCAATTTTACTTTGTTTTGAAGTATTGTTTCCAACAATCTCCCCCTTTTTGATGATTGACAAAACTAAATTGAGCTTATACCTTTCAAGATGGATGCATTTAAGTAGTCTTCGAAAACAGAGTATAAGCAATCATTCCATAACTTTCAAAACAGATTTTTAGCAATCATTCAATTCATATAAGCACATTTCAATCATAAGCAAGTTTCATATTATTCATGTTTTCAATTTACTATGTAAAGCAAAAGAAATGAAACTCTTAAATACAAACTACCCAACCCAAAAAATTCTACTCAATTTCTATTCTATCTCCCCCTTTGTCAATCTATCAAAAATGATTCAATTACCAAAGACTTGGTGAATTGAAATTGGGAAATGGGATAGACAGACTGAGTTTGTTTGATGGGACGGACATGAGCTGATGAGTAGGAGGAAACGGGTGCGGGAGAAGGCTCGCGATGAACTGAACCCGATTCGAAGGGATCAAGTTCAGGCATGGGTCGCTTCTTGTGACGGCCTGAGGCGAGATGATATCGGATGGTACGTAATTCCCGATCGATTCGATCCTGTCGGGAATGCATATTATTGATTGCCGCCAACACTTCGGTCACAAGATTCGTCATCCGGTCTTCTTGGTGACCCATTTCTTCACGGACGGCACGATTTCATCTCTCAGATCTTTTAGAGTGACCTCCTCATATGAGGTTGGAGGCACCCGTTCACGTGCAGCAGATCCTTGTGGAAAATAGGATCCGTGCGATATGGGAGATGCTGGCTCCTCTTGAGCAGGTGGTGCCGCGGGAGGTTGCTCCCCCTCAGTCTGTGCTCGCTCTTCTTCCGGAGCTTCAGCCCTTAGTTCAAGCACGTTAATCTTCATCCATTGAATGAGTGCTTTGTTGATGGCATTGGTGGATTTCAGTACTTCGAAGGGCTCGCCTTCAATATCCACTTCAAAATGTTCAAGGATCTTTGTGATCCAGGTGCCATATGGTAGGACTCCCCGCGGATTGTCCTTTCTGGAGGACAATGCTTCAAGAAATAGTCTTGGTAAGCTAACCTTGACTCTGTTTGCCACCTTCCAGAGTATCCCGGCTTCTTGTGGGTTTAACTGATTTCTTCCACCGCCCTTTGGGTAGATGCAGTGGGCAATGAGAAGTCTGAGTACACGAAGCCTAGGGGAGAGATCCATGTAATGAAGAAATTTGATTCCTGGGTGATATTTATTGCTTCGGGTGAGCTGATTATACATTTGATCCAGCGTAAGATCTTCAGGAAGTGGCTCATCTATGTGGGGAACTTCAAGTATCTGACCAATATTTATCAAGGCCGTTGCCAAACTTGGAGTTATTCCTATTCCAAAGAACATATCCACTCCTTTGACAAAGCTTCCATAGTACTCTTCATCCCACAGATAGTAAAAGATTCTAGTAAGATCTGGATAGACTTTTTCATCTTCTTTTAGGAGCTTCGTCCATCCTCGGAAATCCAATAGATCTTCTATGTCGGATCCATAATCTTTTAAGAACTTGAAATCAATAATCTTGGGAATGAATACCTTACGCTCGTAGAAAGATTTGTAAAACCGACTGTGCTGGAGTTCGGTTTTGAAGTATGTTGTTGGCATTTTCAACACTTGAGCTTTAGGACTTGTGTTGCCTCTTCGACGTGCCCCAGATTGAGTACTTTGTGAGGTTTGGGCTTGTTCCTCACGACCTGCTGTGTTTGACGGGGTTCCCGTTTGAAAACGCACTCGGCGGCCTGTGGAAGTAGATGGTTCTTCCCGGGCTCGCTTTGAGGAAGTGCGCTGTCTTCTTGGCACTTCGTCGTTGGTATGGGCGTAGATTGTCTGGGAACTGGTTTGAGGGATGGTTTTGAGACGGCTAGCTTGGGAGGTCTAGGTTTTGGAGCCATTGAGTTTGGTTTTGGGAGTTTGGGAGTTCGGAATGGAGGAAGAAGGGTTAGGAATGGAAGGGTTTGGAATGGCTGTTCGCCGGAGCTGGAACAGAGACTTTGCCGGAAACAGGGAAAAGAGAGAGAGAGTGAGAGAGAAAGAGAGATGGTTGGTCGGGATTAGAGAGAAAATGAGACGGAGAGAGAGAGGGCTGTCGGTGAGGAAAGCCGGAAACGGCGAGAGAGAAATCGCCGGAGAGGAGGAAAGGAAAACAGAGTGGCGGGAAATGGAGAAAGAGGAAGGGAGAGGAGAAGAAAAGGGAAGAGGGAGAGAAGACGGACGGTCGCGCGCACGGAGTCGACTTGCCCTAGGCGAGGTCGACTTCGGTCCCTCGGAGTCGACTTGGCTATAGAAGCAGAGTCGACTTCACTTTCCCAAGTCGACTTGGCAGAGTCGACTTGGCTCCCATGGAGTCGACTTGACTCATCGACTTGACCTTTTCAGATTTTAGTTTCTTGTTTGATATTTTCTAATTTAGCGCTATCATCCCCATATCATTCCTAATTTTATAGAATGATTCTTTGGCTAATGGTTTGGTAAAGATATCAGCAATTTGGTCCTCAGTTTTCACATATTCTAAACATACATCATGATTTTCAACATGTTCACGAATAAAATGATGTCTCACATCAATATGCTTGGTTCTTGAATGCAGTACAGGATTTTTAGTCAGACAAATTGCACTTGTATTATCACATCTAATAGGAATATCAACATAATCAATACCATAATCTTTCAATTGTTGTTTCATCCAAAGCAATTGAGCACAACAACTACCAGCGGCTATGTATTCGGCTTCCGCAGTAGATAGAGCCACACTTGTTTGTTTTCTTGAGTACCATGAAACTAAACATATGTCCAAGAAACTGACAAGTTCCACTAGTACTCTTTCTATCTACTTTATATCCGGCAAAATCTGCATCCGAATACCCGATTAGATCAAAGGTTGTCCCCTTTGGATACCATAGTCCAAGATTGGCAGTTTTTATCAAATATTTAAAAATTCTTTTTATAGCAAGTAGATGTGATTCTTTGGGGCATGCTTGAAATCTAGAGCACATACAAACACTGAATAGAATATCGGGTCTAGAAGCAGTTAAATATAACAAGGACCCTATCATGCTTCTATAAAGCTTTTGATCGATACTTTTACCGTTTTCGTCCGTGTCGATCTTGATTGTAGAGCTCATTGGAGTGTTTGCCCCTTTGCTATTCTGCAATCCAAATTTCTTGAGCATTTCCTTGACGTACTTGGACTGGTTCAAGAATATCCCTTCACTTTGTTGCTTAATTTGCAGTCCAAGGAAGAAATTTAATTCTCCCATCATGCTCATTTCGAATTCGCTCTGCATAATCTTAGAAAATTCTTGACAAAGATTTTCGTTAGTAGCACCGAAAATTATGTCATCTACATAAATCTGTATAATTAAAATATCTTCGTTTTTGTATTTGATGAACAAAGTAGTATCTACTTTCCCTCTTAGAAACTCATGATCAATCAAAAATTTGTTCGACCTTTCATACCAAGCTCTTGGAGCTTGCTTTAATCCATATAGCGCTTTGGTCAATTTATAAACATACTTTGATTGATTCATTTCTTCAAAACCAGGGGGTTGTTCAACATATACTTCTTCATTCAAATAGCCATTCAAAAATGCGCTTTTTACATCCATTTGGAACAATTTGAAATTCATATAAGAAGCGAATGCTAGTAGAATACGTATGGCTTCTAATCTAGCCACAGGTGCATATGATTCTTCAAAATCGATTCCTTCTTCTTGAGAATACCCTTTGGCTACTAATCTGGCCTTGTTTCTAATTACAAGTTCGCTTTCATCTAATTTGTTCCTAAATACCCATTTGGTACCAATGATAGTGTGATTATTTGGTCTAGGAACTAAGTGTCATACATTGTTCCTTTCGAATTGGTTTAGCTCTTCTTGCATTGCAATAACCCAATTTTCATCATTGAGAGCTTGTTCAATGGTATTTGGTTCAATTTTAGATACAAAGGCATATTGACCATAAACGTTTTGTTTTGATCTTCTAGTTTTCACTCCTTCATATACATTTCCAATAACTTGCTCAATTGGATGGGCATTTTTGAACTTTAAATCAGTTGGAGGTTTGTAAGAATCACTACCTTCACTTACCTCTTCCTCCATGAGATTTTCTGGCTTGAGCTCGAGTTCCTTTGGTTGTTCTTTGCCTTTTGTCTCATCTGCATCACTTAGTTCATCCTCCTTTCTCGGAGTTTGGTTAGTTTCATCAAATACAACGTGTATGGATTCTTCAACAACTTGGTTTCGTTTATTGAAAATTATATATGCTTTGTTATTTGATGAATATCCAAGGAATATAGCCTCATCACTTTTAGCATCTAACTTTCCCAAGTTAGTTTTTCCATTGTTCAAAACATAACACGTACATCCAAAAGTATGAAAATAAGAAATATTTGGTTTTCTTCCTTTCCATAGTTCATATGGGGTCTTTTTCAAGATTGCTCGAATGGTGACACGGTTCAATACATGACAAGCTGTACTTACAGCTTCACCCCAAAATTTCTTGGATAGATTGCTCTCATTTAGCATAGTTCTAGTCATCTCTTGTATAGTTCTATTTTTCCTTTCTACTACTCCATTTTGTTGTGGAGTTCTTGGTGCAGAAAATGTGTGGTAAATTCCTTTTTCATTGCAAAATTCCATGAATCGTTTGTTTTCGAATTCGCCACCATGATCGCTTCTTATGGTCACAATAGTACTTTGTTTTTCATTTTGCACCAAATTTACAAAAATTGCAAACATAGAGAAGGTTTCATCTTTACTAGCTAAGAGAATTATCCATGTGAATCTTGAAAAATCATCAACTATGACAAATACATATTTCTTTCCACCAATGGTTAGAATGTCGGATGGCCCGTATAGATCCATGTGTAGCAATTCAAGTGGCTTGGTGGTGGAAATTTCCTTTTTGGTAGAGAAAGGCATCTTGGGTTGTTTTGATAATTGACATGCCTTACAAATCTTGTCCTTGTCATATTTCAATCTTGGTAATCCTTCTACCAAACTCTTTTTCCATAAGGTCTTTATGTTTCCCATGTTTATATGTCCAAGCCTTTTATGCCAAACCCATGGATCATTATCAATGGCCATTAGACATTGACCATTTAATTCATCAAGTGAAACCAAATATACATTTCCATGTCTTTTACCACTAAACATGATATGCTCTCCATCAAATACATTACATATAGATGATTCAAACACAACTTTGTATCATTTACCACATAATTGGCTAATGCTCATTAAATTGTGTTTGAGTCCTTCAACAAACAAAACATCTTCCATGCATGCATTTGAAATACTACGTATATTTTCTTTACCTTTAATTTTACCTTTTTCATTATTACCAAAGGCAACCATTCCATCGTTGCAAGGCTTAAGTTTATGAAATAAGCTTCTTTCACCGGTCATATGCCTTGAGCAACCGCTATCCATGAACCATTCATTATTTGCCTTTGCCTTAAAACATATCTGAAAAAATAAGCAAGTAAATCTTATCTCCTTGGTACCCATTTTATGGGTCCATTTGGGTTAGTAATATAAATTTTGTTGTTCTAACTTGGAAAGCCCAAATCTTGTGTTCCTTGGAACCCAAACTAATTTTGCACCACGGTCATATAATTTCTTAAAATTACATTTGTAAGTTTTATGACCCAGTTTATTGCAGAAATTACAAGCCATAGGTAATCTTGGAGTAGGCCTCCAAGTATGCAATGGTTCAATAGTTGGTCTTCTAATCCACTTAAAGTTTTTCTTTTGTGGCTTGTATATAGATGCAGTTTTAGTTTGATATTTCTCAAGTATTTGCACATTTGATTTGCTACTTTCTCCTTGCTCAAATGTATGATATCCAAGACCTCTTTTATGTGTTTGGGAGGTCATATTCAGAAACATTTTAACACTTTCTCCTGGATTAGAGAACTTAGCTAATGATTCATTTAATGATTCGTTCTCCTTTTTCAGCATATCATTTTCTTCTTTTATTTTGTCTAATTTCTCTGCAAGTTTACCATTTGCAATTATTACTGCATCACATTGTTTCTTCTTAATTGTAAACTTGCTTCCTAATTTCTTCATTTCTTCATACAATGAATCATATGCAGTTTGTAGTTCTTCTAATTCAGTACATTTGAGGCAATCTTGAAAAGAAGAATAACTTGATTTAGAATGGGAGAGTTTGGAACTTACCTCTTCATTGCTTGTGCATTTTGTTGAGGTAGTTTGTTCGTCTTGCTCGATTTGTGCCATGCAGCAGATTCTTGCACATTCTTCCACCTCGATTTCATCGGTTGAGGAGCTACTTGTTGTAGATTCCTCATCATTCACGTACATGCCTCTTCCTTTGTATCTTTGGAATCTTTTGTTGTCCCCTCGATCCTTTCTTTGTTCTTTTACTTTGCTTTCTTCGGGAGTTGGACATTGAGCTTGCATATGTCCCGAACCGCCGCATCGATAGCATTTGGTTGATTCTTTCTTCTTTTCTCTGGGAGTTCTATCCTTGAAGCTTCTGAAATTTTTGCCTTTCCTCACAAATTTTCTGAAACGTTTTGTGAGTAGGGCGATTTCGTCGTCGTTTTGAGAAGAAGAGGAGTCATCTGTGTCTTGTGCGGCTTTTAAGGCAATTGCTCTTTTGCCCCTGTGTTGATCTTCATTTCTTCTCTTGATTAGCTCATGTGACTTGAGTGAGCTAATTAAGTCTTCAAGCTTTAGAGTGTTAAGGTCCTTGGCTTCTTCTATTGCAGTGATTTTTGGAGTCCATGATTCGGGTAGAGCTCTTAAGATCTTCATGACTTGCTCAGATTCAGATATAGCCTTTCCGAGACCTTTTAGAGTATTAGTAATTTTAGAGAATCTAGCAAACATTTCAGAGATATTTTCTCTTTCTAGCATTCTAAAGTTTTCCAGTTCTCCAATCAAAATATTTCTTCTCGTCCCTTGGACTTGAGAAGTTCCTTCATAGATAGAGGTTAGCGTATCCCATATCTCTTTGGCGGTTAAGCAAGAGGATACTCTATCATATTCAGAAGCAGTAAGAGCACAAAATAAAGAGTTCATAGCTTTGGCGTTGCTCTTAACAATTCTTACTTCCTCATCGGTCCATTTGGAAGCTCTTTCATCGGTAGGCAAGGTTACTCCATCTTGGATAGCAATCCAAGAATCCATGTCGGTAGCCATGATGAGTTGCTTCATACGAAGCTTCCAATATCCAAAATTGCTCCCATCAAACAACGGTGGCCTTGTAAAGGATTGGCCTTCAGCAAATGCGGGAACGGAAGTAGATTGGGATGCCATAATAATAAGATCTCATTGGTAAACTCAAAGATCTGCTCTGATACCACTTGTTGGTCCCGAGTTGATGGCAAAACCCAAGAGGGGAGGAGTGAATTGGGTATTTAAAAAATTATATCTTAAACAGAAGCTTATCCCCGGATTAATCCAGTCCCCTTAATGGAGAAACGAAATGGAAAGCAATGTAAATAGCAGAAGTATAAATCAAGCACACAGGATTTTTATAGTGGTTCGGGCAACCTCCCTACTCCACTCTTCCAAGCTCACACTCCTTGTGACTTGGGTTCCACTATTGTATTCTCTCAATACAATTAGAGTCACTGCTCTCTTCTAGATTCCAGCTCTAGGTGGCATCAACAAAACACAGCACAAGTAGGTGATGAGTCACACTCCAATCACACACTACTTTGCTTACACTTGATCTTAGTTCCTCAAACTAAATCAAGTTTAACACATACAACAGAAACAATAAGAAAACTACACTTTACAGATGTGTAGAAGCAGTTTGGCGCAGAGAAGAACTTGTTGAAGTGGCTTTGTATGATCAGTAGTTGAGCTCTTGCAGTTTGAAGCAAAGTTCTTCCTCTTTGGTTAGCTTGATCTCTTTAAAGCTCTTGTAGATGGTAGTTATGCACTCTTAATGATTTCCAGCTACTTCCCTCGTTCACATTCAATCTCTTTTATAATCGTGGAGGGAATCCGAACGTTAGAGGGTAGGTGGCGCGCATTTAATGCGCCAACGTTCGAATAAATTCCGACCGTTGCGACCCAAGTCGCATGTGGAGTCGACTTCGGATGCGACTTCGCCCAAGTCGCAGATGGAGTCGACTTCGGGTGCGACTTCGCTTCACCGTTGCAACTTCAAGTTTCAGTCAGGGTCGACTTGGTCATCAACTTGACCCAAGTCGCAGGTGAAGTCGACTTCGGGTGCGACTTCACCTTGTCAGGTTCCAAGTCTGAGTCTAAGTCGACTTTGGCTTCCGACTTCAACTCAAGTCGATCATGGAGTCGACTTGGGTTGCGACTTGACTTGGTCTTCGTCAAAGTATGCTTTGTTCTTCATTTGATCTTCCTCTATTTTGCTTGGCTTGTTTCCTTGATGATTCTTAGGAGAGCCTGAGTTTTGAATCATGCGCCTTGCTTTGCATTTGACTCAGTTGGTCTTTAAGACTTGATAGACTTGATTTGATCTTGATCTTGAAGCTTTGCTTTGATCTTGAGTGAGGGATTCCTTGAATAGGCTTTGAAACTGCATCTTTGAAGTCTGAACTTCTCAAGTCGCGGATGAAGTCGACTTTGTCTACGACTTCACCCAAGTCGCACCAGGAGTCGACTTGGCCTGCGACTTGGGCAGCTTCGTTCCCCGAAATTCAACTCTGGACAGTTTTTCATGTTTGAAGTCGATAGCGAGGTCGACTTCGTTTGCGACTTGGCTTCTCAAGTCGCATGTGGAGTCGACTTGGGATGCGACTTCACCTGTAAGTTGGTTTTGCCTTTGAGGTTCTTTCTCAAGTCGATAGTTAAGTCGACTTTGGGATCGACTTCACTTTAAGTCGAAGTCCAAGTCGACTTGGGGATCGACTTGGCTACTTAAGTTCCTTAAAACAAGTGGCAAACTCATTAGTCCTTTAAATATACTCAAGTTAGTTGTTGTTAATCATCAAAACTTAATCTTTGGTCAATTTTACTTTGTTTTGAAGTATTGTTTCCAACAGAAGGGTCATTCTTCCCATGTTTTGAACACATGGAACGTGTCTCTGAAAGTAGCAGTATTAGAAATTGTATAAAGCATGCATTTTCTAAAAAATTATGCACACTAAAACGGACGTCTTTTATGTAGGGGGCTAGCGCAAAATTTAAGAGATCTTCACATACGGAGAAAGCACCTATGGTTGGAACTGGAGAAGAGCCACAACAGGAGAAAAGATAAGCAAATTCAATGGAGAGTATTCAACACACCATTGAAAACTAAGTCAATAAATTTTCTAATTTTTCTTTCTCTTCTGATTATATTGGTGTGGATTTAATGGATTCTGTTAATGACACTATTTTGTCTTTTGAATTTACTAAAGTCATGTTTAATTAATTCATTATCTAGGGTTAGCATGTATCATAGAGATAATATATGTTGATGATTTGATACAATTTGTTTATGAAGGATAGTTTGTTTTCATTTAAGATCTCCTAATTTAATTGCTTATTTGATGTTTGTTATTGTTAGGAAGTGTGATTTGGGTTGATAAGGTTTGTTTGGTGGTCATGGGCCTTCTTAACCCCAAAAGCTAGTCTGAGAGGTGAGGCATTCCCTCGCACTTTAACTATGCACTCGGCCTCTTCCACAATTGATGTGTGATAATCTGACAATCCCTTCCTTCACACATCTGGCCTTAGGTTAGATTTCTCCACCATCAACCTCTTCTCCCAATTCTTGAGCGAAGTCGTTGCATCCTAGACTTTGATACTAGTTTATTGGATGCTCATGGGTCCTAAAAGTTAGCCTGAGAAGTGAGACATTCTCTCACACTTTAACTGCACACTTAGCCCCACACTTAGCCTCTTCCACAACTGATGTGGGATAACCTAACAATCTTCTCTTTCACCATAATAAAATAGAATCAAATAACTAGTAACAAGATCACATACAAAAAGACACCAATATTTATATGGAAATCCCTTCAAATAGAGAAGGGAAACACCACGAGAGAGATATTAATCCACTATGCTAAAACAGGTTACAAAGGTGCAAATAGAATAGCTTAGACAAATTCTTTTGATGTCACATACACCTTAAACAAGAACACTCTAATAACCCCTTCACTCACGTCCCAACAGGACACCTCTCAAGGCTCAATCTAATCCCTAACTGATACACCTATATATAGGAGTCTAATGGGTACTTGTGCAAAACCAATAAGCAATTTAAATTCACACAACTAAGACACATAGAATACAAGACACACATAACAAATCTCTTTCTTATATTGAATTGTGCATGTAAGTACTAGGGCATCAACCTTGCACTTGATCATGTATCAGCTACAAACAATATGAACTGTATTCATTTTCCAACATCGCATTCATAGGACTCCCAGGCTCTTCACATTCGAATGTCAGCATATTCGTAAGATCTCATAGTCACCCGTCTAATATGGAACTTAGGTAAATCCAGTCTATCTCCACGTGCTTTCCTTGCATCCTTAGCATTAGCATCACCATAGACTATCAGGATCAATGCAAAACATTCATAGCTCTATGAAGTCCATCCACTCCACCTTGATCTGAATTTATCTCTGTACAACAATAACATATGATCAAACACCAATGATTTCCACACCCATCTGATGTGCATAATTTGAAGTTAAATCTACCCAAATTTACATCATCATTGTGTTCGAAGCACCCAAAAACATAAAAATTCATATTTGGATCATGAAAATCTGAATCCAAGACCACCACATCAAGTCACATATGCACCATTGTTCTTTGCCCCTCAATGCACCAGAAATCCGATCACTTTCTTCCCAAACAGAGATGTCGAAAGCCTAGATGACATGGAGCTTCTCTTACATGCCAAAGTCATCTCTCATCATGCCATTGTCGCCGGTCCACACAATCGCCAGTACCCACCCATGATTTCACCACTAACATCTGCATCGTTGTCATCTTCACCTGCCAGCATCTTCTTCTATTTTCAATGCCATGGAAACCCACTAAAAAACCCATCCGCCAGATCTACACATACGGAAATGGACACCTCACGTGCTGCCTCCAATTATCACACACAAGAATCACCAAGCACGGATAACCAATATCAATTTTCATCTTCTAATAGTACCAGCTATTGCCATCGCACGATCATATGCATAATCATCTCTGCTGTTCATTGCAAGAAACCTCCGTCAAATTAAAAAAAAAAAAAAAAGGACATATCCAACAGATCTACATGTTTTAATCTACTACCCACAATTGCAACCACTACCACGTCAATCTTGTGCCTTCATCAAGGATCATCTGCCATGATTTTGTTCTAAAAAAATTGATCCAAAGCCTTCATCAAGGATCATTTGCCCTAAAATCACTACAAAGCCTTATTTCTTTCTCATGCTTATGATATAAATATTGTTCAAGATTGATAATTTTAAAATAAAATTCTTCACTAATTCTAGAAGGAGATATTAACATAAATTATTTTTATCGGTAATAATACATGCCATGATTGGTAACTATTATTATCATTATGTTCAATACTACATAATATTAGCAAATTGGAAATTATGATAACTCACACCACAACTTTAGCCACTACTGCAATAGTTATTTTGAAATTGATAGTTATAAAAATTACAAGATAAAAATATGTGGAGACATCTAGATATTTCAAAGCTTTGTAATCAATATTCCATTAAGAAATCTAGATGTTTTCTTTATTTTCAAGGAATTATTGCACATAAGAGAGAAAAATCATAGATTAATTATTATATACATTTTGAGTAATTTTATTTGGGTTTGTATATGTTCCAAAAGTTCAATACAAGAAAATTTTCTAAATTTTATTTTATTCTTAGTAATTATATTTTCTTTTTATAAGAACTTATAAAGGGTGAAATCAAAATCATCTCACCAAAACTGTCCTAACTACAACTACTTAAAGGTTAGAATAACAATCAATAGCATAAACTACCAAAATATTTTTAAGTTTCTAAGAAAAATGCTAGGGAAGCAAAGAAAATAAGAAAACAACCCAGATCAAATCCTACAATAGCAACTATAAGAAACCAATCAAAAGAAATAATAGAAGTGGATGAGCAGGTTATAAGTTCCTTCTTATGGCAACTTCCTTACTCCTCAATTTATAAGAGAAACTAATCTTACAAAAGCAAAAAAAAGCTGGAGAATATATAGTTGTCCTTGATTTCACCCTATCTAGATAATCAAAAAATAATGTATGTCAGTCGTCTACAAGAGAAAGGTGTAGAAGAATGGTGGGTAACACTTATAGGGGTCATACTTGCACTAGAAAATTTAACTCCACTAGCATTTCATGGAAGACTTCGGCCAGGAGTACATTCAAACTAGTTCCTTTTTGGAATAGAAGGGTAATTGAATTTGAGAACCTATACTAAGGAAGAATATTAATTGAATTCGTCACAAAGTTTAATGCATTAATGTGTTATGTATATTTGATTGCCAATACTCCACAAAACAAGGCTCACATGCTTTTAATAAAATCACAGCCACACCTAGAAGAGAGTGGACCCTTTACTATTAAACACTTATGCAATAATACTAGAGTGAGCTAGAATTATAGATGTTGAAGAACTACAAACCTACGATGTGAATCCCGCAGCCCCACTGGAAGTTAGTATAGAAAAACACAATGTATGTGTGTAAACTATAATGGGAATCTTGCATAATGTACAATATTAATGCATGATTCGTAAAAATAACTTGCATTGCAAATTAGGGTTTTGCAATTACCCATATGTTAATTAGTGATGAATTTTAAAAAGTATCTAAAATAAAAGAAAAATATTACGAATTCGATATAATTTATAATGATTGAATTATAAGGAAAACAATATATTCTAATTGAAGTTTTTGAAGTCTGGAATATTGCAAAAAAGGAGTTATTTTAAAATAGTACAAAATAAAAAATATAAATCATTAACCATATTATATATTAAACTACTCATTATATTTTATGCATATGATCCAACTTTGAAAATTCATTTAAATTTATAGGAAATCATCTAAAGGTATATAATATGTCAAATTAAAGATATGGAGTCAAGAATCCAAATTACGAAGAATATCCTATTAATAATTTTATATTTCTAATAGTAATATTATACCTTCGAGTGCTAAAATGCAACTAATTATTCTAAGATCTAGTAAAAAGTAAGGAACAACTCAGTGGCTTCCATAATAATAAAATTTGTTTGACTCACATATATTTTGAGTAATAATGATGTATATCTTTCTTTCTCCTAGTATTGTATTGTGGTTATATAAAGTCATTGCACGTAGTCATATATATATTTCTTTCCCTCTAGTGTTATGTTTTGGCTACGTAAATTCATTATAGATAATCATATATCTTTCTTTCCCTTTAGTACTACATTGTGACTATGTAAATACATTAAATATGACTATTAATCACATTTTTTATGGACAATCTAAACATATTGAATTATATTATAATTTTATTGGAAAAAGGTGACATCAAGGAATTGAACCACATGTTTTATTTCTTCTCAAGAACAATTGGCAAATTTCTTTATGAACTCCATTCTCCAACTTCCTTGTTTATCTTTAAGATTCAAACTTGGCCTTAACTATGACCATTTTTGAGCAAAGCATTGATAATGGTAAGATTAGTTCAAAGTCAACAAAAATCCAAGCTAAAGATTTTTCATATCAAATTCGAAGAAGAGATGAGTGATAAAATTAACTTAAATTCAAGAATGAGATGAGTTTGTTATGAGAAGTATTATCTATTATAATGTATCTTTCTCTGTATATAAATGTTAAACTAACTACTATTGATCATTCATTTCACATCGTTCCTTATAAAATTACATTAAAATATAATTTGGTGGTCCATCCAACTATGTCTAATCAACCTCCTCCAAACAAAATGTAAAATCGGCCAACATATAGACAACCTAATCTCATTCTGTAACACAAGACTGAAGGATAAAAATTCAATTTCAAAATCCATAAGACATCCCATTCCCAATTAATCTCGTTTACCAATTTCCGCATCTACATTCATAGTCTACAAGTCTCAAAGCCATTTTAAAACTAATTGCATCATCATCACCGCCATCATTAAGGAGTTCATCATACCCATCTTTGTCCAACATTTCTAAATAATGAAGTACCATCTACATCTTGAAACCAGTGCAATACTTATCCAATTTCTTTTCAATCTAAAAGTTCATCTTTAGTTTCTCTACCTTTAGTTTCACACACCTTGTAGACTTTTTTAAATTCTAAGTCCTCTGTTAAGAAGTAAATCGTCATCTTCATAGTGATTTAGAAATTTTATATGCCATAGATGAACCTCTATAAATTGAGCAGGCTTATCTTCCTTGTAGTGTTTATTTCGATTGCATCAAAGTCTCGAACAAAACAAAATGTAAAAGAGTCAAGTGTTGTGAACTTAACTAGAAAATTAAGAGCAATCTATGTTTTAATGATTAATAATTCAATTTTGAGTGTTAAAGATTACTAACATGTTTAGTGAATTACTTTAAAGATAGAAAATTCAAGTGTCAAATCATGGCAAACCAAGTCTAATATCCAAGTCGACTCAAACACATGACTTAGGTCAAGTCTATACCTAAGTCAACCCAAGAAAGTGACTTAGGTTGAAGGAAAGTCTGCGCAATCTGTAAAGTGTAGAATTCTCTTTTAAATTTGTTCTCTTGTAATCCTACTTGGCTTGGTGTTGGAAACCATGGCTAAGTAAAGAAAGTATGTTACAGTTGGAGCATGACTCGCCGTCTACTTGTGTTATATTTGTAAATGCCCCCTAGAGCTATAATTTAGAAGAGAATAAAGGCTCTAGTTGTATATCTATTGATATTGTGAAACTCAAGATACAAGGGAGTGCTCTTAGAATAGTGGAGTAGAGAGGATAATTCCGAACCACTATAATTTCTTGTATCTACTATTATTACTATGTTTGCTCTATTATTGTCCATATTTTCATTTAAGAGGACTTAATTCACAAGCGGTTAAATTTAAGATACTAAAAGAAATTTAAAAGAACCCAATTCACCCCTTTCCACTTGGGTTTTGTTACAAACTTGGGACCAACACAAAGCATTTCTATTCCTTAATTCCACAAGTTTTTGAAAATTCTCTTCACCTCATTGAACCTTTCCTTTCATGCAATAGCAAACATTGAATGTCATAGAGCAGCTCCTATTCATGGACATTCTTAAAATAAGTTCAATGAATCCTCCACTCCCTTGTGACAAAAAAAGCAAGATAAATCAATTTGGAATCCTTGATGCACAAGGTTCCTTCTTGTGGGGAGGGAACTGGTTAGGAGTCTCCCTCCAAAGAATAAAATTTTCAATGGCAGTCACAGCTTCTATAATGTTTGGGGGAGTTTCTTAGTAGCATCATTCTCTACCCACTTGTTATCCTTACCACTTGTTTGTTCATTCTCCATTCTAGCTAGCCAGCAGGCTGAGCTCTTTTGCTAAACACTCCATTAGATTCTAAGTCTTAACATATGTTATCATCCTCCTAAATGGTTGGAAATGGTATGAGTTGAATCTATCTCCATCTTATTTCTCCTACAACAGCCTTGATCTCATATTCCTTCTATTGTCTTAGATTAACGTCAATGAAATGATCCACCATAATCTCTTTATGAATCAGACTTGGTAACAATCCTACTTTTTTACTTAGCGGTAGGAGTCCATCTATCCATAAAGAGCTTAACATCTTTATCATTTTCTATCATCCACTTTCAAAACTCTTTGACTCAATCACAAGATTTTGTTAGGATCGAGAATAAGATGCACACACAAAACATAGAAAATAATGTGGATCGGCTTCAAGACCTACTCCATTAGAGAAAAAGTAATTTATTAGCCACCAAATAATTACAACTTTCCTCTCATAAGCAATAGATTGCCTCTCTCAAAGAGTCTCTCACATAAACTCTCTCCACTCTCTATGATCTAAAAAAAACCTATAGACCACTGTCTATTTATAATTCTCACATACAATTTGTGTAACCCATACACAATCCTAGACTTACTCAACTAAGATATGCATAATATAAGACATGCCTAACAAATCTACTCCTTAGCTTGAATTCTGCATACAACAAGCCAATCAGCTCAGAAAAATTTGTGTCTTCAACTACTCTGTGTTCTTCCAACCGTGCTCGAACTTGCAGGGTCTATCACACCCCTCTTGAGTGTCACGTATAGCTTACTTCTATCACACGATGTTTAGTGGCTTCACAAGAACTCCACCTGTCTGGACACTTTCTACCAATCTATAAGACTTTCAATCTTCTAACCTTTTATCACAACCATAGCTCCCTTCGGTACCTTAAGAACTCTACCTTCAGCTAAAATCTTAAACCCTCTGGAGTCTAATGTTCCTAATGAAATCATATTCATTTGCAAATCAAGAACATATCTCACACCAATCAACACGCATACAACTCCATCAAATATGTGAATTTGTACTGTACCAACACTAGGAACTTTGCTTTTTAACTTGTTTACCATCCTTGCATACCATCATCATACTCCTTATATGGACTAAATTATTCCTTGGCTACGCATGTGAAAGGAACATTTCTGAGTCTAAAATTCAATTATCACTACTTGTAGGTCTTTTGCTGTAAGCAACACATCACTGTTAGAGTCTACAGCAACCGAAGAGTGATCAAATGATTCGGGCTCATATGCCTTCTGTTTGTCCTTATCATTTTCTTTTTCTTTTTCTTTTGACTCTCCTTTCGCTTATAATAGACTCTTCGTATGTGACCCTTTTTGTCACATTCTTAGCACTCAATATCTTTATTCATTCTAGATGAACTTCTAGATCCACTCGGACTATTTGTCGATCTTTGCCTATATTGCTAACCACCAATCACTACCAAAGCACTCTCACTGCTTGATGATCCATTATCATTATTTTTTCTATGAGTCTCATTCGGTAATAAAGAAGAAACAACATCATCAAACACCAAAGTATCCTCCCAAACAACAATGTCATCACAATGTTATCAAATAGCTCAGGTAATGAGGCCAACAAAAGTAATACTTTGTCCTCTTCTTTAATATTCCTTTCAAAGCAGTTAAATCCATTGCGATCCTATTGAATTCATCTAAGTGCTTTCCAAAATTTTCAGGCTCGTCAAATTTCAAGGCATATAATTTTTTCAAATACAATCTATTAGTCAAAGGTTTAGATTTATACTTGGTCTCCAACTTTATCCAAATTTTTTTAGGATCTAACAAACCAATCACCTCCCAAAGAGTTTGTCCATAAAACATATCTAAATGTGTTGGTTGCCAAATCTATCATACTTTGCCTGTCTTTATCACTCATCTCTTCAGGCTTCTCAGATTCCTTCTTCAATGCTCAAATTGTTCCTTCTCAAGTTAGAATATTCTTTAGCCATGTTGAAAGTCCTTCTGCCATTGAATAGCTCAACCACAAAACTGGTCACTTTTATACTAGTCATGTTTATCATTCTTAAAATAGACTCTTCAAAATAAGCTGAATTTGCCCTATCTGAACTGTCCACATGATTCAGGGCACCTCAAAATGTACAAAATAACTCTTGAATAACCTTAATTAGACTTCGAGATCACAAGATATGAATAAACAAAATCTTCCCAATTAAACCAAGTTTTCTATCCGTTGAAATATATGGTCTCTAGTGCATTGTTGGTCCCGAGTTTATGGCTATTCCAAAGAGGGGAGGAGTATATTGGGTATTTTAAAATTTTCACTTAAACAGAAACTTTCCCCCTGTTTATTTTAATCCCCTTAATGAAATAAATGAAGAATATAGAGATAAATAAAGCAATAAAAGCAGATATGCAAACCACAACAGTAAACACAGATTTTACAGTGGTTCGGGTAACCTTCCCTACTCTACTCTTCCAAGCTCACGCCCATTGTGACTTGGGTTCCATTAATGTATTGTCAAATACAACTAGAGCAGCAGTTCTATTCTAGATTCCAGCTCTATGGGGCTTGCACAAAATACAGCACAAGTAGATGACGAGTCACACTCAAGTCACAACTCTACTTTGCTTTCACTTGGTTCAAATCACCAATATTAAACCAAGTAACAAATACAAATAAATAATCAAATAAATAAACTACACTTTACAAGTTGTGTAGGCAATTTTCAGCTCGTGGAAGAACTTGTAGAAAGAGGAATTTGATCAGCGATGTAGCTTTCAGCAAGTTGGAGCAAAGTTCTTCACTTGAAACTTGTGTTGATCACTTAATGCTTGGAGAGGATGGTAGTTGATCACAGTAAATGCTTTCTTTTACCTCTAGCACGTTCACTTGAATGCTTTTTTATAATGGTGGAGTAAATTCGAACGTTTGGTGATAGGTGACGCGCATTTAATGCGCCAACATTCGAATTTTTCGGACCGTTGCGACCCAAGTCGCATGTGGAGTCGACTTCGGATGCGACTTCACCCAAGTCGCAGACTGGAGTCGACTTCGGTTGCGACTTCGGTCTCCAGCATCTTCAAGTTCCACTTGAGGTCGACTTGGTCTTGGACTCGACCCAAGTCGTAGGTGAAGTCGACTTCGGGTGTTAATTCACTTTCTGTTTGCACATGATGGAACTTGGATTTCTTTGAAAGTGATCTTGATTGCTTGTTATTTATCTCATAACTTGTTCTTCCATTAATACTCTTGATCTTGAAAGTTTAATCTTGGAACTATAGCTTGTTCATCTTCTCTTGGAAACTTTGTCTTAATGGCCTTGAACTTAGAATGATTTGCTTTCTTATTTTGCAATCCATAGATGTAGCGAAATGATTTTTTCTTGAATAATATACTATCTTGAATGATTAATTCATGTACATTTGCTTATCTGGATTGTATCTGTCTTCAGCTTGACTCAAGTCGGATGCCTGAGTCGACTTGGGGTCCAATTTCACTCAAGTAGCATGTAGAGTCGACCTGGGAATGCGACTTCACCCAAGTTGCATATGGAGTCAACTTTGATTGTGACTTCACTTGTCTTGGTTCCCAATTTCAACCCTGGAAGGTTTGAACATTTGAAGTCGATAGTGGAGTCGACTTGGGTCTGTGACTTCACCCAAGTCGCAGCTAGAGTTGACTTGGACTGCGACTACACCTGTCTAAGTTCTCAAATTCAGCGCTGGAAGGTTTAGCTCCATCTGAAGTCGACTTGGCTTTGCAACTTGGTCTGCCAAGTTCTGAAATCTAAGTTTTTAGCCTTTAACCAATTTTAACACACCACATTAGTACCCAAATCAATCTCAAATTGAGTTGTTAATCATCAAAACATGGATTGTGCTTAATTTACCATTGATTCCAACAATCTCCTCCTTTTTGATGATTGACAAAACTAATTTGAGTTATACCTTTCAATTACTTAAAATATTGACATTACATCCTTGTTTTGGCTCTTAGAACATTCATATGTCATTTGCATTGCATTCGAGAGTTAATGAAATCAACATATAATAGCAAATACATACAGAACACATGTTATATTCATTCAACCATTTCAATTCATTCAAAAATAGATCATTTTCATATATAATCAAACCGTTTTATACAATGTGAAACAATAAAATGCAAAATGACCTACATGCACATACCACCCATCCCATGAAAGCAAACTAGTCCTAAAACTCAAAACTCTCTTCCCCTTTTTGTCAAGGAATCAAAAAGGAGACAAGGAAATCAGGATTTAGCCAACTGAAAAGCTGATATAGGATAGGATGGATGACAAGGAGACGGGGTAGGCCGGATATGAGCAGATGAATAAAAGGATGAGAGAGGCTGAACGGTGGGTTCAGCTCTCACGGATTCACCGAAATATAGATCAAAATCAGGTATGCTCGGCACAGGACAACCTCGACTGCTCCCCGATGTAAGCCTATACTTTATTGTTCGCAGTTCACGATCCATTCTGTCCTGACGAGCGTGCATGTCCATCATCGCTGTGTGAAGTCCCGCCAACTGTGACGTAAGCCGGTCTTCCATCTGCTCAAGGTGGTCTCTGATGGCATTAATGGAGGTATCCCAAGTGGGCGAATGGGGACAGAGATCGAGAATCTGTGAGCCACGAGGAGAGCATGAGCCATGTGATTGGGGTGATGCAGGCTCTTTAGACGCTGCCGGTGGTGGAGACGGGGCTGCCTCCTGCTACGGGGATGGAGGGGGCTGCTCCCTCTAGAATGAGCACCCTGCACTTCAGGTTGGGCTGGTTGTCCCATCCTTTCCAGAATCCTTGATGCTCAGAATTCTTCCAAATTGATCTTCTCCGAGTCAGTAAAGCCTTGTTTATTGCATTTGTGGGCTTCAATACTTCAAATGGCTCCCCATCTAGGTCGACACCAAGGTAGTGCATAATCTTGGTGATCCATGTCTCATATGGTAGCACGCCTCTGGGATTATCTTTCTTAGAGGCCAAGGCTTCCAAAAGCAGAGCAGGAAGGCTGAATTTGACCTGATTATCTATTTTCCACAAAATTTTGGCCTCCTGGGGGTTCAATTGGTTTCGACCTCCTCCTTTTGGATAGATACAATGAGTGATCAACAGTCGTAGAACCCTCAATCTCGGAGATAAATCCATATAATGGAGAAATTTTATTCCCGGATGATATTTGTTGCTCTTTGTTAACTGGTTCTACATTTGTGGAAGTGTCAACCCTTTAGGAATACTTTCATCGGCTTCGGGAACATCCAATATTTGTGCAATTCTACGGATTGCATTTTCTCTGTGGTTTGTATTCCCAATTTTCAAATTTTTGTCCTTTCCTTTGACAAATGTAATGTTATACTCCTAATCCTATAAATAGTAGAATATTCAGGTCAAATCAGGCTATACCCTATCATCGGCTTTCAGAAGCCCAGTCCATCCTTAAAAATCAAGTACTCCTCTATTCCAAACTCATAATCATGCATAAACTTAAAGTCAATGATCTTGGGAATAAATATCTTACGCGCATAAAAACTCTTGTAGAACCAGTTGTGCTCCCGCTCGGTTCTAAAGTATGTCATTGGCATTTTAAGCATCTGTCCCTTCTGTGTTGGTGTGCCCTGCTTGTTCGCATCTGATAATGTCTCGCTGCTTGATCCGGACTTAGATTGGGCTTGTTGAGGTGCAGACGACGACGGATTGGCCTCGCGGAATCGCACGTGGTGTCCCGCAAATGCGGAGGCTTCCTCCCGAACCCATTTCGACGGAGTTCGTTGTCGACAGGGTACCCCCTCGCTTGTATTTGATCTCGATGGTCTGGACACGGCCAGTTTGGATGGCTTTGCAACCGCTTTAGGTGCCATAGATTCAACTTGAAATGGGTTTTAAGAAGATTTAGAAGTGAGACTTTGAGAGAACAAGGGGACTGTTGGAAATGCGAGCAAATGCGAGAAGAAATGTGAGCAAGGGCAGTGCCTGGGTAGAAGAATCAGATAGATGAGAGAGGAAAAACGTTAGCTTATGAGAGATCCAACTACCAGAAACAGCTGGCAGTCGTTGGACAGCGATGGAGAGGGAGAAAAAATGAGAGAGAGAGAGACAGACAGACAGACAGACAAAGCCGCGAAGAGAGAAGGAAATTCGAGAGCAAGAAGGCTAGAGATCGGGGATTTAACTTGGGCAACCGGAGATTTAAGAGAAACCGGAGAGAGACAGAGCTGGAGAGAAGAGAAAAATGGGAAACGACGCTGGGGGAGAAGGAAAGAAGAAGAGAGAAGGAAGAGAAGAAGAGATTCACGCGGGAAGACGAGCCGTCGCGCGCTGGAGTCGACTTTGCCCCATGCGGAGTCGACTTCGCCCTGTCCGAAGTTGACTTGGCTCTTCAGACTTGGTTTTTCTAATATGCTCCCCCTTTCATATTATGCTTCTAATCAAACTCAATCATACCCATATCATTCCTAATTTTATAAAATGATTCCTTTGCTAATGGTTTGGTGAAAATATCTGCAATTTGGTCCTCTGTTTTAACATATTCTAAGCAAACATCATGATTTTCAACATGTTCACAAATAAAATGATGTCTTACATCTATATGATTTGTTTTATAATGTAACACAGGATTCTTAATCAAACAAATTGCACTTGTGTTGGCACATCTAATTGGAATATCATGATAATCAACACTATAGTCATTAAGTTGTTGTTTCATCCAAAGTAATTGGGCACAGCAGCTCCCGGCGGTAATATATTCGGCTTCCGTGATAGATAGAGCAACACTAGTCTGTTTTCTTAAAAATCATGAAACCAACATGTTTCTAAGAAACTGACAGGTTCCACTAATGCTTTTTCTATCTACTTTGTAACGTGCAAAATCCGCATCTAAGTAGCCGATTAGATCAAATGTTGACCCCTTTGGATACCATAGTCCTAGATTAGTGGTATTTATCAAATATCTGAAAATTCTTTTTACAGCTATTAAATGTGATTCTTTAAGACATTATTGGAATCTAGAATACATGCAAACACTAAATAAAATATCAGGTCCTGAGGCAGTTAAATACAATAAAGACTCTATCATGCTTGTATACAATTTTTGTTCAATAGATTTACCCTTTTCATCCCTGTCGATCTTGATAGTTGAACTCATTGGTGTGTTTGCGCCTTTGCTATTGTGCATTCCGAACTTCTTTAACATTTCTTTGACGTACTTGAACTGATTTATAAAGATCTCTTCCGTTTGTTGCTTAATTTGCAGCCCAACGAAGAAATTCAATTCTCCCATCATGCTCATTTCAAATTCACTCTGCATAATCTCAAAAAATTCTTGGCACAGAGTTTCATTAGTAGCACCAAATATGATACCATCAACATAAATTTGAACAATTAAAATATTTTTATCCTTATAGTTGATGAATAATGTTGTATCAACCTTTCCTCTTTGAAACTCATGATCAATCAAAATTTTGCTCAACCTTTCATACCAAGCTCGTGGAGCTTGTTTTAGTCCATATAATGCTTTGGATAATTTGAAAATATATTTTGATTGATCATTTTCTTCAAATCCCGGAGGTTGTTCAACATAAACTTCTTCATTCAAGTATCCATTCAAAAATGAGCTTTTTACATCCATTTGAAATAATTTAAAATCCACGTGAGAAGCAAATGCTAGTAGGATACGTATGACTTCTAATCTAGCCACGGGAGCATAAGATTCTTCAAAATCAATTCCTTCTTCTTGAAAATATCTTTTAGCTACCAATCTAGCTTTGTTTCTCACCACAAGTCCACTTTCATCTAATTTGTTCCTAAATACTCATTTGGTACCAATAATTGTGCAATCTTTGGGTCTAAGAACTAGGTGTCATATATTGTTTCTTTCAAATTGATTTCGCTCTTCTTGCATAGCGGTGATCCAATTCTCATCATTAAGAGCTTGATTAATGAATGTTGGTTCAATTTTTGACCCAAAAGCGAATTCTCCACAAATATTGTGTCTTAACCTTCTATTTTTACTCCTTCATAGATATTATCAATAATTTGCTCAATTGGAAGGTCATTTTTGAATTTTAAATCAGTTGGAAGTTTGTAGGAATTGTTACAGTCACTTACCCTTTCCTCCATGAAATTTTCTTGTTTTGCTTCGGCTTCTCCTTGTTGATCTTGTTGTTCCACCTTTGGGTTTTTTGATACCTCATCTGCATCACTTAATTCATCCTCCTTTCTCGGAGTTTGGTTAAATTCATTAAAAATAACATGTATTGATTCTTCTACTACTTGATTATTCTTGTTAAAGACTCTATATGCTTTGTTATTTGATGAATAACCAAAGAAAATTGTCTCATCACTTTTAGCATCTAATTTTTCTAAGTTGGTCTTTCTATTGTTTAACACATAGCAAGTATATCCAAAGGCATGGAAATATGATATGTTTGGTTTTCTTCCTTTCCAAAGTTCATATGGGGTCTTTTTCAAGATTGCTTTAATGGTAACTCAGTTTAATACATGACAAGCTGTACTTACAACTTCACCCCAAAATCTTTTGGACAATTTACTCTCATTTAGCATAGTTCTAGTCATTTCTTGTATTGTCCTGTTTTTCCTTTCAACTACCCCATTTTGTTGGGGGGTTCTTGGTGCAGAAAATGTATGATGAATTCCTTTTTCATTGCAAAATTCTATGAATATTTTATTTTTAAATTCACCACCATGATCACTTCTAATTGAGAAAATTTTATTTTATTTTTTTATTTTGCACCAAATTTAAAAACGTGACAAACATAGAAAATGCTCCATCTTTGCTAACTAAGAGTATTATCCATATGAATCTTGAAAAATCATCAACAATTACAAATACATATTTTTTCCCACCAAGGGTTAAAATGTCTGATGTCCCATAAAGATCCATACACAATAATTCAAGTGGCCTAGTCGTTGAAATTTTCTTTTTAGTGGAAAATGACATCTTAGGTGGGGAGGGGTGAATTGGTTATTTTAAATTTTTCACTTAAACAGAAACTTTCTCCCTGTTTAGTTTAATCCCCTTAATGAAACAAATGAAGAATATGGAGAGAAATAAAGCAGTAAAAGCAAATATGCAAACCACAGCAGTAGACACAGATTTTATAGTGGTTCGGGCAACCTTCCCTAGTCCACTCTTCCAAGCTCACACCCATTGTGACTTGGGTTCCACTAATGTATTATCAAATACAACTAGAGCAGCAGCTCTCTTCTAGATTCCAACTCTAGGGGGCTTGCACAAAAATACAGCACAAGTAGATGACGAGTCACACTCAAGTCACAACTCTGCTTTCACTGGGTTCAAATTACCAATATCAAACCAAGTAACAAATATAGATAAAGAATCAAATAAAATAAACTATATTTTACAAGTTGTGTAGGCAGTTTTCAGCTCATGAAAGAACTTGTAGAAAGAGGAATTTGATCAGCGATGTAGCTTTCAACAAGTTGGAGCAAAGTTCTTCACTTGAAACTTGTGTTGATCATTAATGCTTGGAGACGATGGTAGTTGATCACAGTAAATGTTTTCTCTTACCTTTAGCACATTCACTTGAATGCTCTTTATAATGGTGGAGTAAATTCAAACGTTTGGTGGTAGGTGGCGCGCATTTAATGTGCCAACGTTCGAATTTTTCCGACCGTTGCGACCCAAGTCGCATGTGGAGTGGACTTCGGATGCGACTTCACCCAAGTCGCAGACTGGAGTCGACTTCGGTTGCGACTTCAGTCTCCAGCATCTTCAAGTTCCACTTGAGGTCGACTTGGTCTTGGACTCGACCCAAGTCGTAGGTGAAGTCGACTTCGGGTGTTAATTCACTTTCTGTTTGCACATGATGGAACTTGGATTTCTTTGAAAGTGATCTTGATTGCTTGTTATTCATCTCATAACTTGTTCTTCCATTAATACTCTTGATCTTGAAAGTTTAATCTTGGAACTTTAGCTTGTTCATCTTCTCTTGGAAACTTTGTCTTCATGGCCTTAAACTTAGAATGATTTGCTTTCTTGATTTTTCAATCCATAGATGTAGCGAAATGATTTTTTCTTGAATAATATACTATCTTGAATGATTAATTCATGTACATTTGCTTGTTTGGGTTGTATCTGTCTTCAACTTGACTCAAGTTGGATGCTTGAGTTGACTTAGGGTCCAACTTCACTCAAGTAGCATGTGGAGTCGACCTGGGAATGCGACTTCACCCAAGTCGCATATGGAGTCGACTTCGATTGCGACTTCGCCTGTCTTGATTTTCAATTTCAACGCTAGAAGGTTTGAACATTTGAAATCAATAGTGGAGTCGACTTGGGTCTGCGACTTCACCCAAGTCGCAGCTGGAGTCGACTTGGATTGCGACTGCACCTGTCTAAGTTCCAAAATTCAGCGTTCGAAGGTTTAGCTCCATCTGAAGTCAATCTTGGAGTCGACTTGAGTATCGACTTCACTCAAGTCGACGACTAAGTTGACTTGGCTTTGCGACTTGGTCTGCCAGGTTCTGAAATCTAAGTTTTTAATCTTTAACCAATTTTAACACACCTCATTAGTACCCAAATCAATCTCAAATTGAGTTGTTAATCATCAAAACATGGATTGTGCTTAATTTGTCGTTGATTCCAATAGTGCGGCACCCTCGACAATCAGGCTACATGTAGCCCTAGCATAGCCGACGCACCCTGCCTCTTTAAGCACCGCCACTGGCCAAGAAACGAGCTACTGAATTATATCACTGACCACATCGAACATACTTTTAATCACCGAAAAGTGGACCTGAAAAAATATCATACTCTTTCTTTCTTCTTTACTGCTCATCGCCTCTCCTCCAAACGCCGGCAACATGCTATTGCACCACCACACCTACTCCTTCCAGCTTCCTCAGATTCATCACTACTTCTTTCTTCGCCTCTAATGTCGATGAAAAGCCCACATGTCCAGATGCACTGCCGCCTCACCCCCATTACTCCAATGCGCTTTCACTGCTTGTGTTCTTTCTTTGTTGCCAAACCTCACTACTCTTGCACGTGAACCCACCGGACATTGCTAATTTTTTTTGACAAGAAGAGAACCCGCATCGCCAGAACATGAACAGATCTACACTAATAGATCTACTTGCAATCTGTCTCAACGCCTCCTGATTTTCTGCCATTGGAAAATTCTTTTCTCGAATTTTGAACCTCACTCTGACACCACTTGTTAAGGTTGAGAACATGGTACAAGCATAAACAAAACACAAAGAATAACGTGGATCGGCTCCAAGCCTACTCCACAAAAAAAAGAGTAATTTATTAATCACCAAATAATTACAACTTTCCTCTCACACTTAGATTCTCTACTCTCTATTATCTAAAAACTCTATAGACCACATGTCTATTTATAACTCTCACACATAATTTGCATAACCCATATGCAATCCCAAACTTACTTAACTAAGAAACGGAAAATACAAAACATCTAATAGATTTAATGATAGTTCTTCATGTATGAATCAGAATTTCACAGTTTACAATTCCAAAAGCTAAAGTTTTGAAAATACTTTGCTTTAAGAACCTTGTGAAAAAACTTTGCTTTAAGAACCTTGTGCCATAAGGAGATAGTCGTGTTAGTTAGGTGTCATGCCAATTTAGATAAAAGAGCCATAATGAATGTAGCAAGATAAAGAGAGATCATCCCTCCACTAGCCTTAGTGCAAGACATATGTTTCCATGCAATCTAGCTGAGTTTTCTCTTTCCATTATGATCTTTCTACCAAAATTTGCTAATCATTGCATTGATCTCATTAAAAAAAATTTGAGGCATCGAGAACATACTCGTTACATAATTAGGGATAGTTTATGTTGTTGCTTTAATTATATCCTCTTTCCCCTCCTATGAAAGGAATTTACTATATCAATTATGTATTTTCTTCCAAATTTAGCACTTATGAATATTGAATTTTCAAATGTATCAATCTATGTAGGTAGCCCCAGATCGTTGCATCTATTGTTCCTGATTCTCTATCATATTCCCTATTTTCATTTGTTTGTCTTTGCTTACATTTTCTTTGAAATTTACTTGCAGTATTTCATCATCAGTGATGTCCTTCTCTCGAGAGATCATAAATTCTCTAGGGTTTAAAGATATCTAACATATGGCAGTTTAAATCATAACCCAACAATATTCGTATTTTCTCGTATTAATTTGAAGATTAAATAGAACCCTATCTATCTGATATGTTTAACATTATCTGTTTAGCTAGAATGCAAGGTAATTTATTAATTAATAACTCTTTATAATTATTACATAATTTTAATGGCGATATATTTACCATATGATAGATTTGGTTCTGTAGACCACTTAAGTATCCAATCAAAAAAAAAATTTAATACAATTTAACGTCTTAAGCTAAATATAAAGAATGGTTTAAAAATATTAAAATTATCATAAAATGACATGTTTTGGGTTATGATTGAAAACAACCAGACTATTCTGAATGTTTTGAATCATAACCCACAACAAAAATCGTGGAAAGAAAAACCAAAAGCATTGGGTCGAATTGGACAAACCGACGGTCACCAATAAACAAAAGAAATGGCAAAAATTCAAGAAACAAACAAAGAAAAAGGTCCAATAATCAGAAGGGGGCGGTTTGCTAGATTGTCAAATAGACTTTCGGTGCCATCCACCGTGTACGGGGCACTCCATGCGATGGGACATTTTCCCTTGAAATGCAAGCACTTGCCACAGGTCCACGACAATTTTTTGGTTCCTGTGCTTAGGAAAAAAGAAATGGCCTGCTCAGTTTTCCATATGTTCTGTGAATGTGATATGATATATGGCAAGTTGCATCCCCGAATTGTACCGTCATATGTATGTACTTTTGCCACATAAATTATTCATCAGTGTAATGAAAACGATGTAACCGTCGTCTTTTGCAATATTATTTGACATTTAATCTGAAATGATCCGTATGTAGTCTCACGGACATGAAATTCGTACATGCTTCAACCTTAATTTTAACCCAATTTAATTTAATTTTATTTATAAAATCTGAACTCTTAATTCTATCTCTACTTTCAATGAATAATGACTCAATAATACTTACATAAGTATGTCACTCAAAGCACAGTCAAGTGATTGAAGATATGTGTGTGCGTGAGTGACGTTCCCGTTCCAAGTCTAGGCTAAAGTGGTAGTCTCCCTTCACATCAAAGAACATGCTTATATAAGCATGGAGCTCTCCATGTTTACCCTTGGATTTTTAATTTTATAAATATTTTTAAAATCTAAACTATCTATTAATCCATGTGTATTTATTGTGTAATGATCCAATACATATGTATTGTTTAAGCCTATATTGTTATTTATATTTATTTTAATTTTAATTTTTACATGAAACCACATGTAGTCTTTATATATACCAAAATTTGTTATTTTAAAATCTATATTTTTTTATAATTTCAAAAATCAATAGTTTTCTTCTACATTAAATCTAATATTAACCCTGTTTTTTAAATTATTGTGTTGAAATTTCAAGAATGGTTAAAATTCATGTTGGCAAGTTTTTATTTGAGTTAAAAGTGATAAGTTTAAAATTCACATGAATATGCAATTACTACCAAATTTCATAAGTGAAAATAATAATACAGAGGGGTGGTTTGGGAAGAGGAAAAGTTTTCCACCTCATCTTTCATCACTTCTTCACACACATTTCCGTACAGCTGCCATATATAATTGAAAATTTTTACCTTACTCCCAATCCTTATCCCTATTATACCACATCACACTCTATCTAATTTTAAAAAAAATTTAGTATCATTTTTTCACATTTCCAAACACGCCCAAAGTCTTAATAAATTTTAAAAGACACAATAATTTATAATACACTTATAGGAAAAAATTTTACTTTTCAGAATAAGAAAAAGTAAAAAATATCGATTCAAATGTGAATACCATAAAATGTAAATGAAAATAATGCAATTTATCTATAGTAATTTCAACATGACAGACATCTATTCAAAAATAAACATAAGTAAATATAAAAATACATAGTATCAAGAAATGTTGTTTGTCTGTTATGTATATAATATATTTTTATAATAAATATAAATAGAAAGTCGGGCTCCTACTTCCTACTTATGTATATTTTCATATCTTAAAATGGATCTATTGCATGCATGTGCTTGCCAGTTGCCACTGGCTATGAAAGGCATCCTGAGCTGGCTATACGATAGTCATTAGTTATATATAGAATTTAAGGCAGGGCAGTTCGTTTTGTATGAAGTGATGTGCTAGATTGCATTGCATGATAGGGTATAGAAATAGTGCAGTGTATTGATGCGAAAGTGACAAGCAAGCAAAGAAGCAGATCATATGTCATGGAGGTGGGCCAAGTGCCGAGGTGTTATATTATATGAGGACGTGGGAAGATCACGTGATATGTTGGTATCTGCTGCCATCTACGTACCTAGAAAAACTACAACAGAATAAACCAGAAACTGGAAATTGATAACTGGTTTAATTATAGTAATTACATGACTCTATAATAATAATAAAAAATTTCGCCAAAGAAATATGGGCAGTGCTAGTGTAGAAACGGTTCCACAGATTGGTTTTCACCTCTGCTATATATTTCTAATCCGATCTTATATTGATTGGAAGTTTTTTTTAGTTAGGATGAGAAAAATGGTCATGATTGAATATATGGGTTAGCCACATTGGATTTGGAAGCAATCTGAGGGAAGGAAGCCCAAGAAATGCTGTCCTTGCGAGGGCAAGCAAGTAAGCTACCAAACACTCGAAACGAAGATAAGCATCATTGCATAATTGAAGTATTTTCTTGAGGTACAGCAGTAGTAATTTAAGGCAGAGGACAAAAGAAATCTCACCAGAATAAACGAATAGGTCCATTGGTCGTAGACTGAGAACATGTTTCTTGATTGAATTGAAGATGAGAATTAACAGCCTAACAGAAATCAATGCTAATCCAGTTGATAATAATTTAGGACAACCACATTTGGTTTTTGAAGATAATTGCATAATTAATGTGAGAGAGATCCATTAATTTCAAGGAGCTAATGCCATGCTGTAGTAGTTTTCTACGTACATGAGCGCTTGAATTCTTCTCCTTTTCTTTTGTTTTTGTTTCTTTCTTTTTTGCGGTGTTGCAAGTCATAACGAGATTCGATTATAGTCATAAACCAACTCAGTTGCAAGTCAATCTTGTTCCATTTTCTTTTTCCCTTGTCCTCCTAAAACATATTTCATAACTAATCGATATCTTCAGCACTTGCTATTGAATCTTTAGCAGATTTGTCAGTCCAATAGCGGGAACAAACGCATTCAGACATTTTGAGAAAAGAAAGATTCTTTGCGTGCTTTCTTTCTTTCTTTTTTCATTTCTTTCTGTTTCTTTCCCTTGGAAATTCTTAACATCTTGGCTCACTGCAAAACCTCTGTTAGTCATGAACCTACAGAACGACTCCGTTTGGCAATGCTGCGCCATTGCTCGCTTTTGCTTGCCATAAAATAGCTATGCACTTTCTTGAAAGTGATTAGTTCAAATTTCTTATTATACATGCCTGTTGGGGCGAAATTACTCTTAAAGTGAAAAGTACATGCAAACACCCTTGAAACACGGGTGCAAAAGAGGGGAAGCCATTTCAATCACATACCCCACAAACAAGCCATTCTTTTTTCTTTTTCTTTTTTACGAAAACATTTTCATTTCTAGAGAGCATAATAGCCCATTGAGACTGAACCTAGGCGTGCATCCCCACGAGGTTTGAGTTACTCTCCTGGTTAGATGCTGCACAACAGACCAACCTGTGCGCAACTGCATTTCCAGATCTCTGAACATGCGGGAAGTTTACAGAATGATATCTCCTTGTTAAGGACTTGATTTTCTGAAGGATGGTGCCCGCCATTGATAGAATGCGGCATTCCTTGCTCAGAAAACAAATGAGAAGTGAATCACTTTCCAGATCAATATCATCCAATTGCCTATCTAAGCCCCATTCTAATCCATGTTTGACTGCCAGAGCCTCCATTGTTGGGGCGTCAGTGACACCCTCCAACTTCCAGCGGCAAGCAGCCATGAACGTTCCCTCTTGAGTTCCTTAGAACAGCCCCAATCCATTCAATATTATACTTTTTGCTGAGCAGCAATTTATATATTTGTAGTGTACATTTTATTTCTTAATAATTAAATGTAAAGTAGCGAATACAAAAGACTCTTCTCGCCCAAATCGATTTTCCTAAGTTTTCCGGCATAATTTTCCAGCTATCCCGTTTCGTTGTTGATAATTAATCTGAAGGCACCAAAAAAGAGGGGAACATCCCAACTCATTCTTACAAAAATATTATGCTACAATTATCGCCACAAAGCTGATCTTTAAATCCAGGTGCCTCCAACCAGAATGCTCAGATGGAGAAGAAATAATAGGGAAGGAACTCCACGAATTTTATTTCTTTTTCTCCCCTTTCTTTTCCATTTGTGCCTTTTTTTTACCCTTGGGCCTAATCAGCAGCTCTACATAAGTTACATGATTGTGTCTGGAGGCATCCTCATCTGAGAACCACGTTCAATTTATTTTCCACTGCCTCTCTGACATTCCACTGCAACCACACAATAAAATTGGTTATCAGATGCAAGATTGTATACCATCACTGTTTAATTAATCAAGTGGAATCTTTTTTACCTGTAATTGGTTAATTTCCTCATCTGTGAGGGATCTCTCCATTGACCTATATGCAACCCTGTAACAGTGGCTGGTCATCCCTTTCTTATTGGTGAAATTGTCAATCAACTGCACCTGTAGTTATAGAGAAAATCATTGGATCTGACCAATAACTACTGGTCACATCAAATCACATTGCAGATTCTCATTTCTTGAAACAAAGAAGGAAACAAAATCCACTAAGTGACCCAAGCTCCACTACAACATGCATAAGAACTGCTTGAATCAGTAGATAGTAGATGATGCTCCACGATTGTTCATTCAATTTGACTAATTTGACAACGAGACTAAGCAATGGGGAAAAAAAAGAGACTGAATATACAAAAATGGAGGGAAGTAAGTGGACAAAGACAAAATAAAAGGTGTTTTTTTCTGAAAAGATGGAACAATGATTGGAATGCAGGTAATATGGGAAAAAGTTGGGACTGTTATGTGGTTAAGATGTCAAACCACATATTACAAGGTGTGAAAAGAACCAAATGGAAAAACTCAGTAAAACTATTTCCCACCTCTAGAAGATGATGAGAAATGAGGCAAAAAAGTAAAAAAGGAAAAAAAAAAAAGGCAATACCAGGGTCCACTGCAGAAGACAAGAAGATCACTGCTGATATTTGAAAGTCAAAGACATCGCCAAAAAATATCTTTTTAATGGCGTATATAAAATATCATTCAGTATCACACAGTACATGGCATGATATAATATGGAATGTCAACTGCCAAGCTATTAAGCAAAAATAACGCAGCCAATGATGGCATCAGTAAACCATCAACGTGACACAAACTGATAAGACCTAGATTGCCTATAGCTGAATGTTTACCATTTGCTATATCACGTCAGGACATTGTGGATGAATCTATCCTTCACTGTCAAATTCATAGCTGAATTCCTACACCTGAACAGTAATGCATTCGATCATTTCATAAGGTGGGTTCAAATTCTAGAATCATCTACTAATTGGTTGGTGCACAACCACTAAATGGCAGGAAAAAATTTTGATCATGTAAAAAGCGACAGATTTTTACATAGTCCCACTATCAAAAGCTTACAATAATTGGGGTAGATATTATCAGAAGTTCATCGCCAGCCAACTAGAAGGGAACTTGTATTTAGTTCATGACTACATCCAATTCCAAATAACATCAGAATTACATAGAACTGATAGTTTAGACAATATAGGTAGTAACCACTGATAGTTTAGACAATAGGACAACAATAAGATCTGACAAGCCCATGAAGGACTTAATATGAACCATAATGCTAATGCATAAGATTTAGCATTTCTTGATTATCGCATATTGTAGGAATATTTTATTAACGAGTTCAGCATTTAATTGCTTTAGCTGGCATTTGATATATCTATAGTGTTGTTCTAAGGTTCTCTCTTATAAATATAAGTCATATACATAACAGTTAATTCCAAATATGACCAAAGATTAATTCATATTTACAGATATGACTATAGATTTATCGAAATAGCAAATATTAAGCGACATTTCTCAGTTATTTTCCGAATATAACAATGTCATCAGTTTTGTCCACACACTTTTACCAAAATAGGCTCTTGCTAGAACCTAAATCCATCTCTCCTGTTCTCATGTAAAGAATGATTTTAATGTACGTTATGACAGCTTCATGTTTTGATAATCATATTGTTTTAGTTTTTAGCAAGATGTATTTTCATAGAGAAAACATGAACAAAACTAACAGCATTGCCATGTTTCGGAAACACCTGTAAATGTATGGTCATATTTGTAAATATGGGTATAATTTGTGGTCATATTAGGAATTAACCCTATCACATATTTTACACACTTTTGCCTCTGATTGACTCCTATTGAATACAATGTTGCATTTTGAGTTTCCTCTATTTCTCATCTTAATTTCTGAGTTTTAATCTCCTCTCCTTTCTTCACTTCCCACCCCTCAAGAGGATCATCAATTCGTTCCATTCATTTCAATTCTCTCTTCCATGCGACATCATAAAATGCTCATGACTCTTTACATCAGAATAAGCCCAAACTCCAGAAAATTCACTCATTGGCATTAAGGGCATTAACAGCAACTAGGAGACCCCTGACCCAAATGCTCAACCCAGAACTCTTGAGAACCCAGGCTGTCAACCTCTTGCAAGGTCTGGATTACCTCTAAAAGAGTGTCAATGAACTCTGTAAATGTGTGCAATTTCTGGGAAATTCATCAACTGCCTTCATTTATTCAGAAATTCATTCCACACATCCTATACGCCAACAATAACAATACATCCCTAACATTTACAACTGGGACAGCAGTTACGGGAGGGTGTTTCATGCTGTCTCACCCTACTGCATACCCCCATCATCACCTTCCACTAGAAAACCAACCTGGTCCTTCAGGGTTGAGTTGCATATCCTGACAGCTAATTGCAGTATTATCCTTTCATTGTTGGTTGTTGAAGACTGTTGAAGGCATATTGGTGATGAACCATGATCTCAGCATAAAATATGGGGGTTTTTATGCAGCTTCAGTGACTCATGAGCGCAAGTGCCTAAGTTACAAGGAATTACAAGAACCACTCGATGATCCTGCTGGGATCCCAAGTCCACATTGATGTTTCTCAAACCATCTTATGGCACCCTCCCTTGTAACCTTGCCATCACTGCTATGAAGTGGCCATCCTTTCACTTGCCCATGGATAAGGATCACATGATCCACAAGACTAAAGTCATCAACAGCCACTGTATCCTTACGCACCCAGCTTATGAGTGCTGCATATGGCACTCGTTTTAAGATGATGCAAAGGGAATACGAGCCAGCTTCAGAGACTACTAGTGTCTAGTCATCATCACTTGCACCATACGTATTCATTGAACAATGTTAGCTGAACATAAAATGGGTACATTTGCTGAGGAGTTCTACCTAAGTCTTCCCCAGTGCAGACTGTTGTAGAAACATTAGCCCTCTATGGGTTTTTGCAAGTGACTCATTGCAATCAAGAGGAAAATATGGTTCCTCATATTCAACACAATTATGCCCTTCATCATTGAATTACTCCTCTCCTTTAGGTATTGGTACCTAATTAGATTATTATGGTTTGAGGAATGCTTCGGTTGCCATTGTTACTGCACTACAATTGGGCCACCCACCAACGTTTCAGGTTCAGCCGCCTTCCCTAGATCCATAAAGACTACCTGGCCACCTAAGGGGACCAACCTATTTTTGCAGGATTCCTTAGTCAGGAGCATTGGATCTCAGGCCCAGGCTTCCTCTTGTTTACCATTCATCTTACTTCACCAACATAACTCCTATTCCAACTCTGTTTCCAATCTCAGCATTCTCACCTTCGAGGATGACTTTTCATCCAGCATCTGCCTGAAGAGAATTAAAAAAGGACTTTTGACAATTCATAATCAATGGGAAAGGTCTTCACCTTCGCCTCTTGTAAATATGGTTGTCATTCTTGGATCATTTACTTCAATCCAAGTTGCCTCTCCTGATTCCTGTTGCAGGATGTTGAAGGATATTCTCCCTTCAAGTTTTTTAGTTCATTGCATTCCGTCGAGATTCCTTGCCTTGCCATACTCAGCTTGTTTGTGGCTTCTTTTGCATTATCAGGAACAAATTCCTCCATTACTCTTGCTTTGCTCGAGTCCAAGAAATCTGCTACTTCCTGACTAATTGCCTTGCCAAAGCCCTCTGCAACAAATATTATCATTAAACTGTTGCGTAATGAGATCCACCCAATTGGTGATGGCCTGGAATTGTAAGTTACAACTCCCTTTGGATCTGGGCCAGCTCCATCTGGTTTCTTTCATTTTACCTTATGTTTTATTAAAATGCATAATGCCTAGATCAGCCTAGTCAAGCTTCATTTGTGTTCTATCCAGCCTTTGATGGATTAGTCTTCAGCAACAAAAGTTGGTGGAAAATACTTGGCAGATATTCTTGAGAAAATTTGACATTATGTCACAAAATACACGTTGCAGTTATTTTGAAATAGCCAAGGATATCATAATATCCATATCAGTGGCAAAATCTACTTTATTATGTTTTCCCAACATCTCTTGAAATTGGAAACTAGATTTTTCTGTTATTGGAAAAGATATATACTATTTTATGTGTTTTTTCCATCCCCTAGTCGATAAATGTTGATGTACACCAAAAGGTCATGCAAGGTTGTTGATCAAAGATTTTGCTAATCCAATTTACCGAATTATGAAGCAACTTATTTGTGATACATGTACTGTCTCGTTGACCAAAATAGGTATTTTTTTCTGTGTACCCCTGAAATTTGATGACGTTACACTCGCCACTACGTAAAATACCTCTTGCAAGATGCTCATCAACTTTTAAGAGAATCAAATATTCCTCTAAGCCTTTGACATGACCGTCCATATTAAAAAATCTTAAAAAAAAATTTAAATAAAAAATACTTTCCTATCTCAAAGGGATCAAAGAGGACATATTGTCAATCACCCTATACCAACAAGTTCTCTACCCTAACAAAAAACCTCTTTAAAAAAATATTTTGCATCTGAAGGGTTCATTTTGAAATGAGGAGAGTAAGAAAAAAAAAAACTTGGAAAAAAGAACAAGTGATGTTATATGATAGAGGTAACAAATAAAAAGAAATAAAAACAAAATAAATTGGTTGTTCATATGAAAAGATGTGAAAGAATAATTGAAAACATAATGCAATAACAAGACAAAGATATAAACGTTAAATCATAGAAAAAGATCTATAAAAAGTGGTAGAAATGGCGGAGAATTTTTCCAGCCTCTATTCCTCCTTAAGAAACGCCCTCTAAATGGTATCCTGAGGTGTGTTTAATTGGGGGTAAAACTTTTTTATGAAAATTTTTTAAGGTAAAAGTTGTCAAAATTGATATAAAATGATATGATACGGGTAATGATGAAGTGTAAAGAGAATAAAGTTAAAAAAGATAAGTTAGTTATATGGGTAGTCGTGGAAATAATTGAAAAGTAGGGTAGTTTGCATAGGAAAATGAGAAAAAATAATTAAAAAATATGGTAATTATGGAGAGAAGTTTTTTATTGAAAAGTTTTGGTTAATATTTTTTTAGCCCAGACAAACACACCCTTGGTCATTTAAAAAATGTTTCAATGGTTCCTATAAGGAGAGTTTTCTCAAAGGCTATGTCTAATTAACTTTTAGAAGTTCACGGGCATAATTACAAGAGATATGTATAAAATGAAGGGTGAGATAGTGTCAACCGTCAAGGAGAGACGAAAAGAGGCCTTGATACAAGGCCGCACCACTGACGGCTTAACAACACGGGGGACTTTTCTCAAGCACCTTAACTAGATCTATATGATTTGAGTAATTTGTGCATTAAAGGTTTCATTAATTAATTTTGTACTTTTATGTGGACACTTCTGAGGCACCAAATAAAGTTTGTTTGCTGTATTGTAAGTGTGATTCTGAATATCGGCATTGGGAAGCATATTAGGAACCCCAAAGCCAATACAATATGGTCATATCATATCGATATCAAATTGTATGGGCTTATATCAGGCCTTTTTTTAAATCAGAAAACATTATTAAAAAAATCGGAAAATTCAGAAAAAATGAAAGAATTTATCGTTATTTTACATTTTTCCCATCTAAATGACAGTGAATTGGCCATTCTTCCCCTACATAGCTGGCTAGCTGATCAGAATATTAAGTAAGAGGTTAATAGCTTTTAGTTGTATACACAAAATCATTCCACATTACAAGTGATTAGATATTTAGTTCGAAACTACCCAAGTCTTAAGTGTAAAATATATAGATAAATAAATACAAAAATGCCTCAAAGATTTTTTAATACATTTTACAAGAATGGTAGGCTTGTAGCATGCAATAGAAAAAAATTATTTTTAAATTTTTTAAATCCAAAATTTTCTAAAATCATATAAAATATCATGAAGTTTTGTTTAGAAGCACGAAAACATTAAAAAATGCCGTGAACAACTTAAACCCAACATTCCCTAGTAATCAGAATTTTTTTCTAATTCAGAATAGAAATTTTAAAAATAAATAAATAAACCCAAAAAGACAAATCTAGCATCATTTCATTCATAAATCTGAAGCTTGACAGAAAGTGAAAACTTCAGCTTTTCTAACTTACCTGAAAATTTTTCTTCTTCATAGATTTAAATTCTAACCATTAAATGTTTTTCCCCCTCAATTTTCAACTCTAGGATAGGCAAAATGCCCCGAAGTTGCTACAACTAAATAGGTATTCTAGGGGTTTTAATCCATTTTTTAACCAACAAAATGTTGGTCAATTTTGGAAATCAACAAAATCACACAAAAGGTTTGTTTTTTTAGGAGGTTAGACGCCGAAAATGAGTGTAAAGGAAGAAAGATAAGCCTTCAAAAAGAGAACTTTATGCAAATGAGTTAGGAACGTAACTTTCATATTTATATTCATCTAACTGATACACCCCTGTATCAGTGGATACAGCCAATACACCACTGTACCAGCAAAGAAGCCCCCTATTGGCCGATATGCCAAGTTTTTTGAAACCGTAACACGCATGGTATACCATAAACTGCTCCATGATAGCTAATGAATTTTTATCACATGCTCAAATCATGATAATTTCCTGCACTGCCACGTGCAACCCCACCCCAACCCATCCACGTGTCCAATCGGCAGATTTTGTGGCACACGCTTGCTTCATGCTAACCTGTGGATTTTGACTATATTGTCAACCATCAGATGTCCGCTAAACATGACCCTTAAACTAGCTATTAGCCTCTTATTCTTAAAATGAATTTGATAAATACTTAAGAGGTTACAATGACTGGAATGTCGTTAAAACAAGTGAAATTCAAGGTCGTATAAGAATATTGTCTTCGGAAAATACCTCCTCAACAAGATCCCCAGCAACTTCTCTAACAACTTCACATAGATTATTCTCTGTGAATGCATCATTGATCCAGAAGCTCATATCTTTATAACAGGGAGGGAACTGCAACAGCAAGAAACTCTGCATCTTAGCACACTATCTGAAGTGAAGAAAATGGGAAGAATATAGGGATGGGCAAAGGCATAATTAGCTGGAGCCACTCGCTATAATATCATTAAGTACTAAACAAATGTAAAAAATATGTAACACAAAAACAGAAGAAGACTTGCCAGAAAGGCAGGCAAAGTACAGCCAATTATCTCCATGTGAAAGAAACTCGGTCCAGAAGGACTGAATGCAAAAATTAGTGACTTCAGAGATTCCAATATCCACGATAATCAAATATTTGACTTCACTTCTAAGTAAATGGATTACGATAAAGCCCAATAACTGAATGACTAAAATCTTGAAAGTATACATATAGCCCAACTAGCTATTGTAACTCAAAAGAATCAAAACAACAATCAAAAAATTTTATACATTGTACCTTTGAAAATGGCTTAAACTTGACTCCAAGTTGACCCTGGGAGAACTGAAAGCAGGAATTCATGCATCAGCAAATCAAAATTCTGAAACAGCTAGTTAGGAGCTCAAGACAAATGACCAAGATGCGACATCAGAAATATAGACCCCAAGGCACAAAAGAGTTGATAAAATAATAGGCCATCAACACAAATTTGTACATGAAACACACAGAGTGAATAGGGACACTTCCCTGAAGCCATGTACAGAATTATATTTTAAAATTAGAGGTTGCATCAAATCATTGAAACCAATGCTTTCAACAGAGTACCACCAAAGCACAGAGTCATGGACACAAGGTGAGCCATAATGAACCCCCTGCCATACATTTTCTTCAACCATTATTTGAATCCCAAGTCATCTACTGTTATGATGTCTGAATCACTTATGATAGGGAAAGTTCTTGAAAGGGCATTTAGCTATGCATTGACCCTTTCTTCTTACCATCAAGATATAAAGAACAAACCAGTGAAACATGATTGAGAGAAAAGAATATAGATAACCAGAAAAAAAAAAAAAAAATTACTTGGGAGGTGAAGCGCTGATCAGTTGACCAGAAAAGCCGAATATCTGGTATTTCAAATAACACCATTGCAAGCCTCTCCAACCCAAGTCCAAAAGCCCATCCCACATTATCTGTTCTACTACCTCTCTTTAATATTTCTTGTTCAGTGACTCCACAACCCAGAACCTCTAGCCACTTTTCCTGAAAAGGTGTTATAATTGGATTAAAAAGTTCCTGTTAATACCTTTAGGATGACAGAAAGTATGACAAAGAAATTAGTACAATAACGCATTGCCAATTTATGAGAGACTCAGAATTCAAAACCTCCGAAGAAAGCAGTGTAGCACATGAGGAAATTCAGAAACCTTAGCAACACTCAAAATGTTAACCACAACGCTGGCACTTGAACTCGTAACTAATATTTCTATCCGTAATATAGTTGGGATTGCTACCATTGCAAATAATTAACTGGTTGCTACAACCTTGATATGAAATTGATTATACAGATTTTGATCAGGGAAAAAAAAAACCCCACACGAAACTTTTATTTTATACTCTACTCATTTGCATTTGACCTAGAAACAAATGATCAAAAACCAAGAGATCTTAGTAATTTTGACTTTTTTCACATCTTTTTATACAACTATCCTATCTATATTGTATTTATTCTCTTTACTCTTCATCATTACTCCTATCATATTACATCACTCTCCCACTTTTTTCAATGTTTCCCACAACGTTGTTCCCCGCTTTTTTTTTATTATTATTATTTTTTAACCTCGTACCAAATGGACACTTAACTGCAGCTAAGAGCGGTCTCTTTAACTAAAAGCTAGATTCCTCAGATAATCTCAACCACTTCTCAACAAGACTATCACCATTCCCTTTAGCATGACCAGAGGTGGTGGTGGCTTTTGATGGCAGGAGTTCTTTGTTGAATGCTGGTACAGTTGAGTAAATACTGAAGAATATAAAAGGAAAATGGTAGAAGTGATGGACAGAGGAAAGGATGGAATGATTAGCGGCATTTTAAGTTCTGGCTCAGATTAAGATCCGAGATTCAACTATGAGAGCAATTTGAAATCAAGAATGCTCTGATGTAGGATAGGACGGGAAGACTTCGGAGAAAAGAGGTAAACCATGGAAAAGAGAAGAATTTAAGGAAAAAGAATAGAAGAAAAAAATGAACTTGAGAAAAGGAAATAAGGATAAAAGAACTCAAAAGAAGAGAATTAGAAAGCAAGAAAAAGAGGAAATTTTATTTAGTAACCTATCTCTGAACCGTTTCATCCCTAATACAAGTTATGCTATTTATAAAAACTTGAACAAAAATAGGAACCAATTTAAGTGTATATAATTTTTTTAAAATTAAATAAAATAATAAAAATAATGATTTTAAATGATCCATTCATTTAGGGTGTGTACGTTTAACTATAAAACTTTTCAATTTAAAACTTTTCACTCTCCATAACTATCCTATTTTTTAATTATTTCTTTACATTTTTCTATACTACTACTACTACATTTTTCAATCATTTTTACACAACTACCCATACAACTAACTTATTTATTTTAAATTTATTCTCTTTACTCCTCATCATTACCCCTATTACATCACATCATTTCCTCTAATTTCAAAAACTTTCACAACAAAAATTTTCAACCAAAAATTTTATCACTTCTCGAACACACCCTTAATCTATATCTTGAACACTTTAGGCTAGTAATAAAACACAAATTAAATAAATATTCAAAAATCAGAATATGCATAAAATAAACTAAAGCAAGATGATCCTCTTCGCAAACGAAAAATCAAATCATTGTCTACCTTAGCTGTTTACAGTAGCAGGTAATTTCTTACCAATGACAAGAAGCAACTTGCAACCATAAAGAAGGATCTCCACTTGGAAAAATGGAAATTCCACATGTGCATACCGGGGTAGCAACATAGTTCTACATCTGATCATGGAATTTCAACTGGATTGTAAACTCCATTCATGCTTGGTGGAAAGATCATCCAACAAGACTAGTTGCAACTTGTACGTTGACAAGGCCCCAGTTCCCGGTGACTAGACTCTCCAAGGGAGCTATTACCATTGTTCTAGTTCAAACCTATGCTAGATAGACTTCCGCTTCCAGCATTTTCCAAGCAAATGCCTGGTTCTCAGCAATGTTCTTGGTGTCAATCAGTCTCAGAAAACAATTGACTATAGATAATGGCATCAGGATACAATTGACCTCTTCTTTTTGAAATGAACTAGGCCTGATCTTCTTGACTGGATGTGTATCTGCCAAGCAGAGATCCAGCAACACAAGCATGGGTTTTGAATATCAGCTGATTTCGGTACAGTATGGTTGTATCATACATATAGGTATAAGCTGAGTCCGACCCAAGATATGAAGGCACATCAGTTGGCAGCTGAAAAATGGCCTTTTTCAGGTGTTTTGTATACATATTGGTTACCTTAAGCAGAAAATGGATTGTACATTTGCATGTGTAAAGATTAAATAACTACACTTCTTACATTTAGCAATTTTTTGGAATTTTTTTCATGTTCTTTTGGCTTTAAAAAGTCTGACACAGACCAATGTAGGAACCTATTGAACTCGCTCAAAAATATGAGATCCATTGACATTCAAATAGGGTTTTCACTTATCCAATTTCACCTTTCTTTTTAAAAAGTCAACCAAAGTTCATGTCCTTCATTCTCTCCAATGTAAGTTGCAATTATTATGTTGTTAACTACGTGTTATTAAATTTCGTTAATTTTACATAATAGGCACCTTGCTTCACTTTGACATGCTCCCAAAACTTGATGTATATAACTCTGTTTGGGATGAGTCAAAAGGCTAAATTCAAATCCTCATATCAATTTTCTATAACCAACCTCTTTTATGGTTTTCATGATAATTTGGATCGCGTTTTGGGAGTCCCAAACATGGCTGCCTGTTGGATCAAGGTGTTTTGATTACATATTTTGATGATAACAAAACTTGGTGTGTTTGGTATGGAAGGATGGTTTCTCATGGATGTAATACATGGTGTTCAATATGTAAAGTGGACATAGTACATGGTGTTCATGATGTAAATAATAATAATGTTTAAGTTGTGTTTTATATAGGTATTTGAATAAATATATTTTTTTGACTTAATATTTGAATAAATATATTATACAGGAGAGACTAAATGCACCCAAGTGCACTTAGCCTCAGTGCACCCGGGTGCATTTAATCCATTTTTTAAAAAAAAATTTTGAATAAGCATACTTAGCCTCGGTGCACCCGGGTGCATTTAATACATTTTTGAAAATCAATGGCAGTTTTAGTAATTTAAAATTGCTAATGTCTCCAATCAAAAAAAATACTAAAATGTCACTGATTTTCAAAAATCTAAAAAAAAATCTAAAAATATCCAAAAATGGTAAATTTTGATATACATATTAAATACACTTAGATTAATAATTGTATAAAAAAATTTCAAAAAAATTATAAAAAAAATGGGGTAAAGCACCCAAGTGCACTGTATAAGGACCCTATATTATATTAATAAATATGTCGCTAAATAACTCTTGTGCAGGTTGTGAGATCTCATTTAAGGTGTTTAGAGGTTGTTGGTTATATTTTATTAATAATATGTATTGTTCATAAAAGAGTTGAAGCTTAGTGTAAAAGGGCTGAGACTATAAGCTGCAACTTCCAACCTTTTTTGTCTAGAGTGGTTATATACTCATTGACTTTCAAAGAGTTGGAAGTTTTGGGATGTCAAAACGTCTATGTTTTATGAGCAAAAAATCAACTTATTTGTGTCCAGAATGTTTTATATTGAAAAGAAAGTTGATGTTGAGTTGCAAAACAGTTGACGTTTTTAAGCTGAAGATCAACTCTTTTGTGGACGGTTTTTCAACATTTATTGCTGGAGGCAAAACAGGGCTTCAGCTCAGATCAGATTTTTCACAGTAGTTAAGGATTTCTCAACCTCAATAGACGATTTTTCTCAGGGAAGTTGAAGCTTGAAATTGCTATAAATAGGAGTAGAATTTCAACTCAAAGGTGTATGAGCTTTAGATCTGAAGCTGTGAAGAGTTGAACTTGATTACATGTTAATCTTTATTTTGATTAAAGTATTTGTGATGTGGTTGCTATGCTGAATCTTTAGGGAGTGCTGCTGTATGGATAAACAGTTGTAAGATTTATTATTTGTCTCCTTCATCGCAGTAACCTTGACATACAAAGTATTCTAAACCAATAATTAGGTAGATCAATACATGAGTAAGTAGATTGATTAACTGAAAAGTCACCTACAGCTTGTTAAATCCAGAAGACAATGTAAACTATACCACTGTAGCTTTAGCATTGAAAGTTGACTAGTGGAACCCAAGCTAGTATGCTTGGACTAGGAGAGTGGAGTAGGACCAGGTTAGGCTAAACCACCATAACTCTTTGTATTGTTGTGCATTTTTCTTTTGACTTTGAGTGGTTTGTTTCACTTGTTTGCTTAAGGTTACCAATCTGTGCTAGTCAACAATTATTGTAAGCCATAATACAGGACCAACACTACCCACCCACTTAAGACATCTTCTACTAGATTTTTACATGTGGGGTCCTAGTTTTATTGTATTTTCAACACTTTCTGTAAATTTTAATCAGGAGCCTTTGGATCCTAGAAATATGATCTCTTAATCATGCAATTTGGATTTTGATGGCCATTGGCCTGTTTGGCCAGTCAACTAGCCCATAATGAGCAAATCTAATTTCTAATTTTTAAGATTTATATTTGCTATTTAACCTATTGGTAATCAAAACGAATCAAGACATGAGTTAAAAGCACCATTATACAACATTAATTATGTTTGAGGAATGATACTATTAGCCCGAGCTAAGCAAATGTCCCGCTTAGCCCACCTCGAAAAACCCATTTAAAAACACTTTTTTGTTGCTTTTTTCTTCATTATTAAAAATCTTTAAAAAATATATAAACATATCTAAAAATAGTAAAACTTGATTTATATGTTAAATACACTTAAATAAACAAGTGTATGAAGAAAAAAGCAAATAAAAAGTGCTTTTAAATGGGTTTTTTGAAGTGGGCTAAGCGAAACATTTGCTTAGCCCAGGCTAACAGGATTAGTTTTCATTATGTTTATGGCGTGTTTAGCGATGTTTAAAAGTTGTCAAGTTAAAACCTTTCAATCTAAAACTTTTCATTATCCATAACTATCTTATTTTTTAATCATTTCTTCATATTTTCCTCTCCAACTACCCTACTTTTCAATCATTTTTATACAATTACCCATACAACTAACTTATTTATTGTAACTTTATCTCTTTACTTTTCATCATTACTCCTATCCTATCATATCATTTTATAACTTTTACTCTTCAAAAATTTTCATCAAAAGTTTTATCCATTCTCAAACGCATCTTTAAGTGAGTCATAAAATGTGGTCAAAGATAACTATTCGAGATGTTGATCAGCCAAACATTGACTCAGGGATATTTTTGTAAAATTAAGAATTTTGGCACTAAAAAAACCAAAAAAAAAAAATTACTTTTACCAGAAAATTGCAAAATCAACTAGTTACAGGAAGGTAACTGCAGAAAGCCATAAAATAGCTTTAAAAAAGGCCTTTTGCAAATAAGTGAAATTATATTCAAATTTTCTAGGCATGTGAATTATGAAAAAGAAAGGCTAGGGCAATTGGGATAAATTTGGAATGTTGAAACATCATTTAGACAGCACAGGCATATGTGAAATTAGTGGCAAATTTTGTAGGTATATCTATAAATATCAAAGGTATAAGTATAATTTCATTAGAAACATGTGAGCATAAATGTAAATCCCCCTTAAATTTTGATATTTTATTAATTCAGGTTTCGATTCAATTTAGGCTTGGGTCATCCTCAACCCCAAGTCCTAACACAACCCTATTTATAAATCAGGTTGGTGAGTTGAATTCAATAGCAGTTTGGGTTCCATTATACCCTGACCCTGTAATTTTCAAGGTTCACCCAGCTAAGTTTGGTTTGAACCCAACCCTATTTCCACCCCTAATAGCAGTTAAGCTCCACTGCAGCCCATTCATGGAAATAACCATCATGTTCAGATGATTAGTTAAGTTTTGATTGCAACAAATCAAAATATTTTAATATTAATCAAATGTGAACATTTAGTGAAGTCAAAACAGGCTATATCTCTAATGTTCAAAATCCAAACTTTTAGAATTTCCAACAACCATGCATCATTGGAAATGTTGACAGAAGAAAAACAAGAAAGAAGACAATGAAAAATTTCCACTGATACAAGCATCAACAAATATCGACTGAAGCTTTCTGGCGATCTAATGTGTCAACAAAACAATCAACAAAAGAGGTAGCAAGAAACAAAAGCTAAACAAAGAGTTCCTGCTGGCATATGCATTGACGGAACATCAACTTAAATTTCAGGTGATCTAGTGCATTTCAACGGATTAGTCAGAAACAGAAACCAAGTCAAAAAATTACTGGTGACAAACACGTCAACAAAATGTCAACTGATTTCAAGCTGGATTTTGAAATCAAGAATGTATTGATGGATAAACACCACAGTCCACTATTAATGCAGACACCAACCTTCTGAAGCTTGACTAAATGCACTCCAACGGTCAGATAACAGGGAAAACTCAAATCTTCTATATATACAAGAAGCATTCATCGAAGAACAATTTTTTGGTCATGCTCCCGATTTCTCGTTTATTGAAAGCCTTTAACAAAGGAAGAAGACTTCAAAGACATTCAAACTTCAAAGTGCCCTGCAGAGTTAATCATCTTCTACAATTGAACACATCAGCTACGCTAAAAAGTAGACACAGTAAAGTGCATATTTATTTTGTTAAATTGGTTCATTGCGTATTCCTTGGATTGGTAGTGGAGACCAGTCCAAGAAGAATAAAACAGAGGGTTCTGGAGTATGGTCTCAAACTGTCTCACTCCATGTATTGCCACACCCTAGCTGAAATCTTATTTTACAAAAAAAAAAAAAAAAAGAGCAGGTGCTTTAAGGTTATAATCTGTTTAGTAGTGGAACCCAAGACGAAAAGGTGTGTGCTTGGATAAGTGGAGTAGTTAAATCGAACCACCGTACATCGTACCTGCATGTGCAACTGCTATCTTATCTTTGTATTGCACATTATCTACTTAGCACATCAACTATTCAAGGGAATTCTTAACGAAGGATTAAGTAAAAAGTTTAAATTTTAATAACCCAATTCATCTCTCACCTCATGGGTTAAACCATTCTTTGAGACTGACATGGCTCATTTTTTTTATGAAGAACACACATCACATCATGTCACTTTTGAGGACCAACAATAAGAGCGAAAGACTTAGTGACGGCTAATTCTTGAATTGTCATCTGAAGCATTAAAAACAAACACACCACAGGTTGATACATGCCAATATCATGCATTTGTAGCATCTACAAATTCATCGGTAAAATCCATGGATAATAGACTTGTCCAATGGGAACAATAACACCGTTTAGCTGGCTTTCAACAGAAGGAAAAAAATAATAATAAAGAACAAATCATTATCTAAGACCAATATGTTTGCCTAGTCCATCTACTCAAACGACTAGCCTATTTTATGAAATGAAACATGCTGCATGAATGGAACAACCTTAACCAGATGATGATCACAGAGGAGCTACATTTGAATGTGTTACTTTAGTTTTGAAAAGTAGTCATTCTAGAAAAAATAAAATGTACAAGTAGGGGTGCATGTTGGGCAAGTTTTTCCCAACCTAGACCAGTCTAGCACCTTAAAAACCCGGTCCAGATTAGCATAGTTGAATTCAGGTTTGCTATCAACATCATCCGGCATACTATACTGGGTGCGGGTTAAAACACAACACTTAAAAATACAAAAAAAAAGACCAGAGTTGTATGTATTATCCCAACTAAAATTTTCTTCCATGAAATTTTTTTAGTTTTCAAAATTTCTTTGATATTTTATTTTGATTTTTGAAAATCAATATAATTGACATCAATATATGCCAAACAAAATCAAAGAATCAACAAATTCAAAGAATTGTCAAATTTTATATAGAGAAAGACTAGATAATGCCTACATTTTATTAAAAAATTTGGTTGCCCATATTACGCATAAAATATTTGCTGCCATATAATCATCAGCCAAAAAATATATTTGTATGAAATTACGAAAATTTCTTAAATACATTCACAAATGCATCTATACGTAATAATATTTAATACATTCATTTATTTATGGGAATTGGAGAGCCAACCATCCGATTTTCATTACATCAGTTTTAATGACTTATTTTCTAGATTAAAATTATTTTCGATTTTATAAATTTCTTATTTCAATAATAATAAAAAATTAGGAGTACAACTTAAGTTCATGGGACTAGTGTTCGTTTCAACTCTAACCATAATCCAATTTCTAAAATTTAAACGTTAATCTTTACCAATTTATAAAATTTTAACTTTAACCTTATCATATAATTCAATTCCGAATTGAAATTTGGGTTGATAAAAATTTTATTTGAGTTAAGACTTAAGAGCGACAAGTTTAAAATTTTATCTAAATATAAATTAATAAGACAAAAACAAAAGTAATAATCCGTAGCTCAATTAAATTTAAGACAAACATAGTAATATAACAAGAAATTTTATCTTTTCCAAAAAAAATAAAGGAAGAAAATTGACAAATGTAAAAGTGAAGAATATAATAAAATAAATTAAAGATTATTAATCCTAGGGCTCCGCTTCTATGTACCCAGGTTACATAAAAGTCGTCCCATGTAACCCTCTCAAATTTTAAGATATTGATCCTTGATAGAAAATCCAATCCATTCATTATATTTAACACCATTTGTTTAGCTAGGAAACCAAGTTTCATCAAAATCGAGTGTGTGCATCGGCCACATTTGCTCAAAAATATGTATATTCATATGTAAATTATGAAAAACACTTAGATCCATTCACACATGTATTAGAATATAAAAATACTTTATAGGATCATTTATCTACATATTATTGATATTTTAGATGGTTTAGATGTTGAAAAAACTACTTTAAAGTTGATATTTTAATATTGAACCATTTTATTACGTTGATTTTACACATTTATAGATGGAACCTATATGCAATGAAATTAAAAAAATGAAAGGGTTTCCAAGATACTAAAAATGATGTTAAACACAATGGATGGAGTAGATTTTGCATCAACTATCAAGATTTTAAAAATGAAGAGGGTTTCATAAAAAGGAGGTTTCATAGAATCGAGACCGTTTATCCTACATTGTTTACTGCATGGAAGCAGCCATGAGATTGGTACTAGATCATTATTTTATTTTTTTATGAATTCTTTATATATTTGTGCACCCTATCTAGATAGGTTGCCATAAATTTTAAAAAAAAAAAAAATTTAACCTATCTATATAAATTTTTAAAATTTTTTAAAATAAAAATTCATTTCTTAAAACCAATTTGGGCCATAAATATGTAAAATGAATGGGATGCTGATACAGCAGTAACTACATTATTATCCCCATGCAATTTACCATGTAGGTTAAAGTAAAATGCTAAATTTTACTTAAAATATAATTTCAACATGATAAACATCTATGTAAATTAAATATAAATAATACAGAACACAAAAATATGAAAATCCGAATCGATCTAGAAGATATGGTGTTTAGTACCGAGTTTAGCAACACGGCGCAAAATTCGGGTCCATAAAAGTCAGGTAAAACCTACCCGACGTGCACCCTATTTAGACCGTTCAGATGGTGTTCCATCAAGATTTCAAGAAAGCAAGGTTAATAGACATGGCTTTCCTAGAAAATGAACACAGAAATTGGAAGTTGCCTTATTTCTTAGTGATAATAAGGAAAATAGATCTAACTAAAATTATAAATGAGAACAATAGTTGCATTTATGACTAAGGGTGTGTTTGGTTACACACAAAACATATCAATGAAAACTTTTCAATCAAAAACTTTTCACTCCTCATAACTACCTTTTTTTTAAATTATTTTTTAACATTTTCCTATATAAACAACCCTACTTTTCAATCATTTCTACACAAATACCCATACAACTACCCTATCTATTTTAACTTTATTCTCTTTACACCTCATTATTACCCCTATCATATAACATAATTTTCCATCAACTTGACAACTTCTACTCTGAAAAGTTTTCATCAAAAAGTTTTACCTCCAACCAAACGCACCCTAAATTAGGAAAAACATTAATCGTGCCCCTAATAATGTGACGTATGATGGTTGGTTGTTCCAGTATCAACAATTAATTTCAAACAAATTCCTAATGCTATGGAGAAATCTAGATTGTGGGCATTTCTCTATTCAATTCACTCAGGAAGATTTGAAATATATTTGTGTTGGTTTGCATGCCTTGTACTGTACAATTTTTGCTAAAATTTTCCATCTTCATTTGAATTATCAAATTTTGTTATAAACATGTTTTTGTCAGATTTTTTAATGACATGACCGTGCATATAACATATCCTTCTACATGCCTTTCTTTTTTTGAATTTTCAATTTTTATTTATAACTATTATTTAGTAAATTATTTTTTATGAATTAATTTGAAAAAACACCTTTATTTTTAACCTGGTCTGAACCTACCCTAACCCAGTCCGGAATAAATGACACAAGAGTTTGGTACTAGGTTTAACCCAGACCTGAACATATAGCGTCAGAATAGGTACTACGGCCGAGTTAGAAAACCTGTCCGGTGTGCACCCCTACGTAACAAGTAGCTACCATACCAAAACAGAAATAATTCTTCCAATAGACAGACATCCTAATACATACTAGCGGTATGTGCTGCACAAAAGAAACAACAAACCTGAAAATATATCTCAAGTTCAAATGATGGATTTGTGAAGGGAAAATACGTATCAACCCACCGCATCTCCACAGGACCTGAAACATTAAAAACTTCAGTGAAAGAAACACATCGGAACAAGCATAGAAAACCCTGCTAACTACTGGTATAGAAGTTCCCATTATTGCTTATGCTATCTATGACAGAAAAATGTTTCAATAAAATAATACCAAACAAGTGTTGCGCAAGACCCTCCAAGGTCTTCTTCAAATCCATGGCTGCGTAAGAAGTTGCATCCATGCCAGACGCTGCCCATTCATCTGGAGTGAAAACTCGAACACCTTCCATCTGAAAAATATCATACATTCATAAATACTGACAGCCAATTACTATTTTACAAGGTTTGCAGCTCAGATATGCTGGACAACCTGATGGAAAACAGGGTAATGAGTTGAATCAATAGAATCCCTACGATACACATCCCCTGTTACAAGGAAGTGGGTGTGCCCATCCCGCAGTAGCTCTGCCTGATGAGCACTTGTGTGGCACCTCAATACGGTGTTGGCATCAACATAGTACGTGTCATTGTAGCTCCTACTAACATGATCCGCAGGAACCAACACATCATCAAAGTTCTGCAAGAATGTAGTTCAACAGTCAGAAGAATGAACATGGTATGATGGTCCTTCCATGCAGGTTAGAGGGAGAGGGAAAGAGATGCCAGTGATTGATATAAAGGTGGACAAGTTGAAATGCAAACAACAAAATGCTAAGGACATCAACAATTGCAAAAGATGGATGAGAAGTGGCCAGCTCTTTATTCTTGTTAATGGCAAGGCAAGTTTCAAATAGGAGACTGCATGTCGTATTGGTAGCAATACAAAGCACTGACCATGGCTTTCAGTAAACTGAGCATTGGTCTATTTGATTCCGAAATCTTAGTCACAGCATTTCACACACCAATCAGCTAATCACAGCCGGTTTTACTACAGATCAAATATCTTTTACCTTGATTAACACCATGTAAAACAGTTGGTAAGCTAAATAGATTAACAGAACAGACTGCCTAACTGGTCAACTGTTGCTGGAATTAGTAAGTGTTGGATTGAAACTCAATCAGCAAACTGTTGTATGTAAGGGAAAGAGGACAGTGTAAACGAGGAAGAGTTGCAATAGAAGGAACCTTTCCCAGTTTGAATCAGAAATCTAATATCCCTCAACCTCCATCCAACTCTTTTTCTTCTCCATTCCCACCTGGATAATCAACTCTACGAGACTAAGGGTCTCTTTTAAGGAGCAGTAATCCATGGGAAAAAAAATTTCGCAGTTCTTCCTACACACCTTTTACTATGATTTGACATCTTAATGCCTACCCTATTTTTTCCATTATAACCCCTATATTCCAATTAGTTTCTCAAATCTTTTTATACAACTACACAATCTATTCCTACTTTACCTCCTATCACATGATATCACTCTCACACTTTTCAAAATTTATCCCATTCCCGCCTACTAACACATCTCAAACGGACCTCAAATCCATCAATGCACTTCAACAACTGGAACACCCACCACTGATGCCAGGTGTAACAGAATTAGCTAATATGATATTCAGGAAATCAAGAACATCCTTTCATCCAATGAAAAGGACCATAGAAACTAACCATCAACATAGTGACTCAGGATAAAAGCGATCAAATAGGGAGACAACTGAATTGAGAAACTAGCTACAAAGAGATGGAAAGTGGATTTCCCTTCCACCAAGGGGTGTCTTTGTAATACCCTGTCTTGCATAAAAGCAAATTAGGTAATAAGTAACTTGGGAAACAAGTTAACTGTGCAGCAAGTTGAAAAGGGATTCATGCAGCATATGACTCTTCAAAGAAGAAGTTTATGTAATCTAGTTACACAATAGCCTAGAAAATCTCTAAATAAAAGCTTGGGTCAGTGGGCTTAGCCACACATCGAGTTGAGAAGAGTTCTAGAGGCAAGCAAGAGAATACTGGGTTTTCAAGTCATAGTTGTTTAAGGTGCAAGGTGCACTAAAGCAGAAAAGGCACTCAGGGCCTGGTGCAAGGGGCGCAATTGACATCCATGCCCAACTGAAGGAAGGCACTCTTCACGTAAAAAAAAATAATTTAATAATGTCTGTAAATTAAACATATAACAATTGTAATACAGGGTACAACACTGAAAGTTACAACTGCAGCTTATCATTTCTAGGGGAGACAAAATCCAGTAGCATCATTGGTTTTCAAAAACAGCAATTATCAGGGTGACTCCATGTCAGATCTGGGCGATCTGATTATCAGAATTTCAAAAAATAAAAAAATATTCTCGAAGGCGAGGCAAATTGGGAAATAAGAGTAGTTGACAGAACTTGAGAGATCCTACAACAGTGTGGACAAAATTGGTACACTAGAAGAGTATCTGACAATAGAGAATCTGCAATAAGCATGTGATGATAGCTGATCGCAAGTCAAGGTAGCTCTAATAGTTAAGAATTACAATGACACGTATCGATTATTCCAATCAGACCGGAATGCATATCCAACGCCCCTAGAATAGCTACGCAAGAGTCCATATTGTCCAAATTGTTAAGACGGTCCATATTGTTGATTTGATTATTAATATCCTGATGTCAAATATGACCAAAGAAATAGTCAATATGCACTAGTTGAATTTTTAGCAGCAGAAACAAAAATTATGGCATCCCTAGACTTTAAATATTTTAAGGATAAAATAGATAGAATTCTTAAATGTGGGAAAATGTTATATTGCAGGGTTTCAAACTTGGTTTTGCAAACCCCATAAACAAAAACACTACAAACAGCTTCCAAAAAATGGTCAGAATCATCAAATCTGAAAAACATTGAGACTAGGGGTGCATTTGGCATTCCATGAAATTTGTTAATTTAAAACTTTTCACTCTCCACAGCTACCATATTCCCTAATCATTTTTCCAAATTTTATACAACTACCCTACGTTTTAATCATTTCTCCACAACTACCTATACAATTACCCTATCTATTTCAACTTTATTCTCTTTACTCCTCATCATTACCCCTATCTTATCACATCACTTCTCCCACTTCAAAAATTTTTACACTAAAATTTTTTTATTCAAAAGTTCTATCAAGGGTGTGTTTGGGAATGAATAAAACTTTTGGTGAAAAGTTTTGAAGAATAAAAGTTGTCAAATGATGTGATATGATAGGGGTAATGATGAGGAGTAAATAGGATAAAGTTAAAATAGATAGGTTAGTTGTATAGGAAATTGTGTAGAAATGATTGAAAAGTAGGGTTGTTTGTGTTGGAAGATGTAAAAAAATAATTAAAAAATAAAAGAGTTGTAGAGAATGAAAAGTTTTAGATTGAAAAGTTTTAGGTGAAAACTTTTTGTCATTGCCAAACACCCCCCAAATATCAAACACACCCTAGAGCATCCAAATTTGTGGCCCAAAATGGATTTTTATACTCTATACAAAGTTGCCGCAGATAATTAACCAGTCTTACCTAGAGAAATTGCTACAGATGATTTATGTGCACAATTTATTCCATCCTCTTAAAAGGAGTATAGGAGGGATTCCGCAATAAAGGGAAAAAAAAATACACATGAAGGTACCTGTTTCACAGAAACAATTGGGCAAAGGTCATCAAATTTGGCAAACACTTTCGAGTAGGCGTTGTCGAAATATTCATAAATGGCATTCTTCAATATCCCAATGGGGTGCTGATCTCTACAATGAAGCTGCAAGCCCAATTTTGAAAATATTGAGTCCGGAACATTGTTGGTGGGATCATCCCTCACAATATCTACCAAGCAATGAAAGAATTTAAGATGTTAATTCAAAAAATTACCCTTGCACCAAGCAGAAGAATAGCATTATGAAAAAATTTTGTGGAACCCATAATTCAACGACATTTCCAGTAAAAACTAACACTACATATGAAATTTACAGCAACGGAAATCATTCTTAAGAAATTGCAGGAAATTACGAATCTTTCAGGGAAATGAAAAATAGGAATATGCAGTTAACCTTGTTTTTCAATTTTGACACCGCCAATGTCAAGCACGGCAGCAATCGGCGATAGCTCGGAGTAGCGATGGGGCTTAGTTGCTAAGGAAGAAGAAGAAGAAGCGGAGGAAAAGGTGTGGGAGAGGATTAAGGTTCTGAAGAGGGGAAAGGAAGAGGTGGTGTGAGAGAAGAGAAAGGAAGAGGGCCTTTGGAGAGAGGAGTAGGTGACGTTGGAGATTGCCATGCGGGTATTGTAGCTGGAAATAGAGCTGGTGCGAGAGAAGAGAACGGAAGAGGGTCTTTGGAGAGTAGAGTAGCAGAAGCTGGAGATTGCCATGTGGGTGATTGCTGCTGTTCTAGTCAAGTTGGAGGTGGACAAGGTCCTGCCGTGGATAAGAAGCCTTTTCATCCCCGTTCAAATGTTTGTATTTTTGTCGTCGGATAGAGAGAGAGAGTTGGGGGTGGGGGGTGGGGCGTTCGCGAGTGAAAATTGGCAGAGAAGCATGTCGAGTCGTCGATTCAGTTGAGTGGGCCCGAATCGGAGACGCTTGTGAGATAGGAAATGGATCTCTTTTTGGGGCCTTGGCCGGTTTCGGACATTCCCCTGAGCGTTGCGCCGGTATGGAATCCTTAAGCACACTTCAAAATTTTGACATCGAGGTTTAAAATTTAGGGATTGTCGAGCAGGATCATAGAAAAAGAGGTTGAAAATATAACAACATATATTGAGAATAAGGAAAGTTGAATTGAAAATATAGAAATTTATATTAGAGACTAAAAACTATCTCGAAAATGGGAAATCTCAACCAATACGCATCCTATTCAAGGATTTTTTATCCTTTGGAGCACCCCTGGCATATCTAACTCCCTAATTTTGGAAGTTTTACAAATTTAAATTTAAAAATGAGAGATATGGATCAATTCGGCTCTTGCTTAGAAGGAATATTTTAAATTGTTTAGAGGTCGAAATAATAGTTTTAAGATTTATATAAATTAAATACTTTTACTTTGTTGATTTTTCACATATCTTGGATGAGGCTATGCACATCTCTTTTTTCTATTGAGGCTATGAACACCTTTGATCATGATAAAATGTTGGGAAATCTTATTAATTAAAACTATAATCACCCCAAGGTCCTCCATGTTAAATCACTAAGAAAAATAAATTATAAACATAAGCGTACTTAAATTTATAGGAATAGTTGTTCTTGAATTTGAGGTTTCTTATCTTCCAAGTTAGTGCCCTAGGGTTTTTTGGAGAAAACAACTTCCTTTTTTTTAATAATAGGGATGTTAGAAAAGAAACCTTAAAAATTGTATAATCTAGGGATCACAACCGTTTATATAGAGTACCTATCTTTTTTATTTTTAATTTAACCTATCATAAAAATAGAAATTAGAAATTGGACAATAGAGTTTTTATATATAAGAGACTCATACTTTATTAAATGACTTTATAAGATCACTTTAAAAAAATTAGGCCTCTCTTTATGATAGCATATATATAATTATTTTATATATGTACTCAAACCCAACAATCTCCCACTTGGACTACATATATTATTTTATAATTATATATAACCTTATGAACTCAAAACCTTTTACTATCATAACCAAAATCATCTCCAAACAATCTCGTCCATCAGTTATGTCAACATAGGATTAAAGCAGTATTTGTCACATTCATCGTAACTAGATTTATCTATTGTAGCATATAGTAAACATAACTAAATAACATAAATCAAGTATGAATGTGTAGCATGAAAATTGCATGCAATATTATCTAACATACCTATTTCCAACCGGTCCAGCTTTATTTGGTAAGATTAAATAAAAACCAAAATACTGAATATTTTATTTCTGTAGAAAATATCCATAATTATAACAAATAAAATTTGTGTTAACCGGAAAAGCACAAAATACAAACTCTCACTAAACCAGCATATCATCAGAGGATACAACACCTATATGAGCAGTATGCTCATAAAAGACCTTAGATGGTAATCCCTTAGTAAGCAGATCTGCAATCATAGAGTTTGTTCTTATATGTTCTGTAGACATCTGACCTTCCTGAATGCTTTCTTTAACAACTAGGAATTTGATATCAATAAACTTTGACCTTGTTGAGCTCCTATTATTATTAAAAATAAGACTGCTGAGTAATTGTCACAAAATAATTTAAGTTATCTTTCAATTCCATCCACAATTTGTAGTCTATGATAAAATTTCGCAGCCATATAGTTTGATTAAATGTCTCAAAACATGTTATAAAATCAACTGTCATGGCGGGAGGAGCTGTGAGTGTTTGCTTAGCACTCCTCCAGAAGATGTCTCCTCCAGCAAGTAGATAAATATAGCCCGAAGTGGATCTAAAACTGTATTGGCATCCAATATGGTCGAAATCTGAATACCCAATGATCTCTAAGTCATCCTATCTCCTGTATGTGGGTATGTAATGTTTTGTTCTCTGAAGGTAACTCAAAACCCGTTTGGTTAGTTTCTAATGATCCATTACTGAATTGCTCAAATAGCTGTCCAACATCCCAACAATGAATGTTATAACTGGAAGTGTACAAACTTGGACATACATCAAAATTTTCACCACTAAAGTATAAGGAATCTTTCGCATTTTCTTAAATTCAAAATCATTCTTAGGAATCCGATCGAGAGTACATTTGTCTCCTTTAGCAATAGGGATACATCTTGGTTTACAATCCTACATGACAAATTTTTCAAGTATTCTTTCAATATAGGTCTTTTGTGATAATCCAATGATATCTCGAGAACGATCCCGATATATTTGAATTCCTAAAACAAAAGATGCATTACCAAGATTATTCATTTCGAATTTGTTTGACAACAATCTATTAGTTTCATGCAATAAACATATATCATTGCTAGCTAGCAGTATATCGTGAACATATAAAATCAAAAAATATGTTTATTCCCATTGAACTTGTGGTATACGCAATCATCAACTATATTCATCTCAAAACTAAATAAAATGATAACTTCATGAAATTTGTAATATCATTTATGGGAAGCTTGCTTAAGCCCATAAATGGATTGTTTTTTAATTTGCAAACCATATTCTTTGCATCTCTACATATAGAATTTTCTGGTTGCACTACATAAATTGTCTCATCAATTTCACCATTGAAAAATGCAATATTTACATTTATCTGATATAGCTTAAGATTAAAAATGTATCATTAAAGTCATTACTGAAAGAGTCTTTCAATAAAATTGAAGAGAATTCTATTTATAATAAATGTCTTCCTTTTAAGTAAAGTCCTTGTGATAAAACAAGCTTTATACATTTTCTTATTATCCTTTGAGTCTTTCTTGGTTTTAAATATCTATTTACAAATAATGGGTTTCACACCTTCAAGCAATGGGATAAGTTCTCCAACGTCATTATCTCTTATGGATTTAATCTCTTCATCCTTGGCATTAATCCACTTTTAAGAATTTTTGTTTTGCATTGCTTGGTGAAAATTGATAGGATCATCTTTCACCATTCCAATATTATCCTGATGTTCTTGGAAAAATATGATATAATCATTAAAAATCACATTTTTTCTTTTTCTAGTGGATCTCCTTAATGGTATTAATCCTCGAGGTTGTGGAGCTTGACCACCAAGAATAACTTATTGACCTTGATTAGGATGATTATCAACAATGTCTTGTGGTTCTAGTATTACTTTTTAAACAATGTCAGGGATAGAAGTCTAATCATTGCCAATAACAATCGAAGGAAGAAAAACTAATTTCTTCTCAAAGATATCGTCTCTAACCTTATCTTCCCCCTCAAGTTCAATATCCTCAAAGAACAGAGTATTTTCTATTTCAAAAAAGAATTTGGACGTGGGATTATAAAATTTATACTCCCAAGATCATTCAAAATATCCAACGAAATAGCTGTCAATTGTTTTTTAATCCATTTTTCTTTCATTTAGCTTATAAGGTCTTGTCTCAGTTGAACAACCTCAAATGCGTAAATGCTTTATAATGGACTTCTTGCTCGTCTATAATTTATAAAAAGGTTTTAGCCACTGCCTAAGTTGGTACTCTGTTAAGGACATAAGCTGCGGTCCTTAATGCCTCTCCCCAGAGTGAGTCAAACAATGTAGTACTACTAATCATACTCCTCACTATATTCTTTAGGGTTCTGTTTTATTTTTCAGCAACACCATTCATTTAGGACTTCCGGGCATGGTATGTTATGAGATGATGGCCACACTCTTCCAAGAATTTGGTGAAAGTCCTTGGACGTTGTTCTCCCGATTTGTCATAACCACTATAATTTCACCACCACAATCAGATTTAATAGCCTTAATTCTTTTGCCAAGTTAGTTTTCAACTTCAGTCTTAAAAATTTTAAACACGTCTAGTGATCGAGACTTCTCATTAATAGAATATAGGTATCCATAACAAGAAAAATCATCTATGAATGTAATAAAATATTATTGAGCATTCCATGAAGCCATAGGGAATGACCCACATATGTTAGTTTGTATTAGTTCTAAGATGTCTAAAGATTTATTAGCACCAAATCTCCTTATGTTTGTCTGCTTCCCTTTAACACAATCAATACAGACTCAAAAGGCTGACAAGTTAAGAGGATTGAGAATTCCATCTGACACAAAATTCTCAATTCTTTGCTTAGATATATGCTCTAACCGTTTGTGTGTTAGAGTGAAGCATAATTCTCATTAGTTAATTCGCATTTTGTACCACATGAATTCACATGCAAGGATTCAAAAAAGGAGGCAATCGTGTTAAGCAAATAAAAGTTATTATAATAAGATAAAGAACTTGTACTCACTATATTTGAATTTAAAGAAAGACTAAACTGGTTATTTTCAAATGAACAAGAATAACTAGATTTGTCTAATAAAGAAATAGAAAATAAATTTCATTTAAAAGACGGTACAACACATGTCTCTTTCAAATCCAAATAAAATAATAACCAAAATATGTTTATAGCCTCAACTTTAAATGATTTGTTATTGCCTATGTAGATGATTCTTTTAGTATTATTTGACTTTCTATAACTTAGGCAATCCTACATAGACACATTTATGTGAGCAGTAGCACCAGAATTTAACTACCAAGTATGTCTAAGTACTGAAGCTAAATTAACCTTAGAACAAACCAAAGTGAGAAGCGTACCTTTCCTTACATGCCGAGCATGATATTTGATACAATCTTTCTTTTGGTATCTAGGGATGTGACAGAAATAACAGTCTGATTCCTTATTTGATTTTTTTGTCATTTCTTATTTGTCACCCACCTGCAACTTCCCTATCCTTTTTTCTTTTCTTGGTTTTTCTTTTTAGAAATACTTGCTAAGTAAGCACTTTCAAGTTTATCTCATTTCATCCTTTTCTCTTCTTGCACATACTGTGAAATGAGCTCATTAAGAGATCATTTTTTCTTTTGACAATTAACTAATATTAAACTAACTAAATCATGTTGGAAGAGAGATCAAAACTAAATACACTAACAAATCATTAGATAGTTGCAACTCAAGTGTCTTGGCTTCAAAGCAAGATGAGTCATGTTATGATGTATTCTCCTATGTTTCCTTTGCCCTTATACCTCATTGAAATCAAGCTTGACGGAGTCAATCAAGCTTGATTTCAACCTTATTGCTTTTTTTGAAATCACTTTTCAATTTCATCTGGTAGTAGTGTCCTATTCAAACACATCACCCCTAAAAGCTTCTAGAATTTTCTTCTCCATAATCATGAGACTCATGCGATTTGAATGATTCTACTTCTTAAAGTCTCATTTTTCTTCAATGAAACTTGCAACCATAAGAGGAATGAGTTGTTTAACCCTTAACATAAGACCTAAATTCATGCAGCTAAGAATGATCATAACATTCTCTTTCTATTACTTAAAATTGATTTTGTTTAGCATGGAATATAATTGATGTTGACAAATCTAGTAGAAATAGATGCATTGGTTGAAAATAGAACAAAATAACATATTCACATAAGTTCCATATAAAACTTTAAAAAATTCAAATAATAGTAGGACCCATCACAATACACCTAGCACAACATGAATATCTAGTTTTTTGACAAAAATATTAACTTGTCAGTGGTACCATTGTTATAATAATCAAATATTGACAATAAAATCATATCAAATAATAAGTCTTTCTTTGGACCAACTTATTATTCATATAGAAAACTGAATAATTGTCACATATTTTTATCACACATGTGTGTGCAATTCGGCCAAATATTAACCTTCCTTTGGGCCGATTAATATCCAAATAAATTACTCACACAGAATCATCTTAATGTTTTAAAAATAAATTAATCTACATAAGAGAAGATACTTTGACAGCATGTTGTTTCAATTAATTTATTTTAAAACATCATACATTCGTAAGGAATATTTATACCATTATTTGAATTTAAGATTCCAAAGGATCTAAAAATTAAACTTTCGCATGACAATAGATTAATATGAATTTTAATAGAAAGCAACAAATCATAGATGCATGAAAATTATTCACAAATTGCTTTCTAAATTTTTTAAATCAACTATATGATTTAATTGCATATATAATTCAAAATTTGCATGCACATAAAATTCACAAATCCTATATTTTTGAACCTATTTGGCTCAATCAAATCCCTCCATTTGATTCATAATGTTCAAAACAGAGAAATCTACTATTTGATTATCCAAAATGGATATTAAAATCACAAAATACATGAAGTTCTCTTTGGACAACTCATAGGTCACCACTTGTCCTGTCGGACTTATTTGCAAAACTTTCTTAGGCAAAGGGGATTTAGGTTTAAAAACCCATTTAAATTAATGAAATCAAGCAAAATTGATTTGTAGTAGGCATGCTGAATCCATAAGTTACTACTGAATCCAACATAATTTCCAGTAAAAGACGGTTCCCCTAAAGCAAGGGAAAAAAACTAGCAAAAAAAAATCTATAAGCAACGAGCAAAGATAATAAGTCGGCAACCTGTTCAAACCATGCTAAAATAGGTCATGAAAAGTATAGCAATAACCAACAAAAAATATTCCATAAGAAATTCAAACCATGCCTCTCATGCCAATTCAATTCATATCCATCAATAATACCATTAACTCAAATAATTCATATAAAGGTGGCCATGTTGAATCGTCAGATCACATAGAAAACCATATTCAAATAAACTTAAACGTCCATATGGATGAATAAATTATGCAATTTTTTTTAATTTGATAAAAACCATTCACATAAATTCAGCATGACCATAATTATTTAGCAATAAGGTTTCCATGGGGAATGAAATTATTTTGAAATAAATTAGTCCAAGTTTGTATCTCAAAGGTTATCAAATTCAACAACCTTTATTTCGTTGGGAAAACCAAATCATAAATTATGCCCTAAAAATGTGCCTTAAAATGAAAGATGGATTGGCTAGACATACAAGTCCATTCTAAAAATACTAATAATAATTAGGCATGCAAAAAATCCATGGCATCAACAAATAGATGCTTTGAGAAATTCCAATTCAAGCATAATTCCAACAGACTTGTGGCACACTCTTTTTTTAAAATAAATAGCTTCATGTGAAAATAGTTAACAAGCTTAAAATTTTCAATCCATAAGCATGGCAACCGGAATTATTGAAAGACTAACAAAATAATCATGCATGAATTCTTTTGCACTTAAACGAGGTTTGCATAAACCTCAATGTTTTTCAATGATTCAACATGAAGACTGCTCTTACACTACTTGTTGGAAAATCTTATTGATTAAAATTATAATCATCCCAGGATCCTCCATATTAAATCACCAAGAAAAGTAAACCATAAACGAAAGTGTACCTGAACCATAGAAGCAGTTTTCTTGAATATGGAGGTTTCTGATCTTCTAAGTAAGTGCCCTAAAATTTTCCAGAGAAGATAACTCCCTTTTTTCCAATGATAGGGATGTTAAAAAAGAAATCTTAAAAAGTGCATAACTTAAGGACCACAATTGTTTATATAGAACTTCTATCTTTCTTATTTCTAATTTAGCCTATCATAAAAATTGAAATTAAAAATTAAGTAATATAGTTTCTATGCATAGAAGACTCATACTTTATTAGATGATTTAGGCTCATAAAACCTTATAAGATTGAGTCTTTTTTATGATAGCATATATATACTTATTATGGGTGTATTTGTTAACAACAAAAAGTTATCAAGTTAAAACTTTTCAATCTAAAACTTTTCACTCGCCACAACTACCCTATTTTTTAATTATTTCTTCACATTTTTCTATACAACTACCCTACTTTTCAATCATTTCTACACAACTACCAACACAATAAACCTATCTATTTCAACTTTATCCTATTTATTCCTCATCATTACCCCTATCATATCATATCATTTGACAACTTCTCATCTCTACAACTTTTTATCAAAAGTTTTATCCATTCCCAAACACACCCTACATATGTGTATCCAAAATCTAACAAAATTTTTATTTCATAGTCAAACAAATAATTCTAAAGATAGGGTGTGTTTAGAAAATGATAAAAATTTTGGATGAAAAGTTTCAGGATAAAAGTTTTTAATTAAGAAAAATAATATGATATAATATGAGTAATGATGAAAAATAAATAGAATAAAGTTAAAATAGATAAGTTAATAGTGTTGGTAGTGTTGGGTCCCGAATAGATGACAAAACCCAAGAGGGGAGGGGTGAATTGGGTTCTTAAAAATTTCTTTGGTAACTTAAAAAACTTAACCCCTTGTAGAATTAATCCCCTTGAATGAAGAAACTGAATGGAAAGCAAAGTAATAAAGAGAGCAGAAATGTAAATCAAGCAGACAAGAATTTTTATAGTGGTTCGGGCAACCTCCCTACTCCACTCTTCCAAGCTCACACTCCTTGTGACTTGGGTTCCACTATTGCATTCCACGAATACAATTAGAGCCTCTTGCTCTCTTCTAGATTCTAGCTCTAGGGGGCATATAACTCACTGCTCAAGTAGGTGATGAGTCTCACTCCAATCACACACTACTTAGCATACACTTGATCCTAGTTCCTCAAACTAGATCAAGTTCAATTACAAATAAATGAAACAAAGAAATCTACACTTTACAGTTGTGTAGTAGCAGTTTTGGCGCAGAGAAGAACTTGTTGTAATGGCTTTGAAGATTCTGAAATAAAGCTCTTGCTATTTGAAGTAGAGTTCTTCTTCTTTGAGTGGCTTGATCTCTTTAGAGCTCTTGAATGTAGTAGTTAAGCACACTTAATGTTTTTCAGCTACTTCCCCCGTCCACCATGAATGCTATTTATAATTTTGGAGGGAATCCGAACGTTAGAAGGTAGGTGGCGCGTATTTAATGCGCCAACGTTCGAATTAATTCCGACCGTTGCGACCCAAGTCGCAGGTGGAGTCGACTTCGGGTGCGACTTCACCCAAGTCGCAGATGAAGTCGACTTCGGGTGCGACTTCGCGAACTTCGGTCTTCAGTTTCAACGCTGGAAGGTTTTGCCCACTTGAAGTCGATCATGAGGTCGACTTGGCTTTGCGACTTCACTGTCATGATGTTCTTGAAAATCTTGACTCATGTAATCTTAGATATCTTCTTGATTTGAACGATTGAGTTTATGCTTCTTGCTTGTACGTGGATTTGTCTTCAAATGTTTCAGCTTGAGTATCTATGTTGCCTTGATCTTCATCTTCATTTAGTTTGGCTTGAAATCAAGTAATCCAGAACTTGTCATTTGAATTTTTCCGTCTGCCTGAGCGAAGTCGATGTCTGAGTCGACTTCGGCTGCGACTTCACCTCAAGTCGCACGTGGAGTCGACTTGGGGTGCGACTTCGGCATTCTGCTGTTTCGAATTCAACTCTGGAAGGTTTCGCCCGACTGAAGTCGATGGTGAGGTCGACTTCGTTTGCGACTTGACTACTCAAGTCGCAGGTGGAGTCGACTTGGCCTGCGACTTCACCTTCCCTTCTTCCGTTTTCAGCTCTGGACGTTCTGCATGTTTGAAGTCGATCTTGGAGTCGACTTGGGGAACGACTTGGCCTTCCAACTTGATTTTCTTCAAATGTATATTCCTTAAGACATTTCACAAACTTGTTAGTAGTCAAGACTTTCTCAAATTGTTTTGTTAATCATCAAAACATAGATTTAGCTAGTTTTCCTCATGTTTCCAACAATCTCCCCCTTTTTGATGATTGACAAAACCGATTTGAGTGGATACCTTTCATTTAAATAAATAAGCTCATATTCATAATGCAAACATTCAAAGTATTCATTTAAGCATATACATATCCTACTCTTCTCTCCTTAAATCTCTCTCCCCTTTAATCATAAAGACTTATACTCAAATAACTTATACTCAAATCCTCTTCTTCTCCTTATTCTTAAATCTCTCTCCCCCTTTTTGTCAATATATCAAAAATGGGTGCTCCCCCTAAATGGGTGCTCCCCCTCAATTTATGCTTTAAGTTAGTTCAAGCATTCCCATGTCATTTCTAAGCTTATAAAATGCTTCTTTTGCTAGGGGTTTAGTGAATATATCTGCAACTTGATCCTCTGTCCTTACATATACCAAACATATGTCATGATTTTCTACATGTTCTCTAATGAAATGATGTCTAAGGTCTATATGTTTGGTCCTAGAATGCAAGACTGGATTCTTGGTTAGACATATGGCACTTGTATTATCACATTTGATAGGTATATCTTTGAAATCCATGCCATAGTCCCTAAGTTGCTGTTTCATCCAAAGTAATTGAGCACAACAGCTCCCGGCGGCAATATATTCGGCCTCCGCCGTAGATAGAGCAACACTAGTTTGTTTTCTTGAAAACCATGAAACCAACATGCTTCCAAGAAACTGACATGTTCCACTAGTGCTTTTTCTATCTACTTTGTAGCCAGCAAAATCCGCATCCGAGTAGCCGATTAGATCAAAATTAGAGCCCTTTGGATACCATAGTCCTAAGTTGGTAGTGTCTACTAGATATCTAAAAATTCTTTTCACAGCTACCAAGTGTGATTCTTTTGGGCATGATTGAAATCTAGAGCACATACACACACTAAACAAAATATCTGGCCTAGAAGCAGTTAAATACAATAAGGAGCCTATCATGCTTCTATACAATTTTAAATCAACTACTTTGCCCTTCTCATCTTTGTCAAGCTTGATTGTAGAGCTCATGGGCGTGTTTGCTCCTTTGCTATTCTCCATGCCAAACTTCTTGAGCATCTCCTTGATGTATTTGGACTGGTTTATGAAGATTCCTTCATTTAGTTGCTTGATTTGCAGTCCAAGGAAGAAGTTTAGCTCTCCCATCATGCTCATCTCAAACTCTTTCTGCATAAGCTCAGAAAATTCTTGGCAAAGAGTTTCATTAGTAGCACCAAAAATAATATCATCTACATAAATCTGAATGATCAATATATCCTTTCCATTGTACTTGATAAACAAAGTGGTGTCTACATTTCCTTTTTGAAAATCATGATCAATCAGAAATTTGCTTAGTCTATCATACCAAGCTCTTGGAGCTTGTTTTAATCCATATAATGCTTTGGTTAGCTTGTATACAAATTTAGATTGATCTTTTTTCTCAAATCCAGGTGGTTGTTCTACATACACCTCTTCATTTATATAACCATTCAGAAATGCACTTTTGACATCCATTTGAAACAGTTTAAAGTTCATGTGAGATGCAAAAGCTAGTAAGATGCGAATTGCCTCTAATCTAGCAACCGGGGCATAGGATTCTTCAAAATCTATTCCTTCTTCTTGTGAGTATCCTTTTGCCACAAGTCTAGCTTTGTTTCTTACTACAAGTCCACTTTCATCTAATTTGTTCCTAAAGACCCACTTGGTGCCAATAACAATACAGTCATTTGGTCTAGGAACAAGGTGCCAAACTTGATTTCTTTCAAATTGATTTAGCTCTTCTTGCATTGCTATAATCCAGTTTTCATCATCAAGAGCTTGATCAATATTAGAAGGTTCAATTTTGGATACAAAAGCATATTGTCCACACACATTTTGCTTTGACCTTCTAGTTTTTACACCTTCATACACATTTCCTATAACTTGCTCAATTGGATGTGCATGTTTGAATTTTAAATCAGATGGAGGTTTATAGGAATCATCACCTTCACTTACCCTTTCCTCCATGGACTCTTCTTGCTTTTCCACATGCAGCCTTTCAAGGTTGCTTACAATCTCATCTGCATCACTTAAATCATCTCTTCTTTTCAAGCATGGGTTAGTTTCATCAAAAACAACATGTATGGATTCTTCTACAACTTGGTTTCGTTTATTGAATACTCTATATGCTTTGCTATTTGATGAGTACCCAAGGAATATTGACTCGTCACTTTTAGCGTCAAGTTTTCCCAAGTTGGTTTTTCCATTGTTCAGAACATAACATGTGCATCCAAAAGCATGAAAATAAGAGATATTTGGTTTTCTTCCCTTCCATAGCTCATATGGGGTCTTTTTCAAGATAGCTCTAATGGTAACTCGATTTAAAACATGACAAGCTGTGCTCACAGCTTCACCCCAAAACTTCTTGGATAATTTGCTCTCATTTAGCATTGTTCTAGCCATCTCTTGTATAGTTCTGTTTTTCCTTTCAACTACTCCATTTTGTTGTGGAGTCCTTGGTGCAGAAAATGTGTGATGAATTCCTTTTTCATTACATAATTCTGTGAATCGTTTGTTCTCAAATTCACCACCATGGTCACTCCTTATACACAAAATGGTATTCTGTTTTTCATTTTCCACCAAGTTTACAAAAGTTGAAAACATAGAGAAAGCTTCATCTTTGCTAGCTAAGAGAATTACCCATGTAAATCTTGAAAAGTCATCAACAATCACAAATACATATTTCTTTCCACCAATGGTTAAGATGTCGGATGGCCCATATAGATCCATGTGTAGCAATTCAAGTGGCCTAGTGGTGGAAATCTCCTTTTTGGTAGAAAAAGACATCTTTGGTTGTTTAGATAATTGACATGCCTTGCAAATTTTGTCTTTGTCATATTTCAACTTTGGCAAGCCTTCTACCAAACTCTTTTTCCATAGGGTCTTTATGTTTGACATATTCACATGTCCAAGTCTTTTATGCCAAACCCATGGATCATTTTCAATGGCCATTAGACATTGACCATCTAGTTCATCAAGTGAAACCAAATATACATTTCCATGTCTTTTTCCACTAAACATGATATGTTCACCATCAAATACATTGCATATAGATGATTCAAACACAACCTTATATCCTTTATCACATAATTGGCTAATACTCATTAAGTTATGCTTGAGTCCTTCAACAAACAAAACATCCTCCATGCATGCATTTGAGCTACTGTAAATATTTCCTTTACCTTTGATTTTACCTTTCTCATTATTACCAAAGGCAACCGTTCCGTCGTTGCAAGGCTTAAGTTTGTGGAATAAACTTCTTTCTCCGGTCATGTGCCTTGAACAACCGCTATCCATGAACCACACATTGTTTGCCTTTGCCTTTAAACAAATCTGAAAAGTAAACAAATAATCCTTATCTTTTTGGTACCCATTTTATGGGTCCAATTGGGTTAGTAATATTGTTCAACCTTTGTTGTTCTAATTTTGAAAGCCCAAATCTTGTGTTTCTTGGAACCCAAACTAATTTAGCACCATGGTCAAATAATCTCTTAAGGTTACACTTATAAACTTTATGACCCATTTTGTTGCAAAAATTGCAAGTCATTGGTAATCTAGGAGTAAGCCTCCAAGTATATTTTGATTCAAATGTTGGCCTTCTAGTCCACATAACATTTTTCATTTGTGGCTTGTATATAGGTGCAGTTTTGGTTTGATATTTCCCAAGTGTAGGCACATTTGATTTGCCACTTTCTCCTTGCTCAAATGTATTGTAACCAAGTCCTCTTTTATCAGTTTGTGAGGTCATATTCAGAAACATTCTTACATTTTCTCCTGGATTAGAGAACTTTGCTAATGATTCATTTAATGATTTGTTCTCTTTTCTTAGTTTCTCTATCTCTTTCAACAATGATTCATTTTTTTCTTTCAGTTTTGTTGATTTTTCAGCTAGTTTTCCATTTTCAATAATAACAAAGTTACATTGTTGTCTCTTTAATGTCAACTTGTTTCCTAGCTTTTTGATCTCCTCATATAATGAATCATATGCAAGTTGTAGTTCTTCTAATTCAGCACATTTGAGGCAATTATGAAAAGAAGAATAACTAGATTGAGAATGACAAGGTTTGGAAGTTACCTCTTCACTTTCTGTGTATTTTGTTGAGATGGATTGATCTTCCAAAACTTCCGTTGTGTTCAAGCATAGCAAGTCCTCTTCTTGCTCGATTCGTGCCATGCAGCATATTCTTGCACAGTTGGCTGCATCATTGTCGTCGGTTGAAGAGCTGCATGTTGATGAAGTTTCCTCGTTGACGAACATGCCTCTTCCTCTTGGCCATTGGTATTTTCTTCTTTCATGATTCACCTTTGGCCTTTCTTCCGGTGTAGGACATTGAGCTTGCATATGTCCTACGCCCCCGCATCGGTAGCATTTTGTGACCTCCTTCTTCTTTTCTTTTTGTGGTCTTTCTTTGAAGTCTTTAAGGTTCTTTTCTTTTCTCACAAATTTTCGAAACTTGTGAGTAAGAAGTGCAATATCTTCATCACCATTGTTAGACGAGGAGGTAGACTCATCTGAGTTGCGTGCCGCTTTTAATGCAATGATTTTCTTCCCTTTATGATTCTCTTCGTTTCTTCTCTTAATTAGCTCATGTGACATTAGTGAGCTAATTAGATCTTCTAGCTTTAGGGTGTTGAGGTCTTTTGCTTCTTCAATAGCTGTAATCTTTGGAGTCCATGAATCCGGTAGAGCTCTTAGTATCTTCATCACCTGTTCGGATTCAGAGATAGCTTTTCCAAGACCTTTGAGAGCATTAGTAATCTTAGAAAATCTTGCAAACATTTCAGAAATATTTTCAGTATCTAGCATTCTGAAATTTTCAAACTCTCCAATCAAAATGTTTCTCCTAGTCCCTTGGACTTGGGAGGTTCCTTCATAAATGGATGTTAGAGTATCCCATATCTCTTTTGCAGTCAAACAAGAAGATACTCTATCATACTCCGAAGCCGTAAGAGCACAAAATAAAGAATTCATTGCCTTGGCATTGCTCTTGACGGTTCTAACTTCCTCTTCGGTCCACTTGGAAGCTCTTTCATCTATAGGCAAGGTTACACCATCTTGGATAGCAATCCAAGAGTCCATGTCGGTAGCCATGATGAGTTGCTTCATACGAAGCTTCCAATATCCAAAATTGTTCCCATCAAACAACGGTGGCCTTGTAAAGGATTGGCCTTCAGCAAATGCGGGAACGGAAGTAGATTGGGATGCCATTTCAATAAGATCTCTTTGATAAACTCAAAGACCTGCTCTGATACCACTTGTTGGGTCCCGAATAGATGACAAAACCCAAGAGGGGAGGGGTGAATTGGGTTCTTAAAAATTTCTTTGGTAACTTAAAAAACTTAACCCCTTGTAGAATTAATCCCCTTGAATGAAGAAACTGAATGGAAAGCAAAGTAATAAAGAGAGCAGAAATGTAAATCAAGCAGACAAGAATTTTTATAGTGGTTCGGGCAACCTCCCTACTCCACTCTTCCAAGCTCACACTCCTTGTGACTTGGGTTCCACTATTGCATTCCACGAATACAATTAGAGCCTCTTGCTCTCTTCTAGATTCTAGCTCTAGGGGGCATATAACTCACTGCTCAAGTAGGTGATGAGTCTCACTCCAATCACACACTACTTAGCATACACTTGATCCTAGTTCCTCAAACTAGATCAAGTTCAATTACAAATAAATGAAACAAAGAAATCTACACTTTACAGTTGTGTAGTAGCAGTTTTGGCGCAGAGAAGAACTTGTTGTAATGGCTTTGAAGATTCTGAAATAAAGCTCTTGCTATTTGAAGTAGAGTTCTTCTTCTTTGAGTGGCTTGATCTCTTTAGAGCTCTTGAATGTAGTAGTTAAGCACACTTAATGTTTTTCAGCTACTTCCCTCGTCCACCATGAATGCTATTTATAATTTTGGAGGGAATCCGAACGTTAGAAGGTAGGTGGCGCGTATTTAATGCGCCAACGTTCGAATTAATTCCGACCGTTGCGACCCAAGTCGCAGGTGGAGTCGACTTCGGGTGCGACTTCACCCAAGTCGCAGATGAAGTCGACTTCGGGTGCGACTTCGCGAACTTCGGTCTTCAGTTTCAACGCTGGAAGGTTTTGCCCACTTGAAGTCGATCATGAGGTCGACTTGGCTTTGCGACTTCACTGTCATGATGTTCTTGAAAATCTTGACTCATGTAATCTTAGATATCTTCTTGATTTGAACGATTGAGTTTATGCTTCTTGCTTGTACGTGGATTTGTCTTCAAATGTTTCAGCTTGAGTATCTATGTTGCCTTGATCTTCATCTTCATTTAGTTTGGCTTGAAATCAAGTAATCCAGAACTTGTCATTTGAATTTTTCCGTCTGCCTGAGCGAAGTCGATGTCTGAGTCGACTTCGGCTGCGACTTCACCTCAAGTCGCACGTGGAGTCGACTTGGGGTGCGACTTCGGCATTCTGCTGTTTCGAATTCAACTCTGGAAGGTTTCGCCCGACTGAAGTCGATGGTGAGGTCGACTTCGTTTGCGACTTGACTACTCAAGTCGCAGGTGGAGTCGACTTGGCCTGCGACTTCACCTTCCCTTCTTCCGTTTTCAGCTCTGGACGTTCTGCATGTTTGAAGTCGATCTTGGAGTCGACTTGGGGAACGACTTGGCCTTCCAACTTGATTTTCTTCAAATGTATATTCCTTAAGACATTTCACAAACTTGTTAGTAGTCAAGACTTTCTCAAATTGTTTTGTTAATCATCAAAACATAGATTTAGCTAGTTTTCCTCATGTTTCCAACAGGTAGTTGTACAGAGATGATTAAAAAATAAAGTAGTTGTATAGTAATTATGGAAAATAAAGAGAATAAAATTAAAATAGATAAGTTAGTGGTATGGTAGTTGTATAGAAATTATTAAAAAATAATGTAATTGTATAAGAAAATGTGAAAAAATAATTAAAAAGTAGAATATTATAGAAAGTGAAAATTTTAATTTGAGAAGCCTTAATTTAAATTTTTTTTAAAGTAAACAAACACATCCATAATTACTATAGTGAGTTTAACATCATTTTGTTTATCCCACTCATTATGATTATAGTGAGTTTAACATCCTTTCCAAAGTGAGCCACACCAATACTGATGGAAAATCGATGTTAGGAGTATAACCCTACATACAATCACATATAAGTTATAAAAAATACTTAATACTATTTACGTATGCATTAGACTATGGTAATACTTTATAATTCAATTAAGACCCAAAATCAACGCTTATGCCCTAGTTTTGAACTCAAGTGTTAACCATTATTTCCAAATGATAAACTTGTATTACAATTATATAAATACAATGTCCAAAATTAAACTTATAACAATTGTGCATAGGACGTAATAAATTTATTTATCGTGTTTTGCAGACTACTATCATAAGTTTAATTTTGGACATCATATTTATGTCATTGTAATACAATTTCATTGTTTCAATGTGATTGTTTTCATGCTCACTCATAATACGGGTTGATTCATGAGAATTTAACATAAACTCAACTGTTAGGGTATAAGCCTTCAATTTTGTGTCCGTATTATTATTATATCTAGAATTTTGAACTAATAACTTTTAAATAGATATATAAATCAAAAACAGTTTTATTATGTGCATTTTATGCTTTTTTTACATGAAGCTCATATACATTTTTTATGGCAGAGGCTCATACACATTTAATTTTGACAAAATTTGATTTTATAGTTAAATAAATAACATAAACTAATTGAGTTTTGAATTCATAGTCATGGTGGGCTCATTTGTAATGATCAACATATTAGCACAGCTAGGTTTTGTTTGGGAAGATGAAAAAATGATATAATAATCTTTAAAATAGGTAGGGTAATCATGTGATATGCAAGGGATAATAGTATAAAGTAAAGAAAATAAAATTGAAATAAATAAAGTAGTTATACGAAAAGATGTAAAGTAATAATTGAAAGGTAGAATAATTATATTAAAATATGTGCAAAAGTAGAGTAAAAGATTTTTACTTTTCCTATTTGCCAAATGTACCCTTAGCATCATAAAATTTATGTCATAATTAGGGGGTGCTTAAAAGCAAATGTTTATACAAAAGGAATCCATACAAATAGTTTTTTATAATTTTTAAAGTTTTTGTAAGTGGAATGCTTCAAAAAACCATTTTTTGTAACCTCTTTCATTTTTAATTTTTTTTTGAAAATTTCGTCTTTAATATCTTAATTATTGATAAAAAAAATCAACTTTATTTACTGTATTTAGCATCAGTTGCATTATTGTGAGGAGTAAGTATTTTATTTTATTTTTATTATAACCATTCTCTGTTTATGAGGTAATTTATGAATATGCTACTAAGAATTAATGATGTTAGTGGGATGCACAACATATATGGACATGACATTTAGGGGACGTATAGTGCATATATGCATATATTATGATCCTAGTACATTGGGTTGTATAAGATACTATTCATGAGCATGTTTGGACATGAGTATGAGTACATTAGCTAATTTATATAGTTGTACCGTTTGATTATAGTATGATTTATTGAGCATAGATTTAGAGGTATATAATCGACGCGCCGTTTTTAGATACTATGACTATCTTCCACCTCGCAGAGTAGGTACGAGATTCGACTTGTCCGGTCAGATCACGGGGGTCAATGGAGAGGTCAAGGGGGGTAGCGCCCTTGCGGGGTGAAGGGGGGCAGTGTCTCTGGAGAAATTTTTAACTATTAAGTCATATGGGTGAGAAAGCAAATTACAAATTGTCGTTGGACTCGGCCTATGCTTGGGCCCGACTCGACTCATTGAGGGTTAGTTTAAAGGAGGGTCCACACCCGGGCTTCAGTCGCACCCCATTGTCTTTCCCTCTTCTTCTCTTTCTATTTTCTACTTTTTCTTCTTTCTTTTTTCCTTCTTTTCAGTTCAATCTAGCCCTAGATTTTTTCAAAAACTCTACCAATTGCCTTGAAGATCATAGATTCACATTAAGGAAGCTCAAAATCTCAAAGATTCAAGTCTAGGGTCGCTGTTTTTGAAAGAAATCACGATAAAGATAAGTAGATATCGTCCTTCTTGATTTAGTGATGAAATCTCATGTTAAACATGATATAGGGCTGGTGGGAAGATATAGTATCCAACAACTTTGTGGTTTGGGGCGTAGGGTTCTTAACAATTTAGGGTTAGCAGGATTTATGGGGAATCTGATGTTAATGTGCGATTTTTATAAAATAAATGACTCGTTAGCAATTTTTACATCATTAAAATGTGACATTACTTGATTGGGCTGAAACGAGAGGATGAACTAGAGGTTTCCCTTTTGCACCTACCATGTGTTTGGTGAAATGCTTGTATGACAGTTAGTATATTGAATTTAAAGTAAACCTTGTAAATTTTGTTGATGTTGTGTTTGTAGTTTGTGACATTTATTCTTGTTTGTTATGTATGAGGTATTATTTAAGATGGGTAATTATAAAAGGATTGTTCGTGACCCCTGATTGATATGAAGAAAAGGTAGTTCATGACTCTTGATTAACATGAGTAGAGGATTGTTCATGCCCTTTTTTTTATACGTGTTATAGGCATATGTTCTTAGGAGAAGGGGAAATATCTTGTATTAGTCATGACATGTGCATCCAGAATTTTACTTATTTTCGCTTTATGCTAACTATTATCTATTTACTGAGTCTATTTAGACTCACATGGTTTGTTATTTTGTCTTTAGATTACAGGCTAGGTGTGGAGCCTCAAGGTGGGATAAGTGGAGGACTTAATCTTGGAGACCATTAGATTAACATCTATGATCTCAGTTATTTTGGAATTTATACTCTCTTTTGATATTAGTATATGTAGACAATTGCTCAATCAGATTCAACTTTGATAAACATATTGTATTTAGTATTTTAAACTTGGGGATTGTTTGACATTATGAAAAACTTGTTGACAATTATTTCCCTGTTAAAAACAGTCAACATCAAGTAACAATGATCGAAAATTATGTGTTCTGCACGGGATCAGTAGATGCTCATTAATGTGCACAGCTGCAATGCACATTTATTTATCGTCCAGCACTAGCAAACTGCTGCATCGATTGGGTTTGAAATTTGCGTGCAGTTGGTGTAGACAAGTATGGGACATATGGGTTTTGTATGGAGGAAAAAACATAAGTCGGTAATTTTGAATGCAGCACTGGTTGAAATGACAACTTTCAACACCATCCCCTTGGTTTTGAAAACTTTCACATATTTTCACAAGTTTTCCATAATGCCAAACAACCCCTTGATTACAATCTATATGGATACATATATGATTTTTTGGTTTGCTTGTTGTGTAAGGATAAATTTTAATGATTTTTCTACTATGTGGATGTCTTTATAATATAAAGATACAAGTTTATGAATGTAGAGTTGAATGTTGTATTTTAGAATGAAATTGGAATGTTTATGAATAACATGTCTTGTATTCCATACCACCCCTTATATATTATGGGGAGATACCACCGAATTTTCCTTAGGTTGTATGATACCCATTGACTAGACATTGAAAATATCTAGGCAATGGATCGTTACAACTATCATGAAAACTCTCTTATTTGTTTAGTATTATTGTATATAGATTACATCTATAAACGTGTAAAATCAATGTACTAAAATGATTTAATACTAAAAAATCATTTTAACTAATATTTGTAACATCTAAACCTTCTAAAATAACAATACTATATAGATAATGTGAACTCAATTAGTCAAATTGTAAATCAAGATCCATCCAGTTTCGATGATTAACATCCAATTTTGAGAGTATTGAGGATACTGATGAGTTTAATGTTATGATTGAAGTTAGAATTTTAAATTTAAAGTGAAAAATATTTAAGTTACAAAGCTAAGTCGACTTTGGTATTGACTTGGATTAAGTTGATACCCAAGTTGACTCCAGAATTGACTTCAAGAAGACAAAGAGTTGAGTGGGGGATTTTCACAATTTAAGTTACATCCCAAGTCGTCCTATCATTCAACTTGGGTGAAGTTGTAAATCGAAGTTGACTCAAACTACGACTTGCAGTGCATCAGCCGACTGAAGTTCTCTCCGATTGAAGTTTGAAGACTGAAGTCGTAACCCAAATCAACTCTACCATGCTACTTAGGTGAAGTTAGATCCAAAGTCGACTTAGAGCTTGAGACTTAAAGAATTATGTGAAGAGATGGAAATTTTTCTAAGTGGCAAAAATGAAGTCACAGCACCAAGTCAACTTCACATACAACTTAGGTCAAGTCTCACATGAATTCGATCCAAAAGCAAGACTCGAAGGGAAGAAGACTTAAAAAAGGAAGTTTTGAAGTTTTAGAATTCTAATGTGCAGTGAAGTCAAAGGTCTAGTTGACTTCACATACAACTTGAGTAAAGGCTCAAGCCCCAAGTTGAATTTGAGTAAAACTTGGAGAGTAAAGGCTGAAGATAAACTCTTTGGAAGCATTTGAGAGACTGAAGTTGCAACTCAAGTCAACTTCGATATATGATTTAGGTCATAATGGTCATAAATTTTTGAAAGTTGGCACATTTAACGCGCATTACCTACCTCTTAACGTTCAAGTTTCCATCGAATTTATGTAAAGAACGTCAAGTGAAGTTATGAGGGTTAGCAAGTGAATCAAATGAGCTTCAACCTTCCTACTTACAAGCATTTAAAGCTTCATTTAAGTGATCTCCAAGCAAGTCTCTCAAAGTTTTGTGAAAGAGCCTCAAACTCACTTTTCCTTTTTCAACTTTCAAGAGTTTGCTATTGCATTTTAACTTATCTACATAATTCTATAAGTTATAGATTTAATTAATTTATCTATTCTTTGATTCTATGATTTCTTGTGTTCTTCGTGTGTGGGTATTTTATTTCTTGTCCTGTGTCTCTCTCTGCAGCTCTATTTGTTTCATTCAATGAAATTAATTTAATATGAGGTTAAGTTTAAATCATTAAGAAATTTTAATAACCCATTTCACCATTCCCTTCTTAGGTCAAACTAATAACTTGGGACTAACAAATAAATGATTTTATGAAGTACTATTACATTTTGAAACATATGTAAATGAATCTAAGTATTTCTTCTAATTTACATATGAATATATTTATTTTTGAGTAAATGTAGCACATGGATATATTTGATTTTGATAAAACTTCGTTTCCTAGCAAAATAAATTATGTTAAACATAATAAAATGAATAGAATAGATTTTGCATCAATCATAAATATTTTTAAAAATGGATAGGGTTATAGAAATCACTTTGATGTAACTTATGATACCAAAAATCACTTCCTTCGAAAACCTACTATTATAAATATTTAACATTATTGAGGATGAATATGTGTTTGTCAAAATTTTCATAGCTAAAATTTCAAATTATTTGATTTTTGGGGTGTGTTTGATAAGTAGCAAAAAATTTCAAGCTAAAAATTTTTTACTCTCTATAATTATCATATTTTTTAATCATTTTTTCATATTTTTCTATATAACTACCCTACTTTTTAATCATTTTTACGCAACTACCGACACAACTAATCTATCTATTTTAACTTTATTCTTTTTACTTCCTTTCATTATCCATACTATATCACATTATTTTCGTTCAATTTAATAACTTTTATACTAAAAAATTTTCATCTAAAAATTTTATAACTTCTCATTATCCCAACCCTACCCGCTTACAGGGTCTGTTTTTACTATACCTTACCCTACCAATTACCTATAGGACTAGTTCCATTTCCGGTTCCAAATTGTTTCCTCCAATAACTAATGACGACAAGTGAAACAAATAATTTTTGTGTTGTTTTAAATAATATAAAGTAATACTCATTTCCATTTTAGACTTTATAGTTTATAATTAGATTCATTTTATTGTTGTTTACATATATTTCTACATTCTTTGCAGCCTCATTATTCATATTAATAATCACATTAACATCATCATCCGCATTCAGGTTTTAATTATCCGTCATTATAAATACAAATCCTATACAATTTATTTTTTAATAAATATAGAAATCAAACCAATAATAATTTATTAATGAATGAAGGATAAAAACTATTATGTATTTATTTATATACACATATTTATAGTTATTTACATATTAGGGTACCCATGTGGGTACTAATCCGGGTCGATTGTGGATACCCAGTGTATGTACCCTACTCTTACCCTGTTTAGGGGGCTGAGTAATGATTTTTACTCTACTCGTACCCATGGGTAAATTTTTTTACCATACCCTACCCAATTTAAGTTCTAGTTGTTAGATACCCATGGATAACCTACCGAAGTTGCGTCTATGGAGCAAAATTTTCTATGAACACTTTCATACCAGGGGAAAATTTTAAAAACCCCTACTATCAGGGAAAATTTATAAAACCCCCCCTACATAGAGGCTTTTCTGTAAAAAATTCTGAGGGAGGTGACTTTGAACCTATGATCTATTCTAAAGGACCTATTACCCTTGTCACTTGCACTAGCCACAAGTCGTTAGTACAAATATTTTATTTTTATCATTTCCGACCTAGAATGACTATCAAAAATAAATATAAAAGATCATAAGGCCACATGAGTTCTCCATAATAATTGTGCCCCATTCCTTCAGCCAATTTAGCTCTTAATACAGGATTATTTAAGTCAGGTTTCTTTGTTATTAGGATCGGTGAATTTTTGTTGATCCATCCCCGAAAGAACTAGATATAATAATTTTTCATTACCTAGCTCAAGCAAGAAAGAATCAAAGGAATAAAATAAACGCGAATCCATATATAAACTATATGTCATCCACATGTACACATATATGACTCTATGTAAGAAAAGAGTTAAGTTACCAAATTCCGTTTTACTTTACGGAATTACAATTATTCCATTGCAAGGAATTCAGTTCTTAAAAGTAAATGCTCAATACCCAAGTAGGCTTACAAATTGGATTGTGATCAAGTGCTTTTTAGATCATATCAATCCTTGTCACGTGTCTCATGATTGGTCTTTATTCTCACAATATAATATTTTGAGCCTCCATCCTTATGCACCCATTTTACTTGTTAAGATTAGCTGGTGCATTCGGCGGCTCCCCATTCAGTGTTACGCATAGTTCTTTGGTAACTTCTAAATTGATCAGGGAAACTACTGAAAATGAGTTGCTTATAGTGTTATATATTCAATTAGTAGGAAGAAACTTATAATATTGTAGCTATTTTGGTTGATTAATCTTCCAATATGTTGGTTTCAGCAATTCTCATTCTTTACATTTCTTCCTAGCTATTTAGCCTATATTAGGTATCTAGTTCATTGATTTAGGTATCGGCACCATGACTTTAAACCTAAATGATTTTAACTTCAACCAATTTGTAGATCTCTAAAAGAAAACAACTTTTTTGAATAAGCCGACTCATTTAGAACCCTTTAGAGCCAGACGTTTTCATATTAAAAGAGTCGTCTCTTAAGTTCTTTCGTTGAGGACCCTTTGCAGATGAAGAGATGACAGATTCAAGGTTAAAGTTAGAGTCAGATTCACAGTCGAAGTCAAAGTCAAATGATTTTTTTTATTCTTAAAAATTCATTTGGACCATAACTCCATTTGGCCCGATTAATTCTACAACTTAGAAAACTAAACTTGCAAATAATTGGCTTAAAAGATGGAAGTGGTGCTAGCTTGCAATCAAAAAATGAATGAACTAGTTCAAGGTTGAGCAATAAGTTTTAATTTTTTGTTGAAAAATAATCAATCCACTGGTTTGATAATTTTTATGGTGTTCAAGTTTTGATGAGATTGTAGTAAATTTTGTAAGTTCGCTGTCTGTTGGTGTAGACTCACCATTTTTAGCACAAATAAAATAAATTTTAGGTTTATGTTATATGAACAAATCATAATAACAAATTTTTTAGGCACAATTTGCATATTTTAGGCCCATATTTGATTCACAATGATAATACATACTACATCAACAACTAAGATTCAAACTTACATGAGCACAATCTATGTACACCAACAAAGCACCATACCACGTGCCCTCTTCTTGAAACAAAAATCACTTACAGCTACCATCCACAATCGTCTAAAATGAACACCCCAAGCTCCGGCTGATGCTGTTCTAATCATTGCATCTCTCTGAACAAAAATCTCCATCTTTATCATTCTAAAAGAAAAGAGAGCTTTTCCCACATTGCCCAAGTCCCATTCTTCCCAATTTAAATAATTTTATAGTATTTCGGGCATCCATGGAGGCGAGTGGGGGAACTGGTTTCAAAGAGATGGAAGATTTGGTTTCGTGCTTTCATTTTTCAAAGACATTTTTTAATTAGTTTTCATCATTTTGGTCCATCCATCCATTTATCCGGAGGATATGTTTCAGTTTCATACCATCATCCTTGTCTAGGTAAAGGATTTAGCTTAGATTGACCACCAATATAAGCGTTAGCAATATCACCTCCACTAAACAACACCCAATCATTGCTCTTCTCCAATGCGGGCAATTGCAGCAGCACTATGAAAAAGGGAGCAAGTGATAACAAACAGTAGTAGCTATCACGTGGTCATGTTTTCAGATAGCAACACCCTATGGCTACAAACCCAAAGGAAATGCAAGGGTTAATAACATCGCACCAACATCTTCGAATATGGATAGCCTTGAATCCAAAATGGCAGCACCATCTTGTTAACAACCAAATCCACCAAACCTCTTAATAGTGATGCCTACCTCCATTTGCCCACAAACATAAATGATGACAATCCGATCAACAAAGTCAGACGTCTACTGGGATGGAAAGACCTACTCTACCACATGAATAAATTGGCTATGGCATCACCTATAGCAAATCTTCAGCATCTAATAAAGGTAGTTGAATCTAATGGTCACAATATAATAAAGAGTTGACTTAAGAGTAGCAAAGTGGTTTTGAATACTACTCACAACAAAATTGTAGATCAAGGATTTATAAGGAGGCAATTTACAAAAAGTGTTAATGGTGTTGGTGCAAAATAAAAATGATAAAGACCATACTACAAATTTTCATACATATCAATCCTATAAATAGGCACCAAGGGGTTGTCTTGGTGGTAATGCTAGTGAATTTCTTCTCACTAACCAACGTTCACTTCCCACCTGATGTGTGGGTACTTTGACAAATTTTCCCAAGCTCGAGGGTATTTTACAAATTTTTTTCTAGTATGAGGGTGTTTATAAAAAAAATTTTAATAGTGTGAAGGTTATGAATGTGTCATATTGTAATATCAGTTGTCATGATATATAAATTTTAATAAAAAACAAATAAATAGGTGCATCTGGTTCAAAGAAGAGGAGGCTGTGGGCCATCCAGTAGGATCATTCACTTAGTGGTCATGGTTGAGAGAGAGTGGAAGTAAGAGAAGAAAAAGGTGAGAAAACACAACTATGAAAAAAGATAGGTTTCTATGAGAAAGTAGAGGATCTATACACTTGACAACAACAGATTGGAGAGAAATGAAATGAGAGAGTTGAATAAGGATAGGAATGTTCAGCGAAGAGAGAAAAGAACGATAGAGTAAAAACTTGAAGGTAGTGACATAGGGTGTGGGCTAGAGCTTTTATAATGAAGGAAGAAAGGGAAAAAGGTAAACTCCATACATTAACAACCATCCATGTTATCTCTTTTTGAGTTATTTTATTCTTCTTGTTTTAGCAACATGATTTTAGTTATATGATGCAAGAAATAGATTCTCATTCAGGTACATGTAATTGAAAACAGATGTCCTTTCAATTAATTTCATGCTATAAATAGCACTTAAAAATTCCCTCTTAGGATTTTTTATAAAAATTATTTAATATTTTAAGGCTCGTAAATCAAAGGATATAAAATAACTAATATTTTATTATCTTTTGATGAGAGACCCTCTAAAATCTCCACATTGACTACTGCTATTTAATGGTACTAATCACCCTTTTGATTAGTTGCGACTCTAATTTTTCATATGTTTAGTACTCTATATTTGCATGTTTCCTACTAAATACTAATTGAGTCTAATTGATACACATGTTTGACTTTTATTAATTTCACATCATCTAAAAAACTTTAATAACTCACATCATATAAAAAACTTAATGTTTGCATTTTCCTTCTTTAACTTTATGTCTAAACTTTTTATCTTTATTCACATTTCTGATATTGGACCTTTCTATATTTTTTATTTTTCATCTTTAAATTATGAATCTAATTTTCACCATTTTAATCACAAACCCGCAAATTTCATATTATGTATCTAATTTTTAGTCTTATATTGCATATTTATTTTCCTATAGTTTACATCATATTTACTTTACACTATTGCATGTATACATTTACTTTTTAGCTTTACAATCATTTACATTATTTTTAGTGTTTTGTAGTGGACTTATTTTATATTTTTAGGCCTACTTATCAACCCATTGTAGTGCACAAAAATTAACCTGCTACAATTAGACAACTCCGCTGGGGACATTAAAAAATATTTTGTAATTTTTTATAAAATCTAAAGGAGGATTTTATTTTCTTTTTAGGAGGATTTTTCTTTTAAAAATAGATAAAAAGATTTTAAAAATTTTACATATATAACAAGATAAAAAATCAAATGTATAAAAAAGATAAGAAAATTTTAAAAAGTCTAAAAGACAAAAAATTGAAAATGTAAAAAATTATATATATAATATTGCCTTGATCACATGCCTTGATTCCCTTTTTTCCAAGCTCTTCCTATTTGCTAACGAGCCATGAAGGTCCATGACCAAATGAGCTCTTTGACAAAATTTCTATCATAACTTGCCATATCATGTTTTCTTTTGCAAACTTATCCTGTTTTCCTTAGCAACTTCACCCAACTCACTAAGATGACCTTTTTAGCCATTAAAAGTCATTGGTGTTTCCTATCTACTTTCAAATCTACTAAATTTCCTCACTCCCTCATGAAACCTTTCATAGTTAGAAAAGCTTCTCATGTCCATCAATTTGCTCTATGCGTCATTCATCCCACCAATTCTAAGTAACCTCTGACAAATCCCAAACATTTTCATTCACAATGTATTCTATGTTTCAACCAAAAACATTCCTAACATTCCTCCCATTTCAGAGCTTTGGCTGTAATTTTTTTATCCACCCCCTTACACACATCACCAAGTCCCATTGCATCATCCATTTTTCCACATCACTAGTGCATCGATATCTCAAATCCATTGCTACACATTTTGCATCCATCATCACAAAATATATCATTGATGAATAGTCAGCCCAAGTATACCATTGAAAGCATGAAATCCTGCTAATGGTTGATCTTTTTGCCATTTCATTTCCAAACTTGCAATCATTGCACATCCCATTAATGCATCTCATGTCTCTACCTATGTATATGACACCAATCCTTTACAAAGGATGCTAATGATATTGATGTCTTCCCACACCCCAAATTTCTTCTAGTGAATACCACATCCTTTACCATCAATAAATTTCCAGCATTTTTGATAAGGATCATTCACTTCCTTAATTAGGATAGTATCCAACTTATTCCACCCCATAATGCATTTTACTCCAGCCGCTAAGCTTGTTCAAGGCATATGAAATTTTATTGACATTAACCCACATTTAATTAAGCACACTTGATTCAAGATTTAAAAATCACTCAATCTTCCTAAAGTTTTTTGAAATCCTTTAAAAATAAACTTTTTTGAAAAATGTAAAAAATTTTGAAAAACAAAAATGATTGGAAAAAATCATCCAAAAATTTTTTGTTGTTGATTTTTAGGAATATTTTAATCCAAACTATTAGATCAAAAATCTTGGATCTTAAAAAAAGAGACTAATTAGTTAAAAAAATTTCAATTAGCTTTCGAAAGTTTTGGATCATATATTCTAGAAGGTAAGAACCATTAAGGCTAATTAAATTTCCCTTATTGGGTAGTAACCAAAAAAAAGAAATTTATAAAGTATTGTTAAGGTAGATCATTAATAGGTCTGAGATACAAAAAAAAAATGAAACAAGAATGGAGGGAGTTTTTCCAAATCTTAGCTTAGTCAATTAGAAGAACAGTATTGTTAACTAAATAGAGAAGGATTATCATCAACTAGAATAGAGGACTAGTGTCCACTCCCAAATATAAAATTACCAAAAATTTAAATTTTTTTGATTTACTAGTATATGAGGGAATTCATATCCTAAAGCACATTTAAAAATATTTTTCGAAATCTTATACCCTTTAGTTCAAAGGGAAGCACTTTTGGTAAAATTTTTCAATGATGCTTGAAAGGAGATTGATAATTCTCAAGGTTTTCATATAATTTCATATTAAATTTATACCATTTAAGTATAAAAATATTAATTAAAAATATTAATTAAATACTGATTTTATATCAAATTTCATGAAAACTATATTTCCATAAAATCTTTAATTTTGCTATAAAATTGGTCATTAGCAATATTTTTTGAAAATTTAAAAATATGAAGATAATTACACATGTTAAGAGAGATTAAATAGGCTAAAAATTAACTTTGAATTATGTAGTAGCCTATTGATATAATTGGGCAAATTGATATAATATGTTAACCAAGTAAATTAACATGTAGATATGTATTTAATGCGAAGAATAAAATAGATAATTTTGTCTAAGAAAAGAAATCACATATGTTAAATTAAATAGGCTCAAAAAATCTTAGACTATGAGTAAGCTTACTTAAATAATTTGGGGTTAACATTGTAGACATTTTTGAATAATTTAATTAGTTTGCATATATTTAAAATTTTAAACCATTTTATAATGTGGTTTCAAAATATGGGGTAGATAAGAAATTAATATACTATTATAGAATTAAATAATTTTAGAGTAATTTATGCTCATTCTTCAGTTTATTCAAATGATTAATATAATAGATGGCTTGGATTGCCCGGAAACTATCGTAGAAGCACGGACAGCTGCGCACCTCTGGAGCATCGAATTCCATAATCCATCATCTCCTCCAAACTGGTAGCAGCAAACGACAACTCATCAACACCAAGTTCAACAACTGGCCAAGCATCAACCACCCATCTTAAGAACGTTAGCTATTCAATCCAAAATCTCAATCAATTTCTAGTGGTAGAAATTCAACCATCCAAATGGGAGCTCCAGTTTGGAGGGGATCTGGGAGTGTTTGGTTGCGCGGCTGTGATCAGAGACTCCCGGGGTTCATTTATTGCAGCAAATGGGTGGAGACGGATTGGTGTGATGGAACCGCTTCTAATGGAAGCCATCGCTTTCTTATTTGGTCTTAGATGGGCACTTCAGTTTCATATCAGACATGCTTTGTTCAAGACCGACTCTCTCATTCTTTGCAACTATCTGTCTAATGCGGACCCCATTTCCTCTTCGGTGGATTTTATTATTGATGAAATCAGGTCGCTCTCAATGTGAACGTTTTCTTTTCGGTACATCATGTATTACGGCAAGGAAATGCTGTTGCGCATTCCTTAGCTGATTTGGTCTCGGTTTCTTCTTTGGACCACCAGTTTTGGTGGGGTAACTCCCCCAAGCCATACTTGGAAAATTTTGCACAGATAATTTTTTGGCAATGAACTGCTTGGATTATTCCATCCCTAACCCTTTTCACATCGAAAGGGAGAAGGGATAGAGTGTATCCTTTTATCAAAAAAAAAAAAAAATGGGAGCTCCAAATCGAAGCCATCAAATGTAGTGACAAGTCCAAACAAATCTCACCTGTAGCAAGTAATCAATAGCGGGAAGAAATCCGGCTAAGAAATTACTATGGTGGAGATTTGCTCTTTAGTGTGGGTGATATAAATTTTATTTTTTTATTCCTTTATAATTTTTAATGCTTTATACTTGTTAATTTTGATTAGATTTACTGCTTTATTTTTTGTTTTGTAATTTTTAGATTAAATTTAATATAATTTTCTTTCTTGTTTCATAGAAAAAATTTATTTATGTAGCTTTTAATTGCTTTTTTAGAATAGATGTAATTAAGTCATTAATTAATTACAATTTTTTTTCTTTCTAGCTTCTTTTTTTTCTCTCTTATCTCTCTCTTCCCTTTCCTTTCTAATTTCTTCTCCTTTTTCTCTCTTTCTTCTCTTTCTAGTTTCTCCTTTTTCTCTCTCCATCTCTTTTCCCCTTTCTCTCGTAAAGCATATTAATCTCAAACAATTTAAAACTTTATCACTTTTTTGCGAATTCAACTTGACTCGTCATTATTCTACGCTATCTCTCATATAGTGTGAACTTTAACATTTTTTGGCTATCTTAATTAAATTGGCTATCATAGTGCTTGATAATTTCAATTTTCTTACATATACTTTGCACCTTATAATATACAAATTGCATTTTTAAAAAGAGTTTTAAATATGAAGAATTAATAGTTTTAGATTTTTACTAAAACCCTTTATTCAAATGCTGTTGGGGAATTTTATTGACCTATTGAGGCATTTCAAACTATGCTGGGTGGGTTTCAACGCGCTGAATGTGTAAAAATTTAGGTGGTCCACTGGACCCCTAGAAAATTTGATTCTCTTCTACAAGGGATCGGTCATGGCTGCCTATGAGAAAACAGAGTCAAAGAAAAGAAAAAATCATCATCGATGACATGCCAAGTCAAGCTGGAAAAGAAGGTTCCAATGAACAGATTTGAGGCGTCACCATCTTCTTTAGTTTCAGGCGGTGAATGGCATGAAAAATCCCCATATTTGGAGACACATATTCGCCTAAATTTGGACAGCTGAGCTGCTAATAGGGAAATCAGATCCGTTGGATTAGAAGGTCGTGCTGTCCATCACGATTTCAGCAGCATCACAGGCTCCGGCAGTCTTGTTCAAGTGCTATCCGAGTTAATCACGAAGGTCCCAAACCCATCTCAAAACCGAACCAGCAGCAGATCGTGGCCGTGGACGTTTGGCCGAACCACAATGGCCCTTGTATCCTTTGAACTAAGAAGCCACAACATGGCCTTCTATCTTGATCGTCCATCTGGAAAATATAGCCATCAGATGCATGATAGACTCCAAGCAAGCAACGGATGTGGCAGCACAGCGTTACTGGTGTTTTCCTCCGAGATAATTTCTTTTAGGGAACGTTTGTTAACATGTAACTATGGGAACCATGGTTTTTCCATGGTATTTGGTTTCCCAATACCAATTATTACTCCATCAAACATACTATTTTTTCCATTTTTATCCTTACATTCCAATCATTTTCCCTACTAACTACATACAACAAACCTATTTATTCCAACTATACATTTATCATTTACTATAAATCACACATTTCTCAAAATATTATCTTTTTCATTTCCCACAATTTCCCACAATCCCATAATTTTACATATCCCCAAACGTCCCCTTAGATGAGCACTTTGCATCTCTACCGTTAAATTAATGCGCAAACCATCTACTACCTTCAATTTGCGTAAATCAATTCTCAACGGTTGCAATCCGGCCGCCCTTTCCACTTGCACACTACGGATTGGGCCCGTATAAAAAGGGGTTGAGGCAAGCTTTCAACTGTCGACATCCAATTTCACCGTTTCATTCTCAATTTTAGTTTTCAATCTCACGAGTATGGGGAAGCTTCGGAGGAGAGAGATCTTCTAACTGCTAGCCATTTAGATTTATTTTCTTTTTCTTTGTTAATTTTAGATTTTTATTTTCTTTGCTTTTAGTTAAATTTTATTTACAGTTAATTTTATTGCATTTAATTCTTAGTTGTAATTTTATTTTGGACAATTTAGTTTAATAAAATTTTCTTTTTTGAATAGTTCAAACGTCCATTATCTTTATGTGGATTCGTCCTGTCTTATCATTATTGTATATTATACTTAGTTGTTAGTTTTAATGCGATTCAGTAGAATTTGATATTAGTGATCTTGGGTTCCTAACGGTACACCCGTGGTTGTACACCAATGTTCTTAACGACAAACACTTGGTTTGCATCATAGATGCACTTGCGTGATATGTATCTCTAGATTACAAGCTTATTAAAAATTAATGGCAATTATCTATGAACTTTACGAACTAATTCTCTTATAAATTAAAGGATTATTTGCTAACACTAAAAACTTTTCAATTTAAAACTTTTCACTCTCCATATTTATCCTATTTTTTAATTATTTCTTTACTTTTTTCTATACAACTACACTACTTTTTATACAACTAACCTATTTATTTTAAATTCATTTTAGTTACTCATCATCATTACCCTTATCGTTTCACTTCATTTTTTTCCATCTTAAAAATTTCTACGTCAAAAACTTTTCATCAATTTCTAAACACACCTTAAATGTTACACTTAAAAGGGCAGATTAAAATTTTAAGAAAAAAATGGTGAACCATTTGCTAAGTATATAACTTGGAGAGCTTTAGCAGCAAAGTTGAAAGTTTCTTTACCCACAGAGGATCAAATAGCCATTATCATCAAATTTGTACATCTTAACATGTCAAGATATTTAGTTTCACACCTCTTTACTACTTTTTCCCAATTAATAAAAGTTGGGGAGCAAACAAAGTATTGATTAAGAAAATGGATCATCTCTCTATGACCATATCAAAGGAATGATTATTGTGAAGAAATAGATTATAAGTTACAAGTGTCTCATATCGACTCAAAGGTATATTCGATTAGAGGAAATAGGAGTCAAATGACTTTATTTTCATGGAGCTATTTATGCATGTTTAGGGAATACAATGCTAGTTTAAGAGTGTATTATAATTGTAATTTTTATATGTTATGTTGATTTTAGAGTTAATTGCATCATTTAGGTTTAAGAGTCTAACACATAATAAAGTGTATGATAGAAAGTGAATTTTTATTAGAGAACTTTGGTTTTGGTTGTTGTGGTTAATTATTTTTAGGTGATATTTAAGGCATTGGAATGGATTGAAGTTAAAAATAGAATCTATGCAGAAAGAAATATATAAATGGCATAAAGAAGCAAGGAAACAAGGATAGATAGTTGAGAGCTGCTGCTCCAATAGATCATAGGAAATTAACATGGTATATAATAACAAATTTAACCGGAGGACACAACCTCCAGTAGGGCTGCAACTCCAAAAGGTTGACAAGAAGCCAAATTTTTCATTGAGAGAAAAAAGTTCCGAGTGTCATGGCCCCAGACAATTGCAAAAATTAAGTTTTGCGTATTTTATAATTTACATGTTGCTCAAAGGGGGATATTTAAGTGTTTTACTTAGCACATTTTAGGATGCATTTAGATGCTTAGAAGGAAGTTTGGAAGCATAAGAATGTGGAGAAGAAGAGAGAGAAGATTGAGCTCTTGGAGAAGAAATTTTTCATGAGTTTATTTTTCTTCTTATTTCTTATTTCATCTATACATTAAATATAGATTGTTACAAGAATATTGTTTGTGTTAGATTCATCTTTTCTAGCATGAATTGATTTTCTTTTCCATGGTCATGATGGATCTTGACATCGAGGCTCAATTTCATTATTTATATTATCCTTTAGTTAATTCTTATGTTTGGATTATTTGTGTAATTGATTCTCGGTGCTTTTATGTAAGGACTAGGTATTTTTATCATGACATTTCCCTTCACCATATGGTAATTAATAAATATACCACTAGTAATTAATAGTGTAAGTGTTATGCGTGTTGTATATAGATGTCACATTTGGGGGATGTGTGATGTGTGCATTCATGCATTAGGATCTTGGTATGTTTGTGTGGCTGTGATATGATTTGATGGAATATATAATTTAGGAATGTATGATTAACGCATTATTTGAGACACTATAACTATCTTGAACCTCATAGAGTATGTATAAGGTTTGACCTGCCCGGTAGGCCGTTGGGGTGAAGGGGGCAGCGCCCTAGAAGAAATTTTTAATTAAGTAAATGATCTATGTGGAAAAAGTTAGTGGTAATTTAGTAATAGGGCCTGACCCATGTTTGTGCCCACCTCTCATTGGCAAAAACCCCTCTTAAGGGAAGGGCACGTGACCTCCCTTCATTTTTCATCTTCTTCTCATTTCAGCTCCACCTCCTTTCATACCTCCCTTTAGTTTCCCTTCTTCCCAGTTCCGATCCACCCCAAACCTTCTCGAAAACTCTCTAAACTAGGTTGAAGATCATCAATTCACATTGAGGGAGCTCGAAATTTTTATAGATTAGAGTCTACAGCTACTGAATTTGGAGGAAATCATGATTTAAGTGAGTAGATTTTTTCTTTTCCCAAATCGATGGGGAAATCTTGTCCTAAATGTGATGTAGGGTTGGTGAAAAGGAACAGCAGTCATCGACTTTCGGGTCCGGGCATTCTAGGGTTCACAAAAATCTAGGGTTAACAAGATTTGTAAGGAATCAAACAATTTGGTATGATCTTTGTGAAATAGATGATAAATTAGCAAGTTTGTGATTTCTAGCATATGACATTACTCAAATGGGTACAACTGGTAAGATGAACTAGAAGTTTTCTCTTTAATGTCTATCATATGTTTGATAAAATGCTTGTGTGACAGTTAGTATGTCGAATATAATGCATACTTGGTCGAATTTATTGATTCTATATCTATGATTCATGGCACTTATTCTTGTGCATATTGGTTGATATGCACTATTCGAGATAACTGGTTGTGGTTGATAGCTTAATGCATTGGTATGGTCAGAGGCATATTGTAGTGTATAATCCTGGATGTAACTAGATATGAATGAGTTGTGTAGTTGTATAAGGTTGTTCATGACCCTTAATTGACATGAAGAGAGGTTTGTGTATGACCCGTTAAAGATATATGGATATATGCATATGTTCTTGGGTGTGGGCATTGGTCTCATATGCCTTGCATGGTCATTTATAAAATGTTTTACTGCATTACGATTATGATATGTGTATCATGAACCTTATTTGATTGTGCTTTGGTGTTAATTGTCATCTACTTATTAGGTCTATTTAGACTCATGCGATTTGTTATTTTGCTTCCAGACCATAGGCCGGGTGAAAAGCCTCGAAATGGTATTGGTAGAGAATATAACCCTGAAGATCAAACTCACTAGATTAAGACTTATGCTATTTTTTAAGGCTATTTGAACTTTATGCTTCTATTTGATATTAATGAATGTAAATATTTATCTAGTTTGATCTAATTGTGAAGAACATATTGTACTTGGATATTTTGAACTTGATTATAGCTAATGTGAACTTAGGTATATGTTATTTTTGATTATTTTGTAGCGTTGTGATGGATTATGATAATTTTCCTTCCATATGGATATCTTTATAGTATCGACATGTAAATACGTGAATGTATAGTTAACTATGTATATTTTGAGATAGAATTGTGATATACACAAACAACAGATCTTGTATACCATAGGGGAGTTGAATTTTTCTTAAGTCATGTAGCACCCATTGACTAGCTATTGGAGATGTCTAGGCAATAGGGCGTTACATTCTAATAGCTTGATCACTTGTTAGATTGTTGTGGGAATTACGTGTGATTCTTGGTTAATATGTAATTAGATTGAGATTAAACAATATGAGTTCAAGATACTACGCTAAGGGTGTAGATTCATCTTGGCTAAAAGAGTTGATTGAGTTGTTAGTGAGGATAGAAATATACTCACTAACCTTGTGTAATCATAACTTAGGGTTTGATATTAATGCTACAATTTAATTTAATTCTCATAGAAATATAGAGGATTGAATTAGATTTTTAGGTTTATATGACATCGGAGACATTGGAAGGCATGTGAATAATATGATGACTTAGATTAATAACCCAATCACAGAGAGTCAACTAAGAAAATTACTTAAATTTTTACCAATAAAGTGTTAAGATAAATCAAAATCTTATGTCCATCTTGAGATTTTTAATTTCTTAGCCACCATTAATTTTAAATTTCATTTTATTAGGATTAAATTTCATTTTGATATTATCATTGAATTAAACCTTGTCAAATAGGATTTAGAATACCTAAATTGATTTTGGTAATTTATTCTAACACCTTTTCCATAGGAATGACACTTTATTTACTTCTTTATTACTTGTGGACCACATGCGCTTATGTGAGAAATTATCTTATCAAGTTTTCAGCGTCGTTACTAGAGAAGGCAACTTTATGATTAATTATCTTTAGCAATTTTAGGTATTATAGATTTTATTTTGGCTTTTGTATCTTTTATCATACTTAGTATTTTTCCTTTTTAAGGGTGTCTCCATGTGTAATTTCAAAGCAAAATTTGAGTAAAGCAATGGCGAAAGGTGGCAATGGAAAAAGGTGGCAATGGCGGCAACCAAGGGAATCGGTAAATTATCCTTAACCAAAATTCCTATGAATTGACGCCATAAATAGGGCAATCTATAAGTTCACTATGCTAGAAATAGAAGAGCTTCATGATAGCATCATCTAATTCGCTATTCAAGCTGCCCATTTCAAACTCAAGCCGGTAATGTTCCAAATAATCCAGTCCATGAGGTAGTTTCATTGGATGGTACATGAAAATTCGCACCAGTATCTTAATAGTTTTTTACAAAATTGTGACTCATTCAAACAAGATGTCATTTTTGAAGAGGTAATTTGACTGCAATAATTCTCTTATAATTTGAGAGACAAAGCTCATGCGTGACTTAACTCTTTGCCACTACAATCTATTATCTCATGAAATGACCTAAGACAAAATTTTCTGACCAAATATTTTTTGCCATCCTTAGAAGTAAAATTGTAAAATGATATTTTCTCATTCTTGCAACAAGATGGAGAGACACTACCAGAGGTTTGGGAATACTTCAAAGAACTTCCATGGAAGTGCCCACATCATGCCATATTGCCATGGGTTTGCATTTAGACATTTTACAATGGGTTGACTCAAGAAATACGAATAGTGGTAAATGCAACAGAAGAAGACTAGTTTGTAGGTAAGACATGATCAAATCTTTGACATGCTCGAGAAGATGATGTCTAACATTTGAGCTTAATCAAACACTTGTAGGGTAGCCAACATTTATGAAGTAGACGAGATGACAGCTATGGCAACACAATTGGTATCTCTTACCAAACAAGTTCGAAATTTGCAACTATAGACCCATATAAGTGCAATTGATTCAACTCTGATCAATTGTGATTAGTGAGAGAAGTTCGGCCATATGATAGCATATTGTCATCCAAATTCAAAATCGGTGATTTATGTTACAAATAATAATAAAAACAAGCAAACCTACTCTAGCGAGTATAATCTTAGTTGGAGAAATCACCTCAACTTCTCCTAGAACAATCAAGGTGCTAGCCCATTATTGAAGTCTGCAGTTCTTCATTTGCCATCCACTCAACCACTACTATTGTTGTAATCATCATCCACACTATCTCAAGAGCTTATCAAAGGCAAGACATCTCTTAAAGATATGTTCACCCAATTTATGTAAGGTTAAATGGCATTCCAATAGAGTTAAGTAGCCATTATCAGAAATCTTGAAAGCTAGATGAGGGAAAATTGCTGCTGCCATCAATAATAGGCCACAGGGGACAGTGCCAGGAGACACTAAATCGAATCCTCATGGTAGGGGTAAAGAATAAGTTCAAGCCATCGCTTTGAGAAGTGACAAATAGCTATCAGATCCTACACAACCTAAAGAAGCAAATAAGACAGTTACATCGCCAGAGAAAAAATACCATACATTGAAGAAAGAAAGGAGGAGAAAGTTGACGAACAAGCTGAAGAACCAACTAAACTTGTACATAGGTGAACATCTCCTTTGCCTCAATGGTTCAAGAAATAGAAGAAAGATCAATAATTCAACAAGTTTCTAGAAATCCTCAAGTAGTTTGATATTGATATTTCAATCATGGAGGCCCTCAAACAATTGCCTAGTTATATGAAATGCATGAAAAATATTCAATCAAGAAAAGAAGGCTAAGCAAATCTGACACAGTGGCATTATTAGAAGAATAGGTGCAATTATATAAGAAAGCTTCCACCCAAACTAAAGGACTTTAGAAGTTTCATAATTCCATGTTCAATTAGAAATCACTACTTTGGGAAAGCTCTCTATGACTTGGGGGCTAAATTTGATGCAATTTTATATATTCAAGAAATCGGGTATCAGGGAAGAACGACTAACCATGATGATTCTTCAGTTAGCAAATAGAAGTATCACAAATCTTAAAGAACATCGGAATTGTGTTGGTCAAAGTTAAAAGCCTCATCTTTCCAGTAGATTTTATGGTGATGGACTATGATAAGGATAATGATATTCACATCATTTTTGGGAGACTATTTTTAGCTATCATTGGTGCAATAATTAATGTAAAGAATGGGAAGTTGACTTTTTATGGAGAATTAAATGGAGAAATTTATCATATATCTAACCATAGAAGATAAGGATTCAAGTCAATAATGTATGCAGTTCATGATTGATCAACCCAAATACTTGAAAGCAATTTAATTATATCGCCATCACAAAAACTGACAATTCAAGAATTGTGGCTCCTGGTCAATAAAAGAGTGAACAATCTTCTTCCCCCTTATTTTGTTTGTAGAATTGATTATTTTAACTTATTGTTGGATAGAATTTATAACAAAATTCAAAAGTCAAAAAGTATATACAAACTTGAAAGCTAGTCACAAGAGCGAATGAGTGCGAAAGCTAGAATGGGATGATTCATGTGGAATAGAAAGAATAAATCTAGCCAAAGATAATAAATTTTGCGCTGCTTAGAAGACAACCCAAGATTATTTAGAATTTCTTTTGTTTTTGATTTTGTTTATTGTAGGTTTAGGATTTCAAAAATTTCATAAACTCTTGCTAAAAATTTGAAGAGGAGCACAACTAATGTTATCGAAGATGAGGACATGAACAAGAATAGGAAAGTTTTTGTCTTTTCTTTTTTCTTATATGTAGTTTCTTTTGATAGCATCTTATGCATACAACATGTCTCAAGTTTGCACGTATTTTGTATAGTGAGGGCACTAAACCTTTCAAGATCGAAAGTGTGTGCAAGTTGTTATTTACTCAAAGTTGCATGTTAATTGTGTCTTGCATACACTCCCATGTAGTTTGTTTACTTTTGCATTAAAATGAGTCATTTTTGTGATTTTTAACCATGTACATTCTAATCCCGATGAAGCATTGTGCTGTAATTTTATTTTCATGTAACGAGGGATATCGTTATTGATTATTAGGAGATTAATTGTGAAAGAGTACTTATATTTTATTAGTACTATTTTTTAAAAAAAAGTGTAATAAAATTCTTGAATTAAGTTGCATGTAATCTTTAAAAATTAGTCAATCTATGAATCAACTATGGTTTAGATGTTTGAACACCAGGATATAGGATATTTTAATGATGCTTGAGTTGATTTGACAAGATGAAATGATTGAAACATTCTTTTATAGATTATTAGGTCTTGTTTTATTTAAAATTTACTCATGTTGTTTCTCCATATTGAGCTGAAGATTTTATTTTTAGTAACCTTCCGTTCATTGAATTTGCAATGTGCCATTCTTTGATTTGTTTTGAGTCGAAAGTTAAAAGGGAATTGGATTATATATATTTGATAAAGTGAAAAGAAAAGGATGTGATCAACCTATACTGAGTAATGGGAACTTGACATTTACAAATGGTAAGGCTCCTACAAAAGGTAAACAAAGTCCATAGTAATAACATTTCAAAAAAGAAATTTTTTTCTAAATAACCTGAAATAGGGTAAGGAGAACAAAATAAATAAGTTTAGAGGAAAAACGTCAGCTCAATTATGTTAGAGATGGTATGAATCCTATAATGTTGAATTATTACCTATTTGATTTAATCCTATTTCCTTTACTGCTCTATAAACTTGAAAGATCTCGTGATATGAAAGATAAGTTAATAATAATAGTGACAAAACGTTTCAAGTCTAAGGTTTAAAAATTTAGTACTTACCTGTTGATCATGGTTGATAAAATGGAGTGGAATGATGTGTTATCAAGGTTAAGAAATTCAAATTCACACACTTCATAGGAAAATAAAATTACTATGAAGGCATTTATTGGCTAATTGCAATTCTCTATTGATGATAATCTAGAGCACTATTTACATTTATAGCATAACGTTTAGAGAATGGATGCATAGTGATTGGTCAATTTTTTTTGTTTATTTGGTGTCTAGTTTAGTGCGTTTTGCTCAAGAACTAGTAATATCTGAAGTTTGGGGTTGATAAAAATAGAGTTATTTATGTTTATTTAGAGAATGCAATGCTAGTTTAATGGTGTATTATGATTATAATTTTTCATGTGGTGTTGATTTTAGAATTAATTGCATCATATAGGTTTAAAGAGTTGGAAGCACAATAACACACATGATAGAAAGTGAATTTTTATTAGCGAACTTTGATCTTAATTAATGTGGTTCATCATTTTAAGTGATATTCTAGGCATTAGAATGGATTGAAGTTAGATATACAAGCTAAGGAAAAAGAAGTACATAAATGACACATAAGAGCAAGGAAATAGGGATGGACAGTTGGTAGCTGCAACTCTACTAGATACATGAAATCAAAATGGTGTACGGAGCAAAATTTGTTGGGGGATCGTGAACTCCACTCTAAGAGGTTGACAAGAAGTCAAATTTTTCGTTGAGAGGAAAAAGCGTTGGGTGCCGTCACCCCAAGATATTGTGGAAGTCAAGTTTTGCATATTTTATAATTTACTTATTATGCAAAGGGGGATATTTAAGAGTTTTGTTTAACATGTTTTAGGACATTTTTGGATGCCTATGAGAAGGTTTAGAAGCAAAAGGATGTGAAGAAGAAGAGGAAAAGAAAATTGAGCTCTTGGAAAAGAATTTTCTACAAATTTATTTTTCTTCTTTCTTCTTATTTCATTTTTGGATTAAATATAGGTAGATTGTAACAAGATATAAATTGTGTTAGATTTTTCTCTTCTAGCATGAAATAATTTTCTTTGCCATGGTTATGATGAATCTTGACATGGAGGCTTGATTTTATTATTTATATTATCCTTTAATTAATTCTTATAGTTTGGATTATTTGTTTAATTAATTCTTAATGCTTCTAAAAGCTTGATCACCTATTAGATTGTTGTAGGAATCATGTGTGATGTTTGAAAGCATTAACTGTTGGAATCAATGGAAAATTAAGCACAATCTGTGTTTTGATGATTAACAACTCAATTTGAGTAAGTTTTTGGTACTAATATGTTTTGTGAAAACTGTTTAAAGAATAGAAAATTAAAAATCAGAATCTGACAGATCAAGTTGCAAAACTAAGTCGACTCAGCTATCGACTTGAGTCAAGTCGATACCCAAGTCGACCTCAGGATCGACTTGGAAAGAAGCAGGACTTTCCAGTGTTGAATTTTGATCCAAGACAGATGAAGTCGCAAGGCCAAGTCGACTCCATCTGCGACTTAGGTGAAGTCGTAGACCCAAGTCGACTCCACTATCGACTTCAAGTACTCAAACCCTTCAGCGTTGAAAATGGGATCCAAGACAGGTGAAGTCGCAAGTCCAAGTCGACTCCAGCTACGACTTGGGTGAAGTCGCAGACCCAAGTCGACTCCACCATCGACTTCAGATGCTCAAAACTTCCAGCGTTGAAGTTCGAATCCAAGACTGGTGAAGTCGCACCCGAAGTCGACTTCATGTGCGACTTGAGTGAAGTCGCATCCTCAGGTCGACTCCACATGCGACTTGAAGTAAAGTTGATCCCCAAGTCGACCCAGATATCCGACTTGAGTCAGATTGAAGATGAACATAGTCCAGACAAGTAATTCTACATGATAAAATCATTCAAGTCTATATTCCACTCAAAGAAAAATCATTTGGCTATTTGTATGGATTGCGAAATCAAGAATATCAAAGCATCCTAAATCCAAGGCATGAAGACAAAGTTCCAAGAGTAATTGAACATAACAAAGCGTCAAGATTGAGTATGTAGTAGAAGAACAAATACAAGATAAATGACAAGCAAGCAAGTTTCAAAAGAAATTCAAGTTCATCAAGTGAATACAGAAAGTGAAGTCGCACCGGAAGTCGACTTCACCTGCGACTTGGGTCAAGTCCAGGACCAAGTCGACCTGATGTGGAACTTGAAGTATTTGCTGGGAACCGAAGTCGCACCCCAAGTCGACTCCAGTATGCGACTTTGGTGAAGCCGCACCCGAAGTTGACTTCATATGCGACTTGGGTCGCAACGGCCGGAAAAATTCGAACGTTGGCGCATTAAATGCGCCCCACCTACCTCCAAACGTTCGAATTTACTCCACCATTATAAATGTGCATTCAAGTGAACGTGCTAGAGGTTAGAGAAAGCATTAACTGAGATTCAACTACCATCCTCTCAAGCATTAAGTGATCAACACAAGTTTGAAGTGAAGAACTATGCCTCAAACTTGCTGCATTCTTTAAAGCTGATCAAATCATCTCTTTTACAAGTTCTTCCACGAGCTGAAACCTGCCTACACAATCTGCAAAGTGTAGATTTCTTTATTTGATTCATTATTTGTATTTGATACTTGGTTTGATATTGATGTTTTAAACCAAGTGATAGCAAAGTAGCGTTGTGACTTGAGTGAGACTCGTCACCTACTTGTGCTGTGATTTGTACACGCCCCCTAGAGCTGGAATCTAGAAGAGAGCTGTTTCTCTAGGTATTTGATAATACATAGTGGAACCGAAGTCACAAAGGGTGTGAGCTTGGAAGAGTGGAGTAAGGGAGGTTGCCTGAACCACTATAAAACCCTTGCCTACTGCTGTGGTTTGCATTTCTGATTTTATTGCTTTATTACTCTCCATATTATTCATTTGTTTCATTAAAGGGATTAAATTAAAATGGAAAAATTTCTGTTCAAGTAAAAATTTTAAAGTACCCAATTCACCCCTCCCCTCTTGGGTAATAGTCATAAACTCGGGACCAACAAGTGGTATCAGAGCAGGTCTTTGAGTTTAAATCAAAGAGATCTTTTGAAATGACATCCCAATCAACTTCCACCCCTGCATTTGCTGAGGGCCAATGTTTCACAATACTGCCTCTATTTGATGGGATTAACTTCAGTTATTGGAAGTTGAGAATGAAACAATTGATCATGGCTACGGATATTGATTTTTGGATTGCTATCCAAGATGGTATTGTGTTGCCTATTGATGAAAGAGCCTCCACATGGTCCGAGGAGGAAGTAAGAACCGTTAAAAGCAATACAAAAGCCACGAACTCCCTCTTTTGTGCATTAACGACATCAGAGTATGATAGAGTATTCTCATGCCAAACCGCTAAAGAAATATGGGACACTCTTACATCTATCTATGATGGAATTTTTCAAGTCTAAAGACTAGGAGAAATATTTTGATTGGAGAGTTAGAAAGCTTTAAAATGCTTGAAACTAAAAATATTTCAGAAATATTTGCTAGATTTTCTAAGATTACTAACGCCTTGAAAGGTCTTGAAAAAGCTATCTCTGAATCTGAGTAGGTAATGAAGACCTTAAGAGCTTTACCCAAATCTTAGACTCCAAAGATCACGGTCATTGAGGAAGCAAAGGACCTCAACACACTACGGCTAGAAGATCTTATAAGCTCGCTCATGTCCCATGAGTTAATAAAGAAAAGAAATGAGGAGCAACACAAAGGCAAAATAGTTATTGCCTTAAAAGCCGCACAAGTTTCAGACGACTCCACCTCATCCTCTCAAAACAACGATGAGGAGATTGCCCTACTTACAAGATCGTTCAGAAAATCTGTAAGAAAAGGGAGAAATTTCAAAAGCTTCAAAGAAAGAAATCCAAAGGAGAAAAAGAAGGAGGTTACAAAGTGCTTTCGGTGTGCGGCATGGGGCATATGCAAGGAGGAGATAAGAAAGATCGAGGAGAAAATAAAAAATTTCAAAAGATTAAAGGAAGAGGCATGTACGTCAACGAGGAGACATCCACAACATGCAGCTCTTCAAATGAGGAACGAGGCCGCAAATTGCGCAAGGATTTGTTGTATGGCCACAATGGAATAAGATCTCAATCTTTGCCTTGCAGCAACTGAAATTTTGGAGGGTCAAACTACGTTAACAAACTGCACAAGTAGTGAAAAAGGTAACCTCTAAGCCAAAGTCCTTTTCTATTTTCTCTTCCACAAATGATTCCTTCAAATGTGCAAAATTAGAAGAACTACAACAAGTTTATGATTCATTATATGAGGAAATAAAGAAATTGGGAAACAAGTTCACAATAAAAAAAAGATAATGTGATGCAGTAATTATTGTGAACGGAAAACTTGCTGAAAAAGTTGATCATTAGACAAACGAAAAGAACACCTTGATAAGTGAGATGGAAAAACTTAAAAAGGAAAATGAATCATTAAATGAATCACTTGCTAAGTTCTCTAATCCCGGGGAAAATGTCAAAATATTTTTGAATATGACCGCCCAAAGTAACAAGAGAGGACTTGAGTATTCCACACTTGAGAAGGGAGAAAGTAGTAAGTCAAATGCTCCAAAGACTCATAGAAACCAAGCAAAACCCATCCATGCTAAACTAAAAATGAATCATGTTGCTTGGACTAAAAGGCTAACTTGGGAACCAACTACTACATGGCTTCCCACTCCAAGACTCCCGGGAGCTTGTAATTTTTACAATAAGATGGGGCACAAGGTATATCAATGCAAAATGAGAAAACTACATAACCTTGGTGCAAAATTAGTTTGGGTACCTAAGAGCATTGCATTTATGCCTTCAAGGGTAGATCAATGTAGATTTCAATGGCTAACTAACCCAAATGGACCCATAAAATGGGTACCAAAGAGATAAGCTCCACTTGATTTTATTTTTACAGGATTGTCTTAGAGCAAAGGCCAACAATATGTGGTTTATGGATAGTGGTTGCTCAAGACATATGACGGTAGAAAAAGAATTGTTCCATAGAATTAAACCGTGTAGAGAAGGAACGGTTGCTTTCGGGAACAATGAAAAAGGTAAAATCAAAGGTAAATGAAATATTTATGAAATTTCAAATGCATGTCTTGAGGATGTACTATTTGTTGAAGGACTCAACACAACTTAATGAGTATTAGTCAATTACGTGATAAAGGTTATAAAGTTGTATTTGAATCTTCTGTATGCAATGTATTTGATGATGAGCACATAATTTTTAGTAGAAAAAGACATGAAAATGTATATTTGGTTTGCCTAGATGAACTTGATGGAAAATATCTAATAGCAATAGAAAATGATCCATGGATATGACATAAAAGGCTTGGGCATATCAATCTGTCAAATATTAAAACCTTGTGAAAAAAGAGCCTAGTAGAAGGGTTACCAAAACTCAAGTATGACAAAGATAAAATTTGTAAAGCTTGTCAATTATCCAAGCAACCTAATATGCCATTTTCCACTAAAAAGGAAATTTCAACGACTAGGCCACTTGAATTATTGCATATGGTATTCTTTATGGGCCATCAGACATTTTAACCCTTGGTGGGAAAAAGTATGTGTTTGTAATTATTGATGATTTTTCAAGATTCACATGGATAATACTCTTAGCTAGCAAAATGAAGCATTTTCTATGTTTGTCACGTTTTCAAATTTGGTGCAAAATGAAAAATAAAATACAATTATTTTCATAAGAAGTGATCATGGTGGTGAATTTAAAAATAAACGATTCATTGAGTTTCGCAATGACAAGGGAATTCACCATACATTTTCTGCACCAAGAACTCCCCAACAAAATGGGATTGTTTAAAGGAAAAATATGACAATACAAGAAATGACTAGAACTATGCTAAATGAGAGTAAATTATCCAAAAGATTTTGGGGTGAAGTTGTAAGTACAATTTGTCATGTATTAAACCGAGTTACCATCAGAGCAATCTTGAAAAAGACTCCATATGAACTTTGGAAAGGTAGAAAACTAAACATATCATATTTCCATGCTTTTGGTTGCACATGCTATGTATTAAACAATGGAAACACCAACTTGGGTAAATTAGATGTCAAAAGTGATCAGACAATTTTCCTTGGTTATTCATCAAATAGCAAAACATATAGAGTCTTCAACAAAAAAATCAAATAGTAGAAAAATCAATACATGTTGTCGTTGATGAATTTAACCAAATTCCAAGAAAGGAGGATGAATTAAGTGATGCAGATCAGACATCAAAGAACCCAAAAATGGAATTACAAGAACAACAAGGAGAAGCCGAGGCAAAACAAGACAATTCCATGGAGGAGATGGTAAGTGAAGGTAATAATTCTTACAAACCTCCAATTGATTTAAAATTAATGACCATCCAATTGAACAAGTCATCTGTAATATCTATGAAAGAGTGAAAACTAGAAGATCAAGATACAATATTTGTGGAGAATTTTCTTTTATGTCAAAAATTGAACCAACAACTATTGATCAAGCTCTTGGTGATGAAAATTGGATTACCGCAATGCAAGAAGAGCTAAATCAATTTGAAAGAAACAATGTATGACATTTAGTTCCTAGACCCAAAGATTGCACGGTTATTGGTACCAAATGGGTATTTAAGAAAAGTTAGATGAAAGTGGACTTGTGGTGAGAAACAAAGCTAGATTAGTAGCCAAAGGTTACTCTTAAGAAGAGGGAATAGATTTTGAAGAATCATATGCACCTGTGGCTAGATTAGAAGCCATACGTATCTTATTAGCTTTTGCTTCTCTCATGGACTTTAAACTGTTTCAAATGGATATAAAAGTGCATTTTTGAATGGATACTTGAATGAGGAAGAATATGCTGAATAACCTCCGAGTTTTGAAGAAAAGGATCAATCAAAATATGTTTACAAATTAACCAAAGCTTTATATGGACTAAAACAAGCTCCACGAGCTTGGTATGAAAGGTTGAATAAATTTTTTGTTGATCATGACTTTCAAAGAGGAAAGGTTGACACAACATTATTTATCAAGTATAAAAATAATGATATCTTACTTGTTCAAATTTATGTTAATATATTATATTCGGTGCTACTAATGAAACTCCGTGCCAAGAATTTTCTGAGATTATGCAGAGTGAATTTGAAATGAGCATGATGGAAGCATTGAACTTTTTTTTTACTGCAAATTAAGCAACAAGAAGAAGGGATATTCATAAATCAGTCCAAGTATGTCAAGGAGATGTTAAAGAAGTTCGGAATGCAGAATAACAAAGGGGCAAACACACCAATGAGTTCAACCATCAAGATCGAAAAGGATGAAAATGGTAAATTTGTTGAACAAAAACTATATAAAAGCATGATAGGGTCTTTACTATATTTGACTGCTTCTAGACTTGATATTCTATTCAGTGTTTGCATGTGTTCTAGATTTCAATCATGTCCTAAAGAATCACATTTAATAGCTGTGAATAGAATTTTCGGATGAGGATTTTGTCGGTTACAAAGTAGATAGAAAAGTACTAGTGAAACATGTCAATTTTTTAGAAATATGTTGGTTTCATGGTTTTCAAGAAAATAAATTAATGTCGCTTTATCTATCGCAGAAGCCGAGTATATAGCCGCCAGGAGCTGTTGTGCCCAATTACTTTGGATGAAATAACAACTTAGGAATTATGATGTTGATTATCATGATATTCCAATATGATGTGATAATACAAGTGCAATATGTTTAACAAAAAATCCTGTGTTGCATTCTAGAAATAACCATATAAATATGCTCATTCGTGAACATGTTGAAAATCATGACATTTATTTGGAATATGTTAAAACTGAGGACCAAATTGCAAATATATTTACCAAACCATTAGCAAAAGATCCATTTTATAAAATTAGAAATGATATGGGTATGATTGAGTTTGATTAGAAGCATATATGATAGGGGAAGTATCTAGGAAAAACCAAGTCTGGAGAGCCAAGTCGACTTCAGTCAGCCCAAGTCGACTTCATCGAAGTCGACTCCAGAAAATCCAAGTCGACTTCGAAAGGGGCGAAGTTGGCTTTGGTTAGGGAAAGTCGACTCCAGCGCGCGCAGCTTGGGCTTCTCGTGCAACCCTTCTTCTCTTCTTCTTCTTCATTTCTTCTTCTCCTCCAGCATCGTTTCCCATTTCTTCTCCCTCTCCAGTTGCCATTGTTCTCAGCTCTCCCTCCGTTTTTCTTTCCGAGTCTATCTTTCACTCTCACTGCCTGATTTCTCTTGTCTCTCTTTCTATATCTGCCGGAACTCGTTCCGCTCCGATCTCCCTGTTTGCCAACCTCGCTTGCTCCCTTGTTTCTCTTGTGCCTTTTCTCCTCTTCCCATTTCTCGCATCCACTTTCTCAGTTGCTTTAGTCCATTGCCACTGCATTCTCGTTAAATCCAATCGTGGTACAAGTTCCAAATCACTTTGCTCTCTCCAAGCTTCCCACTTAAACCCATCTCAATCATGGCTCCTAAATCGGTTGCTAAATCTTCAAAATTGCCCGTATCCAGACAATCAAGATCCAATACATGCGAGGGGGTACCCCGCCGATAGCGGACTCCATCCAAACGGGTCCGGGAGGAGGCCTCCGCATCATCAGGACGCCGTGTGCATTTCCGCGAGGCCAACCCCTCCTCGTTGGCACCCCGACAGGCCAACTCTGATTTTGGGTCTAGCAGCGAGATGTTATCAGCTGCAAATAGGGAGGGCACTCGGACTCAGAAAGCACAAGTCCTCAAAATGCCAACAACCTATTTCAGAACAGAAAGGCAACACAGTAGGTTCTACAAACATTTCTATGAGCGTAAGATATTCGTGCCAAAAATTATTAATTTTGAATTTCTGCACAATTATGAGTTTGGCATTGAAGAATTACTGGATTTTCAAGGATGGACTGGGCTTTAGAAAGCCTATGACAGGGTATATCCTGATCTGACCCAAGTATTTTACTATCTTTGGTATCAGGAGTATTACCTGACCTTTGTAAAGGGAAAAGATATCAATTTGGGAATTGAAACTGGAAGTTATAAGGAAAATGCAATCCGAAGAATTGCACACATGTTGGATGTTCCTGAAGAAGAGGAACCGATTCCAGAAGGGTTATCGCTCACCCAAATATATAACCAGCTGACAAAAAGCAACAAGTATCACCCAGGAATCAAATTCCTTCACTACATGGACCTATCTCCCAGGCTTAGGGTTCTAAGGCTATTGATTGCTCACTGCATCTACCCTAAATGAGGAGGTCAAAATCAATTGAATCCACAGGAGGCAGAAATCTTATGGAAAGTGGAAAATAAAGTAAAAGTCAGCCTGCCTGCTCTGTTTTTGGAAGCATTGCTTCAAAGAAAGACAAACCCCGAGGTGTACTACCATATGGGACATGGATCACCAGGATCATGCATTACATGGGTATAGATCTCGATGGTGAGTCATTTGAAGTGCTGAAGCCAACAAATGCAATAAACAAAGCATTGTTACAAAGGATGAAGATTAACATGGAAGAATTTAGGGCTGAAAGAATTAGAGAAAGAATGGGACAACTTGCCCAAGAGGAAGCAGGAGGAGCACATGCTGAGGGGGAGTAGCCCCCGCCATCACCACAGCCACAGACAGCTCCATCTCCACCACCTGTAGTCCCAGCTAAGCCTGCATCGCCCCATTCCCATGAGTCATGCTCCCCTCGAGGCTCAGAGATTCCCGATCTCCATCCACGTCCGCATATAAGGGACAACTCAGTAAATGCCATTAGTAGGGGTGCAACTCGGGTCGGGTTATACCGGGTTGGAGTAAAATCAAACCCTAACCCTAAGAATTTAATTCGGGTTCGGACCGAGTTCGCATTGGTTTTGGTTTGATTTCGGGTTAGTATTCAGGTTACCAATAAACTGTTTTTTTCCAAATTTAATTGTAATCTAAAAGAAAATTATTGGAATATACATACCTATGTTTATGAAGTCAAGTTTCGCTCTGAATTCTGCAACATCCTTTCAAAGAATTTTGCAACATCATGCTGAATTCTACAATATTCTTTGAATGAACTCTGCAAGTAATTTTTCAGCACCCTATAGACACAAATAAATGATAAATTAGTTAATTTTATGACTAGTTGGTCATTTCTATTTAATAGCTAATGGAAATGACTCAAGTGTAGAAAATAAAAAATGAACATATCATACCAACTATTATAGTTGAAACTAAACATTATCATACAAATTGCTGAAATTGAATTCAAACTGCATATTTATCATACAAATTGCTAAAATAGAAATTGACCACTTGTCATACCCATAAAATTAAAATATGAATCAAATTTATACTACAATCTGAAATTCAAACTAATAGATTTCTAATACTAACAGAAAGTATAATATGAAATAGATTTATCATGTCAACTCAAATTCAAACATAATCCACATAACAGTTATTCAAAGCAACTAAATCTAAATACACTAACCATAATGGTTCAACATTCCAATCTAATTTAAGTGCAATCCAAATTTAAAATGACGATATAAACAAATCTCAAGTTTAAATAAGTTTACATCCACTTTTAAATAAATTCAAAATTCAAATGAGTTCATGTCTCCAAAGTTTCCAAAAAAATTAAAAAACTATTCGAAGATTTCCAAGTAATTTCTCCCTTGATTTCCATCTGCATTTCTAATGTCAAGTTCTTCCTCCTCGATTTACATCTTCAAAAATAATATGCATCAACCTAGACAAAAAAAATGCATGCAACTGTTAACAATAAGAAGATAATAATCATAAAAAATCATCCTAGAAATTAAGTTACCTCAAGCATGCTTTGGTAATGGAGGAAGAAGTGATTTGTCTGAACTAGAGTTGGTAATGCCTGAAACATGTATACATATTAATATTACAAAAAAAATATGTATAATTTATGAAAAAATTATATAAATTACACCGGGTTCGGACTGCATTGGATTTTGGTACCGGGTTGGTGCGAACCCAGGTTTGGTTTCGGGTTTCTACAGGTCGGGTTGAAACCGGGTCTATTTTGAAAAATCTAAAAAATAAAACTCATTTTTGGTTTTGGTACCGGGTCGGATCGAGCGGATTCAGACCGACCCAGTACCAAGTTGCACCCTTAGCCATTAGAGAGCATTAGGAGCAGATGGAGGATAGACTTACCTCCCAGATAGTCAGGATCCATACAACGATCATGGACATGAACTCACGTCAGGATCGTATGGATTAAGAACTACGGACAATTAAGTATCGGCTTGCATCAGGGAGCAGTCGAGTGTGGCTTATGCCTGATCTAGATCCGTTTGTCAGTGAGTCAGTGCGAGCTGCGCCCACAGCTCAGCCATTATCATCATTTTACTCATCTACCCATATCGGGCCTACTCCACCGGCAAATCAATCACCCTATCCAATTTCAGCTTTTCAATTCGCCAAATCTCAATTTCTAGATCTCCATTTTTGATTTCTTGATAAAAGGGGGAGGGTTGAGTCGAGTTTTCTAGGATAGGAGTTGAGTTTTGTTTTTAAAATAGTTTACTTTCATTGGGACGGGTAGTTTGTACTCACATAGGTTTGCATTTCAATTTTGCATATTGTATAAAATGTTTGATTATATATGAAAATGTTCCGTTTGTTTTTGAATGAATTGAAATGGTTGAATGACTTTAACTTATGCTCTGAATGATATATGTATGCAGTAGTTGAAAATGAAATATGTATGTTAATTTCACTAAGTTTGAAATGCAAATACAAATGACTTATGTATGCCCTAAGATATCCGAACAAGATAAAATGGTATGTTCTAAGTAAATGAAAGGTATAAAGTCAAATTGGTTTTGTCAATCATCAAAAAGGGGGAGATTGTTGGAATCAATGACAAATTAAGCACAATCTGTGTTTTGATGATTAACAACTCAATTTGAGTAAGTTTTAGGTACTAATATGTTTTGTGGAAACTGTTTAAAGGATAAAAAATTAAAAATCAGAATCTGACAGATCAAGTTGCAAAACTAGGTCGACTCAGCTATCAACTTGAGTCAAGTCGACTTCAGGATCGACTTGGAAAGAAGCAGGACTTTTCAGTGCTGAATTTTGATCCAAGACGGGTGAAGTCGCAAGGCCAAGTCGACTCCATCTGCGACTTAGGTGAATTCGTAGACCCAAGTCGACTCCACTATCGACTTCAAGTACTCAAACCCTTCAGCGTTGAAAATGGGATCCAAGACAGGTGAAGTCGCAAGTCCAAGTCGACTCCAGCTACGACTTGGGTGAAGTCGCAGACCCAAGTCGACTCCACCATCGACTTCAGATGCTCAAAACTTCCAGCGTTGAAGTTCGAATCCAAGACTGGTGAAGTCGCACCCGAAGTCGACTTCATGTGCGACTTGAGTGAAGTCACATCCTCAGGTCGACTCCACATGCGACTTGAAGTAAAGTTGATCCCCAAGTCGACCCAGATATCCGACTTGAGTCAGATTGAAGATGAACATAGTCCAGACAAGTAATTCTACATGATAAAATCATTCAAGTCTATATTCCACTCAAAGAAAAATCATTTGGCTATTTGTATGGATTGCGAAATCAAGAATATCAAAGCATCCTAAATCCAAGGCATGAAGACAAAGTTCCAAGAGTAATTGAACATAACAAAGCGTCAAGATTGAGTATGTAGTAGAAGAACAAATACAAGATAAATGACAAGCAAGCAAGTTTCAAAAGAAATTCAAGTTCATCAAGTGAATACAGAAAGTGAAGTCGCACCGGAAGTCGACTTCACCTGCGACTTGGGTCAAGTCCAGGACCAAGTCGACCTGATGTGGAACTTGAAGTATTTGCTGGGAACCGAAGTCGCACCCCAAGTCGACTCCAGTATGCGACTTTGGTGAAGCCGCACCCGAAGTTGACTTCATATGCGACTTGGGTCGCAACGGCCGGAAAATTCGAACGTTGGCGCATTAAATGCGCCCCACCTACCTCCAAACGTTCGAATTTACTCCACCATTATAAATGTGCATTCAAGTGAACGTGCTAGAGGTTAGAGAAAGCATTAACTGAGATTCAACTACCATCCTCTCAAGCATTAAGTGATCAACACAAGTTTGAAGTGAAGAACTATGCCTCAAACTTGCTGCATTCTTTAAAGCTGATCAAATCATCTCTTTTACAAGTTCTTCCACGAGCTGAAACCTGCCTACACAATCTGCAAAGTGTAGATTTCTTTATTTGATTCATTATTTGTATTTGATACTTGGTTTGATATTGATGTTTTAAACCAAGTGATAGCAAAGTAGCGTTGTGACTTGAGTGAGACTCGTCACCTACTTGTGCTGTGATTTGTACACGCCCCCTAGAGCTGGAATCTAGAAGAGAGCTGTTTCTCTAGGTATTTGATAATACATAGTGGAACCCAAGTCACAAAGGGTGTGAACTTGGAAGAGTGGAGTAGGGGAGGTTGTCTGAACCACCTGTGGTTTGCATTTCTGATTTTATTGCTTTATTACTCTCCATATTATTCATTTGTTTCATTAAGGGGATTAAATTAAAAAGAAAAAATTTCTGTTTAAGTAAAAATTTCAAAGTACCCAATTCACCCCTCCTCTCTTGGGTAATAGTCGTAAACTCGGGACCAACATTAACGTCTACTTAGACTAAGATTAAACATCATGATTTCAAGATACTATGCTAGGGGTGTAGATTCATTTTGGATGAAGGAGTTGATTGAGTTGTAGGTGAGGATAGCAATATACCCACAAACCTCACGTAGTCATTACTTAAGGTTTGATATTAATACCGCAATTTAGTTTAATTCTTATAAGATTACAGGGCATTGAATTAGATTGTTAGGTTTATATAACATCGGAAGGTGTGTAGAAATAATATAATGTCTTAGATTAACAATCCAACCATACAGAGTTAATTAAGGAAATTACTTGAATTTTTACCAATGAAGTATAAAGAAAAATTATAATCCTAGGTCTATTCATCTTGAAATTCTAATTTCTTAGTGATCATTAGTTTTAAATTTCACATTATTAGGATTTAATTTCAGTTAGATATTCCCATCGAATTAAACTTTGTGAAATAGGATATAGAATACCCAGATTGATCTGGGTAATTGATTCTAACACCTTCTTGGTGGGAACAATACTCTACTAAATTCTATATTAGTTATGGACCACTTGGGCTTGCGTGAGAAATTGTCCAATCAAGTCATGATCCTTACATACCCATGAAACAAACTTTTCATATGAATACTGAAGTCAATATTTTTATTTCGAAGAGTGCACCTTCCGAGCCTCACTACTTTATAATGACAGCTTATTGATCAAACTTGATGTTCTTATTCTAAATGTTTACCCTCTAATCCGATTATTACCCGAAAATAGCTCGTTGACCTAAATGATACTATTATTCTAAAAGGTGCGTCCTCCCGTCTCATTTGTTTTTCAATACAACCTATTGATCAAACTGACATTATTGTTTTAAAAGGTAAGCATTCCAATGCTATTATTCCCTTAGCACAACCTATTAACTATCTTCCAACCCTATCTCGAAGAAAAAAGGACCAGTATATTTCCTGAAAATACTTATGAAATGACTAAAATAGCTTGCTAAACAAAAATCTCTCATATATCTCCAAAAGATTTTTTTTGCTTTGCCTTGCTAGTCTGAGTCTACAAAGTCAATTTCTCTTCCCATTTTCACAAAAAAATTAACCAATACATTATTTGAAAATATAATTAAAATACAAGAAATGGATTTCCAAACAAACTTCTCCCACGTGTCTTCATGCCTCTGGAAAGATTTTTTAAACAAATAACTCTTTGATTTCTCTAGAAAAATTTCTAGCACCAGTCATTTAACTAATAAATCTTGAAAAATCCATTCCAAAAGATACGTCTTTAAAAAAAAATTACACTTCAGTTAGCCAGCCAGTAAACCTCAAAGAGATTGACTTAGAAAAAGAAACAAATTTTAAAGCTACAGAATATGCCAAAATCGATGCGACACGACCCAGCCTGTCCTCCATCAAGAAAACTAAGTCAAACCATCTGTAATACCTCAACAAAACCTATTTATCTTAAACAACTCAGATGAAATCAGACTTCAACTACTGAAAAAGCTAACACGCAAAGTTGCAGAAAGTGCAAAGAGCTTTATTACTTAGACATTATATAAGTTGCCCTAAAAGGTCACAAAAGGCGGGCAGTACTTATTCACAAATCAAGCTGTTTTCAAGGCTTTATTATTGTCGGAAATAATGCCTTCTACTAGTGTTTTCTTTCTCAGAAACCACATTAATTGAGAATTTTTGTGTTTGGCTGAATTCTAAAAATGACTACATGCTCGTTGCTAATGCTATTACGCGTTATCTCTAAAGCACCAAATTGGTGGTTTCTTCAGCAAGTCGAATCACTTCTTTGGTATAATATTTAATGTTGCATCTAATTGTATATGCCTACTTGTACAAAATAAAATTTAAAATATTTTAATTTGTTTATCCTACCTTAATGTTTACAAATATAAAAATTAGACATCTGATTTTTTGCGGCCAGGCGCAATGGGGATAGCCATGTGTCTGGCCTAAAAACATATATTTTTGTTCTTTCAGTTTTTGTCACAAAAAATTAAGGTAATGCCATCTGTTTAAAAATAAAAAACGAATACTTAAAAATATAATAAAAATGGTGAAACTTAGTTTATAGATTAAATACATCGTATCCATGAAAAAACTAAAACAATTAAAAAAATATATTTTTGTGCTGGATGCATGGTTTCCCCCCATGCGCTGGCCACAAAAAATTGAGGCTCCAAAATTATAGTACTAAAAACATGTTTGATTAAATATTTTAATTTAATGGTACAATTTTATTTAGATTTTCATATCTAATATTATTTATTCATTTTGATTTAATAAGTTAAAAATAAGAAAATATTTTAATTTTATTTTTAAGAACTAAAAAATTTATTAGTGCATATATATGCATTAATGTTGCAACAAAAAATCAAAATTTAATGTACGCATATATTATAGATTAAAAGTATGAGCATATACAGAGGCATCAGATACATATTCACAAGTTTGGGCAGATTGATACAACAATGTTTTCTAACTTAAATTAAAATTTTGATGTTTATCTAGATTTTTCTTTTTAAAGTAGCATAGTTATCTAGGTTTCTTAACTATCTGGACTTTTCTTTTTAACAACTTTAATTCAAATAGACTCCTAAGCACGAAATAATAGTCATTTTCTACGATGATAGTGTTTCCTTTAAAATTCTTTAACCCACGTCAAACAAAAAGAAATCATCTATTTGTAAGTTTATATTTTAAGATATAATATATGTTAAACAGCATTTGATGTATTATGTTATATATAATAATTTTTATTCTATATATTTATTTATATTTTATAGAAATATAATTATATATGTTTATATTATATATTTTATTTTTTGAATGCAATTATATATTTTTATATTATATTATATAATATAAAAATTATGACAATAAAATATATCAATATTTAAATAACTAAAGAAATACATTTATATTACAAAATAAGTTTGTTTAAGACTTAAATGATATTTTTATATGCCATTTTTTATAATTTTACTTATTGAAAATGCCTTAGAAGTGCTTTAGCTAAACACTTAAATAGAGTTATATATATATATATATATATAGGCAAAAAGCTAAGGATTTTTCGACCCCGCCACCCATAAAGCTAGGAGGAGGGAGGGAAAAACCTTCAATTCTTTCCAAAAGAAAATCTAAATCTTTAATTCTGGCCAACATGAAATGGTAAAAAGTCTTTGCTCCATTTTGGTATATCAGTCAAGTCTATGCTTTTGTCTTGTGTAATCAGTAAATTCCTACATTACCAGAGTTTCCAACAAGATACAACAAAGAGAGCAAAAAGATTTTATGTGGAGAAGTTATTAGAATGAGAAAAATATGGTTGAAAGTTTGCACTTCCCTATTAGCTATTGTTCTCAATATTTGTTGGTCAATGGATCCTTGGATTTCTGGACAAAACAAGAAGATATGAAGATTCTCCTCTAGCTGCTGACGATAGAAGGCACACAATTCATCAGCACACAATTCATTAACTGGCATTCCCCTTTTGTGTTGCTTCTCTTTTATTAGGAGTAGATTTGACAACATTTTCGAACCAAAGAATAATATCTTCAGAGGTAGTTTGAGTTTCCAAATAGCTAGAATTACATTTAGACAACACTTAGTTATGAAGGTTATTCATTGTTGTAATGCTAACTCATTACCTGTTACTGATGTAGTAACCTGTAAGCAGATTTGACAATAAAAGCACCATCAGGTTCTTCCTTTCCAAAATATATTATCATCTTATTTAAACAAGGGAATAGGGAAATATTTCACAATGTGCCCATCCTACCTCACTAACCACTGCCTTCACCAACACTTTATTCCAGCTCTTTCTCTCAAAATTTATGAAGTCTTTCACCTTTCTATCTTCAAGAATACCATTTGGGAGAGGACCAACCTTAAACAAAGGTGATTCAGTACAATGGTCAATAAGAAATCTCATCTTTTCTTCACTGCCCAAATGTCAACGGGAACCTTCCAGTAATAAATCTCTAATGGCAAGGATATTTTGTCTCTCGCCAGGATATTCTGCCATATGTGACAGACATTTTGAGATATCTTGCAGTACTAAAAAGTCCTTGTCGACCAAACGAGCGGCACGGAAGCGGGAACAGAATCCTCGTTCAGCGGCCCGTGCGTGTTCGACTCCCACTGTGGGAGTTCGAACAGACTTGGGGTGGGGGCATTTGTGTAGTCTCCTTTTATATTTGGTGGGAGCTGGTGGTCTCCCAGTTGATATTCAGAAGCTTGTTGTCTTCTTTGGGAAAAATTGCAGAACTTTGAATGTAAAATGAATTGAGATATATTGTAAAATATACTCCAATAAAAAAAAAAAAAGTCGTTGTCCTAAAGTATTTTGGTTGGTGGCTTGTCTTCATGCTTCTTTTGTTGTGTGATTTTGATCTCATACACCCGTGAGCACTCAGCCTCCATGCTCTCGGCCATCTGCAGCCGTCCATTTTAGCGGGCGAATTTAGAGCCGTCTGATCACGCAGTAGAGTCGAGACAGGAGCATTTACGTGCAGGTACCCCTGTCAGAGATGTCAGCCGAACTTCCGTTTTTGCAAAACAGTCCTCCCAATGTTCAAATCCCCCCTCTCTTGCATTCGTCGTCCTCTCTCCCGGCACGCTCGCTCGCTCGCTCTCTCTCTAGCTTGTTGCGCCATCCCTGTCCCCGCCGACCACGCATCCCCCTCCTGGATCTGCCCTTTCTCCTCTCCTCCCCTATCCAGAAATCCCCTTCTTTCCCCGCATTTGTCGCCATTCGAGCTCCTCCCCCCTCTCCTCCACCCAACTCGCCCTTGCTCATCCGACTCACCTCCTCCCCCTTATCCTCGCCGCCTTTGCCTTCCTTCTCCACCGGCATGGCCACCCCGACGGGTCCGCCTCCCAATGCCCTAGCAACACCAGGTACCAAAAGTTCTCAGACATGGGCAACACTAGCCTTGCCGTCCGCACCGCCGTCCACACTTCTAATGCCTCCGACTACATCGAACTGCTCGGCCACGGCGCCTCACCTTCCTTCCCTTACTATCGTGACTGGAAGTTCAATGTTAAAACATATCTGCATCCTAAGGTGAGGTCCAACAATGTCGGCTGGATTCTGTTGCATATTGAGCTATCTTTTTTGTTCATTGAAATTTTTTGGCATTGAGTTGAGCAAATTCTTGAACACAATTGAAATTGGACATCCACGTTGGATGATTGGTAAGGGGTAAGTGTGGCATGCATTTCGATAATTGGTTTATGGAATTCGTCAATTATATGCCATTGCATATCTTATTACTTTAGTGCTTGGGTATTAGGAAGGAATTGAATTTTCTGGGATTGGTAGTATTTTTCAGTCTATGATTTATATAGGCAGTGTGTTTGGACATTGAGCTGGAGCAATTATGTTTCCTTTAAAACTAGTTGTCTTGTGGAAGTGTGCTTGTTATCTAGAAAATGGCAACAGATTATAGATGCAGAACTATTCCCTCTTTATAACTCAGCAAAATAGGCCTCACAGGGTATTGTGTTCTTGTTTCTGTAAAATCAAATTAAAATCAAACTGAAGCAATCAGGATTTTAAGAATGTGTAAAACATGTGCGTGATTTGAGGAATTCCCGCAAAATGCATGGACTCTCTAGTTAGCAAAACAAGCTAGATTGCTTGGTCATGCATGCCACTGACTTGATATGGATGGATGTAAGTAATATGTACAATTTACTGCTTTCGTGAGTATTTATCTTAGAGCTTCTGTGGAGAAAAGTTGCATGCCTTTACTGGCATGAGAGGGAGGATACGTTTCCTCATTGGTATTGTTAATTTTTTTTTTATTCCTTTTGCAGGATCTCAAACAACAACACCAGCATGGGGGTATGAAATTTCCTTTGAATGTTTGAGCAATCATTATCCTTTTTTTGTTTGAAGCATTGTTGCTTGGAGTGGAGAAAGGTAGAGATCGTTCAAGGCAGCTTATGTGGTGATTATATGTCAATATGTGCATGAGGCATGTTTGTTGCTAATTGCTTGAATGTGAAGTTTAGCGCCACATTTGAACTGAAAGAAGCTGATTCAAGGACAGAGAAGAGGAAAGGGATTGCCAATGTATATGGCTTGTCATATCTGTTTTGAATGTGAAGTTTCTAGTGTGATTTGCATTTTAATGTATATAGAAACTAATTTAAATTTCAATGTTAATTTGCATTTCAATGTATATAGAAATTAATTTAAATTTCAATATATACAAGTACTAATTTCAATTTGAAAGTTATTGTAAATTTACATGATGTATCTGAAATGTACTTGTTTTGGCATGAGAAAACTGGACAAAGTACTAAAATAAACCTGTTTCTATTTCACTTGTGTGAGGAAGGTTCTTCATTCCAAATGCACCAGGAAGTGAAATAAATTACTAAAATTTTCTCGTTTAATTCCAAATGCGAAGCAATACTCATATTTCCATTCCAGATGATTTTGAGAACTAAACAAATTATTGAAGTGAATCTGCTTTTATTCCAAATGCATAAGAAATACCCTATTTCCGTTCCAAATGCAAAAGGAAACTAGTCAGTTTAAATAAACCTATTTTAATTTCAAGTGCGTAAGGAAGCTGCCACATTCCGAATGCACCAGGAAGTGAAATAAATTTCTAAAATTTTCCTGTTCAATTCCAAATGCTTAGCAATACTCTTATTTCCATTCCAAATGACGTTGAAAACTAAACAAATTATTGAAATGAATCTTCTTTCATTCCAAATGCATAAAAAAAATACTGTTTCCGTTCCAAACGCAGAAGGAAACTAATTAGTTTAGTGAAGTGAACCTGTTTTCATTCCAATAGCATAAGGAAACTAAATCAACCACTGTAATGAACCTGTTTCCATTCCAAATGCATAAGAAACCTGGACAAAATTATGAAATAAACCTGTCTTCATTCCAATTGCACAAAAAATACCCAATATTTGTTCCCAATGCAAAAGGAAACTAATCAGTTTAGTGAAGTGAACTTGTTTTCATTCTAATAGCATGAAGAAACTAAATAGATGACTGTAATGAACCTGTTTTCATTCCAAATGCATAAGAAACTTGGACAAAGTACTGAAATGAACCTGTTTTCATTCCAAATGCACAAGATAGCTAAACAAATTACTAATATTGTGTTGTTTCCATTCCAAATACATAAGAAAATGTAAGAAATTACTCTAGAATTGTCCTCTTTTCATTCCAAATACATAAACCTGCATTTGGTTTCCAAGCACAACCATCTCAATTACACTCTTAACATTATCATGATTCCATGTGCAACCAAAATACATATGAAAGCAACACAGAAGGTCAGCTTCTTCTCCAGCTCAGCAGTCATCATGTGGAGCTTCTTCTCTGAGTCAACTACCTTCATGTCTTTATTTTGGTCAGCATGCTTCAATTTTTTGATCACATCTAATTGCAACTCCTTCGATTGAAAAATTTGCAATCTCTTGAAGTAACCTACAAAAAATGGAATAAACACTGAGGAGCCCTTATATTTAGATAAGAGCAGTGAAAAATATTAGAATAAATTGACATCTTAATATACAGAAAATTTAAGACTGCTTGCATTGATCAGATTTGTTGTTCAGTACTGCAAATTTAAGACTCCTATGTCTCACCCTAGAGAATGAGCTAAAATAGTTTCTACAGAGTTTTGCTTCATTTTTTATATAATTAATTTGGACCAATGAGATTATTCTGTTGTGTGATTGATGTTGGAAACCGTCAAATTTTGACAGGGAGTTTCGCTTTGAAGAAGATACCATTAAATTTTCTCTTTGTCGTTGGCTTTTGTTTGAATGCGGTATGTTAAAATGAAGACACAGAAGCTTCTATTATTTGGGTACAACATTTCTAATTTCATCTCTCCCTATGCGATTGTTCTGCTGAATTTGTCAACGGTATAAAGAATACACTATTTTTAACATACCATAAACAAAATAAATTGAATGTGCTATTCTTAACATACGATCAATAGAATAGCTTAGTCATGGGTAAATAAAATAATGAATTTTTTAAAAAGGGGAAAACGTGGAGGAAATCGAAAAGGTAACCTCACCTGGTTCTTCTTCTTCACGTTGTGGGGTAATAGAAAATGAGATAATGGAATGGACGAGAAAGGGAAATGGAAGTTGGGTGCAGTAGAGAGAATGAAATGGATAAAAAAGGGAAATGGAAGTTGGGTAGAGAAGAGACAATAAAACGAATAAGAAAAGGAAATGGAAGTTGGGTGGAGGAGAGGGGGGAGAAGCTTGAATGGTGACAGATGCAGGGAAAGAACGGGATTTCTAGACAGGAGAGGAGAAGAAAGGAGGAGAGATGCGATGGCGAATTTTAGGAGAACAAACTGGAGAATGAGAGAAAGACCCAAAAAACATAGATAGAAGCAATTAAATAAGATTTAAAAATATTACAAATTAGATAAAATTTACTATTAAATCACTAAGAATGGCGCAACAAAATCCATGCAGCCGACCCCACGTAGGTGGAAAATGACTTATGACGATGATGATGAAGAGAAGAGGAGGAGAGGAGAAAGGGCAGACCAGGGAGGGGGATGCGCGGTTGGCAAGGACAAGGACCACGCAACGAGCGAGCGAGCGAGCGAACGCGCCGGGAGAGAGAGGAAGACGAATGAGAAAGGGGATTTCAACATTAGGAGGACTGTTTTGCAAAAACAGAAGTTTGGCTGACCTCTCTGATCGGTGTAGCTGCACGTAAATGTTCCTGTCTCGACTTTGCTGGCGATCGAACGTCTTTAAATTCACCCGCTGAAATGGACTACTGCATATGGCCGAGGGCAAGCTTAAAAGAGGAGAACTTGACTTTGAGGTGCACATCCTGCTCCATGATGCCCAAAAATCTTCTACTTCCTATCATTTTCCCACACTAGAACCTTCTAATTAGAGAATTGATTTCATCACATAAATTTCTCGGGAGCAGAAATAGATTCATGGCTTAATTGGGTATGACTTGAGTTATTACCTTTATTAAAACTCCTTGCCCTTGCATGATAGTAGTTTTACTTTCCACCCCTACATTTTCTTCCATACATGTTGTGACACTCTGTTGCCTAGACATTCTCAATAGCTAGTCAACAGGTACCATATAACCTAATAAAAATTTGACAGCACTTCCCTATAATATATAAAGAGGTGGTATGGAATACAAGACCTCTTATACATTAACATCACAATTCTCATTCCAAACATACAACATTTGACTTTACATTAACATATTTATATTTACATACTATAGAGACATCCATATGCTAAAGAAGTTATCACAATTTATCATTACACAACAAGGTAACCTCAAAGATCATACACATAGATATGTATGAGTCCGTGTAGATTATAATTGTGGCGCCCCGAACCGAGGTGTCACATTTGTCCTTAATCCAAGATCTTATCGATTGGTAAATGTGACTCAGGATTGTTGCCCTGATCACGCGGCGGGTTTTTAATTGGAACTCATCCAATTTTTTTTTTCTTTCATCACATAAACATATACTCATCATCATTTATAATGGACTTATCCATATCATCATAAATCATCAATTTGTTATATTATTCATAACTTTATAATTTCATACAATTTATGTCCTTTTTCATCATATCCCATTAGGGAATCTATTCATACAAAAATCTACTAACCTTTGTAGATTCCTCTTTTCCTTTAGCAACACATGTCCTTCATCTCTTGGCTTTCCCTACACCTGCCTGAGGTTGGAAAAACAAAACATGAGTCGAAACTCAATAAACAAGCATTTTTCATTTTAAATGTATTCCTCTCAATTTGATAGAAGACACTTACCAAGTGATCAACTACCAACGGAATAGAAACCTTTTCGTAAACCATTTTTGGAAACCTTTCATAAACCATTCATGAAAACCATTCGTAAATGCATTTCTCTCCATTCGATAGGAGACACTTAGCAAGTGATCAACTATCAATGAGATAGAAACCTTTTCATAAAAATCATTTCATAAACATTGGATGTGCAAATGCTTCCTTTCCACTCCTAACATAAACCTTCGTGTGCGGGTACGCTAGCCCAGGAAATATCTCACATAGCATGGTCCAATACGCCAGCTGTCTACAACTTGGCCTCATCAAGGGGAACCTCTCTTCCTCTTGACGCCTACATGGTTCCTACATGCATGACTTTTGATTTCTCCGGCATTATATACCTTTTACACCAGGTGACTTGTCATTCTCATGTAGAGAATTATTTGCACCATCCCTTACAAAATCTTTTCAAATCCATGCTTTCCTTTTCAATCTATGTATGAAAATGCAATGTATTCATTCACACATAACATTCCTTTGCCTCCACCTCTGGGGAGGACGCCGTCGGCACACAGCCCATATGACTCAGCAATAGTGAAGGGGGACCCTCTGATCCGCTTTCTACCTCCACCAAAGCCTCTTCATTATACATCATACATGTACATATGTCCATGAACATCACATGATATCAATATGCCGACATGACTTTTCATAAAAACTCATAAACATTCATCATTTCAAAACATTATAGGAATGACCACCCTTAAACACATTTCATAAATACTTGAGAATAAAACATATTTTCAAAAGGATTTGCTTGCTTACAATAAAGCAATAAAATCATATTTTCAAAATTGTGCTTGTTTACCTCCTCAGTCTGTGTTCTCCACCTTTTCCTTTCCTTTTCCTATATAAGGAAAAACGATATTTTATCTATATCATTCCATGTCTTAGTTTGCTTCCCATGCATGCTTTATAATCATCAATTACCTCATTTCTATAGAGGTTAATCCTATAAATATACTTGGTCATTACCTCCTTAGATGGATTTTTATCCATAAATCCTTTAAAAATTCCATCCATATATTCTCATAAATATATAAAAATAAATCTCAATTTTTTCCCAAAATACGCTGTTCAGTGTTCATAATTACTGTTCATGTCACTGTAGCAAATTACTGTTCACATTTACTGTTCACCTGAGGTTACTGTTTACAGCAACGTGGGTTGCTGTTCATGGGTTTCAAAAATTGATATTTTTTCCAAAAATAAAAAATACCATGACATAGCTTATGCTTATTATATCATGGGAAATTTCATACATTTTGAATTTATCATCATTTACTTGTCTAAATAAATCATTTTTTCCATATATCATCATTCCAACATCATATTCATTCATCCCAAATCATCATTTATCAATTTTGGAGCATTATTTACACATATCATATGCTATCTTCCCGAATGCTCTATCTTTGCTCCAAATTTTCGATGTTTCGGCATAATTCCAATTAAGCATTATAACTTTACTTATTTTCTCATGCTTAGGCATTATCTAAGCATGGTTTTACCATACTTAACATCCAAAAAAATTTGAATAGAATTTACTTACCCGAAGTAGAAAAACTCTCCTTCTACTTGCCTTTTCTCTCTCTAACCTTCTCTTTCTCTCTTCTCTCTTGGCTAGAACATGTGGGGGATGGGAAATGAAGTTGCTCAAGTGATTTTTGAGCTTAGGATGAATATGAATTCGTTCAAGGCATTGGCCCCCTATTTATAGTGCTCCAAATTTCATGAATTTGCAATTTACCCCCTCTTGCTTGAGGTATTAAATTATAAAATATATTTTTTTCTAATTTTAAAAGATGCATTGAGACAAGAGCAGCCACCCTAGGCCTGCTCCAGCCCCCCCTATGGCAGCCCTATTTTTCTAGATTTTTTGTTTATTAAAATTTATTTATTTTAAGCAAATTAATTCCTAGCCGTTGGTTTATGATGATGATCATCAGGGACCATTGATTTTTGTCAAATTTCCCAACCACCCCTCTGCAACATCCCTGCCATAGCTGCCTTTTCATTTAATTTTTTTATTTTTTAATTATTTATTTTAATAAAAAGTCAAAAGTAATTTAATGAAACAGATAAGTTACTTTTTGATCACCATTTGACGTTTCATCTTGACCCTTGATTTGTGATTTTTATCACATCTTAACCCATTCATCATGTTCATCATGAATTTTTAACCATCCATAAAAAATTTCATCTCAATCCGACGTCCGGATTGCAAGTTATGAATTTTTCTTTAATTTTCCTCTAAAATAAAAAATTGGATTAAAATATTAAAAAGAATTGTTATTTTCGTCTTGTAGTGATTAAATTTCCCTTTTTGTCTTTTCGTGATTAATTTAATCCAAATGATTAACTCTTAATCACCTCAGTTACTATTCACGTGCACTATTCATCCGAATTTCATAAATAATTATTTTAACCTCTATTCCCACATATTTCATATGAATGTATATTTTTTCAAATATATTACCTAGGGTTTACAACCCTAGGGTTTTATACACGTGTCTAAGATCGGAGTTTCACAATAATTGAGTTCAAAATACCCAAATACAATGTGTTTGTCAAGTGGGATCAAATTAAGTGTATACATTCACCAGTATCAAATAGAAATACAGAACCCAAAATAACTATGAATATAAGTATAAATCTAATGAGGTTGGTCCCCGGGGTTATATACTTCTCTAATCCCATCTCGATGCTCTTCATCTGGCATGTGATCTATAGACAAAGTAACAAATCATGTGAGTCTACATAGACTCAGTAAGTAGATAGCGACTAATAAAGGAAGTGAATCAATTAAGTTTCACATTGCATATGCCATGATCATGATGTAGAAAAATAATTTCTAAGTGACCATACATAATATGTGGATTCAACACCCACGCCCAAGAACATATGTATATAGAGGCATGTCTTTAACGAGTCATGCACAATCCTCCTCTCGTGTCAATAAAGGGCCATGAACAACCTTATCCAATCACGTAACTAAATAACTCATCACTCAATACACATAAATCAAATGTTGCAAACCACACGCATAGCATTAAAACCATCATTATGAGTTTACATCATGTTTAGTATACCAATTATCATACAAGCATTTCATTGAATACGTGGTAGGCATCGGAAAGAAAATATCTAGTTCTCCATATAAATCTAACCATTCAAGCTATATCACAACCCATCCAAGCTATATCACAACTCTCTAGGGAGAAACTAGCAATATGTCATCTGTTTCACCAAACCCACGTATTAATCCTAAACACTCCACGAATCCAACTAACCCTAGCTTGCCCTAATTCCTGAAAATACCTCATCCCATAAGGCTAAGGGGTGACGTCTATTCCCACTAGCTCTATAACGTATTTAATTACAAATACAACTCTTTGCTTGAGGAAAGAGAACATCTGCTTATCTAGATCACGATTTTCCCCAATGTCAGTGGCCCTAACTTTGAATCGTTTAGATTTTGAGCTGCCTTTGATGCGAAGAAGCGACCCCTGAGGTGATTTATCACAATCTTGTGGAGGTTTAGTGTTAAATTTGGGCGTTGAGGAGATGGGGAAGAAGAAAGAAAAGCACAGAAAAAGATGGCGAGAACAAGAAGGGAAAGGAAAAATGAACCTTAATCTCACGTGCCTATCCCTTTTTAAATGGACTTGCCACTTGGTGGGTTGGGCCAGATGTGGGCCCAAGACCTAACTTATTCTCCTTTTTTCATCTCACATTATTTCAGTATTTAAAATTTTTCTAGGGGTGCTACCTCCTTCACCCCTGCGACCTGACTGGGCAAGTCAAACCCCATACTTACTTTGCATTATGGGAGATAATCATATTGCTCCAAACAACGTGTCAATCACATACCTCTAAATCACATAATAACCAGGGGTTGCAATTATAGAGATGTGCAAGTGTATAAACTCATACTTATGTCTAACGAGCTTGTGAACGACGTCCCATATGCCTTACATGCCAAGGTTATAATACATGCATATATCTATTACACGTCCTCTGGTTGTTATAGCTATATACTTCGTGCACGACACTAATATCATTAATTCTTAGCAAACATATTCATAAATTACCTCATGGACAATGACAGATAATAATTTTTTTTAAAAATATATTTGCTCCTCACACATGCTCCTTGATAGGCTGGAAAGCCTAAATTTTTTACTTCGCCTAGCAAGCTGAAAGACCTAAATAAATCTAGATCTGTCATCCATGAGCACCAAATGCCTCTTTGATAAGATTTCTAGTAGCCATTATGGTGTTGCTACAGAAAAAGAAAGCTATTTTTGCCATGTTATTTGTTGGCCCGCGCATTCCTTAAAAATGTTCAATATGTACTCCAAATTTTCAATCTCTTCCACATAGCTTTAAGGAATAGTAAGGCATCATCTATAAAAAAGATAAGAGATACAAGGTCCATGTTTGCTGATTCGGATATCGCTAATGAAATTATTTCTTGGTGTTACACGCAATAAAGAGAAAAAGTCTTCTATGTAGTAAAGAAGTAAATAAGGAGATAATGGATCACCTTGTCTGATGTCTTTGCGAGCTCTTACTATATCCATTCTAAACCCATTAATCACCACTCTGCTGTCTTCAACCTATTGATTAAAATTTTTGACAATATTTTGTATAATACATTACACAAACTAATAGGTTGAAGTCACTTAGACTGCTTGTTCCCTGTTTCTTAGGAATGAGAACAATGTCCATCTGATTAAATGCTTCCATCATAATTCTTCTCCCTTCAAAATCAATGGCTTCCATGAAATTTTTTCATGCTAAGAACAACTCTTTTCCTATTACCAACCAATAATGTTGATAAAACCGTATTGGCCACCCATCTGGACCTGGAGCTTTCCATGGAAACATACCTTTAATTGAAAAAAATACTTCATTTTCGATAAGAGGGGCTATCAGTCTTTAATTTTCTTTAGCCAAATTACAAGGGAGAAAATTATCTATAATTCTATCAACATGGAAAAATTATCTGTAATTCTATCAACATCCTTAACCCCTATCAAGGTAAATAGATTTTGAAAGTAGTTAATAACTAACCTTTCTTTAGCTTCATGATAAAAAATAACACGATTCTTCTCATTTACTAGGACAAAATTGTTATTGCATCTTCTATCTGATACAATTTGATGAAAATATTTTGCATTTTGATATCTATAATATAACCAGTTAATTCTAGATCTTTACTGCTATAGGATTTTCTGGTCTTCTTCTAAAATAATAGGGCCAAACTCAAAAAATTTGGGTATTTATAATACTTTTTAAAAAAGTCCTTCTCACTGCACTTCTATGTATAACAGAAATATGACAACATGGCCAAATATGCCCTTACTAAGGAACCAATACCATTTGCTTGTGACGCCCCAACCCGAGGCGTCGGAGCCTTACTCCGGGATCATTTTCGATTGGTAAATGTGACACATGATTGTCGCTTTGTTCACGCAGCATGATTTTTGTATCTATTTCGTTTAGCGGAATAAATTTTTTTTCATTCCATTTCCTTCATCATTTTTTAAGAAATATATATTTGAAGTTAACAATACCTATCCATTACATCTACCAACTTATTCCTTTGCATCACACACTTTCTTATACTAGCATCAACATTTGTATATCACATAATCAATACACAGACAACCTCATTTCCATGTTACAAATAATCATACATTCATAAGTTGAAGTCAAATAGAATTCTCAACATAAACACTTATCTGTTCAAATCACGTTAGAGATATTCATAACCTGAAACTTAATTATAAATGCATATATTCATTCATTCTCAACATGCAGGTAATTAACATTCATCTTGCTCCTCTGCTTGTGCCTTGTACCTGCATGGGGTTAGGGAAAACAAAACGTGAGTGATAAACTCAGTAAACAAGCATTTTTCGTTTTCAAGAATCATTTTCATGACCCCATTTAGGGTAAACCTTTTCCTTATGTGAATATTTTTATGTTCCAAGATATTTTTCTTGTAAATCATTTTCATGACCCCATTTTGGGGCTTGTTTAGAAACAAGGCATATGCATGTAACCCTTTTCATGTATGTATTTGCATAGAAATCTTTTTATCTAAACTTTTATATATAAGCATTTCCTGTAAACACTTTTATAATCCAATTCTGGGTTTTTCATAAGAAAAGTATATGCAAATCCATTTCTTCCAATTCAATAGTGACATTTATCAAGTTATCATTTACCTTTTGGAAAAGAAATCTATCATGTAATAGCACGCTAGCTAGGTGGCCGTTTATTGACCTGCTCTCTTTTAAGGGAGGGCGCCGCCTGCCTCCCGCCTTTCCTTAGCGACTCGGCCACATGTAGAAGGGGCCCTAGTCCACCTGCAACCGCCTCTACAATTAACCTATTAATTGTTCTGGTGCACCATACATTATTCATTCATGTTCACATACTAGCATGATTTCAAAAAATATCACAGACATCGGTCTATCCTCTTTTTCAACTTCAAAAGTGGGCACAACCCACTTTAAACACATTTTCATAAACATTATTTAAACTTCAGTTTTAGGATGATCATCCTTAAATAATTTTAGAAGTATTTAAGTAAAATATTTTATAAAGCATTTGCAGTATCTGAGAAAACAATATTTCTAAAATCATTGCTTGTAATTAATTTTTGAAATCATCATGATAAAGGAATTTCTAAAACATCTTAATATTCAAAAAGAGAAAGCTTTTCTTACAATCATTTTTATTCCCATTTCTGGGCTTTTCGTAGATGAAGGATATGTAAACGCATCAATTTCATTTATCCACTCCGGCATTATGTACCTTGTTCACATGTCATTTATATCATTTTTATGTAGAGAAGAGCTTGCATAACCTTTGGATACTATTTTAACCAATGGAAATCAAATCATTTTGTGAAATCAACTTATCAGGTTGGACACCCTTAAACCCTTTTTAGAAATATCCGTATAAATCATTTTCAAGGTGTTTCATATTTAAAGAAATTAAAATTTTTTTCAAATAAACCATTTCAAAATGAATGAACTATTTCGGGACATTTTTTGTCTTCCAAAAATCATTTCCTGAAGAAATCCACCTTCTTTTACAAATCATATTTGCTTTGCACAATGCCAATTTTCTTTTTTTTACAATCCTAATTTTCTTTTCACAAAATTCTATAGCAATAAAATTTTGAAAGACTTATTTGAAAATACCATTTTGTGAACAAGTCAAAATTATTTTTTTTTACCATAAAATCCTTTAGAAATAACATCTTAAAAGGCTTGCTTACAATGGAACAATTCTAATCCATTTTAATAAGGCCATAGTTTCAAAAATTGTGCTTGCTTGTAAGAAAATCTTAGAATCATCAATATAAAGCACTTTCAACAGTTTCAACACTTGAGATGAAATCAATATTTTCAAAAGTTTGTTTGCTTACCTGTGGCGATCAACTTGCGCCTTCAATCTTTTCCTAGACAAGTGAAAATGATTTTCTTATACATTTACATAATATCTTGTGCTTGTATACCTTGTCTTTTTTTTTATCAATTCACATATATATATATATGTCATATGGTTTTCAATTCCCATATGGTTCACAACAAGTTAACTTTAAATCATTCTTTTTATGAGCAGCATCTACCTTTCTTAGTCATATATATACACTTATTTAACCTTAATGATTGGTTACTCGTTTCATTCAATACCTAAGTTTAGGGTATTAACCCTTTACAATTATTTATTTCATTCAACACTTGCATTTTAACGATATATATGTGTTATGAATCATCAACTCTTGAATTCAAAAGCTTCATTTACATGAACTTAGTGTTTCTCATTCCACCCTTGAACTATGAATTCTACTTATTCCATTGTTTTCTTGCTTGTTGTAACATAATCAACATAATTGAAGTAAATTCAAAACTAATACATCCACTTGGTTAATACCTTGAAATCTAAACCATATGAGGGCTACCGCAATTTGTTCAAGGGACTTCCTCAAAGTCTATTGCAACACAATTCATATCAAAATTTTGAAATTAACTACCTTTTCCAAAACAGCTCCGTACATTCATATTTTTATTAAGTTTCATTCGTACATTTGCGCCTTAATGATATACACATGAAAAATTATTAAACAACCACTCTTGTGGTCTTGTTAGGTGTTTGTTCATAATCTTTAACAACATAAATTCACTTTAAATTTCTGAAATCCATGTCCCTTATTCAAAATAGGCCTATATACCCTTGTTTTTATTGAATTTTACATTCTTAACTACACCTTAGTGTCATATACATGGAATACTATCTATCAACAACTCTTGCAATTGTTCTAAAGGCTTGTATATAATCTTTAGCAATTTAAATTCTCATAAAATTTTTAAAAATTTCATCCCCTACTCAAACAGCCCTATTTGACCTCATTTTTACTAAGTTTCATTTATACAATTGACACATGGAAAATCATCAACCCGCAATTCTTATGGCTATGTTAAGTGCTTATTTGCGCTTTATAATAACTTAAATTCATTAAAATTTCTAGAATTATCATCCATCATCCAAACAGCCGCGTATATGTATATATTCATTCAGTTTCATTCTCATACTTGCATATTAACTAAACATACATGTAAGATCCTTAATCACTAGCTCTTGGTTTTGAGATTCAACATACCTTAGTTGTTTAATTATGGAATTAGCTCAAACAACCAGAATTTCAATTCCATAGCACTTAGCTTGAACGTGCCATACTTATGAGTAGACATATGATTCACTTTGCAGTTGTAAATAACAATAAATGCTATGTATGAAATCCCTTAGAACTCTACTTATTGAACATTCATCAATCATTTAAGGGCTATTTACTCCTAGTTTAAACATTTATGAATCATCATAATAGTAGGTGTTAACCAAACATGACTTAGGCAATTAAATGCGAATTTCAAAAGCTTATAAACACTTTAATCATGGTGTGTCACAACCTATTAGATGCATATAAACATACCATTTGAATCCCAATACTTATATATCATTAGAGGCAACCACTTGCTTAGTTTTTCAAAGACAGATTTCACTCTCCTTAAAAAGTCCAAGCAGCCTTCTTTTCTTCCTTTTTTTGCTAAGTTTTTCTCCTTTACACCTTGCTGAAAACCGTCCTATATTGATGCCCTTTTACCCTTTTATATATTGCTGAGTTCTACCTTATGTTGCCACCTAATAATTCACAATTTTTGCATTTAATTGCAATTCAAATATGGGTCGTTAATCACACTTTCTGCTGCCCAACTTGAAGTCGTCCATCTGTCCCTGTTTTTGCCATATTATCATCATTTCATCTATTAAATTTTTACCTAATCTAAACTGTCCATCATCTCCTGCTGCTGCCACATATCCTCATCATTATTGCATTAATCTAGACCTGTTCAACACCTTGTATTCCTGTCTTGATCCAAGCCGTTCATTTTTGCCCATTTTTCAAAGCTTGAACACGTCCCTAATTCCAGCTACTTATCATACATATATTTCATTTTTCTTCTATTAAAATTCAGCCCAAAAATCCCCCTCTTTGACACCTCAACCTGAAGTAACTCCAAGTCAAAGTTTACTTTTGCTCCATTGATGATAAGTTGCCTTTTTAAGGCTTAAAAGTCAATGCAATTTAATAAAATTACTCATGACATTCCAATCCTTAAATGAAGTGTGGTTTAGGGTTCTCTAATGAGATTTTCTATAATCAAATCCATTCATGTTATAAAATACTTCAACTTAGCTATATATAAAAAATTTCATCTTCAAATGATGACTATATGATAAGATATCAACTAAATGAAATAAATTCACTAAATATCATGTGATTCTAATCAATTTACCCCTTTCCATTCATAATTTTCATAATTCAAACTGTTCATCATGTTGGGCATTCCAACTTAGGTGTTCCCCTAAAATTTCATGTCCATCCACCTTGTATATCATAAGATACGAATAAATCAAATAATTAATCATTAATAAATTAAAAATATAGCAATAATTACCATGCCACCTTACCATTCTCTACTCTTAGTTTGTCTTTTAGTGGAAGCTTCTTCTTTTGTTATTTAGTGGCACAACGTTTCAAGTAAATCAAAATTGATTATCTTAATCACTTTGCTTAATTAGTTGTCCTAATCTCATTCATTTAAATCAAAGAACATATAGTTTTAATCATTTCCTACTAATTTCCCATCCCTCATGTGGGTTATACCCAAACCCTTCATTTTATGAAATTTTCGAATCTCATTTTTATACAAGTTCTAAACTACCTTCATTAAGCTTATAATCAGGGTTTCACAATGCCCCATGATGGTTTTTGAAACCTCTTACAAAATTTTCAAGAAGGACCACCTTGAGTTGAAATTTTGCAAAATAGGCAGTAGTAATCCCATGAAAAATATTATTAGAGGCAATTTTGATATGTAAATTTTCAAACCCAAAAGTTACAAATAAATCTTTTTCATCCATTCTAAGGGTAGAGGTTTTTGGGCCCTAATGATCCCTCTTATTTGTTCCTACCCTCCTCCAAGAAAAAATTTGGATTATTTTCATTTTCATTCACACCATGCTTCCTTATTGTTTTCCAACTCAAACGTAAAAATTCCTGAATTTCTTCTTTGCTTCTTAAATTATCTATGGTTCATTATAGTTATGTGTTTATGGTCTATCTTACCAACAGAGATGCATCTTTTATGACATGTATGATCATCTGGTGATGACAGCAAGTGTTCTCATCACACTTTCAACCACATTACAATCAAAAATTATTTTTTTAAAACCATATTTGTGTGCATCATAAATTGCTAAATTTATAGTTTAAAATCGTTAAAAAATTAAATCCTCTTGTCCATATTGCATTTGGACTGATCCATGGAAAAAATCATTGTTTAGGTAATTTGAGTTCTTCCATAGAAAGCTCCCTTTCTCTTTCTATACTTCGTCATGTACCCCATGTCCAAGGCATGATGACCATTCCAAAGCCCACAACTAAATCCTATGTGTCATGATCTTATGATATTTCAAGAAAATCTACAGTAAATCATGTTCACCTATTGATGTTCATTTTTATCATATTATTTTAGTTCTATACAGATATGATGATGATTTGGGTCATATATAATAACTTCGCTTTAAGCCATTATCTATGAATGTAATCTTGTGTGTAAGTGTATAAATTACCTGCACACCATCCATTCTTTTCACCATTTATTATTCTGCATTTTAAAAAGTGTATTATTTAATAAAGGTTGATAGGGTGGACATATTAAGTCCCCGTCTATGTCTTCTTGTTTTATCAGTGAGACTCCTAGTTTTGCTAAATAACACGATCTTAGATTCACCGTTGTGGATTAATTATAACTCGAGCCATCCCAAAAATCATTTAACTTTTCTTTTCTAGGTTACCCTAGAACTTGCCTTCCATGACATCCCAACCCTACTGAGCTTTTATATAATTTTTTTAAAAAAAATACTCCTAGGACTTTTATATTAAGAGAAAAAAATATACTTTATGTATTTGTTCATTTTCTCTTAAACACCTCCTACTTAGACTCTCTATATTTCAGTACCTTATTGTACATGTTTTAACCATTATCATTTGGTTAGTGGTGACTCCAAATAAAATTAATATATTAATTTTACCTCTTATTTTACTAATAATTACTTGCATTCTTTCATTTTCATACATGATATTAATTGCTAATTTCACCTAATTGAAACACGTGTTTGATTTTGTCTAGTTCTGCATGAACTAAAAATTTTAATAACATACAACATTTGAAAATTTTAATGTTTGCATTTTTCTTCTTCAACTCTCATGTTTACATATTTGATCTTTATTCGCATTTTTAATCTTGAACCTCGAACCCCTCTTTTATACTTTTTATCTTTTTTATTTGCATATTTAATTTCTTATATCTAATTTGTATCTTATTTGATTAGCTAACTCGCTAATTCACATTACATATTTAATTTCTGCTTTTGCATAAGCATGCATCACCTCTAATTTTTGCAACACATTATAAATTTATTTTTCCGCAATATGCATTTTATTTCTATATTTTTTTTATTTTTAGGCTCATAAGTTGGTCTCTTTTGCATCCATTAGATTAGGCACTATAGTTTGATGATTCCACTAGGGACATTAGGAGCTCTTTATTTTTATTTCTGATTAAAAGCTCAAGAAGGATTTTCTTTTCTTTCTAGGAGAGTTTTGTTTATAAAAAAAGTTTAAAATCATAAGAGTATGAAAATATAAAAAATAAAAATATATAAAAAAGAAAAAATATAAAAAAAAATATTATTTTGATGGTTTTTGGGCTTTCTATGAATCCATGTCCTTCTAACTTATGATACTTCTTACAAGAATTGCATTAAACCTTGAAGTATTCAAATGACTGATGCACGATTGATAGTCACCAAAATTCTGTCCATTTTCTTTTAAATTAGACAAGGAACATATATGTATAATTAATTTGATAATATCATCCACCCAACATCTAATATTCTAGTAACCATAAGACTCATATACCATAACCCATTTAGCACCTCATTTTAATTAGTATTACAATTCACATAGAATATCCTACTAGTTTGTAATCAAAAATAAAAATATATAAGAAGGAAGTTCATAAAAAATCGTCAAAATCACTCAAAATAAAAGATCATATCAAAACTAAGAGATGAGAAATTTTAAAATATATATAAGATATATAAAAACATAAAAAATAAAAATCCGAAGAGAAATGGAAAAAATTTTAAAAATCAAAAAATCCTAAAATACACAAAAATATTAAAAAATCACATATATAAACATGTAAAAAAATTATATAGTAGTACAAAAAATTTTAATATCCAAAAGGTTTTAAAATCAAATATATTTAAAAAAAGGGATTAAAAGGAAAGGCAAAATAAAATATAAAAAATGAACAATGTCGGTTCAAAAAGTTTAACATAATTAAAATTTCAAATGTAAAAGTCAGTTTCAATTTAAATAGCCAAAATAGTGCCTAAGGAATAGTGAGTTAATTACCTCATAGTCCAATCCTTATTAGATCTCAATTGCGTTAGGCACACATGGCTAAAATATCTCAAAATAGGAGAGAATCATCCTCAAATCAAAGTATGACAAACTTCAGCAACATGACACAGTGAATGGATTAATTAGAGGGATGATATTTGAAGCATTAGATAGGTTAAGACCTAAAAACCAAGAAGATAATGGGGCATGTACTTTAGCTAGTAATACTAAAAGGAAAAGGATATGGATCATTATGAAGAAGAAGAACCAGTCTTGAAACAAGCCACCAAAAAAAGTGAAATTTATGAGGTAAAGAAAATTTGAAAACCACTAGAAAAATTTCATCAACAAAATAGGAAAGCTTTTCCATCATAAAAAATAGAAGATATGTATCAATTTTTTAATAGTAGTTTGACTGATAAATACTTTCATTGTCTAGCTTGAAGGAGACCTTGTCCTAGAGTTCATCTTAATACTTATTGTGAAGTTTTATATCTTTTAGTTGAGAAGGAAGAAGTTTTAACATGCTTATTCTAACATAGTCTAAAGAAAGACACTCTAAAGTGGTGTACTTCATTAGATTGTAAACAAATCAGAACGTTGAAAGAATTATTCTCAACCTTTCTAGATAGATTTTCATATAAGTTGAATTCTGCACCTAAAAAGCAAATTTAGAAGCCTTAAAGCGAAAACCAAGTGAAAATTTTCTAACTATGTGGCTAATTGGAGAGCATTAGTAGGCAAATGATGACAACTCTTGCTATGAGTGAACAAATATCTATTCTAGTGAATTCTACCTGCTTGAGTATACCTACTTATCATATTTCTCACCCATATGCCAATTTTCACCCAAATAATTTAGATCAGGGACCAAGTAATGGCAGGAATTAGGAAAAGGGTGATAGGCCCATGGCCATACCAAAGCAGAGTGGCAATATAGCAAAAATAGGATATGAATGCAATTGACATATCTATAAAATAAAAGCCAAATGAAACTAAGAGACCGTTTAAGAAGTTTACCTGATTAGCACCTATACTAACATCATTGATATGTTATTTAAAAAAATATGCTCATACCATTACAACCCAAACTACCATCTAATCCCTTGCTAAGGAACTATAGAGAAGATGAGTATTATGCTTATCATTAGGGGAGAGGCTACTATTATCATAATTAATTTTAATAGAATATCCTTCTTATTTATATCCTAATTCTACACCCACTCTTTATACCTTTTTTCTTAGCATTTCTACTTGCTTTTACTCCTTCGAAGCTACTGCTATCTACCTTTCTTTTTACTTTTTCCCCTATTTATTTATTTTTTCCATTTCTACTTTTTTTATGTATTGCTTTTATCTTACTTGCCTTATTCGGAGTCATGAATGTTATTCACCACTTTTTATCTAGCCCTTCCTCCTCTAGTATGGATAATTCTAACTTAGGCATCCCTTTTGCTGGTTAAAAACTATCTAGATGGTTGGTTCTTTATCCGCTATAGAAAACCTTGAGTTGTCTTCCTTTCACCTAAAAATGACTTGGAATTATTTAAGATTGTGCTCAATCATCCCTTCTTAGAAACTATTGCTGGGTTTTGGATCCCCTCTTTAAGGATATTCAGATTTGGGAGTATGGAATTATCTCCTTCTCTATAGGAGACTTCTAGACTTAGAGGACTGCCTCTCTTCAAGAATGTGTTGGTTCCTCCCTCTAAGCATATGGTTGAAGATTTATTAACTTATTTATTTAATGAAAATGCTAGGTGTTTTGACCTTTTTGCTCCTACCGAATCCCCTTTGGTTTCTCTAGAATTATTCTATGAAGAATTTTCTATTAATAGGGAGTGTCGTAGTTCTCCTAGAGGTATTTCATTTTAGAATGCACTAATATTGGGAATCATTGCAGAACTCTTACTTCAATTTTTTTTTCTTGAAGATAGGACTTCTTCCCTTTATGTATATGACTATCCTAAGGAAATCATTAGTCCCCACCATCTTGGTTGGGATTCATTAAGGCCTGACTCAATTTTATGAAAGAACCGATCCCTTGGAAGGGTGCTTATCTGTTTTAGAATTTATATATCATTGTTGTTGTTTAAGGGGGACTAACAAGCAGTTGGAAATCATGTATGTATATATATTTTTTATTGTCTACGTAAGGATTGGCTCATTAGATTCTATGTGCAAAATATGGTTGCCTATAATGCTTAAAATTTGTACATATCTGGAATTAATTTGTGCTGCCTATGGTTAAAACATGACATGATGCTTAATGGTTAGATGAAAATGTGTATGAAGTTCCAATTTTGCAAAAAATATCCATTAACATGTGTTTTCTATTGGTTAAAACATGACATGATGCTTAATAGTTAGTTGAGAGTGTGTATAGAGTTCTAATTTTTCTGAAAGATTACATTATATGTGTTGCCTATGGGCTAAAACATGACATGATGCTTAATTGTATATTGAGATTGTGCATAAAGTTCCAATTTTGACGAAAAATATGCATGTTAGATAATGCTTATTAGAACTTGTGAACTCAATTATGGAAAATTTTAAATCAATGATAATTTTGATTATTAACAACTCAATTAAAATAAAATAAATCTAGTAATAAAGTGTTTGGTTATGCTTGTGCAAGATAAAAAATTCAAAGTTTAAAATACAAGTGTAGCACAGCTGAAGTCATAGGTCAAGTTGACCTCATTGCAACTTAGGTGAAGTTATTACCCTGGTTGACTTCAGGAGCAACTTCAAACATCAATTTGGGGATAAACTTGAAAGAAAGCAATCAAGTGAGAATGAAGTTGGGGATCAAGTCAATCTCATTTGTGACTTAAGTGAAGTCGTTCTCTAAAGTCAACTTTGAAAGCGACTTGGAAGAATAACATTAAAAAAGGCTTTACTAAAAAAAAAACTCAAGTTGAAGTCACACCCAAAGTTGACTCCATCTATAACTTCAGTAAAGTTGCACTTGTAGTCAACTCAAATAGCAATTTAGAAGAAGAACATAAAAAAAGGCCTTATTGGAAGAAAAATTCCAGTTGAAGTCAATAGCCAACTTGACTTCAACTGTAACTTAGGTGAAAGTCGTATTTTAGGTCAACCTAATATGCGACTTTAGTTATAAGAGTCATAAAAAATTCGAATGTTGGCACATTAAATATGCATCACCCACCTCAAATGTTCAAAATTCTTCAAGGTTATAATTACCCTGGGGAGAAGAATTAAGAGGGTTAGCAAAAACATCCATTGAGTTCCCACCTTCCTACTTACTTGCATTTAAAGCTTCATTAAAATAAATATTCAAGTTAATCTCTCAAACATACTACAAAAAGCTACAACATCTACTTACTATCTACTTCAAATCAAGAGCTTGTTATGCCTAACGTCCTACACAAATTTGTAAAGATTTCATTTATTTGACTATTGATTGTTATTTGTTGGTGCTTGGCTTAATGTTAGAGACCAAAGCTAAGGTACAGAGACAAGCAAAAAGTTAGTTAGTGGTGTGCTTACCAACTATTTATGCTGGTTATGAAAAGCCCCTGAGAGCTTAAGCCATCCAATTGGGACCAGCAGAACTAAGTGTGATATTTCGATGTATGTCGAGTTTTCAAAGCACAACATGAAACCTTTAAGTTTACTTACCTTTGAATCCATAGCTTGGTAGATAATTGTAGTCATAGCTCCATTAATGATCCTTGATCATTTCCATTATTATACTTTCTTTAAACTTAACTACACTATTAGGACTATTTTCATCGTTCATTCAAATCTACCATTCGAATCTCACATACAGCAATCCATTTACATAGTTGCTAGTACTCAGGGTATTATATTCTACCCCATAATAAAAAGTTTTGACCTCAAAAATTGTACATCAAAACATTCTAAGACATGAATCTCATTTCTTTCAAGTCCATTAAGGGGATGTTTAGGAAGGTAAAAGTTGTGAGAAATATGGTATTTGGTACGAGTAGAAAATGAAATATTTTGTAAATTGTGTGATTGATATGAAACGATAGGGGTAAAGTTGGAATAAATAGATTTGCTGGAAGGTAGTTGATTGGAAAAATGATTAGAATATAGGGGTAAAAGTGGAAAAATATAATAATTGATTGATTAATGAGGTGACTTGAAATCCGTGCCCACACTATTTACCTCCCACATTTCCCACCCCTTATTCCCAAATGTCCCCTAAGCGTTTGGAATAAATCATATCTCATTTAATCACTCTCACAAAGATTTCACATATATGCATTGTCAATCATTTTAACTCATCCAAAAATGAAACCAACTCTAGGGCACGAGCCCCCTATCATCCATCTCAACAATATCAATTCCATTCGTTCTATTTCATCTTATTCAAGACCAAACTCAACGACAGGGTCAAACTCCAAATCCGTTATTCCAAAACACTATCCAGTCTATTGTAAGGATCAATCCCTTAAAACATATAACACTTGATCGTGCATTGATATAACACAAAGCATCAAGCCTCTACCTGTAAGCGCATAATCAAGTTTTTACAACTAATATTGAGAATCCAATTCCAAAACCCCAAGCAAACACTAAAACTCAAACTGAGGAAATTCTCTATTCACAAACTCCCAAGTCGTAAAGCTAAACCATTATTGGGAACCAACTATCCCAAATCAATTTAATATCATGAACTAATATTGGGAGTCAACCTCCCTAATTCAATCACATCAAACATAAATACTGGGATCAACCTCCTCATTTGAATCACATCCAAAGCAATCTCAGGGATCAACCTCCTAACTGAATCATATCCCAAGCTAATACCGAAGATTAACTTCCCTATCTCATTCATATCCCAAAACCAACATTGAAAACTAAATCTCAAAACTACAAAATACAAATCTCAATACTGAATTAACACAAAGAGTTGCCATAACTCTTGAAACAAAATTCAATAAAACATGGGTCTCCAAAAACCCAAAGCACAAGGACAAAACATATTCCAATAAATCAAGTAGACAAAACTCTCTTATCATTTTGTATCCATACTAATAATCTTTCTTATCATCTCTTTAGAAAATTATCCTTCTCTAACAACACATAATATATCATCTATATCTCGAAAATGCACCCAATCAATCAAACGCATTCTCTTCATCTTTAGAAATCACCAACCATTTCTAACTCATATCTCCAAACCAATACTTTATACAAGTCCAATTCATCTCAACTTTCACCATTGCGTCCATTATACCTTGCTGCTAGTATTCTCAATTACCTTGAATCACTGTGGTCTTTTTCTTTCATTCGATGCGATTCAGACAGAAAGGCTGACATAGATGTTATGGATCGAATTTTTTTCTTTGAATTCAAATTGACTATAATTCCTTAATCCATCCTAATTCAAGCTCTAATACTACTTCTATAGCGCCTCGCCGGCCACCATCCCAGACTGGTGGTCGCTACGGTAGAGATCCATAGCATTTCCTCAGGTTTTACCATAATTTTAAAAACAAAGGACCACATTTGTATAAAAATTTACCTGTGACAATCCTAGATATCTACAAGTAATCCATCAATTACATATACAACAACAAAAACCAATTGAATTATAATTATTTTCTTCATTCCCATCTCAATGGAAGTAAAATACATATTCATAATTTCCAAATACAATAATTATACCTTAGTAGGCCATACATCTATGTCTCATTTCAAATATATAAATACCTCTCACGACTAATCATATGGTATACATTATATCTTATAGGTACATGAGTCTCAAATAACTATAATATAAAACTAACATGACTTATACCTAGAACATTCCACATCAGCTTCAGAACATAGCTTATAGCTAAATGCCTGTAGTATTAGTCCTGCTAAAAATGTTAAAAATAAACACGTGAGTTGGGTAAACTTATTAAGTAGGCGTGTTTGATAAAAATAATGACAAATTCATGCCAAATTTATCATATGTCATGTCATCACATACAATGCAAACACTAGGATCTCACTAGCCCTACACAATCATGTCATACTACAAATACACATATGAAACAAACTAACCCCATGTCCATCAAGGGCCGTGAATCATCATGCCAATAAAGGGCTATGAGCAATCCTATTCAAATCATGCATATGCACTACTCATGTCATATGCATCATGCTCATGCTAAAACCATGCCTCGTGCTCATTTCAAACCATGCACCATCGGTTTATCAAAACCATTTAGAAACACATAGCTAACAATGCCAACTTATTTTTAAAGGGCCTAGCCACAATTTATCAAATCAACATTTAACATGCAAAAGTTCACACCAAGCCATCAAAAACCCAATCAAATATACAACCCATGTCAATTCATCACAAATTTCAACAAACATCCAACCATATCCTCAAGCATAAAGTCCAAGCCCCATTTTAATTCATACAACCCATATTCATCAAGTCATTGCAACTTTCATTCCAAATAATTTAACTATACACATCCATTTATATATGATTTCTAGGCGAAAAGCCTCACTAGGGCACTTCAACAAACACCTCATAGGCAACTTATGAAAATTAAACTAAACTCATTCAAAATTCATGCGATTCCACCCAACACATAATGATATCATGCAAAACTACTTTTAAACACTTTCATTTCATCCTTTACATGCATTTCTATTAAATTCAAATAAACATCCAATAATATTCTTAAGCACAAAGTTCAAGTTCCATTTCTATTCATACAACCCATATCCATCAAGCCCCATCACAAGTTCTAATCCAAATAATTCAGCATCGCATATTCTCCCTAGCATTTGTAATACATTATTCACATCATTAAGGTCCTACACCTTCATTCATATATGGTTTCTAAGCATTAAGCCTTACTTGGGCATTTTACAAACACCTTATAAGCAATATATGAAAATTAAACTAAGCTCATTCAAAATTCATGGGATTCCACCCGATATATGATAATATCATGCAAAAATACTTTTAAACACTTTCATTTCATCTTTTACTTGAATCCCTATTAAATTCCAACAAATGTCTAATAATTTTCGCAAGTACAAAATTTAAGTTCCATTTCAATTCATACAACACATATCCTTCAAGTCCATCACAATTTCCAATCCTAATAATTCAACATCACATATGCCCCAAGAATTTGCAACACGTTATTCACATCATTAAGGTCTTACACCACCATTCATATATAGTTGCTAAGCATTAAGCCTCACTTAGATATTTCAACAAACACCTTATATGCAACATTTAAAAATAAAACTAAACTTACTTAAAATTAATGGGATTCCACCCAATGCATAATAATATCATACAAACCACTTCTAAACACTTCAATTTCATCCCTTGTATATTTTAAATCAAATTCTAACAAACATCTAACAACATCCTCAAGCACAAAGTTCAAGTACCATCTCAATTCATACAATTCATATTCATTAAACCCATCACAAGTTTCAATCCAAATAATTCAACATCATATATGGCCCTAAGCATTTGAAATACATTATTCACATTATTAAGGTTCTACACATTCATTTATATATGGTTTCTAGGCATTAAACCTCACTTGGGCATTTCAACAAATATCTTATAAGCAACATATGAAAATCAAACTAAACTCGCTCAAAATTCATGAGATTATATCTAACACATAACAATATCGTACAAAACCACTTCTAAACACTTCTATTTTGTCCGTTACATGCATTTTCATCAAAATCCCTAATTTCCAACCTCTTTATAATCTCTAGACAAGCCTCATCTCTCAACGATTTATCTAAATCACAAAAACAAACATGGTGCCCACAAACAATCACAAAAATAACATGATTCTAGCCTAAATCCATGCTTTGATTCAAAAAAATAACTTATTACCTCGAATTCATTTTTACCCAAAAATCTTCAAGATCTCCTAAGCTCCAAGCTCTCTCCTTGATCCAAGAAGCTTCCTTGATGTAAAAATGAGATGAATCCAAGCACTTTTAAGTAGTTTTCATGGGGGTTGAGAGTTAGAAGCATAGGGAGGAAGAAGGGAAAGAAATAACATGAAATGGGGAGGGTTTGGACCCTCTCCCACGTTTTAAATAGCAAGGCACACGACCTGGGCCGTGTGTTCATGATTTGCGCCGTGTGAGCCCATAAATGACCTGTTTTCAGCTATGTTATACCAATTTGCTCATAACTTTCTGTAGACAGCTCCAATTGAGACGATTCTTTTTGTGTTGGATTTTTAACTTCAAGTACTATCACTTGATAAATTTCAGCTCAAAATTTCATAATCTTAAAATTTGACATGCATTTTACTACACAGCTTTAACGACAACTTTCACTCATTTACAAGATAAATGGCTATAACATGTCATAATATTCCCAACAACAAATCAAATTTTCAAACATATCTTTTATTATCATAATATTATATTTATATAATTTATTTGCTCAAAATATGTCTTATATAAAATTTGACCCGTCAACTCAACTCTTTAGCCGTTTTGCCTCTACAACGGGTCTAATTTTCCCAAATCATATAAATCACCTCCAATGCCTCCAAAAATATTTCTCATGTATCACACATACATCTAGCATCTCATACATGTTAGAAATCACAATGTTCCATGTCGTTTTGAATTTTCACCCATTAAGTTTATTACTTACTGAATTTTCGCTATTAGCCTTAAATGACTCCATTATCAAAATTATCGTACTTAATTCATTCTCAAACTTCATGAGCACAATTAAATTATGATTACCATCATTCTCATGTAAATAATATCTCCCATTAATGATCCATGGTCATTTCCATTATTAAACTTCCTTTGGGCTTAACTACACTATTAGGCTCATTTTCATCGTTCATTCAAATCTACCATTTGAATCTCACATACAACAATTCATTGACATAATTGCTAGTACTTAGGGTATTATAGGTTAGCTATCTACTACCTGTGAACTCAACTAGCACAAATTACAAATCAAAAGTTGAATTTTGATGATTAGCAACCAATTTAAAAAATTAAAAGCTACTAATGAATTTTGGGTATGTGCGTAGAACTTAGAATCTTAAACTTCAAGCATAAGACAAGTGAAGTTGCATATTCAAGTCAACTCCGAGTGCGACTTGGGTCAAGTTGCAACCCAAGTCGACCCCCAGTACTGACTTCAAATGCAATTTTGAAGATAGAAAATTTCAAAGGAGAGTTTTATAGTTGAATTCATACCCCAAGTTGACTTGGGTGAAGTTGAAGATAAAGGGTGTGTTTGGCAATGTGCAGAGAATGTCAAGTTAAAACTTTTTAATTTAAAACTTTTCACTCTCTACAACTATCATATTTTTTAATTATTTTTTACATTTTTCATATACAACTACCCTACTTTTCAATCATTTCTACACAACTAACCTATTTATTTTAACTTTATCTTCTTTACTTCTCATCATTACCCCTATCATATCACATCATTTGACAAATTTTATTCTCCAAAACTATTTATCAAAAGTTTTATCTATTCCCAAACACACCCAAAGTCAACTCTAGTTGTGACATAAAGACCGTCAGAGACCCAAAATTTCTTTGATTATAAAGTGTCATTTGAAGTCACATCTCAACTCAACTTCACGTATGACTTAGGTGAATTCGAAGTTAAATTCAACCTAGAACTTGGAACTTGGAAGAACAAAACAACATACACATGTTTTATACCAAAATGGAAAAGGAAGTGGCACCCTAATTTGACTTCATATACGACTTGGGTGAAGTTCAAGTTGAATTCAACCCAGCCATGAGACTTCGAAGCTAATATGTAGAATATTCAAACACTAAGGAGCTGAAGCCCCAAGATATTATGATGTTACATTTCAAGTCGACTTCACATGTGACTTAGATGAAGTCCTGTCACCAAGCTGACTCCATCTAAGACTTCAAGGTCAAGATTTGAAGAAAAATCCTCTGGAACCAAATGAAAAGCTAAATCAATACCAAAGTCGACTCTAGTTAGAACTTAGGTGAAGTTGCAAGCCAAATCGACTCCAACTGCAACTTCATTCATAACGGTCAAATTTTTTTTTGAATATTGGTGCATTAAATATGCACTACTACCATAAAACATTCGAATTTTCTTCCAAATTGTTTAAGAGACATCAAGTGGAGTTAGTGGGGTTAGCTAGGGAATTCATTATGCTCTCACCTTCCCATCCTCAAGCATTCAAAGCTCACATATTTTCTTCAACTTCAAGAGTGAGCTGACTTTTGTGCTACAAAGTTCTACTTGAATCTATAATGTGTATATATTCTTATTTCAAGTTCTTTATCATATTTGTATACTTGGCTTGGTATTGGAGACCCGAACCAATGTGAGAAATAAGTAAGGTTGGCTAAAGTGGTACTCACAAACTACTCGTGAGCTATTATAAAGGCCACTTAGAGCTACAACCTATAAGAGAGGTAAGGCACTAAGTTGCATTTGTTGAAGTGTTAATGAAATCCAAGACACAATAGATATGTATTTAGAAAAGTGGAGTAGAGGTGTTACCCAAACCACTATAATTCTATATATTTTTTATATATTTATTTTTACTCTATAGGTCTCTCATCTCAGAACCATAAGTTTCCTTTAAGGAGACTTAATATCAAGGGGTCCGTTTCAATTAGTAAAGAAGTTTTAAGAACCCAATTTACCCCTCTTCTCTTATTAAGCAAACAAATCAGGACTAACACTACCATTGCTTCCACTTGTGAGGGGCTATCTAAGTATAAAATTTTGGTGGAGCTCATTGCACAAACTATATTATAATCTTCTTCCTCAATTGAATGATATAGTATTTTTTTTGTTATGGAAGTTGTATGAAATGAATATTAAACTCAAGACTTCTTGGGGATGATGTATTTTTTTGTTTTATAATAGAGTCTAGACTGTAAGATTCATTTTATAGGTTTATGACTAGTGGCATAATTTTTTTTAATCTGTAATGCAGAAGTCAATATCTTTAGGAAAGCTTGTAATGAAAATAGACATTTTTAGTTTTTCATATTTTTTTGTTTCTTTTTCATCTATTGATGTAACTGTTGATATGGATGTGTCCATAGTTTTCAATGTATCTCTAACAAGGGACAAATGATATGCATCCATGGATCACAAATCCATGGAAATGTATTGTCCAAATAGGTAGCTAGGCAATGGGATAACTTGAGGATGTTTCTGAAAGAATCATTCACCATGAATTTAGTAACTATAGCTAATGTTCCTTCTGGTCAATATTAGACAAAACTCTAGAATGCCAACCCATTTGGATGGTGAAGCCTGGATAAGATTTCATTTTCTCGCCAAAAGTCAAAGGTCAATCTTTCTTATTCAGATGATCGACCTATAAAATAGCAACATTTGATCCCCTCCACTTTCATGATAAATAGTTTTCAAAAGTGCCAAAGCCAAGTTCTCTTAGCTCTTTAAGATCTTCATTCTTTAGTATTAGTTGGTAATAATCTAAAAAATCTTTTGTTACACCAAAGTTAGAGAAGCCTAAGCCTAACAAATTGAAAATCTCATGGTTATGGAAAAGAATCAGATAAGAAAATTAAAAATAGAATTAAACAAAATCCAAATTTATTTATATGCAAATTTAGTGCCTCCTTGCTCAAAGCTTAAGAGGTGTAAATTGATAGATCTTGCTTTGCAATATAAATTATTCAGTTTAGATAGATGGAAAGGTGAAGCCGAAAATCCTTAATAAGTGATAATTAGTCATTCTATGAACATATCTCCACGAACATGCATTAACCCAGTCAATTTGATTGTATGTGAGGTTTTGTAAATTTTTTGAAATTTTCCTTTTAAGGATTGTTATGTTTTCTTAAAGTCAATGTTATATTGTTAGCAAATTATGGCGAAATGGATAATCTAATTTGCAATATCCCATGAAAAGATAAGCAATTTTGTAAAATGTCATTGTAAAATATTAATTTATAATATTTTCATGTAAAGAAAGCTCATCCGTTACAAGTATGACTTAGGCTTTGATAGGTTCTTGAAACATATAATAAATCTAGTTCTTATTTTCCATTCTTTATAAAATATGGCAATGGCTTGATCTAAGTAAAAGAAGGGGATGGAAATGGTAACAAGCTATAGGCAAAGGAAAAAGGTATTAGGACAACATGTATTGTTGGATAAAAAGAGCTACCTATATATTATTTCAATAAGACGTTGACCCCTACTAAATTAAAATACCTAAAAATAGAAAAAAACTTGCTTGGCCGTAGTCATGGCTACTCAAAAGCTAAGGTAATATGTTATGCTATGACGACGCTTCTCCTAATTTCTAAGCAAGATCTCATTATGTATTTGTGTTAGAAAACTACAATTACTAGAAGACTATCCCAATGAAAGTCGCTAAATACAGAGATTGATATTATTTATGTTATGTAAAAAGTAGTTAAAGGTCAAGTACCAGTAGATTATTTAGCACTTCAAGTTTTACTAGATTATCAATCTTTACTAGATCAATTTTAGATGAGGAAGTTCTAGCCATTAATGAAGAACTACCACAACCAACTGCTTGGAGCTTGTACTTTTACAGTGCATGGAATGTTAATGGTGGAGGAATAGAGCAATCCTATATGATCCTAAGGGGTTGTGTACTATGATAGCAAAGAAACAACATTTTCACGCACCAACAATGTTGAAAATGTAAAAAAAAAGTTTAACTAGTATTAAGGAAGCTTAAAATTTGGGGCAAACAAGCTTCAAGTATTTGGAGATTCACAGTTAGTAATTAGTTAATAAACAAGACAATGAAAAACTAGGGATGAAAAACTAAAGTCGCACTAGATTGTTTTAGCAAAGTTTAGTTTACCGATTTGAAGAAATAACATTATAACCTTGGAGGTCAAAACCAGCTAACTGATTCTTTTGCTAGCCTGACATCAATGATAGAAATCCAATATGGAATAGCATCACTAGAATGCAACTTGTGTCGGCCCATTATAGCATGCTAATTTTGTATGTTACCATGAGCTGACAAGTGGGCCAAAAATATAAAATATGTACAACGCATAGTATTAAAAAATAAAAAGTAAATATATGTAAAGCTAAAAAGTAAACATGCATATGCAAGAGTATAAAATAAATGTTATGTAAAGTACAAGAAAAAAATATGCATATGTAAGATTGAAATTAAATATGTAATGCGAATTTGCGAGTTAGTGATTAATATGATGTGAGTTAGATACAGAATTTAAAAATCAAAAAATAAAATGTGTAGAAGAATGATTCAAAATGAAAATGAGAATAAATATAAAAGAGTATAGACATGTGGGATAAAAGGGAAAATGTAAGCATTAAGTTTTTTATATGATGCAAGTCAAAAACTTTTTAGAAGATGGGAAATTAATCAAAGTCAGACATTTATATCAATTAGATGCAATTAGGAACTAGTAGGAAGCATGCAAATATAAAGAACTAAACACATGAAAAATTGAAGTTGTCATTAATTAAAAGGGTGATTAGTCTTGTTAAATAGCACTATACAATGCAAAGATTTTAAGGGGCCTCCAACAAAAGATAATATAATATTAATTACTTTATATCCTTTGATTTAAGGGCCTTAAAAATATTAAATATTTTTATAAAAAGCTCAGGAAGGATTTTTGAAAGTGTTATTTGTGTCATGAAGTTAATTGAATGGAAATCTATTTACAATTACATGTAGCTAAAAAAACTAAATGGGAATTTATTCCCTGCATCGTATAACCAAAATCATGTAGCTAAAACAAGAAAAATAAAAGAATTTAGAAAGAGATAACATGGATGGCGGTAAATGGATGAATTCTACCCTTTTCTTCCTTCGCTATAAAAGCTCCAGCCCACACTCACTTATCACTACCTTCGTGTTTTTACTCCATCATTCTATTCTCCCTTTGCCTAGACATCGTGAGGATCAGGTATTTTTATAATAATTTTTCCTCTACCATGAAGTAATTCATAAATATACATTTAGTAGTTAATGATGTTATTATTATTTAAACCGTTTATAGATGTGGCACCTAGGGAACATGTAGTGCATGCATGTATTATAATCTTAGGATATTGAGCTGTATGCGACATAATTCATGAGCATATCAGATACGAGTTATGAGTCGTGCATTGGCATGTTTACGTGGTTGCACCCACTTGATTGTGGTATGATTCATTAAGTATTGATTGGGCACTATGACAATTTTGAGCCATACAGAGTAAATAAAATGTTTTACCTGCCTAGTCAAGTCACGGGGGTCAAAGGGGCAACGCCCTTATGAAGGTGAATTGTGGAACGGCCTTGAAGAAATTTTTAATTGATAAAGTTCGGTGGGATGAGAAATTAGTGGTAGATTAGTAATTTGGGCAAAACGAACATGAGCCAGGCTATGTAGTCATTTACATGGCTTACCCCTTCTTCTTCGATTTTCTTCTCCTTCTTCTTTCTTCTTCTAGCCCTCAACCCGATCCTACCCTTCGTAGAAACCCTTTGAACAGCTTCGAGGATCATTGATTTATATTAAAATAGCTTAAAATTTTGGAGATTCAAGTTAGTGTTATTGATCTGGGGGAGAATCCCAATCCAGTTAAGTAGATGATTTATTCTTCTTGAATCGCAATAGGATTTTGTTGCCTTATCATATTGTAGAGCATGTGGAATACACTACACTCATACAATTTGTTGCTGGGACATTTTAGGATGTGAAGGGAGATGAGTTACATAGAATGTAGAGAAATTTAAGATTATTAGGTGATTTTTGTAGGATGGTTTATATATAAGCTCTTTCATATCATGAGAGGGTATGATGGTTCAAATTCAACAGTTGAATGTGAATAACTAGTAGTTTTCCTTATAGCGCCTATCAAATATTTGATGAAATTCCAATATGATAAATGGTATATTAAAGTTGCAAATAAGCATATGTAGAAATATTATAATGTATGTGGTTTGTGATACTAATTTTTATGATTATTGTGTTCCAGATCTTGGATTTCTCTTGTATTGCATTGATTTTAAACACAGTAGCAAGGGCTTAGTTTCTCTACATTGTGTTCATTAGAAAAGAGCTATGTATGAGTGGTTTATTCATAGCCCTTAATTAATATGAGAAAAAAGGTTGTCTATGGCCCTTGGTTGACATGAGAAGAGGGTTGTGCATGATCTATTAAAGACATGCAGTTATAAGTATATGTTCTTGGGTGCGGGTGTTAGTTTCATATATTATGCATGGTCATTTAAGAATCGACATACTGCATCATTGTTACAACATGTGCATCATTGAGTCTTATTTGATTTCATTCTATGCTAGCTACTATTTATTTACTGAGCCTGTTTAAATTCATGTGATTTGTTATTTTACTTTTAGATCATAGAACATGTGAGGAGTCTCAAGGTGGGGCTGGAGTAAGACGCAATGCTGAAGACTCTACTCAATAGATTAGGATTTATGTTCTTAGTTATTTTGGACTTTGTGTTTCTATCCAATACTAATGAATGTAGACACTTGATTAGTTTGACCCAACTGTGATGAATATATTATACCTGTGCAATTTGAACTTGTCTATAAACTACATGAACATATATATAATAATCTTTGGATTACCTTGTTGTATAATGATGGAATATGAGGATTCTCTTGTTATATAGATGTCTTTATATTATGAATATGTAAATATATAAATGTAAAGCTAATTGTTATATTTTTAGAATGAAATTATGATGTTCATATATAACAGATTTCGTATTCCATATCATCTTCTTATAGGCTATGAGAAAATGCTGCCAAATTTTTTAGGCAACGAGGCAACACAGAAATCCCTATACTCACTCAACACTCTCACTTCATTTCTCTCTAATCTCTAGTTGCTAAGTGAATAAATCATCCACTTTCTCATAGAAAATCTCCAACTCCTTATCTTTTAGCCTTGTTTTCTCACATTTTTTCTTCTTACATTTCCACTCTCTCTCAATGATGACCACCAAGTGAAAGACCCCACTAAATGGGCCATAACCTCCCTTCTTTGATCCAGACACCTATCCATAGGCTTGATATGTACGAAATTTGTTGCATGGTCTCTATTTATTTTATTTTGCACCAACACTATCAACATAGTTTGCAAATTACCTCTTTATAAATCCTTGATTTGTAATTTTTTATGAGTAATATTCGAAACACCTTGCTGCCCATCATTTTACCATGCCTAGAAAGTTAACTCTTTATTGCATTGTGACCATTGGATTCAATTGCCTTCATTGGATGCTAAAGATTCACTACACGTGTTACCATAGCTAATTTACCCATGCAATAAAGTAAGTCCCACCATCCCACTATTAGGGGTGCAACTCGGGTCGAGTTATACCGGGTTGGAGTGAACCCAAACCCTAAGCCAACCGGGTTGGAGTAAACCCAAACCCAAACCCTAAGAATTTAATCAGCGTTCGAACCGGCTTAGGACCGGGTTCGCATTGATTTTGGTTTGGTTTCAGGTTAGAATTCGGGTTATCAATAAACTGTTTTTTTCCAAATTTAATTGTAATCTAAAAGAAAATTATTGGAATATACATACCTGTGTTTATAAAGTCAAGCCTCACGCTGAATTCTGCAACGTCCTTTCAAAGAATTCTGCAAAATCATGTTGAATCCTGCAATATTCTTTGAATGAACTCTGCAAGCAATTTTTCAACATCCTATAGGCACAAATAAATGATAAATTAATTAGTTTTATGACTAGTTTGTCATTTCTATTTAATAGCTAATGGAAATGACTCAAGTGTAGCAAATAAAAAATGAACATATCATACCAATTATTGTAGTTGAAACTAAACATTATCATATAAATTGCTGAAATTGAATTCAAACTGAATATTTATCATACAAATTGCTAAAATAAAATTGACCACTTGTCATACCAATAAACTTAAAATATGAATCAAATTTATACTACAATCTGAAATTCAAACTAACAGATTTCTCATACTAACGGAAAGTATAATATGAAATAGATTTATCATGTCAACTCAAATTCAAACATAATCCATATAACAGTTATTCAAAGCAACTAAATCTAAATACACTAAGCATAATTATTCAACATTCCAATCTAATTTAAGTGCAATCCAAATTTAAAATGACAATATAAACAAATCTCAAGTTTAAATAAGTTTACATCCACTTTTAAACAAATTCAAAATTCAAATGAGTTCATGTCTCCAAAGTTTCCAAAAAAACTAATGTCAAGTTCTTCCTCATCGATTTACATCTTCAAAAATAATATGCATCAACCTAGACAAAAAAAATGCATGCAACTGTTAACAATAAGAAGATAATAATCATAAAAAATCATCCTAGAAATTAAGTTACCTCAAGTTACACGATCTACTGATACACTAGCCACCTATATATTAATATTACAAAAAAACATATATAATTTATGAAAAAATTATATAAATTACACCGGGTTCGGACCAGGTTGGTGCGAACCCAGTTTTGGTTTCGGGTTTCTACGGGTCGGGTTGAAACCGGATCTATTTTGAAAAAATCTAAAAAATAAAATCCATTTTTGGTTTTGGTACCGGGTCGGGTCGGGCGGGTTCGGACCGACCCGGGTACCAAGTTGCACCCCTACCCACTATAGATGTCTAGCTTTGCTAACTGAATTAGCATCATTTCTATTTATGAGCGTATGGAGGTAGACATCACTGTTAAGAGGCGTGGTAGATCTTGTCATTGGCAAGATGCTTCGGTCATTTTTTATTCAAGACTAGCTAGATTCAAAGATGTTGATGTTGGGTGTTACTGGCCCTTGCATTTCATTTGAGATTATAGTCGTGGGGTGCTGCTATAGGAGAAGATGACCACACAGTGACTACTATTGTTTATTATCGCTAGCTACCTTCTTCATATTGCTGCTGCAATTGCCGCATTAGAGAAGTGCAAGCTTGGATGCTATTCAGTAGAGGTGATATTACTAACGCTCATAGTGGTGGCTGATCCAAGTTAAATCCTCTGCTTGGACAAGGTTGATGGCATGAATCTGAAACTCATCCTCCGGATAGATGGATGGACCAAAATTATGAAAACTAATTAAATAATGTCTTTGAAAAATGAAATCATGGAACCAAACCTTCCATCTCTTTGAAATTGATTCCCCCAGTTGCCTCCATGGATGCCCAAAATAATATGAAATTATCTGGATTGGGAATAATAGGACTTGGGCAATGAGATTCATGGAGGTGGAAAGCTCTCTTGTCATTGAGAATAATAAAGATGGGGATTTTTGGTCAGAGAGATGTAATGACTAGAACAACATCAATTGGAGCTTGGGGTGTTCCCTGTGGACGATTGTAGATGATAGCTATTGGTGATTTTTGTTTGAGGAAGAGGATGCACTAGTGTGGTGCTTTATTTGTGTATATAGATTATGCTCATGCAAGCCATATTTGAATCTTCATCATTAATGCAGCCCGTATTATCATTGTGGATCAAATATGGGCCTGATGTTTATAAATTATGCCCAACAACACAAATTGTTATTGTTATTTGATCATATAACATAGGCTTAATTTTTATTTTATTCGTGACCAAAAAGGGGTGTTCACAATGACAGATAGCAAACTCACAAATTTTGGTACAATTTCATCAAAACTCAAGCATCCAAAAAATTATCAAACCAATGGCACAAACAATTAGCAAACTCACAAATGTTTGTTTTTTAATCAAAAAGTGAAAATCAGTTCTCAATCTTGTAATAGTTCATTCAATTTTTAATGACAAGATTTAGGCCTTATTTGATAGTCTCTCTAGCACCACTTCCATCTACGAGTGCGACTTGGATTGGGTACCCATAGGTACCCATCGACTCAACCCTAAATTAGGTAAGATAAGGTAAAAAAAATTACCCATGAGTATAGGTGAGATAAGAACTAATACCGTACCTCCTAAATTGGATAAGAGTAAGATAGATCTCATGGGTACCCGGAGCCAACCTAAAATTGATGGGTACCTAGGGGAGTATTACATAGGTATATAATTATATATGAGGAGTGATCCTCTTAGTTTGGGCTAAGCAAACGACTTTCTTAGTCCACCTAAAAAATCCATTTAAAACACTTTTTGTTTTTTTCTTCACACTTAGTTATCTAAGTGCATTTAACACATAAAATAAATTTTACCATTTTTGAATATATGTATATTTTTTTGAATTTTATAAACATCTATGGGTGTGTATGTATTTAAAATACTCCTATATTTAAAAAACTCAAAAAAATATATACACATATTTAAAAATAGTAAATTTTGATTTGTATATTAAATACACTTAGATAAATAAGTTATATGAAGAAAAAAGCAATAAAAAGTGTTTTAAATAAGTTTTTTGAGGTGGACTAAATGAGTCATTTGTTTAGCCAAGGGTAATAAGATTACTTCTCATTATACATATGATGTTGGTGCATGTGTTGCAAGCTTATGATGTTGTGTGCGTTGTGGTGTGATTTGCGAGAGTACTATGAATGTGCAATGTGTGTGGGAGGGAAACTTATCACATCTAAATTTTCACTTGGCGCTCAGAATATTTTATTTCATTCTCATTTAAACCATAAATGGGGGTGAGAGAGGAGATAGGTGGCTACCACTACGATCTACTCATGAGGGAGAGGAGGAAGCAGTCGTTAGCTAGCTCCAATGCTGGTCTCTCTACCTTCTCAATTGCTTCTCTTGGAAGGATCGGTCCTTCCTCCACATTTGCCGCTCGGCCTTCTCCCTAAAGTTGTCCTTCTCTTGTCCCCTTTAATTCTTATTGTCAAAAACCTATCATACTATCTCTATTGGCGTTTCTTCTCTTCTTTTACTTTCTTTGTTTCTACAAAGCCTTCGACCTCTCCATTCTTCTTTCTACTATTTTATTTTGCCCAACTCTTCTTCTCCACACACCAACCTCAAAAACTCAAAACCTAAAAAATACCCTTAACATATCCTTCTCCTTTCATTTACACCTATTTTATTATTTTCATACTTTATATTTTGAATGATATTTGGATAAGAATGTGAATGAATATGATGTCTTGAATCAAGTTTTTTTGGTGCAAGATACTCGTAATTGATCGATATGTGCAAATTCAGGTAATTTCGATGCAAAACACATACAAATCTTGGAGAATTGAAGCATAAGGACTAAGGCTCATTCAATTTAATGATTTAGAAGGATTAAAAGGAGACAAAATAGTAATCGAAATAGCCTAGAACATATCAAGAAAGTTTTAACATGATTTGGGCCTTGTTAGGTAACAAAACTTCAAAATCTAAAGCAAAGACCATGAACCAAAGACTGACAAGGCCCAGGATGTGTTCAAGATATATGTTGCATTTTCAGTCCGTGCAAACTAGATTTGTGCAAGTTTCTTAGGGACCGTTGTATAAACACTATTATATGCATCCTCGAGCATCTTAGAATATATGTTGTTTAGGTCAAGAGGTAACAAAAACTCAAGAGCACAAAGAGAGAAGCGAGGTAGTGTGTTCCTTGAAGCTATCAAGACACCATTGGAGCTTTTGAATCAATAGTCTTCTCTTTCTTCTTTCTTTTGATTTAATTGTCTTGTTTTTTTATGAACTTTAAATATAATATTGTTGTATGTTTGATTTTCATTATAAACTTATTTGGCTAAATTCATAATCTTGGATTTGGAATGTAGCATGTGAATTATGTAAAGGATACTATGGTTTTGCTTTATTTATAAAAGATATTATGTGTTAATTTAATATCTTATTGATTTAATGCTTGTAGGGTGTTTAAGCTCATACTTTGGCATGATTTCATATATTATTTAAAGGAACCAAGAGGTGAAAGTCTAATATATAATAATTGATATATTAAACTTTGAAAATCTAGACTTTGAGAATAGACGTGATGACCTTCAGGAATTCCACAAAGTTTCACAAAACTTAATGGACTCTAATTGACTTGTCTCACGAGAATAGGTGATTAAGAAGATTAATGTACATCCTGCATGCCTCAAGAGAGAATGTTTGATTAAATTAAACTTGTTCTCCTTTAATATATAATATTTGGATTAAATAAGCATACTATGTATCCATCACAGACATCACAAGTGAAACCCCAGACCCTAGGTGCTCTTATCTCTTGATCCTTTAACTACTTGTTCAATATCCTTAAGATTTGTCATGCTATTTCTTTCTTTTCATCTTATTCTTTCAGTATTCATTATAAAGTATTGTCAATGTCCAAAGTTCTATTCTCTGTAGGATCGATCTTATTAATACTATAGGTTACAAACCATATACTTGCAAAGAGACAAACAACACCACAGCATGCAGTTTCTACAAGACACCATCCTTATAGGAGCCACAATTGCAGCTGCCGCCACTCCCAATCTTTATTCTTATTTTCAACTGCATCTACTGCCTCTCCTGTATTCATATTTTTATTCCATTCTCATCGAAGCATGTAGTCTATAAGAATCATTTCGTTCTTAGTAACAATAGCAGCTTCCTTGAAATAATAAGATGGCTTAAGCTTTCAACATCTTCTTCTACATCTTATTTTATTTCTGTGTTTTGATTTTTTTATTAAATGAGAATATTTTATATTACATTTTTAGACAAAATGGTAAGCTCAAAGTCAAACCTCTATCAACATTTAGACACCAATAGACAACATCAAGACAGTTTAGGACCTAGGTATATCACTCCCTTTCTCATGTTTCTATTCAATGACATGCTTAAATTATTTATCAATATGCATAAATTATTTAATAATATGCCTAAGATTGAAAATTACTATGCACAAATTGATTGATCAATTATTCAGTCTATTTTTATTAATTTTATGTTTATTTTAATATTACATATTGAAGGAACTAACTTAGAACATGAACTAGAACTGGAACAGATCCATATGGGTAATAAGTAAAGTAGGTACACTATAAACCAAAACCGACTAATGAATACAGTAGGGTAAACTTTCTACAAATAGGGTATGGGTAAGGTATACCATTACTCAAATAAAATCGACTCAAGTTGCACCCCCACTTCTATCTTCCAAGCTAGTTGTCTATAGGGTCCGATTTCTAAGCCACAAAATGAAACCGACTTGATGGTCCCATGGTAAGAATTTTCAAGAATAAAGCCAACTAAAGAATTATTAAAAAACTTTATCAAAATTTAAAAAAAAAAAATTCCTATATCAATAATTTTTTAAAAAAAAATTCAATACAAGGTTTTAATATAATATTTTATAATATTTAACTTTAGATGTATTTGATACGTTATAAAAATTTTTGGTGTAAAAATTTTTTAAATGGGAAAACATGACGTGATATGATTGGATTAATGATGAAGTGTGAAAAGAATAAAGATAAAATTAATAGTTTAGCTATATGAATAGTTCAGTAAAAATGATTAAAAAATAGGTTAATTATATATGAAAATGTGAAGAAACAACTAAAAATATGGTAATTGTAAAGAGTAGAAATTTTTAGAAGAAATTTAAAATAAATAAGATAATTAGAAGGAAAAATTATTCAATTATGAGGGTGAAGTTAAAAAAAAATAGGATTGTTGGATTATTAAATAATTTGTTGAAAAATGGGGAGGCCATATGTTTCCCATGGAATCTCACACATATGTATTACCGAGCAACCTTTTAAATTGAAAAATTTTATTCTGAAAAGTTTTTGGTATATATATTTTTGCTTACTATACCAAATATCAAATACTTTGAAAAGTTTTAGATATGAAAATTTTGACAAATACATATTAATCCTCAAATGATGTTAAAAACTTATAATATATAAGTTTTCAAGAAAAGTGATTTTTGGTAACATAAATACATACGTGATTTTTGGTATCACAAATGATACACATCATAGAATATTTAAAAGTTATGTAAAAACCACTTGCATGGATTCCTGCTGTATAAATATTTGCTTTTAAAGAGCCCCTAATTGTGACAAAACTTTGTGATGCTAAGGGCGCATTTGGCATGTAAGAAAAGTAAAATCTTTTACCCTATTTTTGCCCACATTTTTGAGTAATTTGTAAATATATCCACGTAGTTTGGCATAATTGCAAATATACCAACTCAGTTTTAAAAATAGCAAATAACTCCAACATAATTTTACATAAAGTGCAAGCATACACATATCAACCCATTTCCATCACGGCACAACAAACTGTTGTTAATGTGAATTTTTTCGATTTTATATCGACGAAAATATCCCCATAGCAAGGCATGACTGCATTCACTCGATAGAAGAAGATGCACTACTAACATGGTATATCTCCTTCGTCTCCTTCACAACCGGTGACAACTAGAGCGACGGTCAACAGAGCTTGCGACTGATTCCCTTGCTCTGAACTTGGGAAAGGAATCCATGACACTGATGAAATTTCTATTGTTTAATGCTGCTACCTCTATCAAAATCAGCGGCAGAATCTTCACTTAAAACTGTGCTATGGCCCAGATCTGATGGACGATTGTAATTTTTTTATTATAGGCAATTTAGCATGTGGCAGATTTGATGGAATTTCCAAAGAAGAGGAAGGATGAATCACTGAGAGAATTGAAGAATTTTGTGTGCGTTAGTGATAGGACCCTCTTTGGCCCACCACCAGCTGAGGATGTTAGAGCCCATGACGAGGAGAAGGATGCGGGCTCAGACCAAGACGATGTAGAGCCCAGATATCGGCTTAGAGCACGTGATCGGTTAAAGCCACGTGACAGATGGAGTCCGGAGCCAAGACAGGCCAGGAGAACGTTGGTTAAAAAGGGGAGCGGGCGTTAAGGAGATATTCTTAAACTTTCAGATATTTCTTGGAGAGAAGGGAGGTAGGGTAAAGTTAGAGGTGAATAATAGGCTATTGTAAGAGGACTTGATCCTCAGGACTTGGCGTTTTCAGCTGAGAGATTGTCTGTAATTGAGAGTTTGTTGCAATTGAGAGGTAGTAATTCATATTTTCAATCATCAGATTCCTTTTTGTTTTCATGATTCTACCAAAGGTATCAGAGATCATCATCGATCCCAATGGCAGCGAGCAACAGGCGAGAGGATGCCGATCTGCAACAAGAAGGAGAAGCAGGCCTTTCTAACCAGGGCAGGGTGATCTAAGAGGAAGATCGCGTCAGCCGGGTAGAATTCGAGAATCTTGCTGATTCGGTGCGAACCATCGGCCAAACAATGGCGGAAGTACAGGCAGAATTACACCATTTCGTTTTCCAAATCGGTGGTCCGAGGCACGATCGAGGATGGCAGAACAGCGGCGAGGGCCCACCGGCGTATGAGAGGCCTATGATGCATGGCCTGCACCCTGAGCGGATGTACGTGTTGGTCCCGAGTTAATGGCAAAACTCAAGAAGGGAGGGGTGAATTGGGTTCTTATAAAATTCTTCGGTAAATTAAAACTTAACCCCTTGAAAGCTTAATCCCCTTGATTGAAATAAATAGAGAGCAATGAAATAGTAAAAGCAATAAGGTAAACAGTAGGCAAGATTTATAGTGGTTCGGGCAACCTCTCCCTACTCCACTCTTCCAAGCTCACACACCGTTGTGACTTGGGTTCCACTATGTATTCCGCGAATACACTTAGAGTCTCCGCTCTCTTCTAGATTCTAGCTCTAGGGGGCATACATAATCAGAGCCTATGCTCTCTTCTAGATTCTAGCTCTAAGGGGCTTATACACTTGATACAAGTAGGTGATGAGTTCAACTCCAATCACAACTCTACTTGCAACGTCTCGGTTTGTTACAACAAACTCAAACCAAGACCAATAACAAAGAATAATGAAAATAAGGAAGATCTACACTTTACTGAGTTGTGTAGGCAAGATTCAGCTTGAGGAAGAGTTTGCAGAAGCAACCGGTTGTATATCGTTGACGCTACTTGCAACTTGAAGCTCGTTCTTCCTTTGAAAGTGTATAGATCACTCAAATTTAGAGAAAAGCAAATGGGAGCTCTTGTTTGCACTTCTTTTCTCTCTTTAGACAATGTAGTGTGTATATTCTCATTTGCTTGAGTGTCTATTTATAGAATGGGGAAGATTTGAACGTTATAGAAGTGGTTGGCGCGCAATAAATGTTCCAACGTTCAATAATTCGAACGTTGGTTCCCCAAGTCGCAGGTGGAGTCGACTTCGTTTGCGACTTGGCTTCCCAAGTCGTAACTGGAGTCGACTTCTTTTGCGACTTCAGTTCCAAGTCTGAGATTAGGTCGACTTGGTTTCAGACTTGACCTCAAGTCGATCTTGGAGTCGACTCGGGTTGCGACTTGACCTGTTCTTCTGCTGCAATTTGTTTGGTCCTTGTTTGATTTCCTCTAGCTTGCTTAGCTTCCTTTCTTGAATCTTCTTCATTTATGGAATGGCTTCTCATATTTGTAAACTTCTTGAAGAGCTTGTCTTTGAGTCATCTTTCTTGCCTTCGATGCTATGACTTGAGTTTATTCAACTATGTTTGAAGTTGTGCTTTGGACTTTGAGAGACTTGAGTTGCTAGTGAGCTTGTACTCTTGATTTGGATTTGAGAAATCCCAAGTTGATCTTGAAAATGAGCTTGAATCTGTAGTTTGGACTTTGAAGAACTCAAGTCGAACTTGGGGTCGACTTCATCTGCGACTTCACCCAAGTCGCACCTGGAGTCGACTTCGTCTGCGACTTCGGCATTTTTGTACCCCAAAATCAGCTCTGGAGTATTTTTGCCGTCTGAAATCGATGCTGGAGTCGACTTCGTTTGCGACTTGGCTTCCCAAGTCGCAAGTGGAGTCGACTTGGCCTGCGACTTCACCTGCTTTTCCTTCCAATTTGAATTTTGCTCTAAGGTTCTGTTTCAAGTCGAATATGGAGTCGACTTTGGGATCGACTTCGCCCTAAGTCAAAGTCCAAGTCGACTTGGATATCGACTTGGCTACTTCAGTTCCTTAAATCATTCAACATAGGCATTAGTATTCTCAATATACTCAAATTAGCCTTTGTTAATCATCAAAACTCATGTTTTGGTCAATTTTGTTTTGTTTTAAACATTGTTTCCAACAATCTCCCCCTTTTTGATGATTGACAAAACTAAATTGAGCTTGTACCTTTCAAGATAATCACATTCATATAGTTTTCAAAACAGATCATATCTTTCAAACAGAGTATAGTAAATATGAAACACATAGCAAGCATGAAACACATATATGAGCATAAACAATTTCATAAATCAATCATTTTTACAGATTACACTGTAAAGCAAAAATGAAACCTAAATACAAACTACCCGACCCAAAATGCTCTAAAAACTCTCAAAAACTACTCTATTCCTATTCGATCTCCCCCTTTTTGTTAATCTTTCAAAAATGGTTCAATCACCAAGGATTTTGTGAATTAAAATTGGGAAATGAGATATGAAGATTGAATGGGTTTGATAGGACGAACATGAGCTGAGGAATAGAAGGAAGAAACTGGAGCGGGAGTCGGATCTCGATGAACTGATCCTGAATCGAAAGGATCAAGCTCTGGTATGGGTCGATTTTTGTGTCGCCCCGAGGCAAGATGGTATCTAATGGTACGCATTTCCCGATCGATCCGATCTTGTCGGGAATGCATATCATTAATGGCAGTAAGAACTTCGGTCACGAGACTGGTCATTCGATCCTCTTGATGACCCATTTCCTCTCGTAGAGCAGATATCTCATCTTTAATGCTCTGTAATGTGACCTCTTGAGATGACGGTGGAGGCGCCCGATCAGGTGCAGCAGATCCCTGTGAAGAGTAGGATCCGTGCGTCATAGGAGATACCGGCTCCTCGGGAATGTCTCGGGGTGGAGCAGATGGTGCCTTGGGAGGCTGCTCCCCCTCAGTCTGTGCATGGCCTTCTTGCTCACGAGCTGGTTCGCCCAACTTTTCTCGTATCCTATCATCCCTGAACTGCTCCAAATTGATCTTCATTCGTTGGAGCAGTGCCTTATTGATGGCATTTGTGGTTTTAGGTACTTCGAAGGGTTCACCTTCAATGTCCACCTTGTAATACTCCAGGATCCTCGTGATCCATGTCCCATAGGGTAGAACTCCTCTCGGATTGTCCTTTCAACATGTCAAGGCTTCTAGGAATAGTCTTGGGAGGCTAATCTTGACTTTGTTGACTAATTTCCATAGAATCATGGCTTCCTGCGGGTTGAGCTGATTCCTTCCACCGCCTTTCGGATAGATGCAGTGAGCAATGAGTAATCGGAGGACTCTCAGCCGTGGAGAAAGATCCATGTAATGTAGGAACTTGGTTCCTGCATGATACTTGTTACTCTTGGTTAGCTCATTGTAGATTTTCTCCATTGTAAGATCCCGGGGAAGTGATTCTTCTTCGGATGGAACTTCGAGAATTCTTCCTATTTTCTGTATTGTTCTTTCTTGATCTGGGTTAGCCATTGTTCCAAAAAACATTTCTGTGCCTTTGACAAAAGTTGAAAAATTGTTATCATCCCATAGATAGTAAAACATCCTTGTCAGATCAGGATATACTCTTTCATCTGTCTTTAGCAATCTTATCCATCCCTGATAATCCAGTAGCTCTTCTATGTCAAACTCATAATCATTGAGAAATTTAAAATCAATGATCTTTGGGATGAATACCTTTCTTTCGTAGAAATGTTTGTAAAATCTACTATGCTGAAGCTCTGTTTTGAAGTAGGTTGTGGGCATTTTCAGAACTTGCCCCTTTTTTATTGGGATCCTTCCAGTGTTTGAGCTTTGAGGTTGACTTTCTGACCTCTGAGCTCGATCTGAGGATTGGGTAGCGGTTTAAAATCTGACCCTTCGACCCGTCGAGGTTGAAGGTTCCTCTCTGGCTCGTTTCGCAGGAGTCCTCTGTCTCCTAAGAATTTCTTCCTCCGTATTTGACCTTGAAGGTCTAGGCACAGGTCTCTGCAAAGGTTTGAAGACTGCTAGCTTGGGGATTCTGGGTTTTGGAGCCATTGGATTTGAGTTTAGGAAGATAGAAGAGAAGAGACTGAGATGAATGGAAGAAGATAGGCAATGAAATCGACTGAAACGAAGAGAAGAAGATTGAGAGAGGCAGTTGCCGGAGGGACAGGGAGTTGCAGAAAGAAGAAAAATGCCGGAGTTGGAGAAATGCCGGAGTAGGAGGTGCTGGAAAGAGGAAGAACAGCGGGAAAAGAAGAAGATGAAAAAGAAGAAGAGAAAAAAGGAGAGAGAGAGAGAGAGAGAGAGAGAGAAACGGAGAGGCTGAAAAAGGGAGAGATGAAGGTGATGGGTGTTGGATAGGGAATCGCCGGAGAGAAGAGAGGAAAATCGCTGGAAGTGGTGGGAGAAAGAGGAGGAAGATGAAAGAAAAGAGGAAGAAAAGGAGAAGGGGGAAGGCAAGCCGTCGCGCGCGCGGAGTCGACTTTGCCCTAGGCGAAGTCGACTTCGACCCCTCGGAGTCGACTTCGCCTCAGAGGCGGAGTCGACTTCACATCTCCCAAGTCGACTTCGCTGGAGTCGACTTGGCTTTCCCGGAGTCGACTTGACTCATCGACTTGGCTTCTTTTAGATCAGATTTTCTTGTGTAATTCTTCCTAGTTTAATTCTATCATCCCCATATCATTTCTAATTTTATAAAATGATTCCTTTGCTAGTGGTTTGGTAAAGATATCAGCAATTTGATCTTCAGTTTTCACATATTCTAAACAAATATCATGATTCTCAACATGTTCTCTAATAAAGTGATGTCTTACATCTATATGCTTGGTTCTTGAATGCAGTACAGGATTCTTAGTCAAACATATAGCACTTGTATTATCACATCTAATAGGAATATTGAAATAATCAATGCCATAATCTTTTAATTGTTGTTTCATCCAAAGTAGTTGGGCACAACAGCTTCCGGCGGCTATATATTCGGCTTCCGCAGTAGATAGAGCAACACTGGTTTGTTTCCTTGAGTACCATGAAACCAACATATTTCCAAGAAATTGACAGGTTCCACTAGTACTTTTTCTATCTACTTTGTAGCCTGCAAAATCCGCATCCGAATAGCCAATTAAATCAAACATTGACCCCTTTGGATACCATAGTCCAAGATTGGTAGTATTTATCAAATATTTAAAAATTCTCTTTACAGCCAATAGATGTGATTCTTTAGGACATGCTTGAAATCTAGAGCACATAAAAATACTAAATAAAATATCTGGCCTAGAAGCAGTTAAATATAACAATGATCCTATCATGCTTCTATAGAGCTTTTGATCGATACATTTACCGTTTTCGTCCGTGTCGATCTTGATTGTAGAACTCATTGGAGTATTTTCCCCTTTACCATTCTGCATTCCAAATTTTTTGAGCATTTCTTTGACATATTTGGACTTATTTAAGAATATTCCTTCCTTTTGTTGCTTGATTTGTATTCCAAGAAAGAAATTTAATTCTCCCATCATGCTCATTTCAAATTCGATCTGCATGATCTTAGAAAATTATTGGCATAAAGTTTCATCAGTAGCTCCAAATATTATATCATCTACATAAATTTGTACAATTAAAATATTTTTACTTTTATATTTAATGAACAAAGTAGTATCAACTTTCCCTCTTTGAAACTCATGATCGATCAAAAATCTATTTAACCTTTCATACCAAGCTCTTGGAGCTTATTTTAGTCCATATAACGCTTTGGTCAATTTATAAACATATTTTGATTGATCCTTTTCTTCAAATCCTGGGGGTTGTTCAACATATACTTCTTCGTTCAAATATCCGTTCAGAAATGCGCTTTTTACATCCATTTGAAATAATTTGAAATTCATATGAGAAGCAAATGCTAGTAAGATACGTATGTCTTCTAATCTAGCCACAGGTGCATACGATTCTTCAAAATCAATCCCTTCTTCCTGGGAATACCCTTTGGCTACTAATCTAGCCTTGTTTCTAATTACAAGTCCGCTTTCGTCCAATTTGTTCCTAAATATCCATTTGGTACCAATAATGGTATGACCATTTGGTCTAGGAACTAAATGTCATACATTGTTCCTTTCAAATTGGTTTAGCTCTTCTTGCATTGCAATGACCCAGTTTTCATCATTGAGAGCTTGTTCAATGGTAGTTGGTTCGATTTTTGATACAAAAGCATATTGTCCACAAATGTTTTGTTTCGATCTTCTAGTTTTCACTCCTTCATACACATTTCCAATGACTTGCTCAATTGGATGGGCATTTTTGAACTTTAGATCAGTTGGAGGTTTGTAAGAATCATTACCTTCACTTACCTCTTCCTCCATGAGATTTTCTGGCTTGAGCTCGATTTCCTTTGGTTGTTCTTTTCCTTTTGTTTCATCTGTATCACCTAATTCATCCTCCTTTCTAGGAGTTTGGTTAAATTCATCAAAGACAACATGTATGGACTCTTCTACAACTTGGTTTCGTTTATTAAATACTCTATATGCTTTGCTATTTGATGAGTAACCAAGGAATATTGCTTCATCACTTTTAGCATCTAGTTTTTCCAAGTTGGTTTTTCCATTGTTCAAAACATAGCATGTGCATCCAAAAGCATGAAAATAAGAGATATTTGGTTTTCTTCCTTTCCATAGCTCATATGGGGTCTTTTTCAAGATTGCTCTAATGGTAACTCGATTCAAAACATGACAAGCTGTATTTACAGCTTCACCCCAAAATTTCTTGGATAGTTTGCTCTCATTTAGCATTGTTCTAGCCATCTCTTGTATAGTTCTGTTTTTCCTTTCAACTACTCCATTTTGTTGTGGAGTTCTTGGTGCAGAAAATGTGTGATGAATTCCTTTTTCATTACATAATTCTATGAATCGTTTGTTTTCAAATTCACCACCATGATCACTTCTTATAGTTATAATAGTACTTTGTTTTTCATTTTGCACCAAATTTACAAAAGTTGCAAACATAGAGAAGGCTTCATCTTTGCTAGCTAAGAGAATTATCCATGTGAATCTTGAAAAATCATCAACAATTACAAACACATATTTCTTTCCACCAATGGTTAAAATATCGGATGACCCATATAGATCCATGTGTAGCAATTCAAGTGGCCTAGTGGTGGAAATTTCCTTTTTGGTAGAGAAAGGCATTTTAGGTTGTTTTGATAATTGACATGCCTTGCAAATTTTGTCCTTGTCATATTTCAACTTTGGCAATCCTTCTACCAAACTCTTTTTCCATAGGGTCTTTATATTTCCCATGTTTATATGTCCAAGCCTTTTATGCCAAAACCATTGATCATTATCAATGACTATTAGACATTGACCATCTAATTCATCAAGTGAAACCAAATATACATTTCCATGTCTTTTTCCACTAAACATGATATGTTCTCCATCAAATACATTACATATGGATGATTCAAACACAACCTTGTATCCTTTGTCACATAATTGACTAATGCTCATTAGATTGTGCTTGAGTCCTTCAACAAACAAAACATCTTCCATGCATGCATTTGAAATACTATATATGTTTCCCTTACCTTTAATTTTACCTTTCTCATTATTACCAAAGGCAACCGTTCCATCGTTGCAAGGCTTAAGTTTATAAAATAAACTTCTTTCTCCGGTCATATACCTTGAACAACCACTATCCATGAACCATACATTGTTTGCCTTTGCCTTAAAACATATCTGAAAAATAAACAAGTAAATCTTATCTCTTTGGTACCCATTTTATGGGTCCGTTTGGGTTAGTTAACCTTTGAAGTTTGAGTTGATCCATCTTTGATTCCATAAAACCAATGCATTTTGGCATCCAAACCAATTTAGCACCTAGGTTTTGCAGTTTTCTAAGTTTACATTGATAGATCTTATGTCCAAGCTTGTTGCAAAAGTTACAAGCTCCTGGAAGTCTAGAAATAGGGAGTCATTTGGTAATTTGTTCATTGGTTGGTCTTTTGGTCCAAACTGTTCGATTTATCTTTGATTTAGTAAAATTGGTTTTGATATTATTTCTTGGAGCGTTAGTTTCAGTTTGTTCAAGTGCATTGTACCCAAGTCCTTTCTTGCAAGTTTGAGTTGTCATTTTCAAGAACATTTTTACATTTTCTCCTGGATTAGAGAACTTGGCAAGAGATTCATTTAATGATTTATTCTCGTTTTTAAGTTTTTCTAATTCATTTTCTAAGGTATTCTTTTCATCTTTTAACTTGTCTAATTTTTCAGCAAGTTTACCATTTACAATTATTACTGCATCACATTGTCTTTTCTTAATTGTAAACTTGTTTCCTAATTTCTTTATTTCTTCATATAGTGAATCATAAGCTTGTTGAAGTTCCTCTAATTCAGCACATTTAAGACATTCATTTGTAGAGAAATTTGAAAAGGATTTCTGTTTGGAGGTTACCTCTTGACTACTCGTGCAGTCCGTTGAAGTGGCTTGATCCTCCAAGGTTTCCATTGCTGCAAAGCATATGTCGGTGTTTGCTATGCAACAGATTCTTGCACAATCTACTTCGCATTCTTCACTTGAGGAGCTATTCGTTGTAGATTCTTCTTCATTTACATACATGCCTCTTCCTTTGTTTCTTTGAAATCTTTTGTTGTCGCCTCGATCTTTTCTTTGTTCCTTTGCCTTGTTTTCTTCGGGCGTTGGACATTGGGCTTGCATGTGTCCCGAACCGCCGCATCGGTAACATTTGGTTGTTTCTTTCTTTTTCTCTTTAGAGTTTCTTTCTTTAAAATTTCTAAAATTTCTGCCTTTCCTCACAAATTTTCTGAATCGTTTTGTGAGTAGGGCAATCTCATAGTCATTTTGTGAAGATGAAGTATTGTCTGAATCTTGTGCGGCTTTTAAGGCAATTGCTCTTTTGCCTTTGTGATGATCTTCATTTCTTTTCTTAATTAGCTCATGTGACATTAATGAGCTAATTAGGTTTTCTAGCTTCAATGTGTTGAGGTCCTTAGCTTCTTCTATCGCAGTAATCTTTGGAGTCCAAGATTCCGGTAGAGCCCTTAAAATCTTCATAATCTGTTCAGATTCAGATATAGCCTTTCCAAGACCTTTCAAAGCATTAGTAATTTTTGAGAATCTAGCAAACATTTCAAAAATATTTTCTGTTTCTAACATTCTAAAATTTTCTAATTCTCCAATCAAAATGTTTCTTCTTGTCCCTTGAACTTGAGAAGTTCCTTCATAGATGGAGGTTAATGTATCTCATATCTCTTTGGCGGTTAAACAAGAGGATACTCTATCATATTCAGATGCCGTGAGAGCACAAAATAGTGAATTCATAGCTTTGGCATTGCTCTTCACGATTCTTACTTCCTCATCGGTCCATTTGGAAGCTTTTTCATCAATGGGCAAGATCACACCATCTTGAATCACAATCCAAGAGTCCATATCGGTAGCCATGATGAGTTGTTTCATTCTTAGCTTCCAATATCCAAAATTATTTCCATCAAACAATGGTGGCCTAGTAAAGGATTGACCTTCGGCAAATGCGGGAACGGAAGTAGATTAGGATGCCATGTCAATAAGATCTCTTTGGTAAGCTCAAAGACCTGCTCTGATACCACTTGTTGGTCCCGAGTTAATGGCAAAACCCAAGAGGGGAGGGGTGAATTGGATTCTTATAAAATTCTTCGGTAAATTAAAACTTAACCCCTTGAAAGCTTAATCCCCTTGATTGAAATAAATAGAGAGCAATGAAATAGTAAAAGCAATAAGGTAAACAGTAGGCAAGATTTATAGTGGTTCGGGCAACCTCTCCCTACTCCACTCTTCCAAGCTCACACACCGTTGTGACTTGGGTTCCACTATGTATTCCGCGAATACACTTAGAGTCTCCGCTCTCTTCTAGATTCTAGCTCTAGGGGGCATACATAATCAGAGCCTATGCTCTCTTCTAGATTCTAGCTCTAAGGGGCTTATACACTTGATACAAGTAGGTGATGAGTTCAACTCCAATCACAACTCTACTTGCAACGTCTCGGTTTGTTACAACAAACTCAAACCAAGACCAATAACAAGGAATAATGAAAATAAGGAAGATCTACACTTTACTGAGTTGTGTAGGCAAGATTCAGCTTGAGGAAGAGTTTGCAGAAGCAACCGGTTGTATATCGTTGACGCTACTTGCAACTTGAAGCTCGTTCTTCCTTTGAAAGTGTATAGATCACTCAAATTTAGAGAAAAGCAAATGGGAGCTCTTGTTTGCACTTCTTTTCTCTCTTTAGACAATGTAGTGTGTATATTCTCATTTGCTTGAGTGTCTATTTATAGAATGGGGAAGATTTGAACGTTATAGAAGTGGTTGGCGCGCAATAAATGTTCCAACGTTCAATAATTCGAACGTTGGTTCCCCAAGTCGCAGGTGGAGTCGACTTCGTTTGCGACTTCAGTTCCAAGTCTGAGATTAGGTCGACTTGGTTTCAGACTTGACCTCAAGTCGATCTTGGAGTCGACTCGGGTTGCGACTTGACCTGTTCTTCTGCTGCAATTTGTTTGGTCCTTGTTTGATTTCCTCTAGCTTGCTTAGCTTCCTTTCTTGAATCTTCTTCATTTATGGAATGGCTTCTCATATTTGTAAACTTCTTGAAGAGCTTGTCTTTGAGTCATCTTTCTTGCCTTCGATGCTATGACTTGAGTTTATTCAACTATGTTTGAAGTTGTGCTTTGGACTTTGAGAGACTTGAGTTGCTAGTGAGCTTGTACTCTTGATTTGGATTTGAGAAATCCCAAGTTGATCTTGAAAATGAGCTTGAATCTGTATTTTGGACTTTGAAGAACTCAAGTCGAACTTGGGGTCGACTTCATCTGCGACTTCACCCAAGTCGCACCTGGAGTCGACTTCGTCTGCGACTTCGGCATTTTTGTACCCCAAAATCAGCTCTGGAGTATTTTTGCCGTCTGAAGTCGATGCTGGAGTCGACTTCGTTTGCGACTTGGCTTCCCAAGTCGCAAGTGGAGTCGACTTGGCCTGCGACTTCACCTGCTTTTCCTTCCAATTTGAATTTTGCTCTAAGGTTCTGTTTCAAGTCGAATATGGAGTCGACTTTAGGATCGACTTCGCCCTAAGTCAAAGTCCAAGTCGACTTGGATATCGACTTGGCTACTTCAGTTCCTTAAATCATTCAACATAGGCATTAGTATTCTCAATATACTCAAATTAGTCTTTATTAATCATCAAAACTCATGTTTTGGTCAATTTTGTTTTGTTTTAAACATTGTTTCCAACAGTACGGAGGCAGGCGGTCACGGTATTTCGGAAGTTGGCCATCTCTGGAGCGTGGACATCAACCCGGGTGGCATGGGGAAGGCGTTGGGCACCCTGATCGCCAACAGGGGCCGCGCAGGGCGTTCTCCGGTATCTGGTCCGAGAACGAGGTTCCGATGGCACGGCGGGAGCAGTGCCATGGGAGTGTTGGATGGGAGGAGCCACGGGAAAGAGGAATACATGCGGGCCACCCTCGCTTGGACTTTCTGATGTTCTCGTCGGACGATCCCAATGCATGGATAGTACGAGCAGAAAATTTCTTTGACTTATACGAGACACCTGAAGGCCAGAAGACGCGCATTGCATCCCAACACCTGGAAGGGGATGCGGTGGATTGGCTGCAGTGGATGAGGCAATCACACCCAGGGGTGAGGTGGACAGAATTCTGTGCGGCACTAAGAGAGCGGTTTGCCCCGGCGCATATAATGGACGTTGACGTCGCTCTTCCCAAAATTAAGCAGAGAGGAAGCTTGGAGGAGTACATACATGAGTTCAAAAAACTCTTTAACAGATCGGAGGGGTGACCTGACCAGAAACTGAAGGGGGTGTTCATCAGTGGACTGCGAGGGGATCTGCTCGCCGATGTCATGCTATACCGACCCGCGTCAACCTCGCAGGCGATGGACGTGGCCCGACAGTTCGAGTTCCAGCGCAACCAGAAGCGGTCGTGGCAAGGTCGAATGGGTCGGGAGCAGCACTTCGGAGGAGGCAGGGACGAAACGCGCCTGGGCCCGCCTAACATGGCTTCCACCATGGGCGGAGGAGGAACAGCTAATCGGCCTGACAATCGGTCACATCCCCTGCCCAAGAGTGACAACCCGGTTACCAAGTTGTCATTGGCGCAAATGCAGGAGAGAAGGAGAAATGGACTATGCTTCTATTGTGATGAGAAGTACTCGAGAGGCCATGAGTGTAAGACCAAACAGTTATACACTCTGAGCGCAGAGGAGGAATATGCGGAAATAGGCTAGGAAGAAGAGGAGCAATTGTGGGAAGAGTCACGAGCTAGCACGATGCTGGAGATATCGCTACACGCATTATCCGGAGCCACTGTAAGGCAGACCATGAAGGTCAGAGGCCACATCAAAGGGAGGGAGGTGCTAGTCTTGGTGGACAGTGGAAGCACGAACAACTTCATTCATAGCCGCTTGGTGGACAAGTTGAATTTACGAATACAACCTTCCCTGAGGTTTTATGTGGCCACCGGCGGAGGGATTCGCTTACCCTGTTCTGGCGTGTGCAGAGCGGTGACAATCCAGTTACAAGATTATAGCACCGACGCGGACTTGTACCCGCTATCGTTGGGTACTACGGAAGTCGTCCTGGGAATGGAATGGCTTGAAGAGTTGGGTACCGTTGAGTGTCATTGGAAGAACAAGACAATGAGCTTTGTAGCCGGCCAAGAGAGGTACCTACTGCAAGGCCTGCCCGATGGGCCCGTCTCGGAAGTAGATGTTGCAGAACTAAAAAAGTTAGAAGGCCAGCTGTTCTTAGTGCAGGCGGTGCAGGAAGGATTGCGATTGAAAGTACAATCGGCTAATCCCGGTCAGAATCAAGATCTGCTCACTGATCTACTCCGGCAATTTGAGGATGTTTTCCGTATGCCCCCGGGACTACCTCCTCCCAGGGGGTTAGAGCATCACATCCAGCTGATACCAGGGAAACCACCAGCCTCAGTACGACCATACAGGTACCCTCATTTTCAGAAATCAGAGATTGAATCTCAGGTGCAAGATCTGTTGGATAAGGGGCTAATTCAACCTAGTTCCAGCCCATTCTCTGCCCCGGTGCTATTAGTTAAGAAGAAGGACAATACGTGGCGCATGTGTGTCGATTATAGGGCGCTAAATCAGATAATCATTAAGGACAAATTTCCCATTCCCGTCATCGATGAACTGCTTGATGAACTGAGGGGCGCCACCTTATTCTCGAAGCTCGACCTCAAATCGGGGTACCACCAGATACTTATGGACCCTCAGGACGTCTGCAAGACAGCCTTCCGCACTCACCACGGTCAGTTCGAATTCAAAGTCATGCCGTTTGGATTGTCAAACGCGCCAGCAACGTTTCAGGCGCTGATGAACAGGATATTCAGGCCCTACTTGCGGCGCTTTGTCTTGGTATTCTTCGACGACATATTTGTTTACAGCCATTCGTGGGAAGATCACTTATAGCACCTGTGTCAGGTTCTCTCGGTCCTGCGCCAGCCGGAGGCTCTTCTAGCTACCCGCACCGTCCTACGAGGCAAGCAACCCATTGTGGAAATTCTGGTCCATTAGACGGGTCTTCCCTCGTCTAACGATTCTTGGGTGCCTCTATCTGAATTGTACTAAGACTTTCCCGGCAACAGCTTGGTGGACCAAGCTATTTCTCAAGCTGGGGGGGATGATAGGACCCTCTTTGGCCCACCACCAGCTGAGGATGCTGGAGCCCATGACGAGGAGAAGGATGCAGGCTCAGACCAAGATGATGTAGAGCCCAGATATCGGCTTAGAGCACGTGATCAGTTAAAGCCACGTGACAGATGGAGTCTGGAGCCAAGACAGGCCAGGAGAACGTCGGTTACAAAGGGGAGCGGACGTTAAGGAGATATTCTTGAACTTTCAGATATTTCTTGGAGAGAAGGGAGGTAGGGTAAAGTTAGAGGTGAATAATAGGCTATTGTAAGAGGACTTGATCCTCAGGACTCGGCGTTTTCAGCTGAGAGATTGTCTGTAATTGAGAGTTTGTTGCAATTGAGAGATTGTAATTCATATTTTCAATCATCAAATTCCTTTTTGTTTCCACGATTCTACCAGTTAGTGGATGATGGCATCTAGTCATCATCAACTTCGGCAGCTCCCTCTCTTCTTCATGGCCAGCAGTTTCATCTTCCAAGTCCGACGGCCAATTACGAATCCCTTTTCCGGCAGATCCCTACTATTTACAACCATAAAATTTGACAAAGAACGGAGGAGATCAGCAGAAATATGGTAGTTGGGTCTTCTCCTTGGATGAAATTAAAATGGATGGCAAAGAGATGCAGTCAATCGTTAGCTCTTGGAATCAATCCAAGCTCATTTTTAATTGAGGATAACAATGGTAATGATGATTCAGAAACCAAATCTCTTATTCAAACCCCAAACTTGAAATTTGAAATTAGGTCATGGGCATCTGATGGGTTCACACTTCATGCAAATTTTGAAACTGAAAAATCTCTTATTTGAATTCTTACGTAGGTGACACCAGTTTTAAATCCAAGTTCAAACTCCCAAATTGAACCCTGCTTAAGAAAAATTTAATAAAAAAAAATTCAACTTAAAAATTATTGATTTTTCCTAAAATTTTATGAAAACAACCAGCCATGGAAGCTCGTGGGGGCCAGTGCACCAAGAAAAAAAATTCTAACAGCACCTAAATTTATGATTTTCCAGCCATCAATGCCAAGAAAAATCCTCGCACTTGAATCTTGAGGACAGGGTGATGCTTGCAGACATTACTGCAAACGATGGGTCTATTTTATATTTTTAAATTTTGGGTGATTCCGTACGCTCGGCGACAAAGGGAGCAGTTGCAAGAATAAAATTGAGGGATATTTTTGTGAATGTCGAAGTTGGTATAAATGATAATTATCATATTAATAGCAGCATACTGCACCGTGACGGACAAGGAAAGTTGTGGGTATGTTTGTAATTTATGTCAAAGTATATGGGAGTTATTGTCACAGAAAAGGGAAGTTGTTGGTATGTTTGCAATTTATGTCAACGAGAGTTATTCGCTATTTTTGAAACTCCATGGATATATCTCCAATTCGCTATTTTTGAAACTCTATGGATATATCTCCAATTATAGCCTAACTATGCAGGTATATTTGCAAATTATCTTATATTTTTTATATAATTATCCTACTTTTCAATTATTTCTTCACGTTCTTTACGTACAACTATTCTATTTATTTCTATTTTATTCATTTAGTTTATATCATTATCTCTTTCATATTACATCATTACTTTACCTATCTTAAAATTTTCTATCCCATTTTTTCATCTTTCCAAACACAACCTAATTATGCTAATGTGTAGTTTGCAACAAATGGGCCCACCATGACTATAAATTCAAAATACAGTCAGTTTATATTATTTATTTAAGTATGAAATCAAATTTTATCAAAATTAAATGTGTATAAGCCTCATCTGAAGAAAGCCTAAGATCAACATAATAAAATTATTTTTTATTTATGGGTGTGTTTGGGAAGTGATAAAAATTTTGAATGAAAAGTTTTTTATATAAGAGTTGTTAAACTAACAGAAAATGATGTAATATAATAAGAATAATGATGAGACGTAAAAGAATAAAGTTAAAATAAATATGGGCAATTGTATAAAAATTATTAGAAAATAAGATAATTGTATATGAAGATGTAAAAAAATAATTTTAAAATAGGATAATTATGGAAAGTGAAAAGTTTTATAGCTTGACATTTTCTTTTCATTGACAAACACACCTTATATATCTATCTAAAAGCTATTAGTTCAAAATTCAATATATAATAATCCAGACACAAAATTCAAAGCTTACACCCTAACTGTTGAGCTTATGTTAAATTCTCACAAAACAACCATATTATGAGTGAGAGTGAAAGCAATCACATTGAAACAAGATACTTCTATTACACCGACATAAATATGATGTCCAAAATTAAACTTATTATAGTAGTCTGCAGAACATGATAAATTGGAAATGATGGTTAACGCTTGAGCTCAAAAATCAGGGCTAAGCTTTGATTTTTGGATTTTAACTGAATATAAAGTATTTTCAAAGTCTACTGCATCTGAAAATAGAACTAAGTTTTTTTTTTTTTTTTTTTACAACTTACACTTGATTGTATGTAGGGTTATACTCCAGACTTACCGATTTTCATCGATGTTATTTTGGCTCATTTTGGTAATGATATTAAACCCACTCTATTCACTATATTTAGAATTATTTATATGACTATGAAATTAAGCTTTATCATAATGGAAGATGTGCATGGCCCCATCCATGATATCTGTAAAATCAACAAAATAATTTTAAAACTACTATTTCAACCCCTAAATAATCTTAAATATTCCTTCTAAGTAGGGGTGCAACTCGATCCGAGTACCCGTGGGTCGACCCGCTGGGTACCCTAAATAGGGTTGGTTCGGTTCCAAAGAACCTACCCATATGGTCAGTTCGGTTCTTCTTGTTAAATACTCGTTCAAATTCAGGTAAGGTCCATTCCAGGTGTTGGGTACCCGGAACTGACCTGGATTACATATTTTTTATAATATATACACCTATTAAAGAGAGCCCTAAAAATCTAAAGCCTATCCTCTCCCCTCAACGCGCAGCTCACCTGCTCCTCTCTCTGTCTCTCACTCTGTGCGCTTTTTTCCCAAACCCTAGTAGCGGTGATTTGTCGAATAAGGAGATCCTTACCTGTCACTCCCAGCCCCATCCCAGCCGCACCTCCTCTATTTCAATCGCAGTCTCGGAGCCTCCTCTATTTCATTCGCTGCTTGCTGGAGAAGAAAAGCGTCATCGTGCGTCTGTCGCCCCTATCCCATCCATGTTATATTACTAATTCAGCATCTTCTTTTGCCGTTTGTTGCGGTCGCCGACGAGGTAAGTTGTAGAAGTTAAGGTTTTTGGTTTTTTCCCCAAATCGAACAGGGCATACTTCAATACCTTTAAGTTTTTGCATTACCATGATATTGAAATTGAATCTAAGTCATATAGCTTAGGATTCGAGTGCAATCCACGACCTAATTTAAGATTCGAGCATGAACAGTTAGGTAGGCTTGAACTTTTGATTTGCATGTTATCTAAATGCTTTGTTTGTATTTTTCAAGTAGATCTACGGTTGAAATCTTGTTGATTGAAGCTCAGATTGAACTAAATGGGGTGGATGAAATAGGAAGTCATGGAAGACCGCCCCTTTTATGTTGCATTGTTAATTTTTAAGTAATAATTATTAATTCTAATGTTTAAGCATGTTGTTATGATGTTAATCATCAATCATAATGTTAATGGATAATGTTGATGGTTCTACATAACTTTATTGATTTGTTAAGTCTTTATTACTTAGAAATTTATAGTTTTTTCTATGTTGATCTGTTGTTCTTATAATAAGATGATGAGTAGGGATTAATGTTTTCAAAATAGTCATCTAAGATGGTTGTGTTGATTCAATATGCTATCTCTAATACTTTCTTTCTATTTGAAATTCATGCTCTTGTCTTCGATTATTAGTTTTGCTTATTGCTATTTAATGTTTTGATGGTTTAAAAAATGAAAACATTTCAATTACGAAGTTTAGGTTTGGACTTTAGATGTTTGAGCTACATTGGTTTATTCCTCTTGTTTAATGTATTGAAATGTATGTTCTGTTGATCCTTACTTGTATTAAAAAAAATTGTTCTTAGTTTAATTCATTTTGCATGATATATTTTTGGATATAAATGGTTATATATTTTAATCAATATTGCAATATTGTCACAATTCCTAATAAGGTTTTGTTAATATTTATTTGCCATTCTTCGGTCCATTGTATATTAAAGGTCAAATGTTGCTTACTCAATTTTATATTTTACACATTCTACATGAAGGATGAAAGCTTGAGAGAAGAAGATGTTTTGGATTTGAATTTTATTGAAGTTCGAACTTTATTTTTGTTCATTAGATTTACAATCTAAATTGAGTTGTATTGGTTTGAATTATTAGATCATTGGATGTTTGAACAGTTTTGGATGTTTAAATATGTTTGTTATATTTATATGTTTATATGGGTTGATGATTGCAGAAGATTACATGTAATTGATTGCTCATTTTGCAATGTCTGGACAGTTAATTGCATGTAACAAGGTTACATATTTTGTAGTGGTTCATGTATAGACAGTTTTATTTGATAGAATGTTTGGACAGTTAAGCTGACGGGGGATATATTTTGCAATGATTCGTGCAAATAGTTGATTACATGTAAAATATTTTTTATTTTGCAAAGATTCATGCCTGGAAAGTTAATCATTTAGCAGGTTATTTATTTTGTTGTGCTTCATGTATGAGGACAGTTAAATTAACAGGTTATTCATTTTGCAATTCATGTATGTGGCCACATATTGCATGATAATACGATTTTTTAGGAACCGATTTGGAACCAAAACCGACCCACCCTTAAAAAATAGGGTAGGGTAGAAGTTTTCTAAAATAGGGTAAGAGTAGGCTTCACCCCTACCCGGACCTACCTGGACCAAGTTGCATCCCTACTTCTAAGCAAAAGCCAAATTGACCCATATCTCTCATGTTTAAATTTGTAAAACTTCCAAAATTAGAGAGTAGGATATGCCTGGAGTGCTTCGAAGGATAAAAAAAATCCTTGAATAGGATGTATATCAGTTGGGATTTCCCATTTTCAAGATAGTTTTAATTTCTAATATAAAATTTTATATTTTCAGTTTAAATGTCCTTATTCTCGGTATATATTATTACATTTTCATCCTCTTTTTCTATAATCCTTCTCAACAAGCCTTAAATTTTAAACATTAATGTTTAATTTTTTTTATTACATCAAAGTGCAAGAAAATATTAGGTCCCGATTTTTAAAATTACCTAAAATGTCACTGATTTTCAAAAATAAAAAATAAATATCTAAAATATCTCAAAAATGGTAAAAATTTATACACATGTTAAATACACCTAGATTAATAATATTATAAAAAAATAAAAAAATAATAAAAAAAAATATAAGTATATGCACCCGGGAGCAGGCTCCCTGCTCCCGGGTACAGCAAATCAGGCCCCGAAAATATTATAGCCAGGATTCGATAGCGGACAACGGGCATGAAAAGCCCAACTTAGAAACCACTGCGCCCTTTTAACGTTTAAACTATGAAGTGTGCTAAAGGGATCCATACCGGCGCAACCGTGCAACGCTCAAGAGAATCTCCGAAATAGGCCCAAGGCCCCAAGCAGAGATCCATTTCCTATTTCACTAGCATCTCCGATTCGGACCCACTCGACTGAGTCGACGACTCGACATGCTTCTCTGCCGATTTTCACTAGTGGACCCCCACAAGGCCACAATCCTCACTCCCTCTCTCTCCAAAAATACAAACATTTGAACGGGGTATGAAAAGGCTTCTTATCCACAGCAGGAATTTGAAAGCTGCCGTAATTTACACTAAGTATAACTTCATTTGTGTGCTTAACGTCATTTTGTATAAAGATATATCTTTCAGTACTGCTAGATCAAACGGATCCTAAGTTTAACATTTAAAAAAAAAAAAAAAAAAAAACATATCCTACGTTCACTTGATAAATGCTAATTCCTCTTAGCATGATTAAGCCAACTAGAAGGAAAAAAAAAAAAGAAATTCTAAGGAAAAGAAACACAAAAAAATGGATATTTCGAATTTACACCTGCAGAATATTGCTGCCAACGATAATTCTAAATGCAATATCTGGAGTGGATTTCATATCATTATCAAGGTGGGCCATATTTAATAGGTTTACACAAGCTGTGTGCTGCACTGAAACAGCGATACATTTAATTAAAAATGAGCCCCATACATATTAGAATACAATGAAACTTTATACAATCATTTATTAATATATAAATTTTATAGCAAATGATTTATATGTTGAAAAAATCACTTTAAAGTTGTTATTTACATCAAACTATTTTATTACATTGAATTTGTACCATTTTCAAATAGGGTCCATATACATATCTGATTGTGATGAAAATTGGTATGATAATAGAATATATTATTCTAAATACAATAGATGGAGTAGATTATGATTTGATGATCATGTAGGGCCCATTTCAGCGACGCTACACCTGAATATTTCTATATATATATATATTTGTCAGAACTTGTTTCAACTGGTTCACTAGATGCAGGGGACAATAATTCAATACAAACTCTTGTTTTTTTAAAAAAAAATTTAAACTATGTTTTTTGAAGCTTAAACCCTTTATCATGTTGGAACTTATTTGAACTGCTTTGGGTATTCTAATTTCTAAAGGATACAAGATCTTGAATGTATCCTGCATCTAAGATAAAATATAATAATGTACAATGAAAATAGAAAAAGTTGCATTAAATTTGAAAGAAATCGTCTTGGAAATAGAGATATAGAATTTTATTCAAAAATCTTGTATCTTTGAAAATAGAGTATAGGAAATAATTCAATATAACACCTTATCTTTTATTTTAAACTATGTTTTTCTCAAATTTAAACAATTTATCTTGATGGGGCCAACAAGAATTTAAAATTTTTTTGGAAAATACATCATGATGGGTTTTGAGGTGACCGCGTGGATGCTCCCTGATGTCAACCGCATAGAATCACAAGGCTGTCATGTTTACTAATAAAGAAAGTCCCTCGTGCATTCGGTTGCATGATACAACTTCTATTTAAGTTTTTTCAAACATTCAAAACTTTTCATTGAGTACGTTTCATAATGAATAAAACTTTTTGTGAAAATTTTTGAAGAGTAAAGATTGTCAAATAATGTGATATGATAGAGGTAATGATGAGTAGTAAAGAGGATAAAATTAAAATAGATAGGTTAGTTGTATGGATAGTTGTGTAGAAATGATTAAAAAGTAGGGTAGTTGTATAGGAAAATGTGAAAAAATGATTAAAAAATATGATAGTTATGGAGAATGAAAAGTTTTAGATTGAAAATTTTAACTTGACATGTTTTATTAATTGCCAAAAAATATGTATTTAAAATGATCAATTTAGCTTATGTATTAAAAATAGTGCGAGTTAAAAAAAATTTAGAATTAATAATCTTTAAAAGATATAATTATAAACAATCTTATATACATGTACTTGTTGTGAATTATATTTAGATACAATTACCTTAATTATATTAATTAACATGGTTTGTCGGGGGTTTAAATCCAGGTCTTCGTCAAAGCTTCCAACATACTAGACTCTTGAAATGATGTTGTGTATTATTAATAAAAATATTTAAACATATATCATCGATTGATTTTATATTTTTTGTGTGATTGTCTACCATTCGCCAAGAATGGCGTAACAGAATTCATGCAGCCGTAGATGGGAAATAGCTCTTGATGATGATAATGTGATTGTATACCATTGTTTTAATTTTGAATCAAAAATCAAAATCTCACTCACATACATACTGATGTCGACTACTTGATTATGTGAATGATCAAGTATTAGATATTTGCACACCTAAAAGCATAATTTTATAAAATATAATCTTAATAGATTCGAAAGTGTATATTCAACATATATGGATTTTTTTATGTACGACATATATGGATGTTAATTCATCAATATACGTATATATGGATCTTATTATGTTGGCCTTTTCAAGAAAATAAGAAATATATAAAATTTATTTTATATTATAATTTTATAGAAAAGATGTAGGGTAAAAAAAACTTATAATAAGTAGCTCATAATTGGCATATTTTAATATTATTTTCACATTATTAAATAAAGAAAAGTTAGTTAAAATAAAGATTTTATGTGAAATTTTAGTAAAAATATTTTTTTTTTACGAAAATTACCTCTATTGAATTTGGTATTTTTCGCAGCATGCTTTTTTTTTCTTTTTTTTAACCTCAAGAGTTGACACGAGCATTATATTGTAAGATAGCCGGAACAAAATGGGCTATCAGGTATTATTTCCTGGGACACAAAATAATATAAATTTATTTGTTACGAAATAAAATAAAATGATCTGCTTAAAATGGAAGGCTTTTTCTTTTTTCGAGGAGTTCGCACGAGTATTTTATTTTAAGATAGCCAGAACAAAATGTGCTGTCAGGAATTATTTCCTGAGACATAAAATAATATAATTTTATTTATTATGAAATAAAATAAAGTTATCTGTGTAAAATGGAATAAAATAGGCTCAAAATCATTGTGAAATATTTGTTAGCCGGTGTAAATAGGCAAAATTATACGATGTTTGAATGGCCCAGATCGTTCAAGGGAAGCGTATGTACGTGCATTGCATTACACTGCCGGAGCACTGAGTATAATACTCCATCACCTCCCCCAGTCGCAGACGGTGGCTGCCGTCACGCCATTGATCGCTCGCATCCCTCAAATCGGGCGCCCCTCTTCAAAATCCAGAAAGATGGAACGGCCACATCGGCGACGAGGAACTCACCTAGAAATCCAGCAGCCATCGCTGGCAGCACTGAAAAACCCACCAATCGGCTGGCGTCCTCTTCGAATCTGGCCTATCAAGCTCCGGATATCTAGACGCTGCCGCCCTTGTTCATCCTCGACTACTTGCCAACGAACTATCTTCCGGAAAATAGTTTCTAGCGTGTTAGCTATCGTCGGATGCATTAAGGTCTTACCCAGATTTCAAAAGACACATTCACCGATTCTGATTCTTATATGCACTCACAATAATTTGACGGGGGCAAAACCTTCAAAATTATTCATTAGTAGAGCACCTCTTAGCAAAGGTGCCCTTCAAAAATAAGCGTATGCCGCTGGAAGTGGGAAGCGCACGGTATTCTTTAGTAAAAGGCGAAAGAATAGTTCGCTCTGTGCTCACCACGCGGCTGCGTGCCCTCTTAATGCTGCGAAGCCTCCGTTTCAATGTGGACTCCCGAACCTGGCATCTTTACTACTGGCGATGTGGGAAAGCTGCGCAACTTTTCCCCAATACTCTGCTGTGAAGTGGGAATGGCAGATATGCGACTCCGCTGCGAAATAATCCGATTGCATAGAAAATTAGAAATATATATATATATAGTCCTCTTAAATTTTAAAATATTAATAATTGATATAAAATTCAATATATTTATCATATTTAATATTACTTATTTAGTTAAGAAACCAAATTTTATTCAAATTAAGTATGCCCATAAACCACATTTACTTGAAAACAGATATATTTGTGTGGAAATTTAAAAAATAATTAGAGACATTCATAGATATTAGAATACAATAATACTCTATAAAATCATTTATCCACATAATAGCAATATTTTAAATAGCTTATATGTTGAAAATACTACTTTAAAATTGATATTTATCATTAAATTATTTTATTACATTGATTTTATACATTTGCAGAAGGTGCTTCTATATGCAATGATGCTAAATAAATGAAAGTATTTTCTTAATAATATAGATTGTGTTAAATATAATAGATAAAATGAATTCTTCATCCACCATCACGAAATTAAAAATAAAAAATATAGAGGGCTACATTTCTATAAAACTTCTCTTCTATATAATCTCCTTCATTTTTATTATCTTGATGTTTGATAGAAAATTTTACTTCATATATCGTATTTAACATGATTTACATTATCATAAAAATCCTCTTATTTGTTTAATATCATTGCATATGGACCTCATATATAAATGTGTGAAATTATCATAATAGAATGATTGATACTAGAAATCAATTTTAAGTTATATTTTCGACATTTAAACCATCTAAAATATCACTATCATGTAGACAAATGATTTTATAAAAGATTATTACATTCTAATATATAATCATTTCTTCAATTTGCACACGAACACATCTATTTTAGAGTAAAAGTTAGTCGTTTACATATTTAATTTGAATGAAACTTGGTTTTTAACTAAACAAATTATGTTAAATATAATAAATAAATTAAATTTTGCGTCAATCATCACATCTTAACCACTTCTATGTATATACATACATTACATGCACCGGATATGATACAAAAGTTTTAACAATTTTATATATAGATATTGCAAAATAATTTTAATTTAATAGTGTATTGTGATTATTTCACAATAATTTTTTATTTTTCTAACTAAATATAATACATTAAACATGTCAAGTAGTTTTAATTTTATAAAAAGTATTAGTTCTGACTACAAATTATATACCTATTTATAAGTGCAACTACACATTTAAAAAAACGACCCAGATGGTGGCAAATTCTATTACTGATTTCAAAATGACAACGCAATTCGGATTCATTAGATAATCCGAGAAATTTCTTTTACTGACTGCCCTTGCACTCTCTTTAAAAGGGGCAGATTATGTGTGTTTCAAAGGGAAGATTTGGACTGGGACATGAAAGTGAAAAATATACCGCATTTTCTGTGTTTTTTATGTGATTTTCAATTTTTTTTTTTTGTTATATCTTTTTCCAGCAGCTTCTTTCTCTTATTTTTTAATCTTTTGTTTATTCTCCTATGAAGCATAATAAAGCAGCAAAATTTTTGGGATATGCTCTGTGTTGTGTTTTTCATAATATAATTTCTGAACCGAAATCCTTTTTACGTTTATCAGGGATATTTTAGTCACTTTCTTCATTTTAACGTTAGACGCGTTCTCTCACCTGCGGCTAGCGCAGGTGGCAGGGGCGTTGGGCCCCTTAGCACAGGTCGTGGGTTCGAATCCCACGTGGGGATTTCGGCCCGGAAAAAAATGGTGTGGGAGCTGTTGTCTCCCTTGGGCTGGGTGGAAGCTGTTCTTCTTAATTCTTTAGTGGAGCTGTGTCTCCAAATTTTTTCGGAGGAATTATGTATCTCCTTGTTTATAAGAATGTCTCATAACTACAATGTAATATTTGTTGAGATGTACGTAAATATAAATCATCAAAAAAAAAAAACGTTAGACGCGTTCTGTGATATTTGAAATTAGGAATAGAAAATGTGGTAATGTTGGCCAATTTTTTAAATGTGTGGTTATATTTATAATTTGGGATATAATTAGTACTATTATTTGGAATTACCCTTCACAAAATCAGCCTACTGAGGGAATAATCCAAGCAGTTTTACATTTTTTTAATTGGTATATATTTACATACAATCAAGCTTTAAGATGATTCTTACAAATTTTTCAAAAGAAGATCAAAAAATTTCAACCAATATTTCAGACGGATCCCACAAACTCCCACCTATACTAGTGGAGATAAAACTCCTACTTGCCCCCGGCTGGCGCATAGGTGGTCAAGCAATTCTACATTTGGAGAAGCGGAAAAGTTTTTTCCCCTTAAATATTTCAGTGTATATAATATAACTTCAATAAGTTACATACATTGAAATTTTTTATCTATCACATATACTATATATCTTTTAAAAAAATTAGTAATTAATTACATATTTACCCTCAAAAGATGCAAATATTTTTTACATAGTCTTTCTAATGAAAATAAGTTTGGATAGTATGATAAAGCAAATGATGTTAACCAAAGTAAATGGTTTACAATTTAAAAAATAAGAAGGAAAATTTTTTTTAAGGAAAAAAAAGAGTTTGCATGGAGGCTTCAATGCAATCATAGTGAATTTAATCATTGCCTTGCCTGTAAGCACATAAAAAGTCAACATAGATGCCACTGAGGCAAGCGTTCACCCATTGCGTTTTCAAATCTTCATAGCTATAGTTTTCACAAATATATTTGTTGAGTGGTGTATTTTCTTCTCAAAAAAAAATTATTTTTGTTGAGTGGTGTATTGTCTCCTCAAAAAAAATTTGTGAGAGCGTCCATTAGTTGAGATTTTAGGAATATTATTTGGAAAAAATTGAAATATTTGTAGAATTATGTTTAGATATTCTAAAAATGTCTTAGTAGCTTATTATAATACTCAGTTGAGATGACGAAATATATAAATGCCTATAAAAAAGTCAATATAGATACTCACCCATAATGCTAATGTAGGAGAAGCAAAATATTTCTTAAAAAAATCGAAAAATAGAGTAAAATAGAAAAAAAAAAATTAAGATAGTTGGATAATTAATGTGTTTCATTTTTGTCATGTCCCTTGTTCATTCCACTTGCAGGTCTTACACTTTTATCTTCTTAGAAACCGCCAATTTTATGTAACATATGATCCAATTTCAATCCTTTCAGCCTGTTTTCAAACTGGATTATCAGCTTAACTCGAATATTAAAATTGATTTTGCATGATTTTCCACACAAACAGCTTAGCATTTCACCTCGGAGTTGGATGTTGAGCTGGAGCTGGGGCTGGGGCACTCCAAGTCAATCCTTTTCCTTGCCGTTCGCCGTAAAACCCGGGCAGTACACCCGTTGGTCCACATCCATCCGCCATGGACGTGACTGATAAAACACAAAAATAGGAAGGAGAGAGCTTGGGAAGTGGGTCATCGGCGTCGATCTCGAAGCGAAAACTCACCCAAATGCCATGTGACCTGGGTTTTTGCATATTCATGCCTTCAGTTTTGTTAACCATTTTGCAATGTTTTAACCCATATGTCTTAATTTCGCATGCTCACACGTAATATCCTTTTATTAGTTTCTTCAGCACAATAATTTTTTTTTTTATTTTAGACTAATAATATGTTCGATGATAAAGATATACGATAGTTGGTTGGGATCTGATTAAGAAAAAATAAAATAAGTTTAAGATACAAATATTAATTAATTACATAAAAGGATATATGCCATTTAACCAAATTTTGTGAGACTAATAATCTAAGGGTAATAATTCATTACTTGCTTAATATGGAGGTTCCACGCTTACTCTTAGTTTTTTGTTTCTAATACTTTATGTATTGAAAACTCTTATATTACTAGATCCATACAACATATTTTTCAAAAAAATTTTTACTAATTATATATTTACTCTCAAAAGATGCTATTTTTATAAGATACAAATTTACAATAAAAATTATTTGGTAACATGATAAATGATTTAGATTTAAAAATATTTTTAAATTAAAAATCAAGAGTTAAACTTATGATTAACGGCATATTTTTTAACTATAAAAAATTTTAAATAAAACTTTTCAATCTAAAACTTTTTATTCTCTATAATTATTCAATTTTTAATTATTCTTCACATATTTCTATACACCTATCCTACTTTTCAATCATTTTTATACAATTACTTATACAACTAATCTATCTATTTTAAATTTATTCTCTTTATTCTTTATCATTACTCTTATTATATTACATCATTTTTTTCTATTTCAAAAACTTTTACGCTAAAATTTTTTTATTCAAAAAGTTTAATCACTTCCAAAACACGTTTTTTATCGATATTTATACATCATGACATCTCATATTTAGGGGTGCAACTCGGGCTCATGAAACTCGGGTTCATCTCAACCCTAACCCTATTTGTAAAACATTAACCCTAATCCTAACCTTATTTGTAAAACCTAAATCCTAATCCTATTTTTGAAAATTGGATTCGGGTCGAGTTTCGAGTTGAAATTTGTGTTAATGAATTTACATTTTATTTAAAAGTGATAAGTTTAGAATTTCATATGAATAAATAATAATAACAAATCATGTAAGTAAACATAATAATATAAAATTAAACTATATATTTTTTAAAAAATAGTAATATAAAGAATATTCCTAGAAAAAATTTAACATCAAAACTATAATAAAGAAAAAAAATTAATAAGTGTAAAATAAATGATAGAAATAAAAGATAAATATAAATGAAATAATATACTTTATTTACAATAAAATTACAATATGCCAAATATCTATTCAAATATAGATATAATAACATAAAATATGTAGAATATAAAGAAATATTATTTAAATAGTATGTATATAATATATTTTATAATAAATATAAAATGAGAAATCAGGCTCGGGTTCACTTGAACCCTAACCCTATCGTATTTACAAATCGGGTTCCTTAGGTTCGAGTTTTTGAGGCTCGGTTTATGAAAAATCAAGTTTCAACACTGCATTAGAGTCAAGTTTCATGGAACTGGATTTGTAAATCAAAAAAATATTAAATCATTACCCATGACTCTAATGCAACTGGATTGTAAGGACATGTCTGCACACACGATTGCTTTTCTATTTTAAAATATTTTTTAAATCTAAACTATTCATTATACTTATCCAAGTGTATTTTTATTCATGATATTAACAATTAATTTGATTTGAAACTTATAGATACAAACCGTATGATATACATGATTTTCAAATTTCAATAGCTATAGCTGTTTGATCTTTTCAGGCCGGAAGCACGGCCACCACGGTGCGTTAGGCCCAAAAATATATTTTTTTCACGAACAAGTAAATCTAGGTGTATTAAATCTATAAACCAAGTTTTACAATTTTTGGATGTTTTTAAGTATTTTTTATTTTTAAACACAGAAGAATTCCCATAATTTTTTGGGACGACCATGAAAAAAAAATGAAAAAAATAAAAAAAATGTTATATGTGCACGGCTTGAAAAGATCAGGGATCATAATTATATGTGCACTCCCAAAAGATGTTAATTTTTACCGGATATTACTTTCCAATCGAATTATACTTTTGCTTCATAGACAACACACATATGGACAAATATAATAAATTGTTTAGATTTGAAAAAAGCATTTTAAAATAAGAACAAGAGAGGCAATTTCATTACATCATTAGAATGTAAAGGTGAGACTTATGGGTAAAAATTTGCAAAATTGCAAAACTTGAGATATCCCAAAAATAAAAGGCTGCATGTGACTTTGTGCACACTCGTGATACCGTTGCTTGTTCCCTGTAGCTCATCGCTTTCAGTTGTACGCGCAGGCTGGGCCAGCTTGTCTCTTAAAGCTAACGCATCGCCCACTCATATCACATATTATTAAACTAACCCCTGTAAAAAGCTTCGTCTAATTAATACAATGGCTTACACGAATACCCAGAATTTTTTTTTAAAAAAAAAAAAAAGAAAAGAAAAAGAAAGAAAAAGGCATTGCTTTTGCGTCCCGTGTCAACTCCTGTCCCCTCGGTTCCCACGCGTGCATTTAAAAGGAAGAAGAAACATTGATCGATGCATAGCTCTTATCTTCACTTCACCCTCCCCTTCGCTTACCCCTTCAGTAATTCTCGACAGGTTATTTGCAAAAATCACCCGATAAATTTGCCTATTTATAATTTTGATCTTATACTTCGATATTTGTAGTTATAACTTTCTAACTTTTGACATTGTGAACAAATAATTCTGTGAGCTTCATTTGCATGAAGACTGGTACCATATAGATATATGTAATATGGAGAATGCATGCTTACAAGGTTATTTTTCACAATATCAAAAATTGAAAGTTATATTTACAAATATTAAAACTACAAAGTTAAAATCATAAACAAATAAACTTACAAGCTTATTTTTGCAAATAATTGATTCTCGACCAACAGTTTCACCTTTCAACGCGTTTGTCAATTCAAACGCCTGAGTGTTTCTGCGCCATGCGTCACACACCAGCGTCGCCTACAGAATTTGCATTTTGTTGAGAATTTTAAAACCATTTCACAGGAACTTTCGGGTGTGTTTGGTTGGACATAAAAAAATGTCAACCAAAATTTGTAAATCTAAAACTTTTCACTTTCTATAATTATCTTATTTTTTTAATTATTTTTTCATAATTTCATATATAAACAACCGATACTTTTCAATCATTTTTACACAACTACTCATACAACTAATTTATATATTTTAATTTTATTTTATTTACATCTCATCATTATCTCTATCATATCATATCACATCACATCATGTTTTATCAACTTGACAACTTTTATCCATATTTTTCATCAAAAAGTTTTGTCCATGTTTTAAATAGGGTTCCGATGAAACGCCGCCTCAATGCATCCCTTTACTTCTTTTAATTTTAAAAATTTTAAACTATTTATGAATAAGTATTTATTTGTGATATCAAGAATCAGTTGTAGTGAAAACTTATATATTTCAAAATTTTAACTCCTTTTGGGAGTGTAATGCAATATTAAAATTTAAAAATAAATATATAATATTTTGAGACCAACACAAACACACGTGATGAATCATGAATAGTAGGATGAGGTTACAATTAGAATGTAAGATGAGAAAATGTTGTTTGGTTTTGAGAACGAGAAAAAGGTGTATTATGATTGAGAAAGTTGTATTAAAAATAAATATATATATATATATATTGTTATTTTTTAATAGGAAATTTTTTTTTGTAAAATGAGAAATTCCATTGTGTCCTAACCTGCGAACCATCACATCCTAGATGTGCACAAAAAATGTTATAAATGGTATAATCTCTAAAAAGCTTATTGAAATTTTTTGCATCCATGCCTACATAGTTCGGCAAAATTGAAAATATGTCTCTAGTTTTCAAAAAAGTGTAAGGGTATCTATGTAATTTCTTTAAAATTGAGGGTGTATCATTTCGGTTAGAGTCACATTGCTAAAAGTTAAACTTTTAAAGAAATGATGAAAATGCCCTTAAACAAATAAAATTATTATTCTCATTCATTATTTCTATTACAAATATTATAAAAATCATTGCAACAGAAAAGTATACTATTACATAATAAAATATTCAATCAATATTAAAGTAATAAAAATAATCAATTTAATAAATATTTCATGTGGCATTTTCATTATTTCTTTAAATTTTCTAATGGTCAGCAAGGGGTAACACTAACGGAAATGATATGCTCTTAATTTCAAAAAAATTATATTAGTCTGCCCGTAATTTTTGAAAACTAATGAGATGTCTACAATTTGGCACAAATTATGTAGGTAGGGATATAGAATAAAAAAGCGAAGATGTACACAGATAACGATTGCATTAGAACATAACCCTTTTTAAGAGATATCACATAACCTTTTTTAAGAGATATCATCGTGATTATTGTCATGGTTCAATCAATGGCCAAAATCAAGTAGTGCAATAAAGGCAGGCCCCGTAAACAGTATGGGATGGTTTAAAATGACACGAGTCACAAGTTTCGAACCCAATAACCCATAGCTACCTCACAGTGAACTCACAAATTTAAGACGCAGTAGTATGGTAAATCAAGTCAATAAGGGTACTACTTGGGTTGGATACCTATGGGTCCACTAATTGGGCACCATAAAATAGGTAAGGTAATTTTCTATTTTTACAGCAATAGAGTAAAGTAGGTTATAGATAAAAAAAAATATCAAATTCAATTAGGTTAGTATAAGTTCTAAAGTGCAGGCATCTAGAACCAACCCAAATTACAAATATATGTTTAATATATATTTTATGAAATATCTTTTATAGTGAAAGACATAAATGTATTCTTTAGATATAAAAAAATTGTTTAATTCATCTATTATTTTAGTAAATTTAATAAATTTATTTTAGAAATTATATTATTGCATCTTAATTATAGGTTTTAAGTAACACTTGTAATAAAACTATAATTTTCAAATATAATATAAATACTATTTTAAAAATCTTCTTGTGGCCGCAATTAAGATAAGCTGAAAATTGACCCAATCTAAAAGCGAGTAAAGTAGAAGTTTTTGAAAATAAGATAGAGGTAAGGTTGACCTCAAGTTTAACTTACCCAACCTAAGTTGCACGTCCCTACAAATTAGGTCAAACTCAGGTAAGGATCTTTTTAATCGTAACGTTATTGTAAAATGTTGATGTAAACTTATCTTCAACCTTATTTTTTAAACTTCGATCTAACCCTAAATTAAATCTATACAAGTCTGTTTGGTTCAGGAAATAAATCGGGTTATTAAAGATATAATATTAAAAATCTTTACTTAATTAAATTAATTTTAAAATATAAAATTTATATTAAATAATGAGAATCATCCTTTTATGAGAATATCTTCCAATTTATCACTTATATAGTAATATAGTTGCTAAGTATTTTTATTTCAAAGTAGTAATGTCTAGTTAATGTCTATGTATCATGAAGAATGTTTCAATGCAACTGGTGTTGGAAACAATGTTTAAAACAATAAAAATTGACCAAATCTTGAGTTTCGATGATTAACAAGAACTAATTTGAGTATATAAAAGGTACTAATGTGTTTGATAAATGTTTAAGGAAAGCAAAGAGGTCAAGTCGATCTTCAAGTCGACTTGGACTTCGACTTGGGTGAAGTCGATCCCAAAGTCGACTCAAATATCGACTTGAGAATGAATCCCAAAAATGCAACAGGTGAAGTCGCAGGTCAAGTCGACTCCACTTGCGACTTGGGAAGTCAAGTCGCAGACGAAGTCGACTCCAGCATCGACTTCAAACAAAAGAAAATGTCCAGCGTTGATTTTGGGGGCACGAAGCTGCCCAAGTCGCAAACGAAGTCGACTCCAGGTGCGACTTGGGTCAAGTCGCAGACAAGGTCGACTCCAACTCCGACTTGAGGATTTTAGACTTGAAGATTGAAGTTTCAAGTTTATTCCAAGGATCATATTGAACTTTTTCAAACCCAAATGAGATGAAAAGTTCATTCACAAGGAAACAAATTAAGATTCTTGAAGATCAAAGCTAAGATTCACATTCAATGTTCAAATCAAGTCTATCAAGCCAAGGCAAATGTTCAAGCTTATTCAAATAAGGCAACACCCAAGTTATGGAGACCAAGTGAGTCCAAGACTAAGCGAGGAACAAGCATATATCATGCAAGGACTCTAACAGCTCAAAAGCTTTGCAAGGATCAAGCCGAATCTTGAAGAACAAAGCAGCTTCAGCAAAACCCGAGCCAAGTCGCAGGCTAAGTCGACTTCAGATTCGACTTGAGTCGAAGTCTGAAACCAAGTCGACTAAAACTCAGACTTGGGAAATTGGAGGAACTGGAGTCGCAGACGAAGTCGACTCCAGATGCGACTTGGGTTGCCAAGTCGCAAGCCAAGTCGACTCCATCTTCGACTTGGGTATAACGTTCAAATTTTCGAACGTTGGAGTTCATTTATTGCGCGCCAACAACTTCCACAACGTTCCAATCCTTCTTACTCTATAAAAGGACAATCAAATGAACATGAGAGAAAGCAATACACACTACTCTAAGGATCATAGAGAGAAAAGAAGTTCAAGAAAGATTTTCAAATCATTTTCTCCATATTTGAGATTTTTCAAAAGGAAGAAAGAGCTTCAAACTGCAAGTTGCCTCAACAATCATCATCCAAGCTGCCTTTGATTTCTTCCTCGAGTTCAAACTGCCTACACAAATCTGTAAAGTGTAGTTTTTACTTATTTTCATCATCTTGTTGTATTGAACTTGATTTAGCTTGAGTTGCTAAGATCAAGTGTATGCAAAGTAGAGTGTGATTGGAGTGAGACTCGTCACCTACTTGTGCATTGAGTTGTTACGCCCCCTAGAGCTAGAATCTAGAAGAGAGCAAGTGGCTCTAGTTGTATATGCCCCCTAGAGCTTTGAATCTAGAAGAGAGCGGTGACTCTAAGTGTATTCAAGGAATACATAGTGGAACCCAAGTCACAACGGAGTGTGAGCTTGGAAGAGTGGAGTAGGGAAGGTTTGCCCGAACCACTATAAATCTTGTGTTTGTTTTTCTATTACTACTTTATTTTTAATTGCCCTCCATTAGCCTTCATAAGGGGATTAATTTTCAGAAAAGGGTTAAGTTTTGATTTACCAAAGATTTTTTAAAGAACCCAATTCACCCCTCCCCTCTTGGGTTTAGCCATCAACTAGGGACCAACAAGTGGTATCAAAGCAGGTCTTTGAGTTTACCAAAGAGATCTTATCAATATGGCATCCCAATCTACTTCCGTTCCCGCTTTTGCTGAAGGCCAATCCTTTACAAGGCCACCATTGTTTGATGGGAACAATTTTGGATATTGGAAGCTTCGTATGAAGCAACTCATCATGGCTACCGACATGGATTCTTGGATTGCTATCCAAGATGGTGTAACTTTGCCTACCGATGAACGAGCTTCCAAATGGACCGATGAGGAAGTAAGAATAGTGAAGAGCAACGCCAAAGCTATGAACTCCTTATTTTGTGCTCTCACTGCTTCTGAATATGATAGAGTATCCTCTTGTTTAACCGCCAAAGAGATTTGGGATACGCTAACCTCTATCTATGAAGGAACTTCTCAAGTCCAAGGGACGAGAAGAAATATTTTGATTGGAGATCTAGAGAATTTTAGAATGCTAGAAACAGAAAATATTTCTGAAATGTTTGCTAGGTTCTCAAAGATTACTAATGCTCTAAAAGGTCTTGGAAAGGCTATTTCTGAATCTGAGCAGGTTATGAAAATTCTAAGAGCTCTACCCGAATCATGGACCCCAAAAATCACTGCAATAGAAGAAGCCAAGGACCTTAACACACTAAAACTTGAAGACTTAATTAGCTCTCTCATGTCACATGAGCTAATCAAAAGAAGAAATGAAGATCAGCACAAGGGCAAAAGAGCAATTGCCTTAAAAGCCGCACAAGACACCGATGACACATCTTCTTCTCAAGATGACGATGAAATTGCTCTACTCACAAAACGGTTCAGAAAATTTGTGAGAAAAGGCAAAAATTTCAGAAGCTTCAAAGAAAGAACTCCCAGAGAGAAGAAGAGAGAATCAACCAAGTGTTACCGATGCGGCGGTTCGGGACATATGCAAGCTCAATGTCCAACTCCCGAAGAAAACAAGGCAAAAGAACAAAGAAAAGATCGAGGGGACAACAAAAGATTCCAAAAATATAAAGGAAGAGGCATGTACGTGAATGATGAGGAATCTACGACAAGTAGCTCCTCAACTGATGAAATAGAGGCGGAAGAATGTGCAAGAATTTGCTGCATGGCACAAATCGAGCAAGGAGAACAATTCACCTCAACAAAAAACATAAGCAATGAAGAGGTAAGCTCTAAACTCTCCCTTTCTGAATCAAGTTACTCTTCCTTTCAAGAATGCCTCAAATGTACTGAATTAGATGAACTACAAACTGCATATGATTCATTATATGAAGAAATGAAGAAATTAGGAAGCAAGTTTACAATTAAGAAAAGACAATGTGATGCAACAATAATTGTAAATAGTAAACTTGCAGAAAGATTAGACAAATTGAAAGATGAAAATGATTTGCTGAAAAAGGAGAACAAATCATTAAATGAATCATTAGCTAAGTTCTCTAATCCAGGAGAAAGTGTCAAAATGTTTCTGAATATGACCTCCCAAACACATAAAAGAGGTCTCGGGTATCATACATTTGAGCATGGAGAAAGTAGCAAATCAAATGTGGAAACACTTGAGAAACATCAAACTAAAGTTGCATCTTTTTACAAGCCACAAAAGAAAAACTTTAAGTGGACTAGTAGACCAACGTTTGAACCATTGTATACTTGGAGGCCTACTCCAAGATTACCTATGACTTGTAATTTCTGCAATAAAATGGGTCATAAAACTTACAAATGCAATTTTAAGAAATTATATGACCATGGTGCAAAGTTAGTTTGGGTTCCAAGAAACACAAGATTTGGGCTTTCCAAGTTAGAACAACAAAGGTTGATGTATATTACTAACCCAAATGGACCCATAAAATGGGTACCAAGGAGATAAGAATTATTTGTTTATTTTTCAGACATGTTTTAAGGCAAAGGCAAATAATGAATGGTTCATGGATAGCGGTTGTTCAAGGCATATGACCGGTGAAAGAAGTTTGTTTCATAAACTTAAGCCTTGCAACGATGGAATGGTTGCCTTTGGAAATAATGAAAAAGGTAAAATTAAAGGTAAAGGAAATATACTTAGTACCTCAAATGCATGCATGGAAGATGTTTTGTTTGTTGAAGGACTCAAACACAATTTAATGAGTATTAGCCAATTATGTGATAAAGGATATAAAGTTGTGTTTGAATCATCTATATGTAATGTATTTGATGGAGAACATATCATGTTTAGTGGTAAACGACATGGAAATGTTTATTTGGTTTCACTTGATGAATTGAATGGTCAATGTCTTATGGCCATTGATAATGATCCATGGGTTTGGCATAAAAGGCTTGGACATGTAAACATGGGAAATATAAAGACCCTTTGGAAAAAGAATTTGGTAGAAGGATTACCAAAGTTGAAATATGACAAAGACAAAATTTGCAAGGCATGTCAATTATCAAAACAACCCAAGATGCCTTTCTCTACCAAAAAGGAAATTTCCACCACAAAGCCACTTGAATTACTACATATGGATCTATACGGGCCATCCGACATTCTAACCATTGGTGGAAAGAAATATGTATTTGTCATAGTTGATGATTTTTCAAGATTCACTTGGATAATTCTCTTAGCTAGTAAAGATGAAGCCTTCTCTATGTTTGCAACTTTTGTGAATTTGGTGCAAAATGAAAAACAGAGTACTATTGTGACCATAAGAAGCGATCATGGTGGCGAATTTGAAAACAAACGATTCATGGAATTTTGTAATGAAAAAGGAATTCACCACACATTTTCTGCACCAAGAACTCCACAACAAAATGGAGTAGTTGAAAGGAAAAATAGAACTATACAAGAGATGGCTAGAACTATGCTAAATGAGAGCAATCTATCCAAGAAATTTTGGGGTGAAGCTGTGAGTACAGCTTGTCATGTTTTGAATCGTGTTACCATTCGAGCAATCTTGAAAAAGACTCCATATGAACTTTGGAAAGGAAGGAAACCAAATATATCTTATTTTCATATTTTTGGATGTACATGTTATGTTTTAAACAATGGAAAAGTCAACTTGGGAAAATTAGATGCCAAAAGTGATGAGGCTATATTCCTTGGTTATTCATCAAATAGCAAAGCATATAGAGTATTCAATAAACGAAATCAAGTTGTAGAAGAATCCATACATGTTGTATTTGATGAATTTAACCAAACTCCGAGAAAGGAGGATGAACTAAGTGATGCAGATGAGACGAAAGGCAGAGAACAACCAAAGGAACTCGAGCTCAAGCTAGAAAATCCAGAGGAGGAAGAGGTAAGTGAAGGTAATGACTCTTATAAACCTCCAACTGATTTAAAGTTCAAAAATGCCCATCCAATTGAACAAGTTATTGGAAACATATATGAAGGAGTAAAAACTAGAAGATCAAAACAAAACGTTTATGGCCAATATGCGTTTGTATCAAAAATTGAACCAAATACCATTGAACAAGCTCTTAATGATGAAAATTGGGTTATTTCAATGCAAGAAGAGCTAAATCAATTCGAAAGAAACAATGTATGGCATTTAGTTCCTAGACCAAACAATCATACAGTCATTGGTACAAAATGGGTATTTAGGAATAAATTAGATGAAAGCGGTCTTGTAATTAGAAACAAGGCAAGATTAGTAGCCAAAGGGTATTCCCAAGAAGAAGGAATTGATTTTGAAGAATCGTATGCACCCGTGGCTAGATTAGAAGCCATACGCATCCTACTAGCATTTGCTTCTCATATGAACTTCAAATTGTTTCAAATGGATGTAAAAAGCGCATTTTTAAATGGTTATTTGAATGAAGAAGTATATGTTGAACAACCCCCTGGTTTTGAAGAAAAGAATCAATCAAAGTTTGTTTATAAATTAACCAAAGCATTATATGGACTAAAACAAGCACCAAGAGCTTGGTATGAAAGGTTAAATAGATTCTTGATTGATCATGAGTTTCAAAGAGGGAAAGTAGACACTACTTTATTCATCAAGTACAAAAATAAAAATATTTTGATTGTACAGATTTATGTGGATGACATAATATTCGGTGCTACTGATGAAAATCTTTGTCAAGAATTTTCTAAGATAATGCAGAGTGAGTTCGAAATGAGCATGATGGGAGAATTAAATTTCTTCCTTGGACTACAAATCAAGCAACAAAGTGAAGGAATATTTCTGAACAAGTCCAAGTATGTCAAAGAGATGCTCAAGAAATTTGGAATGCAGAATAGAAAAGGGGCAAACACTCCAATGAGCTCAACAATCAAAATCGACACGGATGAAAACGGTAAAAGTATCGATCAAAAGCTTTATAGAAGCATGATTGGATCCTTGTTATATTTAACTGCTTCTAGACCCGATATCCTATTTAGTGTTTGTATGTGCTCTAGATTCCAAGCATGTCCAAAAGAATCACATCTACTTGCTGTAAAAAGAATTTTTAAATATTTGTTAAAAACTACAAATCTTGGACTATGGTATCCAAAGGGGTCAACCTTTGATCTAATCGGCTATTCGGATGCAGATTTTGCCGGCTATAAAGTAGATAGAAAGAGTACTAGTGGAACTTGTCAGTTTCTTGGACATATGTTGGTTTCATGGTATTCAAGAAAACAAACAAGTGTTGCCCTATCTACTGCAGAAGCCGAATATATAGCCGCCGGTAGTTGTTGTGCCCAATTACTTTGGATGAAACAACAGTTGAAAGATTATGGTATTGATTATGTTGATATTCCTATTAGATGTGATAATACAAGTGCAATTTGTTTAACTAAGAATCCTGTACTGCATTCAAGAACCAAGCATATTGAAGTGAGACATCACTTTATTCGTGAGCATGTTGAGAATCATGATGTATGCTTAGAATATGTGAAAACAGAAGACCAAATTGCTGATATCTTTACCAAACCATTAGCCAAAGAATCATTTTATAAAATTAGGAATGATATGGGGATGATAGAGCTAAATTAGGAAAAATAAAACAAGAAACCAAAATTTGAAAAGGCAAAACTGATGGGTCAAGTCGACTCCATGGGAGCCAAGTCGACTCCGCCAAGTCGACTTGGGAAAGTGAAGTCGACTCCGCTTCAGGAGCGAAGTCGACTCCACAGGAGCAAAGTCGACTCCGCTTCAATAACGAAGTCGACTCCGAGGGACCGAAGTCGACTTCGCCTAGGGCAAAGTCGACTCCGCGCGCGACCGTCCGACTTCCGCGAACTTCTCCCTTTTCTTCTCTTTCTTCTTCCTTTCCTCCCATTTTTCCTCCGAATCCTCTGTTTTTCTCTCTCTCTCTCTCTCGGCGACAGATTTCTCCCCCTCCGGCGATCCGCTGTCACTCCCGGCAAGCCGCTGTCTCTCCATCTTCCACGATTTCACACCCTTGGCTCTCACTCTCTCTCTTTAAGCTCTCCCTCTCACAGCTCTAAAGCATTCTCTATTTCATATTCTTCAGTCACTAAAATTCCAATTTCAATGGCTCCAAAAGCTAAAACTCCTAAACTAGCAGTCAAAAAGCCAAGCCAACGGCCAGTGCCTAGGCCATCCCAATCCTCCACAGAGGAAGATATTCCTAGAAGAGCAAGGACTCCATCCAAACGAGTTAGAGAGGAACCATCAACCTCGACGGGTAGACGGGTTCGATTCCAGACAACAACCCAGTCAACTGATAGAGCCCCACGATCAGAAAGCCAACCTGAAAGCTCGTATTCTTCGAGGATTCCTATCAAGAAGGGGCAAGTTCTAAAAATGCCCACTACTTATTTCAGGACAGAGCTACAGCATAGTCGCTTCTACAGAAACTTCTATGAACGAAAGGTATTCATTCCTAAGATCATAGATTTCAAGTTCCTCAACGACTATGAGTTCGACATAGAAGAGTTGTTGGATTTCCAAGGATGGATACAACTATTCAAATCCGATGAACGGATCTATCCTGATCTCACAAGACAGTTTTATTATTTATGGGACAACACCAAGTTTTGCACTTATGTCAAAGGCACTGAAATAAATTTTGGGAGTAGCAACTATCCAGATCAAGATGAAGCCTTGAGAAGAATTGGAAATATTCTTCAAGTACCTTTTGATGAAGAGAGGCTTCCCAAGGATCTGACTATGGACAAGATCTACAATGAGTTAACCAAAAGCAACAAGTACCATGCAGGCACCAAATTCCTACATTACATGGATCTTTCTCCCAGACTCAGGGTTATCCGTCTATTGATCGCCCACTGTATTTTGCCAAAAGGAGGCGGAAGGAATCAATTGAATCCACAAGAAGCAATGATCTTGTGGAAATTAGTGAACAAAGTCAAGATCAGTCTTCCCAGACTATTCCTAGAAGCCTTAGCATCCAGGAAAGACAATCCGAGAGGCGTGTTACCTTATGGATCTTGGATCACCAAGATTTTTGAGCGGGTTGAGCTCGACATTGACGGGGAACCATTTGAAGTCCCCAAGACGACCAACGCTATCAACAAGGCTTTGCTCCAACGCATGAAAATCAATTTGGAGCAGTTTAGGGATGATCGCATCCGAGAGAAGCTTGGCGAGCCAGTCCGAGAACAAGAGGACAATGCACAAGCTGAGGGGGAGCAAGCTCCCGAGGCATCGCCTGAACGGCCTGCATCTCCTCTGTCACACGGATCACATTCTCCTCAAGGATCCGTTGCACCCGAACGCGTGCCGCCTACTTCAGATCAAATGGCTGCACTTCAAAGCCTCAAAAACGAGATCTTGGAAGCTATGGGTCATCAAGAAGATAGGATGACTAGCCTAGTGACCGGTGTGCTGAATGCTATCACTGATATGCATTCCCGACAAGATCACATGGATCGGGAACTGCGTACCATCAAATATCACCTCGCCTCCGGACGTCACAAGAAGAGGCCTATGCCCGAACTATATCCATACGAATCGGGTTCAGTTCATAAAGCAGCATCTCCCGATCATGATATCTCCATCTACTCATCTGCCCAAAATCGTCCCATCAAACCAATCTTATATCCGATCTCTCAATTTCAATTCACAAAATCATTAAAAGTTGATCGATTTTTGATAGTTTGACAAAAAGGGGGAGATAGAATAGGTGAGTTGAGTAAAATTTTCTTTTGGGTTGGGTAGTTTTGTATCTAGGTTTCATTTTTGTTTTGTGTTGCATGAAACTTGATACATATATATGCTATTGATGAATGTTATGTTTGCTTAATATATTATAAAATGATTTGCTTGAAAATGATTTGCTTGAAAGGTATCAACTCAAATGAAGTTTTGTCAATCATCAAAAAGGGGGAGATTGTTGGAAACAATGTTTAAAACAATAAAAATTGACCAAATCTTGAGTTTCGATGATTAACAAGAACTAATTTGAGTATATAAAAGGTACTAATGTGTTTGATAAATGTTTAAGGAAAGCAAAGAGGTCAAGTCGATCTTCAAGTCGACTTGGACTTCGACTTGGGTGAAGTCGATCCCAAAGTCGACTCAAATATCGACTTGAGAATGAATCCCAAAAATGCAACAGGTGAAGTCGCAGGTCAAGTCGACTCCACTTGCGACTTGGGAAGTCAAGTCGCAGACGAAGTCGACTCCAGCATCGACTTCAAACAAAAGAAAATGTCCAGCGTTGATTTTGGGGGCACGAAGCTGCCCAAGTCGCAAACGAAGTCGACTCCAGGTGCGACTTGGGTCAAGTCGCAGACAAGGTCGACTCCAACTCCGACTTGAGGATTTTAGACTTGAAGATTGAAGTTTCAAGTTTATTCCAAGGATCATATTGAACTTTTTCAAACCCAAATGAGATGAAAAGTTCATTCACAAGGAAACAAATTAAGATTCTTGAAGATCAAAGCTAAGATTCACATTCAATGTTCAAATCAAGTCTATCAAGCCAAGGCAAATGTTCAAGCTTATTCAAATAAGGCAACACCCAAGTTATGGAGACCAAGTGAGTCCAAGACTAAGCGAGGAACAAGCATATATCATGCAAGGACTCTAACAGCTCAAAAGCTTTGCAAGGATCAAGCCGAATCTTGAAGAACAAAGCAGCTTCAGCAAAACCCGAGCCAAGTCGCAGGCTAAGTCGACTTCAGATTCGACTTGAGTCGAAGTCTGAAACCAAGTCGACTAAAACTCAGACTTGGGAAATTGGAGGAACTGGAGTCGCAGACGAAGTCGACTCCAGATGCGACTTGGGTTGCCAAGTCGCAAGCCAAGTCGACTCCATCTTCGACTTGGGTATAACGTTCAAATTTTCGAACGTTGGAGTTCATTTATTGCGCGCCAACAACTTCCACAACGTTCCAATCCTTCTTACTCTATAAAAGGACAATCAAATGAACATGAGAGAAAGCAATACACACTACTCTAAGGATCATAGAGAGAAAAGAAGTTCAAGAAAGATTTTCAAATCATTTTCTCCATATTTGAGATTTTTCAAAAGGAAGAAAGAGCTTCAAACTGCAAGTTGCCTCAACAATCATCATCCAAGCTGCCTTTGATTTCTTCCTCGAGTTCAAACTGCCTACACAAATCTGTAAAGTGTAGTTTTTACTTATTTTCATCATCTTGTTGTATTGAACTTGATTTAGCTTGAGTTGCTAAGATCAAGTGTATGCAAAGTAGAGTGTGATTGGAGTGAGACTCGTCACCTACTTGTGCATTGAGTTGTTACGCCCCCTAGAGCTAGAATCTAGAAGAGAGCAAGTGGCTCTAGTTGTATATGCCCCCTAGAGCTTTGAATCTAGAAGAGAGCGGTGACTCTAAGTGTATTCAAGGAATACATAGTGGAACCCAAGTCACAACGGAGTGTGAGCTTGGAAGAGTGGAGTAGGGAAGGTTTGCCCGAACCACTATAAATCTTGTGTTTGTTTTTCTATTACTACTTTATTTTTAATTGCCCTCCATTAGCCTTCATAAGGGGATTAATTTTCAGAAAAGGGTTAAGTTTTGATTTACCAAAGATTTTTTAAAGAACCCAATTCACCCCTCCCCTCTTGGGTTTAGCCATCAACTAGGGACCAACAACTGGATGCATTGAAAGTTCAATGTTGAAAATCTCATTTATTATTTTTATTTCTGATATTTTCTTTTATAGAAATCTTAATCTAGGTATATTTAATTTATAACCCAAATTTATCTTTTTAAAAATGTGTATATATATTTTTTGACTTTTAAAAGTAGACGAATTTTAATATTTTTAAATGACTAAAGTACTCCTATTTTCAAAAATCAAAAATATATGTACACATTTCTAAAAATAGTAGAACTTGGATTATAGATTAAATACACTTAGATTAAGAGTTTTATAAAAAGAATTCAAAAAATAATAAATAGGATTTCCAGCCAGATGCATTGAAACAAACCTCATGTATCATATGATTTTATTTTTTGATCTTAAAGTAGACAGTTATTCTTGTATGCTTATTTTTTAATAACTAATTATATTTTTTGTTAACATAAGAAATTAGGTCAGGTTAGGGTGACAACCATCTAAACGAAACTAACCCCACTTTTACAATCATGTTTGTTCAAATTAGGTTATGTAGCATAATTTTTTCAAAATTCCGAATTCAACCTTATCATAAATGGGATTGGGTTAATCAAGTTAGGGTTGAAACTGTTGAAAACAAGTGTTGAAATCAAAAGCAAAGTACCCAAAATATATGTTTTGATTATTAACAACACAATTTGAGTAAATTTTAGCTACTAATATGTTTTGTGCAATGTTTAAGGTTATAAAAATGAAAAATGTGAAGCATGACAGGCCAAGTCGATCCCTAAGTCGACTCAGGCATCGACTTAGGCCAAGTCGATACTCAAGTCGACTCCAGCTCAAACTTCAAAGCCTGTTTTTTTTCAGCGTTGAAATTGGGGACCAAGAGTTGCTGAAGTCGCAAATGAAGTCGACTCCACATGCGACTTGGGCGAAGTCGCAGGCCTAGTCGACTCCAGCATCGACTTCAGAATGTAAACACAGAACTTGAAGAGTGAAGTTGAAGACCAAGTCGACTCGATGCCAGACTTGAGTGAAGTTGAAGACCAAGTCGACTCAAGCATTCGACTTGGATCAAATGAAGATCAAAATAAGTCCAAAGCAAGCAAGGTTGCATGAATTCTTCATGTCGGATCATGAACACATATTTGGACATCTTTCATGCATTTCAAGACTCAAGTACTCAAGAACTCAGGATATGGAATCCAATGGTTTTCGAGATAAATAATCATACAGAGTTCCAAGAAATATAAAACAGTGGAAGGACAATTAAGCATGAAGAAATTAAGCAAGCAAAATCATTTCAAAGGAGTTTAAGTTCACTTGGCAAGCTAAGAAAGTCAAGTCACAACCAAAGTCGACTCCAGCAGCGACTTGGGTCAAGTCCCAGTCCAAGTCGACCTGAAAGATAGACTTGGAAATTGGAAGAATCCGAAGTCGCACCCGAAGTCAACTCCACATGCGACTTGGGTCAAGTCCAAGGGCAAGTCGACCTGAGAAAGAACTTGAACAACCTGCTCACACCCGAAGTCACACCCGAAGTCGACTCCACCTGTGACTTGGGTCGTAACGTTCGAATTTTTGAACGTTGGCGCATTTATTACACGTTAACCAACTCTTTAACATTCAAATCTCTCCTTCCATTATATATAGACACTCAAGCAAATGTGAAAATATACAAGATAGAGTAGAAAAAGAGGAAAGAAGAGCTACTAAGATTTATATACCACTTTCTTCTACATTTGAGTGATCTATACACTTTTGAAGGAAGAACAAGCTTCAAATTTGCTGTTTGCTACAACGCCAATCGATTCATCATTTTTACGAATTCTTCCTAGAGTTGAACCTTGCCTACACAAATTTGTAAAGTGTAGATTTCTTTCATTTCAATTTGTTATTTGGTTTTTGATGCTTGGTTTGATTTTGGTGTTTCAAACCAAGTGATAGCAAAGTAGTGTTGTGACTGGAGTAGGGACTCGTCACCTACTTGTGTTGCGTGTTGTATATGCCCCCTAGAGCTTGAATCTAGAAGAGAGCGAAGGCTCTAGTTGTATTCGCGGAATACATAGTGGAACCCAAGTCACAATAAGTGTAAGCTTGGAAGAGTGGAGTAAGGAAGGTTGTCCGAACCACTATAAATCTTGTCTATTGATTTTCATTTCAGCTTTCACAATCATTGCTTTCCATTTGTTTTACTAAAGGGGACTAAACTAAACCAGGGTAAAGTTTTCAGTTTAGGTTGAAAATTTTTAAATACTCAATTCACCCCTCCCCTCTTGGGTAATTGCCATTAACTCGAGACCAAGTGGTATCAGAGAAGGTCTTTGAGTTTTACCAAAGAGATCTTTTGATATGGCATCCCAATCTACTTCCATTCCTGCATTTGCCGAAGGCCAATCTTTTACTAGGCCACCATTATTTGATGGGAACAATTTTGGCTATTGGAAGCTACGTATGAAACAACTCATCATGGTTATAGATATGGACTCTTGAATTGTAATCCAAGACGGTGTGACCTTGCCTACTAATGAAAGAGCTTCCAAATTGATCGATGAGGAAGTGAAAATTGTCAAGAGCAACGCCAAGGCTATAAGTTCATTATTTTGTGCTCTTACTGTCTCTGAATATGATAGAGTATCCTCTTGTTTGACCGCCAAAGAAATATGGGATACATTGACATCCATATATGAGGGAACTTCTCAAGTCCAAGGGACAATGAGAAATATATTGATTGGAGAATTGGAAAGTTTTAAAATGTTAGAAACAAAAAATATTTCTGAAATGTTTGCTAGATTTTCTAAAATTACTAACGCCTTGAAAGGTCTAGGAAAAGCAATTTCTGAATCTGAGCAGGTCATGAAGATTTTAAGAGCTCTACCGGAATCTTGGACTCCAAAGATTACTGCAATAGAAGAAGCCAAGGACCTAAATATATTGAAGTTAGAAGATCTCATTAGCTCATTAATGTCACATGAGCTAATTAAGAAAAGAAACGAAGATCACCACAAAAGCAAGAGAGCCATCGCCTTGAAAGCCGCACAAGATTCGGATGACTCCACCTTGTCGTCACAAAACGACGATGAAATTGCCTTACTTATAAAACGATTCAGAAAATTTGTAAGAAAATGAAGAAATTTTAGAAACTTTAAAGTAAGAAATTCTAAAGAGAAAAAGAAAGAAACAACAAAATGTTACCGATGTGGCGGTTCGGGGCATATGCAAGCCCAATGCCCAATGCCCAACGCCCGAGGAGACTAAAGCAAAGGAGCAAAGGAGCAAAGAAAAGATCGAGGCGACAATAAAAAATTACAAAGAATCAAAGGAAGAGGCATGTACGTAAACGAAGAAGAATCAACGACATGCAACTCGTCAAGTGAAGAATGTGAAGTGGATTGCGCAAGAATTTGTTGCTTGGAAAATACCGACACATGTCTTGCAGCGACGAAAATCTTGGATGATCAAGCTACTTCAACAAACTGCACAAGTAGTCAAGAGGTAACCTCCAAACAAAAATCTTTTTCAATTTTTTCTTCTACAAACGAATGCCTCAAATGTGCTGAATTAGAAGAACTTCAACAAACCTATGATTCATTATATGAAGAAGTTAAGAAATAAGTTCACAATAAAGAAAAGACAATGTGATGCAGTGAACGGTAAACTTGCTGAAAAAGTTGATCAATTGAAAAATGAAAAGAATACCTTGATAAATGAGTTAGAAAAACTCAAAAAGTAAAATGAATCATTAAATGAATCGCTTGCTAAGTTTTCTAATTCCGGAGAAACTGTCAAAATGTTCTTGAAAATGACCACCCAAAGTTGTAAGAAAGGACTTGGGTATACCACATTTGAGCAAGAGAAATCTAATGCTCCAAGGAACAAAGCTAAACTTATTCATGATAAACCTAAGATAAATCATGTGGTTTGGACCAAAAGACCAACTGGGGAACCAATTACCAAATGGATTCTCACTTCTAGACTCCCGGGAGCTTGTAACTTTTGCAACAAGATGGGACACAAAGCATTTCAATGCAAATTGAGAAAGTTACAAAACCTTGGTGCAAAATTGGTTTGGATGCCCAAAAGCATTGGATTTATGGCTTCAAAAGAAGATTAACGTAGATTCCAATTGATAACTAACCCAAATGGACCCATAAAATGGGTACCAAAAAGATGAGCTCCATTTGACTTGATTTTTGCAGGTTTGTCTTAGAGCAAAGGCCAATAACATATGGTTTATGGATAGTGGTTGCTCAAGACACATGACAGAAGAAAAAAGACTGTTCCATAAGATTAACCCTTGCAATAAAGGAACTGTTGCTTTTGAAAATAATGAAAAAGGTAAAATCAATGGTAAAGAAAATGTTTATGGAATTTCAAATGCATGTATTGAGGACGTACTACTTGTTGAAGGACTCAAACACAACCTAATAAGTATTAGTCAATTATGTGATAAAGGATACAAAGTTGTATTTAAATCCTCTATATGCAATGTTTTTGATGATGAACACATAGTATTTAGTGGCAAAAGACATGGAAATGTATATTTGGTTTGCCTAGATGAACTTGAGGGAAAATGTCTAATAGACATAGAAAATGATCTATGGATATGGCATACAAGGCTAGGACATATAAATATGTCAAATATCAAAACATTGTGGAAAAAGAGTCCAGTACAAGAGTTACCAAAGCTTAAATATGACAAGGACAAAATTTGCAAAGCTTGTCAATTATCTAAACAACCCAAAATGTCATTTTCTACCAAAAAGGAAATTTCAACAACTAAGCCTCTTGAACTACTGCATATAGATCTTTATGGGCCATCGGACATTTTAACTCTTGGTGGGAAAAAGTACGTATTTGTAATTGTTGATGATTTTTCGAGATTTACTTAGATTATACTCTTAGCTAGCCAGGATGAAGCATTTTTTACGTTTGTCACGTTTTCAAATTTTGTGCAAAATGAAAAATAAAGTTCAATTATTTCCATTAGAAGTGATCATGGTGGTGAATTTGAAAATAATCGATTCATAAAATTCTGTAATGAAAAAGGAATTCATCATACATTTTCTGCACCAAGAACTCCTCAACAAAACGGAGTTGTTGAAAGGAAAAATCGGACAATACAAGAAATGGCTAGAACTATGCTAAATGAGAGTAAATTGTCCAAAAGATTTTGGAGTGTTGTCATGTATTAAACCGAGTTATCATTAGAGCAATATTGAAAAAGACCCCATATGAACTTTGGAAAGGCAGAAAACCAAACATATCATATTTCCATATTTTGGATGTACTTGTTATGTGTTAAACAATGAAAAAATAAATTTGGAAAAATTAGATGCCAAAAGTGATGAAGCAATTTTCCTTAGTTATTCATCAAATAGCAAATCATATATAATTTTCAACAAAAGAAATCAAATAGTAGAGGAATCAATACATGTTGTTTTTGATGAATTTAACTAAACTCCAAGAAAGGAGGATGAATTAATTGATGCAGATAATACATCAAAGAATTTAAAAGCAAAACAACAAGAGCAACAAGAGGAAACCGAGCCCAAGCCAGAAAATTCCACGGAGGAAAGGGTAAGTGAAGGTAACAATTCTCACAGACCTCCAACTTATTTGAAATTCAAAAATGTCCATCCAATTGAGCAAGTTATTGGCAATATCTATGGAGGAGTAAAGACTAGAAGGTCAAAACAAAATATTTGTGGACAATATGCTTTTGTATCAAAAATTGAACCAACCACTATCGAATAAGCTCTTAATGATGAAAATTGGATTATTACAATGCAAGAAAAGCTAATCAATTTGAAAGGAACAATGTATGGCACTTAGTTTCTAGACCCAAAGATTGCACTATCATTGGTACTAAATGGGTGTTTAGGAACAAATTAGACGAAAGTGAGCTTGTGATAAGAAATAAAGCCAGACTAGTAGCCAAAGGATATTCTCAAGAAGAAGGGATTGATTTTGAAGAATCATATGCACCTGTAGCTAGATTAGAAGTCATACGCATTTTACTTGCATTTGCTTCTCACATGGATTTCAAATTGTTTCAAATGGATGTGAAAAGCGCATTTTTGAACGGATACTTGAATGAAGAAGTATATGTTGAACAAACCCCTAGTTTTGAAGAAAAGGATCAATCAAAATATATTGATAAATTAACCAAAGCATTATATGGACTAAAACAAGCTCCTCGAGCTTGGTATGAAAGATTGAATAAATTTTTGATTGATCATGAATTTCAAAGAGGAAAGGTTGATACTACATTATTCATCAAGTATAAGAGTAAACATATTTTAATTATACAAATTTACGTAGATGATATAATATTTGGTGCTACTGATGAAACTCTGTGCAAAGAATTTTCTAAGATTATGCAGAGCGAATTCGAAATGAGCATGATGGGAGAATTGAATTTCTTCCTTGGACTGCAAATCAAGCAACAAGTCGAAGGGATATTCATAAATCTGTCCAAGTATATCAAAGAAATGCTAAAGAAATTTGGAATGCAAACTAGCAAGGGAGCAAACACCCCGATGAGTTCAATAATCCAGATCGACACGGATGAAAATGGTAAATGTATCGACCAAAAGCTATATAGAAGTAGGGGTGTAAATCGGTCCGGGTTCAACCCGAGACCGCATCAACCCGGACCGATTTTTAACAGGGTTGGGTTGAGGTTTTGCAATTTCGGGTTTTAAAAATCGGGTTCAACCCGACCCGATTTTTAAAATCGGTTTGGGTTGGGTTAGGGGTCGGTCAACCCGACCCAATTTGCCCCTGTTGAATCCCTAATTGATTCGGATTTCAGATCCTACTCGTCCCGCCGCCCGTCTGAAAATAAGCCCTTTGCCCCTTTCGGCAGCACCAGCACAGGTTGCACAGCATCTCTGATTCTCTTCCGAGATCTTCCGATCTTCCGTTCGGCACTCGGCAGCACAGCACGGTCAGCACCAGCAGACGGCAGAGTTACAGATGGCAGAGTTGCAGACGGCAGAGTTGCCGATCTTCCGTCTTCCGATCTTCCGATCTTTCGATCCCTAACGTGGCTCTTTCATCGGCAGACGGCAGAGTTGCAGACGGCTTCTTTCATCGGACTGGATGCAGACGACAGCTATTTCCATGTGCCTCCACAGCTTATGTTTCCAATCTTCATCGGCAGACGGCAGAGTTGCAGACGACTTCTAAGCCTGCCGAGCATCCATCGGCAGCCATTGGCAGACGACTTCTAAGCTGCCGAGCATCCAGATTCCAGTCCAGTCTGCTCTAAGCTGCCAAGCATCCATCGTTTCTTTCGAGGGAGCATCCATCCAGTCCTACCCATACGCAAGGTTTGTGCGATTTCTTCTAACATTGATTCATGTATTTCAAAGCTTAGAGCGTGGCCAATGGGTGAGGTACTGAGGTTTCATGAATCATCGCTTGGCTGCTGATTTGTTGATTGATGATGTAGATGTTCCTAGAGCAACTTATAGAGTGGAGAAAACTCGTTGAGAATGGATATTTACTAATGCTTCTGTGTTGCATCTTTGATCTTCCCCACGATGATAATTAGCACTGTCATCTTATTCTCATTTGCACTGATAAATTAAGCTGTCTGAGATTTTTCGAATGCATATTGTGGAAGCTTTGCATGATGACTAGTGTCTGAATTCTGATCCTGTTTGGGTTAGGAACGTGGTCCCCTGTCACAAGCAATCAGCTCTTTTGAGTGGCTTATGATAAGGGTCTGTTGAGTGGCTTATGATAAGGGTCTGATTGGAATATATCATGATTGGCTAGTCTCTGGTTATTCTGCGTGTGCCGCTAGTGGTCATATTTATTAGATTAACCCATTTGATCATGTCTCAATTGGTTTTACTCATAATCATCACTCATAAATATCACATTACACTAACTATTTTAATTTTTTTCATTTTTACTTCTGTTCTAAAGTGTTATAGAATTTGTGCATTAATTGGAATGGAAGAGGATGATGTTATAGAAGTGCATGCCAATACACCATCATCAACACCATCTGCAGCATCTGAAGCTACATCCAACAAACCACAAAAACGAAAATATAAAGCAACATCAAGTGTGTGGGAATTTTTTGAAAAAGTTTATGCACCTGGATCTTCAAAAGCACAAATCTGTGTTTGTAAAAAATGCAAAGCACAATATAGATGTGAGAGCAAGATTGGCACAAGTACACTTAGAAGACATGCAGAAAAATGTTATAAAGGTGGTGATGGGACCTCACAACAACTCTTGCAATTCACTAGTCAAGAAAGTAGAGAGACTACTTTAGGCAATTGGAAGTTTGATCAACTTGCTGTTAGAAAAGCTATTGCCAGGATGATTGTGATTGATGAAATGCCTTTTAGCACTATTGAGCGTGTTGGCTTTAGAGGATTAATACAAGTAGGCATGCCACAGTTTAACTTTGTCACTCGTCAAACAATTACTCAAGATTGTTTAGAAATTTATCAAACAGAGAAGAGAAAGTTAAGAAAATTTTTGAGGGAAAAGGTGCAAACTATTTGCTTGACTACTGATATGTGGACTTCAATTCAAAATGTTGGTTATCTTTGTCTCACAGCACATTTTATTGATGCAAGTTGGTATTTGCATAAGAAAATTATTAGCTTTTCTCTTCTCCCTTGTGCACACACTGGTGAAGCAATTGCATCTGCAATAGATCAAAGTTTAAGGGAATGGGAAATTTCAAGTGTTTGCACAATGACAGTTGATAATGCTAGTTCCAATGATGTTGCAATTCGCCATTTGAAACATTGCATTAGAAATAGAAATGGTTTGTTATTTGATGGAGAATTTTTTCATGTAAGATGTGCTGCTCATATTTTAAATTTGATTGTCAAAGATGGACTTAAAGAAATTGGTGATGCAATTGCTCGTATTAGAGCAGCTGTTCGGTATGTAAGATGCTCTCCTTCAAGGCTGAGATTGTTTAAGGAATGTATCAAAAAATGTTTCATTACAGATAAAGGTGCATTGGTTTTGGATGTGCCCACTAGATGGAATTCTACATACCTTATGTTAGAAAGTGCTTTGAGATTCAGAAGAGCATTTGAGCAGATGGAGTTAGAAGATGTCTCCTTTATTAGAGAAGATCCTCCAACACGTGAAGATTGGAATAAGGTAACTCAGCTGATTGCTATTTTAAAACAATTTCATGAGGTAACTAAAATTTTGTCAGGGTCTTCATATGTTACTGCGAATTTATATTTCGTTGAAGTTTGCAAAACACAAAGGTTGTTAAGGGATTTTTTAACCAACCATGACCCTCTCATTGTTGATATGTGCAAAAGAATGAAAGAGAAGTTTGACAAGTATTGGGGAGATATTGACAAGATCAATATGATTTTGGTCATTGCGGTTGTTTTGGATCCAAGGTATAAGCTAAAATATCTTCGATTCCAATATTCTTTATTGTATAATGCAGAAAAAGTTAGTGAAATTTTGATAAAAGTTCAGTTGAAAATGCAAGAGATATTCAAAAGTTACCAAGCAAAGTATACTCCAATGACAGTATCTCAAGAGGCGAAGGAAACTAGTGATGGGAATGAAAAACTTGTTGAGTCTTCTCGTTCAAGTGGAGATGCTTCATATAAAGATTTTTTAAAGAAAGAGGCAGGTCTTGATGTGAGCAATGAATTAGATCGATACTTGAAAGACCCTGTAGAAATAGATGATGATGATGATGATGATAATTCTTTTGATATTTTAGCATGGTGGGCTTCTTCAAGATATCGAGTTTTATCACACATGGCTCGAGATATTCTTGCCATTCCTGTTTCTACAGTTGCTTCAGAGTCTGCCTTTAGTACAGGAGGTCGTGTGCTTGATCCTTTCAGGAGCTCTTTGCAAACTCATGTTGTTGAGGCTTTGATATGTGCTCAAGATTGGCTACGGTCTTCAGCGAATCTTCAAATGGAAGGAGAAGATTTGGTTGAAATTGGTGAGCCTGTTGAAGGTAATTTGAATCTATAATTATGTATTTATAACTTGATTACTTGCAACTAATACTATAACTGATTTCTTCTATTTTACAGCTACTCAAGGAAGTATGGAATTTGGAACTTCTAGCCATGCATGAATTTCCACACAAATGATCTAGGTACTTGTATTTTAATTTGTTTTTATAAAAATATAACTATATATTCATACTTACTTTGATAATTATTTATTTCAGGAGAAAAACTACACATACTAATCGCAAAGAGGGCATGAGATTTGATTTGAAGAGAAAAGTTGTGCTAACTTTTTAAATGAGTTATGTTGTGAACATGTTATTTAAAACAAATTATTTGGTTATGATTATGTTTCATAAGATATGTATTTGGATATGTTTATGAGAGTGTATTTCATTCATGTTGTTTAGATATTTAAATACAATTGTGTGGAGTTTGAAAATATGCTTGACTATTTGGTTGTGAAATGTTGTTTAAATTTATATGATTTGGAAATATATTTGGTTAATTAGTTGTAAAATTTTGTTTGAATTATTTGGTTATATTGCATTGATAATATGTGTAATCTATTAGCCCGATTTCTAACCCGAACCGAACCGATTTGAGGTGGGTTGAAATAGGGTTGGGTTAAGGTGTGAAAAGTAGGGTTGAAAGTAGGGTTGGGTTGGGATTTTACAAGGTGGGTTAGGGTTGTATTTGTCCCAACCCGAGTCAACCCAACCCGATTTACACCCCTATATAGAAGTATGATAGGATCTTTGTTCTATTTAACTACTTCTAGACCGGATATTCTTTTCAGTGTTTGCATGTGGTCTAGATTTCAATCATGTCCTAAAGAATCACATTTATTGGCTGTAAAAAGAATTTTTAAATATTTGATCAATACCACTAATCTTGGACTATGGTATCCAAAGGGGTCAACTTTTGATTTAATCGGCTACTCGGATGTGGATTTTGCCGGATACAAAGTAGATAAAAAAGTACTAGTGGAATATGTCAATTCCTTGGAAACATGTTGGTTTCATGGTATTCAAGGAAACAAACTAGTGTTGCTCTATCTACGGCAGAAGCCAAATATATAGCCGTCGGGAGCTGTTGTGCCCAACTACTTTGGATGAAACAACAATTAAAAGACTATGGTATTGATTATTATAATATACCAATTAGATGTGATAATACAAGTGCAATTTGTTTAACTAAAAATCCTGTATTGCATTCTAGAACCAAACATATAGATGTAAGACATCATTTTATTCGTGAACATGTTGAAAATCATGATGTTTGTTTGGAATATGTGAAAACTGAGGATCAAATTGCTGATATATTCACCAAACCTTTAGTAAAAGAATATTTTTACAAAATTAAAAATGATATGGGGATGATTGAATTAAATTAAGAATAATTAGATAGGAGAAATAGACTTAGAAAAGTCTAAGTCGATAGGCCAAGTTAACTCCGGTGAAGTCGACTCCAGATACACGAAGTCGACTCCGCGTCAGGGCAAAATCGACTTCTTCGCCTAGGGCAAGTCGACTTCACGCGCGACCGTCGGGCTTCCTCCTCTTTCTTTCTTTTCTTTTCTTTTTCTTCCCTCTTCCTTCTCCGTTTTCTCCCTTCCGGCGTTTCTTCTCCGATTTTCTCCGTCTCTTCTCTCTCTTTTCTCCTCCCTCTCCGGCAGTTCCTGTCCGGCCTGCGACTTGGGTCAAGAGAGAGAAGAGACGGAGAAAATTGGAGAAGAAATGCCGGAAGGGACTCACCCGAAGTCGACTCCACATGCGACTTGGGTCAAGTCCAAGGCCAAGTCGACCTGAGGAAGAACTTGAACAGCCTGCTCACAGCCGAAGTCGTACCCGAAGTCGACTCCACCTGCGACTTGGGTCGTAACGTTCGAATTTTTGAACATTGGCGCATTTATTACGCGCCAACCAACTCTCTAACATTCAAATCTCTCCTTCCATTACATATAGACACTCAAGCAAATGTGAAAATACACAAAAAAGAGCAAAAAAAGAGGAAAGAAGAGTTACTAAGATTTATATACCACTTTCTTCTACATTTGAGTGAACTATACACTTTTGAAAGAAGAACGAGCTTCAAATTTGTTGTTTGCTACAACGCCAATTGATTCATCACTTCTACAAATTCTTCCTAGAGTTGAACCTTGCCTACACAAATCTGTAAAGTGTAGATTTCTTTCATTTCAATTTGTAATTTGGTTTTTGTAGGGGTGCAAGTCGGTTCGGGTACCCACGGGTCGACCCGGTGGGTACCCGAATTAGGATCGGTTCGGTTCCCATTATTCTACCCACTGGGTCGGTTCGGTTCCGGTTTTGAAATACCCGTGGGAAGATGGGTAGGGTCGGTTCCAAGTTCAGGGTACCCGGAACCGACCCGGAGTGCGTATATAATATATTTATTTATATATTAATATATATATCTACACAGGACGTCAACAGCTGCCCTAGCCGACCAGCCTGACTCCCATTTCAGTTTTCCACTTCCAAATCCCTGGATCTGCGACGACGAATCGGTGATCCGGCAAACTAAGGTCGTGCTGCCTCTTTGCTCTCTGCTCTGCGACGGCGAATCGGCGACGGCAGGTGTTGGCTGATGGGGGAAGAATACATCCTCTGGTCCTTCTCCGTGACCGCAGCACGGTATCAGCCAAAATACGGCAGGTGTTTGCTGTTGGGGGAAGAATAAGATCGTCCTCTGCTCTCTGCTCTGCGACGGCGAATCGGCGATCCCGACCGCTGCCGTGCTGCATCGATCGTCCTCTGCTCCTCAGATCTCTGCTCTGCGACTATCTGCTGCCTCAATCATCGTCTGCTATCTGCTTTGATCATGGGAGGTGACTGCCTCAATCGTCTGCTTCGATCGTCTGCTATCTGCCTCAATCGTCGTCGACTCGATCGTGGGAGGCGCTTGCCATGGTCACGTTCCCATGTTTCTCCCGCATCCTTCTCTGAAGCGTTTCTGGTTCGTATAGGAAGTCTCTTCCTGCTCTGCTCTGCACTACCTCAGCTCCATTTCCATGACCGGCACACCGCGCAACTTCTCCACGCGAGTGACTGATCGTCCCTCGAGCCTTGCATCTTCCGGCCTGCCTTTCCCTCCTCCCGCTGGAAAACCCCTAGAAGAAGCAGTTGCGCTTTTGCTTCCGGAAATGGGAATTTAGCTTTCCTTACCGAAGGCCCATCTTGCATCTTTGTGGGCCCCATCGAGACGGCCGATCGGGAGCTTCTCGAAGCTCTGTATCAGCAGGTTCTTCTTTTTCAGTTTTATATTTTCATTTCCTTCTATTCTTCCTGTCTAGTGCTAGGGCTTTGATTATTTTGAACATGGAAAAATATTAAATAGACTAAAGTTAATTGTCATGTGCAATTTACCCAACAGAAATAAAATCTACACATGGGGTTTGGATTCATATGCTTGCATGTCTAATGTCGGGTGGATGCACGTCACCAAGTTTATCTGTTCCGTGCTTGTTGTGTTGATATTGTGTTTGGTTGAAAATTTAGGAAATTTAGAAGGTTGTGAAATTTTATCAAGTGAAACAGGTTATTTGCATATCAATTGCTATTTGATTTTGAAAATTTCTACTTGTATCAATGTCTCCAACTTGATATGTTTTTTCAAATATTCAAGTTTACAGATTATGTGTTGTGTACAAGTCTTATTGACATTTCTGTTTTATTAGAAAATTCTTTTCATATAATAGTATTTCTGTATTTGGAGCCAATTTGGATGCATGACATTTTTAGGAACCGATTTGGAACCGAACCGGAACCGATCCGCACCTGAAAAAATTGGGTAGGGTAGACTCCGGACCGACCCGGTCTAAAATAGGGTAGGGTATACGTTTTTAGAAAATGGGTAAGGATAGGTTCCACCCCTACCCGGGGGTACCCGGACCGACTTGCACCCCTAGGTTTTTTATGCTTGGTTTGATTTTGGTGTTTCAAACCAAGTGATAGTAAAATAGTGTTGTGACTGAAGTAGAGACTCGTCACCTACTTGTGTTGCGTGTTGTATATGCCGCCTAGAGCTGGAATCTAGAAGAGAGCGAAAGCTCTAGTTGTATTCGCGGAATACATAGTGGAACCCAAGTCACAATGGGGTGTGAGCTTGGAAGAGTGGAGTATGGAAGGTTGCCCGAACCACTATAAATCTTATCTATTGATTTTCATTTCCGCTTTCATAATCATTGCTTTCCATTTGTTTTACTAAAGAGGACTAAACTAAACCGGGGTAAAGTTTCCAGTTTAGGTTGAAAATTTTTAAATACCCAATTCACCCCTCCCTTCTTGGGTAATTGCTATTAACTCGGGACCAACAGAAACCGACCCTATTTATACCCCCAAACCTTGATTCATCAATGCATTAACCCATAGCTTGGACCCCTATTAGGAACTTGCGGTCTGCGCAAGTGGCAAACTCTTATTGTTAATGCACAAACTCATGATTTGGACCTTTGTAAAGAATCTACTAATTGAGTAGTCAAGAGGTCTATGAACAAAGCCCGCTAGCTCCCATTTCAATCTTCCATGGATATCTTGAGCACCAACTCACAACTCTTTCCCTCTCTCTATTCTGGCCTTTTTAAACCTCTTGGAGAATGTCTTATTCTCTTATCTCCTCTCTTACTTGATGAGTTAAGCTTTGAGAGTAAGTATTATCCTCCATATCCCTCGAAGCTTTTTAAATTCATGTTGTTATGTCGTCACTCTATCTAGGTCGCATTATAATTTGTCGAATCTTATCAAACCGTACGTAGATTATATAATTTGAGCAATCAAATCATGGTAGACCGTGTTGATCAATCTTTGATTTGCTTTAGTGTAGATTATCATGATTGACCTAATACTTATATTTTACCTCTTTAATAATATATGCATGATCAAAGGGCCCCATTGTTTACACCAACTTAAGAACATGCATAGTTTGATAGAGGTAAAATTGCAGAACATCAAGTTAATCAATATACATTCTCTCGCTAAGTCAAGAATTGAATCCTACAAGATTTGTCATGATTTGTACACTTATTATCTAAAATACTTTGCTCTTTAAGTGGTCTCTCAGGTGGGAGAGGTAAGGTGTCGAGGATCCTCAAATCGCTCATACTTGGAAGAAATTCTCCACCCTTTTATCTCTATCTTCTAGGGTAATACAATCTTCTTGTTTGTAACTTGTCATAAAGTCACAATGCTCGTTGTCCCTGTTCCTCTACCATTCATATCAAAACTCCATTAGCCCCTCATAGAGAGTTGTTTCTAACAACTCCTTGTGGAGGTTATTTTTATCGATATAGTCTCTAGGTTACCTAGTCATTTCAACCATTGCACCAATCTTCCTAGTAGTCCCGTAGGGAAGGTTGCTTCCATATAATGGTGAGGCCTTCATGTTTCTTAATCATCATATCTCTTCATCTATTACTTTTTAACCACCCCTCAAGGAGGGTCATTTTCATAACAAAGGCTTTATGTTAGTCAACTATTCCTTTCTACACTAAAACAGCCTTTGAGGTGCTTAGCTATACTCCTATAGTCCCTTCAAGAGAGCTATTTGTCATTAGGACAACCTCCAAGTTGCTTAGTTATGCTCCTATGATTCCTTTGAGAGGGCTAATCTTTTTCGGCAAAGCCTTCTAGTTGCTTGCTGAGGGATGAAAAAGTTTAGTACCAGAGATGTAAAATTTCTCATTCTCACCTTGGGTAATAGTTTTTCCATCCTTTAAAATATCAAGACGGCCAAAACTACAATATTTGATCTAAGTGAATAATATAGATGATCAACCTTTGATGGTTCCTTTTTTATCCAAGTTAATTATAATGAGGGCAACATGTCTACATTCACTTTTGGGCATTGATAATTCTCAAAATTTTGGTATAATTTCATAGTAACTACAAAAATGTTAATTAAATATGGATTTTATACGAAATTTTGTGAAAATTAAATTTTTCATAAAATCTTTAACTTTCCTATAAAATGAGCCATTTTGCGATGATTTTGAAAAATATAAAATGCAAAGATAATTATACATGCTAAGCGAAAATTAAGCTAAAAAATTAATTAACTTGAATTATGAATTAGTATATTAATATAATTAAGGTAAATTTATAAATTGGTTTAATTGGAAAAATCATATATATAATTACAATCATATTTTAAAATATAGGGACAAACGAATCATCATATAATTTTGAGATAAAATAAATAAAATTACATAAGTAAAATGAATTCAAAATAGGCTAAAAATTAATTTAAGAATATTTATAAGCTCATTAAAATTATTCATCCAGAAAACGCAAGTTGCTATATTTTTTAATGTTAATATGTTGCATGTGCATAGGTGACTATACACCATCGGAGCACCATATTGTGATGCTCCATCTTCCCCATTTCATCTCTCCAAATCAACGACACATTACTCCTATTTCCGGCCACCAAGCAAAAACCGCCCCCGCGTTCCAGCCAGGTTAATTTGTAGTATCTCCATTTGCGAGCAGCTCGTCTTCTCCATGCCAAATAACCGGCATCTACTCGATTTTCTGCAACTAGGATCCCCGCCTTCCAGCCTGAAATTGGAAGAACCAACTGTCCTTCGAAAATCCCAAGCATTAAGCCTTCATCAAAGGTAACTCCAATCAGCCAGTCCCCAATTTCAAACCATGGCCCACCGAAATCAACCAAGACAGCATCAAAAAATCGCCACCGTCAATTGCGGCGAGTACTTCTTGAATTCGGTCGGCAGAAAAAGCAATCGTCCCATAGCAAAAACCCTTCATATCCCAACCTTCCATTTTCAAACCGAAAATTCCAGCGATCATCCCAAATTACCGACCTACCCTCTCCTCCTTAACTAGCGGTTGTTCAGCAGCGCATAACCGAGCAGCAGGAAATAGGCAGCAAAATCTGATGAACACACCACAACACCTTTCCCTCATATGGTGTGACCCCTATGAACTAGGTGGGGCCAAGCAATAAAATTTCCTATGGTGGAGATTTGCTCTTTGCTTTGGTGATATAATTTTTATTTTTGTTTTGTAGTTTACTTTTAGCATCTTGTAGTTATTTTTGTAATTTTAATTCGTAGATTAGATTTACTGCTTTATTTTCTACTTTGTAATTTTAGATTAAATTTATTGCATTTTCATTCACTACTTTTAAAGTTTAAACTTTATTTCTGTAATTTTTTTAATTATTTTCCTAGTTTAGATTTAATTTAGTTGTTGTTAATTAATTACAATTTTTCCTCTCCTTTCTCTTTCCTCTCTCTCTCTCCTTCTAATTTCTCTCTTCTCTCCCTTCTTTTTTCCTAATTACTTTCCCTTTTTCTCTCTCTCTAATTTCTCTCTCTCTCTAATTTCTCTCTCTCTGGCTTCTTACTATCTTCGCCTCTTCTTTCTCTCTCTACATTCTCTCTCCTTCTTCCTTCCTTCTTTCTCTCTCCTCTTTACCTTCCACTGTCTTTCTTATCACTCATCTCTTCTTAAATAATTCAAAAACTTTATCACCTCTCAGTGGATTCAATCCGACTCACCATTATTCTAAGTTATCTCATGTATAATGTTAGCTTTAATGTATTTCGGTTAATTTCAATTAAATTGGTGATGATAATGTTTTAACGACAAGTACTTGGTTTGCATCAAGTACAACCATTCATTAATTGAGGCTATAATATTAGATCATCCGGTAGCACCTAAATTCTAAGATGTAGTAGTTAGATCCATGTATATCTAGTTGTTAGTCAAGTTTGCACCTCAAGCTTTTAGTTAGCCTCACACTTCAAGCTTTATACTTCAATATTCAACTTATCAGATCAAGTCGTATAACAAGTTGACTCAGGCATCAAGTTGAGTCAACTCGATACCCAAATTGACTCCAACATTGACTTCAAAGGGGCATTTTTGGATAGCGCTGACAAGTGGAAGTATGAACTGGCGAAGTCGCAACTGAAGTCGACTTCTCATGTGACTTGGGTGAAGTCGCAACCCAAGTTGACTCTGTCAACGACTTGAGGTGTCTTCAAGCTGAATCAGACAAAGCCAAGTTGCAACCGAAGTTGACTCCGACATACGACTTAGGTGAAGTCGCGTATGAAGTCGACTCATACATGCAACTTGAGTGAAGTTATAAATCAACACAAACCCGTCATTCAACTTGGACAAATGAGGCTCAAGTCATGAAGTTTCAAGCTCAAGAATGAGAAGTTTAACTTAAGATACATTATAAAGATCCAAGATAAGATCATTCAAAAATGCTCAAAAGATTTTAATCAAAGTTTAACATTCAAGAAGTTTTAAATAGCCCACATATACAAGTGAAGATTTATGAAAATGAATCATAAAGAAACAAGACATTTATACTATTGAATCAAGATTACACTATGTAAAGGTTCAAACGAATCAAGTAGAGAGTAAAGTCGCAACTTAAATCGACTTCACCTGTGACTTGAGTCAAGTCTAAGATCAAATTGACCTGAAATGGAACCTGAGTGGAGAGCTGAAGATTGAAGTTGGACTCCAAGTCAACTCTAGTCTGCAACTTGGGTGAAGTCGCTCCCGAGATCGACTCCAAATGCAACTTGAGTCGCAACAGTCGAAAAAATTTGAATGTCGGCTTAATTAATGCACGCCACCTACCACCAAACGTTCGAATTTACTCATTTTCTATTTAATACACATCAATGAAAGAGAAGACACACAAGAGCATTGATCAAGCTTCAACCTTTCCATTTCAAACATTCAAGTGATCATCAAAAAGACTCTCCAAGAAGAACTGAGTGATTAATTGCAAGTGTTGAACTATTGCACCAACAACTTATTCCACAAGTTCTTCTCTGTGCGAAAACTTATTCTCTACGCAACTATAAAGTGTAGTATTATTTATTATTATTATTTATTTGTGTTTCCACTTGGTTTGGTATTGAAGACTATGACCAAGTGAAGGCAAAGTAGTGTGTGACTAGAGTGTGACTCGTCACCTACTTGTGTAGAGTTTGTAAAGGCCCCCTAGAGCTGGAATCTAGAAGAGAGCAACTGCTCAAACTGTATTTCCATTTACACAGTGGAACCCAAGGCACAAGGGTGTGTTCGTGGAGGAGTGAAGTGAGGAGAGTTATCCCGAACCACTATAATTTCTTAAGTTTATTTTTCTTTTTCTATTTGCATTTATATTCTCCACATTTTTCATTCAAGGGGATTTACTTTACAAGGGTTACATTTGTAATACCAAATTTTTTTTAACTTAATTCACCCTTTCCCTCTTAGGTTTTGTCATTAACTCGGGACCAACAAAGAAAATTATAAGAGAGATAAAGGGGCTCATATCCATACACTCCAATATTCCCTCTCTCACTCCTCATCAAGATTCCTCACAAGGTTCTGTTGAATTCCTAATTGTTCCCAAGGGTCGTCGTCGCCGTCATCATCATCATAAACCATTTCCTACTTTAGTGGGGTTGGCTACATGGATTCTACTGCGCCATTCTTGGCGATTTAAGACAAAATTTTCAGTAATTTATAATATTTTTAAATCTTGTTTAATTACTTTCATTTATATTTTTGGGTCTTCTTCTCATTCTCCTACCACCTTCTACTTGGATAAAAATTTTCCTCCTAACCGACGCCATTTTAGGCCTCCTTTTAACATGACCAAACCATCTTAATCTATTTTCTCTCATTTTGTCACCAATTGGTCTCACTTTTGGATTTTCTCAAATTATTTCATTCATAATTTTATCTTTTCTTATTTTACCACCCATTCACCTTAACATTCTCTTTTTTGCTACATTCATTTCGTGACTATGTTGTTCTTTTACTGCCCAACATTCCTCCCCATAAAGCAGGAGTGCAACTTATGTAGGATACCCATGAATACCCACTGATCTTACCCTAATTTTGCTAGGGTAGGGTAGAAAATATTACTCATGGTTATGAGTAAGATACAAATTATTACCCGCCTCCTCAAATACGGTACGGGTAGGGTAGATATATTGGGTATCCAGAACATAGGTACTCATATGGGTAATTAATTAAGTGCATAATTATATATATGTATAATATATATTCATATGGGTAATTAATTAAGTGCATAATTATATATATGTATAATATATATTATATAGTATGTATTATGCTTTGTCTTTGACATCTTATATGCACACACATTTTAACAAATTTAAATTTAAATGAATTTTGTACCTTGTGAAGTATAAATTCAATGAATTTATATATACAGCATTTACTTCCGAAAAACTCTTATAAATATTCTTGTGACTTATGATTATAATATATTATTAGTTTTAATGATTGGGTTATAATGGTCTATACTTCATATTTTTATATAATAATATAAACAATAATATATGTACTTATGATTTTAAAACATAAATGAGTATTATTTTATATTATTTAAAATAATATAGAAATTTTTTAAAAATATTATATTTGATTATTAAAGGAACTGATTTGGAACCAGAACCGGAACCGACCCTATGGGTAATGGCTAAGATAGGGTATACTAGGAACCGAACCGACAAATGGGCAAGGTAGGGTATGCTTTTTACAAGTAGGGTATGAATAGGGTAAACCACTACCTGAACCAAACCAACCCGAGTTGCACTCTTACCATAAAGCATAGCAGGTCTAATGCAGTCTTATAAATTTCTTTTTTTAATTTGATCGAAACTTGGCGATCATATAAAATTCCTGACACACTCGTCATTTATTCCATCCTGCTTAAATTCTATGTATTATATCTTTCTCAATTTTTCCGTTCTCTTGAACTATTGATCCTAGGTATCGAAAGTGATCAATAGTTCAAGATAACAGGAAAATTGAGAAAGATATAATATATAGAATTCAAGCAGAATAAAAAAATGGCGAAGGGCGTCAGGAATGTTATGTGACCACACACTCCCTTGCATATGCATCAGGAAGTGCTCCCATGGGTACTTAAGAAAAATTAATATGCACTCCCTTGCATAATCACCACACACTCTCACATGCAAGCCATTATGTAAATAACTTACTCGCAGAATATAAGACATAACCTTGACAAATCTCCATCTTGAATTCTACACACACTAAACCAACTCATAGAGAAACTGTATCTTCAACCATTTTGCAAACCATTAGTTGGTTCATCGATAATCATGCTCCAATATAACATGATTCCACATCTCTTTACCTGAGAGATCAATCCTCCTACATATTCAAACTAACATAAATCCATATATGCATGCCAAACCATATACATCACAAACACTGTAACCTGTGTATCAATGCATTAACCATGCACCTCCTATGCATCAGTCACCACCAAACATGAACTTTATTTATTTTCCAATACTATCGCATTCACAAGACTCCTGAGCTTTCAACATATGATTCAATATCTCTATATTCTCAAGATTTACACAACTAAACAAAGAGCATTTTAGTCTCTTACCTATGATTTTAGTATTTTAGTTCAACTACATCCAACAAAGTTAATAATATAACAAGACATTTATTTCTGACTATATTAAATATTTTTTGCTTATTTTAATTCAATTGCTAATCGGCTTTAATCATTTATTAGCTATCAAGCATAAGCTACAAGCATCAAACAAGGCCATTAATAGAAGAAGTTTCTTTACCATTGCCATTAATACTACAAAACAATTAAAACTATTCTCATGTATTGTTACTAGATGTGGTGTTTTAACAGCTAAGGTCTTGCTTTTATGAAACTCTTCTTCTATGTAATTTTTTTCATTTTAAATATCTTGATATTTATAAAAAAATCACTCTATCTATTGTATATAGTATCATTTATATTATCATCAAAATCTTTTCATTTGTCTAATATTACTATGCATAGGCCCTATTTATAAATATATAAAATAAACGTAAAAAGCATTTCCGTATGGATAAATGATTATATAAAGTATTATTACATTCATGTATGTATAAATGGATCTAAGAGTTTTTCAAAATTTACGCAAATTTATATATATATATATATATCAAATAAATGTGTCCTATGTACAATTTGATTTGTATAAATGTATATATTTTTCGTAACTTAAAATTACTAAAATGCTACTAATTTTAAAAAAATCCAAAAAATCACAAATCTCTAAAATAGTAAAATTTCATACATGTGTTAAATACACTTTGATTAACAATTGTATAAAAACTTTTTTAAAAAATGGATTTTTACATCAAGTGCACAAGAACAGGGCTGATTTTCTTATTACGTTGTCGTGCATAATATTGTTGCCTTGAAATGATTGTCTGACATCATACGAAATTTTCAATAAAATTTTCAAAATTGTCCAATATTTTCAATGCCATATATTTATACAATCGATTTTGATCTTATGAGGCCAGCTAGAAAAAAATTTTATTTGTTTTTTTTTCGTTTTTTTTAAATATATCGGGCCCAATTTATATCTTCCTTCTTGTTTTTTATTGACGGGTTATCATCCTTCTCGTTAAATTTGTTATTTTTTGAAATTTTCTGTATTTTATTTTGATTTTGAAAAATGAACGCTTGGGAAGTGCATACAGTGTCTCCATTCTCAAATTTTAAAATAAAATACCAAATGTATCTCAAAAACGTAGAAACATATAGGTGGAGCTATGTTTATAAAAAAAAAAAAAAAAAAAAAAAAAAAAAAAAAAAAAAACTCGCGCGGCCTGCAGTATAACTGTATAAGATCAAAACTATTATGTAATAGGGAGGTAAAACTCATATTTTTGCATTTTTATTTAGTTTTTGATTTGAAATTATTAATCTATTTATCCCTAAACCAATATTTATTAGTTTTTAAAATCTGTATATATATATATTAGTGTTATTGTCAATTGAAAATGACCACAATACCCATGTATTTAAAATTTAGAAATACATACATATATCAAAAAAGATAGATCTTAATTTAGAGATAATATACATCTAAATTAATAATTTTAAATAAAAAATACTAGAAACAGTCAGTTTTATGGCCACTTCTGACCAGTCGCCAAGGATCAGTCTCCTCTATATAATAAATATACTCAACCGAAAAACGTTTATAAATTTTGTTGGGAGTGCCGTAATACTGTTTATGAAAATTATTATACAAAATGAACGGTCGAAATTATCCACTAAACTTCATATCAGATTAATTGAATTATACAAAGACATAAATTTTGTTTTTTAGGAAATATAAAGGCTTATGATTTTTTCTTAAAAAAATTTCTCTCATACTAATAACATTTGTGTCTAATTCCTTAATATTTACAACATTTCATAAATTTCTCCCGTGCCCAAAATATTTCATTCTAAATTCTTCTCATATTTATGTCGTCAACACAACCATTATTTGCCCTAATGAAAAAACAATTTTACCTATTTAAAAAAATTTTAATTAGGATAATTCAAAATGACTCGATCCATGATAGAAAATCAATAATATGTTGTATTAAATGATTCAAAAGTCATATTAAAGTTGAATAATTTTAATTAAAATTTTTAGATGAGCAAAATTATTTTTTCAATGGAGAGATAATAGTATTATTAACTGTGTGTATAATAAAAATTTAGAATTAAATGTTATAAATATAAGAGAGACTAATGAAATGTTAAATGTATATTCAGAATTTGGTGAAAAATGTTGATGTCACAAAATGAACTTTTACTCGGTGTGTCAGGCGGACGGTTTGTTGACGTCTCATCGTCGACAGAGGCAAAGACGCGTGCGCAACGAGCAAAAAGCGTTAGATGGACGTTCAAAGTCGTCCTGCCGCGTCAGACTCCCACCACCAACTTACGTTGGAATTTTGTTAATCTGACTGTTCGAGGTTTGAAAAACTTCCAGTGTGCTGGAGTTAATCCTCACCGTTCATCAAGCAATCTCTCCTGTTTTACTATTGTCTGTTTCCCACGAGCTCAGCTGGATCTGCGAGGGCAACTTCCACTGTTACTTTGACCTGAGATCCGGACAGTTAGGTGGGCTTTTTGTTTTGTTTGAGATAAACAAAAATAAATAAATAAACAATACCTGTCTGTCTGGACGTAGAAGACAATGCAACCACAGCAGGCATAGAGTTCCGATCTAACCACCTCAGCAGAGAATCATAAAGGAGTGAAGAAAGTAAACCCAATTCACATTCGGCTAATCTTACCTAAAAGCATCAAGCAGTTTTCCTTTGCATCATTAGAATCATTGAATTGAGATGTTGCCTTATAACCAATGATATATCTAACTAAAAAATAAACTTCATTTTGAACCACCAGCAATCATAAATATTCCTCTAATTATACCTAACTAAAATTACTAAACTAAATATTGGATTCCGTATGATAGTTATTATTATAGGGACCCCTGTTCAATGCACCCGGTGTACTTTACTCATTTTTTATTTTTAAAATTTTTTTTATGAAAATGTTAATCTAAGTATATTTAATATGTGTATAAATTTTTACCATTTTTGAAAAATTTTAAATTTTTTTTCGAATTTTTTAAAACCAGTGACATTTTAGTAATTTTTAAAAGTATAAAAATTTATACACACATTAAATAAACTTAGATTAACAGTCGTGTAAAAAATTCAAAAAAAAATCTAAAAATCTTTAAAAATAGTAAAAATTTATACACATGTTAAATACACTTAAATTAACATTCGTGTAAAAAAAATTTCAAAAAAAAAATAAAAAAATAGCTGTAGCTGAAGTACACCCGGGTGTATTGAACTAGCATTCTTATTATAGATACCTAAACTTTTGTTGAGCGAACATGTGGCCATAAAGCAAATTATTTCTTCTTATTTCTTATAAAATGGTTTCCATGAGTTTGTTTAATTAATATACCAAAATTTGACATTCCTAGAAATGTGTGCATAACTGCATTTATGTTTTGAAATTTCAAGCATATAGGTATTTTTAGTCATTTTTTAATTGCTGACTATCGAGTTACTCGGGATGCAGGCCCAAGTTGTTTGCTATTTAGTTATATTTTAGTCATTTGAAAATTACAAACATACCCTGAAATTCAAAATATAAATAAATATGAATAGAATAATAATTTTGTGAAAGAATTTTTAAAATATGTTTTGGGGATGGATGCATGGAGATGCAACGAATCATCCCTTAATATCAATTACCACTAATTTTAAGCAATTTGGTCGATTAAGCATACAAGCCACCAATAAATTTAGACTTCTGCAGCAAAAATTCTAGTTGCCAAAAAAAAAAAATTTCCCCTTTCCGAATGGAAGGCGAGTTCAGTAAAAGATGCACAATGGGTTTCTTATCTGCATTCCCCTTGTTTGCATTCACGTGGTGAAGAGCTTTTTAAAGAACGAGAAAAGAAAAGAAGAAAAAGGAAACTCAAAAAGCAGATGGCGGAAAACAGCAGTTCTAATTGTGTGAACCATCAACTATTCCACATAACTGAGATGTCATTGCTTTCCAAATTCAAGCGGCTTACAAACCAAAAATCTCAATCCATCACATTCACATACTCCCACCTTTCTTTCTCCGCTGTCCATCGCATTAAAAAAGTTGGGACCATTGTATTGCTACTACAGGAAAAAGGAGAGACAGAAGTTATCAATCAGATAGGTATTGATACATCCATCCATTCCCAGAAAAGCCCACAAGCTTCATACAAGTATGAAAGAGAAAGTCCTCCCAAAAGGCGCCAAAAAACAAAAAACAAAAAAAAAAAAAAGAAAGAAATTTTGGAAAGCAAAGAGAGACCATCTTTGCATAAAAAAAAAAGAGCCCATCTTGGCCGTCCATCCAACATCATGTGGCCACCTAGAGAAAAACATTAAAAATAGAAGAAGCACGCAGCCCTATACTCCTGACTTTATTATACACGTTTGGCGCATTCATCTCCACCGTTCACGCCATGCAACTCGGCGCTAGGCATGACCAAAATCCCACCATACCTCTCTGCATTCAAAAAATAATAATAATAACAATAAGTAAAAATAAATAAATCATCGATGCGTGAGTCAAGCTGCTAAGAATGTTTTCATTTCGGTTATTCAATCCAGCCTTAAATTTTAAAATAAGACGTGGGCCACCACTAAAGCAAGCAAGATCTTGACATATATTTGATTTTTAGAGGGTTGATTCTATTAGCCCGGGCTAAGTAAATGGCCCACTTAGCCCACCTCAAAAAACCTATTTAAAACAATTTTTTTTATTTTTTTCTTCGTACACTTGTTTATCTAAGTGTATTTAACATATAGACCAAGTTTTACCATTTTTGAATATGTTTATCTATTTTTTTTAGATTTTTGAAAATAAAGGTATTTTAAATGCTTATATACACATAGATGTTTAAAAATCTAAAAAAAATAGATAAACATATTCAAAAATGGTAAAACTTGGTCTATATGTTAAATACACTTAGATAAACAAGTGTATGAAGAAAAAAGTAAAAAAAAATTGTTTTAAATAGGTTTTTTGAGGTGGGCTAAGTGGGCCATTTACTTAGCCCGGGCTAATAGAATCACTCCTCTATTTGATTTATGAGTAATGACCCAGTAAACCCGGAAAGACTCGGGCTAAGAGTTATAACATTTTGTATGAAGTGTATTAAATTCATAAATTTTATGATTTTAATGTTCAGAAATCAACATTTTGAGTATCTAAGTTAATATCACCCAAAAATGTTGACTTTTAAAAATAAAAATATATTCGTATATCCGAATAATAATATACGAATTAAATATAGTTGAAAAATTATTTCAGACAAATAAAAGATAAATATATATAAATTAGCTCGGGCTAACAACAACATAATCCTTGATTTCTGAAGTAATTTGCATGCTTGACGGTCCACTAAAAGTGAAGAGGACGCGCACTGGCTAAGTTGCGAGGCGAGAGGAGAAGCGGAACCCACCCTTTTAGGCTTTTGATGCAAGAGCTCCTGTGGAATCTTGTAGAGATCTTCGTCCACGGCTTTGGGGGCCCTCGCCGGTTTTGGTGCTTCCGTCACATCGTCACAGACCCTCCCCTGCTTTCTTTGCTCCTTGCTCACCTGTTGCTGGTAACCCCCCTTGGCCCCTTCTCTCGTCTGGCACCACACCAACATCATCATCGTCATCATCAATCCACACCGTCCATGCAAAATAAAAGCGAAGAAACGTGCTCGTGATTGGTGCGTCACATGCAACTCATTCCACCGCGTACATCGGTTCTTTTGGTCTAGGTTAGTGTTACGATTTAATCCTTACCGGAACCATGGGCTTATCCTTAACTTTTTTAATTTTAAAATACATACTTTCTAAATCTAAACCATTTGTCGTATTTTACACATCTTATCCCTTCTTCCCCTCATAGGGAGCTGGGATAGGGTTTTTCCTTTTTCATCAAAAAAAATAAATAAATAAATAAATATTTCAAAAACAATTTTCACTGAAAAATTATCTTGTAAAAATAGTATTTTTGGAAATGAATATATAATTCTTAAATTTTTTTATTAAATATATACAATAAATATAATAAATTATATCTTGCAGAAAACAGCATTTTTGAAAGTCACGATGGAATTATTAAATTTTTTCATAAAATATATACCATAAATTATCTAAATGTAATATATAAAAGTCTGCGGCGCATATAATTTTTGAAATCATAAATAAATACATAAACATAATAAATCATTTAAATTTTCAAAAAATATTTTTCGATTAAAAAAAGAGTGAACATTGGGAGTCTTTGCTTCAGTACCCTTCTAATTAATCCTTAATTAGAAATAGTAACAGCTGATTTGACAGCTCTGACCGTCCAGGCCAGTCTCTTTGATTTTTCGGGCATTGTCTGCGTTAAATATGGCCCCTATAACTAGGGCGGGCTTATAGAAAAGGCAAACACTTTTTTTTTCGTAAGAAATTAAAAACAAGGAAAACAAATGCAACGAACCTTAGGACGAGAAACGGCAGTGGCAGCGGTGTGCCTCTTGAGGTCGTAGGCGTACAAATCGGTGTCGGCGGCAGCGACGTGGTTGTATCGAATGAGGCCGGCCTGCGCGGCAGACTCGAAATACTGCGTGATTGGGAGATCGTCGCTGAAATCCCAGTAGCCGAACGCCGGAATCTGACTCCTTTTGTACTCCTACGCCACCCGACACAAATTCAAACAAGAGCGAGATCAGCAGCTAGAAGATTTCAAGACAACATGAAGTGGGTTGCAAAGAAACGAAGAAAGGGGAGAAGAAGAGAAAGAGGAGAGAGATTCAGGCCACTTACTTCCATTGGTGCAGTGCACAGAGAGAGAGAGTGAGAGGGAGGAAGGGAGGGAGAGATTCAAGGGCCGGCTAGGGGGAGCGCCGTCTCTTCTGTTTTGTTTTGTGCTTTGGAAGTGGAGACGGAGGGAGTAATGGAGCAGGAAGGAACAAGGAAAGGGGGTTATCTAGAAGAGTAGAACTGGTAAGCGGGCCAGCTGAAAAGAGCAAGCACAAACAAGGGTGCTCTCAGCGTCGACTAGTCCTGCACTTCTCCCTCAACGAGCGGTGGTGATTAAATACAAGAGCCAGAAAAATAAAAATGCGGGCTATTTGCATTTTCCTCACAACCTTTCTGAATTTTTGTATTTCGGTGGTTTTTGCATGTTCCTGCCCGTCACTTTCTTATTTTGCTACAAAATCATTTTGTAAGTGAGCTCCCTGAGTCCTGACCAGTGACCAGGCACTTTCTTTGCAAAATCGCCCCACTAGTGACCCTTGTCATAACGAAATTTGAACAATAATAAAAAAAAAAAAAAGGAAGGTCACTATGAAGGATGGACGGAGTGGTGTAAATCAGTGTTATTAAAACCGGACCGGACCGGCCGGTCGGACCGGTTCGACCGGGAACCGGTCCCTAGTCCGGTTCAAAACCCCCCGGTTCGGTTCAAATGCAGAAAACCGCACGAACCGGTGAACCGGCGGTCGAACCGTAGTTACCGGTTCAACCGGGTTCGACCGGTCGTAGCATAAACAAATAATAATTATATATTAAAAAAAAATCGATGGAAGGATCGAAATCGAATCGATCGATCAGCGATTCAGCCGACGCCCGAATCGGCGAATCCCTTTGCTGGAAACCCTAGCCCCTCTTTCTTCCTCGTCGCCGTCTGCTGCCCTCGCAGCCATCGGCCATCCAGATTCCAGGCGCCTCATCTGTGTCGTCTTCGTCGCCGTTCGGGTCCGCAACCATCGTCTTCTACAACGTTTGCATCCGCAGCGCTGCTGCGCTGTTTCTGCCTCGCGGCCCTTGCCCGTGCCATCATCTCCATCGCCGTTCGCCCGTGCCATTGTCTCCTTCGTCTCCGTGCTGCTGCGCAGTTTCTGCCTCGTCATCGTCGTCTCCGTCAGTCCGTCATCGTCGTCTCCGTCAGTCCGCCATTGTCTCCTTCATCGCCTCTGCTTGCTCCGGTCGCCGTCTCTGCCTCTGCTTGCTCCGGTCGCCGTCCCCCTGTCGCCGTTTCTCCGGTCAGCGGCTAAAACAGTAAAACTGCAACACAGCATATTCACAATTTCACATTTCATTATTTCAAATTTTTCAATGCTTTAATCTTCATTTAATAAATTTTAACATGTTTACTTGTTTAGTAGTCTGCAACTCATTTTATATTTTTTTGTAATGAATTTGAAGTTAATAATTATAAAATGATCAAAAATAAATTGCAAATATTTGTTGAGAGGATAAATGTAAAGTGTTAATCTGAATTTCAACTCAGAACTCAATTTAAGACTGATTTTTACTAAAAGGTTTAGAATTTAGATTTTACAAATAGAATTAGAATTATGGTTTAGCTTTTATAAATAAATTTAGGGTTAGAAATTAGACCTTTTTATACAGGTGTCCTATTTTGTAATTGTTTTTACTTATTCTTTATGATGGGAATGTTGATTGAATGAAAAATGTTTTCATTTTTTGCATTTTAATTTAGGAATTCTGATTGGCGGGCAAGGTGAAGATGTCGTTGTTGAGCTTGACGAAGAAGAAAATTGAAGCCTTTTCTTTTAATATTTGTAATGATGTAAATGGTAGATTTTCAGACAAGAATGTGTGTTTGAATGTTTGTAGACTTTTAAAATTTTATGTTTGGTGGGAATGATGTATTGTTAGACTTTTAAAATGTTATATTTGGTTGAAATGAAGTATTTATATACTTTTAAAATTTATGTTTGATGAGAATGATGCATTTAATGGTTTATAAACTTCTAAAATTTCATTTTTGCTAAACATAAGAGATATTCTTAATTTTCATATTATTAATTATACAAATTTTGAACACTTACTGATATGTTTTATTTCTTATTTTTTCAGGTATGTTTATAGCAATTCATCAAGGTACCGAGATAAAGATGAAGAATTCAAGAACCAACAACCAAGCAACAACGGTCGTAGCTTATTATAAGTTTAAGTCTTTCAGGTCAGTTAATGTACTTAATTTTTTAAAACTCGCTATTAATTTTTTCCTGCATGTTTTGTTCTTATATTGTGGTCCTTAAAATCCAACATATATATTTAGGATTTATAAAAACATAAGTTTAATAGTTTATCAATATATTATTATATTTAGTTAAAATTTAAAAAAATTTAATATTTATGATGTCATAAATATGTCATGCTGACGTCACCGGTTCGAACCGGTTTGATTAACCGGTCAAACCGGTTTGAACCAGACCAGTTCCTTTACCGGTTCAATCACCGGTTCGGTTCTGACAACATGGCAAATACGATGGCAAAATGGGATTCACGTCTTTTTGTGGAACGTTTAGAGAAAAAACCTGAATTAGAAATTATTTGCAAAATTGAAGTTTCTGTGTGCAATTGGATGTAAATTTAACCTTCACAGCTAACTAAAAAGGAGTAGAAACACTAAAGTATTTGCGTTGTGGACATTATTAATTATTTATGTAAATAAATATATTTAAAATAATAAAAGTTTAAAATATCAAAATATGTATTTTTAGAAATATTAATCACATTAGTTAAATTAAATAAATTTGGTATCTTTTAAATTTTATAATTTTTCACTATATATATTATAAATTTTAATTTTAATATATTTTCTGTCTTGAAAATATAAAAAATTATTTTTAAATCATTGCTCAAATTAAAAATTATCAAATTGTCTTCTGTGTATTGTAGTTTTAAAATTTGATAAAATGGGAGGCGATGCAAATGTGTAAAGAATAACTACTGTGCAAGATGATGAGGCTCGAGGAGAGAAAATATGGAAAATGAATTAGGACAGTGACTGTTTGGGGCAGTCGATGCCGTTGGTTTGCCCACGTTGGTCACGGCAGTTACACGTAGGGGTGTGAATGGGTTGGTTTCAACTTTCAACCCTAACACCACTAAATCAACCCGATTTATAATAGAGTTAGGTTGCACATTTTGAAAAAAATAAATTATATAATCTGATTTAAACCGACTTAATTTCAAAAGTGGATTGGTTTGTGTTAGACTATTGTCAACCGAACCTGGCCTGATTTCATATATTAATGTATAATATAATAAATTATTAATAAATAGTTTTAAATTAGCACATAATACATATGAATTAACTAGACATTATTAATTTGAAATAATATTATTTAGTAATTATATCATTATATAAGTTAAAATTGGAAAGTATTCTTATAAAAAGTATAAATTTTCATTTTTTATATAAATTTATATGTAAAATAGATTTAATTCAACAAAATATTTTTAAGTATATATATTTATTAACTCAATTTCTAACACGAATTGAACCAATTTCTACAGAGTTAAAATAAGATTAGGTTAAATGTAAAAATAGAGTTAAAATAAGATTAAATTTAAATTTTATAAGAAAGGTTAAATTTGTGTTTACTCCAACATGACCCAATTTACACACTATGCCATGGACGTTTGCCGCGTGACTATTCCTGCATCTTCCAAACTTCCTTAAGTGCATAAATATACAGGAGAGCGGGAGACTAGTAGACACGCCGGAGTTCTCGTTTCTTTTTTCTTTTTTTAAAAATAAAAAAACTCGGTAGATTTCATAAAAATTGCAATAAATGGAAATAAACTTGTGCTGGGGATGAAGTGAGGAAATGCAATGTGATGATAATGAGATGGAAAGAATGGATGAGAAGAGATTGTTATATATTGGTTGGAAAAATGATATTGAAAAAGTAACAAATTAAAGTAGTTATGTATTAGAATTTAGAAAGTGACAACTTATATTGAAAATTGGAAAAAAATTAATAATAGAAAATTTCATCTCATCCCCATATTTGTTTTCGAAAGAAAGTAGGAGATGAAGATTATGTATAAATATAACACTCTATCTAATAGTGTGTGCAAAATTAATATAATAAAATAGTTTGATTCAAATATTAATTTTAAAACTATATTTTTTACACCTAAATTATTTAAAATTTCATTGTTTTTCTGCATAAAAATGAAATTTTAAATAATTTAAGTGTGAAAAATATAGTTTTAAAATTAATATTAGAATAAAACTCTTTTATTATATTAATTATACACACATTGTTAGATAGAGTCATGCATGTATAGATTAATGTGGGTTAGTAATGTGTGTGGGGAAAAGGAAATGAGAAACTTATTTTTTCATATATTTCAATAATTTTACATACTTTAACTACCTTGTTTTTTTATATTATAATCATTTTCTCATACAACCACTTATTTATTCATACTTTACTTCAATCATATCACATTACTTTTACACTATTTAAAATTTTTCTTGCTTCTCCAATTTCTTCTTTTCTCACTAAGTTTAGCAATCACAACTCCATTCTCAACTTAAAGAAATGAGGATGTAATATAGAAAAAGTATTGTTGTACATTAAGAACAATAAAATGTGTACTAGGATTGAGAAATTTTGTATTAAAAATTAAAAAATATATGTTGCTATATTTTTGGAATGAAATAGTATTTTTGAGGGACGGAAGATTTCATTTCATCATCATCTCATTCTCATATCCATTTCCTAGCTAAACAAATTATTTTTGTTCTCATTTTGTAAAGGAAAAAAATTATACTTCATCCTGCATACTATTTAATATATTTTGATATTATAGTTAATTAATTATCCTACTTCTTATTACTATTTTTATATTGAAAATCATTTTAACAACTTTTTCAAATAATCATTTTGAGTATGTTTAGAAATTGATAAAATTTGTCGACAAAAATTTTTTATATAAAATTTTTTGAAACAGAAGAAAATAATATGATATGACAAAGTAATAATAAGAAGTAAAAACAATAAATTACAATAGATAAGTTAATTACACACATAATTATGTAAAAAGATTAAAAGTAGGGTAATAATATAAGAATATGTGAATAAATAATCAAAAATAGATTAATTGTCTAGAATATAAAGTTTTAAGACATAACAAGTAAAAAGAAAACAAACATAGTTATCTTTATTTTCGCAAATTTGAATCATTATTTTTTATTATATGAATATCACACTTATTTTTGATTTTTTGAAGATGTTTACTCTTTTTTTGGGTGTGTTTGTTTAGGGATAAAAATATCACAAAAGCTTTTCAATTCAAAATTTTTCAGTCTTTATAATTATTTTATTTTTAATTATTTTTTCACATTTTCTATATAAATTACCCTACTGTTCAGTTATTTATACACAACTACTTGTACAATTAACTCATCTATTTTAATTTTATTCTGTTTACTCCTTATCATTGCCCCTATCATATTACATTATTTTTTTATATATTTAACAAGTTCTGACCAAAAGTTTTAATAAAAATTTTTACTTTTAGCCAAACTCACCCTTTACCGTCCTAGTGAACGAAATAAATGGGTGATGTGAATTTAACATCACAATGGCCAAAGTAGCTGGGGTTAAAAAAAGAAAAACTCTAGCGGACCTAAAAATAGGAGGTAATGCAATTACCACAGTAAAAAATTAATAATAATAAAAGTGGAAGCCCGAGTCTCTCTCAGCGCATAGGTCGGAGATGGACACTGTCCTTGCAGTAAGGCTGCTGCCGCTGCTGCTGCTGCTGCGAGTGCCTAACCATCGGAGCATGTGTAGTGCAGTCAGGCGACCTCCTGCTCTTTTTCTATTTGTAGCCTCTTCTTTATTGCAATCTCATGGATCTCGTACAACCTATTGTACCGTAGCGTCCTCTATTGAAGCCGTTAATCCCACCATGTAGGTAGGTCAAACACAAACATAAACAGTACAGGTGCTTTGAATGCCTCCAATAATTCCTGGTCAGTAGTCTCAGAACTGCTGCATTGTGACCTGCAAGAGTATACATACGCAAGACCCGCTTTCCCTCAACGGTTGGGATGCACCGATTGTTACTTAGGTCTGGTTGACTCTAGTTGGACTAATTACACCTTAAAATACAATTTTATTATTATTATTATTATTATTATTATTATTTAATCTCAACTCAATTCCAGACGTAGCTAAAGAAAATGGGCCGCTTTCCGGTTGAGATCAGGTGAAAACTGATCCTTGATGGTGGAGGTTGAAAATTTTACCTTTGCGTTTTAAATTTAATTTTTTATTTTAAAATCAGTTTAAACAAATATGTTATAGTAATTTGTAATCTTTTGATTCTTTGTATTTAAAATTTAACCTTGGTATATATTCCAATCCTAGCTAGATCTATGGGCGTAAATTTAATAATATTGTTAATAAAGTAGCCATGGAGATATTTCGGAAAAATGAAAGACATTTCGATAAAATGGGAGATAAACTCTGCATGACTAGACTTGAAGCAGGACTATTTGCTAGTCGCGTTGGTTGCAAACAAGTGTAATTACAATTTTTTACCCAATGAGAAAAAGGAAGAAATACAAAGGAATTAAAAGATTGACCAGGATTGTCACCGTGCAGTTGCCCGAGTTATTCTCCGTGCCGTGCGAGTCGTAAGTGTGTTAGATTTGTTATAAAAAATATAAATTAGGGTTCTTTCGAAAAAAAAGATCTACCAAGATTGGAAATAAGAAAAAAGATAAATTATTTATGTATGTTTATATTTGGGTCAAGAAATCAGTTGCACAATCGTATCCCAAACCTGCTTTATTCGAAACATCCGTCCTATTCTATCCAACTTTTATATTTGTAAACCTAAATTAGCCACTCTTAACCTTAAGGCATGTGAGTTTTAAATTTTTGTAAAAGAAGTCGAATGATTGATATTTGTGAGATAATCAACCTCACGTTTCCTGTTCAGGATCACACCATTGGCTGGGTGGGTAAGATAAAATTTTTACTCAAAAAAAAAAAAAACCTTTTTCAAATTTAGTATAATATTTTAATTTTCAATACATGATAATTCTATTTTTACTATTTTAAAACTATTTCTTTCATTTTCCAATACAATAGAGTTATTTTGCAAAGATTTGAAATGTACAGAGCTTATTTCAGAAAATGAAAAAATGGTATCTTGGTAATTTACAATAGCAATGGAATGAAACTACAAGGCAATGCCTCTTTTAGTGCAGGTCCTCGTATCTGAATCCAAATTTTCATAATTTTGGAGCTTCGTCTTTCCTTTAATATTTGGGAGCTTGTGGTCTACCCTGTTAATATTTGAAAGTTTGTAATCTCTTTTTAAAAAATTATAAAAATTGTTTTAGAGCTTCTTTATCGTATGAGTTAATATGTGATGTAAATATATATGAGTAAAAAAAAGAATAATGGAATGAACAAAAATAAAAAGTAAGATCTATGAACTACTCATTTATCTTATTTTTCATTTTATTAATATATTTTAATTATTTTTAATATCTTTCAATATAATTACCCTATCTATCCACATATTACCTCACATTATCTCTTTGATGTTAACTTGATACAAGTTAACGCCATTAGGGTTATAGCCCAATGGTGGAAGAAGCAAGTGACATTTATACCCATTTGTGTTCAAAACCCACGTGTTGTGGGTGTTCTTGTATAATATTAGAGTTGTGTCGCCATAATAATGTATGAGAGCTTATTATCTTCTTCAATGGATGAGTATAGTATCTTATATTTTTGTATCTTAGATGAGAACTTGTTATCTCTTTTTGACTCATTATAATATTTAAATTGTGTTGTTTTTAATATACAAATCAAAAAAAGTTCCAGCCATAGGGATGGTAAAATCGTCCACGTCTCTACCATTTTCTTCCTCCAATAGAATAATTTTGAGAAATTTTCGTGCACGAGTCCAAGAATTGCATGTTATCCCGGTGATGAGCGTTCCAGATCTCCCCAGCATTCGCCTTGAGAGCGAACATGGAATGGGCGAGCAGCCGCGCAGCACCGGACGTGTCTATTTAATGCTTTGCTTGCTGGGCGGGGTGGGCAGCCAGCAGCCGCGCAGCAGCGACAGCGTTGCCTACGGATTCGGGAATTCTGGTATCGTGCGGTCGCATCTACAGAAAAACGTACGCCCTCCTAAATCTCCGTCGGACGTCTCGGTCCGGCCCTGATTTCAGACACCCAAGATTTCCAGTACCGCTATTACTGTGCATGATGGAGCAAGATCTGCAGTCATCACATGAGAAATGATCCTGTCCGTCTCCCAAAAATAGATGGTTGTTAAGCAACCAATTTTATAAATTCATGCCAAAATCGGGAAAAACAAATCAAACTCGAGGTATTCACTTTTGCGTCATCTGTGTACCTTTTTTTTTCCATAAATGTTTATTATTTATATCATATTATCAATCTAACCTACTAGCTACTAGCCTAGCAGACCTGCTTTTTCAGTGTCCATCAGGATCACAGTTTTATATTTTTCCTTGTAACAATTCTAATAAGTTCCCCAGGTCAGGGGTTCAATTTTATATGGCTGCAATTTGGGTGGGAAGAATAATAAAGAAGACAGAGACACAGAGAGTAAATTGGAATAATGATTTAATACTTATCTAAACATTGAAACCTCAACGCTTACCTTTGAACTTTTTATTTTAAATTATTTTTTAAAATGTAAATTCAATATTATGTTCATTTATTTAGAATTCCAAAAACTATATGTATTTCAAACTTTTATCTATTATATTTATATCATATATTTTTCAAAAGACCTTCGAAAATGTTTCTTTTTATGATATATAAGTTTCTACTGAAATTTATTTCTGGCAACATGATAAACCAAGATGTATAAAACATAATAAATAATTTAAATATATTGCAAATTTAAAAATCAAGGGTAAGCATGGAAGCTTCTATGCTTATGTAAGAAATAAATTATTATCGAGTAAATTAGGACAGTAAAATATATGTTCTCGAATAGGGTAGATAAGGTTTTATATTATAAGTAACGAGAACCACTACTAGTGTAGGATGTCCAAGGTTAGCATTTAACAAATTTAAATACTTATATTACCTTTTTAGTAATATACATTCTTTTGTGATAGTTTTTAATTTTTTTAGCCATTTATCCTTTTAATTTTTGTTTAATATTGTTTTAATATGACACTGTTTTTGTTAGTTAAGTGAGGAATTGATTTAGAACATGAACCAAATCAACTTGATTTTTGCATCGGCAAGGTAGTTTAGAAACCGAATTGATATACTAGGATAGAGTAGGATAAAACTTTTAATATAAGGTATGAGTATGATGGACCAAGAATCAAATTATACCAACCCAAGTTGTACCCTAGTGTAAGTGAGTTTGCTACGTTATTTTCTTCTTTTTGAATGTGTTTGGAATTCCATAAAACTTGTTTATTTAAAATTTTTTAATCTCCATAACTACTTATTCTTTTACTCATTTTTCATATCTTCCTATATAAGTATCATATTTTTTAATTATTTTTCACAACTATTCATATAACTATTTTATTTATTGTAACTTTATTTTCTTTACTCTTTATCATTATCTTATCGTACCACCTTACTTATCTCATTTTAGAAACTTTGCCATAAAAAATTTTACTTTGAAAAATTTTATCAAATACCAAACATAGTTAATTTTTTTGTCAACTATTTAGTCTTCTGTTTTAGCTATACAAACCATGACTCTATATTATTTGTAATTGTTGGCAATGTGTTGAATCCAATAATAGAAGGCACTATATATTGAGTTACTTGCATCAAAGTGCAAGCATTGAATTTTTTCAAATTTTTAGGTAGCACCATGCTACACCACATCTAACATTTGGTATATGATACCTCATTATGTTTTCAAACATGAGTCTCATTTGACATATTTGAAAGTATTTGTGTAGTGTCCTCTTCATTGCGGCCTCAAACCGTTGGTCATTAAGGGGAAAATCCAACGGTATTTTCCTAACATTTGTCACATTTTGAGAGGCAAAAGATCAGAAGTGCATAAAAATATAATTGTAGCAATCCTAGATGTCTACTACTATGTTAATCAATCATATGGCAATGAGAACCATCTAAAACCACATCCTTTCAATCCCATCCCATCATCATAATCATCGTAACTACACATCGAAGCAAGGATCCAACTCATAATAAAAGTAAATTTTATATTTATAGATCACAATTATAATAATAGAGCCTCTCTAAGTTATACATTCATTTCCCACAACCCCATATACGTATATATCTTGCCACTCAAAATAATATACATATACTTGTATATCTTTCATTTCACTTGTACATCAATCTCAAAAGACTACAATTCAAAACTATACAACTTATACTTGTCACAATATACTCCAACCTAAGATCAAACATGACTTAGCTCGCAACCAAGTGCCAACGACATGAATCCTACTAAAAATATTAAAAAATAAATATATGACCTCAGGCACACTTAATAAGTAGGTACGATTAGTAAAAATAATGATAAACTCATGTCGAATTTATCATAAATGTTACGCCATTACATGCGATATAAACATTGGCTCTCACCAGCCCTTATAGTCATGCGATATGCACACATGCCACTATACTCAACATGCATCCATGTATACAAATTGCATGTCATAATAGTGTTTGTTGTGCACAACATTAATCACATACTAAGGTCATGCTAGTCTAGCTGCACGCCATGCAATTTTCATACCTATTTAGCTAGATACAACCCACAGGTTATAACTGTCTAACCACATGCCATGCTATTGCAATGCCCATCTAGTTGCATGTTATGCCAATACCAAGCAAGCAAGCACATTTATCATCACACTATGCAACCAACCTCATGTCTATCAAGGGCCATTATAATGCCCTAAAATCGAATCTGACATAAAAGGAGATTTTTTAGGGGTTATATGTGAGTGTCGGGTTAAATATAGTATGGCATATTTTAAAATTATGTGATTAAGTTGCTAGGTTAAAGTGGACAATATCATACAGTGAGGCTCATAACTCATCAGACCAAACTTATTTTTATAGGTTAGTGCATTACAAGTGATATTGGAACAGACCTTCTCTAGTAGATGTGGTTCAAAAAGTTGGAGAGTTAATCTGGTGAAATTCGAGGCTACAAGCAGAAGCTCGGAGTTGAGTTCTAGTTTGAAGATGAATTAAGTAAAAGTTGGTAGACCTGTAATGGCCTAGAACTGAATACTACATCAAAAAGGAGAAAGATTTCCTATGGATTTATATATGGATCTTATGTTAAATATAGTGCGAGATATTTTAAGACCATATAGTTAAGTTACCAGGTCAAAGTGGACAATATCACACAGTAAGGCTTTAGCTCGTAGACCCAAGATTATTTTTCTAGGTCTATACATTATAGTTATCTTATATCAATCAAGAGTCATAAACAATTCTATCTTCATGTCAATCAAGGGCCACAAATACTCTATTCAAACTATGCATATGCGTCACTCATGCTCATGCCAAGACCATGCATCATTAGTTTCATAAAATCATACCCAAATACATAGTCAACACAACTAAACCATTTTCAAAGACTCTAGCCCCAAATCAGGAAAATTCACAATGACATGTACAGTCCAAAATCAAAATCATTGAAATACACAACCCACATCAACTCATCACCAATTTCAACATTCATCCACTTATAGCCTCAAGCATGAAATTCAAATCCTATTTTAATTCATATAACTCATATTCAATAAGCTTGTTATGAGATTCATCTCAAACAAATCATTATCACACATATCACATAATATGCTGAATACATCATTTACATTTTTAAAGTTCTACGCACTCATTTATACATCATTCTCACACATTTAAACTTATTAAGGCACTTCATTGAACACATTATAAACAATACATGAAAATCAAACCTAATTCATAAAATTTCACCCAATGCAATGTATTCTCATGAAAAATCACTTCTAATCATATCCAATCCATCATTTACATGATTGTCTATAAAATTCTTAAATTTCAATAAATGTACATTCTCTATACAAGCCTTAAATAATCAAAATCCATTAAAATCATTCAATAAATGTCGGTGCTTGTGAGAAAATATAAAATGTGTGATTTACAACATAAATTCATCATTTATTCAAAAGGAAAAAAATCTACTTGCCTCAAAATCTATTTCTTCTAAAAATCTGTTCAATCCTAATTTCAATTCATGTAACATGCTCCTTAATCTTAGACGTATTATCCGAACTTATTTAGGAATGTTCCGGAGGAGATTTTCACAAGTTAAAAAGTTGGAGAAGAAAAAGAAAAAGAATCAGGGCAAAAAATGAGTAAACAACCGCAACCTTGTATATCTGTACACACACACATTCGTGAATAACAACATAGGCCATATGGTTCTTTGCACATGTTGTTTCTAGGGAATCATACGCTCCCATGCGATTTGGCTAATCTTCACCGTTTTGTTCACAATTTTTTCTACACAACTCCAATTGAAACGTTTCTTTCTTATTAGATTTCTACCTTCACAAATACTATCTGCCTACAAAATTTCAGTTCGAAATTCTATTACCACAAAGTTTGGTATGCATTTTACTACCTACATTTGCCGATAATTTCATCGACTCCCAACACAAGTAGCTATACCATATAAAAAGACATATTATTGTTTTTAAACAAAATATACACAAAACTAAAGAAAAATGAAAATGTATTATCATTGTTCGTCGTATTCTGCATTCTCATCAAGTCGTCATTCTTTAACATAAGGCAGCTGCTTGCAAATTGTTTTAAACTTAGGCCTATTCGGATGCTGCCGTGGGATGGAATGAGATGTCAACGGGATATTTCTTTTTATAATTTTTTTTATTTTCAATATAATTTTTTATTTTTCAATATATAACAATCTTATTTTTTCATTTCTTGTAATACTCTTATTTCTAGCATAATTTCTCATTTCCTAAACGCACGAGAAACACCTCTTCATCCCACCTCTCTATTCCATTGACATCAGATTTCATCCAATCGTATCCGCCAAAACATGCTTTAGGTATGAATATGCACTTGGATGAATATGATGCTTAACAAAATGTTTGGTAAAATTTTTTTTAAAATGAAAGAAAAAGAAAATAATATGATATGATATATGTAAGCGTGAGAAGTAAATAAAATAAAGATAAGATAGATAGATAGTTATATGAAAATTTGTTAAAACGCAATTGAAAAGTAAGGGATAATGTAAAAAGATAAAAAAAAAAGATTTGAAAATAGAATAATTTTGAAAAGAAAGTTTTGATGGAAAATTTTTATTTTAATTAATATCAAAAGCACCTTCAAAATTGCAAAATTGTAAAATTCCAGGAAAGAACGAGCAGTCATTTTTTTAATATTTTCATTTCTAATCTTACAATTGAAGTCATCCAAGGCATGAATGTGCACTTGTGGAGTCGGTTTAATATCTGCCAGCCCAAATAAAGAACGTAATTGTATCGGATGGACCACAATTAATTGCTATAAGATCTAACCTGTGACGTGTGACTCTTGTAGTTAAGTGGTCTTGTGCTTGCACCGTTCACCAACGGACGCATAAAAATTCGTACTCCTACTGCGTATGAAGCCTTCGTCCAGAGTATTTTTATTTTATTTTCAAATTTGTGCTCATAAATTACTACCATTTCCGCCAACTCTGTTTAAGCGAGTGGCAGAGGCGATACCTAGTAAAGGGGGTTATAATTATTCTGTGCTTGATTTCACTTATTCACGGGTGGAGTTATGTCTCCGTGGACAAAGCTGTATATTATCTAATTATTTGTGTAGGAGTTATCTCCCTTCGCCATTAGCTTTAATATAAGTTGATATGCTATATGAAGTTCTTTTTATATATGTAACTTGAATAAAAAAAATTATTACCGCCAAGTGGACACCACCTCGCTAGTGAGACCTCGGATCAACTTCCACGTAGTGAGTCCCGACCCAACATGTTTGGAAGCAATGTGTCTGCTTAAAACATAAGATGAGAATAGCGTCTCTCCAAAAATAGATAAGAGTAATGCATCTCTCTTGAAAATTTATAAAAATATCTTACGACCCCAATGTAATAAAAATTAAGATATAATTAACTATATATATATATATATAATTACTGACATTTCCCTAAGCAGTGGGTACACATCACAACTGCAGAGTGCAGGACACAGTCTCTCTCACACGTATAATGTGGTCCTGCGCCTCTCGTCCTCATTCTGGTATTTGACATGATAGTTTGCCACAATTTAATAAAAGGTTGTGTGATTGTTCTAAGGCGTAAAGGCAGAAGAGGAATATACAGTGCAGGAGGAGATACTCGTGAGAAGAGGAATCATACAAAAAATTCACATGATTGTAGTACCATGAAAGGGCCCCACCATATGCACGCTCTGGATAGCGTTTACTACTAGCCTGCCCAAAGCACGGGAAAAGGCAGCTTACACGCGGGTTTTCTTACCACAAGGGTGGTTGAGACGTTCTGTTGGCCGGCATGTTACGGGGAAGCTGTCGATTTAGGCTCTCCCCTTATATCTTATATATTTTGGGTGTGTTAGGTTTGGTTAAAAAAAGGTCAACTAAAATTTTTTAATATTTTTTTTTTTACTCTTCATAATTATTTTAATTTTTAATTATTTTTCATATTTTTATATAAATTATCCGATTTTTCAATCATTTCTACACAACTATCCGTATAGCTAACCTATCTATTTTAACTTTATTCTCTTTATGCATAATTATTATTCATATTATATCATATTATTTTCTATTAATTTGGCAAATTTTATCCAAAAACTTTTTATCAAAAAGTTTTACCTCCAACTAAACACACCCATGTAAATAAAACTAAAGTTGAAATTTTTAGAAGTATGGCTCTTTAGGTTGTCAAAGGATTTGTCGTAGTTTTTTGTTCCACTACTAAGATTTGACATTTTAACTATTTAGTTTTCTTATCATTTATCATTATTTTTTAATAATTTATTCACATCTTTATCCACTTATCGTATATTAGTATTAATAAAAACGATTGATCATACAACATGGTGTTTTTTAATTTTAATTTTATTTTGTTGAATATCTAAGGCATTTAAAATATTCATTTATATGTAGTTAGCTTTAATTATGAAAACTTTCATACTATATATTTATTTTCAAAATTAAAAAATTCGAACATTTCATTTTCGCTTACAAATATTTTAAACATTTACATGTAGGTGTTTATCCAAAATGATTTTTGGCATCATAAATATGTATTGATTTATGTAATAAATGGTTTAGGTCAAATAAAAACATTTGAAAATTTTAAAAGCAATTCTCCAAAGAGTTATTCCCCCGTATATTTTATCCTCAATTTCTTAGGTCCTATTTATTATCCTCGTCACATAGAATAACAAAAATTAAACAATATTTATGACTTTGGTACTTTTATTTAAGCATATAAAGATTCTAAAATGTTTATTATATGAAAATAATAGTTATTTAAAATTGTATCGTATTTTAGTAATCTTATAAATGGATTAAAGCGAATTTCAAAAGTTCCCCATATTTTTCTATTATTTAGAAAGGTTTAGCCCATGTAAAGATACCAATCGAAATAATTTTTTAATATTTTATCTAGGTTTGTAATGCTAACATAATCAGCGGCTTGATTTCTTCAACCTATCAACAGGGGCCCAAAAAAATGCAAGAGACCATGGAAGTATTTCCCTCTCCTCTCATTCTAAATTGAGCTTCTTTTTTCGGTAAACCTTACATGTAAGAGTTAACAAGTAGTCAATGGTTGACATCAGAGCGTGTATGAGTATGTCAATAATTCAAAATTTCCTAAATTTCTGACTAAGTTTAATCAAACCAAATGAGTGGACAGATGATAGAAGTGGGGACGATGGACTTTTTTTTTTTTTTTTCCTTTCGATTTTTTGAAAGCCTCACGCAAACCAGAGCAAGAGAAGGGAATTAAAGGGTAGTACTGGTTGTTGGCCTTTTCCTTTTTTGTTTTGTGTTTTTCTTTCTTTTTTTTTTTCCCTAAAGATCAGACAACAAAAACTGTAATAGCCCTTTGCCTTACATGTCGTACGCATCCGCTAATTGCGACGATTTAAACTTTGGATTGCCCATTTCCATCCAAATTTTACTAAAGTTGATTCTTTCATCTTTAGTAACAACACGTGTGCCCCACAAAGTTTGCTTGGTACAATCTTTCCATTCAACCCCATCTTTCAATGCTCTTTAATATTAGATTGATCAAACTTTAATATTAGATTGGTATATACATGCAATTGATTTGGTGCCAACAATGCCACTTGGTGGCCCATCAATTATAGGAGATTTGCAAGCCATTTAATTTTTTTTAATGACGGTGGAGCCACTTAAGTCTTTAACTGTGTTGAGTTTGATCTTTCTCATATTTGTTTGGTATTTTATTTTTATTTTTTAAATAAATTTAAAAAATGGTCAAATCTTATCGAATAAAAAATCTTGGTAAGGCCCCCGCATGTGTAAAATACTAAATAAACTTTTTTCTTCCATTGTCCACAAATCACTCGAAATATGGGCAATTGTAGTCGGTTAAGTATTTTTACCGACTAGGTACATATTCCGACTCAAATTAACCCGCACTCACTAGCCTGTCTACATTTTAAAAATCATAAATACGATTTATCTTTTTTTCAAAAAATGGGGTATTTTAGTCATTTAAAATTGATTAAAACACCCCTATTTTAAAAAAATTAAAAAATATATATAGACATCTACAAAATGGTAAATCTTAGTTTATAGATTAAATACACTTAGATTAATAATTTTATAAGAAAAACTTTCAAAAAAATTTTAAAAATGAGTTTTATATCACATTGCATTGAAATTTGAATAAGAATGCACTGAAACATTCCTCTATTTTAACCTAACTTCTAAGGGAATTGATTCAATGCACTAAGATGCAAAATTCACTTTTTAAAATTTCTTTATAAAACTGTTAGTATAGATATATTGAACATATGTATTAATTTTTATTATTTTTAGATATGTGTTTATATATTTTTTATTTTTAAAAACAAAAGGGCTTTAGTCAATTTTAAAAAACTAAAATGGCACTATTTAAAAAAATCAAATATATATACACATCTCTAAAAAGGGTAAACTTGGTTAATAAATTAAATACATTTAAATTAACAAATTTATAAAAATTTCAAAAAATTGAAAAGCAAATTTGCACCAGGCACTTGCAAGTTCCAATGCACACGTCATTGAATCAGTTCACAACTTCTAAATACAATACTAGAAAACTAACATTTTATAATATACTTTTAGCGATATTTATTACTTTTTTGTCGCAAAAGATACTATTTAGAGACAACAACATAACGAATGTTGCAAAATGTAACAGATGCACCTCAGATAATATTAGTTTGATTATTAATGTAGCTTACCCGTATGCTATGTCTAAATAGCCAATCCTTTCATAATCATATGTTGGTTTGGTTATTAGCTAACCTTTTTCCTACCAATGTTAAGGTTGGTTCAGTTCAATTTCAATTTGAAATTGATTCCAAATAGGTTCTATACACTTAACAACAACATATAATCATATGTATTAAAACAAATACATATTACGAAACAACGTTATGGTATAACAATGCCAACAAAACAATATGTAATTTTATATTAAAAACAAATACATGTTAAATATTAGTAATGTTATTTTTCTCCTTCAGTACACATATAATAATGCAAGCTTATACTCATCTAGTGTATATACTGTGTACCTACCTAAATATTCGTACGAGTTGGTTTCGAATAGATTGGTAAGGTGGATAATTTTCTACCTACTTATAGTAATGGGTAATATTTTTTGTGTACGGTGGATGAATACTCATGAGTATTCTTCCCAAGTTCTATTCCTAGTTAAAAATATAATTTTTAGTTAAAAATTCAAAAATTATTGCTAAAGCATTTCAAAATTGACTTATAATTGTTGGTCCCGAGTTGATGGCTAAACCCAAAAGGGGAGGGGTGAATTGGGTTCTTTAAAAAATCTTCTTTCGTAAATCAAAAACTCTTAACCCTTTGAAAATTTAATCCCCTTTGAAAGCAAATGAAGAGAAAATAAGATAAAGCAGTAACAATAAATAGAACACAAGATTTATAGTGGTTCGGGCAAACCTTCCCTACTCTACTCTTCCAAGCTCACACTCCGTTGTGACTTGGGTTCCACTATGTATTCCTTGAATACACTTAGAGTCACCGCTCTCTTCTAGATTCCAGCTCTAGGGGGCATAAACAAACACTTACACAAGTAGGTGATGAGTCTCACTCCAATCACACCCTACTTTGCATACACTTGATCTTAGCTACTCAAGCTAAATCAAGATTTATACAACAAGACTTTGAAAAAGAAAAAGCTACACTTTACAATGATGTGTAGACAAGTTTGAGCTCGAGGAAGAATTTAGAATCAGCTTGGATGATTGATGAAGCGGCTTGCAACCTGAAGCTCTCTTCTTCCTTAGAATGTATATGGACCACTCAAAAATGGAGAAAAGCAAATAGGATTCCTCTCTAGCACTTCTTTTCTCTCTTTGGACCTTGTAGAGTATATAGTAGTGTCTTGTAATGTTCTTGTGTGTATTCACGTTCATTTGAGGGTCCTTATATAGAAAGAGAAGGATTTGAACGTTGTAGAGGTGGTTGGCGCGCAATAAATGAACTCCAACGTTCGAAAATTCGAACGTTATTTTCCAAGTCGAAGATGGAGTCGACTTGGCCTGCGACTTGGCTTCCAAGTCGCACCTGGAGTCGACCTCGTTTGCGACTCCAGTTCTTCAGATTTCCAAGTCCGAGTCTTGGGTCGACTTGGCTTTCAGACTTCAACTCAAGTCGATCCTGGAGTCGACTTGGGTTGCGACTTGGCGTGGTCTTTTGCAAAAACACCTTGATCTTCTTGAAGTGGCTTGAACTTTGTAAAATTGGTCTTCATGACTTGGGTATTGCTTCATTTGGAATAAGCTTGAAGATTAGCTTTGGACTTGATAGACTTGATTTGAACTTTGAATATGAATCTTAGCTTTGATCTTCAAGAAACTTCAGTTGCTTTTTGAGAATGGACTTTGCATCTTATTTGGATTTGATAAAGTCTAAATGGATCCTCGGAATAAGCTTGAAAATTCAATCTTCAAGTCTGAACTCCTCAAGTCGAAGTTGGAGTCGACCTTGTCTGCGACTTCGCCCAAGTCGCACCTGGAGTCGACTTCGCCTGCGACTTCGCCATGTCCGTTTCCACTTTTTCAACTCTGGACATTTTTTGACGTTTGAAGTCGATGCTGGAGTCGACTTCGTCTGCGACTTGGCTTCCCAAGTCGCACCTGGAGTCGACTTGACCTGCGACTTCACTTGCTTGTTTTCTATTTTCAATGCTATCCACCTTTTGCCATTTGAAGTCGCTTGTGAAGTCGACTTAGGTATCGACTTCACCCCAAGTCGAAGTCCAAGTCGACTTGGTAATCGACTTGACTTCTTTGCTTTCCTTAAACACTTGGCAAACTCATTAGTACACTTTATATACTCAAATTAGTCTTTGTTTAATCATCAAAACTTATGCTTTGGTCAATTTGTTTTGTTTTGAACATTGTTTACAACAATAATAATTTTTTGAAGAAATATAATGACTTAGTTACAGGACACTATAGTGTAAAATGATGCTAACAACGATAAGTTTTGAGGGTTTGTTAAAAGTTTAATTTTAGTTTAAAATAACATGTGGAATGGATAGAGGATTTTCATACTCGATTAGGGTTGGGTTGGCCCCAACTGTTTTGACCCACTTGATTTTCAGCCCCCATCCAAAAAGAAACCTTAATTGATTGATAGAATGTATTGTTGGAAAGTTGTAATCGTTAAAATATTTTTTTAAAGCAGCAAATGTGAATACTTTAAAATGTTCTTTATTCAAGTTCAGAGCAGTGTTGTTAAAACCGGACCGGACCGACTAGTCCGACCGGGAACCGGTCCAAAATCCGATTTGTATGCATGCAGTTCGGTTTAATTGTAATAAACCGTTCGAACCGTTGAACCGACGGTCGAACCGGATGTCGCAGTTGGACCGTATCCAACCGGTTCGGCGGATAAAAAAAATTGTCCTCATCAGCTCATCCCGTCATAGTCGTCATCCTCATCCCGTCAGTCGTCGTCCTCCCTTGCCTCCAAATTGGCGACCAGCAGTTCAGCACCCGACCTCCATTTCCGGCGACCAGCAGGCAGCCCATTCTCCTTTTCATTTTGCCTCCAAATCGATTGTAGCACAGCAGTAGAGCCGCCCTCCTCCATTTTCTCTCAGCAGCCGCAAAATTGGAAGGAGCAAGCTCTTAGGGAGTGACACCAAAAATGGAAAACCCACTGTTGTGCCTGCCTGCTCGCCCGATCACCCGCCTTTCTCATTTTTTCTTTTTCAACTTCGATGAGGCAAGTTGGCAACAATGAGCGACCTTGCGAGGAGAAGGGGAAATTTTTTTTCTGGTGGTCCAGCGGACCATTGAATTCGTGTATACGCAGATCGTTATTTGCAATATAGAGCATTCAAAATAATTTTATAAAAATTCCTCAATAATCTAATAGAATCTCCCAAATTATGTAAATATAATTTTTGTGTAAAAAATTTAAATATCACTAAGTATTGCATCAAAACCTCAATTTCAATATAATTTCTCTTAAAATGAAGTGAAAATGATATAAAATAACTACAAAATGATGTAATTTTTAATAATTTTTTTATTTAATAAAAGTATTAATTCAATTAATAATATTCTATTTTTAAATTAACATTATCTTCCATAAGATATGAATTATTATAATCACATGCATCTTTATACCGACGACGTAACAAATAAGAAAATTAGATTTTAGGTGAATTTCTTAGTACCTAAGACGATTTATGTGTAATCTGAAAATTTATTTTAAATATTTTTTATTTCATAAAATTTGAGTGCCCTTAAATGTCGTTAGATGCTGTTAGATGTCGTTAGATGCTGTTAGACGCTGTTAGAAGGTAGATTTCATTAAATCATATTATCTGGGTTTTAAGTTCTATAATTAAGGAATAAATGACCTTATAAGGAGCTGAGGATCATATTACAGTTGTTAAATTATGATTAACTTATTAATATCAAAAGTTAGATGCTGTTAGATGTCGTTAGATCCGGTTAGATGCTGTTAGACGCCGTTAGATGTTATTAGATACTGTTAGACACTGTTAGATAAGTTAGATTTCATTAAATCCTATTATCTAGGTTTCAAATTCTGTAATTAAGGTATAAATGACCTTATAAAGGGCTCAGAATCATATTATAGGTGTTAAATTAGGATTAACTTATCAATATATTTACTTAAAATTTAAAAATTATTTAATATTTATGACATCATAAATATATCATGCTGACGTCACCGGTTCACTTAACCGGTTGAACCGTTTCGAACCAGACCAGTTCCTTTACCTGTTTAATCACCGGTTCGGTTCTGACAACATTGGTTCAGAGGTGCTTTTTTATGGGTATTTATAATAATCTCAACAAATATTTTCAACTAAGCTGTGAGACATTCTAACATATTTCCTACAATATACTGACACATAGCTGAAAATATTTCTAAATTTATCCGAACGGTAGATACTCTCATGCCACTGAGGGACTATTTCTTACAATATACTGACACATAGCTAAAAATATTTCTAAATTTATCCGAACGGTAGACACTCCCATGCCACTCGGGGAGACTCCCGCACTCACTCATCATTTTTCTCTTGCTGTAGTTAACATCTTTTTTTTCCATGCCCATATGTTGCTGCCACGAATTGAACCCAACACCTATCATACTTGAGGTTAGCCAAGTTACCACACGCTAGCAACTTATATTCTACTTTTTTTTTCTTGTACAATTAACGGACAGCTAAAACTACGTTTATTTTGTAAAAAAACTTAAAGAACTTAATTTGCAAATATATAGAGTTGGAAGGTAAAAAAATTTCAAAGGAGGAAGAGGAAGATGCAATAGAGGAAAAAAAAAGAAAGAAAGAAGACAAAGAACACAACACTAAACCCTCTTCTTTTTAACTGCTTGAAAGTAAAAGGCTAGTAATGGGCGGAAGTGATGCTCATCTGGAAGAACAAACAAAAAGTTATTCTGAATTTTAGCTAAGAAACAACCCTAACAACTAATAATTAATATCTTGTGTAAAACTTTTCCCTTCAAATTTTAAAAGTGATGGCTCTTTGATTTCGGTTGAAACATTTTAAAATATTATGAGGTACATGCATAGGGAAGAAAATCGAATATGGGTATAATAAAATATATTATAAATATTCAAATAGATTTAAGCACTATTATTAAAATTGTGCCAGATTGGTCCGGTCAAACTACCGGCCTGGTTGAGCCAATTAGATATAAATCTATAATTGAAGTTAAATAATATCTATACATATATTTTTTTTATCAAAATAATGTCTATATTTTTAATAATATCAATTAAGCAAACGGTTCCAAATCAATGGAATTGGTTCCAAATGTCGACCAACCTCATTTTTGATAAATCAAAGCTACCTATTATGTTTAAAAATAATATTTATTTAGTTAATATATTAAAAATTAATTTGTTTAGATTTGGTGGTTCCTAAGCTCTATGCATATACAAAATAGCTTACAATCTAGATGATAAATTAGGCGAGAAAGTGTTACTATATTGACCTTTTTGCTGTTCAAGCCTAGAGGGGATAATCCAGACTTTTATGATGATGATTCTACGCATAAGCAAGGTTTATCGAGCATAGGAGTAGGGACAAATCCCATATGACTTGGATTGTGAGGTTAATGCTTGAGAATAAGATATATCAGGTAAACATATAAAAATGGACTTTTTAAAAGATTTTCAGAATTACCAATGTACGTTGTTTTAAGTGGTACATAGCTTGGTTTCCCTTAAACAAAGGTCTCGAGTTTAAATCTTGCGAATGGAGAAACAGATAATGGGAGAGCTTCTCCCTTATTGGGTCCGACTCGGCTTGATATCGGAAATTGGATATTATTGTGTAAAAAATTCAAAATTATTCTAGAAATTTTTTGTGGGAACTACAAATGTTTATATGATACAGACTCCATCTATTTATAGGGACGTTGGGCTTGCCTTGTGGCAACTTTTGGAAATTTGGAAAAGCATACTTTTTTCTTGCATTTATGGTTCAACCCTAACATATATTCCAATCCTAGTTTGAGGGGCATAAATCTAATAATGTTGCTAACAAAGTAGCTATTGAGACATTATTTCAAAATGAAAAATAAACTCCCCAAGCTTGGACTTTAATTACCAAAAAAGCATACTTAACGGCCTAATTAAATATGATTCGACAAGAAAAGGCTCATGTTTGTGCACCAATTGACTACCCTTGCCATAAGCGGGTGCAAATCTCTTTTTTACATTTTAAAAATTTATGAAATGCCCTATATCCATCATTCTTAAAAAAAAAGTATAATCTGTTGGTCCAAGTTATTGGTTCAACCCAAGAGGAAAAGGGTAAATTGAGTTAATAAAAATTATGTGGTTGATCAAAAGTTAGCCTCTAGTAAGATTAATCCCCCTTAAATGAAACATATAGAGTTAGTATGAGAGCAAGAACTAAAAATAGACACACCGACACAAAGAATACAAGAAATTATAATGGTTTGGGTAACCTCCCTACTCTACTCCAATAAGCCGCGTATGTGTCTAATTAAAATACTCGTTTGAATATAAGTATATGTGCCGTTCAAGTAATAAAGTATGAGTTAAGTATCGTTTCTGTGAGGATTAGATTAAACTAATTAGTATCTCGAAATTCAACCGCCTTTGCTATTATGCAAATTTAGAGATTAATTGAACGGGAATTAAAATTAAATAGTAATTTAAATGAATAAAAAGCTAATGGTTATGTAGGAATAATTTAGGATTCTTTAGATAATTAGATGGATGAGAAATCGGAAATCCTTGACCCCTAAACTATGTCTTCAGGTGGTTATGTAGAGCTTTACTAACCTAGATTCATATATTTTTATATCCACCTTCTAACGTATGTAAACTTAATCTCACTACACTTTATTGTTGTGTTTCCATCCAAACAAGTATGACAATATTGATTAGCTCATAACCTATTCAAGATTACACATGGTTAATAGGTGTATTCCTATCCATACTAACATTCCATAATCCAAGAATTGAAAGCCTATGCTTTATATGTGAATTTATTCCAAATCAACCTTTTCTAAGTATGAATCTAGATATTAAATCATCTTACAAGGTATTTGTAAAAAATATTAAACACCACATATAAAGGTAAATCCATACAACACAAAGTTATAGTAACTAGATATTCATATTTACACCAAAAAGAACCAAATCAACATAGTTTAAGGATTAAGCCATCTCAATCTCCCATCACTTGGAGTTTTAGCCCAAAAACATGAGCTCAAATCCCATCAAATTCATATTTACATACATCCCAACAAAAGAGATAAAGAGAAATATGCAAAGAAACAGAAAGAGGAGATGAAACTTGCTAGTTTCTACCAGGAAAATGCATTCTCCACTTCACAATCCTCTTGAGCTTGAAAACCCTTTCTTTTCTCCTCTTAAGCTGCCTCCCACGAGCTTGCTCCTCCCCATTCCAAATCCTAAGTGGTGTATTTATAGCCCCAAGAGATGGAGCGAAACACGTGCAAAAAACACACACGTTTGGAGTTAGCACCCTCTCTAAGGCTTTGCCAACTTAAGTGTCTGAAAAATTCTAGAATGACGATTTGGTGGCACCAGGGCGCTAGAAAATGAGGTTCGGGCGCCAACCACTCTGACTTGAAAATTAACTTTTTGCCCTGAAACTTTCTTCTTTTCATCCCATTACTTACTCATGTAATCCAAGAGCAGAACCACATCTTTTTACCTATAACAAAGACTAAAATAAGTAAATGCACTTCTAAATGATGAGATAAAATTACTAATATCCTAAAACTACATGATTTGTATTGAATTGAACTAAAAATGCATAAAATCTAAATACAATGCACAAAATACAAAAATAATGAAAACTAAGCAAAATCTATGCAAATTCATAAAATTCTCTTGGACTAACAGTCAAAACAAGCACAAAAATAGCCATGAAAACTCTAATTTATAGAGTTGTTATACCCCCAAACTTTTATAAAAACACAATGCATCAACTATCACATATCAAACCAAGCTTGTGTCTAACCATTAGTAAATCAACCACATTTCTCAACTAAATAAGGCAAAAGAAAACTCCAAATTGAATTAACTCATGAAAATCTAATAAGTTCAAGCCAAGATGTGCATCATCCATATCGAAATCAAGCTAAATACAAATGCAAATACAAGTAGTTAAAAATGATGGTTCAACCTTGCTAACTGTTCTTCTAATCAAAAGGACTTCCTAGATTAGGGATAATCTAGATGAACATCTATCCATCCGATCTACTTGGCCTAGATTTAGAAAAATTGTACATGGTATCTCCAAACTTATTACTTAAACTCTCCTTACCATATTTCAGGATATCTGTAGAGTTTTTCCTTCTTTCTCTTTTTTTTTCTACTGGGGCTCCCCTCACCATATTTCAGAGTATCTAGGGAGAATTTTCTATGAAACATTTTTGTTGCAACTTTCCCTTGCCTTTTTACGCAAACCCTAACATTTGTAGATACCAAGTTTCAATTACGTAGCTCGGGTTAGCTATTCCCTTCCTCATTTACACATAATCCTACTAAGGGTACTATATATATGCCGATATATTATATATATGTTAATCAACTCTAATTCTCAAATGAAAAGGTGAATTATACTACTAATTAATGAGATGATATTTTTACTTTAAAAACATAGGGTTGATAGAAAAATATATATACATAGGCTCAAAATGGGGAACAAGGATGCAAGAAGATATATCTTCAAGCACACTCACATATTAGTACTCATATTACACAAAAGATTGCCTTAATAATCTCAGTTAAACGAGTTAGCATGGATATGAACTATAAAATTCAACTATTTAACCCATCACATCATTTACATGTCACTTGAAATTTTTGAAAAATCAACACCTTAAAGCTCATCAAAAATTTTCAAACATTTCATGAATTTGATTTCAATTTATAGTTTTCTGAACATTGCAATTATTTCTCAAAATAGATTCCGACTAACTGATTATCACAGGTAGGATTTAACATGTTATGCAACCTAAAATGCATCATGACTATCTATATGAAATGCATGTATGAAAACAGATAGAACTATACACTCCTCAAACTCGAGGAATGCATTGTCTCTAATGCATAAAAATTAAAATGAGATACCAATAGCAATGATATGTTAAATAATTGAAAAGAAAAGAGGCAACGACAGGTGATTCCTTGGGATGGGATGAAAAGTACTCCTCGTCATCTCCCTCTTCTGCTATAGCTTAAGGGGTTGGCTGATCAAAACATTTGCGAAACTCAGGTGGTGTTGACAAAAATTGTAGCAATGAGCTCGTGTCTATCTGCATGTCATCAACAAGTAGTCTCAAATATGCTTTCATCGCATGGGTAGCTTCATAGGAAAACCTCGCTTGTGCAGCTACCAAGTTTGTTAGCTTATCAAGCCTGTCATGCATATTCGCAGACTAGCTCGGGGGAGGGGGGGGCGCTTGTGGACCATAAGTTAGCTAAGAAGGGGTTGACTATGAATGGGCTTAAGAAATTATAGAAGTTGTACGTTCTCACTGGTCGCACGAAAAAAATTGATCATTTAAAACTGCTTGGCAATTCAAAACTTCTTTTAATGATTCCCATTTAACTCCAGCTCATTGCATAGTCCAGTGATGAGTGAATGGGAATCAATAACTTCCTCGAGCTGTCTTGACATTAGCACATATTTGATTGAACAAGAACCTTCCCAAATCAATAGACTTCTGGGGTATAGATGGCATGAAGTAGGAATGGTCTGTCCAATGCGACATCACTAAGATGTGTGGATGGCATTAGTCTAGCTGAAATGAGATAATGCCACGTCTTTTCATGATATTGAAGGGTAATCCGCTTGAAAGATGTTAATTGGTCACTTGTTCTTTTCCATTCGGGAGAGTGTTGACAAAATAGCCTAGTGATGGCATTGATGTCCTTCTCTTTGCTTTCTAAAAATTTCTTGTATTGATCAGGATAGTCAATGCTTAGCAAGTCATAAAATGCATTAATTGCCTGAGCATGGAAGGGAACCATTTTGCCTCTCACCTTAACCCACTCCTATTCATGCTCCACTGCATTGGTATAAAATTCTTGGACAACAGGGATAACGACGGGCCAAGGCTGCTCAAGAAACTTTTATCGACCTCGAGATTAATCATATCAATGAACTCATCTGACAGTGAATCACCATTTAATCATCTCTTTGGTATAAGATGCCTCTTTTGCAGAGAATCAATACATCTTTTAAATGATTGCATAGTGACAAACTTATTCGAATTAAACTCCGTAGGCTCTTGCACTTTCTTATGTTTTGATGAAATTGAAGCCATGACACAAATGCATAGAGAGAGAATACACTCCAACAAGAACAAACAACAACAATTATCCTTCAATTTCAGTGTCAATGAAACTCAATAACAACGCAACTAAACAGCCCATTTTGACTTACGCAATTAAATCAACAATACAAGCAATAACACTTCCATTCCTTTCAAGTTCACCTCAAACCCCTCCAACTATAAATGCTATTCCCCCTAGCTTCTTTTCAAGTGTACTTCAATCAAGCATGTTCCATTTCGAAGGAAGCACATATCCCATTCAAGTCAATAATTCCAATTCTTAATCAACATTCAATCAAATATGCTATTCTTCAATCTGCACCGCACACAATCAAATTAAATTCACTTGCAACACTCTATGTCAATATCATAAGTTTTAGTTCTCCTAAAATGCTAGAATAGTGTGGAAAGAAATTACCAAAGAAGCTCTCATGACCTTGTTATAAAATTTTTTGGAAAATTTCAAAATTCAAGTGTGCTGTGTCTGATGCTCTGGCTTGGAGAAATCGACGCCGCCGCGCCACTGCCTACCGAAAAATGCGAGAATCTACCGGATGGGAGGAAGGAAGAAAGAAATGGGGAAAATGAAAGGAATGAATGGGAAATATGGGAAAGTAGAGAGAAAATAAGGTAAATAGGAGGAGAGACTTGGATTAGATAAAATAGGAGGATTTAAAAGATAAGAAAGAAGATGGAAAGAGATGGTAGGGAGGAAATGAAAGAGAAGATGAAGAGGAAGAGATTTGCAGTAGGGAAGAGAAGATTAATGGAGGTTTTGGGGAGCTTGGGATAGGGTTTTCTTAGGGTTTTGAAGAGGGAGAAGAGGAAGAGCCGGATGTGAGGGTTAGGGTTTCTAAAACCCTAAGTGTAACACCCCTACTAAGAATTACTCAAGAACTAGTCAATGAGTACTACACAATCTAAGAAAAATTCGGCAGCATCTCCCCATAACATATAAGGGGTAATATGGAATACATGACCTGATATTCATAACATTTCAATCTTATTTATATACTTGCATCTTCATATAATAAGAACATTCATATAGAATGAAATCATTAAATATTTTCCTTACACATCAAACAGATATAATAGTCATGCATATGTGCATCAACAAGGATTATAATCCAATCTGAAATACCAAATACATTATAGTGGTCAAAGCGAATCCGCCTAAATAATTGTCTACATATATGATTATAAAAAAGAGCACAAATCTAAAAGAACTGAAATTAACATATTGTGCTATGGTCTCTCATGTTTGATCTTCAACTTGTCCCATCCTTAAGTTCCCCTTCTGACCTGCGATCTAAAAGCACAATAACAAACGATATGAGTCTAAATAGACCCAGTAAGTAGATAGTGGTTAGCACAAAGTGGAAATAAGAATAATGATGGATACTCATATAGTGATGAAGCTAATACATATGGGTTCAATACCCACTCCCAAGATCGTATGCATATAACCATACACACAAATTGAACAACACAACCAATCATCTACTCATGTCCATCAAGGGCCATGAACAACCCTCTCCTCATGTCAATCAGGGGCCATGAACAACCCTTACAATCAACTATTTGAGATAACACATCATACATTGCAGACAATGAAACACGTCGTAAACCACGCATACAACATCAACACAATTCAGATTCAACACATAGATCTGTCACACAAGCATTTTATCAAACACATGATAGGTGCGAAAATGAAAGAACCTTCAATTCATACTCTCGATTAGGGCAAATCAATTCACGTCAGATTCCAACAATATAAAAACTGCTAAGAAGTCTTTTACATCATAGAAATCGCACATTCAAAGTAAATTCCCCATGAACCCTAACTGTTACGAACCCTACGCCTAATACCATGGAGTCTTCAGGAGCTACACATTCCCTCTAGCCTCACATCGCGTTTAACATAAAATTTCATCACTAAATCGAGAAGGGGCGACATCTACTTACCTTGACCGTGATTCCTCCCAAGACAGCGACCCTAGATGTGGACTGCAGAAATTCGGAGCCTTGGAGCTTCCTGGACTCGGATCTATGACCTTCAAGGTAGTTGGTATAGTTTCCCTCAAGAGATCACGGGTGGTTCGAACTGAGTGGAAGAGAAAGTAGAAGAGGAGCGAAGAACCAGAAGAGGAGAAGAAAACGCGGTCGGGCGCGAAATGGGAAATGAAGCCCTAGAGCGCGGGCCGCTTATGTTAATAGAATCCATTGAGTCGGGTCGGGGCATGGGTCGGGTCCAGTCACAATTAGTAATTTAAGTTCCCGCTCCTACAACTTAATAATTAAAAATTTCTCTGGGGGCGCTGCCCCCTTCACCCTCGCAAGGGGCGCTGCCCCCTTGACCCCCGCCTACTTTGCGAAGGGGAAAAATAATTATAGTGCTTAATAATGACACACTAATCATACACATTTTAATTTATACTCAGTGTGCTAAGATCATAATACATGCATATATGCACTATATGTTCCCTAGATACTATATTCATATATGTTATGCATCCATTAACATTATAAACTCCTAGTGGCATGTTCATAAGTTATCTCGTAAATAGAGAAGGGTTATAATGAAAATAAAATAAAATAAAATACCTGGTCCTTACACTAAGTTTGGATTTTATAGTCCGTCCAGGTCAGGCTGCTCACGAATTGGCACTGTAGGGCCATTTCTGCTAATTACAAAACCATCTGCTTCCATTTATAATAGATTTTGACATTGGAGCTCCACAAATTGAAGTTGAAGCCTTTACATTTCTATCTCAAATTGTATTAAAATGTCTTAAAATGTTCACTATGTTGGCCCCGAGTTAATGACAAATACCCAAGAAGGGAGGGGTAAATTGGGTAATTAAAATTTTTTAACTTAAACAAAAACTTTACCCCGATTTGGATCAATCCCCTTCGATGAAACAAAAGGAAAGCAATAAGATAATAAGAGCTAAAATAAATCAATGGACAAGATTTATAGTGGTTTGGGCAACCTTCCCTACTCTACTCTTCCAAGCTCACACCTCTTGTGACTTGAGTTCCACTATGTATTTCACAAATACAACTAGAACCTTTGCTCTCTTCTAGATTCCAGCTCTAGGGGGCATTAACAATTCATAGCACAAGTAGGTGACGAGTTTCATTCCAGTCGCGCACTACTTTGCTTACCCTTGATGTTAGTTAGCCAAACTAAATCAAGTTCAATACAACAAGAAAGTATAAAAGAAAGTTTCTACACGTTACTGGTGTGTAGAGACAGATTTAGCGCAGAGAAGAACTTGTAAAGCAATCTGAAAGATTCAACGAGTAGCTCTTGACAGTTTGAATGCAGAGTTCTTCTTCTAGATGTTGACTTGATCACTTAATGCTCTTAGGAATGGGAGTTATGCTCAATTAATAAAGTTTCAGCTATCCTTCACGTTCATATTGAATGCCTTATACAAATGGCGAGGGAATTCAAATGTTTGGAAGTAGGTGGCGAGCATTTAATGCGCCAACGTTCGAAAAATTTTCGACCGTTGCGACCCAAGTCGCAGGTGGAGTCTACTTCGGGTGCGACTTTGACTTTCCGTAAAGACTTCAAGTTCCATTCTGGGTCGACTTGGTCCTGAACTTGACTCAAGTCGCAGGTGAAGTCGACTTCGGGTGCGACTTTACTTTCTGTGCTTACTTGATGAACTTGAACTTCTTTGAAATGATTTTGCTTGCTTAATTTCTTCATGCTTAATTGTCCTTCCCTTGATTTACATCATTTGAGACTTAGTATATTCATGTTAGCTTGATTGTCTTTTGCAAACTTGAATCCTTGAATCTTGGAGTACATGAAAGAAGTCTAAATGGGTGATCTTGATCTTCCATGATGAATACATGCAACTTTGCTTGTTCTGGACTTGTTGTGATCTTCATTTGTTCTAAGTCGAATGTTTGAGTCGACTTGGCCTTCAAATTCACTCAAGTCAGTCATCGTGTTGAATTGGTTTGCGATTTTACTCTTCAAAATGTCTGCTAATCAGTTGACGTCGATGCTGGAGTCGACTTGGCCTGCGACTTCACCCAAGTCGCATGTGGAGTCGACTTGGTCTGTGACTTCGGCAGCTCTTGTCCCTAATTTCAACTCTGGACAGAAAATCACGTTTGAAATCGATGCTGGAGTCGACTTAGTCTGCGATTTCGCCCAAGTCACATGCGAAGTCGACTTCATGTGCAACTTCAGCAGCTCTCGTCCCTAATTTCAACTCTGGACGTAAATACGCGTTTGAAGTCGATGCTGGAGTTGACTTGGGGATTGACTTGGCCTAAGTCGATGCCTGAGTCAACTTGGGGATTGACTTTACCTGTCATGCTTCATTTTCTTCATTTTTATATCCTTTAATCATCAAACAAACATGTTAGTAACCAAAACTTACTCAAATTGATTTGTTAATCATCAAAACATAGACTTGGCTTATTTTTCCATTGATTTCAATACATGTTTCCAACACACTACTCCTTAGATTGATCATTTTGCATTGGAATATGAGTTTGAATTCCACCTTGATCATGATAAAGGCAAATTGCATCAAATATGCTTTGATTACCTCAAAAGTTAATAAAGATTGCAATCTTTCCATTTTGAGAGGATTCACAAGAGGGGTTAGAATTTTGCACTTTCACTCTTCAACTTTTGCACTTTGAATTATAATTTCTGCAGGAGTATATATTGAGCTGAACTTGCAGCTTGCAGTGCAATTGGCTTGACTTTGGGTTGCCTTGGATGAAAGTGAACAAGCATGCCACTCATCAAACCCTTCAATTCACATGGATAGAAATCTCAACTCTAATTTAAGACTGCCCAAAATAAATTCCCCTTGCACATGCGATCCATAGAAGCTCATAAGGACTAGAAATCCTTTCCAAATTTGCAATTGGAACCACAACACAATGAAATTAAGGATGCAAAACTAATAGTTGAACTAGGGTCGTTGAAGTCTTTAGCCAACTCCAAACTGGTGGGATTCATATTTACTCTAAAATTTTTGAAGATCACCAAAATAAATGAATGAGAATCGACTAAGTACAGAGTCAAACTCCCACTGACCTGTAAGCTCTTAAAAGAAATGATCTTCTTAGTTTTCTTCGCTTCAAGACACATGATAGATCATGAATTTAGGCCTTGGATTTCAAAAATCAAAAAGTTATAATGGGTTGTCTCCCATTCAACACTAATTTTAGCGTCGTCAGCCTGTCGCTTCGTCTTGAGATGGATTTGCAAGATCAATAGCCTCCTTCTCTTATTAAAATCTTCGTCTTGAGACGAATTCGCCAAAAAGCTGTTATTTGATTTTTCATTGATAACTTCCACTGCTTCATGATTATAAACCTTCATCACTATGAATGGCCCTGACCAATGAGACTTGAGTTTGCCTGGAAATAATTTTAATATAGAATTATATAGCAATATCTTCTGTCCTGGCTTAAACTTATGTATGACAATTTTTTTGTCATGACATTTCTTTATTCTTTCCTTGTATATCTTGGCATTCTCATATGCATGGAGGCGGAATTCATCAAGATCATTTAACCGTAGCAATAGCTTTTTGCTTGCTTGTTGCAAATCCAAATTCAACTTCTTGATGGCCCAAAATGTATCGTATTCAAGCTCTAAAGGAAGATGTCAAGCTTCTTGAAAGTGATACGGTAAGCCTCGAGTGCATCATCAAGCTTAATGGACTAATCCTTTCTACAGGGGCATACAATTCTCTCCAAGTTCCGCTTTAATTCTCTATTGGATAACTCAACGAGGCCATTTGCCTGTGGATGATATGCTATGGTAACCTTGTGGCGAGCACCATACTTTCCAAGTAATGTAGAGAATTGATTATTGCAGAAATGTGCCCTTCAATCACTAACGATAGCGCGGGGTGTTCCAAAACGAGTGAAAATATTTTCTTGAGAAATTTGATGAAAACCCTAGCATCATTAGTGGGAAAAGAAGCTTCTTCCACCCATTGGAAAGATAATCAACTACCACCAAGATATACTGATTTCCAAATGACGGGATGAATGGGACCTTGAAATCAATACCCCAATCATCAAATAATTCTACCTCCAAGATGCTTGTTTGAGGCATTTGATGCCGCCTTGAGATGTTGCCCGACCATTGACAGCTGTCGCAATTCTTCACAAAAAAGTGTACATCCTTGAAAAGTATGGACCAATAAAATTCAAACTGCAAAATTTTAGCTGTTGTACAGTCACCCTACTAATGTTTAGGATCTCTTGGACCTCCTCTGATGGAACACATTGTCTGATTATTCAGTCTAAGCATTCTTGAATAGAAATGGTTCATCCCAGTAATAATTTTTCACCTTATGCAGAAATCTCTTCTTTTGTTGTGCATTGAGGTCTGATTGGAGCATTCCACTTATAAGGTGATTAACAAAATCCGCATACCATGGAATAGACTGATGTCTGATATTGACGCTCATCCAGGAATACCTCGTTGATAAGCTCGACATAGATTCTTTTTCCTCCTTTTCAAGTCGAGAGAGGTGATTGGCTACTTGATTCTTTGTGCCTTTTCGATCTTTGATCTCAAGATTGAATTCTCGCAACAATAAGACTCATCGAATCAAGTGTGGTTTGACATCTTTATTTTCAATCAAATACTTGATGGCTGAATGATTAGTATAAGCAATCACTTTTATCCCAACCAGATAATCCTTGAATTTATCAAATGCAAACACCACTGCTAACAGTTCCTTCTCAGTGGTGGTGTAATTCAGCTACGCTTCATTCAGGGTCTTACTTGCATAATAAATGAAGTGAAAGACTCTATTCCTTCTTTGTCCCAATATTGCCTCAACTGCATAATCTCTTACATCACTCAAAGGGGAGACCCCAATTAGGAGTAATGACAATTGGTGAAAAGATAAGCCTCTTCTCGAGTTCTTGAAATGCTTGCAGACATGCACTATCAAAGTTAAATGGCACATTTTTCTCTGAGAAATTGCACAGTGGCTTGGCTATTTTAGAGAAGTCTTTAATGAAAAGCCTAAAAAACTTGCATGCCTCAGAAAGCTACGGATACCTTTGACAAATGATGCAGGTGGAAGCTTCTCAATTGTCTTAATCTTCCCTCTATCTACTTCAATACCCTATTTTGAAACTCGATGCCCAAGCACGATATCTTCTTGCACCATGAAATGATATTTTTCCTAATTTCGCACAAGATTAGTGTCTTCACATCGGTTGAGAACTTTTACTAAATTGGATAGACACCCATCATAGGATTCTCTTGTGACGCCCTATTACCTAGACATTCTCAATGGCTACTCAACACGTGCCATATGATCTAAAAAAATTCGGCAGCACCTCCCTAATATATAAGGGATTGGTATGAAATATAAGACCTGTTATACATGAACATCACAATTCTCATTTCAAAAATACAATATTTGGCTCTAAATTAATATATTTATATTTCCATGCTATAGAGACATTCATATGCTAAGAAAGTCATCACAATTTATCATGACACAACAAGGTAACCTAAAATATCATACATGTATATATATGCATGCGTACATATAGATTATAATCAAGTTCAAAATACCAAGTACAACATGTTTATCAAGTGGGATTAAACTAAGTTTATATATTCACCAGCATCAAATTGAAATACAAAACCCAAAATAACTATGAATACAAGTATAAATCTAATGAGGTTGCTCTCTGGGGTTATGCCCTTCTCTGATCTCATCCCAAGGCTCTTCACTTAGCTTATGATCTATAGATAAAGTAACAAATCATGTGAGTGTAAATAGGCTCAGTAAATAGATAACAGTTAACAAAGGAAGTGAATCAATTAATTTTCATATTGCATGTGCCATGATCATGATGCAGCAAGATAGTTTCTAAGTGACCATACACAATATGTAGATTCAACGCCCATGGTTAAAAATATACGTATATTGCTGCATGTCTTTAATGGGCTATGCACAACCCTCCCCTCATGTCAATCAAGGGTCATGAACAACCCTACATAATCATTTAACTGAACAACCCATCGCTGAATACACATAAATCAAATGTTGCAAACACACATAGCATTAAAACTATCAATATGAGTTTACGTTATGTTTTGTGTACCACTTCTCACATAAGCATTTCATCGAATACATGATAGGCATCAGAAAAGAAATCTCTAGTTCTCCATATGAATCCAACCCATTCAAGCTACATCGCAACCCACTAGTCAGAAACTAGCAACATGTCATCTGTTTCACCAAACCCACGCAATGATCTTAAACACTCCATGAATCTAACTAACCCTAGCTTTCCCTAGGTCCTGAAAATATCTCATCCCACAAGACTGATGGGTAATGTCTGTTCCCACCAGCTCTATAACATATTTAATGACAAATATAACTCTTAACTTAAGGAAAGGAAATATCTACTTACCTAGATCACGATTTTTCCTAATATCAACGACATTGACCACGAATCGTTGGGATTTCAAGATGCTTTTGATGCAAAGAAGTGACCCCTGAAGTGATTTACTAGGATCTTATGGAGGTTTAGTACTGGATTAAGTGCTGAGGAGATAAGGAAGAAGATGTCAAGAATAAGAAAGGAATGGAAAAATGAACCCTCACCTTACATGCCTCCTCCCCTTTTAAGTGGACTTGCCACTTGATGGGCTGGGCCAGACGTGGGCCCAAGACCTAACTTATTCCCCTTTTTTTATCTCACATTATTTAGTTACCTAAAATTTTCTCCAAAGATGCTGCCCCCTTGACCACTGTGACCTGACGAAGCATGTCAAACCTCATACCTACTTTGTGAAGTGGGAGATAACCATAGTGCTCCAAATGACGCGTCAATCATATACCTCTAAATTACATCATAAGTAGGGGTTGCAGCTACAGAAACATGCAAGTGCATAAACTCATACTTATGTTTAACATGCTCGTGGATGTCGTCTCATTCACCTTACGTGCCAAGGTTATAATACATGTATGTATACATTACATGTCTTCTAGATGTTATATTTATATATGTTGTGCACCATACTAACATCATTAATTTCTAGCGATATATTCATAAATTATCTCATGAACAAGGAATGATTATAATTTTAAAAAATACCTGATCCTTACATCTCCAAAGACTAAAAAATCATCCATGAATATCTTGAAGAAGCTTTCAACCATATTTGTAAATATGACCATCATGCAACGCTGAAATGTGGCTAGTGCGTTACATAGGCCAAAGGGCATCCGCCTGAAGGCGAACGTTCCATAGGGGCATGTAAAGTTAGTCTTTTTTTGGTCTTCTAGTGCTATCATGATTTGGTGGTATCTTGAATATACATCAAGGAAGCAATACAACTCTCTTCCTGCAAGCCTGTCTAGCATCAATCAATGAATGACAGTGGAAAATGATCTTTTATTGCGGCTTTGTTTAGCTTTTGGTAGTCCATGCGTACCCTCCAATCCATGACAGTTCGAATTAGAATTAATTCATTATTTTCATTTGATACCACCGTCATACCACCTTTCTTAGGAACATATTGCACTGAGCTAACCCAAGAGCTGTCGGAGATAGGATAGACAACACCTGCATCAAGCCATTTGATTATCTCTTTCTCGACTACTTCTTTCATGATCGGGTTCAATCGCTTTGCGCTTCAATAAAGGGTTTGAATTCTCTTCTTACATAATTTTATGCATGCAAAAAGATGGACTAATGCCACAAACGTCTGCAATAGTCCAACAGATTGCTCTTTTGTGATCTTGTAGCACTCTTAGCAACTTTTTTTCCTGCAGAAAGATGAAATCTATAAGAAATATAAATTTATCAACTTTAACAAGCACGTCCTCGGTAATTCCCTCTAGATAGGTGATAGATAGATCTGCAAACCAAAGTGTGATTGTAGTGGGCTGTGCCTCTCTAATCCAAGCTTCTTGAATATCAACTTTGCATCAAATGAATACTAGCTCCTAGATCACAGAGAGCTCTACCAAAATAGTGGTTCCCAATAGTGCACAACGTAGTAAAACTCCCAGGTTCCTTGAGCTTAGGTAACAGCTTTCTTTGCACAATGACACCTGTTTTGAACTCTGTTAATCACCTCTTCTTGGTCAAAATGTCCTTCATAAACTTTGCATAACTGAGCATCTGTTCAAGAGGTTCCATGAGGGGTATATTGATATGAAATTGCTTTAACACCTCAAGAAATTTCTTGAACTGGCTTTCCTTTTTCTACTTCTCTAGTCTTTGAGGAAATGAAGGTGGTGGTCTCTGAACATCAGTAAGAGCATCTGGCACTTGCCTTAGAGGAATTTCAGAATTTTCTTCCTCTACTTGAATTATATCATCGTGGATGGGGGTAACAGTTGTAGATGATTTCCTTAGAAGGGTAGTTTCATGCAACTCCTTGCCACTCAGCAAAGTGACAACTTGAATTTGCTCCTTGCCCTTGTCTTTCCGGTTTGGCTTTATGTTGCCTGGCAATATGCTCTGTGGATGACTATTGATTGTAGAGGCAAGTTGCCCTATTTGAGCTTTCAAATTTTTATTATTTGAGATATGTGGCTGTATAAATTGCATGAACATATCTTCTAAATTGGATTTCTTTTCTTCTTGTGGTGGTGGAGCGGGAAGAGTTGAATGCATGGGTTGTTGCTGTGATGGCTAAGAGAACCCTGGTGGGTGGCTTGGTCTCACTTGTTATGATGCAACTTGATTATTCCAAGAAAAGTTCGGATGGTTTCTCCACCCTGGATTGTAAGTGTTTGAATATGGATTACCTTGGTTTTGAGAGAAGTTACCAACATAATTGATTGACTTCAGATTGGAGTCACACTATTCGCTGAGGTGGCCAAATTCGTCACACCACGTGCAACACTCTGTTGATGATGAGGACCCCATTGCACTAACATTAGAGGATATAGATAAATTCTAGATTTGCTTTAATAAAACATCAATGTAGGCCTTAATAGATAAAACTGCATCGAGTTGAAGTAGAGCCCCACTATTACTCTGCTCCGAAGGTAACTGATAAGTGTTAGCCACCATGTTCTCCAAAAGAGCATATGATTCTCTATATCTTTTTTCTTAGCAACGACTCATTTGATGATGAATCCACCATATGGTGAGTAGAATCTTGGAGGCTATTGTAGAATATATGGATCTGCACCCATGGTTGTATCCTGTGATGAGGGCATTTACGAAGTAGGTCCTTGAAGCGATTCTATGCCTTAGATAGAGTTTCATTAATATGCTACTTAAATGAGACAATATCATTTCTAAGCTCGGTGAGCTTAGTAGGAGAAAAATATTTTTCAAGAAACTTCTGTGCCAAGTCATTCCAAGTGTTGATAGAGTTGGGTGACAAAGAGGTGAGCCACTCTGAAGCTTTATCTCATAGAGAAAATGGAAATGTTCTCAACCTCATTGCTTCATTAGAAACCTCATTTTACTTGATTGTATTTATTATTTGTAAGAAATTTTAGAGATGGCGGTGTGGATCTTCGGAAGAAAAACCTCGAAATTGCTTTATAGATTGTAACATTTGGAATACACAAGTTTGATATCAAAGTTGTTGGTGTCGATACAAGGAGGCTGAACACTAGTTTGCATGACATTCTATCCGATAGCAATGAGATCCCAAAAAAGCAGGTCCAAGTCGTCTTGCTGTGGAGCTTGAGGAACCTTGACCTGTTGGTTCTCATTATTGTTTCCTCCTTGACCTTCTGCGTACTCCATTTGTATATTATGTGCTTGAGCCTCTTTGCTTCCACGATGCATTCTTAAGAATGTTCTTTCGAGTTCAGGATCAAATGACAATATATTATCTTTGTCCTCACGACCCTGTCACATGCAAGAGCAATAAACCCTGCGAAGAATAATTCGACTACAATAAAATAAAAAATATAAAACTAAAATGCCTATACAAATTGAATATATTTATAGATTTATACAAAGGAAAATGAATTTATTAGCTAAGAAGTTTAGCACATAATCCTCGGTAACGACACCAAAAGCTTGATGAACTGCATATGTGTCTAATTAAAATGTTCGTTTTAACACAAGTAGTAATAATGTGTGAGTTGAGTATAGTTCCCATGGAGATTAGATTAAACTAATTAGTACCTCAAAATTCAACTGCCTTTGCTATTGTAGAAATTTAGAGATCGATTGAACAAGAATTAAAATTAAACTGAAATTTAAATGAATAAAAGCTAGTGGTTATGCAAGAATAAGTTGGGATTCTCGAGATTAATTAGGTGGATGGAAAATCGGGAATCCTGACCCTAAACTATGCAAAATTGGTTCCATTTCACGAAGTTGTGTAGATATTTACTTAGGTTCATATACATTTAGACACGCCTTCCAACATACATAAACTCAATCTCACTACACTCTATTGTTGTGTTACCATGCAAATAAATGATTAGCTCATAACTTATTCAGGATCATACATGGTTAATAGGTATATGCCTATCCATAATAATATTCCATACTCCAAGAGTTGAACAGTTGTGCTTTATATGTGAATTTCTTCCAAATCCACCTTTTTCGAGTATGAATCTACATATTAAATCATCTTACAAGGTAACTAGGCTTATAAAAAGCATTCAACACCACATATAAAGGTAAATCCATATAACACAAAGTTACTGTAACTAGATATTCATATGTATACTAAAAAGAACCAAATCAATATAGCTTAAGGACCAAGTCATCTCAATCTCCCATCACTTGCAATTTTAGCCCAAAAACATGAGATCAGATCCCATCAAATCCATGTTTACTTGCATCCCAACAAAGGAGACAAAGAGAAATATGTAGAGAAAGAGAAAGAGGAGATGAAACTTGCTAGTTTCTACCACACAAATGCAATCTCCACTTCACAATCCCCTTGAGCTTGAAAACCCTTTTTTTTCTCCTCTTTAGCTGCCTCCCATGAGCTTGCTCCTCTCCATTTCAAACCCTAAGTGATGTATTTATACCACCCCAAAAGATGGAGTGAAATACGTGGGCGTTGGGACACTAATCTCTCTGGAGGCTTTGCCAACTCAAGTGTCTTGAAAATTCTAGAATGGTGGTTTGGTGGCTTCGGTGCGCTAGAAAATGAGGCTGGGGCACCAACCACTTTGACTTGAAAATTAACTGTTTGCCTTGAAACTTTCTTCTTTTCATTCCATGACTTGCTCATGTAATACAAAAATAGAACCACCTCTTTTTGCCTACAATAAAGACTATAATAAGTAAATAAACTCATGAATAATGAGATAAAATTACTTATATCTTAAAACTACATGATTTTTTTTGAATTAAACTAAAAATGTATGAAATCTTAATACAATGCATGAGATGCAAAAATAATAAAAACTAAGCAAAATACATGCAAATTCACAAAATTCTCTTGAACAACATTAAAAATAAACACAAAATTAGCCATGACGATTCTAATTTTATAAAGTTGTCATACTCTTCCAAGTAAGCACTCCTTTGTGTTTTAGGTTCCACCATCATACTAGCAATACAATTAGAGTCTCAGCTCTCTTATACATTCTAGCTCCAAGGGCCCTTTACAATAATATCACAAGTAGTCGGCGAGTTTCACTCTAACCGAACACTACTTGTTCCTTACCTTGACATCGGTCTTCAACACCAAGTTAGGTAGATTAATACAACAAAGAATAAGTAAATCAAAGTAATTTACACTTTACAGTATTGTGCAAAGCAGTTAAAGTACAATAGCAAGCTTTTGAGATTTAAAGAAGATGAGAGATACAACACTTGCGGTCAACTCTTTTGGGACTTGCTTGAAAGATTACTTAATGCATTCTTTAATGCTTAAAAGTAGAAAGGTTAAAACTCAATTAATTCTCTTGTTAACCTTCATAACTCCTTTTGACATTCTTTATATGCTTTGAAGGAAAATTAAACATTGAAGGGTAGGTGAAATGTTCAAAAATTTATCAACATTATGACTCAAATTACATCTGGAGTCGACTACGTCTGTGAATTCACCCGAGTCACACAATGGAATTGACTTGACTTACAATTTGGATCTTCCAAATGCTTCCAGAGAGTTTGTTTTCAATTTGTACTCTCTGCGTTCCTCTCTAAGTCGTCTTGGAGACGGGACTTTACCCAAGTCGCATATAAGTCAACTTGGGCTTTGACTTCACTATATGTGCCAAATCTTCGTTCTTTTGGTCTTCTTTCTTCAAGTCTTTCCCCTTAGTTGACTTCATGTGAGACTTGACCTAAGTCGTATGTGAAGTCGACTTGGAGTTACAACTTCAATTTTAGTACTTAGCAAAATTTCTCTTTCAGCTTTTAGATTTTCAAGTATAAGTGTTTGGGTCAACTTTGGATCCATCTTCACCCAAGTTGCATAGCGAAGTTGTATGAAGTTGACTTGGGTTTCAACTTTGTTCTTCGAACTTCAGTCAAAGAAAATTTCAACCATTTGATGCACTCTAAGTCTCATTCTGAGTCATCTTCAATTTGTGACTTCACCCAAGTTGCATGTCGAGTCGACTTAGGATGCGATTTCATCGGTCAAATTTCCAAACTAAACTCTCGAACTCTCTAAGGCAATGTTGGATTCGATTCAGAAAATCGACTTGACTTAAGTCGATGTTGGAGTCTATTTGGATTCGACTCAACTCAAGTCAATGTTGGAGTTGACTTAGTTTTGCAACTTGATTGATTTTCACTTGAATTTAAAAAATCTAACTCCGTTCATGGAACTAAACACATTAGTAGCCTTAATATGATCAAAATTGGTTGTTAATCATCAAAACTTGAATATTCCTTGATTTGAAATTCAACTAGTTTAGCTCACATAACCATATTTAGAAAGACTACTCTTATAATATTTAATGATCTAAAATTAGAACCATAGTTTTGATTTTTTACTTGGAAATAAAGATTAATACTCTCGGAGACAACAAATTTTCTTTACCCTTCATTCTTTTCTTATCTATTGAAGCAAAACCTAAGTAGTTGTCTTCCCTTTTTAGGTCGAGCTAGGCATCTTATGCAGGCCATGATAAGTTGAAGTTAGGATTGCTTGAGGAGATTTAGAATGGGAGAGTTTTTCTTGGAAGTTGCTTATAGGTGGGAGGCAGAGATGGAGGCTCGGGATGTTGACCTTTCGAGTGCAGAGATGCAAACATTAGCAATTGGCTCGAGAATTTGTCAAATTATTGATCCAAGAGGTTAATCATTACTATTGTGTTCATGTGGGTGATGAAGGAGTATAATAAGGAGATATTTAAGCCCATTATGCATAAACTTTAAAGAATCAAAGGCAATATATCTTTCGTAGATGTGGATCAGAACCTATACCTGCTAACTTTCAAACAAAATGATGATAAGGAAGCAGTGACAGAAAGCCACCTGTGGCTTTTTGATAGGTAGGTGGTGGTCTTCTCTGAGACTGTGAATCCTACTAGTTCAGGAGATGTCACACTATACAAAATACTGATTGGGTGCATGTGTCAGAAATCCCATATCTCTTTGATAAAATGGCTATAGGGGAGCTCATTAGGAGAACTTTTGACAATCATATAGTAGTGGTAGCTATGAATCAATGCCTCAACGTTAGGGTAGATCTGGATGTCAGGTAGCCAAATCAAAGGAGGGTCCTTTGTGCAAATGGGAATGGAGGAATGCAAGTGGTTGAGACTGCAATATGTGAAGTTACCCCCATTTTATTATCTTTGTGTATGAATGAGACATATATATAGTGGGTGTAATTTAATTATCAATGGAGAGGACATGGTATTACAATATGCATTTGGGAGTTAGCTTTGTGTGGGCTACCCCAAACCCATTGAGTTGAAAAGAGATTCATCTAGATAGTGGCTCTAGTGTGAGGGGGACTAACTTTGCAAATGTTTGGGCAATTGCTAATCCATAGGGTCAGTCATTATTGGGCAAATGTTTGGGCAATTGGAAATCTCAATAGATATAGTAGGATAGGGGAAGGGGGACCCTCCCACATGTCAAAGTAGTTGTGAATGAACTACCATCATCTCTAAAGGGAGAACTAACAAGGAAATGTGACCCCACAAATGGCGAACCTTCAAATGCACCTAAGGTGACTGCGTAAATGGCACTCTAACAAGCTATAGTTGTGGAGTTTATCAATGTAGCTTGTAGGCAATAGGCAAGACTGCTAGGTCATGTTCATTATTAAAGGCCAATAACTTTAAAATTATTTCACTGGAAAAAATTAGTAAGCACAATTGGAATGGGTGGAATTGTCTGACAAGCTATAGTTGTGGAGTACATCAATGTAACCCACAGGTGACAGACAAGATTGCTATGGCATGTTTAGTATTAAAATACAAGAAGACTAATGGCATTTGAGAGGGGGGAACCCAAGCAAAGGGACAGTAGTCGAGCTCCTAAATTCAGAAGATGCAAATAATGGATGGTGCTTGGACTGGAAAATAGAAATGGCTTGGAAGATACCATATTCATCTTATAGAGGATGACAATTAGATAGGCGTAGGACAAAAAGGAGATCCTCTATAATAGATATTGAGGTATCGTATATTCATTAGAATACGCTCAAGAAAAGGAAGGGTCCAAAAGGAAAGGAGGTTTAGCTTGCTCGTGGGGTAGCTGATGCTGAGAATCCTCTCAACTTCGTTAATATTTGATGGCGATTTTGGCATGAAAATTGTTATGGGCTTAGGAACCTGCTGATGATTCACAACCTTCTTGACAATGTCAGGAAAAGAGACCCACCGTTATCTTTTTGTCTAAAAATCAAAAGAAGAAGCAGGAGATGGAGTCTGTATGATTACAATTGAGGTATGACTATTGTTTTTAACTTAGTTATGCAGACCATAGGGTCTGGCCTTGTTTTGGAGTTCTCAAGTGGATGTCACCATCAGCTTTTACTTAGCAAACCACATTGATGCAAGGGTTGGGAATCTACTAGCTAATCCATTGTGCTTTACTGGCTTTATGGTTTTCTCGAAGTGAGCTAAAGGGAGAAAAACTAGGCATTACTAAGGCATCTTCGTCAACAAAGCTAGGCTCCTTGGGTAGTAATTGGGGATTTTAATGAAGTCATTGGCATTTTAGAATATCATAACATTCATCTAAGAGCTAAGAGCAGGCTAAATCTATTTCGTAAAGCAATTGAGGAATGTGAACTTTTTTTTATTGAAGTTTTATGGGCTACCCCTTCATGTGAAGGAACAATCATGGAGGAATGATCGAGTTGAGGCTCGTTAGACAAAGCATTAGCCTCTCCTTAGAGACTAAAATATTTCTAGTTTGCCCAACTTCACCATCTCTTAGTAGTGGTATGTGATCATTGCCCTCTAATTTTGATGCTACAAAGAAGGTAGTGTGGAAGGAAACTGCCTAAAGAATTCGGATATGAACAATTCTTGGAAATGGATGAAGAAGGTGGACATGTTTTGTAGCATGCTTGATAGGAAGATGGCCTACAATTAGGTCCATCAAGATGCAAGTTAGTACATTTGGAAGGAAATTGTAATAACGGAATTGCCAAGCAAGGGAAAATTTAGTGAATGAGATCTCCATTTAGCATAAATAGTTGAACTTTCTTAGGAATCATAGACCATCTGATGGAGAGATAAGCCATTATGAAACAAGAGCAAAAGATTAACTCTCTCCTTTAGAATTAGGAGACCATGTGGCGTCAATGGGCAAAGCTCACTTGGATCCAACTTAGCAATCATAATACATCTTTCTTTCACAAAACAACAATTGAGAGAAGGAGGAAAAGATGAAGCCATCATGAAATAAGAGCATAATATTAACTCTCTCCTTCAAGATCAAGAGACCATGTGGCATCAGCAGGCAAAGCTCACTTGGATCCAACTTGGCAATCATAATACATCTTTCTTTCACAAAACAACAATTGATAGGGGTAAAAGATGAAGCCATCATAAAACAAGAGCAAAAGATTAACTCTCTCCTTCAAGATCAGGAGACCATGTGGCGTCAGCGGGCAAAGCTCACTTGGATCCAACTTGGTAATCATAATACATCTTTTTTTTCACAAAATAACAACTAATAGAAGGAGGAAAAATCAAATAGAGGTAATAGTGGATGATGATGACAGGGTGGTCTCTGAGAAGAAAGATTTGGAATATTAAATTATTTACTACTTAGTTCTTTAAATACCTCTTTACTGCTGAAGGCCTCTGTGATTTGCAGTGTCATTGATAAAATCTAAGCACGGGTTTTAGATCAAGAAAAGTAACTTCTGATGACTCCTTCACAAACACCAAAGGTCATCCTAGCAGTGTAGAGCATGAACTTCACCAAATCTCTTAGATCAAATGACATGGCAAGAGGCTTTTATTAGCAATATTGGGCTATGTTGGCGATGAATTATTTAAGGCATGTAAAAATTTCATGAAAGCTCCCTTGTCTTCTCAACAATATGCTATGGTCATGGAGATAAACCAAATTGATGTTGTGCTCATTTTAAAGAAGTGTGGGGCAAACAAGTTTACTGAGTTCGGACTAATTAGCCTCTGTGATGTGTATACAAAGCTATGTGGAAAGTGTTAACCAATAAATTGAAGCCTTACCTTCGGGTTATTATACCAGATCATCAAAGTGCTTTTGTCTCTGGAAAGCTCATCGCAAATAACATGATTATAGCTTATGAGACCATCCATACTTTTAAAAAAGAAAAGATTGCATCGTAGTGGAGGGATGACAATTAAGATGGATATGATAAAGGCATATGACAGAGTGGACTGGATGTATCTTTTTTAAATCATGAGGCAAATAAATTCTAGTGAGAAATGGGTTAGGTGGATCTAAAATTGTGTATTTACTAACAGTTACAAAGTGAACATCAATGGCTTCAAGACAGATCCATTTTTGGCAAGTCAAGGTATTCGCCAAGGAGATACTTTATTATATTAGATGTTCTTGTTCTGTGTATAAGACTTGTTTGCCTTACGTGAAGATTCCTATGATATGGTGCTCTTGCATGTGGATGACATAGTCTTATTTTTGAGAGTTAACAAGAATGAAGCTTCAAGATTGCTTTGGCTCTTAAAGATATATGGGAGAGCATAGGACAAAAAGTCAACATGAGAAAAACAGTGATCCTTTTCAATAAGAACCCTTCCTTAAATATTTTTAATGACAAAGAAAGATTGATGGAGGCTTAGGCAATGAAATTCAAACTTTTCTGGGTCTGTCGACGTGGGTGGGCAAATCTCACACCCAAGTTTTGCGATACATTAAGGAGAGAGTTTGGAAAAGGCTTCAAAACTGAAAGGGGAAGTCCTTTCATGGGGTGATAAAGAAGTCCAACTCAAAGCAGTGGCATAGGTCATCCATACATTCTAATGAGTCTCTTCAACTAGCCATCAAAATTTTATGATGATCTTGAGGCCATGTTTAGAAAATTTTGGTGGACTAAGAAGGAAAATGGAATATGATTTGGGTCACTTGGTATGAGATGTGTAACTTAAGGAAATGGTGGGATGGGTTTCGGGTACTTGAAAGACTTCAACATCTCCCATTAGAAAAATATATTTGGAGGTTGGTCATGAATCATAATTCCTTATGCTATAGAGTGCTTAGGGCTAGGAATTTCCTCAATGGTGACATGTATGTAGAATTATTATAACAGTTCAAGGACTCCCTAATATGGAAGAGCATAATTAAGTCTATGTTCATGTTGTAGGGTTGGAAATAATAAATATATCAAATTTTTAAAAGACTATTGGGCACCAAAAAAACTCACAAAGGCAGGTCCTCTGTCATAAGCTTATGTAGACAATTTTAAGGCAACTGATCTTATTGTTGAGCAGATAAGAAGATTGAAAGAAGACTAGTTTAGGACGGTTGAAAGCGACAAGGGATGGAGGAATGTGCAAAATATTTGTTCCTGCTGTTGAAGAAGTGGAAAATGTTTTCTGGCATTCAGAGCATGAGGGACAATTTAAAGTAAGATTAGCATGTAGGATGACCTTTATGGATTGATTAGAGAGGAATGGTTGATTTTTATAACAAGTGGACTCCATAGTTCTTCGAACATTATGAAGACTCGAACTCTCAAAAAAAGTTGTGATTTTTTATTAAAGACTATTAATGAATTCCCTTCCTACTAAGCTAAATTTACTCACAAGATGTATTACGATCAACAAAACTTGCGCTTTCTACCATGGCAGTGGTGAAGATTTACCACTTTTATTTTGGACATGTGCCGCATCAAGAGCTACATATGCCCAACCTCCATTCAATTATTGTCCAGGTATGATGTTTTTTAACTTCTGGGATCTATTTTCCTCTCTTCTATCTTTCAAGAAGTTGTATCCTATTCTGTTTTTCTTCCTCACTTGTTAGAGGAATATGGTATTGGAGGAACCAATTTTACATGAAAGGAAAATTTTAAATTTCTCTGAAGTTCCATAATGGGTGATTAGGGGTGTGTTTGACAATTGATAGAAAATGTCAAGTTAAAACTTTTCAATCTAAAACTTTTTACTCTTCACAACTATCATATTTTTTAATCATTTTTTTCACATTTTTCCATACAACTACCCTACTTTTCAATCATTTCTACACAACTATCTACACAACTAACCTATATATTTTAACTTTATCGTCTTTACTACTCATTATTACCCCTATCATATCACATCATTTGACAACTTTTATCCTATAAAATTTTTCATCAAAAGTTTTATTCATTATCAAACACGCCCTAGTTATATCTAGCTTCTTCACTCCTGTAACCTTATTCCAAAATGAAGTCAAAACCTAGATGATGGTGTTGTTAAATGGAAAAAACTAGAGGCGAGTCTCACTAAAATCAACATAGATGAAGGCCACAATGAACAACTCAACAAAATGGGATTCAGTGCAATGGTTTGTGATTTGGACAGGACATTTGTTGCTACCAAAGCTTGGTCTAGACTTATTTTTTGGATCCTTTGATCGTAGAAGCACATGTTATACTCATGGCCATTGAATGGAGCCATGAACAACATCTTTAGGAGATCGCTATGGAGACCGATTTAATGCCATTGATGAACTACTTGAATTCTCAAGGCACTATTTGGTAATTTTTTGTCAAGAAAATTAAACAATTTGCTTCATGTTGTCTTGATTTTGCAAGTGTACAGATCATAAAAGTAATATAGATAAATGAATAGAGTTATCGTTTCAAATATTCATTAATTACTAAAAATTAAAAATTAGATTCTAATTAGATAAATGAAAATTAAGATATTTAAAGTGAAAGAGAAAAGATAAAAGAGAAGAATGAGAAAAGATAATTTAGTGCGCACAGGATTAAGGTAAACGAGAAACTCTTACCGATGGATGAGTTTAGGGTTAGAATTTCACTTGTATATTCCCATGATTTTTTTTCTAGTCCTTAATTCAATGAATTACTTGTCTAGACAATATTATTTATACTTCTCTTTCGATGGCGGTATAAATCTTGTTTATTAATTTTAACTTCCAATGTAAACTACAAAAATTTAAAATAACAACCAGCATTAATCTTATTCATTAATTGACTACACATGGCTAATATGTATTTTTATCCATATTAGCAAATCTAACCAATCCTAGAGATAACACAAGGTTAGGATTATGTATAGATCATATACTACTTAATCTTTTTGTCCAATTCTATGTTATCTCTTTCAATCAATACATAAAATTCACAAATCAATCTACAAGGTGGCCAATCTTATAAAAGCATTGAGAACAAGCTAAATAAATAATACATTAATAATACAAAATACAAATCATAAATTAATCATAGTTCAACAATAAGATCTATGGCAACCCTAAAATGAGGTTTTTGGCCAGTCATAATTACATTGGGTACAAGACTAAAATTAAAATTAACATCTATCTCAGATAAACAGAAAATCAAAAAATAAAAGAGAAGAAAAATTTACTCCTTTAAGCTTCGATCCCTACTTCAACGATTGAAATCTTAATTTCGCTGTTGCACCCGTTTTCTCTTTTTCTCTTTGGAATTGTATGTTTTATAACCTTAGACGCACACCTATTTATAAGTTGGATGAGCGCAACAAGCCAAGAGGACTCTTTGTGTTAACTGGCCACTCGCACCTGATACGCTAGCTTCGATTGGCGGTGCACGGCTCATTAGCACGGTTTAATACCACCTTGCTACAACAACATTTGGAATTTCTAGAGTAATTACGGGACACAAATTTCGTAGTTCACATTTTTTTCCCTACTTTTGTACAACACATGAAGAAAGAAAAAAATAAATAACATGATGCAATCTGGTTGCTGCTCGTTAATCGGATGGTTGCCTTGCTTGTCGACAACACATGATTCTAGCCATTTGATGTAGAATTGGACAACTAGAAATTGTGGGGCTAAGGCTATAATTATTAACATCTGTAATCTTGGATGACTAGGATTGTTTGGATTGGATTCTGAAGGGCAGCAAATTATGACCGTCGAATTTTTACATGAATGTACGCTGGTAATGTTGGACAGTTGTGATTTGTATACATAAACACACCTGCAAAATATGTAATTTTGGTTGTTAATTTTTAATAAATTCTGCCTAATTAATTTCAATATACATCAAATACATCGCAAGCCCATTTATTTTTGTTTGCAACAAATATCTAATTTCAATTTTAAGCCAATATATCACAGAAAAATCATTCTAATAACCTGAAATTAATATTAATGCCCAAATGTTTAAAAACATATTTTACATTGTTTTTCTCACAAATATCAAATAATTATCTAATAAATTGGTGTAAACCTTCCCACAAAATATTTTATTATTTACTAAATATCACTTCTATGTTTGATGCTAGTACTTTCTCTCATGTTCTTAAGCTTGGCAATTTTGGTGCTCTCGGCCTTGCTAAGCTTATTGTTAGCAACTTTGACCATAATACCATAAGGGAAGCAACTCCAACATATGTAGCGAATTTTTTGTATCAAGATTCAATTTACATGAATGGAACGCTTGATGGCTCGACGTCTCTATCCCCTTTTATTGGGACCCGCGAATGGGCCTTGTAGGCCTTCCAATGCAAAAAAGATTATTACCTTGATATTGATGATCTCGAATTAGAATCACAAGGTTGTTTTAAATATCAAGTTTGAATCTCTTAATAAGATGAGCTTGAATTAGAATGGCATAGAAGCTTTGATTTTTCTAGTTTGAAAATTTTTAGGCGTATTACAACGTTCTTTCTTATTGAAAAGAAAATGCAAATCGCTGAAAGAACACTTCTTCACTGGAACTAGTCGGTGATGCAAGCAAAATATTAAGGGTGTGTTTGTTTGGGGCCAAAATATGTCAACTAAAACTTTTCAACACAAAACTTTTCACTCTCCATAACTATTTTATTTTTTAATTATTTTTTCACATTTTTCGATACAAACTATCATACTTTTCAATCATTTCTACACAAATACCCATACAACTAACCTATCTATTTTAACTTTATTCTCTTTACTCTTCATCATTACCCTTATTATATCACATCATTTTCTATCAATTTGACAACTTCTACCCCAAAATTTTTCATTAAAAGTTTTACCTCTAACCAAACACACCCTAAGTGAATATTTTGCACAATCAACGACCACAGTACCCCAAAAACTTGGGCGAGAAAGGTGAAGATAAGATGGTGCAAACAAATTTCAACAATTATTAGAACCATATAATGAAAGCATTTTCATGAGCTAATAAGAATTTTTCATGGGTTGAAAGAGCTGTGTTGATAATCTAGCAAGGAAGTCAGTCCATTACGTGAACTGGAAGAGGGTACAATTCTATATGTTCATGTCATTGATATATTGAGCTAAGAAAAAATGACTATGCTAAGATGACCACTCTAAAAGTAAGTGTACTTAGGAGAGATGAGATAAAAGGATATTCTCAAAATTTTCAAAAAGGATTTTTGGATGGATACAAATTATTTTAAAATTTATTTACATGTTTAAAAAATTTAAAACTATTGATATGATGAAAGTAGTTTACTTTTTCACTTGCATGGATGCAACTCCTCTTTAAAATTATTTTGCAAATAATTTTTCATTGATTATTGTTGGGGATAACCATCATATCTCTTATGTCAACATACTTGTTAATAGGGGTGCAACTTGGGTCGGGTAGGTCCGGGTACGGGTGGAACCTACCCTTACCCGTTTTGGCAAAACCTCTACCCTACCCAATTTTAAACAGGGTCGGTCCGGAGCTTACCCTACCCAATTTTCTCAATAGCGGGTCGGTTCCGGTTCGGTTCCAAAATCGGTTCCTAAAACACGATTTATTTGTAGATTCAAATGTTTGTATAGAGTCAGAGCTGTGTAATGGCAAGTAGAGGTGGTTGTAGCATGGAGGAATGAAGTGGTTGGCAAGAGCACCACTGAATTTCATTGAAAGATCTGCATGTTCTTCAAAAATAGAACTTTGGGCCAGCCTTTAAGACGAGTTTCTGGTTGATTTAGCAAGACTGTCAACTGGTAACTAAAGGCCTTATGGCAGGATCTATTTTGCAAACAAACTTAAAGGTCATTATTGTTTAGTGTTTACGTCTGTTGGGTTGGGTATGCAGTCATCACATTAACCAAAATTTTGGCAGGCTCTGAAAGCAATCTCTTTCTTCAATGTATTACAAACACACACCCAAAAATAATCAAGCAGTCAACCATCGCAACAACTGTTCAGCATCAGTTGTACCTCCGGAATCATTTTCTAGGAATGATAATACCACCCAAATAAGCAGCACCAACCCCACGCATACATCAAATGACAATCAAATATAGAAGTAATTAATGACCTTCGAAGCAATGTCTAACAGGGCATTAGTCTTGAATGGAGGGGAGGGAGAGAGAGGGAGAGAGGGAGAGAGGGTTGTTACCGGATCGCCGCGATCTTCTGCCGCTCGCCACAGATGCCGCGTTGCCGCCGTGCCGATCTTCTGCTGCCCACCGCTGCTGAGGAGAAAAAGAACAGCTGCCGCCCGCCGCTGCCGATGAAGCTGCCGCCCGCGCTGCCGAGGAGAAACACGATCGGGAATTCGGGATGTCGAATCACAAATGAGGAAGAATCAGGGATCTAATACCGATTTAGGGATTTAGGACTGTTAGGTATTTATAATATATAATATTAAATCCGAGTCGGTTCCGGGTACCCAGAACCGGAACCGACCCCTACCCGAAATTGACCGGGTAATTTACCCGAGGAACCGAACCTACCCGATTTAGGGTACCCAGCGGGTCGACCCGTGGGTACCCGACCCAAGTTGCACCCCTACTTGTTAATAGGAAGCGTTAGAATATGACTTGGATTTTATGATGACTTGTACACCAAGTTACTTGCAAAGTCAAGTTAGCTTACATAGCCCTTTGTAGACAAAGCAGTAAACTATAGCCCACATGGATTTGCTTAATATAAACCTAGGTCCTTTCATGTTATAGAGTTTGTAATTTTGCGAACCTCTTTTGCATTCTCTTTCATGAGGTTTGATCTTTCTCAAAGTTTTTTGTAAGGTATATTGAGTTTAAAGATTTTTCTTTTTATCAGGTGTATTAGGCTTTAAGATGTTGACAACATAAGTGGAGACAAAGAAATTTGAATGCAGAATCTATTATGGTAGCTACGAATTGTTAAAAGATTTCTTGAGAAGAGATCAATAAAAGTTATGTATTTACTTGATGTTTTTGGTATATTGGTTTAATCTTTTTTCGTTATCGAAATTAACTGTTGTTGGAGTTTGGTTGAGAGTTTTAATGTATTATTGAAGTCTCTTTTGGTTTTCAAGTTTCGATATTATGTTAACTTCATTGAATTGTTTGGAGGATCTTGAGTAGCAGTTTATGAAGAAGGTGGGGAGATTATATTTTTGAGGTTGAAGATGTTGCTTGAATTCAATTCAAAGTAAAGATTTATTGATATGTGACTTGAATTTTATGATGACTTGTACACCAAGTTACTTGCAAATTAAGTTAAGTTTATGCAAGTCAAGTTTTCATAGCTCTTTGAAGACAAAAACAGTAAACTGTATTCCACATGGATTTGCTTAATGTCAACTTAGATCCCTTTCATGCTATAAATAGAGGGCTTTGTTGTAAGGTTTGGAGAGTTTGAGATTTCACTAAGTTTTCTTGTATACTTCTTTATAAGGATTAGTCTTTTTAAGAGTTTTTAATGGGATATATTAGGATTAAGTGTTTTCTTTTTCGAGTTTCATCTCTTATAGCCTATTTTTTATAGTGGATTTTTCTTTTTTGGTCCAGAGTTTTTCTCTTTACATTGAAAGATTTTTCACATAAATTTGGGTCTGCTTTATTTTTTCTCATTTTTTCAACACTACTTTATTATTTGTAAAATTATTTTCTAATAGAAAGTGGTCACCATATTAGTGACCACACTTGGGAGATCTAAAACTTAGCTTACACCATAATTTAACCCTTAGCTAGGCTACCACTAATGTCGCGACAGCGCCCCTAAACAGATAATCATAAAATTGAGGGCAACCTCTAGCCTCTCTAGTAGGCAATCCATATCCAATCTCAAGGAATGTAGTTTGCTATAACTACAGTTCTTATATTCAAAATTTTTCCTATGTTGAAGACATAACACCTTTGCTTCTTTAATTTGTTATACTGTTTTCTCATTCCTAATGTAATTTTTCCATATTCTAATATAAAACAACATTTTTTCATCCAATCCCCATTCTATTTCACCATCTTGAACAGACCCTTTAGTTAGATGAAGGATGCTCTTAACAAAATAGGGATACCATGTCTCTTTTATTGTGACTGGTTCCGATTCACACCTGCAGTTGTGCTCTTATCTCACAGACACGTTACAATACTTCCTTACTTTAGAATCCAATCGAAGTTGTTTTCCTAGTCATACTAATTGAAGACTTTAGATTTATTTGAGCTTGTTGTTTAGTTGGGTTTTTAAAAAAAGATTTTCTAGCAATTCTCTATTATCGCATTGTAGCAAATATATCCATATGAAATCTGGTGTAACTCAATTTATCTTAATTACAACATTATTTATTTACAGCACCATGTACCATACACATTTTTTACATATATGAGCTATATTTCAATGCTTGAGCGAGTTTAACTCATAAGAATTTTTTTGATTTTCTAAGTGGATATAAGGGCTACAAATAAAATTTTACATATTTTGATTTTAGTATTTTTAATTTTCAAAATGAAAAAGAAACTTCTAAAGTGGTTAATTTTTCATTTTTTGAATTTTAAAAAATTTTGGCAGTAAAAGGAACTTGCTTGAGCCCATATATTCACATAAAAAATTTACAAAAATAAAAATGGGTAAAATTTGTGCAATCATTGAACTATTGATAGGGATTTTACACAAGTGCATGTGGTCGACAAGTAATAGAAAAGCGAATAAATTATCATTCTCATGGAGGAGAAGTAATTAGGATTTTAATTATCTATTAACAAATCCAAACATCCTAAATTCCATTTTTGTAAGTTTGAATTTTTATGTTGTTGAAATTAACTTAAAAATATTAATAAAGCAATCAACCAAAACTAGAAAATCCTAAGAGATTAGATCCTCAAGATGGATTGAAGCAGGGTTATGATTTTCCTTGACACTTCACAGGTTGAATCGATAAAACACCCTTAATTTTTATGGTTGAATGATTAATCTAAGGCATTTTAGTATTTATACACACCTTCCAATGTCATATAAGCCTAACAAACTATTCCAATTCTTGATATTCATTTGATAATTATATTAAGTTGCAATATTAATATCAAGCCATAATCGGGATTGTTGGAATCAATGGCAAATTAAGTAAATCTGTGTTTTGATGATTAGCAATTCAATTTGAGTAAGTTTTGGTTACTAATATGTTTTATGAAAATATTTAAAGGTTATAAAAATGAAAAATCTGAATCTGACAAATCAAGTTGCAATCCAAGTCGACTTAGCTATCGACTTGAGTCAAGTCGATACCCAAGTCGACCTCAAAAGCGACTTGGGAGAAGAAAAACATTCTAGTGTTGAAAATTGATCCAAGACAGATGAAGTCACAAGGCCAAGTCGACTCCATCTGCGACTTAGGGGAAGTCGCAGACCCAAGTCGATTCCAGCATCGACTTCGAGAGCCCAAACTTTCCAGCGCTGAAAATGGGATCCAAGACAAGTGAAGTCGCAAGTCCAAGTCGACTTCAGTTGCGACTTGGGTGATGTCGCAAACCCAAGTCAACTCCATCATCGACTTCAGGTATTCAAAAGTTCCAGCATTGAAATTTGAGTATGAAACTAGTGAAGTCGCACACCCAAGTCGATACACATGCGACTTAAGTGAAGTTGGAACCTAAGTCGACTCAGGCATCCGACTTGAGTCAGATTGAAGATGTTTTTAGTCCAAGACAAGCAAATCTACATGATAAAGCCATTCAAAACTATATTCTGATCAAGGAAAACTCATTTGGCCATTTCTAAGGATTGCAAAATCAGGATTATCAAAGTATCTTAAAACCAAGACATGAAGATAAGATCTCCAAGAGAAATTGAACATGTCAAAGCTTCAACAAAGATTAAATGTATCAGTGGAAGAACAAATACAAGATCAATATCAATCCAGCAAGTTGATTTTCAAAGAATTCAAGTTCATCAAGTAAATACAGAAAGTGAAGTCGCACCGGAAGTCGACTTCACCTGCGACTTAGGTGAAGTCCAGGACCAAGTCAACTTGAAGCAGGAACTTGAAACATTGCTGAAGATCGAAGTCGACTCCAGTCTGCGACTTAAGTGAAGTCGCATCCGAAGTTGACTCCATCTGTGACTTGGGTCGCAATGGTCGAAAAAATTCGAACGTTGGCTCATTAAATGCGCTCCACCTACCTCCAAACGTTCGAATTTGCTCCACCATTATAAATATGCATTCATGTAAACAAGCTAGAGGTTAGAAAAAGCATTAACTAAGATTCAACTACCATCATCTCCAAGCATTAAGTGATCAACACAAGATTCTAAGGGAGAACTGCGCTTCAACTTGCTGCACTCCAAAAAGTTGATCATATCAACGCTTCTACAAGTTCTTCCACGAGCTGAAACTTTCCTACATAATTGTAAAGTGTAGATTTCTCTATTTGATTCGTTATTTGTATTTGATACTTGGTTTAATATTGAGATTTTGAACCAACCGAAAGCAAAGTAGTGTTGTGACTCGAGTGAGACTCGTCACCTACTGGTGCTGTGATTTGTACACGCCCCCTAGAGCTGGAATCTAAAAGAGAGCTGTTGCTCTAGTTGTATTTGAGAATACATAGTGGAACCCAAGTCACAAAGGGTGTGAGTTTGGAAGAGTGGAGTAGGGGAGGTTGCCCGAACTACTATAAAAATCTTGTCTATTGCTGTGATTTATATTTTTGTGTTTATTGCTTTATTGGTCTCCATATTATTCATTTGTTTCATTAAGGGAATTAAATTAAATAGAGAAAAAATTTCTGCTTAAGTAAAAAAATTTTAAATACCTAATTCACCCCTCCCCTGTTGGATAATTGCCATAAACTCGGGACCAACAAGTGGTATCATAGCAGGTCTTTGAGTTTTTAACCAAAGAGATCTTTTGAAATGGTATCCCAATCAACTTCCACCCCTGCATTTGCCGAGGGCCAGTCTTTCACTAGACCGCCTCTATTCGATGGGACTAACTTCGGTTATTGGAAGTTGAGAATGAAACAGTTGATCATCGCTACGGATATCGATTCTTGGATTGCTATCTAAGATGGTGTTGTGTTGCCTACCGATGAAAGAGCCTCCACATGGTCCGAGGAGGAAGTAAGAATTGTTAAAAGCAACACAAAAGCCATGAACTCCCTCTTTTGTGCATTGACGGCATCCGAATACGATAGAGTATCTTCATGCCAAACTGTTAAAGAAATATGGGACACTCTTACATCATATATGAGAGAATTTCTCAAGTCCAAGGGATTAGGAGAAATATTTTGATTGGAGAGTTAGAAAGTTTTATAATGATCGAAACTAAAAATATTTCTGAAATGTTTGCTAGATTTTCTAAGATTACTAACGCTTTGAAAAGTCTTAGAAAAGCGATTTCTAAATCCGAGCAGGTAATGAAAATCTTAAGAGCGCTACCCGAATCTTAAACTCCGAAGATCACGGTAATTGAGGAAGCAAAGGGCCTCAACACACTACGGCTAAAAGATCTAATAAGCTCACTTATGTCTCATAAGCTAATAAAGAAGAGAAATGAAGAGCAACACAAACGCAAAAGAGTTATAGCCTTAAAAGTCACAGAAACATCATACGACTCCACCTCATCATCTTAAAACGATGATGAGAAAATTGCCTTGCTCACAAGACGTTTCAGAAAATTTGTAAGGAAAGGAAGGAACTTCAAGAGCTTCAAAAAAAGAAATCCGAAGGAGAAAAAAAGGAGGCTACAAACTGCTTCCGGTGTGGTGGTATGGAGCATATGCAAGCTCAATGCCCAATGCCCGAGGAGACCAAAACAAAGGAGGGAAAGTATAAGAAAGATCAAGGAGAAAACAGAAGATTTCAAAAGATTAAATGAAGAGGCATGTATGTAAATGAGGAGACATCTACAACATGCGGCTCCTCGAATGAAGAAGACGAGGCCGTAAATTATGCAAGAATTTGTTGCATGGCTACCATGGAAGAAGACCTTAATCTAGGCCAAGCAGCAACAGAAATTTTAGAGGATCAAACCGCTTCAACAAACTGCACAAGTAATGAAGAGGTAACCTCTAAACCAAAATCTATTTCTATTTTCATAATGATTGTCTCAAATGTGCTGAATTGGAAGAACTATAACAAGCATATGATTCGTTATATGAGAAAATAGAGAAATTAAGAAACAAGTTCACAATGAAGAAAAGACAATGTGATGCAGTAATAATTGTGAACGGAAAACTTGCCGAAAAAGTTGATCACTTGACAAATGAAAATAATACCTTGATAAGAGAGATAGAAAAACTCAAAAAGAAAAATGAATCACTAAATGAGTCACTTGCTAAGTTCTCCAATCCAGGGGAAAGCATCAAAATGTTATTAAATATGACCACCCAACGTGATAAGAGAGGACTTGGGTATTCAACATTTGAGAAGGGAGAAAGTAGTAAGTCAAATGCTCCAAGGATACATAGAAACTAAGCAAAATCCATCCATGCTAAACCAAAGGTGAATCATGTTGCTTGGATCAAAAGGCCAACTAGGGAACCAACTACTCGATGGCTTCCCACTCTAAGACTCCCGGGAGCTTGTAACTTTTATAATAAGATGAGACACAAGGTATATCAATGCAAAATGAGAAAATTACAAAATCTTGGTGCAAAATTGGCTTGGGTACCTAAGAGCATTGGATTTATGCCTTCAAAAGTAGATTAACGTAGATTCCAATGGTAAACTAACCCAAATGGACCCATAAAATGGGTACAAAAAACATAAGCTCCACTCGAATTGATTTTTGCAAGTTTGTCTTAGAGCAAAGACCAATAATATGTGGTTTATGGATAACAGTTGCTCAAGACACATGACGGGAGAAAAAGGATTGTTCCAAAAGATCAAACCTTGTAGTGAAGGAACGGTTGCTTTTGGAAATAATGAAAAAAGTATAATCAAAGATAAAGAAAATATTTATGAAATTTCAAATGCATGTATTGAGGATGTACTATTTGTTGAAGGACTCAAACACAACTTAATGATTATTAGTCAATTATATGATAAATGTTATAAAGTTATATTTGAATTCTCTATATGGAATGTATTTGATGATGATCACATATTATTTAGTGGCAAAAGACATAAAAATGTATATTTGGTTTGCCTAGATGAACTTGATGAAAAATGTCTAATAGCCATAGAAAATGATCCATGGATATGGCATAAAAGGCTTGGACACATAAATATGTCAAATATTAAAACATTATGGAAAAAGAGCATAGTAGAAGGGTTACCAAAGCTTAAATATGACAAGGATAATATTTGCAAGGCTTGTCAATTATCCAAGCAACCCAAAATGCCATTTTCTACCAAAAAGAAAATTTCAACGACTAGGTCACTTGAATTATTGCATATGGATCTTTACGGGCCATCGGACATTTTAACTCTTGGTGGGAAAAAGTATGTATTTGTAATTGTTGATGATTTTTTAAGATTTACTTGGATTATACTCTTAGCTAGCAAAGATGAAGCATTTTCTATGTTTGTCATGTTTTCAAATTTGGTGCAAAATGAAAAATAAAATACAATTATTTCCATTAGAAGTGATCATGGTGGTGAATTTGAAAATAAACGATTCATAGAATTTTACAATGAAAAAGGAATTCACCATATATATTCGTCACCAAGAACCCCCCAACAAAATAGGGTTGTTGAAAAGAAAAACTGGACAATACAAGAAATGGCTAGAACTATGCTAAATGAGAGTAAATTGTCCAAAAGGTTTTGAGGTGAAGCTGTAAGTACAGCTTGTCATGTATTAAACCGAGTTACCATTAGAGCAATCTTTAAAAAGACCCCATATGAACTTTGGAAAGGTAGAAAACCAAACATATTTTATTTCCATGCGTTTGGATGTACTTGTTATGTGCTAAACAATGGTAAGACAAATCTAGGAAAACTAGACACTAAAAGTGATGAAGCAATTTTCCTTTGGTATTCATCAAATAAATAGCATATAGAGTCTTTAACAAGAAAAATCAAATAGTAGAAAAATTAATACATGTTGTTTTTCGTGAATTTAACCAAACTCCGAGAAATGAGGATGAATTAAGTGATGCAGATGAAGCATCAAAGAATCCAAAGGTAGAACAACAAGAGCAACATGGAGAAGCCGAGGCAAAACAAGAAAATTCTATGGAAGAAAGGGTAAGTGAAGGTAATTATTCTTACAAACCTCCAACTGATTTGAAATTAAAAAATGACCATCCAATTGAGCAAGTTATCAATAATATCTATGAAGGAGTGAAAACTAGAAGATCAAGACACAACATTTGTGGTGAATTTGCTTTTGTATCAAAAATTGAACCAACAACTATTGATCAAGCTCTCAGTGATGAAAATTAGATTACCGCAATGCAAGAAGAGCTAAATCAATTTGAAAGAAACAATGTATGACATTTAGTTCCTAGAACCAAAGATTGCACTGTTATTGGTACCAAATGGGTATTTAGGAACAAGTTAGATGAAAGTGGACTTGTGGTGAGAAACAAAGCCAGATTAGTAGCCAAAGGGTATTCCCAAGAAGAGGGAATAGATGTTGAAGAATCATATGCACTTGTGACTAGACTAGAAGCTATACGTATCTTATTAGCTTTTGCTTCTCACACGGACTTTAAATTTTTTCAAATGAATGTGAAAAGTACATTTTTGAATGGATACTTGAATGAGGAAGTGTATGTTGAACAACCTCCAGATTTTGAAGAAAAGGATCAATCAAAATACGTTTATAAATTAGCCAAAGCTTTATATGGATTAAAACAAGCTCCACGAGCTTGGTATGAAAGGTTAAGCAAATTTTTGATCGATCATAACTTTCAAAAAGGAAAGGTTGATACAACAATATTTATCAAGTATAAAGACAATGATATCTTAATTGTTTAAATCTATGTTGATGATATTATATTCGGTGCTACTAATGAAACTCTGTGCCAAGAATTTTCTGAGATTATGCAGAGTGAATTTGAAATGAGCATGATGGGAGAATTGAACTTCTTTCTTAGACTGCAAATTAAGCAACAAGCAGAAGGAAAACTCATAAATCAGTCCAAGTACATCAAGGAGATGTTAAAGAAATTCAGAATGCAAAATAGCAAAGGCGCAAGCACCCCAATGAGTGCAAATATCAAGATCGACAAGGACGAGAAGGGTAAACCTATCGAACAAAAGTTGTATAGAAGCATGATAGGGTCTTTATTGTATTTAACTGCTTCTAGACCTAATATTTTATTCAGTGTTTGCATGTGTTCTAGATTTCAATTATGTCCTAAGGAGACACATTTTTAGCGGTAAAAAGAATTTTTAGATATTTAATAAATATCACTAATCTAGGACTATGGTATCCAAAGGGGTCAACCTTTGATCTAATCGGCTACTCGGATGCGAATTTTGCCGGTTACAAAGTAGATAGAAAAAGCACTAGTGGAACATGTCAATTTCTTGAAAACATGTTGGTTTCATGGTTTTCAAGGAAACAGACTAGTGTTGCTCTATCTACAGCGGAAGCCGAGTATATAGCCGCCGGGAGCTGTTGTGCCCAACTACTTTGGATGAAACAACAACTTAAAGATTATGATATTGATTATCATGATATTCCAATTAGATGTGATAATACAAGTGTAATTTGTTTGACTAAAAATCTTGTGTTACATTCTAGAACAAAGCATATAGATGTAAGACACCATTTTATTCGTGAACATGTTGAAAATCATGATATTTGTTTGGAATATGTGAAAACAGAGGATCAAATTGTAGATATTTTTACTAAACCTTTAGCAAAAGAATCATTTTATAAAATTAGAAATGATATGGGAATGATTGAGTTTGATTAGAAAAATAATAAGATAGGGGGAGTGTTTTTAGAAGTCCAAGTTGAAAGAGCCAAGTCGACTCCAGTAGTCCCAAGTCGACTTCAGTGAAGTCGACTCCAGGAAGTCGGGCGAAGTCGACTCCACATGGGGCGAAGTTGACTTCGGTTAGGGCACGTCGAGTTCAGCACGCACCGCTTGAGCTTCCCGTGCTTCTTTTCTTTCTTCTTCCTTCTTTTCTTTCTTCCTCGTTTTTTCCAGCGCTGCTCTCATTCCCTCTTTCTTTTCTCTCAGTCTTGCTCTCTCTTTCTCACTCTCCGTTCTCTTTCCGGTTTAATCCCTCTCTCTCCGGCTCCTACTCCATCACTGTTTCCTCTCTCCTCTCTCTCTTTTCTCCATTCCAGCAGCTCCTTTCTTCCTCATTTCTTTTCTCTCTCACTGTCTGCCAGCTCACGCCATTCCCCGGCGACAACTTCTCCGACCTTCTCCTATTTTCATCTCACTGATATCACCAGCGCTATCTCTCTCTGTTTCTTCTCAAGTTCCCAAGCTCTAGCTTTCACATTTTCTCTGAACTGCCCTCTCTCAAAGCCCTCAGTTCAAAATTCATCTCAAAGTAATCCCATGGCTCCTAAAGCTGTTGCCAAGCCATCTAAAATGCCCATATCCTGACCTTTCAAATCCAATACAGGCGAGGGGGTACCCTGCAGACAACAGACTCCTTCAAAGCAGGTTTGGGAGGAGGCCTCCACCTCCGCGGGACGCCTTGTGCATTTCCGTGAGGCAAATCCTTCTTCGTCAGCACCCCAACAGGCCAACTCAGACACTGGATCTAGCAACAACACATTATCTGCTGCAAATAGGTAGGGGACACCGACCCAAAAAGCACAGGTGTTGAGGATGCCAACTACCTACTTCAGAACTGAGCGTCAACATAGCCTATTCTACAGGCACTTCTATGAACGTAAGATTTTCGTGCCAAAAATTATCGATTTCAAATTTCTACATGATTATGAGTTTGGTATCGAAGAATTGTTGGAGTTCCAAGGCTGGACTGAGCTTTTAAAAGCCAACGATAGGGTGTATCCTGATCTAACCCGCATATTTTACTACCTATGGGATCAGGAGTATTATCTGACCTTTGTAAAAGGAAATGATATAAATTTGGGAATTGGAACTGGAAGCCACAAGGAAAATGCAATCCGAAGACTTGCACACATGTTGTATGTTCCTGAGAAAGAGGAACCAATACCAGAGGGGTTATCGCTCACCCAAATGTACAATCAGTTGACAAAGAGCAACAAATATCACCTAGGAATCAAGTTCCTTCATTATATGGACCTCTCTCCTAGGTTGAGGGTTCTTAGACTGCTGATTGCTCATTGCATCTATCCTAAAGGAGGAGGCAGGAATCAACTTGTGGCACCCCGAACCGATGTGTCACATTTGTCCTTACTCCAACATCTTGTCGATTGGTAAATGTGACTCAAGATTGTTGCTCTGATCACGCGGCGGGTTCTTAATTGGATCTCGTCCAATTTTTTTCTTTCTTTTCTTTTTATTCGACACATAAGCATACACTTTAGTCATAATAGACTCATTCATATCATCATAAAATCATTCATATCTTCTTTTTATTGAAATAATTTACATAAGTACAATCCTGTTTATAATATCCATAAAACATGACTTCAATATAATTATCATACATTTGTCCCTTTAGACGCATACATAAAACTGCACTTAATTTTTGCAGGACATTTCTACCTGGCATCCTTTATGAGTCAACTCCATAGCCTGTTTGTCATTTTGAAAACACATATGAGTGATAATACTCAGTAAACAAGCCTTTTTCTTTGGCAAGTAAACATTTTTCTTTCATTCAAATGCATTTCTTCCCATTTGATAGGAGACACTTACCAAGTGATCAACTATCAATGGAATAGAAACCTTTTCATAAAAATTATTTCATAAACATTGGACGTGCAAATGCTTCCTTTCCATTCCTGACATAGACCTTCGTGTATGGGTACGCTAGCCCAGGAAACATCTTACATAGCATGACCCAATACGCCGGCTCTCTCTCCAACTTAGCCTCGTCAAGGGAGACCTTGTGTCCTTTACCTTGATTAGCCTACATGATCTCCTACATGCATGACTTTTGATTTTTCCGGCATTATATACCTCTTACACCAGGTGATTTGTCATTCTCATGTAGAGAATTATTTGCACCATCCCTTTTTGAAACATTGTTTCGATAAAACATCATGTAAACCTTTTCATACTTATGCATTTCATAAAAATGAAATGCATTCATTCACACATGACTTTCCTTTGCCTCCACCCTCTTGGGAGGATGCCGCCTGCACACAGCCTTTGCGACTTGGCAATAGTGAAGGGGGATCCCCGATCCGCTTACTACCTCCACCAAAGCCTCTTCCTTGTGCACTATGTTCATACATACATATGTCGGCATGACATAACCATAAACTTGATAAAAATCTTTTGAGAAGCAAACAAACATTTATCATTTCAAACATTATAGGAGTGGCCATCCTTAAACACGTTTCATAATCATATTTGCAATCATTTGCAATATTTGAAAAGCAATTTCAAAATAGAACTTGCTTACCTCCTCAGTCTTTGTCCTCCACATTTTCCTTTCCTTTTCTTATATAAGGAAAAATGATATTTTGCCTATATCATTTCATGTCTTAGTTTACTTTCTATGCATGCTTTATAATCATCCATTACTTCATTTCTATAGAGGTTAATCTTATAAATATACTTGGTCATTACCTCCTTAGATGAATTTTTATCCATAAATCCTTTAAAAATTTCATCCATATATCCTCATAAATATATAAAAAAAAATCTCAATTTTTTTCAAAATCTCGCTGTTCACTGTTCATAATTACTGTAGCAAAGTCACTGTAACAAATTACTGTAGCAAATCAATGTTCACAGTAACGTGGATTACTGTTCATGGGTTCAAAAAATTGACATTTTTTCCAAAAATAAAAAATACCATGATATAGCTTATGCTCAGTATATCATAGAAAATATCGTATATTTTGAATTTATCATCATTTACTTGGCTAAATAAATTATTTTCTCCATATACTAAAAATCAACATAAATTTACTTAAGCATAATCCTTAATTCCAAAAATCATGAAATTAATATATCATTTTTTCAACATCATATTTATCATAATCATTCATCCTAAATCATCATTTATCAATATTGGAGCATTATTTTCACATATCATATGTTATATTCTCGAATGCTCTATCTTCGCTCCAAATTTTTGATATTTTGCCATAATTCAAATTAGGAATTATATCTATACTTATTTTCTCATGCTTAGGAATTATCTAAGCATGATTTTACCCTACTTAACATCCAAAAAAAATTTAGACAGAAAGCACTTACCCAAAGTGGAAATATCTCACTTTTTCTCGCACTTTCTCTCTCTAACGTCCTCCTTTTCTTCCTTGGACGTGTGGGAGGGCTTAGGAACTTGAAATTGCTCAAGTGGAGTTGGGATTTCTTGGCCTTGGACGTTCTCCCTACCGCCCTATTTATAGGGTTGCATTTTTCAAGAATTTAGAATTTACCTCCTAGCTTTGAGGTATTTAATTATAAATTGGTATTTCTTTTTAATTTTTGAAAAATGCCTTGAGCCAAGAGCAGCCACCCTAGGCCTGCTCCAGCCCCCCTATGCGGCCTTTTTTTATTTTTAAAATTAATTAAATTAGGCTAAATCAATCTTAGCCGTCGGTTGATGATGATGATGATCTTGGACCGTTGATCATGGTCAAATTCCTAGCCACCCTAGCCTGCCATGCCCCTGCTGTAGCTGCCCTTTTCATTTATTTTTTTATTTTTTTATTATTTATTTTATTAAAAAGTCAAAAGTGGAATTAATTAAAAGTTAGCTACTTTTTTTTATCTCGTCTTGACGTTCCATCTTGACCCTTGATTTGTGATTTTCATCACATCTTAACCCATTCATCATATTCATCATAAATTTTTAACCATTCATAAAAAATTTCATCGAATTCCGACGCCCAGATTGCAAATTATGAATTTTTTTTATTTTCCACTAAAATCCAAATTTGTATTAAAATAATAAAAAAATAATGTTATTTTGTCTTGTAGTGATTAAATCTCTATTTTGTCTTTTTGTTATTAGGTTAATCCAAGTGATTACTCTTAATCACGTGTTTTAATCATCGGTTACTGTTCACGTTCACTATTCACGTGCACTATTCATGTGGGTTAAATTCTTAATTGCATTATTTTAACCTCTAGTACACACATTTGCAAATATAACATATTTCATGAATTTTATTTATCATAAAAATCAGTACGGTTTCACACAACTAAACCCCCAGGAGGCGGAAATTTTATGAAAAGTACAGAATAAAGTCAAGGTCAGCTTACCTGCACTACTTTTAGAAGCTTTGGCTTCAAAGAAAGATAACCCTCGAGGAGTATTACCATATGGGTCATGAATCACCCGCATCATGCATTATATGGGTGTTGATCTTGATGGAGAGCCGTTTGAAGTCCTCAAGCCAACCAATGCGATAAACAAGGCACTTTTGCAACAGATGAAGATAAATGTGGAACAATTCAGAGCTGATAGAATCAAAGAATGGATGGGACAACCGACCCAAGAGGAAGCCGAGGGAGCACATGTTAAGGGGGAGCAGCCCTCGCCATCACCACAGCCTCAGGCTATCCCTTTTCCACCACGAGATGTCCCAGCTGAGCCTGCATCGCCTCATTCGCATGGGTCATGCTCTCCTAGAGGCTCAGAGATACCTAACTTGGCCCCACGTCCACCATCTTGGGATAGCTCGGTGAATGCGATTAAGGAGTATTTAGAGCAGATGGAGGATAGACTGATCTCCCAGATTGTCGGATTCACACAGCTATAATGGACATGCATTCTAGGCAGGATTGTATGGATCAGGAGCTTGGAACGATTAGATACAGACTTGCATCCGGGAGTGGCAGAGTTCGGCCTATACCCAACCTAGATCCGCTTGTCAGTGAGTCTGTACGACGAGCGCCCACACCTCAGCTTGTATCTTCGTTCTATTCATCTGCCCATGTGAGGCCTATACCACCCTTCCGTCAGGCACCCTATCCCATATCGGCATTTTTGTTTGCCAAATTTCAACTTCCGGACCTCTATTTTTGATTCATTGACAAAAATGGGGAGAATAGTTGGAGTTTGAGTGAGTTTTTAGATAGGTTTGAGTCATGGGTTGGGTAGTTTGTACTTATGTAGGATTGCATTTCAGGTTGCATTTCATTTTGCATTTTTGTATAAAATGTTGATCTTATATGAAAAAGTTGGTGTTTATGTTGTTTATGTTCTGAATGAATGAAAAAGTTCTGTTTTGCTGAAATTAAACTGAATGACTTTAACTTATGATATATGCATGCAAATTATTATTTAAATATTCTAAAATATCAAAACAAAATAAAATTGTATGTTTTAAGATAATAAAAGGTATAAACTCAAATTGGTTTTGTCAATCATTAAAAAGGGGGAGAATGTTGGAATCAATGGCAAATTAAGCAAATCTATATTTTGATGATTAACAATTCAATTTGAGTAAGTTTTGGTTACTAATATGTTTTGTGAAAATATTTAAAGGTTATAAAAATAAAAAATCTGAATCTGACAAATCAAGTTGCAATCCAAGTCGAATCAGTTATCGACTTGAGTCAAGTCGATACCCAAGTCAACCTCAAAAGCAACTTTGAAAAAGAAAAACATTCCAGTGCTGAAAATTGATCCAAGTTAGATGAAGTCTCAAGGCCAAGTCGACTCCATCCGCGACTTGGGTGAAGTCGCAGACCTAAGTCGATTCCAGCATCGACTTCGAGACCTCAAACCTTCCAGCGCTGAAAATGAGATCCAAGACAAGTGAAGTCGCAAGTCCAAGTTGACTCCAGTTGCGACTTGGGTGAAGTCGCAACCCAAGTCGACTCCATCATTGACTTCAGGTATTCAAAAGTTCTAGCGTTGAAATTTGAGTATGAAACTGGTGAAGTCGCACACCCAAGTCGACCACACATGCAACTTAAGTGAAGTTGGAATCCAAGTCGACTCAGGCATCCGACTTGAGTCAGATTGAAGATGTTTTTAGTCCAAGACAAGAAAATCTACATGACAAAGCCATTCAAAACTATATTCTGATCAAGGAAAACTCATTTGGCCATTTCTAAGGATTGCGAAATCAGGATTATCAAAGTATCTTAAAACCAAGACAGATCTCCAAGAGCAATTGAACATGTCAAAGCTTCAACAAACATTAAATGTATCAGTGGAAGAATAAATACAAGATCAATATCAATCCAGCAAGTTGATTTCCAAAGAATTCAAGTTCATTAAGTAAATACAAAAAGTGAAGTCGCACCCGAAGTCGACTTCACCTGCGACTTGGGTGAAGTCCAGGACCAAGTAGACCTGAAGCAGGAACTTGAAACATTGCTGAAGACCGAAGTCGACTCCAATCTGCGACTTAAGTGAAGTCGCATCCGAAGTCGACTCCATCTGCGACTTGGGTCGTAACGGTTGGTAAAATTCAAACGTTGGCGCATTAAATGCGCACCACCTACCTCCAAACGTTCGAATTTGCTCCACCATTATAAATATGCATTCAAGTGAACGAGCTAGAGGTTAGAAAAAGCATTAACTGAGATTCAACTACCATCATCTCCAAGCATTAAGTGATCAACACAAGATTCTAAGGGAGAACTGCGCTTCAACTTGCTGCACTCCAAAAATCTGATCATATCAACGCTTCTACAAGTTCTTCCATGAGCCGAAACTTGCCTACGCAATCTGTAAAGTGTAGATTTCTTTATTTGATTCGTTATTTATATTTGATACTTGGTTTAATATTGGGATTTCGAACCAAGTTAAAGCAAAGTAGTGTTGTGACTCGAGTGAGACTCATCACATACTTGTGCTGTGATTTGTACACGCCCCCTAGAGTTGGAATCTAGAAGAGAGTTGTTGCTTTAGTTGTATTTGAGAATATATAGTGGAACCCAAGTCACAAAGGGTATAAGCTTGGAAGAGTGGAGTAGGGGAGGTTGCCCGAACCACTATAAAAATCTCGTCTATTGTTGTGATTTACATTTCTGTGTTTATTGCTTTATTGCTCTCCATATTATTCGTTTGTTTCATTAAGGGGATTAAATCAAACAAGGGCAAATTTTCTGTTTAAGTGAAAAAATTTTAAATACCCAATTCACCCCTCCTCTCTTGGGTAATTGTCATAAACTCGAGACCAACAAGGATTATATGAGATTAACAAGTATATTACTATCCATCCTAAGGAATGAATAAACTTATTAGTTGATATGAATTCTCACCTTTAGCTTAGTATTTGAACTCCTATTGTTCAATCTTACTCTAATTGCATAGTAGCCTTTCTAAGTTTTAAACATTGCAGATGATTTCCGTAATAATCTAATATATGCATGCTAATCTAATAGAAAAATTATGCATAAATTAAATAGATAATCTAAACCATGTCAATTGATTAAAGAAAAATATATAAACTTAAATATCCATGACAAGATCCATTATAATCTTAGAAAAAATTTTAGCTCATGCTATGAAAGAAATTTTTTTTCACGAATAATATCTTTAAAAAAATCTATGAGTTCCAAAAGCAAAAGTAAAAAAAGATATTTTAATCGAATAAGAACGAAAGTAGCATAGTTGTAATTTTATAATAAGCTTTAGGCATATTTATAATTTTTGCAAACTTAGGAACGTAAATATCATATTACTCAAATGTTGTAGGCATATTTGCAAAAAATTCAAATAAAGTTATAAAAAGATAAAGAACTCAAGAAGGATTTTTCTCCAAAAGTTTTGATCTTCTCTATTTCTTTCATTCCATGCTTCCCGCATTAGACTCTCTCTTAGAGCTCCAAAATTTATTTGAAATGTGCTTAAACAACCCTTTTATATTCTAACTTGCACAATAAGCAAGTTGAAAAAAATCAATTTTTGGTGAGGTCTTGGTGCCACAGTGCGCCCATCAATTTTCCACAAAGATTAAATCTATCTGGCATGCCATAGTGCCGCAACTGAAATCTCCACTTCTTGCTTCTATTGCTCCATCATTTTACTTCTTGATGGCTTGCTCTTTTCTTTAGCTAAATTTCAACTTAATTCTCAAGGTATCTTCTAAAAATAATCAACACAAATAAGGTCAAAGTTTCCCAACAAAAACTAAAACCCGTCATGCAAATTATAATGCAAACATATACCTAAATCTAAGTAGTGAACTATGATGTCAAAAAAATAAAAGTAAACACAAAACATTAATAAACTAGCATGTTGTTCTCCAAATAAGCATAAACAATTCTATTTTCATAAAGTTAATCAAGTATGATACAACATATATTATGTGTCATATGTTTATTTCATCAAAAACATACATCATTGGATTCCAATATTTTATTTTTATAATCATACTCCTGACACTTCTACATATCTAGGAAATTCTTGCTTTGCGTCGGTCTTCATTTCTAGGGTTAAAAGTAAATTATGAGTTTGAGAACTTAACAAGCAAACATATTTATTTTCAATAACATGATCATCATCGCATACTCTTATCTATGTGTTTCCACATACATATATCCTACAATTTCATCAGTATGATGCTGGTTGGGCCTAACCATCCCTATTCAAGATGCATCATTGGCTAACCGACTTTTATAGTGATTTGGTTATATTTGAGCAAAACATGGGATCCATTTATATCTCTTGGATGGATCTCTTTCTCTTATGTACCATGACTTATACACAAGCTAGTACGATTTTCATAAAATAATACAATTTTAAACATTTCCAAACATTGACATCTTAAAAGAATAACATTTCATAAAACTCCGCACTTATTAGTCGACGCAGTTCACAATTCAAGCAAAACATGTATTTTACTAAATAGTTAATTTGGGGATGGCTAGCTCTAAAGCACATAATTTTGAAATATAATTAAAATAACATTTTTAGAAAAAAGGTCAGCTTACTTACATTGTGGTTGTTCTTTTATCTTCTATTTGCCTTTCTCTAATTATACAGGAAGACTTAGTTGTATACGCAAATAACGTTTTAAAGAGTAATGTTTTTATGCATCAGGGTGCAAAACCCATCTTTTTAAATTTTTTCGAAATTTTTTATAACACCATTAATTTAGACATGTTTAACTTATGTATTAAGCTCTACTATTTTGAAGATGTGTGTTTTAAGAAAGGATATTAAAATGAATAAAGTTTTCATTTTAAAAATTAAAAATATATACACATTTTCAAAAGTAGTAAAACTTGATTTACAGATTAAATATACCTAAATTAATAGTTTATAAAAATATTTTTAAAAAAATTAAAAAAATGGGTTTTTGCACCCTAATGCGTTGAAATTTTAATGCATCAAGCATTCGATAGTTTTAAAACCTTACACACCTACATGCACATGCGACTATATGCTTTGTGCATGATTTTCCTTAATTTTCACATATTCTTATGCATTTTGACTTATTTAATAGCTAATTTTTTATGGTAAGAAGATGCCTCATTAAAAAATTATTCCCACATGGTTCTGGAAATGTGGGAGATTAAAACAAAGTGCATCCGTTATTATTTATGGAAGTTAATATTGCTCTTACATAAGAAAACTAAAATGCACTATGGCAAACTTTCCCACCATTTACAATTATCACAGTTATTCAACATTGCATAATCTAAAAAGAGTGTGTAGCTTGATTACCACTTTGCAACACATATATAAAACACGCTTGTTCTGTCCTCCATTTCTGTCTTTCCAAAAAGGTGATACTGTGCTCAATGAGGGCTGGAGATGGGTTTTTGCTAAAAATTACCAATATCAACACTTCCATGTCTTCTTCAAAAGCTAGTCAATCTACTAATAAAGGTCTTTTCTCCAATCTTTCATTTCTGATGATGATGTCCTCTAATGTTTTCTTTAGTCGAAGCATTATTGCTCGATGAACTCCAAATGCTAGATATCTCCAAAAATATGGTTTCAGAGATGCTCCTAGGAGATAATTCACAATTCTCAACTCAATTTGGTCATTTAAACTATACAACAAAGAAGCCTTCAAAGTAATGATACTCAAATTATGGAAGGTGCAAGGTAAGTGTATTATCAAAGAGATCAAAGACAACATCCACACTTTTACTTTCAACAAGGAAGACGGTTTAGCAATGCTATTTCAAGGTAGGCCATGGCTTTACAATCGTTATTTAGTTCTCATTAAGCACCTCACATTACTTATTCAATGTGATGCCCGGCCCGAGCGTCACAACCTTACTCCAGGATTTTGTTGATTGGTAAATATGAGTCAAGATTGTTGCCCTAATCATGCGGCGGGTACTTAATTGGATCTTGTCCAAAAAAATTTCTTTTCTTTTCGTTCGTCACTTAAGCATACACTTTATTTATAATAGACTCATCCAGATCATCACAAAACCATTCATATCTTCTTTTATTGAAATAATTCACATAAATACAATCATGTTTATAATATTCATAAAACATGTCTTTAACATGATTATCATACATTTGTCTCTTTGGACGCATACATAGAACGGTAATTAAATTTGCAGATCATTTCAACCTAGCATCCTTTATGAGTCAGCTCCATAGCCTATTTTTCATTTTTGAAAACACATATGAGTAATAATACTCAGTAAGCAAGCCTTTTTCTTTTGGCAAGTAAACATTTTTCTTTCATTCAAATGCATTTCTTCCCATTTTGTAAAAGACACTTACTAAGTAATCAATTACCAATGGGACAGAAATCTTTTCATGCATTTCATGAGAATGCAATGCATTCATTCATTCATAACTTTTCTTGTGCCTCAACCTCTTGGAGAACGCCGCCAGCACACAGCCCTTGCGGCTCGGCAATAGTGAAGGGGGATCCTCTGATCCGCTTACTACCTCTACCAAAGTCTCTTCCTTGTGCACCATATTCATACATACATATGCCGGCATGACATGCTCCATAAAACTTGATAAATCATTTAGAAAGTAATTTAACAAGCAGTTAGCAATCATTTCATGTAAAACATAATAGGAATGGTCATCCTTAAATTTAATTCATAAAACACGTAAGCAAACAATTTGCAATCATTTAGAAATATTTTACAAAATATATAGCTTGCTTACCTCCTCAGTTGGTGTCCTCGACTTTCTCTTTTCCTTTTCCTATTCAAGAAAAAAGGTTATTTTATTTCTTCTATTCAAGTTGCTTCCCATGCATGCTCTATAATATTTGGACATTATTTCTTTATATGGATATTTTTATCCATAGTTTCCTCATAAATTCCATCCTTATATTTAAATATTAATCTCAAATTTTTTCCAAATTCACGCTGTTTACTGTAGCAAATCACTGTATTAGTTACTGTTCATCCGAGGTTACTGTTCACAGAGACGTGATTACTGTTCATGGGTTCCAAAAATTGATATTTCTCCAAAAATAAAAATACCATGACATAAATTATGCCTAGTATATCATAGGAAATTTCATATATTTTGAATTTATCATCATTTACTGGGCGAAAAAAATTATTTTCTCCACATACTAAAAATCAACATAAATTCACTTAAGCATAATCCTTAATTCTAAAAATTATGAAATTAATATATCATCATCCCAACATCATATTTATTCATCCCAAATCATCATTTATCAATTTTGGAGTATTATTTTCATATATCATATGTTATCTTCCCGAATGCTCTATTTTCGATCCAAATCTTTGATGTTTCGACATGATTTCAATTAAGCATTATATCTATACTTATTTTCTCATACTTAGGAATTATCTAAGCATGGTTTTACCCTACTTAACATCCAAAAGAAATTTAGGTAGAAATCACTTACCCAAAGTGGAGATACGCCTTTTTTCTCACACTTTCTCTCTCTAACTTACTTCTTTCTTTCCTTGGACGTGTAGGATGGTTTGGGGACTTGGAATGGCTCAAATGGAACTGGGTTTTGATGGCCTTGGACGTTCACCCTGCTGCATTTTTCAAGAATTTGGAATTTACCCCTAGCTTTGAGGTATTTAATTATAAATTGGTATTTCTTTTTAATTTTGAAAATTTCTTTGAGCCAAGAGCTGCCCACCCTATGCTTTCTCCAGCCACCCTATGCAGCCCTATTTTTTACCTATTTGTCAATTTTTAAAATTAATTAATTTAGGCTAAATAAATCTTAGCTGTTGATTAAAGATGAGGTTGATCATGGACCATTGATCTTGGTCAAACCTCCACCCACCCTAGCCTGCTCCAGCCCCTGTAGCAGCTGCCTTTTAATTAATTTTTTATTTTTTAATTATTTATTTTAAATAAAAAGTCAAAAGTTAATTAATGTAAAGTTGGGTTACTTTTTTATCTTCATTTGACGTGTCATATTGACCCTTGATTTGTGATTTTCATCACATCTTAACCCATTCATCATGTTCATCATGAATTTTTAAGTAAATATAAAAAATTTCATCGAATTCCGATGCCCGGATTGCAATTTATGAATTTTTTTTATTTTTCCACTAATATCCAAAAGAATTGCTATTTCGTTTTGTAGTGATTAAATCTCTATTTTGTCTTTTTGTGATTAAGTTAATCCAAGTGATTAACTCTTAATCAAGTGTCTTAATCCCCGTTTGCTATTCATGTTCACTATTCATGGATACTATTCACGGGGTTAAATTCCTAATTGCATTATTTCAATCTCTAATACACATATCCATCAATGTAATTCATGAATTTTCATTTATAATAAAAAATTACAAAAGAATATAGGGTTACAATGTCGAAATGACGCTATATTGTCGGGGTTTCATATTCAACCAAAAACCATAGCCATCTATAAAACACTAATGTGGGTTCAGACAAGGGATATTCCTTATCTATACAACAAACATGCTATGGGTAATTTGATAGGCAAGTCATTCAGAAATTCATAGGAGCTCAAATTATATGGTGAGCAACTGTTGTTCGCAATCTCACCACAAGTGCACGGGTCATAAATTATAGTATATAAGATATCGATCCATTGAGAATCTAGGACTTAAGAAATTATTTTAAACACTTACCGCAAACACAGAAAGAGTAAAATAAAATGAAAGAAATATCAAAAAGAAGGAAGTTGATCTTAAGAACATGAAGTGGGAACTAATAGTCAAGGGATGCGAGTACATAAGATCTAGGGTTTCACATACATCTTCTGCAATGGATATGTGAATTGTTTATCAAATCCATATATTACGTGTTAAAGGAGAACTATCCGTATATTATCTTTGCACCTTCTTTCGAAGCCTACAAGACATATTCTAATCTTCTTAACCACCTATTTTCATGGGATTAAGTCAATTAGAATTTATTAAGTTCTGTGAAAGTTTATGGGATTCCTCAAGGTCATCTGACTATTTTATGGTCTTAGATTTTCATGTTTAATATCTTGATTATTTTATATTAGACTTCCATCTTTCGATTCCATCACCTAATATATGAAATCGCATCCATATACCCAACGAGTATTAAAATCACAAGTTATTAAATTAACACAAAATACCTTAAATAATCAAATCATAATATCTGCTACATTGGACACACACTACATCCTAAATCCTAGATAACATGTTTAGCATAGCATGTTTATAATCAAAGTCAAACATAAAACAATATTGTATCCAATATCCATCATAAACAAGACAATTAAAATCAAAAGAATGAATGAATGAAAAAGCTTATTGATCGGAAGCCTCGATGGTATCTCGACCACTCTAAGTAACTCACCGCCTCGCTTCTCACATCGTACTCTTCACTCCTTTCGCTCTTAGACCTCAACCCTAGCTTCAAAGACATTCTAAGATACTTTGGGATGTCCCGAATGGGTGTTTATGTAGGAATCTAGGGAGTACTTGTTCACAGAATTTGAATTGTGCAAGAATTTGCATAACCAAGGTCCCACACCGTTTGAACCATATGGCACTCTAGAGTGCACAATTCCATGTTCAGTTTTGCACAATTTTGTCCCGTTTCGCTCCTATTTATGCTGAAACTTCCCCAACATGTCCCGACATGTTCTAGACTACCTTAATCATCATTTAATTCCTTTAAAAAATCTCAAAATCATCAAATCAAATGTGGTCTTGATCATTGAGCTTTGAACTTCTCGAAACAGGCAAACGCAGCGCCAAATGAGTGGGTCCTTTTCAACTACTCATAAATTTTGATCAAGGAGGAGTTACGGGAGTCACAATATATCAATAGAAAGCATTTTTTGAGTCCATTGACGTGACAACTCGAGCAAGCCAATTTGAGCTCATTTTTTTAATCTCAAAATCCAATATTTCAATATGATTTAGGGTCTAACATTGCACATTCCTGCTTTGCGCCAATCAGTCAATTGCAAATGTTTTATACTAAGTAAAGTCAAATCAATCAAAATATAATTTAAAATACCTTAAACACTCAAATTCTTCTCAATTAATATTTAAAATATATAATATAAAAATGACTCAGTAGTTGCAGGTCAAGGTGGAGTTAGACATCAAGTAGCCCCTTCAAAGCCAAAAACTAAGAAAACAGAAAGCTATGATTTGATTTTGGTATGACAGACTCCTGGCGTTTTGCTTTACCTGTGAGAAATTGACCACATCGTGAAGGATTGATCGTTCACTCGCCAAGAGTTAAAGGATAAACCAGAAGATGAATTCCCACATGGGAATTTCCTACGATGCAGATCAAAACCAAGGGGTCCAAACATGATAGGCAGTAGAGGCAATAGAGTATTATCCCACACGTATTTAGAAGGTCTAAACAGAGATGACACTCATGCACATCTTCAACAGCATGGTGCAGTTAGCATTGCCAATAATGAGGTCCTTGGCAGGGATAATAGGACAGCAATGGAACTCTCACCTTCCATAGTAAATGACATACATGTTGTGTAGTTGCCCTATGAATTCAAGTTAAATACTTGCCAGTCTTTGCAGACAGCTACCTGTTTAACCTAGGGAATGATCAGTTCTAAAGACATTTCAATACAAATGATCCGACTAGCGGCGAAATCGATCAAAGCAGATAGGGCAAAGGGGTATGACTCTCAAACCATAAGTCACGCCCTTATCTTATCTCAGGAAGCTAGGGAGAGAGAATTTGGATCATCTATACAATAGCATCAAATAGTAAACATGTCGAGACCTCCACTCTGCTAGAGAAGTACTCACCTAAGCTAAAAAGTAAGGTTATGAATGCGGACAATAATGAAAATGGAAGAGGACAACTAGAGGCTAAGGTTAGCTATGCAACAAGCCAAAACTTTTGGAATTCACAGAGGACAGTAGTGTGCAACACTAATCTCCTCTAGATCTTCTAAACTACTTCAAAAGGTATTAAGCACAAGAGACAAAGACTCTAAAATGCAGAGACATAGGAGGCATTCTGTTTGTACAGCCCAGTGGTTGAGACATTAACCCAACCCCACACAACATAAATGGTCATTTTATCTTGGAATTATTGTAGGCTTGGGAACCCTGTACACTTCAAACTCTCTTTTTTAGTTAAGAAGAAAGCTCCATATTTGATGTTTTTGTCAAAAACTAAGTGAACATCATAAGAAATGGATTGGATCAAACAGAAGGTGATGTTTTAATCTTAGTTGGTTGCATATTGTCAGGGGCGAAAGGGAGGCCTTGCTCTCATGTGGTTGAATGCTTAGTAAGTTAATATATCCTCCTTTTCTGCAAACCACATTAATGCAAAAATCATAGATAATGATAAAAGGAGATGATGATTTGCTAAGGTTTAACGAATCTCAGAGGTGCATAAACAGTCCCAAACTTTGAATGTGCTTCGTCATCTGAAGATCTCCAGCAGCTCCCTTAGATATTAATGGGAGATTTTAGTAAAGTATAAATCTTAGAGTAAAACATTAAGCAAATCTCTTTGGGGAAGTAATGGATGACTATCAATTATATGATTTGGGGTATGTGGGCTAGCATTTCACTTGGAGCAATAATAAAAGAGGTAAGGAGAGTGGAAGCTCATCTAGATAGAGCCATGGCTCCTTTGGATTGCCTTGCTTTATTCCCGTTTGCTAAAAGCCACCATTCACCGTGATGACTTCTGATCATCAGCCTTTACTCCTGTAACTAAATTTTTTTGCAACAAAACTCAAGCACCCAAAATATTTCAAGTAGGAGCTCTTTTGGGGAAAGTAAGAGGGCCAATACTGTGGTTGAGGATCATGGTCAAAACTCCAACTAGGCTACTCCTTTTTATATTTTAGGGAAGAGCTTAACCAGTGTATTACTAGCCTATCCACGTAGAATGCATCAACCAGGTGAAATTTACATAAGGTTATTCACAGGCAATACGACCTCTACCAAATCAAGAACCTTTCCTCATTGGAAAACAAGGATACTCAAATCAAGGACAATGAAGAAAAACTCAACTATTTACTTGAGGATCAAGAGATCCGATGTCTACAAAGCTATAAAGACTTCTTGGATTCAGCCTCAATTTCATGCCATCAGTATTTGATGAAGGCCATCAACTCCACTGACATTGTCCTCATCCCAAAAAAGCCAGGTGTAAGCAATTTGGCAGGATTCAGGTCCATCAACTTTCGCAATATAATCTATAAAATAGTGGCAAAAGCTCTATCCAATATATTCAAGACCCGCTTGTGGGAAGTCAAATTTGATAGAGTATTTTATTCCAAGTGGATTGATTTCCAACAACATGGTCCTAGCCTTAAAATTCTTCACTCAGTAAGAAATCAAAGGATGAGAAAAACAAAAAGAAGAAACTGACAATCAGGTTAGACATGTAAAAGCTTATTACATAGTGATATAAGATTTCCTTTGCCAAATGATGAAGAAGATGAGTTTTGACGACAAGTAGATTGAATAGATATACCATTGCATTTCTACAGTAACATACTGAGTTATAATTAATAGTATTAAATCTAATCCTTTTACTCCTTCCAAAGGATTGTAATAATGCAACCCACTCTCTCCATAACTATTTAGTTTTTGCTGAAGGTTTGTCTTTCCTCCTTTTAGAAGCACAATAATCCAAACGAATCAATAGGATTCGTGTCAAAATTAGGAGCCCATCTCTTACCCACCTATTTTTCAATGATGACACTCTCCTTTTCCTTTAGGCCAACAAGGAACAAGTGACTGAATACTTTCTCCACTTCACATTTATGGCAAATGTACAAGCTCGAAAGTCGATATTCAAAAGATAGTCATATTTTCAGTAAGAATATAATAGTAGTATTTGCAGAGAGGTTGAGTAGGTGCTTGGAGTGCGAGACAAAGTCATTAACATTTACATAGGCCTTCCAGTGTAGATTGGCAAATCAAAGGCCCAAGTCTTCCAATACCTAAATGAATTTATTTGGATGATGATCCAAGCCTGGCAAAATAAATTTTTATCAGTATGGAACATGGAGATTTTAATCAAAGCAGTAGCTTAGTCCATCCCAAACTATACAATGCATATTTTCAAGCTTCTTAAAAAATTCTGTGAGGCAGTCAACTCCATGATCAGCAAGTTCTGGTGGGGAGAGACTGAAGGTTAAAGGAAAATCTGTTAGGTTTCGTGGAAAAGATGTGCACTTCAAAAGTAGGTTTTTGTTATTTTTCATGTTTTAATCTAGACTTTTTAGCAAAGTAAGATTTTCTTGCCACTAATCCTTAATTGTTGTGTCATAAAACCCTGAAGGCCAAATACTTCCCAAATGGTGACTTCTGACACAGTTCGTTAAAGCCATCCTCTTCTTATGTATAAAAAAGCATTAACATTAGCTAAGGAGCAAATCAAACAACATTATTGGAGGGTGGGAGATGGAAAATTAATTCATTTCCTTCAAGACAAATGGACCTTGTGGATCTAGTGGGAGCTAGTCCCTAGCTTGAAGATGTTGCAAAAGATATAAAGGTGGAATACTTTATTGATTGGATGACGAAAATATGGAAGAAGATAAATACAAGGGTCACGATTAGTGATCCAAGCTAGTCCATCATCAGTAACATACCTCTCCCACGTCTAGCTGATATTGACGTCACCTTTTGGCCCTTAGAACCGGATGGGTTACTTACTGGGAAATCAGCTTACAGAGCCATCTAACATTATGGTGTACACCTCACCATGTTAATGAAGAAGCCATTCTTGTCGTCAACAAACTGTGGAAGCTAAAGTTGCCTCCTAAAAACCTCATTTTTGGGTGGAGGTTAATCATTAATGCACTTCATAAGAAGGTAAATATTCTTTATAGGAATATCCACTTGATCCTATATGCTAATTATGCAGATTAGGCAAAGAAGACATCTTCCACCTTTTCTGGCAATGTCATGTTTCCTACCCAGCTCATGAATCATGGTTCAAGAATAGGTTTTCTCTAAACCCAAATGGTAGCTTATTTCAAATTATTCGGCATCTATCCATTTAGTGTCAAAGGTCTTATCTTAGACAATTCATTATAATGTATTGGAAGATTTGGCATGACAAGAATCTGCTTTGCACAACGGATAATTCCCCCTGTTCTCATAAATTCTAGGTAAGTGCATTGATCTACTTTAGTAGATAGATTTAGCTAACTTTGCTTTTATGAGACCCCAAGTCTCAATTTTTGATGTAAATTAATAATGGACATGTTAATTTGAAAAAAATTAATCTTAAAATTGTCAAAAACATTATTATTATTATAAATTGAGTCATTTTAGCAAATGTCATTGACGTGTTTAATTAAAGATAAATAATTATTAAGAAATTCTTAGGGTGTATATTGAATATCTATCAAATAATGTATGGAAGAGATTCTAATATGATTATAATTATTTAAATTATTTATATCATATATATTTAAAAATACTTATATAACTAGGGGTGTATGGGGCTGCACGTGCCCCTAATTGGAAAACTAGACAACAACAGAGGAAGGGAGGGGGGAGAGAGAGAGAGAGAGAAGAAAAAAAAAGTTGTAAGACTTCTCCATATTCTCTTCTTTCCTCTTATTATAATCATTTGGGAGCTCATTTCCATCAACCAATCTTATATTGAAGGGGATTCAAGGATTGAAGCTTAAAGAAAATTTGGGAAAATTGGTGTAGAACCATATAAGTAGTCTTTCCTTTGATTTTTCTTGAAATTTCTTTGATAATCTTCTTTCTTAATTCCATGAGAGCATGTCATGTTGTTTGGTGGTATTTTATGATGATTAGGATGATGGGTTTTGAAACACTAATGTGAGGAAGAAGATGAATACTACTTTCATGATGGAAATTAATGTAGCTTGGCATAACATGCATATGCAAACGATCAGGGGAAGAAATGGTTGCAGGATTTTGAAGGTGAAGCAAAGGGTTATGTTATGTGGTTGGAATGGTGCACTTGGGTTGAGAGTTTAAAAAACCTTGTTGTTAGGCTTGTAAAAATAGTAATTTTGAGTGTCTTTTTAGGTTAATAACTAACTGTAATGAAAAGTAAGGTAATATTTTCATGGTTTACTATTGATGTGTTGTACAGCATGATGTGAGGAAAATGTTTTACCCATCTTAATTTATCTGGAAAAATTTTCGCCATTGTGTAGGCGCATATTTTGATGTTTATCTACATATTTTATGCTCAAGCATATTAATTATTATTATTGATTATCGATTTTTGCATTGATATGTGTATGGATGTTTTATGGAGGTCGTGGCATTCATGGGTGGGGAAATGTGGCAACCTAAGCGGCATGCATGCATGCATGGGTGTTAAATGTTTGTGTAGTCTTGGCCTTAGCATCAATGTGAGAAAGGGACATTTTCAAGATTTACAGTTAATGATGGTGACCTTGACCCTAGTATCAATGCGAGAGAAGTGTTTCAAGTCACTTAATGGCTTTACGGGCTTAGTGGTCTAGCATCAATGTGGGAGAGAGATGCCCTAAGTTGTATAAACTATATTACACGTGTATTTCTATCTTATTTGGTAGCAAAGTATTGGTATTTTATGGAGTGATGGGTATTTGCGTAAGATGCATTCCTAGGTGCATTAATCGATGTCATTTAACTTTGAAATACATTTAGTAATTGTGGGTATGTTTGTCAATGGTTAAAAAATGTCAAGTTAAAACTTTTCAATTTAAAACTTTTCACTGTCTACAACTATCATATTTTTTAATTATTTTTTCACATTTTCCTATACAACAACTCTACTTTTCAATCATTTCTACATAACTACCCACACAACTAACCTATCTATTTTAACTTTATCATCTTTACTACTCATCATTACCTCTATCATACCGCATCATTTGACAACTTTTACTCTTCAAAAGTTTTCATCAAAAGTTTTACCCATTCCTAAACACACCATGTATATTACTTTCAAAGCTTGCGCGATCTCATACTATTGTTTTGCCACTTTTAGATGATAGGTGTGTAGGTCCTTTAGTGGGGTAGGATGATGACTTGGCAAGGCATCATGACAAGACTCGATTGTGAGTGAGAGAGATCATGGAGTGAAGAGTTAATGTATATCTAATTCTCACATGCATCTTTTTGGTATATTTTGGTGATTTTAGTGAAAGATTCTTCTTCGTTAAGGATCCACATGATTATATATTTATTTTTGTAAACTAGACAAAATTGAGATTTCTTAATAGTTACTTATCTTAATAATTTTCCTTCAAATTATAGCTCACATAGTTAATTGATTCCCAATAACATAACATCTGGTTCCATCGTTAGAGAACTTTTAGACATTTTGACTTATTTAATAGCCACATTAAGGTAGCCTAACTTAGCTTATATAAATCCTAATTGAGTGATCCAAAAGGCTATTCTTGATAATTTTTTAAAATAAACTTTCTTTTCTAACATGTATAGGTTTTTTCAAGCCAATTTGTTATAGTTTTAAAAAAACCCCTTTTTACGAAAATTATATGAATATAAGTGATTTTCATACTTCACATATGATTATAAAATATTCAAGAAAAAACATGTATTTAGTGTGGGTAAAAGTAAATACGATGCAAAAGACTCAGTCAGTTGTCTGCCGAGGCAGTTGCAAATTTCCAAAGGAATATATCCATGAGTTTAATGCCCTATTGATTTCATTTTAAAAATCCAAACCTTATTTATTAGTTTTAAAATATAATAGGTCCTGCTTCGATGAAACCCAATTTCATGAAGAGTGCTGATTCAGTGAACACGGGTGCATGATATGATTTTTTTATTTTTTTTCTCCAAATTCATATAGCGGCCAAATATGAAGTTTCCATTATATGTAGTTTTTGTATTTAATTATTAAAATATTTTATTTTGAATTTTAAAATAAAAATAAATAATTTCTCATGCACTGGTGTTTGAGAAATGACTTTTTTAATTTTTAAAATTTGAATTAAAATATTTTAAAATTGAAAAAATATATATGGAAGCATCGTTGGACCCCGTAAATATGTAAGAGTCATGATACTATGTAGTATATTATATATTAGTTTATTATACAATATTCAATTTTTTCATTTTATTTTTATTTTTATTTTTTCTTCGTAAACATGTTTTTCAGTGTATTTATTTCATATACTAAGTTTGTCATTTTATAATACTTTTACATATTTATTTTTTATTTCTAAAAATCTGATTTTTAGAAATAAAAAATAAATATGTAAAAGTATTATAAAATGGAAAAACTTAGTATATGAATTAAATACACTTAATAAAACATGTTTATGAAAAAATTGAATATTGTACGATGAGTTAATATATAATATATTGTATAGTATTGTTACTTTTTTTGATGAAAAGGAAACACCCTATCCCAATTCCCTAGCAATCTGAAAGGGAGATGGGATAGGATGATCTGAGCATTTCATTGCCAAAAAATTGTCTATATAAATTTTTTCCAATATAGCTTGGGGGGGTTACCCCACCAAACCTGTTGATCCACAAAAGAAACAGAAAGAGAGTCAGCTAAGGCATGTGCAACAGCATTCCCTAGCCTTAGAACATGATGAGCAGTGACATGGTTAGAAGATAAAAGAATAGACTTGATCTCGTAAATCACCGCACCAACAGGAGAGGAAATGGGATCATCCATAGTTAGGAAGTTGACAAGGAGGAGCGAATCAAATTCAATTTGGAGTTTTGCCAGGTTGAGCTCCTAAGCGATCGATCGTGCCCCCCTGGATGAGAGGAGTAGCCCTTCGGTATTGCTCCAAATAATCCTCGCACCATTCAAGGGTATTGGAGAAATCTGGTTGCGTCCCTTCAGCTCTTAATGCATTTCGTAAGAACCAAATCCTCCAACAACAGAGAATGAACAAGGCGAGGTCGTTAGACCTATGACATGATGCTAAGGAAGTAATAATATCCTGAACAGTGGCTGAAGAGGAGATGCGCCTTGCGACCCTCAAGCATATATCCCTAGTAAGTTCACACTCTGAAAATAAATGGTTGGTATCCTCAAGACCTGACTTGCAAAAAAAGTATAAGGGATCAACATCAATGCCCCTACTCCGCAAGTTAAGAAGAGTCGGGAGTCCATTCTTGAACAGCCTCCACCCAAAGATGAAGATTTTGCTGGGAAGCTTGGTCCGCTAAATTGCCTTATAGATGGAGGATTGAGGGGAGCAACCATATCCCGAGCTAAGCACCCTGTAAGCCGACTTGACAGTGTAGGCCCCGTGAGGTTCATACTTCTAAAAATCTTATCCTCTTGTGCAGGGTGGGGAAGGGGAATCTGATTGATAACATGTCACCCCTCGTCCCCCGCAGCCGCCAGAATGTGATCCTTAATCAATGAGCTTGAAGCCTCGCATATAAAATGACTCACTTTGATGTTGTCCGGGATTGATAACGGGAGAGGCCCCGCCTTGGTGACCATAGTATCTAGCCACTCATCCTTAAAGAATTGAACTTGATTCCCATTGCCAATCCACCACTTGCATCCAAAATGAATCGCATCTCTTGCCTTCAGAATGCTCCTCCAGGTGAATGAGTCAGAAATTTTTTCCTGACAACTCCAAATGTCGTCATTCAGGAAGTATCTGGCTTTGAGAACCTCATAGCACAAAGAGCTGGTAACCGTAGTTAACCGCCAGACTTGTTTTGCAAGGAGAGCATAATTGAAAATATTTAAGTCCCGAAAGCCAAGCCCACTCGAGAAATTTGTTTTGCACATCTCTTTCCATGCCACCCAGCTCATTTTATGTTTACCACCTTGTTCGCCCCACCAAAACTTGCTTAACATCCCATTGAGTTCATAACAGAAGGATTTTGGTAGGAGGAAAATGCCCATCGTGTTTGTCGGAATCGCTTGTGCAACCGCCTTTATCAAGATCTCTTTACCACCCCAGGAGAGTAGCCTTCCCTTCCATCCTTGAACTTTCCTCCACACCCGCTTTTTCAAACCCTTAAACATATTCCCTTTTGTCCTTCCCAACCATGCAGGAAGACCCAGATAGTTCAGAAGCTCATGGTCCATGGCTCCCAAAAGGGAATTAATATCCCCTCGAGTACCCATGTCGATGTTGGAGCTAAAGAAAACGGATATCTTGTCAACATTTACAACCTGCCCCGATGATTCCGAGTATTAGCGAAGAATAGCCAAGAAGTTGCTGACGTCCGGAAGTGAAGCCCGCAAAAAGATAATGGCATCATCCGCGAACAGTAAGTGAGTGAGGGTAGGCCCCTGAGGGTTGATTTTGATTCCATGAATATAAGAGCGAGCAGTCGCATTGGTAATCAGAGCAGAAAGCCCCTCGGCGCACAAAATGAATAGATAAGGGGAAAGCGGGTCCCCTTGCCTTAATCCCCTCTGAGGTTGGAAGTACCTCATTTTGAATCCATTGACGTTCACCCGGTACGTCACAGAGATAACACAACTCATGATCTAGTTAATCCAGCCAGGGCAGAAGTTCATCGCTTCCATGATCTGTTGAAGGAAATTCCACTCTACCCGATCATACGCCTTAGACATATCCAACTTTATAGCCATCTCCTTTCTTTTCCGTCCCTGCCTTCGACGAAGATAGTGAATGGCTTCATAGGCCACCAGCATATTGTCAGTGATAAGCTGACTTGGAACAAAAGCACTTTGCTGCTCACTGATGACCTCATGAAGACACAATTTGAGCCTGTTCGCCAGGACCTTTGCCAAAATCTTATATACCACATTGCAGAGACTGATGGGGCGAAAGTGAGACAAAGTTTGGGCACCAGCCTTTTTTGGGATCAAAACCAATGTGGTGGAGTTCACTGACGCAAGTTGGGTAGGCCTAATATGTGGGGCTCGTCTCCTCCATGAACCTTTTACACCAGAGAAAGACCTTCTGACCCACCGTGTTCCAATGTTTTTGGAAGAAACCGGCGGACATCTCATATGGTCCAGGGGCTTTTGTGGGACTCATCGCTTTCACTGCATTTGCCACTTCTGCAAAAACCAGAGGCTTGGTGAGATTATGTCTTTGCTGAACAGATATTCTCCGAGAAATCAAACTTTGAACCCAGGAAGCGTCCGAGGGCCCCGAGGAAGAGAAGACCGTCTGGAAATGTTCCAAAGCTAGGTCTTGCATTTGGCCTTGATCATGAACCCACTGCCCATTTTGGTCTTGTAGAGCCTCGATGGAGTTAAACCACCTTCGGTTAGATGTCATGCGATGGAAAAAGCCAGTGTTTTTATCCCCAACATGAAGCCAATGTGTTTTTGCACACTGTCTCCATAGTTGTTCCTCATCATGAAGTAAGAGATTTATTTTGAATTTTGTCCTCTGTATAGCCTCATCCCTCTGATTAGTGGGCCTCTGGATCATAAGGGATTCTAATGCCATCTGATTCTGATCAATTGTCTGCCGTAAATTTCCCCTCCTCTTCCTATTCCACCTGGTTAGCGCTTTACTACATGCCTTGATCTTCCATCCAAGGAGATCAGTAGGAGGCACATCGGTGGAAGGAGCCGAACCCCAAATTTGATTTACAATGCAATGTGTTTCCTTGTCTCTAGCCCAGAAAAGTTCATATCGAAATTCCTTAGGAGGTCTTCGCTTGCTCCTCTTCGAATCCAACATCATCATTATGGGGCTATGGTCCGATGTGGCCACAGATAAGTGGAGTAATTTGGCAAAAGGATAAAGTGATAGCCAGTCTGGCGTCACTAGCCCCCTGTCCAAACGAGCTTCCACACGTTGGGGTCCCCTTCGATTATTTCTCTAGGTCATAGGTTGGCCGACATATCCTAAGTCCATTAGATTGCAGCTGTCCAAGGTATTACAAAATAGATCCATTTGGGCCTGAGATCGCTTCCTCTAACTAAGATATTCAGTGGGTCCCATGACTTCGTTAAAATCCCCCATGACTAACCACTATATGCTTGGCCCGCCCTTTAGTTACTCCAACATATGCCAGCTTTGATACCGGTTGTGTGTTTCCGGATGGCCATAAAAGCATGTGAAAAGCCATCCCAAAAAATCCGCATGGATGTGGTGAACAGAGAAACTCAGAATATTTACTGGATGAGCGTTATTCCATAGGAGAGCTAGACCCCCGCTTCTGGCAACTGAGTCCACCGCAAAACAACAGTCAACATTCAGTTTCCTTCTGATCCCCTCCATTTCCTTTGCTGAGCGTTTTGTTTCACTGAGGAAGATAAGAATGGGATCTTGTTTCCTGACCAAGTCGAGGAGGCATCGGATTGCAGGTGGGTTCCCAAGCCCACAGCAATTCTAGGCTAAGATAGCCGTGTTACATGAGGTGGGATTGAGGTCGTCCCTCAACCACCACCTCCTCCACACTGCATGATTCGGCAATTTTCAATTGCTTCTTGCTTTGTTGTTGCCCCCCAAAGTCACCACACTGTCCCCTTTTACTGTTTTCGTCCAAGTGACTCCCAAAATGTTGTCATCTGTCTTCCACCACCATGCCCCTTGCCAGCCTTTTCCATCTTCCTTTTAGCTTTATAGCAACAACATCACTCAAACACTACACATGATCAGTTGGGGCCTAACCAAGATGGCCTTGATGTAGTTCCTTTCATTAATGTCATCATTGGACAAGCCCCTTTGAGTAGTGTTGATAACATGGGCACCTGGGCATTCCAAAGCAGATGGGTTATGATCCTTGGAATGCAATATATTTTCATGAACATGGCAGCGCGAGGCAAACATTGCATAAAGACCCCCATCCTTGCTCATAAACATTAAGGAACCAACACTAAATGCTGAGCAGCATGATGGCTCACGAAATCAGCAGCAGAAGTCCCCGGGTCAAAACATGGTGGAAGAGATCTGGGTTGTAAGAGAAGGAGAAAGCTTTGGAGTGGATCCAGCAGTAGGTGTGTCCGTACCAGCAGTAGACATGTCCGCATGGTATCCAGCAGTGGGCGTGTCCGTGTGGTGTCCAACCAGTCTTAGCCTGCCATGCTCCTCACAGCCTGCATTGTCAGCCCAAAAGCCACCATTATTGCTTCGGGTCCTGCTGGAATAGGATGGGGAATGACTCTGGCAGTCAGGTTTTGCTGTCAGAACAGGTTTCCCACCATTGGCAATGAGATTGTTGTCGGCCTGACAGAATTTGGAGAGGAACCCCCCATCTGATTCATCCGTTTGGTCCCTACCCTCATTGACAGCATCCAAGTGGGAGATGCCCATCCCTCCTGTGTATTTACGTGGTGCCACTCGATTCCCCTGGTGATCCTAAGTTCGGAGTCTCATTGGTTTGGTTCCGGTTCTCAAACAGCTTCCATACCACATATCCGCTTCTAAAACCTGCTCATTGTTCTTGGAAAGCACCATACAGTCCTTATACGCATGTCCCATGACCCCACAATAGAAGCAAAAGACAGGGAGTTTCTTGTATTGGAAATTCACCCATTTCCGTTGTTGTAATTCCACTTGTATGAAGATTCCTCTCCTCAACGGTTCTGTACAATCAACTGTGACCAGCAGCTTCAGTTCCAAATCGTTGGCAATAATCTCATGCAGCACCTCAAACGATCTACCGATGCATTGTCCCAAGTAGTTCTTATCAACCAGATGTGGGATCCCCACCACGTGCACCCACATGGGCGTTTTGACGAGCACCACTTGTGCGGTAGTCATCTCCTCCTGGAGATCCTCAAGCAGCACTAGATTTCTCTCAAATAACCATGGTCGTCCCACCAAAATCCTTGTTTTGTCGGTCTGTTCAGAGAAAGAGATCCGGTACAGATTCTCCCCAATGTCTGTGAAGATGAAAGTGCCTCGCGTCCTCCATAGCCTCCTCATCGATGAAAGAAAATGCGCCCGGTTGTATGATTTTGAAGTCCATACAGAGCAGAGAAGCGCGTCTGCCTCGCCCGGATCGATCTTCTTAACTGCCCTCGTCGATATCGTCATGGTTTGAAGCTCTGCTTCGAGGAGATCTCCCTCACTTGGATTCATTTCCGTAGTCTGGATGCTCCCCTGCAGTGTGTTCACTGTCCCTCCTTGCCACTGCCCGCTAAGCCCCTGCCACATGGTAAAGCTCTTCCTCCCTTTTCTCCAATCAGAAAACGTTGAGAGAATGGATCACCTCCACCCCGTTCCGAGCGCGACTTCAGTCGCCTGTCAAAACGACTTGGGAAGGAACTGTATAGTATTGTTACTTAATATATAATATGTTGTATAGTATTGTTACTCCATATGTAATAATAATAGTAGTAGTACAAGAAAAAGAGGTCAAGTAACCGTACGCCGTGGGATCCGGGCTCTTTCATAAAAACCTATGAGATTGCGCATTTTTCATGGTGGAATGAAAAACCAGCTGGTCACGTTATTTATTACAATTTGTTTTACGATGCAACAAAAAATCATTTCAATTGTAATTTTGGGTGAGTTGTTCCTTATTAACTATAGATGTGTTTGGTAATGAATAAAACTTTTGATAAAAAGTCTTAGAGAGTAATAGTTGTCAAAGGATGTGATATGTTAGGAATAATAATAGTAGTAAAGAGGATAAACTTAAAATAGATAGGTTAGTTGTGTGGATAGTTTTGTAGAAATAATTAAAAAGTATGATAGTTGTATAGAAAAGTGTAAAAAAATAATTAAAAAATACGATAGTTGTGAAGAGTGAAAAGTTTTAGATTGAAAAGTTTTAACCCGACATTTTCTATCAATTGTCAAGCACACCCAATATATACAGAGAGAAGTTACCCTATGTATTTATATGCACTGAAAAATTACACTACATTTGGCTCGAAATAGGCTTTATACGCCTTTAAATATATTAATACTTTATATGATCATTTATCTATGTATAAATTATATCTTAAATAATTTACAATTTTAAAAAATTAGTATCTATATTAAACTATTTCGTTATGTTGATTTTGTGTCATTTTTAGATAAAGTCTATACACATCCAATTTAGATAAAAATTATTATGCTACTAAAAGAAATAATTTTAAATACAATGCATGAAACAAATGTACATTTTATGATCATGTGTAGCCCATTTTGAGCCATACCATAACTTACAATGCGTGTAAATATATAGGTTAACTACATATATTACACCTAGGGGTAGTAATCTAAGCGGGCGGTACTGAGTTAAGGTTTGCCCAACCCTGAACATACTTTTTAAAAATTGAGTTTAACCTTAATTTTTATACATTATCGAGACCAGATCAGTTGGACCCTTGCTTTTTTTTAATAAGTTCCGGGACAAACTTCTAGTTGGCATCGAGTAAAAAATGCGGGTCTAATAAAATAATTTTAAGAATTTATATATCTATCAAATATAAAGATACATCTATATTAAATTTAAATGTTATATGCTTCAATATTTTACTAATTATTAAAAAATACATTATTAATAAGACAAAATATGAGAAAATATAGTATAAATTTATTAAAAGAGGTTAATATACAATTATACATAGGTGTTATATATTTTTAAATTCTTCTTATTGATTCTTATATTGATTTCTGGATAAATTGATACTTCCACTGTTGATATAATTAATTATAAAAAATATAAAAATTTTGAAAGAAAATAATAATAATATTTAAACACATGTTTATAATTTTCAATAAATTAATACATGCAAATCGAGTCAGGACTCTTCAAGTCAGAACATGGTTGACCCACCTAACCCTATTTTTTCAATTCGAGTTAAAATTTCTAATCTATCCCTATACCGAGTAAAAAAATCTATCGATTTTACCCGGTCAAAAATAAGTCGGGTCAAGACCGGGTCACAAGTCAACTATTACTATTCCCACCCTAATTACACCCGTTTTTTTATTTTAAAAAAAAATTCATACAAATGTTAATATAGGTGTATTTAATCTATAAACCAAAATTTTCCTTTTTGGAAATGCGTATATTATTTTATATTTTTAAACATGGTATTTTAGTCATTTTAAATAATTCAAAATAACTAAAATACTCATGTTTAAAATTACAAAATAAATATATACAGATTTTCAAAAATGATAAATTTTGGCTTATTGATTAAATATACCTATATTAACATTTGTATAAAAAGAATTTCAAAATAAATTTTAAAAATGGTTTTGGCCCGGTCGCAAATGAGGCTATACACACGTTGAAATTATAAAAAACAATTGATCCATGTTCAGTGAACCACGAAATTAACCACCTAGAAAGTTGATAAGGATATCACGATTAATCAGAGTAGTTGAGAGAAATTTTTATAAGGATATCATGATTAATCAGAGTGGTTGAGACATTAGAGAGAGAGGGAGAGAGAGGGAAAGACGTTGAGCAGGTTCGGTTTTCTTCGAAAAAGTGAAGGAGAAGGAAAGATGAGATTGGGTGGCAGCCAGCAGCCCACCCACCGAATCCTATGGCTCGCTTTGCTGCAGTTGTTTTCCGTTAGAAATTGAAGACGACTCAAAACTAAATCGTTCAAGAATATGCCAGAACAAAGTTTCAAGAACCAACATTTGTGAATTAGATATATGGCAAAACTTTGTAAATATACCCAAATTTGGGAGAGAGAATTACAGAACTATCTTCCAAAAGATCCGATTAGATCGGTTGCTAGAGAAGGCAACTCCATGCTAGTTGCATAAGAAAGTAGACACGAAATGAATGGATAGAAAGCTAATTAATGAACGAGGTTGCCTTAGGATTATTGAAATTTAGAACCGGTGAATATATGGGATATAATTATAATGAGAAATGATCCTTTTAGCTCAAGCTAAGCAAATGTCTTGCTTAGCCCACCACAAAAAGCTAATTTACAACATTTTTTTTTCATGCACTTGTTTATCTAAATGTATTTATCATATAAACCAAATTTTATCTTTTTTAGGAAAAAAAATATTTATTTTTTTTTTTTGAGATTTTTAAAGACAGGGGTATTTTAAATACGTATATTTTTAAAATTTTCAAAAATATATATATACATATCTAAAAATGATAAAACTTGATTTATATGTTAAATATATTTAGATAAACATAAAAAAAAAGTGTTGTAAACAGGTTTTTTGAGGTGGGCTAAGTGAAGCATTTATTTAGTCCGAACTAACAGGATCATTCTTCAATGATGATAACAATAGGAATAGAAATCAGAAATCAATTTTGTTTCTCAACAAAAACGTGCATCAATCACCATTTTTCAGCTTTTCCATTGACACCACAAGAAAGTGGGTTGATCAATGAGCATGTTGCGATGTCACTATAATACAGCATGATCAGAGTAGGAGTGAGTTCAAGATAAAGAATACACCAAGATTGATAGGCTAAACATGAAGACGGTTTACAGAAACTTAAGGAATGGTGCAATACAAATGATTTTGTGAATCCCATCTAGTTAGAGAGCTTATGAAAATGAAACTTAGGATTCAACAGCATGATCAAATGTTACTAATTGATATTTCCAACAAACAACAGTGTGTATAATTTAATCAATCAGATAGAAAAAATAAATTGGATGTAAGAAAATAAATCACTATACCATGAACAGTTCAGAAGACAACGAACTTCAAAATGGACCAAAAATAGGAAAAGAAAGGCAACATTATACACAGCTCTTTCTGATTCATTTCTATGGATGGATACTGTTTTCTTTTTCATTTTCTATTTCCTCTTTCTTTACCTTGGTTGAATTGTTCAAAACCACTGAGATGGATACCGCAACTTAATTCTCTCCCTTGCTTTTTGATTTTATAGATCAACCCATGCACTATTATAGACATGAAATAGAGCCTAAGCCTATTACTTTCTATAGATATTGAAAACGAATACATTGTTGGATTTGGATGGGTTAAAGGAAACAAAGCAGAATCATTTTGTATAGAGAGAAGAAAGAATCAAGATGTAGTTCTTTGCCTCATCCATTTTGTAGCTGACCATTTCTCTCCTTCCAAAACCTCGCAACCACCATGGATGCTAAGCTTATCAGTTTGTCCGTCCAGGCCCTGGAGACATGCAAGAGATGCCATCAAACAAGTTGCAAAATCCCATTTTTGAGAAAATTCACAACGCTAAGCCCAAGTGCTCTCTGCTTGTTTAGCATGCCATGCTTGAAGGGGTCGAAATCCACAGCAATCAGCAGTCATAGTGGAAACTCCCCCCCGTATGGACAACCATAGTCACTGGTTGATAAATGGAAACAGCCACAATCCATAGGCAAAAGGGAGGTTAAACCAAATGGTTCTCTAGAATTGTTCTGATAAGAGTTGGTGGGCCAAAAAATTGACTAATCCACACCTCGGAAGGTGAATGAACCAATTATTTGGTTTGCTTGCCTGAAGAAGCATTTTAATACTGTGAACCAGTTATTTGCTGAATTATCTTTTAATTTTACGTTACAAAAAAAAGAGGTTGCTTTGTCATAATAGGCATATTGATGGTAAGTTGAAAGCAGACCATGCTCCAGAAAAGAACTGCATCTCCTTTAACAGGCTTCACACAAGTTCCTGTCACCAGTTTCCCTCCACAGAGGCATTCCGCATCTCCAGCCTAATTTTATTCAAGATAAGGCATAAGGGAATCAACCAAAACTCTATGTAATAATATGAATCAGCAACTAAAGAAGCACATATTGATTGTATAAAAATTTCAGAAACTACCATGCCATGCAATTAATATAAACTAACAATAATTCTGCAGATGAATGATGGTCAGTAATATTATGGTCTAGACATGGGTCCACTAACATGTTGCTCTTCTTTCTGACTACCTGTCATTGCAGGCTTACACTATTACTATTGCTTGCTCATTTTTTCTGCATTAACCATTGCCATGCGTGTTACTCCAGTCTCTCTTTAACTTGGATGGACCCACTGACTGAGAACATTTGCTACATCTCAACACATCATGCATGTGCTTATATGCGCACACAAACACACACAGCATGCACAATGACAAAAGACTAACACCCACCTGAAATACCAAAACACCCTCCCAATTCTGTGTTTCCACTTCTAGTCATACAATGACCTGAATTGCCATATATAGCTAATGATAGCGTTGATGAAGAATTCTATCAGGCATGCTAAAATTTATTTAGTTTAAATGTTATTTTATTTTAATTCTAGCATCTAGAGATTTGATGTTGATGAATGGTTTAGATTGTTTTAGGATTTTGTCAATACACATCTTACTAGAATTAGAATGAGGATTGCTTAGAATTAAGTCAGACTTGCTTAGGCTTTGTTTGGCTGGGCAATGAGCTGACTGACCAGCCACTAGTGCAGCACCTTCAAGGATAAGCAGTTTCAGGTGGCTTCTTCCAATAGCATTTTTTAAATGTATTTTTTTACATAGGATTCTGTGCACAGTGCCTGTTTACACAATATTTTAAAATAGTACTTCCAAGCCACCAGATGCGGGGCCAAATGAAGCCTTAGGGTGCGTTTGGTATGGTGAGATTGGGAATTGGAAATGGGGAATGCCAAAACTTAACTCATTAATTACCCAACTACCCTACTTTTTTTTTCATTTTTATCCTTTATTACAAGTATTTTCTCATATTTTTCCCTACGACTACCCTATCCATTTTTTACTGTATTTCCACTTTACACCTCTCGCGTCCATTCCAATTCCCCATTGCGCACTCCCATTCTCACATTACCAAATGGACCTTTAGTCTATTCCTTACCATAGTAGGGATTTAGTTTACTTGAATTGAAAGTCGAAATGCACCCACTAGAATTGCGATTGCTTGAGGGTTTTTCTTTTCTTATAAACAAATGCATTGTCTTAGGCAGTTACACATCAGAATGAATTGAATTGAGATTGGTTTCTTGGCATTTAAGTCTTCCTCCCCAATTTATCTCATTTTCCCTAAATGAGTAAACTCATCTTGGTTCTTCCCGTCTTCCCTTCCCATTAATTTGGGAGGATCCTTCCTCTTTGTTCTATTTCCGAACACTTCTGTTCTACATCAGGGATGCAACATTCTATTGCTAAAAATATATAAATTTGTACCTTCAGAAGGCAAACAGAATGCAAAAGTAGCTTCAAAGCCAAAGTTTCTACTTCACAATAATAATATGACATAGCCAATAAAGCTAGATAGAAGAAAGAATGTTCCAATTTCACTTTCAGTCTAACAATAACATCAATTCTCACAGATAAGGGCCGACATAACATTACATCAAGCATGCAACATTTTAGTTGTACTTCTCACAAATAGCACCTCTAGTTATTCAACCAGCATCCGGATAAACATGTCCAATGGGTTCAGATTTTGTATTGCAATTGTGCTCCCTTAACAAAATGAAGATCAAGTAGTGTAGAATGTGAAATAAGATAAGTGGAATGCATGTTAGGGTCATGGCCAATGTTTAATCAATAAGAAAACATCTCATATCTTTCAAGCCAAATTGACCTAATGGCAAACTCTGAACATTTTTTAAGAATTCATGAAGCCTGCCTCCCTGTTTCTCAAAATCTCATGTATTACCCAAATATTCTTACAGAAGGCCTATCTATCATTGTTCACTGACAAGTGACAATGCTAAGTGAATAAAAAGCAAAATTTTCTGAAAAAATCGAAAACAACCTCCCATTCATGCAGCAGAAGTGAAAAACTAAAAATATCACAAAACTCATGTAAATCTAGCACTGATCCAGTTCTGAAAGCTCCTATTTCCAGTTACTTCAATTCACAACCTCCAGTCCCAAAGGCAGAAACTTTAATGTTTCACTGAGACCAGTTCAATGGAAACGAGCAAACATCATTAATTTCTCCTACATAAATGGAAGGACATATATCATTTTGAAATAAAACTGCATGGGTGTTCAATTCTAGTAGTTAGTGAACAAAAAGTAAGGTTTTTGCAACGGAAATATCGAGGGATATCTGAAGTCATTTAAAACATGAGGGTGAATTTTTCCAATTCATCAGAAAACATTCAACATATGAAAAATGAAATAAAACGCTGAAATTTTAACGAAGAAGATTGCCTTGATTTGTTAATTTCTATACAAATTAGTATTTTGGCTACAAACCAAGAAACATGAAGATGGGTAAAATCCACCCAGTTTGCTTCAGCCTTTGTAGGTTTGTTGCAAAGGTGCTACTATGAGCTTTTCTCAATGTTAGAATAGTAGATAAATGAGATTTTGAAATGCAACATCAAGAATCAATAAATTATATGAATTTAAACATCTGATATAAGATGCACATTCCATTAGACATGTTCCTCGAGCAGCAGATGAAATGTGAATAGATTTGCAGATATACAGAGAAGAGTGGGGATCCATTTATTACATGATAGCTTCTCTCATCATGGAGTTGCACAAGCCACACAATAAAGTTCAAATAAGATACTGCAACCATCAAGGCACCCTGATGAGCAAAAGTCCAGATCTAGGTAGTTTGGTAAGCAAATACAAGATTGCTAATTTAGGGTTCAAAACCTAGTGATGCTACTCTTTTTTTTTAAAACGTAAACAATGCTACTTATTTTAAAGTTCAGGGGAGGGAGGGAGGGAGGGAGAGAGAAAGAGAGAGAGAGAGAGCAACAGTCTGTTGAATACTAACCAAAGGAAAGTATGTTTCACCACCAATGACATTATCACTTAAATACATGAGCATTGTAGCTATTCGTTGACCTCCACGTTTCAAGTTAAACTGCATTTGGAAGGATTTGAAAAGCTTTTAGCCACCTACAACGAGAATGAGTCCACCACTAGACTTGAGCATATCTTCCAAATGGTATGAAATTCAGCTTTTGGAAACATAATGCAACTCACGCTGTCAGCAAAATAGTCATGATGGGGCCTGTAAAATTGATTCTTCTCATATCTGAAACATAGCAACGTTAGTTTCTTCAGTAGAACTGTTTCAATAAATTGAGCTTTCCATGCAAAAAGGATGATGAGTAAAGAGTGCTACCGCAGAACTTGAATGAGCTCGCCATTCTCCACCGGCACTTGAGAAAATACCGAAATTCGTTCTTCAATTGCCTGAGTTCACAGAGGTAGGTATAAGCTAAAATATTCACATGTTTGGAAAAGAGAACCATGAAACTGAATCCCATAGAAGAGCATCAAGAAACAAGTCAATGCCGTTCTGAGATCAATAACCTTTAATGGAAAAAACTAAGCAGAGAAAATAGCAAAGAACACAGGATGAAAATTTACTCTACCGCTAAACTAGTAAGCTGGTTGAATGGCCATCATAAACTCTAATTGCATAAGTTGATAAGCTAGAAATAATTCAGTATCCTCGGATATTTAAAAGGTCGTATCAAGAGATTTTCTTATGAAGTTTAATGATGGAGATCGTGCCGCACTACCTCTAATTTACAGAGGTGCAAAAGTAGAAATTAGGGTTTCCTTTATTGTAATTTTCATTGTATTATTTTGGGGTCTTCCTTATTATGGTAGGACTTGATTTAATTGAGAGGACATAGGTAAGAAAGTAATGCACTTTGCTTGAGGATATGAGAAGAAAGTTTCCTCTTTATATAAGAAAATGTACCTTGCTGCCAGTATGAATGGTTATTCCAACCACTTCACTTCAAGACAAAGCAAACATCAAAACAACCGGTTGTATTTACAACCACTTGATTTATATATTTTTTTCACATCCAATCCATCCATTGGGTTTAGAACTATTTATTAAGCCTATATACAAAAAATTAAATGAATTGAAGATTGTTATAAATAATCTTAAAAGATATAAGCATAAAAAAAACTTGTGCATTCACTCTTATTATAGATTATGTAAAAATCTCATGCCATGCATATTAATAGAGTAAAATATAATTGATGAATTGGATTTTAAAAAATATTTGCAATCAAAAAGAGAAAAAAAATTTCATTCCTTCATCAAGTGCTAATAAAGTGATTCCTCAGTCTTCCCCGTGTGGCTCGGATTGGCGAAGTGGTCGTGCTCGGAGCCGGGTGGAGGTTGGAGAGAGGTGCGGGCAGCGGTGATTGAGGGTGGAAGCGGCAGGCTTAGGAGACTAAGGACGGGGGTAGGAAGCTTCAGGGGAAGGTGGATTGGAGAGGACGATGGACCCGAGCAACGCTGACTTATTGGGGGAGGAACTACAGACGCTGGAAATTTCAGGGGAGGCGATGAAGAAAGTCCAGCTGGGGGAGGAAGATGCGGTGCTTTGCTCTATATGGTCGTCGAAGAATTACAATCGGGAGCTGTTTAAGGCGATGATGAGACGAGTGTGGAGGACGAAGGGCACAATCCGGTTCTTGGAGCTGGGGCAAAACCTCTTCAGGGTTTCATTCTCGGACTCAAGCGACAAAATCAGGATTCTGGAGGGGCGTCCATGGTTGTATGATCGCTGCCTCGTCCTTCTTGCAGACCTGAAAGATGAAGTTGACCTTGCACATCTGGTGTTTGTAAAAACTCCCATGTGGATCCATGTTACGGGCATTCCTTATTTAATTGACAAGCAGGTTCTGGGCACTTCTATTGGAGGTTCGTTTGATAAGGTGGAGGAAATGGTAACTACTGAATCTGAACTTAAGCTCAAAGTGGAGATTGATTGCAGCAAGCCATTGAGGAGAGGTATATTTATCAAGGTGGGAAATCAGCAGAGGATATGGGTCAGTTTCCAGTATGAGAAGTTGCCACTTTTCTGCTACCAGTGTGGTGTTATGGGACATGTTTTTAAGGAGTGTTCTTCAGTGTCTATGGAAAGAAGGGCATTGGTTGAAGCGGATATGCCATATGGCAGCAGTCTGCGTGTTGGAGCCAGGCCGATCAGATTTCGAGATGAGAAGGAGCAGGGGAACAAGGTGAGGCCGGTGCGCTACTTAGGTGGTAAGTTATCCACTAGTTTACTAATGCAAGATGAAAGTGGTATCAGGGGTGATGGGGGCTGCGTGGGGACCTCGCCAAATGGGACCAGGGAGGAGGAAACAACCCAAAGAAGTGCAAGCGATATTGATGCTGCTGATCACCTTGCATCTCCAGGAAACTGGTGCACGCGGCAACAACAGCATGATTCCCAGTCTGGGATCTCCAAGATGCGGTTGCCAAATACCGGGGGGCATATGGAGATTATACCTGATAGGGATGGGGGGTTTGACTGCTATAGAGCTGACAGATGCGGGGCGGATGAATGCACTGACAGGGGCTGGTCGGAGGAGGGTGCTGGACTGGCAGGCACATCTAGCGGGGGATTGGGAAAGGCAATTTCTGTCATGGTTCAGGTGCAGTCTTCCTCATTCAGCGATCCGACTACAGCTTGTGTGAAGGGGGGAGATTTGGGGTTGCTATCTGAACAGGTTGGGGGAGGTAAGGAGTGTAGACAATTTGATGATTGGAAGAGGACAGCGGGGGGCGTGGGGAGCTGTGTTATGGAGGCCGAAGTTACTAGGGGAAGAGGAGTAGGGAGGGGGCCAGGTGGTGGAATTGGACATCGAATAGGAGAGGTTGGCTTCACTGAGTCTCCTATTCCTTCTATGGGTGAATCATTACAAAGTCGTAAAGGAAAATGGAAAAGGAAAGCAAGGAGGGGGGAGGGGTTAAGGGATTCTAGCATGAATGGAAGCACAATGCAGTCAAAGGAGGAGGGGGCAAACCGAAGCTCAAGTTGAAGCGCATCAAATATTGAAGCGGTTGAAGGGGAGTGAGACCACAAGGACTATGGAGGTGGAGGGTGAGGGGGGTCCCCAGCCCCGCCTATATTAAATGGCTCTTATTGCTTGGAATTGTCATGGGCTTGGGAACCCACGTGCAATTCGATGCCTTCTTGACATGGTCAGGAAGCAAGTTCCCAGGCTAGTGTTCCTCAGTGAAACGAAACGGAATGCAAAGGAGATGGAGGGCATTAGGCGCATGATGAAGTTTGATTGTTGCTTCACGGTTGAACCGGAAGCAAGAAGGGGTGGATTGGCACTATTATGGAACAACGGGGACCCTGTCAACATCCAGAGCTTCTCAAAACACCACATTGATGCTGGTTTTCAGGACTGGCGTTTCACAGGCTTTTATGGTCACCCGGATACGCAGAGGCGTCCGTATAGTTGGTGTAACCTTATTCAGCTGAGTGAACAAAGTGATACCCCGTGGCTTGTTATGGGCGATTTCAACGAAGTTTTGGGTCCAACAGAGTTTGTTAGTCAGAGGATGCGAGCACAGGGGCAGATGGATCTATTTTGTAACACAGTAGACAGATGCAACTAACTGGACATTGGGTTTGTGGGGCCACCTATGACTTGGAGCAATAACCGAAGTGGGGCCCACAGGGTGGAGGCAAGATTGGATAGGAGACTCGCATCACCCCAATGGCTCACCCGATTCCCGCATGCCAAGTTCTTTCATGTGGCTGCCTCAACGTCCGACCACTGCCCGCTTCTTCTAATTCTTGACTCCTTGGGTAATATGAGGCGGCCTCCTAGAGAGTTCAGATATGAGTTGTTCTGGGCAAAAGATAGAGAGGCCCATCGACTTGTCCACCGGGACTGGTCTACACACACATTGGATGGCATGCATACACAGTATATTTTGGGGAGGAAGATCCAATCGTGCAGTCGCGTGCTTCAAAGGTGGAATCGAATGAAAAGAGGTAATCTTCGTCGAGCTATTGAGTCGGCGCAGAAGGAGCTTGCTACTCTTATGAGCCAACGCCCTACGGATTGCAGAGATGCAGCAATAAAGGACCTCAAATTTCGTATTAACGCTCTGCTTGAGGATGAAGAACAGTTATGGAGGCAACGCGCAAAGACTCACTGGCTCCATGAGGGGGACAAAAATACGGGGTATTTTCACAGGATGGCGTCTAACCGCAAAAGGGCAAATGGCATTGACGCCTTGCAGGACGCCAAAGGTAGGTGGATCCGGGACCAAGACAAGATGTTGAAGCTGGCGGTGGACCACTTTTCCTCTACATTCTCATCGACGGGTCCGACAAACTTTGGGTGGACAAGTAACAGTATCACGAGGCAGATTACTAATGACCAAAGGCAGGCTATGATAAAACCGCTCCAAATTGGTGAAGTCGAGGCTGCGGTGAAAGCTATGTGCCCTAAAAGGCCCCGGGACCGGATGGAATGTCTGCGGGGTTCTTTCGGTCACACTGGGCAACGGTGGGCCAGGATGTTTTCAAATGGTGCAAGTCTTTTATGGATGGTCGTGACCCGCGTGAGCTTGATGATCATCTCCGGGCTATGAACTCAACTACCTTGATTTTGATTTCGAAGAAGGTCGGTGCTCAAAACCTCTCACATTATCACCCCATTAGCCTGTGCAATGTGGCTTATAAAATTCTGGCGAAGGTCTTAGCGAATAGAATCAAGGTGGTGCTGGATGATATTATCGGGGAACAGCAAAGTGCGTTTGTACCTGGCCGACTCATCACGGACAATATGCTGATAGCCTACGAAGCGATCTACTCTCTCAAGAGGCAGAGGTCTGGGAATCGCTGGGAGATTGCTATTAAACTTGATATGTCAAAGGCATACGATCGGGTTGAGTGGATCTTCTTGAAGCAGGTCATGGAGGCGCTAAATTTCAGCCCAATCTGGATCAGTTGGATTATGAGCTGCTTATCGACGGTGCAGTATAGGGTCAGCATTAATGGATTCAAATCTGATTATTTCTATCCGTCGAGGGGCCTAAGGCAAGGGGATCCACTGTCTCCCTATCTATTCATTCTGTGCGCTGAGGGGCTATCTGCCATTATCTCGAAGGCTGTTGCTCAGGGTAGTATACGGGGTATCAAGCTAAACCGGACTGGGCCTCCAATTACTCATCTTCTTTTTGTGGACGATGCCCTCATTTTCCTTCGGGCTTCGGACCAGGAGATCACATGCTTCCTCAATATTCTCCAGGTGTACTCTAACTCATCGGGGCAGGTAGTCAATGTCGATAAAACTGCGGTGTTCTTCAATTCGAACATGGATTGCGCTTCAAGGCGGGACATAACCCAACTGCTTGGATCAAGGGGTAACGAGCTTCAGCACTATTTGGGCCTTCCAGCATGGCTAAGTAGAACTAAGAAGGGAATGTTTGCGAACCTCAAAGCGCGTATTTGGCAAAAAGTGCAGGGTTGGAAGGGGAGACTCCTATCATGGGGCGGAAAAGAGATATTAATCAAGGCAGTTGCCCAGGCCATCCCGTCATACTCGATGAGTATATTTCTATTGCCTAAGTCTTTCTGCCATGAACTCAATGGGATGCTGAGTAGGTTCTGGTGGGGCGAACAAGGAAACAAACGCAAAATGAGTTGGGTAGCCTGGACAAATATGTGCAAACCAAAGCTATCAGGCGGACTGGGGTTCAGAGACTTTATTTGCTTTAACAAGGCGCTCCTTGCAAAACAAGTATGGAGATTATCCTCCCGTACTAACTCATTATGCCACAGGTCCCTTAAGGCGCGTTATTTTCCCAATGTTGATATTTGGCAATGTCAGGAGAGTGCTTCTGACTCGTTCACTTGGAGGAGCATTTTGAAAGCAAGAGACGCGATCAAAGAGGGAGTCAGGTGGCGAATTGGTAATGGCAGACGGGTTCGCTTCTTTAAGGACAGGTGGTTGGATTCACGGGTAAACAAGGTGGGCCCCCTTCCTTCATCCATCTCGGATGATGTGAAGGTCTGCAGCTTTATAAATGAGGATTCGCACTCATGGAAGGACTTAGTGGTGGCTGTGGCGGGAGAGCATGGGTGGCAGCAGATCAATGAAATCCCACTCCCTCAATCGTCGGAGGAGGAGGATGCCCTGTTTTGGACACGGGAACCCAGTGGGGTATTCACTGTCAAATCAGCCTACAGATTCCTTACGTCAAGGGATGATATTTTCTCAAACGCTGCTGTCTACCAGGCGGTATGGAGGACAAAGCTCCCAAGCAAGATTCTCATATTTGGTTGGAGATTACTCAAAAATGCCCTTCCAACGCTTGTGAATCTATAGCGGAGGGGTATTGGTGTGGATACCTGTTGTTTGTTTTGCAGGACCGTGGCTGAGGATGCGGATCATCTGTTCCTTAACTGTATTTGCACGAGGGGTGTGTGGACCGGGGTCGGACGTCCTACCCCCCCGGGGGAGACTATATGGGAAGTGGTATGTTCTCTCTCTAGGAGCCGCAGTTTGTTGGACCTGGGTTTCTTTCTTCTCTGTTGTTGGAGATTGTGGTTTATGCGAAATAGGTTCAGAGATGAGGGGCACAACCCGGAGTTCTCGTGGATTCCCGATTGGTGTCATGACTTTTTGGAGCAACATAGGAGGGCAAAACTGCTTTGTCTTGATGGGATGATTGACAGACCACTGGTGCCTCGATGGACTAGGCCGCCGTTGGGAGCGTTCAAGATCAATGTGGATGCCCGGAAACACAGAGATAGGCGGTATACGGGATATGCGGCAGTTATCCGGGACTCGGAAGGAGGCTTCATAGCGGCCAGAGGGTGGCGTCGAAGCGGGGTGACAGAACCGCTTCTCATGGAAGCAATCGCGTTTCTTTTGGGTGTAAAGTGGGCCCTCCAAATTGGTCTGGGCCATGTTCAGGTTGAAACAGATTCTCTTCTTCTCTTCAATTTCCTATCTAATGAATTGGTTGTGTCTGCGCCGGCAGGGCATGTGATTGCGGAGATAAAATCTATTTTGGCTGACTTGACTTTGGTGTGCCCCCTTCATGTATTAAGGCAAGGAAATAGGGTTGCTCATTCCTTGGCTGATTTTGTTTCTGTATCTTCTGTGGATCGTCATATATGGTGGGGGAATCCACCCCGTGTAATTGTGGAACACATCTGTACAGATAATTTTTTGGCAATGTATTGCTCGGACCCCCCTACCCCCCCCCCCCCACTCTTTCTACCTCTGAAGGGTTTGGGATTGGCATGGATCCTTTTCATCAAAAAAAAAAAAGAGAAATTATATTGAAGATTCTCTCACATATATATGGGCTTCCAATCTCCTACGGCTGACTGTATTGTTGGCATAATACATCAGCAAAATGTTTTTTTTTATTTTTTATCCATATATGGGTCTTAGATCTTTCGTCCTACGAAATTTGGCATTTTAAATTTGATTTTTTTTTAAAAAAAAGGTCTAAGTAATTGCTAAATTTCACGGGATGAAAGATATGGGTAAGATTTACATAGCATCATTATCATCATCATAAGTCATCTCCCACCTAGGTGAAGTTGGCTCCATGGATTTTGTTGCACTATTCTTGAAGATTTGAAACTAAATTTTCGGTAATCTTTCATATTTTCATATCTTGTTTAATTATTTCAATCCATTTTTTTCGGCCTTCCTCTTATTCTCCTACCACCTTCTACTTGGATAGACTCTGTCCACCTAACCCGTGTCATTTTAGGCATCCATTTAACATGACCAAACCATCTTAATCTATTTTCCTTCATTTTATCACCTATCAGTTTCACTTTAGGATTCTCTTGGATTACTTCATTTTTAATTTCATCTTTTCTTGTTTTACCACTCATCTACTTAACATTCTTATTTCCGTTACGCTCGTTCTATGTGTATATTGTTCTTTAACTAACAAACATTTTGCCCATAAAGCATCACTGGTCTAATCGTTGTCTTATAAAATTTTTCCGTTAATTTGATTGAGACTTATCGATCACATAAAATTCCTGATCCATTTCACTATTTCTTCTATCCTGCTTAAATTTTATGTATTATATCTTTTTGATTTCCCAGTTCTCTTAAACTATTGACCCTAAATGCCAGAAGCCATTAGTTCTTGTTACTGCTTGATTTGAGATCTTAATTGATTCCTCATCTAGGTGCATACTATTATTAAAATTGCATTTCATATATTCAGTTTTTGTACAACTAAGGGAGTATTTGTTTATACCAAAAACATTTCAAACTAAAACTTTTCAATCTAAAACTTTTCGCTCTCCGCAACTACTTTATTTTTAATTATTTTTTCGCTTCTTCCTATACAATTACCCTATTTTTGAATCATTTCTACACAACTACTCATACATTTAACTTATTTATTCTAACTTTATTCTCTTTACTCGTCATCACTACTATTATATCACATCCATTTTTTTCATCTCGAAAACTTTTACACCAAAAACTTTTCATCAAAAGTTTTATCATTTCCCAAACACACCCTAATTCTGAAACTATTATATTCTAAAGCATCTTTTCACTTATTCAATTTCAAATTTACTCCTCTAATTTCATTTATTAGAACAATGTCATCTATAAATAATATGCACCAAAGTACTTCTTCTTGTAGATGTCTAGTAATTTCACTTATCACTAAAGTGAAACCTATTTTAACTAGGAAATCCCCACTCATGGAATTCGCATTTGTTATAGCTCTCTCATATATATCTCTAATAGTATCAATATATCTATTATCAATGTAAATCCAGGTAAGATTTACATATGTATAAAAAAATCAAATAAAAAATAATTTTCTAACTACATGTTGCGCTTGCAATACATTTGGCTACAAGAGATTCGTAGCCATATATGTGCTTGTGAATTGTGTATATACATATATGTGTGTGTGTGTGTGCGTGTGATCTAATACAACCCATTGCATTGAAACTTCCACTCAACTTTTTGATTTTTTTTTTTTAGTTTAAAAATTTTATTTGAAAAATCTAAACAATTTAGAGGATAATGCTTCAATGCTTGCGTGAGTCACTTTCTAACAAGTTTTTAAAGAAATTTACGGATGTGGCTCCTAATAAGTTGGCTAATGAGTCACCTCCTATGAGAGATCCAAAATTCTATTGATTTAATTTGGGATCTCAATTTTCTAATTTGCCTCATCATTGAATGAATTTAAGGGAACATGTTGAACTTTTTTAAAATGAGGGCGTGTTTGGGAAATAATAAAACTTTTAGATGAGAAGTTTTTGGTATAAAAAATTTTGAATTGAGAGAAAATGATGTGATACGATAGAGGTAACGATGAGTAAAGAAAATAAAATTAAAATAGATAAGTTTAATTGTATGGGTAGTTATGTAGAAATAATTGAAAGATAGGTTAGTTGTATAGGAAGATGTGTACAAATAATTAAAAAAATTAAGGTAGTTGTAGACGGTGAAAAGTTTAGATTGAAAAGTTTTGGTTTAAAAAGTTTTGGTGTTTAAGAAACAAACATGCCCTTAAACTACAGGTGGGGCAGTTGATCAAAAGAAGTTTCATTTGTGAAAGCTTAAGTCCATGTACCATACTTTGTTGACTCCAAAGAAAGATCATCAAGAAGATACGTAGACAACCAAGCAATAAATAATATAGCCATGAAATATCTCTCTCCAATACCAAAGGATATGTGGGTTTAAATGGTTTGTTCACAATGGCTATCTAAGATTGATCTCAAACATGGAAACCAACAAATTCAAATTAGAACTGTCAATAAATGGAAAACACATATAATATTCGAGATGACTTATATGAATGGCCAATAATGCCCTCTAGATTATCAAATGCACCTATAATTTTATAAAGGATGATGGCTCAAATTTTGCAACCATATATTGAAAAATTGACCCACGAAAGAATAACTTGGTCATTTGAGGTAAGTTCTTGCACTTCGAATCGAGAAATGATTTATTGATCTTTATAATGTATTTTGATGTGAACAGATGTGAACTTCTTATGGTGTCAACCAATTGTTTAAAATGTACTATTCAAAGGTGGGTTTATCAAAATTTACTGAAAAGTCCCTTTCATGAAGTTTGTAGTTTTCATGCGTTAGTGAGTTTTTTAAAGTGTTTTATTAAAGGATGTAGTCCCATCATAGCACCCATAATAAATTGCATGAAAAGAAATATGTTTCAATGGTCCAAGTATGCATTTAGAACATTCAATGAGATTAAGAAAAAAATGATGGATCCCAAATTCTCAAAGGTTAGGATTTAGTATAGTGGATGCCCCATAAGTTAAGATGGTTCTCCCATTGGACATTACAATGAGAAAATTAATAGAGCTAAGCAACAACATTCTACTAATGAATTGGAGGTATTGTCTTTAACCTCAAGAATTTGTGCTCTATTCTAACCATCAAGCTTGGAAATATTTACAATCACAATAAAACTCAATACAAAACTTACCATGTAGATAGAGTTTTCTCTAGTAATACACTCTTATTTTTAAACAGCGTGCTAGAGTGGAGAATAAACCCGTTGATGCCCTCATTCAAGTTGCAATTCTTCAAACTACGAGTGTTAATGTCGTAGGGACTAATAGATTGAAGTTCAAAGATTAAGTCTGAATTCTGTATTATTTTTTCAGAGGTGCAGAACTGAAAACATCAAGAAGTTAATTTTGTGATGAAAGAGGTTATCTGCTCAAGGAATCTAAATCATATATCCCAGAACTTCATTGCGTAATTTTTTAACCGAGTAATTACATATTGGAGGCATAGTAGGATATTTTACTAGAAATAAGACTCTATTCATAGATCAAGACAGATTTTATTGGCCTTGAAAAGGGGTGGTGCTAGGACTGTCTATATGTCAAATATGTCACTGTGTCCAGTGTCACAGATAAGGGTTCAATGCGGACCAAGTGTCCACAGGTCAAACCATTAGATACCCTAAGTTGAGTACTAATCGATTCTTATTTTCTTATCCACGGGTTAGGTCGGTTCAAAAATACTTGGTGAAATTCAGGAAGGCTCTGGATTCCTAATTAATCCACTAATGTATATACGTGAACAGAAGCTATATCAGATCTACACATGGACAAATTCCATAGATTGGGCATTAAATTAGAAATCTAGATATTCATGCTACTTGTATTAAATTTTCAAATATCCCGCACGCCAAGAACAAAACAAGAATAATAGCAATATGGGTAAGAGAATTACCTTTTGACTATGATGTAAATTTGGTGCATTTTAAGGGTACATTTAATAACATGTAAAAGTATTAAAAAAAACTTCACACTCCTTATACATTTTGATATGATTTGACATTTTAATTACCTAATTACCCTGTTTTTTATTATTACCTCTACATTTAAATTACATTTTCACATCCTTCCAGACAAGTACAACTACCATATACCATATCTATCTCACATCTTAAAAAATTTTCTGATTCCTACTTTTACATATTCCTAAATTACCATAGTTAGACAAGAAAACTGGGTATAAACATCATTATAAACACACCCAACGAATGTGACTTTTGAAGATGTACAATGACCCATCATGGTGAATCATTTAAAATTTATTTACTTTTTAGTACTAAAATATAATCAAATGACATGATAAACTAATCCAAACAAATAAATTTAATTTTTATTGTAAATAATTTATAATGCAGTATGTGATGATCCCTTGTGGCCAAAAAAAAGTTGCAAAATAAGTCCTTTAACATAATTTGTTTCTTATCTACTCATTTTATAGTAGTGCCACTAAATGGAACTCATACTCATGATTTAAGGGTCCTTTTATATCCCACTTTGTAGTGGGCAAATTAATACTTTAAGGTTGATTTAAGTTGTTTAAAATATAATAAATATCTTCAAATAACAAAACAAATTCCAAAAATATTAAAATAAACTAATTTATTTTTAAATTTCTGATGTTATCATATATCATCAATGTTTGTTAAAAACCGGATCGGACCGGCTGGTTCAACCGGTTCAACCGGGAACTGTTCACCTAGCCGGTCCGATCCAGCCCGGTTCCGGTTGGGTGAATCAACTCAATAAGAACCGGCTTAACCGGCGATTTGATCAGATTTTCGATCGTCCAGGCTAACCGATTCAACAGGTTACTAAAAAAATAAAACCACATCGCGCTCAATTCTCTCTGATTCAACCCATTCTCTCCCAAATCCCGCCTGAAATTTCACTGCACCTTGAATGAACTAGCCACACTCTACAAGCTATTTTACCCTATTTTGAGGAAATATCTTCTCTTCACATTCAACCCCATTTTGCCAAATTCCCTTCTGCAATTTTGAATGTCGATTGGCCAGCATCTCGTGTCAACCCTCTATATTTGGCAAAATTTTCCAACACCGACGACCAGCAGCGAAGCAACAGCATCATCTTCTTCTTTCCTCCGACTGGCAACCTGTCTCTTCAGTCATCCCTGCTTATTTGGCTGACTTTTTCGAATGGTAGTGACATCTTTCCTCCAGCCGGCGACTTAATCAGCAACTCTTCACCACAGTTTTTCCAAATGGCTGTGACGTCTCTTTCGGTCTTCCCTCCAACCTCTTCCTTAACCTGCAGTGACATCTTCTTCCCTAACCGGTAGCACAGCAGCCCGCAGACAGCAGAGGGATGCATTTGGCAACACACAAATGTCTTCTTCTCTAGTTGGCACAGTTCCCCTACAAAAGCAATCGAAGGTATTGATTGGAATTTATGTTCTTCTTTTATATGCTGGTTTTAGCTTTATACTTCCGCAGTTCTGTTTAGTTCGGGGCTTCGATCTATGAATTTGAGTTCTATTTTTTATTAGAATTTGTGTTTCGCTTACTAACGTAGTCGAGCTATTAATTTCAGAATCTGATGTAGGAATTATTTTTTGTTCTGTTTAGTTCTTTTTTTGATTGGTTCGGTTTAATTCTTTCAATTAATTTCTGTTCGGTATATTTAAGCTATTAATTTCTGCCAAATTTATGATTGTTGTTTAAAGTTTTGCCTAATTTCTGATTTTTGCTTGGTTATTGCTTGAATGCATAATCATTGCATTGCTTTTTGTATTGCAAATTAATAGCTTGAATGCATAATTATTGCATTGCTTTTTATATTTGACTTTTTAACTTCTATCTTATCAACTGATAACATATTTTACACAAATTATTAATACACTAGTTCAATCTAGTTTTCACAAACGGTTAAACAGGTTGGACCAGAACAAGTCATTGACCGGTTTGTTAACCGGTCCAGTTCTGACAACATTGTATATCATCTAACCAACTTAACTATTTCATGTGGAAGATTTTAATATAAAATAACATTTCATTCATATAATTTGAATAAATTAAATTAACATGACATAAACATTATTCTAATATGGAGAAAAACCTAAAGCAAAACAATAGATACTAATTCACAATGTCATAAATAATTTTTAATAATGAATACATGATGTGGGACTAGTCACCGCTCACTCTGACTCCCCTCATAACTAGGGTCAGCTTGCCGAGCCTTGGATTAGATGGTCCCTAGACCCCAGCTCTGCTTAGCACCTATCACAAGATCATTGCCCACTAGCACGAATTGTCGCAACTCTTGAGGAAGGCGCCACTTAAACCTACCCTTCCACTAACCTAGCACGAGCTATCCATCAAATGTTGTTTTCGATAGTCAAATCTCACCTACCCACATTTGGGAGTGGACAAAATGGCCAACTATCCTAATATATTGCCTGGGGAAGGCCCAGATTTACTAACAAGTACTAACTAATGATCACGGTAGACCCTAGGCTAAGAATTCCTCCATCTTAGTGCCTTCCATATTCTATCGATCGAGAGGCCAGAAGTCATTTGAGACTAAGGAAAACAATTTTGAAACGGAATACAATCTAGCACTTGAAGCAAATCTCCCATGGAACTAATACTTGGTACCAAATACAAATCCTTTCATAATACATACGTTACGAGAAACCTACAGTCACGGGCAAGAATTTTCATCCAAGTGGCGAGGGAACTTTTAACTTGAAATTTTGACTCTTTTGAAGACCATGCATCTCACACGACATTGCAAGTTTTCTATCCTAGAAGGAAAGCCACTTTGACTATAAAGGAAAAATTTGCAAAGGAAAGCAATTTAAAGTGAAAATGAGTAAGACTGAATGAAGTTGACAATAGGATAAGGTATCCATATCATTTGGCCTTATAAAGTTTTGAAGAATGTTTAAGCTCCTACCGGTCCTTTTGTTGTTTATTGTATATGTGAAGACAAATAGAGGTATAGAAGCCCTACAATTAGAAAAAGCAACAGCTTCTAGCGTCAAAATGGTTAGGCCATGGAATAGACTAGAATTTTCTTAAATATGGTAATCAAAGAATTTATCTTCTCAGAACACACCACTTTAAATTCTGCTGACTCTGTCCTAGTCACAGCAAAATAAAGGAAGAACACTTACAGCAACTCATAAACAAAGACAAAACAACGCAGGAACCTTTTTGTTACATCTTATTTTTCCAAGACTTAAACAGCAGCAAAGCAGAATATTCAGAATACTCTAGCTGTAACAAATTCACAGCGAGAAGCAAGTTTCACAAACCATTCTACATCCTAAGAATACAGATGGCAAGATAAATTATATGAGAATAGGGCAATGGCTTGGCAATACCATGTTCTGATTTAACCATTGACTTTATGTGGCCATTAAAGGATACACTTCAAAGGATCAGGAATATGATTCCATTTTCAAGTAAAAGGGACTAACCTTTACAAGTGGAAAATTCCGCTCATCAGGATTTATAAACATTCCAGAGCTTGTGCGAACATCACTTCTAATTCCCTGCAGATAAATGAGCCACGGGAGAAAAAAGTGCTATCATGTCGAGAATCTAGGACATGGACTAAAATGTTGTGCTAAATGCTCTCACAAGAAATCTAAATCATTTAAGCATTATAAACCAATAACATATACATCTTGAAGTTTAGTCTTCAACATTTGTCTCTGAGTTCCTCCAAAAAAGAAAAAAAAAAAAAAAAATTATTCTTTAAATGTATGATAAGAATTTAATAGCACTTAAATGTTAGACTTCCAAAATATTTATGCTTGAAGTGTATAAGGGAATTTTTTTTTTTTTTTTTTTTTTTTTGATGTAAAGTGTATAAGAATTTAAAGGCACTTAAATGTTAGCGGAGATACACATATAGAATTAGGATTTTAAGAAACTGAAGATTAAGAAAGATGAAATGAGTAAAGAAGTCTAAGGAACTAATGATAGTACTACATTCAGATGGGCACCTATTTGCTTGTGCAATAGAGTTGACAAAAAAAATAACTAACAAGATATAATTTAAAGAATGAGGGAGAAACACAGCTACAATAATCCATTCTCATTAAATCTACAATATCTTTGATCTATCTTCCTGGCATATCATTTCAGCAATCATTCTGTAACAACAATATAGCTATCAAAATATAAAGAGGGATTGAATTCCACCCAATATGCGCATTTATTGAGATTTTAATAAAAAAAATAATTATATATTAAATTTTATTTATGGCATTTTCATGATTACTGAAAATTTTTATTCGAAAGAATTTTGGAAGTTAACTAACTCTTTCTAAATTATGTTTTCTCCGTACAATTAACTTGGAACTTTTTTGTAAATGATATGTAATCTAGATATTTGGAAGTTAATATCGTGTGGCAAATCAATTCAAGACCATTTCATTTGGGACATTTGGATCCATGCCAATGAACAAGTAAATTATTTTTCATCCATACCAACGATTTAAAAATTCTTAAAAATTTGCCAACAGTTTTCAAAATAAATTACATCTACTCCAAAATCCTTTAAAATTTCCAAAATGCCCCTATAGCCATCTTCCCCAAAAATCATGCTGATATACATTAGAAAGACTGTTCTTGTAAATATGATGATCTGGAATTGGAATCATGGTTTTGATTTTTCTGCTTGGAAATATCCTAATATTGATGACCTTGAATTAGAATCACATGGTTGTTTTAATTTTCAAGTTAGAATCTCCTAATATTGATAAGCTCGAACTGGAACTGTTGTCGATGCAAGCAAAATAGTAAGCACATGTTTTGCACAATCAACAACCACAATGCCCCAAAAACTCAAGTGAGAAAAGTGAACATAAGAAGCTGCAAACCAATTTCAACAATCATTAGAGCATTATCATGAAAGCGTTTTCGTAAGCTAACAAGAATTTTTCATGGTTGAAAGAATTCTGTAGGTAACCTAGCAAGGAAGCTAGTTCATTACAAAATGGAAGAGGGTATAAGACTATAGCTTTGGGGTTATTTATATATCAAGAGAAGAGAAAACAATTATGCAAAGATGATCATTCTAAAGGATTTTAAAAGGATTTTGGCATGGATGCATTTAGTTTTGAAAAATGTTGGCATATTTGAAAAAAAATTTAAATCTTGACATGGAGGACAATAGTTTACTTTTTCATCAGCATGAATGCAACTGCCCTTTCATTTTTAAAAAAAAAATACTACTGCTACTGCTACTATTTGACGAATCCTACATAAGCTTATTAGATGAACCACATATTCACCCACAAAGACCAAGGATCCTAAAAACCTGAGCAGGAAAGGGACTTTATCATGGATTTCTCAGACTCTATCCACATTATCCACGATGATATTGATATTATTGCGAGACATTGATAATATTATTGATCTGTTATGGGAAAAAAATGCAATGGGGACTTTTTTTTTATCTATTCAAACAGAAAGTTCATGCATTTGGAGATTCCTTTTTTTTTTTTTTTTTTTTTTGCTTCAATACCCAACCAAACCCAACTTTTCTCTTTCAGTACCAACTTTTTTTCCTGTCATAAATCAAGATTCGAATGTTCAATTTGAGATCTTAAAGGGAAAACCTTGATCTTTGGAGATCAAAATCCAGTTTCAAGTTTCAGATGCCTAGGCATGGTGAAAATAGGAAACTCAAGATTTGACTCCGACTCCAGTTTACGTATATACTTGTTTTCAAATTCATATTTGCAATACAAAATGTACTAAAATTTAGTTTTATAAAAATTTAAACAACATTTAACATCTTATTTTGGAATATTTGCTAAGCTTGTGGCTGAACAGGCAACTTAGAGAAAACGCCCCAAATCATCCGATTCAAGCCAAGTCCGTTTATACATGTCCAGAATTTTTTTTCCTAACAACTACATGATGATGCATAAAAAAGTTTGCAGTGATTTGCATTGACAAAAAAAAAAAAAAGGAAATTTAGGAAGAAGCCTAAATCAATTTTCAAATGCAAATATTTTGTATCAATGAAAAACATAAATATGTTTTTCAATGTTTGATCTTGGATCTTCCAAAATACAGAATTTTTATTTCTAAAATTTAAAAAAATAATTTTGGTAAAATTATTAATAAAATAATTTGATATTTTAGATTTAGATTTTAAGAATGTATGTTGCAGATACAAGTCTGTTTACTAAGATGAATGTGCAATAACAGGCTTTTATGATCTTCTTTTGATATTTAATTAATAAATATATAATAATTCTCAAAAAATTTAATGTACATCGAAAAAAACAAAAATAATGCATAAAAGTTTTTAGATTTTTATATGAAAATGTTCACAACTTCTAAAAGTTCAAGATTAGTTCAATTTTCATGATAAAAAAAGATTATTTAATTTCCCCCAAGATTGTATCTATAGGCAAGAAAGTGCAATTATTTTGTTTTGGATCTGTATTTATAATTTTCCTAATCTAATAAAAACTTCTAAAGAAATTTTCCCCACTTTTTCCTAAATTTTTTCAACTTTTGTTCCTATTTATCTTTTAAATTTCCCAATAAAAACATATTATCATAAAAAAAAATTATCTCCAATAAATACCATACTATCTTTTCTCCAGCCCACTGATATAAAAATATAAAAAGTGGTAAAATTAGTTTATGTAAGGTACTATGTATCATGCTCATTTATTCTTCAAGTCTTTGCATGATGATGAAGCTCCAATGTCACTCTTAAAGAAATTCTCAACACGAACACAAACAGGAACATTTTCACCAACAGCAGTTTTCATGGAGCACAGAAGCAGATGATCAAGAATCAAGATACTGCATCTCAAGCCAAAGGTAAATTCAATCCAATCCTTGGGGTACAATTCCCCCCAGAAAGACAACAAATTTAAGAGAGATCTTTATATTTTCAGAGGCAATTCTCTCTCAAAGTTATAATAATGGAATGCTCATTGGTAAGAACTCTAGGGATTAAAATTTAGCATTGTTAGATTCAATCACTGAAAAATCCAGGCCCTAAAAAACTAATAAACTTTGCTGGACAAAATAAAAATAAGACAGGAACGCAAGTTTCATTCTTCTACACTAGAGAGATGAATTTCAAGAAAAGAAGAAGAACACAAGTTCCATGATTTCTATGATAGAGAGATGAAATGAAAGAACCATGAAGTGCTATTGACTTCAGAAGTTCGCAAGAGATTAGTACATGCCTTCCCAGTTTTGATATCCACCACAGTCGAAACCTGCAGGCGAGGTTGTGCCAGGGCTCTAAGATAATCACATTCCTGCAAAAGTCAAGAACGAGTTATTTTTCATATGAACTTCAATCTTAAGAAATGCATAATGAATTTCTACAAATAAAATTCATAAATAATTTTAAAATATAATTACATTGGTTTTGCTTCTAGGAGCCCTAATGAAAGCTATAGAAGTTTTGGTTTGAATGCGCGAACCTTGAATAAGAAAAATCTAGATCGGCCATTAACTAATAAACATTTCCCATAAAAAATTTATCGTTTCATAGTTTTATTTGAAAGATTATTTTTTCTAAATGAGAATTTATCATTTCACATATTTCTATTTTATAAAATTTCTTTAATCTAAATAAAAATCTGTGAACAATACAAATGGTTGGCATTCTTCACCTTCTGCATACAAGTACTTGTCCCAACTCCATGTAATAGCAGAAAATCGTGCATCCATACATGATTTAATTTTAAAAATAAAAAAAGACAAAAGAAGGAGTATAAAAAAACATGAAATAATTTTGTAGCTTAAGTAATTTTCTGCTCAGTTCCACTAACTAGCCAGTTCAAAATTTAAACACCAACAAGGCACATGTTTGGCAATAACGGAAACTTGTCAACCTAAAACTCTCTACTCTCCACAACTGCCTTATTTTTTATTCATTTCTTCACATCTTCCTACACAAATACCCTACTTTTCAATAATTTCTCCACAACTACCTATACAACTACCCTATCTATTTTAACTTTATTCTATTTACTCCTTATTGTTACCCCTATCATATTACATCAATTCTCTCGTTTCAAAAAGTTTTACACCGAAAACTTTTCTTTCAAAGGTTTTATCCAGTACACACCCAAGATTTTTATATGACAGCATCAATAGAGTTTTGTGGCATCTAAGTACACATCTCGAGTCCCAAAAATCTTCCTAAATTTTCTCGAGAATACTGTCATAACTATTCTTCTAAAACATAGCAACAAGATAGAATACCGTGTTTCTATGGCAAAGGACCAAAAGTTAACTGCTGAATGAAGCTCGTTCTACTAGCTAGAGGTCCTTATGCCACAAACCATCTTCCTAAACATGGGTGTGTTTGGAAAATGATAAATCTTTTAGATGAAAAGCTTTCGATGTAAAAGTTTTTGAAATGGAAAAAAAAATGATGCAATATGATAAGGATAATGATGAAGAGTAAAGAGAATAAAATTAAAATATATAGGTGAATTGTATAGATAGTTATGTAGAAATTAATGAAAAGTAGTAGTTGTATAGGAATATGTGAAAAAATAATTTAAAAATATGGTATTTATAGAAAGTGAAAAGTTTTAGTTTGAAACCTTTTATGCTCAGCCAAACATGCGCCATGTCAAATTTTAAAAAAAGAAAATACTGAAGAAAAAAATTAGGTGTGTTAAAAGCCATATTCCCAGCTTGATCTTTCCAATGAGAATTATGCCACCTGCCACACATTAAAAAAAAAAAAAAAAAAAAAAAAAAGGAAAGAAAGAAAGAAAAAGAAGTTCCCCAAAAAAAAAAAGTGCATGAAAACAAAATGACAGTTGGAATTATCTGTTGAAGAACTAAAAGGATAAGTACCTCCATACTCAAAAAGTTGTGCAAGATGATTATCCGAGGTGACCAGCTGATTATTTCAGGCCGCACCTACACAGTTAATCACAATAACTGAATGACTAAAAATTTATAATAACAATCAGAAAAAGGAACCTAGTATGTAAAAAATGCATAGATATAGCATAAACAAATAGGGTTATGTGCGTTCTTTGTAAGACAGTTTATTTTGATAATGGAATGAGCTTTTGTACATTCTCTTCTTCTTCTTCTTCTTCTTCTTCTTCTTCTTCTTCTTCTTCTTTATTGTGACTAAAAATTTATAATAACAATCAGACAAAGGAACCTAGAATGTAAAAAATGCATAGATATTGCAATCAGATCAGATATTGCATTAATAAATAGGGTTATTTGGGTTCTATGTAAGACAGTTTATTTTGATAATGGAATGAGATTTTTGTTTTCCTAACATTCTCCTCTTCTTCCTCCTCCTCCTCCTTTGCTTCTTCTTTCCCTTCTTCTTTCTTCTTCTTTCTCTTATCCCTAATTCCTTTCTCTTTCTTCCCTCATCCATTTGAGAGGATCCTTCCTCTTTCTTCTTTCTTTTTCTGTACTCGTCCTACGTCAACTTGGTATCAGTGCGGAACCTGGTGATTTGAAAAAAAAAATAATAATAAAAAATAAAAAAACTCCTCCAACTTCCGCATATTGATTTTTAAAAAATTCCTGAAATTTTGGGAGAGATCCACCGCAACAGAACTTTCAGCAGCAGTCCCAAAATTGGAAAAAACTGCAAAGAAGTCTTCTACATTCAAAAATTTATAGAACAGCCCCGAGTTGCAGAAAAATTCAGCATTGTCTCAGATTTTTAAGAAATCACAAAAGCACTTCTGACTTTTCTTGAAATTGAAAATCTACCTCATTTTAGAAATTAAATGAAAGGTCTCCACTAATTGAAATTTCAGATAGCCATCAAAGCAGAAGTTGCAACTTTGGTGAAAAAAGTATTGACTAACTAACAAGATGTCATTTCAGCATGTTGGATTACACTATTAATTCTCCCCAAAGTTGAAGAAAGTTCTCTGCTAAACTTGAGGACGAGTTTTTTCCAAGTCAGAAAGAATGATGCGGGCATGAAGAAACTTTCATAAATTAGGATTTATTTTGTTTAAGGTTTTTATTTTGAAGTTTTTATTATTTTAGAGGTTTTGTATTGTTAGTCGAAATAATGGTTTAAATTAATTTAGGTTGTTTGTTTCTATTTTTAGTTATTTCTCAGCCCGCAAGTTTACTTGTCATACAACTTGCTTAGTTCACAAGTTTGCTCGTTGAGCAAGGTTGCTTGTTGCTTAGATTTTCGTTTCTTTGTTGCTTAAGTTATCTTTTCTTATAAATAGGATTATTTGAGTTCTATGTAAGACTGTGATTTTTGTTTTCCTAAAATTCTTCTTCTCTACTTATCCTACATCAACTCTCTTCTTACATCTTCTCTACTCTTTTCGGTCATTCTGAATTTTTTTCTCTCCTATTCATCTGTGATTTCTCCTTTCTTCTCTTCTAACCCTTTTGAGAGGATCTTCCCTCTTTTGTCCAAAGTCTTCTCTTATTATTAATTTAGGGCATCCTGTCCTGCAACACCACCTATTCAAAGAACTCTATAGACAATAACAGAAAAATTATTATAATTTTATCCATCATATGATTGGTATGATTTGAAACACAGTTTCTATGGATGCAAGGTCTTTTTGAAAGGAGAAGGGACATAATCAGGATCTGAACCCTAGACAACTCACATAGATATGCAGAACTGCCATCTGAGCTGTCTATTGGGGCAAAGATGCATTGTTGACTATCTAACAAGACTTTTAGTTAAAACAAAGATACAGAACCATCAATTGTCCTATTTATTGGCTTCCAACATTCCAACAGAAAATTCGCAACAAGATCTCAACTAAAATTTTAAATGTTAAAACTCTTCACGCATTTTGGGCTAACCTCATGCTGTTTAGATCATGTAAGTACCCGAATAGAAAAAAGAACTCAAACTGGTCATATCCAAGAATTGTGCTGCTGAAAATACTACCTACCTTCACTGTTGTAGCTAGGATAAGTGCCAACAAGATGCTTAGCATAGTGCTTATATACTCAGCAAAACTAAGAGCTTTTGGGACCCTGGGTGAGAATTTTGTATCAGTTTTGGGAGAATGAAGTTGTCGGCATGATTCAACTTTGATCAGGGCTATACAAATACATTTTCCGTTTCCCCCCCTTTTGCACTTTTAAAAGATTACTTGGATAAAATCTCCAGTATGAGTCACACTTCTTAAGAGTCATATAATCTTCAGTAGACTCATTCCTAACATATGACAGTATAGGACTGACTGATTAACTAAGCATAGCTAATTCCATATTCCTGAACTAGATAGTTTAATAATGACTTAAATGGTGGCCATGTGACATACTTTTTTCTAGTGAGGCATATTTTCTAGTTCTACTTTCTATTTCTTTTTCTTCTTCTTTTTTTTTGTGGAAAAAAAAAGTATTACAAGCTGCAATTCATGGGATCTGAGAATGAACAATAACATCATACCAATCCTAGCCGTAGCTCATCCGCACCTTTGTAATTCACCCACTGAGGATTACCTAAAATATCATACAAGAAAAGAAACAATATACAACATCAAAGAGAAAATTTTGGCAAAAAAAAAAAAAAAAAGAATGGGAAAAGAGAGCAGAAAAATAGCAACTAAAGCATGTGTTGGTGGCATATGCAGTTGCAAAATTTTAGATATATTTGCCAATACTTCAGAAGCATAGACAGGTATGCAATTCCAGGCAAAAGGTGTTACTTATACCAGCAAACACCCTAAATAAAATAACACGTCATTCAAGAATTCATAAAAGAGACATGAAAAAGAGGGAAGAGGAGCCACAAAAAAAAAAAAGGAAATACTTTTACGAATTTTAAGTAAATGATTAAAATAAAACCAGAAGAATGTAAATAACTAGGTTTTTAGATGAAAAGATAGAGATCAATGTGTAAAAGCATAAGTAACAATGAGGAAAAAGTACAATCGATGGGGTAGTTAAAATATTGGGCCAATTAAAAGGGAGGTAAAAATAGTGGGGAAAATGTGGAAGAAATTTTTCTTCATTACCAGTTGGAGCCTTACCAAATACATTTGAAGGCTACAAATTTACCAGAAAGTCATACTTAACAAAATTTAAAGGTCCATTCCAAAAGTGGCTAATCTCAATGGACCTGTAAATTTCAAGATCAACGATAAGGAAGCCTTCATCTGAATTGCAGCTCATTGAGGATCTAAACAAGAATTGCTGGCCCAATATCCTGACATAAACACTGCCCCAGCTCCACTAAGTTGACACTAACAGTATTAACCATTTCCATAAGGTCAACACTCAACAGGCTCTAACATTTCTAACAATTTGAACTTTTTTGTTTCTATAGGGTGGAAAGAAAACACTACAACGAGAGTAAAAATAGCATCGAAGAAGCAGAGGATAAAGATGAAATAAATATGTTCTTGTGAAAAAAATAAGAGTTATTTGATGGTGGAAAAAGTAAGAAGTTGGCAAATATTTTATTAGGATGGGGAAGAGAAGGAAATCTATGTTTTCACTTAAATCCAAACACACCTTAAATATCCACATCACTTCTCCTATTGCTAAGAGACAAAAGGAAATCAACAAAGGCATTTCTTTGCAAATTTGGAAAGATTTGGAATGAAATTAGGTTGCTATCTACAGATCACTTGTACATCCAAAACCAAAATCTTGACCGATTCATAGCTTGAGAAGAGCAATACTTTGAAGCCTGACTAGAAAACAGTCCTTCATATCCAAGAAGCTCCATGTACTTTTTGCAAAAGATTCCCCTTCAACACCATTTTCCCTCGCAAAAACCATTAGCCATAATCCACAACTTTCACAGGATCTACCTTTTTATCGCATTCCTCGATATTGCCTCCTTATAAAATTTCCAGAAAGCAGCCAACATGTTGAGACATGGACAAAAGTCTGCCTGACTTTTACTTCTGCAGAATCACATACATGACAGAATTGATCTTCACTAATTACAGACTCAACTCTGTGATCAATCGTCTTTTCTGATTAGACATCAAACTTCCATGGCAAACCATTGTCCCATTTTTGACATCAACATTCACAAAAAAACAATGGATCACTTCACCTAAAAGTTGAACTGGAAACTACCAATCAAAGTCCAAATGATGTTATGGTTGGACAGCTAAAGTTTTGTTTTCAGAACCATCCAAGTAAGGCACAGGTTTCAGTCCATAATTCCTGTCAATATACGGAAACATAAAGAAGTTTGCAGAATCAGCATAAAAGATAGAAGTGATGTGGAAAATTCCTAGGAACTCAGGAAAGAAGGGTCTATTCTATTCAGAGAATACCAGCTGATTCCTCTAGACGTCGGATAAATGCTAACTGAAGCAGAGCACCTGTAAAAAAGGCCAGGACATGAAAAAATTTCATTCCATGTGACAGATGAATAACATTGATCCTCAATTTGTCAAAGGAGCATATACATGAATTTAATGATAGAAAAATGAATAGAAAGCATTCCTTTCATTTATATCACATCAAAATCTATTATCACATTTTTACTATAATTTGGAACAAAAGCTTTAACATGCATCAAATGCCTTATGGAAAGAAGAAGATTTTGATTTTAAAAAAAAAAAAAAAAAAATTTGCCAACCCATTTTTTCTAAATTATATTCATCAAAATGTTCAAATATTCTACAGTAGGCCTTCCCATTG